>OU383785.1:8313296-10713296 GCA_910950805.1 Acrocephalus scirpaceus scirpaceus
TTTCATAGAATAAATGAGCTGGTAAGTGGAGAGACTTTTCTTCCTTCCCTTCAGGAAATGGGGAAGGGTTGTCTCCACTGATATTATTTCCCTTTTTTTTCTATCAGGAAAGAGAAAAAGATCTCACTGGAGATGTCATATTTGTCACTGATTAGATTTCAGTGTTATTTTTTTAAAAAAAATAACACTGAAATCTAATCAGTGACAAATATGATATCTCCAGTGAGATCTTTTTCTCTTTCCTGATAGAAAAAAAATGGGAAATAATATCAGTGGAGACAACTCTTCCCCATTTCCTGAAGGGAAGGAAGAAAAGTCTCTCCACTTACCAGCATCATTTATTCTATGAAAATATGTCTGTGCTGTCAATTTGAAGTATTTACTAATCTCTCTGTATCTCTTGAAGTCGGACATAAATACAAGATGCATTTGTAGACATCTGAAGTATCTGCACAGCCCGTGTTTATTTATATCCACACATGCTGGAGGATACAGAGTTTCTTCCCCACCAACAGCTTGCCTGGGTGATATTTGCCACCTCACTTTTGTAGCAGGAGGAACATTTTGCTCATTTTACGTCATCTGATGCAGTTTTCAATGCACAGGCTGGGGCTGCTGTGTTTCTTCAAGCAGCCAAGGCAGGTGGGAGAGTGTGGTGTGGGCAGTGCCCTGAGCCTGCCATCACCTCCCTGCACCATCAGCTGTGTACCCCCAGTGAGGGGCTGTGGGGTCCCTCCCTGGAGCTCTTGGGGCTCACCCACCTCCTGCACCAGCAGGGCTGGTCCTGCTTTCCCACCTGTCCTCTAAAAAAGCACCCTGAGCATCTCAGCAGCTAAATAAGGAGTATATTTGCCCTGCACAGGGTAAGTGTTGGACAATGTAGCCCATGAAAAGTCTGCTCTTCTGTCAGCTTGTCTCAGGTACTGAAGGTATCCATGATCCCAAGCAAGATGTCCTTTTCCCACCACTGACAGAAGTAGGTACCAACAAGAATTTTTAGTGCCTTCTCTCGCACATTTGGATCCTGTGCATTTCTACGATATTCTGGTTCAAAATCTTTTGATGTTTCCAACCTTTTGAAAATCTTGTTTATAAAAAGCAGATGGAGGCACCTTTCCTCACACCCTCCACTCCAGCCAGCTCCATACCCCACTTCTTCAAACACTTTCAATCTGTCCTGAGACCTTTAAAAGCCCTGTGGAAGTGTGTCTGCATCCCAGGAGGTGTTTTTGAATGGATGCTGTGGGAACTTTTCAGGGAGGCAGTCGGCTGTCTCCCT
Organism: Acrocephalus scirpaceus scirpaceus; assembly: GCA_910950805.1. Taxonomy (NCBI): domain Eukaryota; kingdom Metazoa; phylum Chordata; class Aves; order Passeriformes; family Sylviidae; genus Acrocephalus; species Acrocephalus scirpaceus. Next base: position 8,314,576 of record OU383785.1, read on the forward strand.
GCTCTGGTTCACCCACCTTTGTGAAGCTGAGCAAAGCAAACAGCTTTCTTAGAGAACTGGAGAAATAAACCGAGCAGCCTGGCAATGAAAAAGTGATAAATTCCTCATCTTCAGGGCTGGATGAGTTTGAGGCAAAATAATTGTTGCTTTCTTTGGAACTGGGAATTGAAGAGACCCAAAGAAAAAAAAAAAAGATTGTAGTTAAAAAGAGAAAAAAATGGATTGTTTTAAAGACAGACTTGAGCACCTAAAATTCTTAGGCAGAGAAAGGGGAGAAATAAGACTTTTTTTTCCATGGAAACACAGGATAGCCTGTTCACTGTAATGAATATAAAAGCATCATCCCATTCTTTCTGTTTAAAAAATATATATTGGTACCAGAAAACTCTGGAAGTTTAGAGGAATTGAAGCTGCAAGAGACAATAGATGATTATGATGTGGGCAAATTTGAGGACTGTGAAGAAGGGGAGACTTGTGCCAGTCCCAGCCTTGTGTATTTCAGTGAGAGGAGCTGGAAATGTGCAACCTCTTGCTAGCTTTGACTGATGGGACTCCAGGAATTTGATGAGAAATTTTAAACAGATCAGCAAGGCACAGCTCTGTGTCACTGAAGATATGATCACATTCCAGAGTGACCATGACAGTTGGTTTAAGGAAAAGAGTTTTAAGAACAGATGACCTCCTATTTCACAGTTTTCTTTCTTAATTTACAAAAAACCAGCACAATAGAGCAATGCAAAGAGACAATACTCCCTGAGCTCTATCAGCAAAGGAATTAACTAGTAACCATGTCAGCCATTTGAAGTACTTCGAAAATCTGTCAAGTGGTGTTCAGAAGAAGAAGAGAAGGCTTCTTCTTTGAAAATTCAAACCTTTAACATCAGCATATCACCCACCTACCTCACCTGTCCAGTCTTACTAGCTAAATGCAGTAACTAATCATGAGATTTCAAAAGAACATTGTATTCACTGGAAACAAGAAGCTGAGGAGGTAATAGGACAAGAAGATTCATGCTCATCACTTTGAGTTATTTGAACCAAGAGCCTAAATCAGACCTGATTAAGATCGGAACTCAAAACAAGATTCAATCAAAACTAGAGATATTAAACAAATACAAATGTGACAAGAGTCATGATTCAATTATTAGAAGACCATCTTTTAATTACTCATTAAGATGACAGTGTGTATCTTTGCCTACGTACATTTAGCAAAGCCTTTTCACTTTGACAGTGCATAAAATTATCCCTGCCAATTGTATTTCTCTTACTTTCTATGTCAACTTTAGAGTTACCAGTTTTTCATTATCCTCTTGCTCACAAATTAACAGGGAGAACAAATTTAATAGCAGCCTCAAACCTTTAGAGACTGTGTCAGCTTTGTGTATCTGTGCCAGTTAAATTGCCATTTATTTCTGCTTAAATTTAATGTGGTCATCTTCATACAAACACACACACGTTCAGAGCCTGCTCTCGGGGTATGGCAGGCGCACAGTGAGGGGCTGCTCTGAAAAGCTGACGTGGAGCTTGGACTTGAACTTTTCTAATCACATCACCCTGTTTAAGATGCAGCAAATCTTGGAGAGGACCAAGGTCAAGAACCTCACACATGCAAGACGATTCTCTGGGTGCTGCTCTCCCACGTCATTACGAGCTGGAATACCCATGGACAAATGTCTGTAGCAGTGGAATGTTCTTTGGGTGGTCAAAACGGGTTGAGGCACAGATCTAGGCAAGGTGCTGGCCTTCGTGATCCATCCTCTGTCTTTGTCATGTTTTAATAAATGATTGCTCTGTTTGGTGAGTGCTGGGTTGCAGTGCTTCATCCCTGCCTTCATAGCTGTAAGTCCAAAATACAAAAAATTGTATTTTTTTTGTTGTAAAAGAAGTTTTATACTGAAGGAAATACAAAGGGTAGAAACAGTGGTTTGATTCATTTCACAGCTGTAGTCTTTTTTGATTTGTTTGTAATTTTCTACGCTGCTGCTTCCAATTTGATAGTGTCTGGGCATGGGATGACAATGGGAATGGGATAACAGATGATGAGCTCAAAATACTGAACACAATCACACTTACCCTTACGTGTACCCACAATCAATATGTCACTTTGAGGAAGGAACCATCAGCCACTGGGCAAAGTTTGGAATATGAAATGTCACAGGAACTCAAGGCACATTTCTTATTTCTTGGGAGTTGTCAGAGCAGCTGGCTTGTTGCTGTGTAGGGAACCTGTATAGTGTTCAAATAAATAGCCCCAGAGACCTGAATTCAAATTGATGTGGCAATTTTGAGCAGCTCCCTCCTTCTCCATTGCCCTGGGAGCCACAGGCACATGGCCAAATATAGGGCTAATGGAGGGACCAGTAGGAGCAGGTCCCATGGCCATTGATCCAACTTGTGGCTTTGGGAATGGCACCAATTTTCCCTTTTTTTTTTCCTTATCTCTGAATATTTTGGTCTCTTCTCCCAGACACCATCAAAAGCAGTGGGCAGCATTCATCTGAAAACAAGAAAGGACTTTGATCCATGAACATGGATAATAACAAGGGGTTTAGATTTTTCCCAAGCTCGTTGGCTATTTGTAAATACAGTCAAGCCATAGGCAAGACTTGGTGCATATTCTAGAGCATTTGGTGATCTTTCTTTCGGGCTTGGTTTCCAGAGGAAGTTTAAAGCAAGGAGCTCTAGCAGAGACAGATAGAGACACAGGACTCCTAATCCATGTCATCAAAACTGCCTGTGTCAGAGAGAAAGAGGCAGATGGATGAAACAGGTGAAGATGAAAGAATAAGCAGAAGAAAAAAGCAGCAAGAAATGTGAGCCTGCTTTATCTGAAACATTGGGAAAAGCTTTCTAAAGCATCTTTACATTTAATCTCATTTAATAGGTTTTACTTTGTGCCTGTGAATATCTCTGCTTTGGATCAGCTTCTAGAAATGCATATGAGCAAGGGTGAATTGTCTGCAGATTCCTAAAATTGCCTTTGCAGACAGATGGCCAGCAAGCAGCTGGGAGGGAGAGTACAAGCAAGGAGGATGTCGTTCTTCAAGAAAAATTAAGAAATTAAGTGGCACCATCAGTGCTAAGAAAGACAAACCCCTGCAAAGCATGAGCCAGGCTCAGTTAAAACAGCAATTAAATGATTTAGAACAAGTCTGTGATCATTTACAATTTTAAAGGTGAAAGGTGTGATTTTGGTAATGCCTTAAAATTAAAAGGCCAGCCACTCCATCTTTAAAACGATGGTTTCTCTCCTGAAAGACTTATCTCATTGTCAGTCCATTAGCAGCCAGCCAGAACCCATCCCTACAAAAATAATTGGCTATTGATATATGGTAATACTGAAAAGTTATTCTTATTTTTGTTCATTGCTATGGAAAGATGTCCTCTCCAGCCTACACTTTCAATCATTATAAATGCTACTGTGAAAGACTAAAAACACTGTTCTGAGATAGATTAGGATCCACTTCACAAATAAATATATTTTACCACTAAGAGAAGAAGCAAATGTCACTGGTACTGAGTGTTTTATATACAGTAGAGACCACTTAGGCTGAAATATTCCCCTCATGCTAAATTAGCATCGTTGGCCATGCAGAGTCCCCTCTACATGACAGGCTCCTGTGCAGGGCTTATACCTGCTGTGCTCAGGGGAAGAATTGGCTCTGAAGAACAACAGCAGCCCCTCCACTTCCCATAAAGTGGGGTGTAAAAGATGCTTTACCTCAAACAAAGATGGTTTACCTCAAACAAGGATGGTTTACCTCAAACAAGGATGGTTTCCCAGAGACAGGCAGGGTCCAGTGTTCTCTGCAGTGACCGAGGTACCAACTTCCCCTTGGCCTAAGAAAAGGTTACAGCCTGTGCACTGCTGCAGTGCCTGGATCCTGGAGGTACTGGAATGCTGGGAACAGCAGAACCCAGCTCCACCACCACCCACTGTGCCCTGTGAAATTTGTGCCCTGGGAAGTTTGCACTGAAGCTGTTAAAGCTGCGAGGAGCTGGTGGCAGCTGCTGCACTTGCCAGCTAAGCACCCCTCTAGAAGAGCTAATAAAACCAGAGGATGTTAGGCTTCAGAATGCCATATTTTAAAGATAAAGAGTCTCTGGTTGGAATCGTACTAAGATTTTTACTTTCTTGTGGACAGCTATTTGGCTGCTCTGAAGCAAAATCTCGAGCTGAAGTGAAACAACGGGTTATAAATCTGTGGCTGGGACGAAATGCAAGGGAGAAGAGAGAAAGTGGGGAAATAATCAAGCATGACAGAGAATATTTGGGACCATAGTTTGAGCCAGTAGTCAAAATTCCTCATGTTTAAGGCTCAAGCACACACCAATGAGAAAGTAAGGTGCTAAATGGCTTCAACAAATCTGTCTTGGGACCTTGTATAGATAATTGATTTTTGGTTCTTTTGCCTTATATATGGCAACTCATTTGTGGCAGTTTTGATAAAATGTTTTAAAGAGTATAAAAATTGTTTTACATCTGTTTCAGCTGTGTACAGAATTATTTTTTCCTTACATATTTTTCATGTTTGGCCAAAATTCTACTGTAACTCTTCCAGTACAAACATATCACTCTTAGTAGTTACTGCACTGAGTCTCTGTTACCCGTTTAGCAACAGCCTCTGCTGCAATAAAAGGAAATGTATTTTTTCTTTTGTCTCCTATTGTTCAGAATTACACTTGGATATTACATTGTCAATGCTTAGTATTACATCATTTCCCTGACAATTCATTGTAATCAAATCTTCCACAAAGTCAATAGCAATGACATTTTTATAAGGCATTGTCTCCCTCAACCTATTAGGTGATTTCAGATCTTTGAGTTTTCTGTTCTGAAAATAATAGTGACCTGAGAGAAAGCATAAAATCTGGGAAAGTCACTCAAGCAGCCATGTCATTGCTCAGCAACCAAACCTATGGGTCAGAGCTCTCACTAGTTCAGACAGGTCACTCAGTCATATGAGTGACTTTTTTTTTTTCCAGAAAACAATGCAAAATAAATAAGTGAGCCACCAGGCCTACTGGAACCAATAACAGTATTTCTACTGCACTTAATGGGACCAGATGTTGTCTTTGCAGAGTTATATGTGATGTTACACTGGGTACATCTGTGCTGCAATGCAAATATGGCACTACAAGCCACAGGGAGATACTTAAGCTGCTTTAAAGGAGGCACCAACAGCTGCAGCACTGCAGAACAGAGAAGGCCTGTAAACCCCAGCCCAGCCCCAAGGATTTGTTTGCAGCATGAACTGGTGCATGGCTGTGTGCTGTCACAGCCACTGTGCCATAAGACTCAGACCTCTTCCTTCAGCATCCTTGCAGCTGAACACAGCTTCCACCACCTGCCTCTTCAGGATAAATGTCAGTTTCACGTTCTTTTCCCTTTAGGAATGGCGGGGGTCACACTGCTGAGGGTGAATCAGGAGTGAAAGGAACCAAAATGGGAGCAAAGTCAAAATTAGGAATTAATTAATTGAAAGTGTACGGTTTTCACAGAGCCAACAGAAGTTCTGTATGAAAGGAAAAGGCACAGCTTCCTATCTTGGCTATTCACAAATACAGGTTGAGAAAATATTACAGTGAATTAAAATAAACCAAAATTCTTTACAGTTATGCTTGCTACACTGGAATGTTATAAAAAAGAATAAAATCATATCTAAATAAGCTCAGCCTTTAGAAGAAAAGGCTCAGGAGGGACATCACTGCACTTGCAGCTAGAGAGGGAGAGCAGCAAGATGAACAGAGTATGTCCCATGGGCACACTGTGAATGTGCATGGCCAACAGTGCAAGATGCATGATCTGGTGGATAAAGGGAGGGAAAAATAACCCCAAGGGCAGTTAAAGCCAGGAATAAGGACTCAAAGAGGTTGTAGAATCTTTCCCTCAAGATATTTAAAATTTGAATTGATGAGTCTCTGAACAACTGCTCTAGCAGACACTGCCTTGAGCAGGAAGTTGGGCTGAATGACCTCCACAAGTGCTGTCCACATTATTTTGTCTACAGTTCTGTTATTTTCCAAATAATTTTTGATTTTGGCCTCTAGAAAAAGGAACATCACTTAGTGAGAATAACCAGCTAAATCCATGACCACTTTCAGGCGATCAGATTGGGATATGCATATTTTGATCCTATTGAAAGTAACAAGTCTCCAGCTGACTTCTAGCTAGAAGAGTAAAGCAGAGACTCAGATTCTAAATCAATAGTGAAAACAGACCTACAAAGTCTTTTTTTATGCCTAGAAGCAGAAGTTCTGATGAAAAACACATATAGGATATTATGATGAACAGTTGCTGCTGTGGTATTAAATAAGATTAATACCTGTAAAAAGTCTCTTATTTCATTCTCACCCTCACAACAGCACCTGATGCAGTCTGAACTGGGATATTTCACCTACACTGTGTCTGCTCTCTCGTGGTTGTGGATGTTCTGGGTGATGCTGCTCCATCTGTCTGCCCGTGCTTCAAGAGATATTTCCAACATACAAACCCAGCATCTTCAAGAATTTTCTCACAGAGCTCCCTTCAGCCTGAGGTTTCTCGACTTGGCTTTAAATAATACTAGTGCTGCTGTTGAATTCTTGACTCACTTCCACAACTTATTGGCACAAACTTGGTACACACATCCCTCTTCTGTGTATTTTAATGTTACTGGAGGATCTCTCAAATCATGAGGCAGCAGCCCAAGAGGTGACTTAGTTCTTCTTTCACTCACAACACAAATCCTGCAGTCAGTGAACTCTCTACATCTGGCAGCTTATAAATAATGAACTAACCCAACTAAAAATCAGGGTGTACCAGACACAACACAGACTGTGAAGTAGCTGTGCTTTCTTAGTTTAATTTGAGCTTTGAGGGAGTGCAGTAACCTCAGTGTCACCAAGGCATCAGCAGCACAACCCTCAATTAACTTATTATTTCCACAGCAGGAAGCAAAAGCAATGCTGTTTTTGAAGATACTTAATTCCTCTAACCCATCAGTACTACAAAGTAGAGCAATGGTCTGAAAGGGACCAAGTGCTGATGAGTGGCTTCCTCCCAAGAGTGGCTTAAATATGGTCAAAAGATGAAGTGTGGAAGTACTTTGCAAGCCCTTATCACCTGTGTATGGGTGATAGAGCTACATCTGTGTAAACCACAGGCATGAGTTTCATTGATTTGGATGGGTAATTTATTTCTGACTCTGCAAGGCAAACCCATGGGGACCAGCAGTCAATACCAGTAGAAGTGGATTAGCACAAGAACGCATATCTTTTGGGTCAGTGGGCAGAAAAAATAGTTATTATTCCCATTAGCTCAGATTCAGGTGGAAAAAGAAAGGAAAAAGTTAGTGTCAGCTGCAGGCTCTATATATTGTATTTCTACTTTTTCTTTGATGAATTACAAAATCTGCCAGTATTCTGTTTGACGGAGTATTTTTGTTCTTTGTTGTTTTTTTTATAATATTGATGCATTTTAAACAGGAAGAAATAAGAGAATAGGGACAGATCTAGTCCCTATTCTCATCTCACCTTCTTCATGTATTGTGTAACTCCCTCATGGCTGAGAACCTGTTCAAGACTCCTCATTGTCAGTGTGTTCAGGTCTCGAGGGACAAGACCCACAGCTAATATTCAAGACAATATATTCCTGTCTATGAATAACATGAAGAAATTAATTCTTTTTTTTCCTTTTGCCTCTCACATGGCCTTAATGAAGATTTTGCAACCCTGCCTCCCTGGGGCAACGGGTACCATCTAATATCTTCATTTAAATATTCTCTCCCAGCCTCAAGCCCCAAACTGAAATCTGAAAACCAGGACAATTGTTCACTCCAGGCTTACCAAGCAACCTACAAACAAGTTTCTGCAAATAACTAGAGCTTTAAACTAAAAAAGCCACAGCATAAAGAGGAAATACAGCCAAGCTTAGAGGTCTTTACCTTTATAGGGATGCTGGAGTCAAGGCATGAACCTGATGAAACCTGATATAAAAGACTTTTAAAACCATGACAAAACTTTTTTTACAGCATTGTTCCCATGTGAAGTAGATAAAACTTTCCACTTTCCTCCTGCTGCACTCTCCATGCTCCCAAATATCTTTCCACCTCACACAAGAGATAATTTGCCTCACTGGAAGATGGGAGCTTTGTGAGGAACTTTTAGCTCCATATGGAGAGCTTCTCCCCTGGGAAGGAAGGAAGAGCTCCTGATTAGCTCCTCCATTTTGCTCTCATTCACTTACAGGTGTGGCAAGGTTTCCAGAAGTCTATCTGGCCTTGAAATACTTTGAAAATCCATGAACTTCTGTGCTCCAAGACCTATGTAGGATGTAGTTTTGAAAATCCTGCTGGAGAGTACAAGCAGCCCTTCTCCAGCAGCACTTGATTGTTCCATCTCAGGTGACCAAATTTTCTCCAGATTATTTCTAGACATTGCTTCTGCATTGCCAAGAAAGCACAGAAACAGCCTGTCCAGGAAATTTTTGTGGTTGAGGCTTTGTCCAGGAAATTTTTGTGGGGGAGGCTTTGTCTCAGGCACTCTTGCCAAGAGCAGGGATGTGAATTTTGCTCCCCATATGAGTAGAAACCTCCGAGTCATTGTGCTTTTTTCAGGTGAAAGTAATAACAGTAGCATGCTTCAAGCATATATGGACATCTTGGTTCAAGCTCCAACTGGCATTTTTGCTTTGTTAGGTGATAGGTTTGAGTCCTAAGTTTTTATTCATAAAAACCTCTCAATCGTTGTGGGAATGAAAATGGATATCTGGGCCAAGATTCAGCCCTCAGTTCAACTGTCTAACTAGAAGTTTTCTGTGATTCAACTTTAAGAAGCAAATGGAGCCACCTATAATAGAGTTGGAAGAAGTGGGCAGGAATTAGAAAAACGTATGAATAAATTACCCCTTTTCTCCTGTTCTTTCAAAGATTACAGATATTTAGAGTGCCACAAATGTCACATCATCAAAAAGCTCAAACTCAGCAGGTATTCAAGGTTACTTTCCTACTGGAAATGTAACAGGCATCCAAGTAGAAATGATGCTGTGCGGCCTCGCAAAAGAGTCACTGATCCTGGTAGACAACCAGGAAGCAATCAAAACAGGAAGACCATAAAAAACTGATGTGCTGGTTGAAATTATTTATCCAAGCAACTTGATGAATACCTATAAATAAGAAATACAATAGCAGTGACTGGAGTTGGCTCAAATATTATCCACAATTAATAAATCGACCCATCCTATGTACTGTGTTATTTTCCCTGTCATTTTCACAAGCTACAAATCTGATAATACAATTAAATGACAAGTTCAATCACTTCTTTATTTCATGTATATGTATAGTATAATATTTTATAGCTACATTACAGAAAAGACTGTTTACTCATGTTGTATCTTCCCTAGCATAATTCAGAGCTTTGCTTGCCTAAGAAATTACTTGTCTGCATTTTGATTAAAAAAGCAAAACCTCATTGTTCCCGTGGCAAATGAATTCAGTCTTTAAATGAAACTCATTGTCACATCCTTTTCTGTGAAGCAAAGGCATTCAGCTTCTGGAATGGCTTTAACCTCCAGCACAGCACTTTTTTGTCTGTATCTGATCCACCCATAATTCATCCCTCTTCCAAAGCTTCGTCAGTGTTTGTGCTCTGTACTTAGTTCTCAATGAACTGCCTATAACGCAGTAGTTACAGCTCCCTGGAAAATGACACACAGTAACTCTGTCAAGTTTTTTATTAGCTTGGACAGGTCTTTTATTTTATCAAGGTCTTTTATTACCTCAGATAGCTTTGAACTAGTTCTGAAATGGATGAGTGAAGACCTGGAGATCCAATTTTATACTGAGAGACATTAATTTTTTTAACCACAACCCCTTGATTATTGATAGGCTTTTGTTCTTTACAGTCATTGGACAACACATTGTTTGAAGTGAATCAGAGCACACAAACTTCTACAGTCACTCTCTGGAGTTTGGATGGGTCGCAGCAACCAACCAGCAGAAGTCCTCTGACTTGCATCTGCAGGATGCAAGAGGCATCTGCTCTTGACCAGAAGTTACTCTGATCTTTTTTGTTCCACATTATTTCTCAAAAAAAATCCTAAAAATGTTATAGAGAAAGGAAGAACCTGTAAATCTCGACTTGTGGTTACTCTTTTGCCCATTAATCCTCAGGTACACACAAACCCAGCTCATTTGTAATAGTTTTGCATTCCACCTCCATAACTCTGTGAATCAAGATGTACTCCATCAAAATAAATTAACAGGAATGAGAGAGTGCAATGAGGATCAAGCTGTAGAAGTGGATAAACTAGAAAAAGAAATTAAATAAACAGAATTTAATTGTCAAAAATGGTGTAAATCCTTGCCAAAATCACATGTACTTCACCCTAATCCCAATTCCCTGAGCCCAGTAACTTTTCTCTTCATTTATATGCCTTCAGTTACACTTTCAGGACTTCAACATTTGTTAAATTTTAACTGATCTCATAATCTGGATTCCTTGACCAGCATAAAATAAGAAAATGTGTCTTAGAAGAAATTTTGGAAAATTACCAAGAAATTAATTTGCTCCCTTTTTCTAATGGAGACTTCTTTACATTATCAAAGTACTTAAGTAATCTAAAGCTTTAAAATTACAACAGATTGCAAATTTTTTGATTGCCTTTTTTTCTACAAAAAGTGCTGAGAATACAAAATTTCTCTAATGAACCACAACATAATTTCCTTACAAGTTCAGTTGTTCAAAGAGGGTTTCTTTTTAAATTCAAAATTGAAAGACAACGTTATTTAAAGTTTGAGCCCTTTCAAACTTCTAGGTCTCTGAAATCAGCCTATGACTATTATTTGACAAAGCTGAATCCTTTCTTATGAATCAGTCTTATTTATGAATCAAACAAAACTGTATCAATCAAAATTTTCTTTTATATTTAGGTTCTTTAGCGCCAGAGTTCTCTCGGCATTGGGCTATGTATGTAACATTTTCCTGTGTTTTTCTGTGGACTGTTTGTATCGTTGTGGCCTCCAAAGACTCCAATCACAGGATAAACATTCTTGCTGCTGTTGGTATGACAATCAATTGCAAGGATCCCCAGATTTGTCAAGGAGTTGAATAAATGGAAATCCATGTCTCCCCAAGATCTGCTTGGAAAGGGTTCAGCTGTACAACAACAACAACAACAACAACAACAACAACAACAACAACAACAACAACAACGTCTCATTTTGACTTGAGTGCTAAAGACCCTTTTCTGTTTCTTGCTCCTGGTGTCCATATTGCAGCCATGGCTTGCAAGGTGTGCAGTGAAAGAACAAGAGAATGACTTCAAACTGAAAGAGAGGAGGTTTAGATTCAATCTTAGGAAGAAATTCTTCCCCATGAGGGTGGTGAGGCCCTGGCACAGGCTGCCCAGAGAAGCTGTGGCTGCCCCATCCCTGGCAGTGTCCAAGGGCAGGTTGGATGGGGCTTGGAGCAACCTGGTCTATGGAAGGTGTCCCTGCCCATGGCAGGGGATGGGGTTAGATGACCATTAAGGTTCCTTCCAACCCAAACCATTCCATGCTTCTCTGACTGAGCAGCAGGGCCAGGAGCTGGACAGAGCACCTGCAGAAGGCCCCCAAGGATCTGAATTTTTATGAACATTCAGATGATGCCAAATATTTTCCTTTCTCAGAAGAAAAAGTTAATGGTGCTTTGCAGGACTTGGACTTCTCTGCAGACCACCTCTGATCACAAAACATCCTTGTGGGTTTGCATTTAATTCTTGAGACTGAGACGTTTCCATTGTCCTTATGGACTCTGTTGTCAAGATCTCCCTGACAGATTACACTTTCCTGCTAAAAAATTCATACTGTGGGGATCAGCTAAAGTTAAATATAAGGGAAACAATACATTACCCTGGGGTTGGACTCATCTTTCAAACAGGCCATTTGCTGGATAAGATTTCACAGGGTGAGTAAAGGAAGCAGAGTAAGGACTAAATGGGCTGGAGAGGGGCTGAGGAGCATCCCAGGAGCTGCACATGGCATGTGGGAGGGATAGAGTCGAGGTGCTCCAGGGATTCAGAGAGAGGACTTGGACACTCACATGGCCATATCAACAAAAATAATAATTAAACCCCCAACAATTCCCCCCCCGCAAAAAAAAAATTCTTGTTGCCCAGAAAAGCTGTGACTGCCCCTCTCTGGAAGTGTTCAAGGCCAAGCTGGACAGGGCAACATCATAATCTTGTGTAAACCAGCCTAGAGACAGTCTGATGTGTGCCTGAGAACAATTCCTTGGTCTGCATCATATGTTCACATCAAAACCCACATTTCCTTCCAAAGCAGCTGACTCCCTTCTTCCTACCAACATTTCCTTCCTTTTTGTTCAAGAATTTTCATTCACAACAGAATGAAAATAAAGAGCTGACAGAAGATAGCAGTTTGAAAAATCCATCCAAGAACCTGCAATGTCACCAACAAGAGCTGGAAATAAACATGTCTGGGAAGACAAATTCCTTAACTGTTAAGTGCTGAAGGACATGGTAGGTAGCATTAACTTGGCTAATTGTTTACTTGCTTAGCTAATCTAACATAATCTGCATTGATTAGATTTTGATTTCATGCTGGATGAGTATACTGCTTCTCTGTGCCTTTCAGTTAATTTGTGAACCATACCAAAAAGACATTTCTATAACACGTTTAACGCTCCAAAGCTATGAGGGAACAGCAGTGAGAGTGAAGGAGGACAGCTCTGCTGGTATTAAAAGGGTCATTAAACTCAGCATTAGCTAAAGGTCTTGTTTTGAGTTGCATTCAACGTGCCTGAATAAAAATGAAGTGTAAGCAAAAGGCATTGAAGAGAAATATTCAAATGCAAAGTACCATGTTGGTCCTTGTGTGTGTAACTATATAGAGTTCATGGATGCTCACTTTTATATTCGAGCTCCTTCCATTGGTCTTTGAAGATCTCAAAGCCTCAGTTCATGGGCTCAGTACTCCAGTGGTTTAAGGGTGAAACTTTGTAACAAGCTTAACAAGACTGCCATGTATTTAATAAATCCTAAACATTTACAGAGAAGAACAGAGGTATTTTTAAACCTAATGAAATATATAAATATATAAGTTTTTGATCACTTCTCTGAGTTTTACTGCTATAGGGCCAGAAAGTTTCCCAAGAGTTTATTTATAGCATTTATTACTTCCAACAGAAGAAGGAAAGGAGCATAGAATTTGGCCTGAAGAAATTAAGTCAACTTTGATGGGGGTAATCTGCAGAAATATAAATTTATTGCATTTAATGCTATGGAATTTTGACATATAAGCAATACTTTCCCCAGCACAGGACTTCAGAAGTCCTATTCTAGTTAAAAATGGAAAACTTGGATGCTTCATGGGCCTTTAATAGGTGATGAAGCTCATGGCCATCACCTTGAAGCCTCCAGTTGAAATTTAGACTGATTGTGACTAAAAGTAATTTCTGTCTGACAGCTCATGTGAAGAGAGCTACTTCATTTCATAACAAATGTGTGGCCAACAGCATAAAAATTATTATCACCATTTAACAAGTCCATTGGCAGTTCCAGGAGCACCATGGATAGATGGAAGTCAATCCTGCCTGTCCTGAGTGAAATCAAGGTGGGGTAGGGAAAAAAATCAGAAGAAAGTGTATGAATGCTGTAATTCCTCTGTGGAAGAGCTCACAGATTTAATTGCTTGAGCCTCTCTGTAGGAGTAAAATTTACCTATTTCCACAGGCTGGCTAATGTACGATTTTTGTTCCATAGAGCTGACTTTTCTGGTGTGAAAAAAAAAAAAAAAAAAAAAGGAAAATTAGCATTTTAGGTCATGACCATTTGGGAAAGAGATAATTTTCTTCAGATAATAACATGCTTTTTTCTGTCTTAGGAGGGCAATGCTAGCAAATGCCAAAACCAAGGTTCAGTTGCATGGCTCAGTTAAATCCCAAAATTAGGTGGGATGAGCCAAGCCACATTGCCTGAGATTGCTCTTCTGCAACTGCTGAGTGACAAAGACTTTCCAACATAGCTTCTATTACCTAATTCAATATACATTCTTCTATTCAAATAAAACTGAACAAGCTATGAAGCAAAGAAACAAGCTTATATTCATCCAAATTTTAAATTATTTTTGTTCATATCTGAGAAAAGTTCACTGCCTTTCCTGGAGTAATTGATGTGTTTGTAAAAAAGGAATTTAAAGGACTCAGAAAGTGAGTTCATGAAATGTGTATTTCGGCTCTTCCTAAATAAATGTGCCAGACAAAATGTTTGCAAACATATCCATTCAGCAACCTGAAATGCAAAGCAGCTTCTCTGTCCAATCACAGCTAAAAGTATTCATATCATTTAGCAATAATAATCAGCTATTAAACTTAAATAATATTTAAGAAGTAGTCATTGCCTATTAGTGACAATCCTGAGAAAGGAAAGGGAGTGTGAATTAAAGCTACTGGCAAAGGATGCTTTCAGTTTTATTGTTAGAACTAATTCTCATGGTGGCACTGCTTCATGCTGTTGTACCATACATACAGAATATGGGAGTAAATCCAATGAAGTCACACTTGAAAAACTCTTATTTTACTGCTGGAGTTACTGCAGATCATATAGTACAAAGAGTCCAACAAATAACTGTTCATGGACACACACAGAAAAAGAGCTAATCTTGATAAATCAAAGTAAATTATTACTGTGGCATGAGGTTTTATATGTGTGTATCTATCTATACACAAGCATATATGATAAGGATCTATGGACAGATTTTAAAAAAGCTGTTAAGATAGTTCTATGTTAAGGAGAAATTGTATATAATTGATGATTGAATTATTTATTTTGACTTGGAGCAGCTTTAAATTATGGACTTTTCACATTTGATTTTTTTTTATGTCAGAGTATGGTCAATATTTTCCTCCCTGTGTAGGTCCCATTGTTTCTTGGTCAGCTCAGTTTTTTCTGTTGTTGCACGGGACAAGTTCTGCCTTTGGTGAGCAAAGCAGGATTGATTTCAGTCAGAAGTAATGTGTGTGTGCACACCTAAGGACTGGCTTTTATTCTATACAAAACAACCATTCTCACTGATTTATGGACCATATTTTAAAAAATGCAATAATAGCATTGCACTGTCTTAATCAGTAATATGTAAATTATCCCAAAAGCTGAGATGCAGGAGAGCAGAAGAACACCTTCGTCAGGTCAAGAAATGTGATTATTTCCATGGCTCCCAGCAACTCTTAATTGCCATAATGGGCTCTTATTCAGGGAGAAGTAGTTAGGTTTGCAAAGAGTGAATATACACTTTGTGAGAAAACCATTAACTACAGACAAACGTTCTCTAAGTACAATTGATATATGGAACAAAATACAGGCAGCTGCTTAGCATCTCCAGGAATAGTACACAGGGTGTTCTTAGTCATCCCTGTCTTCCTAAGGAAAAACAAATATCTCATTAAAATCTCTTAATTACCATAATATTCCTGATGACCAACTAACCTTAATAGCAGTATTAGATCTCCAGTTCCCCATCTTGTGGTTCCTATGGATTTTTACAATAAAACTTCCAGACTATCAACACAATGTTATGTAAAATAAGCCACCTCTGCTTGTGGACTCTACCAGTTCCCAGTTTGTCATTAAGAGAAAGCTATTCCATTGAGGATGTGGGAAAACAGCGAATGTCTAAAACTGTGACATTGAAAAGAATAATAGCTGACCTTCATATTAAATAATGTAAAACATGAGTTCACTTGGCTTAGCCTAGATAAAGATTAATTTTGAATCTTTCATTCCCCGAGGCTAAAAGTGTTCTAACTTTAGGTAACATGCTTTTCTAAAAAAATGTTTTATAGTATTAAAGGTACTTCAAAATAAATATTGCAATCAAAGCACACAACTCCTACCACTGTTAATATCTGCAAGGTTTCATGAAAGGACCAGTCAGTTATGGTGGTGCTTTGTGGTGTGATTTAAACCTGTGCTAGAAAGCTACAGATTGTAATGGTAGGGACAGCAGCTGTCTGAGGACAATGGCTCTGGTGTTCAGCCTTGGAAGCTTAGAGAAGAAGCTAAGTTTGTTTTTAGTGGGCTGTGTGTGTAGAAATGCTCATTGCACCACTGATGTTTTTCAAAAAAATAGTGTTCTAGGATCATAGAACTACAGAATGGTTAGGGTTGGAAGGGACCCTATAGATTATCTAGTTTCAACCCAGGTGATTTTGGACACTAAAAAGATATTAAGCTGTTCAGGGAATCATAATATTTGAAGACTGCATTCGATCCTTCTTTAAAAAGCTATTACAAATCCATTGGTTGATGTGAGATTATTGAAAAACATGATCATACTCCTAACCTCAACACCAAGGCTGCCTTGTCTTTCCAAATTTCAAGCTCATCAGTGCACAGAGCATCTACTATTTCGAATTTATATGGTTCCTGGCAGAATGCAGCCCAGTTTTTGATAGTTGCCTGAGTTACCATAACAAATAACTATAGCAATAGTGGGAGTTCAGTCTTTGAGGGTGGAGGTTACAGTGAGTGTTTCTCATCTATTTACTTGTTGGGAAGGGCCACTGCAGACGACATCAGTCTCTAATGCTTACATAACTGTAAGTTTAAACTTTTATATTTCACACCACAAAGTGGCTTTCAAGATAGGTTAAAAGAAGAGCTATTTTCCTCATTGTGAAACAAAAGCACTAAAGCACCTTGTGATTGCAATAGAGAGAAAAGATGGTATTGAGTGACACATCTGTCTCCCAGGTCTTGAAAGGAAATAAGATGTTCTCTGGCTTACCTAGTGCCCACTTGAGGCATTCAATCTAAATAGTCATTTCAGTTTTACAGAAGACAATACAAAATACTGTGCAATGATGGACAAGGGCTTTTGATGGCAGAGAGCAGACAGGGAATCCTTTCAGGCTCACAATATAGATAAAAGGACATTTTTGTATTTCCAAATGATACTCAAGGCTCAGGTGTTGCAGACAATACAAAAATAATGTAATATTGCTTCTCTCCAATGCACTTTTACTTCTGGAGTTAGTTCACCTATATTGATTCACTGATGGTCCTTATTCTCTATCAGCTTCAGAAACCCCCTTTTTTAAGAGGTCAGTGCACAATATCAAGATAATACTGAACCTAGGAGTTAAAAAGTAAGGTTATTTGTGAGACTAGAGTTGAAATTGCCTCCTTGCTCCATTTAGTTCTTTAAAAACATAAAGCAGAAAATTCCTTCATGCCTTGTTTTTATTGTCTGTCATATTTGATGACTTTTCTCCCAGAGCAAATAAAGAAAACATACCTGTCACATTGAAGTTCTAATCAAGTAATCTGCATATTGGTTGTGGAAGCGGAGAAAATTGAAGGAAGGAGAAAAAGTAATAGATATACCTGGTCCTCCTATGTAACAGACAGCTATTGTTTCCAAGAGTTTTATTTATACACAATTTTCAATGGCTTCAGTGGAAATTCTCTTGAGGCATAAATTCACACCTAAAGCTCAGAGAGTTTATAGAGTTAAAGGTGGTTCCTGCAGGCAACACACAGTGTTTAGATTACACTGTGCCCAATGAGCAGGGCCTCAGTGCTGTGAGTTAGAGCTGATACAAACATACTGGCATCAGTGGAGTTCTTTACACTGACCCCATGAGCCTTTGGTCAGTCTTTAGCATGTGAGTGGCCTGGGAAACAACAGCCATGGACTGGCACTCATTATCCAAATGGAATGTAGAACACAAAACCTGGCATGTTAATTCGGATGTTACACCAGAATTTGAAAAGCAGCAGTGTTAATCCTAGAAGTTTCTCCCTAGGGAGTTTCCTATCTACCTTCTTAGAACATTAAGTCCTCCATGAACAAATTCTTTGGATCATTCTTTTAAAAATTGCTTTTTCGTTCCTTCTTTCTAAAGTAAATTGTAATGGAAAGTGACCAATCACTCTTAAGCTGAATCTCAGAACTGGACACCCACTAACAACTGGATGAACAGAATGAAATACAATTCTCTAGTCAATCAGTACTCTCTAGTCAGTCATTGAGACCAGAGTAGGGAGAGATTGCTAAATAAAGGCAAATCAAAAAAGAGAAGTTTGATGTATTTTTTAGCAGTATATTCATTTTTCAGGTTATACATTGATAAAGGTCACTGGTGACAGTGACTCATTATTGACTGATCAAAGGCCATCTAAGTCAGCAGAAGTCTCCAGGGAGCCTCATTCAATTACTATTGTCAGGTGCAAGTCAGTTATTCCCTTTCCCAGACTTTGTCAGTGTGAAAACCTGCTTTGACCGTGGTGAGTGTGAGGAGCAGTCCCCAAGACCCATGAGTACCCTCCAGGCCAGGCTCTTGGGTATAGGAGAAGGCACTTCCAGGAGTATGAAGTAAGATCAGTATCAGAAAATAGATTAGGTTGGTAGAAAGACTAAGATGCCTTAGGGGCACATAAGTGGGTAAGAAATGAGACAAATATGTACTCAAAGTAAAAATAAATATTTCTTTTTTTAACTAGAGGAAGGTAAACATGACCCCAGAGCCCAGGGGAGTTGCAGCCATCTGATTTTTACAGAGGCATTTCACAGTACCATATTACCCTCCTGCTTGTAAAGAATATTTCAGTCCTACTCCCTTGGCCTTCAGTGGAAAATGTTAAAACCAAACCTGAAATTTTTCTTGAGTTGGGCATAATGTATCTCTGACACTAACTGGGAATTTTGGCCAAATATCTGCATACAGATGATAAACAGAAAGAATTGCTCTGTTCCTTCATAATTTCCTGACCCTTTCTCCTTTAAATGCCAATATTTTATAGGTTCTTTCCCCTTTTTTATTCTTCATAAAACCACTTTCAGTCCAGCATAATTTTCCAGGCAAACTGCACACTTGTCAGATCACCTGATTAAGAGCCCTGCATTCATTACTATAAAAAAACAACATGCTCACTGAATCATTAAAAAGCAGATTGGTCAGCAATAATAATCAGTTTTCTGCTAATAAATACAGCTCAGCATGCCTAATTCTGTGTCCTACTCAAATACCAAAAATGAAGAATTTAGCTTTTAAAAAGTACATTACTGAATGTACTATTAGTGCATCGGTCTTTGTAAGGAACATTACTGCTGTCTTTAAAGGGCAGCCAGTTCATGTATTAATTATGTCACTCAAAGAGTGCACTGATTTCTTGAAAATCTCTTCATGCATAAAAGCAATTTGAATATTGTATATGGCTCAGCCCTCTCAATCAACTTGAATACAAAGAAAGACCAAAGAAGTACTTGAGTTCAAGAGCTGGCATCAGGAATAGAAGCACAAGTAAATGAATTCAGTGCACTTTTCATCACCACGTGTCCATGGAACAAACACCTTCAGGGACACACGGCAAACCTGGCCAGGAGGAACAGGCGACCCTGGTGACAGAGCGAGGCTGCAGAGGGATATCACGTGACACCAGAATATATTTTGAGAACTTTATGGAGAAAGTGTTGGAGAAAGATTCATAGGGAGAGCTTGGATGTCACCATGGGATTCAGCAGTAGCAGAGTTACATCAGTGAGTCAATTTCCAATTGCATCAATAATACTGAACAGTTATTATGTTAGAGTATATATATTGTGCAACAGATCTCATGTTGAAATTCCATTCATATTCAGACTGTTGTCAGCCTTTTGTTGAATCCTAAATCAAGTCTAGACCTGATTTTCTTGCTTAAATAAGAACTTTTGGACAATAATTTTTCTTTCTACTGTTTTCAGCCTATGTCTTTTTTAGAAGACAATCTTATCTTCCAGCCACAATCCTCCTGCCCCTATGCAAGGGAAGCTCCAAACCCCTTAAAAATCACTCCAAGGAAAGAGCTGTATCATCCCCTCCTGCCTTTCTAATAAATTTTTATTTCTACAACAATATTTATAAAGAAATCCATCTGTAGTGATTTTCTCAACAGGGGTCAAGACAATTTCACATTCTGAAACTCAAAAATTTCACTCTGCTAGAGGTTCAACTGAGAGTACCTGGGGTTTGGGAGTGCTATCAACAATTATTCTGTAGAGCAAGCGTGCTCGGTGAAAATCCTTTGAAGAGGAAAAAGGTCAGGAAATCTGTCATTTTACAAGGATGATCTCAGTAGTACATAAAGGAGTTCTCTAGTATGTGAACTGGCATCTATTGAGCAAAACAATAGGAGTATGATTATTGAAATTCCACCAGCTTCCTATAATTGCTCATTATTACCATAATGCAGATTATTTCTTCGAAAGAAAAGCTCTCATTTTGATTTGAAAGGTTTAGTGTTTTGCTTCCTCCTCACTATAATGAATCTTTGACTGACAAGCTAAAAAAATTTAAGGGAGAAGGAAGAAACCAGAGAATATGGGCACACAGGGAAGAGTATACTAAAACAAGGGCTTGGTGGGAGCTCTAAGAGATACAGTTTGAAAAAGCAATCCAGAATTGCATATGGACTTGGAAACTAAGTAAAAACACAGAAAAGAAAAGGAAAAACCCTAGCCTCTTACTGCTAAAACACATTGTTGAAAGCAAATCCTTTGATGAGCTACTTAATATTTGAAAAAGGGATTTGTTTGTCCCAGCCCAATTCATTAGTTCTGAGCAAGTGCCATAGCTAAGAATATAAATTTCAAGAGTGGTCTTGGTTGGTGATAGGTGCTGCCTAATGGCAGGAAGTTATTTCCCTGCTCAGAAGCTCCTGATTTCTGTGTGATTTAAAATGCCACCAGAAATAAAGGAATTATCAAGGCTTGGCCTTGATATATGAGGCTATTTAAATCCCTGGGGTAAGACGATGAGGACTACTCTTCCAAAACAACCTGAATGGGCTCATTAAGCAGCCCAATAATAGGCTGGAACTCATTCTTGCAGTTTAAGGATGAAGCTGTAGTGGATGTGCTGGGATGAGCTGCTCAATTACAGACAGCTGAGCAGAAGGGCTAACAGGACATGGGATACAGTGAACATTTCAAGCTGCTGAAAGGCTGCAGGTGGAACTGAGTATCCACCAAACTTCCTCCCTGATTCAGGCCAGGATGAAAGTTAAAATACTTGACATGTATTGAAGGAATCTGATTTCTCAAAGGCATCGTTTGGGGAGAGCTATTCCTCCTGTGGCTAATAGTCCAAACTTGCATGTACAAAGCTAGGGGTCATGGTCCATGACCATTCTGTACCTCTGAAACCAAAACCACCTGCACCTTTGGGAGCTCACGAAATGAAGGGAATTTTTGTTTGGATGCTCTTTTGTTTCATTTCACAGAGAATCACTGAATTTTCTGAGTTGGAAGGGACCCACAAGGATCAAGCCCAAGTCTGGAGTGAATGACCCAAATGGGGACTGAGCTCACAGCCTTTGCTCTTAGCATCACGCTCCAACCAACAGAGCTGATCTCTTACCTACATGGAAATATAAAGGAGGAGGGCCTTGTTCAATGGGGCTGGAAAGACAAACACTACACCACAAAACTCCCTTGTTTCCTGGAAAAGCTGTTCCTTACTGGGTGTATGGATGCTGAAGAGGCAGAGTGATAATATTGCTCTTGGAAATACACTGGACACTAGTGCTGAGCTGCTCTGGAGCACTTGAAAACTGACATAAATTATTTAACCATAGACAAAGAAGAGAAAAGAGGTTCTAAGCCTATCTGGTCTCTAACTGCTTTGATACAACATTTTGCCATTTATTTTGTACATTTCTTGAGATTTCTGGCAAGATCACCAGCATAAACCATGGTATACTCTACTCTGTCTTAAATCATCGGAACTCTCGTGATTTTCTTACAACAGCATCTTCTTGGACTTGGTCCTGTGAGGCTGATGCTAATTGATCGTTTGTCATTAACAAGCCTCACTGCACAAATACTGAAATCCAGAGTCCTCATCTTAAAAACATATACATGGATTTGTTAGCTCATCATATGCACTGTATTAATATGCTGCCCAGGTAAGAAGAGGTGAGAAAGTAGAGAAGGTTTTAAAGAGTTTACTTGAATGTAAACAAGGATATCAAACATTGTAAGAGAAGAATCCAAAGGAAGGGGTAGGAGAACAACAGCTAGCCACCTGAATGCAACAGGTGTTGGGTCAAATTGCTGCTCTTCTCTGAGAGATCTGTCTGATCTCAGAGGTGTCCTCTGATTCCCTCTGCTTTCTCACTGGGTAGCTGAAACCTTTTAATAAAAGCATGATAAATAACCAATAGCAAATATTCTTCTGCTTTGTGTTCTTATTTGAGATTCAGCTGATAAAGTTCACAGACAATTGTCCAAGGCCTTGTGAAAGACTCTCTCTCCAGCCCAACTAAAGACAGTGGAGAACTTGTGATGGTCTTCAGCCACCCCTTTCATTTTGTCCCCTAATGCATGGCATCCACTGAATACTTTTTAAGAGATACCTCTTCTGATAGGTCTTCCCCTTCTTGAACAATTGCTATGTAATAAACTATTTTATCAGTTTTGCTTACATACTGTATTTCTGAAAACAAAACAATAAATGGCTGTAAAACCAATAAAATGTACCAGGCCAGTGGTTTATTACAAACAAGCCAATACCATACACTGCAGCATATTTTTCAGCTCAATGCACCAGGATTCTTATTGTCCAGGTGAATGTTCCTGGCTGTAAATTGCAGCACTATAGCTCTTTTCCAGCGCACTCTAAAACTTCTTTAGGTTGATATGCCTTAAAACACTCCTAGTCCTTGGACAAATTTATGGGGAGGATAAAGCTCAGTAGTCTTATGCCAAGGCATTTTAAGTTTGCCAGCCACCCTGGAAGCACTTTGGGATGCTGTACAGGGAGCACAGACTGCACAGTTCATCTGGAGGCATCCCTCAGCACCCCTTGAAACACAGCCCTGGGCTGCCTCCAGCGAGCTGGAGTGGGCAGCAATAAGAGTCAGGGAATCACAGGGTCCTGGAATGGTTTGGGTTGGAAGGGACCTTAAACCTCATCTTCTTCCACACCCTGCCATGGCCAGGGACACGTTCCACTGTCCCAGGTTGCTCCAAGCCCCATCCAGCCTGGCCTGGAACACTTCCAGGGATGGGGCAGCCACAGCTTCTCTGGGCAACCTGTGCCAGGACCTCACCACCCTCATGGGGAAGAATTTCTTCCTAATACTTAATCTACCCTCTTTCATCTTGAATCCATTACCCTTTGTTTTGACACAGCCAATGGATTATCACTCAAAGCCAGAACTCTGCATATCTTTCTGGCAATGCACATACTTACTGCAGCTTTGAATAAGACTAATACTGAATAAAATAGTTTCAGTAAGACTTTTCAGTGTGTTTCCTCTTAACTTCTGCTGTTCATTTTCTTCAGTCATCACTCACTGTCCCAGAAACAAGCTTCTTTGGCAAGGACCTCTTGGAAAGGCTATCCTGCATATCTCGATGCAGTGATTCTAATGTGAAGTTATATCACACTGTAGGGCCACTGTCCTCTACACCAGCCAATTTGTTAGAACCAACTTCTTCACAAGGAGGAACACTCACCCAGGGCTGGTGTCCAAGGGCTTGAGACTCAGCTGGATTTGATCCTGCTGGTGTGAGAGCCCACAGTGCAAACCAAAGCAGGAGCACACAACTGATATCATGATTGCTTAAGATGCCTTTTTATTTGTGAGCTCAGGGTTTGCATCTGTGAAATAGGTAGAATAATAATATGCACACATTCAACAAAATGTGCATCCACTAATTAAATCAATTCACTTTTCTAACTGCTGCATAAAGCAAGCAGTTGTTTTCTGAGGAATTTACACAGTATTAATGCAGCTGTTATTTTTGCTGAAGCAATTGCCAGTGATCTGCAGCACATGTGAAGTGGCCATAGATTACAGGAATACATTTCCTTAGTGACTGTTGGAGTAATTTCATGCCCAGGAGAAAGCAGCTTTCCTAACACACCTCAATCTTATCAGCACCACTTGGAGCCATCAAGACTTGCTTGTCAGTCTCTGACAAGCACAGTGTGACAAGAAGTTTGAAACAATCCTTTCCTAAACACTGTATGTCACTTTATCATGTTATGATAAAGATCAGATCCTTTTCCTTGCCCATTTACTGGAAGAGTTGATCATTCCCACATGAGGAATTCTATTATTTTTTTTTTTGGACAGATCTCACTCAAAATCACCAGTGACTAAAACCAATACTGAGCAGAGAAGGCAAAAGTATTTCAAGGCTGCGTCCACATACTAGTATTGCTTTGGTCAATATTATCATATTATAATTTATGCAGGGGGCATAGTTTTCCCTTTGCCACAAGTTGCTTCCCCATGCTTATTTTAGCATATGGACAACCCAGCCTGTGAGATCCTCAGTCTTCAGTCCCAGCTCCCATAGCATGTTACAAATCTAGATGGATTCTAGAAAATGGGTCACACATTTACAGGAGGCAAGTTTTCTTAAGAGAAAATACTTTTCATATTAAAGTTAGGCAATAATTTTCATGCTCTTTTCTGATTCTCACCTTTCATTTCAGCTTTCTGTTGAAAACAGCTTAAGATCAAATACACTTGATCCTATTATACAGAAATACATGCTAGGCTTGCAAGTGATCTCAGCAGAGTGCAATTAGGAAGACATAAATATGATAATGAAGCTGTTACATTTTTCTAGTTTGATACTGTATGAGATTACTTTATTTATCTATTTACAGGCTTTGATGCATACGTTGATGTAAGAAGATGGGTTTATTTCTTGCCTTGGCCGATATAGGCGGAATAGCTCCTCTGCCTCTTCTTTGTTCTCATCAGCTATGTTATGGGTAACCCCACAAATGCCACTCCAGCAGTGTGTTCTAAAACCAGAAAGATTTTTGAGGGAAACCCATTTCAGAGCTAAAGATCCTCCCCAATATCTAGCATTGCCTTTATCTGTGAAGTCAGCCTGACTCCCCTTTGACAAAAACTGCTGTTTTGGAGTGAGATGAAATTGTGGATTCTCAGACAGCTGAGGACTCTACAGCCTGACATGAGGACCTGAGCTTTGGTAAAATGGATAGCAGAGAACTGACTCAACCATTGGGATACTTGTGACATTTGCTCTCACTGAAAAAACCCTGCTCGACTGCTGCCTGTGACACTGATGCAAACACAGTCCTGCACTGGGAAGATCCTTCCCCACAGCTGTTTACAAAACTTCAAGTAAAGTGTGCACAGTTCTGCAAAGGAGGGAAATCCTCAAGGGCAGAAATGTCACTGAAGTGAACTTAAATCACTTAAGTGATAACTCCACTGGGAGAACAGCAGACATCAATCATCTGTGTGCTTGCTTAATATCCTCTGTTTCAGAATATTTCTGCTGTCAGTAATTTTGCTCATCTGCTGGGCAGACAGGACGATGAGCAGAATTGCTCTTAGCAGACTAAAGCTATGGACCATTGCAAGAAAGAGCACTTGCAAAGCACCTGAGACTGATGGTTCATCATTTTCCCTCCTTTTTATAGATACCTGGTTAAAGGTGCCAGATTAACAGCCCTGGCAACTAAACTCCTCCATCCCTCTCAGAGGAATGGCATGCAGATATGCACAGCAGCCTTGACCTTCTCCCTCTCCTCTCACTTATGAGAGAGAGGCTCCATGCTCAGCCTCCTTGGATGATGGGCCCCATTTTTTCCCCATTGGTTATAGCTAATGGAAAACCATTATCTGGGTGCAACAAAGAGGGCTAAACTTTTGGCACACGCTTTTATGAAACAGACAGCAAAGTATGCTGTAAAGGGAGATAGTACCAAAAATCCCTTTTTCAAGCATGGGAAACTGAGGCTGGAAGCAATAAAACAACTTGCTCAAGCTTAAAAAAAGAGTTGAAAAGCCAAAAATAAAGCTCCTGAGCTCAAGCCTCTTTGACAGAGCTGTTTAGATTAGTGCTTGATCAAAGACTGGAAGATTTTCCCCTATTATCTGCATTTAAGCTTTTTTTGCCCCTCAGTCTCCTGAGATGTTGTGCTTAAAACCATCTTGGTTCATTGCTGTTTGCACAAGTTCCTCTTGGAACTGTCCCAGTGCTACCTGCTGCAAATCTACCTTAAATACTGTATTGTCTTTAAATAGGAAATTGTTCCTAACTTGGCCTTCAGCATAAAGAACATATGTATCCTGCAGTGGTTTCAGTTCCAAACTAATCCACAGGCATCAGCTTTTCTTTCCCAAATCCCTGGGATTTCTTCCACTTCACCTTTTAGACATGGGGAGAAATTTCAATAAAATCCCAGAACATCTGCTTGATCTTCCTTTAAAATTTCCTCTAATCTCTCTGCTATGGTGGTTGGAAAATCTAGTCCTGATTCTAAGTTCATGAGTGACAAACTCTGCTTTAGGCTTACTTTAAAAACATGACCAAAAAACCCAACTCACCAAACCTAGATTTTTATCTACCTTCACTTCCACCTAAAATGATAAAAAATAAAACTGGGCAAAATTCACACTACTCAAACACTTACTAAAACCAAGCAGTTGCTCAAGAAATTTCTGAGTAAAACAGCTGTGAAACAGACCAGTGTCTCTAAGCGTTGGAAATAACTGCAGTGACCAGTTTTGATAAAAGTCAGGAACACAAAACTGACAATCTCCATATGTAGCTGAGCACACAGCACAACTGTGGTTCAAAGCCTCCCTTCAAGCCTGTCCAAGGGTGACTTTATGATGCTGAATTGTATCCCCATTCATCTGTTTAGCCCAGAAATAAGTTTTGCACCTTTAAAACTAGATCTCAGAGTGAAGGGGGAGAGAAGGAGAAGCAGTGGAATGTCTGAGGTGGCTGTATTCAAAAACACAGAGATAAGAGCTTCAGCTTTCTCTCTCACAGATTGTGCTGTCTGCAGCACGGACAGCAGGAGAGAGCTCTCCTTGGCTTTCAGTTAGTTTGTAGCTAGCGGAGACAGAGAAGTTCCCCGGACTGTGGCTTTTCCTTTTCTTGGAATGGATCAGCCTGCTCTGGACTGAAAATCCAGAGGATCACTGGGAGCCCACACCTGTGCCCAGCAGGGCCCGGGGTGGCATTTTCCAGCACTGGAGAGGCTGATAAGAGACTGAGTTGAGCTGTACCCCACAACAAGGACTTTCTGAATTTGCCATCTCTTCACAACAGCAAGGGGTTTTATTGTTTAATATTATTCTTTTTTTTTTTTTTTTTTAATGCTTGTGAATACTTTGCTTGTTAAAGAAACAATTTTTTCCACTTTGTTCCCAGGAAATCTTTCCTGAACCAGTAGGAGGAGGGGCCACTTCAATCTGCTTTCTAGAGGGACTCCATTTGGAGGTTTCCTCCCAAAATTTGCCCTAAACCAGGACAAAGCCCCAGAGTTCTACATTTGGAAGCTCATCTGCCTCAGGCTGCCAGGTCATAATGATGCCTTAAGCTTTAGCTTTCATATTTTCAGGTTCTATGCTGCCTAGGGGTGCAGTTCTGAGCTTCACATTAAGTGTCACTCAGCTCTCTTCACAGAGTAGGGAGACAAAACAAATCCTTTCCCAGCTTGATACCAAGGACAACTTTCAGCCCAACAGCATAAACAACAGTGGATTGAAGAGAGAAAACA
Source organism: Acrocephalus scirpaceus scirpaceus (assembly GCA_910950805.1). Classification (NCBI taxonomy): domain Eukaryota; kingdom Metazoa; phylum Chordata; class Aves; order Passeriformes; family Sylviidae; genus Acrocephalus; species Acrocephalus scirpaceus. The sequence goes on from OU383785.1 coordinate 8,342,104, forward strand.
AGGATGGAACTTCATAATCTGAAACTGTAATTGGACAATTAAACCCAAAATGCAAATGGACCAAAATTTATAAATGTGTGAGACCTCGTGATTGGTTGTCCATTTTGTGACCATTTTGGGTCCACCTTGGGTATAGCCCTGGCCAGGCTCTTGTACTGCCCAAGGTGTATCTTTCAAGGCCTTTTAATTATACCTACTTTATTCTCTTAGTTCTTTCTAGTCTCTATTCCAGGTCAGCCTTCTCAAAGCATCAATAAAACCCTGATAAATACCTGTTAGAAACAGAGGAAAAAATCCAACACACTCCTGAATTAATATTGATTTTTTGTCAATTGCTTTATATTCCCACTAACGCAGACTGCAGGTCTCCATTGATGGAGAGGATCCTCAGAAAGCAAAATTATAATGAACTGTCATCCAGCAGCAGTGAAAACAAAAGTTTCCTTAATAAGCAATAATGATTTAGAAGACTTCAGTGTCTCTAGCTACTCCATAGTGTGGTTGAAACACAACTCTTCAGCGGCTCATAAATCAGGGGCTACACTTAACTTGAAGATCAAACAATCAGCAGATACTGGTAAACACCAAAGCTTCTTCAAAGTTCATGATAAAAAAAGAACCAGGAGTAGCTTTTTTTTTTTTTTCCCTAGCAGGATCTGATGATTGAAGTATAATGATAGATGTTCAGATTAGGCAGCTCTCATAATCTTTGGATCCCTATTTTTCTTATATACTGTTATTACTTGACAATTGCTCTCAGAGTACATCTTCTCTCACACACACCAGCATAAACCACATCAAAGCCAGGTCTAAGCCAGGAGAGCATCAAACCCGATGCACCAGGAGTGCATTCAGCACTGCCTTTGTGTAGCCTGAGTAGCTGGATATATCTGGTGGAGTTGCTCCACAGTCTACCCAGAAAAAAACCCTAATTTTACACTAGAGTAGTCTTCAGTCTTTTTATTTTATAGATGCAATTCTCATGACATTTGTGTTCTTTGTCCTCTCTTTGAGTCCTCTGTTCTTCTCATCCTGTATTCCTCTTCCATTTTTCATTTTTTCCTGCCTTTCAATTTTCTCTTAGCTTTATCTCTGGATTCCCTTTACACAGCAGAGAGTAAGGTTGCTTGTCTCGCTGAGCCGAGATCTCTCTGCTTTGGTTATAAGGAGGCCAAAGTAATCTGATTTATTTCAAAATCCTCCAAACAGATTTAACTGCATTTAACTTTCTGGTTCTTTTCTCCGCACCTGAATTCCTTATTTTTTCCCCACGTTCTCAAGCTAATAGGGGAATAACAAGAAGGCACTTTCAGCATTTGAGTTACACGTGAAAGTTTCCTGACAAGCAACGTCCAGCAAGCCCATGTCTACCTGAACCACAGCAGGCACTCATCTGTCAAAGTCCCTTTGATTAGTAGAGCTCAGTTGCTGCTTTCTAAGCACCAGTCCATAACCATTAGAAATCTGACTGTACTTTCATGGGGAACACACAGCAGAACATGAGTAAATGTCTGGCTAAATGAGGCAAGGCATTTGGAAGTGGTTAACCTATCCAACTTTGATAGAATGATTGATGTTAAAATTCAGAGCACTGGTATTTGAGAAAGCATCCTGTGTATACAGAGGATAAAAGCATCTAAGGTCTCTCAGTCAATCCTTTTGAGTAATAAGTCCCTTGACTTTTCCAAATTTGGATTTAAAAGTCAAATCCAAATTTCAGTGCAGCTGTAAGTCCAAACATCTGCCTCCTGTGTTTGAGGAGGAGGAAAGATGAGCTGGCCATCATGTTTGAAACCTTCTCCTTTGCCCTCATTAATGTTTTATTAATAGCTCATATCACATGAAAGCAGATTTTCCTTTGTGCCTGGCATTAAATGCTGATCAATATTAATGTTTGATTTATATTTCTGAGAAAGGGACAGCAAGAGGGAGCAAGACTGAGACTGAAAACAGGAATTACATGAACTTCAATAGAGCTGTTAAAACAGCAAGGCTGGTGAAATAATCAATTGGACAAGGAACTGGCTAACAAATGAGGTCTGGGCTGTGACAGCACCTGGTCACAGTTCACTCGGGGCTGTGGGAGGGGGAGCTGTGAGTTGGCATGAATTTTTGTGTGATCTGAAAACACAGTGAGGCAGGATTTTGTGCCTTTGACTCAGAGGACTACAGCCACAAGAAGGGGCCAGGAGACACCGTCCTGCTGCAGCAGCAGAGAGGAGGCCAGTGGAGGAGGGACAAGGAAACAGCTTGGCTGTCTGAGGTCTGAAAAGGTGCAGGTTGTGCCCAAAGGTCAAGAGACTTTTGCCTTGTGATACTGGAGAGGGATGGGGCAGAAGGAGAAACCCCAGTTAAAGTGAATGAACTTTCAAAGGAAGTGAAGGTAGAGAGCTGGAGGAGGTTAAAGTGAAGCTGCTGGGCATGAGGCATGCCTGGAGCCACTGGCACCTGAGGTGTTAAGCCAGAGGCATAGATATAAATAGGTGTACAAGGGCGTGCAATAATTGGAGAAGGGGGAATGGCTTTAAGATTAAGGAGGGTAGGGTTAGATCAAATGTTAGGAAGAAATTCTTCCCTGTGGTGAGGCCCTGGCACAGGTTGCCCAGAGAAGATATGGATCCATCCCTAGAAGTGCTCAAGGCCGGGTTGGATGAGGCTTGGAGCAACCTGGTCTATTGGAAGGTGTTCTTGCTCAGGGTACAGTTGGGTTAGAATGAGATGAGCTTTGAGATCCCTTCCAAACAAACTGTTCTGTGAGTTTATGATGTATTAAAGAAGCAGAGCACTGGGGTCTGCTGCTGCCTTGTGAAAATAAACCTCCAGCAAGGCTTGCTGGGTGAGGTATTGTGTAAATTGACCAAGAGATGGGGCTGAGACAATAATGGGGATGGTTTGGAAAAGCAAAGGAAATTTGGGACATTTATGACACTGTGAAATTTGAAGGTGACAACTGAGAGGAGGAGGAACACTGCACAGCATTAAAAAAGACTCCAGTCTGAAAAATAAATGAAAGACACTTTACAGGGGTGCCATGTTTTTATTTGCTCAATATTAGTAGAATCCTAGAATGGTTTGGGCTGCAAGGAACCTTAAAGCTCCTCTCGTTCCAAGCCCCCTAGCGTGGGCAGGGACACCTTCCACCAGACCAGGTTGTTCAAAGCCCCATTATAACAGAACCTGCATTTCAACACAGCAGAACAAAGGAGCAAGAGCCTTGTGCCACCCTCTGTAATGAAAACACAACCTGGCTGAGAGGAGGAGACATCCAGAGAATTTATGCTCTGAAGTTACTCTTGATTTGCTCCTTTTTTTCCAATAGCAGTAGCCAAATGAAGAGGTGTTCATACAAATTATATCTGTGGAAAGTACCTACAGATGCCTCTAACTGTGGGCAAAATCAGGGGTTACACCATGCCCTGTGCTTGAGCAGATCAGATCAAAGGAAAATGGAAAAACAAGAGTGCTGCACAGGGCATTAGCAGTCAGACACTGCTGCTTGGTTTGCCTAAAGCATTTTGCAGGCTTGGTCTGGGAGGTTCACTAGGTCAGACTGATGCCTTGATGCCCTTTTTGCTCTGGAATATCCATGAGCAGTCCCCAGGAGCCAGCTTCCAGATGCCCATTAAAGACAACGGGCACAGTAATATTAAAAACTCTTTAAGATGATGGCTCTAGCCAACTGACAGCAGATTGGCAACACCTGACAGATGATTAGAGCTAAACTGTCTTGCTAAATGCAAATATGCCTATGCAGAAATGGAAAATTACCATAAAATCTTTAGGACTGCAGGAAACCTCAAAGCTAATTTGCATGTTCAACTAAAGCTTCAATGTCCCTGTTAGCAATGTCACACTGCTCTGTTAGTTATCCTTCTAATTAGAGCAGCATGGACAGGGGCACAGGAGAGAAAGCAGCTCAGATAACAAAATTACACAGGTTAGAAAGCTGATGTCTAGTTGATCCAGAAGAATTTTGATTCAGTCTCTCCCTTTGCCAGGCAAATCTTTCCTGTCACAGGAGAGGACTTACCTACTCTCTAGAAGCTTATTTCTTGGGCACTTAACAGTAAGAGCCAGAGTGGGTATGATCATTTCTGCTGCATAACTACGACTGCAGCTGCATGTTCTCACTTTCAGATACTAAAGTTCAAGTGTAAAACACTCCATTCTCCATGTAGGCATTAGCAGAGGGTACATAGGCATTAGCAGAACTTAAATCCTAAAATTGGTGGAAATAGGTTACAGTGTTCACTGCTTTCTTCACAATTCTCTTTAATGCAACAAACCACAGCTCTTTTAAGGTAAAATCTGTGAGTCATTTCAGAAAAATTGCTCAAAAAGCTGGGGCAAATCCAACCTTTCCTTCCTGATGAAAAAAATACTTTGGTCTCAGAGAAGCATGCTTTTCTCATTTTTTCAGGAGAGGGATGAGGAAAACATTTGAAGAAAGAGACTCTTTGGTGAGAAATTCAGGTACAGTTCTTTGTATGCTGCATGTCAGCAATTAGACACAAGTGCCACTCTAGGAATTGCTAACTGCTGGTGAACGCTGTCCCTCACTCAGCACAGTTCAGTGCACCACTCAGTCCTCAGCACTTCAGTAAGTGTTGAGATATCCACAGAATGTGTGACTTAAGTAAATGCTTCAGCAAATTTGCTCTTCAAAACTGTGGATATTCAGGACTGCTTCCTAAGATTGTGGAAATTACTGCTTAGTTGGCTGGAACTGCTCTAGTTTGCACAAGTTGAGATTAAGCCCCAAATGGCCATCCCAGAAATGTGGTGGGACAACTCATGTAGCTGGAGCACTGCACTGGATGGCTAGAAGCTCTTCAGAAAGGACAGGAAAGGGAGGAGAGCTGGAGGGGTGCCCCTCTATATTAGGAAGTCTTTTGATGCCATAGGTATTGAAACTAATGATGATGGAGTTGAACGCCTGGGGGTAAGAATTAAGGGGAAGGCCAACAAGACTGACAAAGAATGGCTTTATTAATGACCACACAGAAAAGACATCTAGAAAAGATCCTTACTGCTCTTTAAAGCTGAGACTCTCTTAAGGTAAAGTTCCTGAAACAACTTTCTGAATCCTTATGTTAGGCAACTATCAATTGTCAGTACTACTCTTCCCATTTTTCCACCAGGACAAACATTGGCCAGTTAAACACAGAGCAATTCCAGTTGCTTCCCTTTCGGGGCAGTGCCAGCCCTGGGGCAATCCCAGTAAAGGCAATATTGGTAGGTGTCCTGGGGTGACTTTATGATGTTTGTATCCCCAGTCGTCTGTTGTATTTATGGTGGATATTAAGTTGTACATCTTTAAGACTGGTTCTGAGATTGAAAGGGGAGAGAAGAAGCGTGGAATTATTTTCAGAGACTGCACTTACTGCCCTGCATCCTTCTCACAGTGCTGTCTGCAGCAGACAGCAAGAGAGAGCTCTCCTTTGCTTTTAGTTCATTTTTTTGCTAGCTGAGGCAGAGAACTTCCTGAGACTACAGTTTTTCTTTTTCTTGGAGTTAATTGAACCTGCTCCAGACTAAGGGCCTAGAAGATCACTGGGATCTCACACCTATGGCCCATCAGGCCCAGGACGCTGCATTCCACCATTGGAGGGACTGATAACAGCCTGAGCGAGCCGAGCTGCACCTCATGAGAGAGACTTTCTGAATTTGCCACCTCTTCAGAACAGTGAAAGGTTTTGTTGTTTCATCTTATTAATGTTTTTAATGTTTGAGAATATTTTGCTTGTTAAATAAACAATTTTTTCCACTGTTCTCCAAAGAAATCTTTTACCAAACTAAGGGAAGAGCTGCTTAAATTTGCTTTCTAGAAAGACCCCATTCAGAAGTTTCTTCCCAAATTTGCCTGAAACCAAAACAGTAGGATTATCTAATACAGTGATTTTATGTCCCTCTGTGTCCTCTTTGTGCTGCTCCAGGGTGTGGGAGCTCTGAGCATCTCTGAACAGAAAGAAACACTGACTCCCAAAAGTGTTCCCTATGCAAGCAGGCTCAGAGCTGACCATTAATAATAGCAAAGGCTCTATATTTGCATTATGACTTCCTCACTTGGCTCAGTAATTTCAGCTCATCACATAGACCCTTACGCTCATTATGTCTGCAGTGTGAGAGGAAAAAAATTAGCACAAAATTGATGCTTTATAATAATCTGAGAACTGCTCACCTGACAAGCTGCAGTGGTGGGTGGGGAGCATTGTTGGAGCTTTATATTCAGACTAGGAAGTATTAAATATTATACAAGTTGTTTGCTTGTCATTCATTTTAAAGCAGGAGGGTCTGGACCAGCCCGTGGAGAGAAGAAAAGGGAGAATAAATAGATCATCAGCTTCTACAGGAAATGTCCTGCCAGTGATCGTGGATTTATGAATTCATACAGAGGCACACCTCCACACAGAGCTGAATTTTCTAGTCATTTTAAAGATAAATATTGCAGATGGGTGAATAATTCACTTGTACAAATGTTCACTGAAAACAAATTAACTGGCTTGTGTGTACAGGTAATGTGAAATCATAATAGTTATTTCACTGAATGTTTGAGAAGGCAGTTTCTAGAATTCATCCAGCCTGTCTCAGCAAGTACCTAAGCTACCAGAATCTTCAAACACAGCTTTAGAGTCTTGTCCAATGTTAACTTCCAGGTTCCAGAGGGGATGTTAATTAGATTAGCACAGTGTGCATACAGAATACTGCAGCTAGGACAGCTGGCAATGATCTTTCCAGAAATAAACACACCGCTGCATTTCACATAGAAATGTCAGCACCAACACCTATTTAAAGTCAGATTGGAATAGAGGGGATTTTAAAATACAGGCATGAGGGGTGTTTTCAGCTTGCCCAGGAATTGCTCACACTGTGCCCCCACCACTAAGAGGAAGATGCTGTGCTGAATCCGTAGGCATTTATCACCCACCAGATTAAGTCTATAAAAAGGGGATTATGGGCAGTCCATTTGCAGCACAACACAGACATAAAACTATAGTAAGTTACTGAGATAATGAGGCAGCAGGACATAAAAACTCCTGCACACAAAGACAGCCTGTGCTCTCAGAACCAACAATTCACTTAGAAGCACACCTTCCCTGCGAGCCTCTCCGTAACCGCCCCTGCTGTTTCCTCTGGCTCATTTAGGAGTATTCCCAGAGGCTGGAAGTGAAAAGAACAATTATCTGCTAGGCTGGCTGGATGTTTTCACTCTAAAATCCTTTTGCCTTCCTCATGGCAGTCCCAGTCCCTGTTTAGGACAGAGGGACCAAGCACACCTTCCCAAACACAACCTCAGCATAGCTTTGAGCCTGTTGATTTTACTTATGGCCTTAGGGGACACAGACCTACATAAATCTACAAATAATAATTTGTTACTCTTAATTCAGCTTGAAAAAGCAGAAAAACACACCAAGGAAGGAGAGCCTTACCCAAAATGTTGCTTGATCAATTTCATCAAAATAAAATGGGTCATATCAATAAAAACTCCCATCTCCAAAAGGAAGTCTTGTCCATCTGCTTCCAAACAATATCCCCAGTCATTACTGAGCTATACTGGGAATGTCCCATCTTATTTTTCCAGCTTCCCTTTCTATTTCTTTCCTCTTGCTCTTTGAGTTTGAGTTTGACTTTGCCATGATCTGAGGAGGAAAGCCCTTAATCAAATGTAGCCTTTGCTAAAGGAATATTTCTGAGGCAGACCTGTGTAAATACACAATATCTCAATTACTCTCCAATAGCTGTAGCATTCTTGGTTTGAAATGTTGCCCTCTGATGGCCTCCACCATCCTATCCATCACAGTGACCATTCCAAGGCCCACAATACACTAATAACAGGAAAGGCATTTCGGGAGCACAGCCAAGCTGCCCGTGATATACAACAATTGCTGAATGGAAATATTTTATTTTCACAGCAGCCAATATATGAGACACAGCTACAGGGATTTAAATATGATACTCAGGCTCATTAGTAAAGCAAGCACAGATAACAAGGATTTACTGAATGTTACTGTCTGACTTGGCCAGCTTTCCCAAAGGGATCATTAAGATGCTAAGAAAGTTTTTTGTCTGTATTTTTCAGGGAATTTAGTCTGCTTTCAGGAGTTCCTGCGTGTTCAGCAGAAAAACTTTCAGATATTTGAGTTTTGTTTGGCCCAAACTCAGACAAGTAGCACTTTTGTGCAGAGGATCTTTAAAAGGTTGGCCTGTGAGTACTTTGTACCTCCTACGGCCAGCCTGGTGCTCCCTGGCTCTGTGCATGGGTGGGAGCAGCCCCAGGGCACAGATTGGGACCACAGCTTCAGGCACAGAAAACTTTGCTTCTGCTGAGCCCAAGGGTCACCCGAAAAGCAGCTGCTGCCAAGACACACATGGTCAGCAAACAGTTCTGCATACCTGCTTTACAGAAATCAAAAACCCCAGTTTTGCCACACTCTCTGACCATCACTCACATCAGTTGCTGCTGTGCTGCAATGGTTCACACCTTGGGTTATTTTTAAATTAATATACACCTTGAAGGGTATATTCATTATATTCATTGCTTGGATTTTGACAACTAACCAGTGAGTTTTGACAACTAACCAGATACAAGATTTACTTGGGGTAAAACTTCCATTTTTCCCCAAGCACATAAGCACAGATTTTCTCTATTTCTGTAAGTCCAAAATTACTGAGATTTGAAAGGTCCTTTTGAACCATATTTTTATCCTGACCCTTCCTACCCTACATTAGTGCAATGTTCAAATTACAAGGCACATAAAAGTCACTTCTGATACTTCATTAATGAGTCTACAGCATACAGAAGGTTCAAATTTTATTCCCCTCAAGTTCTGAACAGGTGATGAGTAGTTTTATGTTCCTGAACTGCAATGTGCTCCTGATTGCCTTTAATCTGCCTTTGCAGCTCCGTTCAGGAAAGGTTGATCTTAGAGAAGTGTTTACTTCAGCTTAATTCATTAATGTTTATGAACTGCTGTCAAAATACAAAGTGTTGTATGTTTAGTGAGGGTGACTTTAACATTATTGTGGCTTCAATTAATACATAAATAATCATGGGACAAAGTGGTGTCGACTAACTGTCATTGTGGCTCTCTATTACTTCTACTCAGAGCTCAATTTTGTCCTTTGATTATACTACAGAACTTTGCCTGTATACAAGTAAAGCATGATCCACCCTGGTTCTATATATCTTCTTCAGTCTGCCGAAAATTAACAGGTTTTTGAGGGGTTTAAGGTCAATACCAAGTCCTTTTGAACACAGGAGTTAATTTCATGGCTTAGACAGCAAGGTTTGCATGGAGAGCTATGAGCTTTTATTAAGCCAGTGAATACACCTAAAGAACAAAAATGCTTTTGGGCACACAAGCTCCTCTTTAGGTCAGAAACTTTGCATTGTGCAGAGCCCCAGAGCACAGCTTCAGCTGCGTCACTAGTGCATTTGTACTGGGTAAACCTTGAACAGAAACCATTTTATTTCTGAAAAGCAGCCATTTTCTCCCAGAATGATATTAAAAAGAGAGCATATTTCTTTATGCCTCTGCTAGGTTAGCAAGGGCACATTTTCATGGTGCCATGGAAGGTGGTACAGAGCAGTCAGAAATAGCATTGACGCGAGGTGGGAAGAGCAGCTCAACAGCACACAAACACCAGCCTGGTCCTGAATGACACACCTGTGTCAGTGCACTGGTAAAGCCAGCCTAGCTTTTTATTTGGTTCTTCTGCTCACAGTCATAGGATGATCTTGTCCTTTTGGGATAGACATGTCCTAAATTTGATAGTGAGTATGGATGGGGCAGCGTCAACAAGTTTTGCTTTGGACCAGTGGCACAGCCTGGTGTAGGACGGAGCACACGTCCATGCAGACACTGCTGTGGTCCTACCTAAAGGACAAAAAAGTGTCACTCTCGCATAGCATACATCCTCATTTGGGGGTTTCTCTCATCACTACAAATCCTTGAAGATGCACCAATTATTTGTTCATTGGTTACAGGGATCATCAGTAATTTGCACTCCTTTTAAGTTCCATTTCAATCTAAATGGCTCTTCTATTGGAGTCACTTGGGGAAAAATCAGTTTTCTGCCTAAGCAAGACTTCACATCAATCAGGTTAATAGGAGTGTTAGAACATTTCCTAATTATAACTACAAACATTTGCAGGCTTCCTAGTGATGAGCGCTCATCCCATCCCACTGTGCTAAATCACCTCGGGGCTGCCTGATGAGGAAGCACAAAGGCAGCAGGATGGCAGCAGCCCTCAGCCTGCCCTACACTAGGTGCATCATTAGCAGGGACTAACACGGGGTTCTGCCCTCAGGCGGGTAAAGTGCAGCCCTAACTGGGTGGGCAGTGAGGTGGTGCCCCTGGTCAGATTCACATGGATGTCACTCCCATGTAAAGTTCTTCCCTTGTTCCATTTAATATCCTGACACCAGTGCCAGGGCAGCCCCTTGTCAGCTTCTCCAGCCTCGGGCTATGGCAATGAGCTTACAGTGAGCAAGGGAGGGAGGTCAGCCTAGAAAAGAAGAGCACCTGCTAGCTTCAAGGCCAGCAAGGAAATAGCACAGAGCCCTGAGTCTCAAGTCTACAAACAAAACAAAACAAAACAAAGAAAAAATTATGTCAAAGACACTTGGAAGTGATATGATTGATCTGAGTTGTTCAGCACCAACCAAACACTCTAGTGAGTGAAAAAAACCCATAATGCACTCATAAAACTGCACTTACTGTAAAAGCACAGGCAAACATACCCCAGCACTCTCCCAGTGTCCACACAGGAATACCTTCAGTGTAAAGAAAGACAATTATTTCACTCCCCAGGTCCATTTCAGAATTTGCTTATCCTAGTAGAGAAATGGCACTACCACAGTTACAAATATCACTGCCCTGTCCAGTGTGTTGTTGCATCTGTCTGAAAAATTCCATTGTCAGTTATTTCCTGTGCTTAGCAAGAATTTTTCAACCCAAAATGCATAAGCACCACCTATGCCTTTAAGGTATATAAGGTATATATATTCTCATGACTTTCTGTAGGATTTGCCCACTTCTCTCTCATTAATACAAACTGAGAAAAGTGATTAAAATTAATGTACCAGTTTCAAACTGCCCCATATCCATTAATCTCATAATACTCAAAAAGTATCTTGAAAAATACCTATACTGCAGATCTTGAGTCGGGATTTTTAAAGTGCTATTAATAGTATATACTTATCAAAAAGTACCTAGCTAGCACATGCACTTGCACCTCCTTAAAGTTTAATAACTTCAATAACTTAGTTTCAATTTAGCTTTCAGAGCATTGGAAGAACCTCTCTTGTTGGAGCACTTGCCTGAGGCTTTGCACTGGGGAGGAGTTGGCCGAGCATCAACATCAAAGTTGTGCAACCAGCTTAGCAATGTGCTCCATGTTTGAATAAAGTCCCCAAAGAAGCTCACTTGGATTTTTTTCCTCAAAGAAAAAAAATTGCAATTTCTTTGCAACAGCATGCCTTACTGTAGTCACTGGATTGTGTAAGATTGCCCTGGTGTTAATCATCAAATTTTAGTTTAGTTTGGAAGGGTCCCTTAAGCTCATCTCCTTCCACCTCCTGCTATGGGCAAGGACACCTACTAGACAAGGTTACTCCAAGTCATATTGAACTTGGTGTTGAACATTTCCAGGGATGGGGAGTCTACAGCCTCTCTGGGTGCTTGTGCCAGGGCCTCACCACCCTCACAGTCAAGGATTTCTTCCTAAGATCTAACCAGCCATGCCCTCTGGCAGTGGGAAGATCACTTGTCCTGCCACTCCAGGCCCTTGCCTGAAGTCCCCCTCCTGCTCTCCCACAGCCCCTTCAGGTACTGGAAGGGGCTCTAAAGTCTTCCTGGATCTTTCCCTTCTCCAGGCCAAGCAACCCCAACTCACAGAGCTTGTGCTCGTGCCTCAGGACCCTGGGTCCAGCCACCACCTCTGGGTGAACACCCCTTACCTATGCTGATCTTGCACTGAGCCAGCTGGGCCAGAAAACTGCTCTGCTGGCCACCAAAATAAGTGGGCAGGGGCAGCTCTTTAGGCACGGGGACTCCTTGGGTTCAGCTGATGAAGGTCCTGGGTGATGCATTCACCTGAGAGGGGGACGGGGCAGGTGCTGCAGGGTGATGGCACCACCTGTGCTTTTGTGCTCTGAGCACAGCCTGCAGGAAGGTGGAATGTGAGAAACAGCTCAGCATTGACCTAACCGTGCTTCCACAGGAGTCAATTCATTTTCATTACAGAGCCCAGGGACAGCAGTGCTGAAACAGCCGACTCCAAGTGCTTGGAGAAGCCGGAACAGACTTCAGCACAAGTATTTATGGAAATTTCTTTGCCAAATCTGACTCCTGAATGTCCAATAAATATTACATTTGGGATCTAATCCCTTGCTGCCTGCCTCTGTCCTCCTGCAGGAAACAGGAGGCTCAGCCCAGGTTCTTGCAATTGCAAATCCCACAGTGTGGGAAGGGTGAAATCTCACTTTCTTTTTTTTGTTTGTTGGGGTTTGAGGATTTAGATTTTTTGGGGGGAGTTTTGGTGTTTGTTTTTTTTTTTAAACTGAGCTGCAACCATGCAAGACAAAATTTGCAAAATCTGTTCACAGAGTCTTGAAAGAAATAATAGATCAGAAAACATGGGACAAGTTCTTGAATTGTTTCCAAGTAAGATGGGAAAAGTCATCATTCAAAGCAAAATAACTGAAAATCTTCATCCACCTCAGTTATTTCCTTCAACTCCTCCCTAAATCAAATAATTTGTTTCCCACACTTACTCACTGATATACTTGAATTGAAAGTAGCACCTTTAATTCCCAAGATACTCTCTATTGCTTACTCCTCAATTAAAAATCAGCCTGACTTGCCTCAAAAATCAGGAAAATGATGATGTCAGGAGCAGATGGGAAATAAACAGGACGAGCAGACAAATTCGTTAAGAAACAAGAATTCTGTTTTCATGCAAATTCTTTTTAATAAAAAAAGTCGAGATATGATCAGAAAACAGTGTATGTGAAGAGCTGCTCGAAACATAATTGCTTCTAAACATCATAATTCTCAATCTTTCCCAGAAACTATAAACATTTCTTTAAATATTCTTTCCCCTTCTCTCTTGCAGTATTTCCCACTGACTTTAATAAAGTGCTGCATAATCACCTGAGTTTTGGAAGCATTTGAACAACAAACAGAAGTTACTGTGAGAAGAAAAAAGTTTTTAATTGCTGGCAGGTGTTTCTAAGAGCTTTTACAAAGTTTTATTTGGTAGTTTTTCAAGCTGACTCACATTCATATATAATACAGACATCTCTGATGCTGTTTTTAGTTGTTTTATACCTATGAATGTTCACATGCAAGGGGGATTGCATAAACAGAAAATCACATTTTGCTTCTCAGATAAGAAAAACTTCTGAATATTTGAAAGGAAATTGCATTGGTATTATCTTTAAACAACTGAGTCCTCCCCATTTTTCTGTTTTCTCAGACATACCAAAATGATAACCTGAGACATTAATTGGGAGGGCACTGGAAATCATCATATACCTTTTGGTCTTTGGAAACTAAGAACTAAATTACCGTAATTGGCAGTTTATTAACAGGAAAATTATGCTAAACAACTTCATGTTGCTGTCAGGAATTACATTGGTAAGCTGTGAAGATGGGGCCCTTGGTGCAACATTTGCATTTTCTCATTTAGAAAGAACAATGATAATAGATGATTGAAGCATGTACAAATTATACACCAAAGAACATTTGCATGGCTGTAAAAAGGCTATCTTGATAATGGAGTGATTAAGCCTGTTATCCATTAAGATACAGGAGTAAGGGGGAAGGGGAAGTAGGGAACATATTAACTTTATTTAGAGGCATATATAAAGTGAACTTCAGTCCAAAATATTTGAATTTCAAGCAGACCTAGATTTTAATAACATCTGATTATATTGCTTATTTTATACAGTGTTATCAGGGTTTTTTCCTTGTATTAGATGAGGTCTGAAGATGTAACAGTGACAACCTCTGTTGTTACCCATGTCTTTATTTTAGCTGCCACCCCCCCAAACCCTTTGCCTGTTCACTCACTATTTCTCCTGGAAAGCAGTGAGCCCTGTGCAACATGCCATGGGCATGAGCCAAGCAGCCTATCCACAGAAACCTGCATCACTTAGGCCAGACACCGTGGTGTTTTGGGTGCTTTTCTCTATCAGCAGTCTCCAATACCTGTCCTGAAGTCTTAGCAGCTGACATTCTTCAAAGAAAGATGACTTTATGTATCACCAGTATAAGCAAGGGACGGTAATAGCAAAGCAGGGGAAAATTGGGTCATCCTAATGCCCTGATGAAAACCAACAGGGACAGCACACTCAGTGACATGGGCTGCCTCTGTGAAACCAGGACACGGTGTCCTGCTCTCCATTTGTACATAGGTGCCTTCTCTTCCAGGAAACTCTGAAGCACAGAGAGCTCAAAGAAGTTATTCAGTAACTCAAAAATTTGACTGGCCTGAGGAGAAATTTGTTGGCTTAAATGAGATGTCATGAAGATTTGAGCAGTCCCTTGTACAATGGCAGTTTCAGAAGTTCTCGTTCTGTACCACAGTTTGTAGGCAAGACCCTTACACAATTTCCCTTTTTAACCCTTGTTAGTTATTCACAAAGATGAACTATGAGAAATTTATGTGAGACTGCAGCAGGGAAAGCCACAGATCTGGAGGAAGCATTGCATTAGAAAGACTGTTTCCATGGCTGGGTTATAGTCCCAGATGTTTGTCTAACCTAGTTTTGAAGCCTTTTAAAATGTATTGCATGGGGAGGGTGATGTCTTAGCACTATTCCCACCTTTTCTTATCTTCAACATTAGAAAAGCTGTTCCTAATGTCCAATCTGGCTCTCCTTCAGTATGAACCTGTTCCCTTTTGACACAAGGGTATAAAAATTATACCAATCATTTCTGTAGCAGCCTTTTACATCCTTGGACACACTTATAATTTCTACCTTGGCTGTCTGCCCCTTGTTTTAAGCAATGCCAGTTGAGACCTACTCATGGGTTCAGTGGAACTGACCACAGGTTTCCAAGGGAGCAAGAATATCTATTAAATGCTGCTTCTCAGAAAAATTGGGTTGGGGCTCAACATAAAATATTTGGTGGAATTGTACAACAGGAGTAGCATTGCCACAGTGTAAGTATCTGCTGTAAGCTAGAGGAAGGACTCCTAGAAGGTGTTTCAATTATCTGTGGTGGTTTTGGTGCTGGTGGGATGCAGTGGCCACTGTGCTCTGGGGATGATCAGCAGGGTGGCTGCACAGTGCCCTCACTGCACAGATACAATTCCCACAATGAATTATTTACAGTGAACAAGGCAGCTGACAGATTATGGAATATCCTCTGGCACACCACTGTTTCCCAAAAAATAATTCACTGTTCAATTGGTTTTTGTAGTTCTGCCTGGCCCCTTTGCTGCTTGGCTCAGGCTGGGTGGCTGCTCTGACTCCAGCACAGCACTTGCATCATGGATCACGTCTCCCTCCACTACACAAACCCACATGCATTGCCTTTGAACGCAACAACTCGCACATAACGATACAGAGCTCACTTTCCCTGCATAATTAGTTTGGAATCTGATACCAACATCTTAATTAGGCCTGACCCCTGGAGTATTTGACCTAACATCATTTGCCAGCTCCAAAATATGGTTACATCCACACTGCAAATAAGCATTCTCCCAGCAGCTGTCTTTTCTGTATGAGTAATTTCAATGTCATTCCCCTCTTACAATACAGCCAAGTGCAGGGATCCTTGGGATGCTGTTGCAGCCCCATACCCCAACTGCTCTACACATGGCTGCACTCTCATTGCATTCCTGCATCAGTGCCAAAGCTGGGCTTACACTCACTTAAGATAACCTATTTAGTTAAACTAGGCTGACTGTAGCAGCATGCAACTCACCCTGGACTTGCTACCTAATTATATTCCCAGCAGATTTCCAGGGAAAGAATTCTCAGTAAAGATTTCCCTGAGCTCCCTGCAGTCACTACTAGCCAAGTTGAGCAACCTCTCAGCCCAATGGGATCTACCTGCAAGGGCTTCAGACACACCTTTATCTCTAGGAAAGACAGCAAAAGAAGCAGTGGGGGAGCAGTCTCGATCATAGGCTGAGTGTGGACCTCATAAAACATCCCCACATTTATAGACATGAAATACTTCACCAGGGAGCAGCAGCTCGGGTTTGTGAGCAGGGCTGCATTGCTGAGCACAGGCACAGCCTGGTCCCTCAAGCATTGCACAATTTTCCTCCAAGGAAAGCAGCCCATACATTATGCAAAGAATTTACTGTTGGTTTTGAAATACTGCATGATAGGAAGAATGAAACGCGTGTCAGATGTTAGCCACGACACTTAAAGTGCTACTGGAAGAAATGCAGATAGTGCAGCAAGAGGGGTGATGGAAAAGAAGAAGAAATTAGCATCTATCTTTCTTTTTTTTAAGCAAAGCTTTTAAACACACTTCGTTTCATCTTAAAGACCTGAATCCAACCTATAGGTGTTTAATGTAGTGCTCTTATTTTTGAAGATAAGGCACATAAAAAACAAGCTCAGCACCCAAAAATCTCCCAATATTGCTTCGACAAAATTAGCATTCACACAGGAAGCAGACACAAGCCACCCTTGCTGCAGTTCAGGTCCTGGTTCTCTCATGCTCTGGGGAGGCAGAAGGAGAAACTCACTTCCACCTTGTTGCTAGAGTTAATTTGTTTTCCCATCTCCATCAGTGGCAGTCAGGAATCAGGTCCCAACCCTTGTGTTGTTTGTTCACTCCCCAGCCGAGGGAGAAGGACTCACTCATTCTGCTGTTTCCTCTCACCCTGGAACATCTCCCCTCCCCTGAATTCCTCAGTATTGCTGTGCTAGCTGTAAGTAACCTCACTAACCTTCCCTGGAACAGCAGTGGTAATTTAGAGGTGCCTGAGTTATGCTCAGGCTCTCACACCATTTGAGGCAGTGGGAGTCCTGCCACGAGTTTCACTGGGAATTTACTCCCCATTTCACTCCCCTGGAAATTCCTCTATTTCCTTAATACACTGAATTACCTGAGAAAGCAGGGGTTGTGATTAATTTTTTTACCTGATGTCATCTCTCTTGACCCTATAATGTAAAGCTTTGTAGGAAAGGCTATAGAGCATGAGAGGAGTTCAACAACCATGTTTAGCAGGGTGAGCATTTCTGTGCTCAGAAGAGGGCACAAATGAAACAGAGCCAAATAGCCACAAGGATCTTTCTACAAGCTGAGAAATATCCCCAGTGGTGCAGCCAAAGGGATGGACACATAACTCATTTACTAGATCAAAAATTAGAAAGGAAAAATGTGTGTTCACTACATTATTGAAAAGGCTGTTTGAAAGTCTTTCACTTGCCTTGGTCATGGATTTTCCTGTAATAATTAACATTTTGACTGTTACAAGTCTCCCCATTAAAACCTGAGGTACAGACAGAACACAAATACATCCTGTGCTTGCACATACAAGTACGATTTTAGTCACTATGGCCCTGCTAAAAAACCCCCAAACCTTTCTACATTAGGAAATCTGTAATAAATCACATTTTAATTAACTTTATATTAAACCCTGATGATACAAATATCCTGAAAGTGGTCTATGAAGCCTAGTACCCTGCAGCATGGGACACTTGGAAGTAGCACAATGCTTGTCTTTGAAGATGTGACCTTGCCCCCAGCATGATACTGGATTGACCCCAACAGCACCCAAGGGCTCTGCCCAGCCCATTCCACCCCAGTTTGCTTCAGTCCCATCCTGAGCTCTACCAGCCAGAGAACAGAGTAATCCCCATCACTTTTCAGACCTGGTGCTGGTTTACAGACACCGCTACAACCTGTAAAAGGCAAATCTCCTGTTGATTTAAGGAAGAGGAGGATTAGGACCTGTGGTTTTTCATTTTATTTTGAATGTTTACAGACCTCTCTTGTTATAGTTACATTATTTGTGCATGTATTAGCCCTGAGACTGGGCTGTGTAATTAGTTTCTGTCAATAATAGGAACTGACAAGCCTGTTCAAATCCACACTGCCTTGGCATTAATGTTTCATATACACACAAACATCCTTTGCCTTCCAAGAGGAAAAGAAGTTGGTTTGCTCAGAAAATATTCAAATATGGCCAGCCACACACTGATTCCCAGCTTGGATTTACAGGGACTTGTAAAACAAAAGGAAAACCAATAAAACTAGATGAAAATGCTTATACAGTATTTCAATCCTCTCACTAAAAGTGCGTGGCAACTTGCCACAAGCTCAGACCTACCTAGCCACGGTGTCTGGGGCTTGATTTGTGACACTGATTGTCCAATTTTATGGAAATGTGAAATTTTAAAAACATTCTGAAACTATAAAGAATTTAACCACGTCCTTAATTTTACACGGTGTCAGTGCAAGAGATTTAAAAAGCAGTAAACAAACTTGTTACTGCAATAGAATCGAAGACAAATCATAAACTCACTAAAGTTACAGAGCTAAAATATGGTGTGGAGAATGGACAATGGCAACATTTATTCAATAAAACTCATTTATATGTAAAAGATTGAATAAAAATATATACCAGTATGCAGGCACAACAAATTATATAAGAGAAAAAAAAGTTTTATGGGCAAGATGTTTTATATTATGCATGCAAACATCATAGCTGTACGGGCAAAGGTGTTAACCACATCTGCAATCACACTGTAAAGTGCCACAGAAGTGATGGGAAATGTGGCACTAGCCATACAAAGGATGACATCTTAATAGTTTTCTGTAATAAGCCAACTGCAAGAGCTACTCCTTTATACTATTTGTCTTTTTCCCCTGAGATATAAACCCAGTCCTCTATCTGCTTATGAAATCTAAATATCCAAAGGCCTTTTCTTCAAGAATGATGGTGTATTAATTCTGATGGCTGGGTCAAATTTCAGCCTGGGTAATTGCTTTCTGCTAAGACATAGTTAAACTTATAGTTTTAATTTAAAGATGCTCCGCCACAGTCTGCTGCCTGTGCTGTATTCAGCATACATTCAAACAATCTCCACTGTGGGAATCAGTATTTTAACGTGTTACTTGAGTCCTGCTAAGGTTTACCTCAGCTTCTAAAATTACAAGGACCTTATTTAATAAGAAAGGTCACCTTTACTTTGTCTGCCACAAGTCTGGCCTGATTATTTGCTACATCTAGAGATTGTTTGTGGATATTATACAGACACAGAAAAACAGGTTCAAAGATGCTGCAGGTTTTTCTATTCAAATACTTCTCCAGAGTTAACGTGGGGATGTGGCTCAGGGTAACAGCACTGCCACAAATGTTATCGGAGCACCCAGGCAGATTTGCCATTGTGGTAACTAACAACCTCGTGGCAATCAATCAATTAACTGAATGTGAAAAACTAGTGAAGACAAGCTTGCAGATAAGAGTAAACAATCTGGGCTGGAATTGTGGAGGAGAAAGTGAAATTCCATTTCCAAGGCTGTCAGAGGGATTTAAACGATCACTCAGGAGAAAGGTTTTCTTTTTTCCCTTTGTTTTTTCTTTATTTTCTCCAGGCTGAGGGTTTCCATAGATCTTCTCATTGATCTGAAGTGGCCAGGGGCAGAAAAAGCCAATTTTGTCTGCATTAGCTTGTCTCCCTTCCACTATAGCTTAACACGAAGAGAAATGCCACCCACACCCCAGAACGACTCCATGCCAAAGGCTTATCTCAGAAAGCAGGACTCAAGCCAGGCACTTCAAATCTGAAAGTCAAATGTTCCCAAAACAGTGAAGGGAGAGATCCTGAACTGGTACCAGCCCACACACTGCTGCAGGCAAAGGCTCCAGGCAATGGCCACGTGCAGATTGTGGAACAACTCACCCATGCATAAGTGGCCTTGGGGTCTGGATTCCTTTTCCCCCCACCTTCATTTTTCAATTTGCAAAAGCCCAGACTTCTATTCTGTTACTTGATAGCTTAAAAGTAAAAATCCCCATTACATAAGGTGCCCTGGAAGGCCAGGACACAGGGCCCTGCGGGCGGGCCAGCAGCTCTGTGCATGGAAGGGGATCTTGCATAAAAGTGTTTGGTTCTCTGCTTGTAAAGTCTCCGGCAGCAGCCGCTGAGGGAGCTGCACTTGTCCAATTACATTTAGAAAATGCCTCAAAACCAGAACATATTTTTTTTAACAGAGAAACTCTCTTTTTTCCCTCCAGTCCCCCATCCCTCAAATGAGCTAAAGAGCCCCTTTTCCAAGACCATCGAACTGAATTTGCCTTTTGAGAGGAGTTCAAATGTTTTGTGGCTGAGGAGCACTTGCCTGCTGCCTTCCAGCTCTCACTGAATCCCAGTGGCAGGGAATATTTTTGTGGGAGAGGACCCCAAACCCACACTGATGATAGATGGTCCTCAGTCCCCACTGAAGAGGGGTTCAGGACTGCTTCCTTCTGTGCCCTAAAGTCAGCAGGAGCTGGAACAAGAAGCGCCATTTATAAATCTCTCCCTGTTTGCACCCTATGCAGAGGTTATCTGGTTTGCCTTTCTCCAGCGCTGCATACAACTATCACAAAGTACATCAGTGCAGCCATACAGTGTCATTTTTTGTAATTAAAGCCCCTGACATTGACTTTACTGTTTAACCTGCTGTATTGGCACTGCTCTCTGTTCTTCCTTTAATGTAGCTGCTGATCTTTCAAAGATCTTGGTTGCGTCTCAAAAGCCAGCTGGAGGTGGACTCTTCAAATAGAGTCAAAGAAAAATCGACATGAGGAAAGTTAACTAAACTTTAACTCAAAGAAAAGTTTTCTCTTCAGTTTGGAGCAGATACTGAGACCTGCTTTATTACAAAGCCACTCTGCCATATTGCCAAGGGCTAATGTCTGACTTAACACATACACAGTTAATCACCTGGCCAAAAGAGTTGAAACCTGCCAAAATGAGAAAAATGGTCACCATAAATGTCATATTAAAGGGGAAGATCATAAGTGTGAAGTAGAAGGTTGAATTGTTCCTGTATCTTTATTTAATCACAGCAACTGCATTCATTCTGTAGACTGCAACACAATGGGACCATCTGTGTTCAAACAGGAATAACTATAAAAATACCAGACAACCAGATCAAGAGACGCTTCAGTGGGAAAGTAAATTCAGATGGAGTGAAATCTATAGCACACTGCCTGCTGAGTATTCACACATATAAAAATTGACGTTCAGGCTCAAGCATACAT
Organism: Acrocephalus scirpaceus scirpaceus; assembly: GCA_910950805.1. Lineage (NCBI taxonomy): Eukaryota > Metazoa > Chordata > Aves > Passeriformes > Sylviidae > Acrocephalus > Acrocephalus scirpaceus. The sequence goes on from OU383785.1 coordinate 8,363,336, forward strand.
AAATGCCACTGCACAAATGATCCTGGAAATTTCTGACTGTATTATGATAAAACCATATTCTTTTGCTGGCATGTTTGCAGTGCTTTAATGGCTCACCAGAGTTAAGTGCTCAGGGGAGGAATTTCCTGAGAGATCATGAGGTGCTTGTGTATGAAAGAGTTTTAGGCAACTTCTGAAATATCTGTCTTCTAAGGGCAGCATTGTGCTGGCAAAGAGGCCAGATCTGTCCTTGAGTCATATTTAATGGCATAAATCTCTAAGCACTTGCTAAGCCTTGAAATAGAAGACACCAGAAACAGGACTGCCCAAAAATCATCTCTGCAAACTGAAGAGGCATCTGATAGTTACATGATAAGCAAATCCTTGATCTTTGGTCTTGTTGATATAAATTACACATCTTGGGGCTGCATATATTTATGTAGCTTTAGACAAATAATAGGAACTATGGGTTGGTTTTCGTAGCTCTATTTGCTTTCAAATTTAGAATAATGAATAAACCCTTGGGCACTCATTCTGGAAACTGAGACTGCCTTATGAGATTATCTGCAGCTCAATAGTCAGGGGACAAGGGAAATAAAAGGATTCACATTACGAATTATATAATGACTTACTGCTCACTTATCTGAAAAATAGTTGGAGTCATAATTAGCCAGCCTTTTCGGTGCTTTAAGTTGCAGAGATTTCTACTGCTGCACACCTTAAAATTTGCATTTTAATGGGCTAAAGATGTATATCAGTAATAGCACCAACGGATGCTCTCTTATCACTAGTATTAATACAATATATGGCTTAGGAGACTAACCTATCCACAGTACAGCAGGTTTGATCAATAAAGAGGAGAGTGACCAAACCAAGTCAAATTTAAATGTCACTGTACTGACATCCTCTAAATAACAAACTCCAGCCTGCAGTCTGAGGTCAAAACCATATCAATGCCATGAATATGAAGATGGTTCCGCCAGATGTGGTAAATACAGGGTTCATTTTCACCCATGCAATTGTATGAGGAAAAGTTCAATACAAAATGCAGCTGCCTATGGTGGAGAGCAGATTACTCATGAACAAACCCCCAAATCCTAAGCATCATATTATGGACATTTTAATTTTTTTTCAAGAAATAAAAGGCTTGACTCCAACTAAGGCAGAATATTATTCTGGTTACTGCTTATTTTTAATTCTAGACCTGTAATAGAACTAGTAACCATTAGGGAGGTTTTTTCCCCTTCATCTTTTACGTGCAAACCCAACCTCTCATGACCAGAAAGCAATGTTACTGCTCCCTCAGCATAATTTCCACAATCACGGCAGCATGGTGGGGAAAAGAAAATAAATCTGACAAAATAAGTCACTGGTGAACAACACAACACCATTTCCACAGCTCCCTTGGTGTGGCTTACCTTGGAACACTCTGGGAACCTCTGGGTTTTGGCCTAGTGCACAGCACAGAACTTCAGCACCACTGCTTGCCATGGATTAATACCAGTATTTCTGTATAACAGGTCTGCTGGAGCAGCTTCTTCCAGGTGGGCACTGACAAAAGGAAGAGGGCGAGGAAAGTTGGCCACAGAAAGATGATGGAAAATGCAACAATAGGTAATGGAGGCCTTGTGACACAAGGGGCTTCATCTCCAGATAATGTATTCCTCTGACATGAAGAATTAGAGAAAATGACATATTTTCCTCTTTGAAGATCAAAGAAATATTTAACTTGGGAGGATTGGATTAAGCAGGGATTAAGTTCACTGTTGAAACTGTCACTCCATGGCTTGAGGGAACTGAGGGGCTGAGCTGCCTCCTTCTTGCCATGTTTTCCAATGTGCTTCTCTGAAATAATTTCTAGTTTTAGCTTTGCTTAACTGTGCATCAAAACAGTGGGGCTGGGAAGGAGCTAGAAGCAGCTGACATAAACTTGAATAGTGGCAAAACTGCAGACAAGGAGAAACATATAGGAAGACAGAAGAGAGAACTCAGAGCTATATAGAGGAAACTTAATATTCCTAGTGAGTGAAGTCTCTGGAGAAAATCCAAGAAACATCTCATATTTTTAGTGAGGGTCTCTGGTAAATGTGGTTAATTCAAGGGCACATAATTCAACCACAGAAGGATTGGATAAAACTGCTGAAGCCTTTCAGAGCCTCTGGTCTTCCAGCACGTTTAAATAATGTTTGAAATATCCAGCACTTTGAGGACTCTTTGCAATGGTAGCAAGTCACCTTAAAGACAGCTGAAGTCAGCCCCAAAGAGAAGCACAGAAACAGAGCCCGGCTTGGGGCTTTGATTAAGACTGGCTGGAAAACAAAGATTAATTTCATAAATGGAAATGGATTTTAATTTGCATTATAATTGAAATGAGACACTTTGAGAGAAGCAGGAGAAGGAGGAATAGAGACAGAAAAGGGGGAAATATCCACACTGTGGCCTGGTGATTGCCACCCTCACTGCAATACAGGAGGTCTGGGGTCAAGCCCTGCAATCCCTAAGGTGCAGTCCCCGTCAGTCCAATAAATAGTTGCTCTTACAATAATCACAGAAGGACTCATATCAAATAAGAAATTTCTGTATCAGAAGATTACTTTAACCACTTTAATCAAAAGACCTACCACTTATCCTCATCAACAGTTGGAGCTCCTCATAAAAATGGAACTTAGCAGAGTATTCCCAAAAGGGAGCTCAGATGCTTCTTACTGACAACTCCAAGACCACATGTTACTTGATGCCAGTTATTAAGAGATTTTCCTGCAACTAAAACTTCCTCAGTTTAAACCCCTTGAGGTTCTGCAGTAATTTTTCATCTCTTATGGTTAGGACAGTCCTTCACATCCAGAATCAACTCCTATTGGCAGCACTGTTAGCTGTAACTGCAGAGGGAATGGCACCATTCCTGAAAATGAGGAGCAGGTTTGGGGCTGTGCTACTCAGGTGTTCTCCATCAACTTGAACTTCTTCAACCACAACTCTTGTTAATTGATCTTTTCTCAGTGTTGAGTTAGTACAGGGAAATCATCAAACCAAAGCAAAAAGATGCTGAGGATGCTTTTTTGGGGTCAAAGGGTTATAGATTTCTCTTGGGAAACAGCACACTCTAGAAGATGCTTATTTTGTTTCTTTCTTTTAATCTTGAGTTCTCCAAGTGCTTTTCTCTTTCCTTTTCTTTTATATTGTTTGATTCCCATGTGTTATATAGTCTTAAGGAAGTTAGAAAGACCCTTGAGACCACCATGTCCTACCATACAACAAGCAATGCATCTACTTGATACAGGAAAATCCATGTTCAATATTACCATCTTTATTCACTGGCTGATGGGCAAATCTGAATATTAATGATAGTTACTTTGTGTCTGTTTTATCTTCTTTGGCTTGGAACTTTGCCTGTTTGGTGGCTGAAAACTCTTTGGTAGGTTTTCATAACATAAGACTGTTGAATAAATTCTTTACAGGTTCTCTAACATTTTGTCTTGGAAAGAAAATGGGGTATGGATGAATTCCTAAATATAGCGACCTTATTTCTGTAATGTTTATATGCATATTTAATGTTTTAGAAGGAGTTAACTCCTATCAAGATTGAATAAACAAACAAACAAAAATCCAAAAAAACCTTAGATTATATGCAATAAAGCCAAATAGCCTCACTTTTTCAGCTAGTATCTGTCCTCTGTAATACATCAGCCATAAGTTTGCAGAGCCATTCAACCTCCCAGGTGTGGGTGAGTCAAGGATGCCATGAGTAGGGGAGGATCCCGTTAACCAGCTCAGTTGATAATGATATCCTGTTATGGTAATGAACTTCTTGGAACTATCAGTCAGAAATCCTGGTTGTAAGCCTTGAGTACCCCATGGCCTTATTTCACTGTAATCTGCAGCAATGAAAGGTGCTTCTCCCTCATGTTTACCTGGAGGTAAACATAAAAGGAGACTCTAAAGTGTCTCATGATCTACCAAGAGCAGGGAGATTGCACTGAAATTTAGGAAGGACATTTTCAAAGGCACAGATCTCAGTTTGGAGCATAGCTGTGTCTTTGAACACGTCCCTCAGTGCTTGAAGCTGGGCTCCAAAAGGAAATTCAGCTCCTGCCCAGCTGATCTGGGACATGCTGGCTCTTGTCACCAGCCTGATTTACCATCACAGAGGAACCCCCTCCAACTGCTTCTCTTGCCTGAAGAGATTGTATTTTAAAACACCATTTTATGAACTTGTGAAGACTTCACTATGTTTTTTGTAGAAAATCCAATCAAAAAGTGCCTGTCCTGCTCCTTTCCTCTCAGCTTTCCTGAACTGCCTTTCACCTCTGCTTTCATCTTCTCTATCTGGGATTTCTCAGGAATGATACCATCTCACCATTTATGGTTCTGGCTCTCCTGGCCAGGTCAGGACAGCAGTTCAGGTCACTCACCCAACCACAGCTGCCATAGCTGGGATGCCGAGTCAGGACCAGCTGGAGCACCTCAAACTCAAAAATTCTGTGGCAGGTCATAAATCAGGTAAAATTAAGAAACCATAAGATAGTCACAAATACCAGATCCTCCACTTGCATTAAACCTCCATTGTCCAGTCATCTGCCATGTTGTACAGCTCTCTGTACAAGGCTGATCATGAACTTTAAAGCCAGTGATTACTTGACTGTGATTAGTTTTTGGTTGCCTCAACTTTCTCTGTTCGAGATGTACATTCAAAAACTAAAAGAATTTTATTGTTGTCTGGGAAAGCGATAGACCACTTGGATTTAATTGCACCATGCTGAAGCACAGCTTTGACTTGTATATACGTTAATCAGAAAGTTAAATGTTTTCATCATCTAGCCATCCTGAATAGTTAAGACTGGCAGTACTACTCATTAAACACACAGATGTTTTAAAGTTTGACTAGGGAACAGTAACAAACAGCCCAAGTTTCATTAACATGTAGAAAATAAAGTAGCAGAGTTGAAAATGCATGGAAAGTTACTTAAGGACTTAGAGTAACACTGAAAAATCAGAACCTCGTGGAGAAAACCTCAAATACTAAACACCAGGGAGGCACCCAGGGAAGTGGGGTTTATTCCTCAACGCTAAGCAGAACACAGCTGCCTCCTCCCCTCACCACAGCCACTTGAGTGAGGTTCAGGTGGGTGTAGAGCATCAGCCAGCCCAGGCAGAGAAAGCAATCTTTACACCTTCCACAAAATCAAAGTTTTTACACACACCTGCCAAACAAAGTATACTTGCCAAAAATAACAGATACTGGATAGTTTCATTGGGGTTTTTTCTATATACGAAAGTTTTTAAAAAAAAGTAAAATGTAAATAGAGCTAGAAAAACAAATATAATTCTTTTCCTGTTTAGAGTATTATTCAAATACTCCTTTTCTTTGCACATGATGAAATTAAAGACAGAAGGTGTCAAAAAAACTTTTTTGTTTTAGTCACCTCAACTCTCTGCACAAACAGCTGGACATTTTATATCACCAGCATCTGAGACACTCACAGTTATTGGATTTGTTCTCTTAATACCACTCCTGACTAATGGAAACATCCATCCTATTTTAGCAAAAAGGGAACAGACTGACTGGACATGAAGTGTGTGGCTGAGCTAAAAATGTAGTCTACAAATCCTAATCCAAGACCTCCTCTGTTAAAACATCCTTACATCCTCTCATCACTGCATATGGGCCTGTAGGATTTAATCCACACTGAGCTGTCCCATGGGTTTCAGTGTTCCTTGGGTGCTCCAAAATATATTCAAAATTTTAAAAATGGTTAATTTTGAGATTCACATCTGAAAATCTTTAACCTAAATACACATTCAAATCCCTATATAGACTAGACAGAGAACAGGAATTTTAATACTTAATAGAGCAGTAATTCTCTGTTTGTCTTTGAGACCTCAATTACAATCATCCTTTCTATTTTTATGAGGTCTGTCCTTGGCCACAAGAACATCCTGTAAAACTCCTGAAGATCTAACTGACAGATTCTTTGGTCACTTGTTCCATCAAGCTACACCTGTGAACCCCCAGGTCAATTTACAGATTTACTGACAAAATATCACAAAACTCGTAGACAGGGTCCCAACATTCAAATTTAATAATTCCATTACTTAACATTCAGTGTTAGGGAATTAGAAAGAAAGGAAAAAATTAGAGAATGAGGCACAGTCATTACTGGAAAATGTTTGAAGTCTTGACTTCAGACTGTTCCAAAAGATGCAATAGAAATGGATTAAAAGACTTTCTCTTGCAACATTTAACTTAAAATCCTTTCCTTACTGAAATATGACTGCAGATTTTTGAATTTGCTATGAAAAAAAAAAAAGACAGCTGGGTTCAAGTTAGAACTCTCTAAGTTTTCTAGTGACAGGAAAAGTAGCAATGAGATCCCACCACATTCCACACCCTTTTTAGGGCTGGCTGAAAGGCATCACTGCCCACTGGAAATAAAAACAGTCCAGGTAGTTTTTTGGGAGTTCTTTTCTTTACATGTTTATATTTCCTACAATGTGAGGGATATACCCAGGCAGGTCGTATGTGGTCATGATGGTTATTTCTTTCTCTAATATTTCTGTTACTGTGGAAGAGGGAGAAAAAAATAAGTATCAAGCGCAAGAAGGAGATAAAAATCCCACCTGACTTTCAAATGTCCATTTATACATGCTTCTGAAACACACATCCTTCTCTATCCTTGGTCCACTCAGAGGATGACTTGGAAAAGGAAGGAAGGGAGGAAGGGAGGAAGGGAGGAAGGGAGGAAGGGAGGGAGGAAGGGAGGAAGGGAGGAAGGGAGGAAGGGAGGAAGGGAGGAAGGGAGGAAGGGAGGAAGGGAGGAAGGGAGGAAGGAAGGAAGGAAGGAAGGAAGGAAGGAAGGAAGGAAGGAAGGAAGGAAGGAAGGAAGGAAGGAAGGAAGGAAGGAAGGAAGGAAGGAAGGAAGGAAGGAAGGAGATAAATTAATGTATGTCTGTATGTGTGATGGTGCTTTATAGACTGAATGGTTTGGTTTGAAAAGGACCTCAAAGATCATCTCATTCCAGCCTCCTGCCGTGGGCAGGGACTTCTAGGTTACTACAAGCCACTATCCCAGGTTCCTCAGAGCCCTGTCCAACCTGGCCTTGAACACTTCCAGGCTGGGGCAGCCACAGCTTCTCTGGGCAACCAGAGGGCTCTCTTACAGTACAGATTTATTCCCAATACCCAACCTGAGCCTGCCCTCTGCCAGTGTGAAGCCATTACCTCTTGTCCTAGATGAGCACCTCTTTAATGTGCTGTGCCTGAAGCAACGGTTTAAACAGCATTGAGCAGCTGAAGGACAAGTCCTGCACCTCCCAGCCATCACCAGGAGTACCTGAGGTGGTAACCCAAAAGGTGCATTAATACAGCAGCTCTGGGGAGTACAGAACAAACTGCAATTTGGGTTAATGGCCACTGATCCTCCAGGGAAATAAGCCCATTGCACTACATCTGTAGTCTGCTCGGGATTTCACTTCCAAGTATTTATGTCCGACCATGTCCTACTGGCATAAAGCAACTCTCTCCTCCACCAGTTTTATGAGGGTCTTTAAGTACACATAATTTTCAATGTAATTGCATAGGAAGATGTGCATATTAAATATTACATTTACTGATGTGTCCTAAGGTACGTGATTAATGGCTTCATTTTACCTGTCCTAAAAAGAGCAGAATTTTAATATAAAAATCTGTGCAATGTTCACATTCCAGAGGGATTTTTGTGGGCTCAAATCCAAAATAAACTAATGAACAAATGAACTAGAGAAAATTCTAAAAACACACTCTGTGCTACTTTGGTTGAACCAGGAGGAATCCAGTGACCTGAGAATTAAATTGACGCAATTTGGTGCTTCTTCAGGACATAAATTTTGTTGAAAGTTAACTGCTTCAGTGCTCAAGGGACTTTTCAACCCCAGTCTTCAGTGGAAATAACATTCCAGCTTTTAAATCACATTAAAAACATAAATGGTACAATATAAATATAAAATTTCTTACCCTTAATTTAGAACAAGTCCCGAGCAGGGTGTAAATGACATTGCTTGGGCAGAGCAGAGAAGACTCCTGGGGTCTGCTCTGAATTTCCTGGCTGTCTTAGGGAATGACTTTGGAGCAAGTTGCACAGGTCACCCTCCTCAAACACCTGTTAAGGTAACCCAAGTAAGGTACCCAAGTATGGCTTAATCAAGTGCCTATGCACCAACTGCTTTAGTTTATACGCCAGAGCTGAAACCCCCTTTGATCAGTGTTAGGTCAGGTTGAATATCTGTTGGTCAGCTCTTACAGTGCTCTCCTTCATGGCTGTAGTTAGTTTAATAATAGACAAATCTTCAATATTAATTCCCTATGCAAAGTATTTACAACTGAGGGTTTCCATTCTTATTCTATGACCTTTTCTGGCAGATCACTTGTTATCTCAGCTCTCACTGAGCTCCAAGACCCTCTCGGTGCACATGGCAGGAGGTCAGGATCAGAAGTGCCACGTTTCTGCAGAGTTAGGGGGTTGCAATAGGAGATCTCTAACATGCAAGAGGGAGCATTCTGCAGAGAGTCAACTGCTCACAATCCACCTCCAAAGTCTCAACAGCACATCTCAGCCAAAAAACCAGCAGGTCTTTGCCCAGAGCTGCAGGTGCCAAGTGGAGGCCTTTGTGGGACAAGAACATGCAAGATAGAGCCATGAAGAAGTGACCACACTGCTCCTGCAACCAGCAAGGCGAGGCAGAACTGAGTTCCCACAGCACCCTGCTCCACCCATAGCCCCAGATAAAGCAAGCAACTTCCCAGATGTAACCCCCAGGTAAAGGGGACAACTCCCCTGTTGTACCCCAGCCCCTGGTTTCCCCAGTCTCTGAGTCCACACCATGGAGTTTTGTTCACTTTTACCTGGTATATGGCAGTTCTGAGGGCTTATTTGATTCATGCAGCCTCTCAATATAGAAGAATCCCTAGGACTCACCTCAGCTCCTCTGCCTCCAGAAACCTCTCCCTCTGCCCCAAGCTTCCCAGCATGGCATATTGTAGTTCTCCAACAAACCACTCCAACCAAAGACAAAGTCACAACCAACCTTCTTCTTCCTCCTTCAATAACTCCTAAAAATGAACTCAGTTCTAATATGAGCCCCTGAGATTCCTTGTACCCTCCCACCTCTGCAGCTCCCATTTTTACAGGGAGGCTGATATCTTCCCCTGCTATTTCCTTGATGTTCTCCTGGCAGCAGCTCACCCAGGCCCCTCCACTCCAAGCTGCTCGTTCATCTGAGCACCATCAAGCCAGAGAAACAGCTGCCTAAAGGACCAGTTAGAAAGAAATCTGAAGGGCATAAATCCATTTCAGCACATAAAAAAGGAACACTTGTTAGAGCTTTTCTGGTTGTTTTGAGTAACACTTGTAATGGGAAGGACACGAGGGATTTAATGTTTTTTGAGGGTCCAATAGATTTCCCAGATCTCATACAGCAATTTCAAAGTTCAAAACATCTGGTTGTTTTTGAGTCCCTGCTCTATTTCTTTATTTAACAAAAAAATGAAATAAAGGAAGATACCCAAACCAGAAACATTAATTCTAGGTGAAACTGTGTTTTGCAACTTCTGGAAGTTATCTTGTACCTGTCATCAGTCTTACTTGAAGCAAGAGTATCTTTTTAAAGAAACCCCCAAACCATATATTTGCATTGGATATTTTTGCAGACATGGCAGACGATTACTGTAAAAACTTTGAAGAGTACTGGAGATTTCATTAAAGGAGACTGAAAGAGTTTTTCAGAACCATTGTTGTATTAACACACGGGAATAAAAAATTTAAAACTCTGAGCATAACGTCTGTGTTACTGTATCAAGGAAATATGAGCTGTAGCGTGTAGCATCAGTGCCTGAATTATTCAAGTACCTGAAATGCATCTCATGACTTTGATACATTCCACAAAAGATACTGGGGATTTTTATCTAAATATAGGAGTTAAAAATGAAAACAAATTGCTGGCAGATTCAGTTGGTAAACAGCCTAGATAAAAATGTTAGATGGGATCTTCCTGTTTAACCTTGCCTATCTTCTCTCCCAACAGAGAAAATTATTTAGTAACAGAGCAAATCTCTGAAGTCTGTTTGATTCAAACTATAAAAAGTAAATTTCAAATATGAAACTAAGCATTCCTAAACTTATTCAGACTTCTTGGGAAGTACCAACAGTGAGTCCGTGACCCACCTGGCAATCCTTCAACCTCCCTTTGCCTAATGAACTTCACAGAGACAAAGAAAGCAAAAAGCTGTATGTTTTACCAGCCTTAAAAACTCATCAATTTGTTCCCTTTAATTACTTTCTCTTAGCACTCCAATGGGTCAAGGACACCAGCATGCTGCAGCATCTGGGATTCATGCTGTGTTTTCCGAGGAGAAAGAGTAAATGGAAGTAGGTGTTGACATTGCATAAGAAACGTGGTATTTCTCAGCAGACCTAATGGGTTATTACACAGGAACAAATGAAAGGTAAACTTTGCTGTGTGAGAGCCTTCTGCCAGCAATAAGGTACAGAGAAGGAAATGCTCAGGCTTAATATAAAAAATATACTGTCTTGATACAATTTATAAAATCAAATAATAGCCCACATTGACTGAGGATGTAACTTTGATATAATTTCACCAGAGTCATGCAGATTTGTAGCAGAAGTGAATTTTCTCAAACACATTTGCTGTTAATGAAAAACTGTCCATGGAATTCCTCCCTTAGACATGGGAACTGGCAAAGCTTTTTATGTTGAATGGCTTCAGAGAGCACCCTGGTGACAAAGATGCAATTCAGCCCTGGATGATGACAGTGTCCTCCCTCCAGGACAGAGCAGAGGTGGCAGTGGTCAAAGTGCAGTGGCAACCTCTATTTTTCACTCTGTAAAATTTTCTGTGTTTGGATATTGCCATCTTTTGGCAAATAAAGCCACAAAGTGCTTTATGTTTTATTTTTATTAGGCTGGTGTTGGAAGGAGGTTGTTTAGTTTTAAGGCAAAGGGTCTTGGTGAAACATCCCATGAATTCCATCCATGGGCTTTGAGTTTTAAAATTTATTTCCATCAGAAATGGGATCATTAAAAGACTCAACAGGCAGCCTTTTAAAACTAAAAAGGCAACTGCACATTTCAGCCTTCCCCATTTCCTCCTTCCAATTCCCACTCTTTTTTTTTCTTTTTTTTTTTTTTTTTTTTTTTTGAGGGGATATCCCCTTTAATCTTTTCCTGAACAACTTTCACCTCACCAAAAGCTGTAGAGCAACTTTGTGATGGAAACTTAGTGATTCACCACCCCATGTGGTGAATGAGTGGTTTAGGTCACTTGCAGAAGCATCCTCAAGGGTATTAGTAAAAATAGGGTTTGTACAAATTTGTCACCTCTTCCCTGCTCAGGGACCTTCCTTAATACAGCTCTGAGGACTTTCTGTCATTGGCACATGGGAAGTCATTCTGCCTCCTGCTCTAGAAAAACCCCAGTGAGACAGCAAGTAGAAGGAGGGATTTGTTCTTCTCCCTCTTTGAAGCTGCATTTGAGGATTGAAGTCCCTGCCCCACAGCTCCCTATTGTGAAGGTGCACAGGGTAAGATGAACATCTGGGTAAGGGAGGAGGACAAATGCCAATAAAACTAGACCAAGCTCACTTCAATACTTCAAAAGGTTTCTGTGTATTTTTTTTTTTTTTTTTTGGATGTATAAATTGCCTTCCTCTTCTTCCTTCCTACTTCAATTTGGAACAGAGAGGAAAAATGATAAAAATGTCCCCATTTTTGCTGTGCTGTTTTGCATCTGGAAGCACACATAACCCTGGGGGGAAAGTGCTTGGTCTTGTCACATCTTCAGTGTAATCACTTGAGACAACACCTGATGAGCCTGGGAGCTCTTGAGTGACACCCAAACCCCTGCCAAAATTCCTGAAACAGGCCCCCTTCCCCTTCTGTCAGAGGGGGGGAACCACATCCCCCTCAATCCCTGCTTTACTTCCAAACAACACCTAAAGTCATTTGCAAACTTAGAGAAAAGTGGCACTGATTTTGCAATTGCAAGCACTCTTAACATTTTATCCTTGCTCTTTTTTTATCCTGTCCCTTCCAATAGTCATTAAATTTATTAAGTGGCTTCTACAAGTGACTCCTCTCACTTCTAAAAACGACCAGATTATCAGCACAGAAAATATATCTAGGTTCAGTCCCTCTTTTCTTATCTTTTCTGACAAAACACTCTCCTTCACAGTTTTATCTATATAATTGATGACCCACACATGACATAATTTACAGCCCTCTCTAGCAACCTTCTAAACTGTGCACCAGTCATTCCAGGATGGCACTCAATGCTGCTGCTCCAGCCAGCCACTATAAACAGATTTTTTTTTAATTTAGTCTATACAAAACTACAATGGAATAACAAAGAACAGAGGCTTAACTAAGATTTCAGACAAAGAATGGCAAATTAAAAAAAAAAAAGCCAAAAGTTAACAGAATTATTGGCATTTATTGTTTGTGCACACAAAGGCACAGCTCAGCCCTTTGTGCAGGTGAAGGGAATTCAGGACTAGAAGACAGACTAACAGATGGAGAAAAAGGATGCTGCTCTGGCTTTCTCTTCCCTTTCTCTTAATGCCTGGAAGACATTGTATTTATTGCTCTCCTATTAAGAAATCAGGAGCTGTGTCTCAGGAAGAAACCCCTTCCATCGCTTCTCCTTATGGTGGTGTGTGGCAGAAAAATGAACAGCATCAATCCTTCCACGAGCAGGAGAATACAGCAGCAGATAGAAAGTAGCTCCTGCATAACAGAAACCATCATTACGGGGTCGGCAAGCATGGAAAAGTGCCTTTATGGGGCCCGAGATAAATTACAAGATCTCTATGAATTGAGGGGAAAATAGAGAGAAAGCTTTTCTCTACAATTACAGGAAAAATAAAAGGGCACAAATATATGCAGAGAGAGGAAAAACACAGTGACACAGTGTCCTACATGGTGGAAATGCCAGAGCCAGCCCCTAATTCAGCTTGCTTTATGAATTTATTTTAAGTCTGAGTTTCAGCCTGAGTTTCTGATGTTCAGGCTAGCAAAGCTCATTTTCACCCAAAAAATGGCAGTCCCTGAGGAGTAACACTGAGCACACACAGCTTTCCCTTTCCTTCCCATTCCGTTTAGACTATTTTATTAGGAATGCTTTTCTGCTGTGGTAGGCAGGATCCTGGGAAGAGGAGATAAATTCTTTTAATTATTGTGTCTCCTGTAGCTCAGCAGCGAGCTGTGGTGGGGCAGCACGACGACCTGCAGACATGAAGGCATCTGCCTGGAACAGCAGAGAGGAGCCCCTGTCACTGCCTGGAGCTCCCAGAGACTCAGAGCAGCCTGGGGAAGGAAACCTGCTCTCACAGGGGAGGCCCTTGCTCTGCTCCTGAATTATGTGAAGTTTTATATTTAGTATGGAAATTTTGTATTTATTTTCTAAGGCTCTGCTGTGTCCTCCAACTTTATCTTATCAGACTTGGAAAACCCATTGTTCCCTTTAGGCTACCCCCAACATCCTGGAAAAAAAAGGAAAAATCCCCAAAAATAAAAAGCTGAGAATCAACATTCACCCTTCTTTTCTGTAGATATTGTTTCAGAATGGAACTCTGCAGAAAAAGGAATATGACCACAGCTCAGCATAGCAGAGCCACCTGACTTATTTCTGACTTAAAATGGAAAATCCGTTGTTCTTTGATCAAAAAAAGTCCTTTTATTTTTAGAAGTGATGTATCAAATATGCATGAATGGGCACATGTCTTTTCCATTGAGTGAATCCAACCAGAGGGTTTGGCTCAGATCCTGCCACCCTCCTTGTTAGACCTTGAAAACAAGCTTTGAAACACAGGGAGAGAAGTTCCACAGAAGGAGCTGGAGAAAGGTCACGAGAGAAATGTGCCATCAGTGGGAGAGTTTAATGCTCTATAAATGGTCAGAAAAGGAAACGATCAGAGAGACAAATTAATTTTCATGAACTTCCTTCTCCTCCTGCAGAAAAGTCCTAATTGAGAAGCATTTTCCCTGACCACAACACAAAACCTCTGGTGAGCGAGCTCGTTAACTGGGTGCCACACTGTGACCAGATTTGCCGCATATTAGTTTTTAATAGGCAGTTGCTGACTATTTGCAAATAAGTAGTTATTTCAAAGTGTGAGAATAAAGTTGGCTGTCCACATTTTTCTACTTTTAAATGAGAAGGAAAAACTATTGCTCTTTTTTCCTTCTCCACAGCATCCAGAATCACCAGCTGTGTTCCTGTCCCCTGCTCACCTCTTGCTCTGCAACGTCACTCCAGTGTGGATCTTCTTCGTGGCCCTGACTGCCATAGCTGACCACCACGAGCTTTGTCATTGACTTCAAGCAGGGAGGGAGGGAATAGCTCAGAATTCCATTCAAGCCTCTTCCCATTACCAAGCCACAATATTTCATCACACTTGGTCCAGCGCAGATTTGAATCCCTCATGTTATCTCCAGCTATCAGCTGGACGTTTTAGGACGTGAAGATTTTTTGCTGTTTAATTTGATGACATAGATAGAGCAAGTGTATAAACACTTGCCTGACAATTTAAATGCAGGAATTTTGTTTCTTTGCAATTTTTTAATATATCTGTTTATTTTATCATTTGATTTCTGAATTGGCCTTTCAAGCCTTGCAGCAAAATGTGCATAATTGTGATGGATTTTTTCTTTCCCTTGCCTTTGTCAACAAATGCCTAATCAATTCTAGTAAACTAAAAAATCCAAACCACCAGAAGCAGGCTAACAAGTCTTCCAGCTATTTATCTAATTTGTATTGACATGAAAACTCATTAATTCAATCTAAAAGAATAAGTAAGAGTCAGGATTGAGGCATTTATGTTTATATGTCCGTCTTGTTGTACATCAAAACAAGACCTTTGCAGTGCTGGTCACATGAAAAAGTTATTAAAGGATTTGGTACTGAGGTGGCAAATTTCAGCTCTGTCATGATAAATATGTTCATGATAAATGTGTTTGAAAAAGATAAAGCACAAGAGACTAAAATGATACGATAAGAGTGGCTTTCCTGATGCTTATATGTTTATGTCACTGGATGCTTGAGACACTGATATTTATCTGAAGGAGCTTAAATATTACCCTGCACTCTAACTCATCTTCGAGCTCAGTTTAATAGCATGCCAACATCAGCTATGCATTTTATAAGTGTGTAGACCAACAGAGATCCTTCCTCCCCATCACACACAGGAAATGGTTAAGTGCATGAGTATTAAATCTACCCTGGCTTGAATTTCACTACCTAAAGCCACAAATGAAGCCTGCAGTAATCAAAGATGCTCAGCAGTGATGAAGATCACACCCTTTTCAAACTGTGCTACTTTTGGCTGTGATGCTGAGCACTGTCTGATTTTTCCATGCCCCAATTTACCCATGTGTAAAATCTGCACGACAAAATGAAGGTGTTTGGAAATTAATTGATACTGGTATAGCCCTGAGAATCTTGAGTGAAAAGGGCTTCAGGAATTTGTAATAGGATCATTAAGTGAAATGCCAGCAGAGATATTAAAAGCAGGGTCAAATTTTTCAAGCTATGAGGAAAAGTCAAGGAGGGAGGGCAGAGAGATGAAGACCCCAGAAGAGAATGAAAGTGTAGAAGAGGCAATGAAACAACCTGTCAGACATCAGGAGCAGAGGCAGAACAAAGATCTGAATTATTAACTCCAATTAGCAACTTAATAAAGAGACAAGTCTTTAAAAATTAAATGCTTACACTACGCTATGAAGGAACTTGAGAGACATTGGTCACCAAAGGAGAAAACAAATTGGAAGGCAGCAGTGCAGAGGCAGACTGTCCCCAAGCTGGAGAGGGGGATAGCAGGCACAGGGGCAGATGGCAGAGCCAGTGGGACCCTGCCAGCAGAATGAGCTTCATGTTCCAGTCACTTTCTCTTTTACCTCCTGAACAAACCACAGTCATGTCCATGACCTTGCACTGACTTTAGGCTCATGTATATCCCAGCAGCCTAGTAGCCAGTAGTTCATAATTCTTTCCATCTCCATTGCTCTGAAATCCCTGGAAACAGGTCTGGAGAGATATTCATGGGACTCTGCTTAGAGCAGCCTCTGGGAGTTTCCTTTACATGTTTCATTGATTTGTGATGGTAGAGAGGGTGTTCTGATTTCACCCCTTTGCTCGGTACAAACAAAAAAGAGAAGTAAGAAGTCATATTAAATCTTTATCATACCTATTTCAGTATTCAAAAGGCAAAACTAATGGTATAGGAGAAAGAAGGGAGGGGAGGGTAAGGGAAGAGGGGAGAAGAGAGAGAAGAAATGAGAAAAGAGAGGAGAGGAGAGGAGAGGAGAGGAGAGGAGAGGAGAGGAGAGGAGAGGAGAGGAGAGGAGAGGAGAGGAGAGGAGAGGAGAGGAGAGGAGAGGAGAGGAGAGGAGAGGAGAGGAGAGGAGAGGAGAGGAGAGGAGAGGAGAGGAGAGGAGAGGAGAGGAGAGGAGAGGAGAGGAGAGGAGAGGAGAGGAGAGGAGAGGAGAGGAGAAGAGAAGAGAAGAGAAGAGAAGAGAAGAGAAGAGAAGAGAAGAGAAGAGAAGAGAAGAGAAGAGAAGAGAAGAGAAGAGAAGAGAAGAGAAGAGAAGAGAAGAGAAGAGAACTGCAAAGAAAATCCTAAACTGAACTTCACAGTTAGTCTCTGGAAGAAAAGAGACCAAAGACAGAAACAAGAACAGGCTACACTGTGATGCTGTTAAATGAAAAGAACAAAACCAAGATGACATCTTGTCCTACTTGGAAGGGTCTTCTTCAAAGTTATGTTTGTTGTTTTGATAAAGACTAAGGGTAAATGTATGCATGTACACACACCCACTTACAAGTGCATGGTAAATGAGGAGGCTGCTGCAAACCTTTGAGCAGAGGCTTTCACAGTAATAGCTCTGAGTCCAGCACTCAGACATCAAAGGGAGATAATGGAGCCCAGCACCACCTCCACAGATAGGTGATTTCCACACAGCCAGGAGGAAAAGACTCCTCAGCAGCCACAGGACTGCTTCCTGCCCTCCTTCCCTCTCCCCATACACATCTCCATTTGATTTTCCTGACCACACAACTAATTTCACAAGTTTGATAATTGCCCTTACAAGAGATATTGCTGCAAAACTGCAACAGCAAAATAGGATAACTAGCATATTTGTAAAGCAAGAAATCAATAGATCTTTGTTTTCCTTCAGTAACCTTCTTGATGCCTAGTAATTTTTAATAGCCTTTTGGTCAATATCCTTACAAAACATATTACCTAAAACAACATGAGGGGCATTTGTTACAAAGTTTTTTTCCAGTAGGGACTGACTGTCCTTACCCAGTTCCCTGAAAATCGCAACAGGCAGGACATCACATACCAGTAATATTGCCTCCTAAAGCAACATTAACAAAACTGCTGTGAAATGTGTTCAGTTTCTGAGTTCACACTTCAAGAAGGACATGGAAGAATTCACAGCTCAGTGAATCACAAAATGGATTGGAAGGGACCTTAAAGCTCATCTCATTCCAACCCCCTCCCGTGGGCAGGGACACCTTCTACTAGACCAGGTTGCTCCAAGCCCTGTCCAACCTGGCCTTGAGAAGAAACAACAAGAAACACCCAAAGACAACAAGAAGGACTTAGAATGTAGCAAGTGGCAGAAAAATAAAGCATATCTTTATTTCTGTGTAAAGCTCCTAGAGCTGAGCTCATTGAGTTGGCCTAAGGGCAGCACAGAATAGTAGCAAACACACAGAGTGCTGTTGGTATTAGGGAACATTTGACATTAAGGAAAAGGTATAATGACAATTTAGTGTTGCAAGGTGGACAAGCTCAACCTCAAAAGAAAACCTACAGCTCCCTGGCACTGATTAAGGCTTGTAACCCAAGGCAAGTGTTTCACTTTTTGCCACTTAAGAATTTTTAAGCTTCAGAACTGCAGAGAAGAGTTTTCCTCTCCTCTCTGCACAACTTGATGCTGTGCTGATTCTCTTCTGCTCAGCATGAGCAAGCAGAGCTCTGCAGGGAGTTCTGCACCTGGTATTTTGGCATCATTCTGACAGAACACACAATATGTACCATACTTGGCTTTTTGTCCTTTGAGAGCGGGCAAGAGTTGAAGTTACTTGTTCATTTTTTCAAGAACTGAAATAATTGGGTCATTAAAGTACTGAAATGGGTTGTTCATGGAAATATACCAAGGTTTCACTTGGATGATCTAAATGGCTGCCCCAGAAAACAATTAGAAGCAATTTCTGTCTTCCTTCTATGCAAGAATTGATCTGTTCTCATGCAGCAGCCAACCAAGCAAAGTCTGGCAGGTAAGTATAAAATGATTTATGATGGAAAAACAGGACAGTAATTTTAAGTAAAACCTTGTCTATCATGAGTCAAAGATCACATAGCCACATCTGAACTTGTACTGAGAGCTTTCTTGAGGAATTCAGCTGGCTGTACCCATCCCTTTGCTAAGCTGCAGTAAGATGTTGACATCATCATATTTCTAATGATAATATAAATCTTCCCCCATGTGGATTTCAAAGAGCCATATGGTCAATTAGCTATGCCCAATGCTTACCCAGCATTATTAGAACTTGCAATACAAAATATGTATTCTAAATTCCTGTTGCATTCAAATTAAAAGTTGTTAATATATTTTTTTTTATTTTAAATTATGGTGAACTTACAGGTTTTCTTAAGAAATCCTGGGTGAAAAGTGACATTTGGAGATAAACACACAAAAAAATGAAAATTCACTAAAAATTGGAGAAATAATGAACCCCACAAAGCAACAAATTTATGGTCACAAGCGTGCATAAGAATGAAAATAATTTTTCTGAAAAGTACATGTTGTAGATTAC
Source organism: Acrocephalus scirpaceus scirpaceus (assembly GCA_910950805.1). Classification (NCBI taxonomy): domain Eukaryota; kingdom Metazoa; phylum Chordata; class Aves; order Passeriformes; family Sylviidae; genus Acrocephalus; species Acrocephalus scirpaceus. The sequence continues at coordinate 8,382,188 of OU383785.1, forward strand.
TTGGCATACAAATGTTTTTGTTTAGGACTCATGACTTCTATTAGTATTAATTACTTTTGCTGGCAGCTTAAAATGTATAGTGGCCTTAAAGCAAGGGCAATACCTATAAAGTTTAATTACTTTCTCCTTCAGCCTAAGCAATAAAAAGTATGGTGGGGATCTGGTTATTAACTGAGCGTGGCATCCAAATGAAGACACAGTGCACAATAATTGTGTTTGTAGGGCCACAAGCTGGTGGTTCTCATTGGTCTCTCCTGTTCCAGGGATGAGATGGGCTCAGGGCAAACAGGAAAGATTTTCTTCCCTTGACCTACTTTGGACAAAATCTCATCCTCAGTCACATTTAAGACCTCATCACTTGCTGCAGAAAGCCCTTGAGCCAAAGGACAAACAAACAGCTCCCTTCCCTGCTCACAGATCAGCTGCCACAAGCCAGGGCTTCAAATATTCTTTGAAATAGACTTACCATCTCTATTTTTTGTCTGGTTTTTAAACAAAAGAGGTATTTGCCTAGATACCAGAATACTCCATGCTTTTCAGAAGAAAAATTATAGTTTTGTCTGCTTTGAACAGTTTCTACCAGGATTTTTGTGCAGCTACTGAAATTCTCTCTGTATATGTGCCTTAGCTGTTGGAAATGTGATATTTATATGGGTGTGTGCCCATGTGTCTATATCCACAGCTTTGAAATCAAAGTTTACAATTAACTTCTAAACTCCTCAGGAGCTCAGTCACCTTACTAATGCAAGATCAAAATTTGACATAGGAAAGAGCTTATTTTAAAAGTTAACAAAATAATAAGTGACAATGATTTCTACATGACCAAGATACTCTGCAGAGTCTTGCCACCACTCCTTCTATTATTTAAACTCTCTGCACAGATTTCTAAGCCATTCCTCTCATTACTGTTTCCAAAACTGCTCTCTCTTCCATGCCAAGCATTTTATAGATGCATTTCTTCCTTTCTCACTTTTCATTCCAGAATAAATATAATCTGGTCATATTTTAGAATTGGATCCAGTAAAGTTTCTGTGTTCAAGCCAACCTGTATTCCTGTCTAGCAGTGATCCTAAGTCATCCTTGACATAGTTACTGTGAGAGATACACCAAAAACATTCTTTCTCAAGAATTCAGAAAAGAATAAAAAAAGGAATTTCAAATATTGCAGTTCTCCCACTAGGGATATTTGTTTTTCAAAATATCAAACACATAACACAGCATATAAAAATACATCTGCTACTATTTGTCTAATCTTCCCACACAGATTTAACAATTTGCATGACATTAGTAGACCAGCGTGTGTTAATAAGCACCAAAATGTCTAACTGTCCATTTGCATTCACAGGTCCCCAGAACAGCAATTAAAGTAATATTAGTACAAGTCTAAAATAGGAAGGAAATTCCAGCTTGACTTTTATGAGTGGTTTTTGATCCTTTGAAGCATCAGGCACGTGCTAAACTCACAAAATGAGGTAAGATCTGGCCTCAGTTTTATAGTCAGTAAATGCATATGTGTGGGTCCTACTTTCAAGGATCCACATTACTTATTTACATCAATAAAAAATTCACACAGAACAAAGCCATACCATTGACCCTGGACAGAAATAATCACTTGCCTAAATCCTAAATTAATGGGAAAATCACCGGTGCTGCAGCACAGACACCCAGGGGAGACAGTCACAACTGTGGTCAGGGAGCAGAGGGAGAAAGCCTCAGCTCTCAGCAACCTCCTGAGAAACAAGAATGTTATTTGGGATGGACAAGGTTTTCCAGCATAACAGGAGTAAAGTTCACCCTTGTGTGGATTCCAGGGGTGAAACAAATGAGGTTAAGAAAGCAAAATATCCAGTGACAAGAAGGCAGAAATATTTTCTTGTGCTTTTTGATGTAGGACAAAAATACTGCACTGAGAGAATTTCTCCCTGGACTCAGGAAACTATTCCCCTCTTTCTGTCTCTTTCTTTTACGTGTTAATCAAATCAGAGCTGATGCAGAAAGCAGGAAATTTATGGTGATGAGGCCCTGGCACAGGTTACCCAGAGAAGCAGTGGGTGTCTCATTCCTGGAAGAATTCCAGGCCAGGTTGGAGGGAACCTGGAGCAACCTGGTCATGTGTGTCCCTGCCTGTGGCAGGGGGTTGGAACTGGATAATTTTTAAGATTCTTCCCAAACCAAACCATTCTATGTTTCTATGATTTCCTTACTTACCCTGCCCCCTTTATTATTGCCTATTCTGTCACAGTTCAGCAGAATGAAGTGTGTTTTGACAAGGAAGATGCCACAGCAGTGGTCATCCTGTTGGGACTGATGTCCTCCCATGCCAGGCTGAGAAGGCAGCTCAATATCCCTTCCTCACATCTATAATGAGATGAGAGGGATGAGAGAGATCTCTATGAGCCATCAGTAAAATAAACTGAGTAAAAAAAAAAACAACAAAAAAAACAACCCACCAAAAAACAAACCACCCCCAAAGAAAACACACACACACACAAAACCAACCAAAACACCAAATACCACCTCAAAAACCCCTCAAAAAATTGATAAAGAGACTAAAAAATGTTGCAGATGAAGGAAAAACTGGCAGTGGAGGATTTTCTGTGGTATATGCCCACATTTGGAATAAGGAACTAACAAAGAAACAAAAGTATTTTCAAGAGTTTCTTCACAATCAGGAATGCAGAAGCTGCAGCAGAAACCATTTAGGAGCTGGCTAAATACCACTTAAAAAGAGGATGTAGGAAAACAACTGTGGAGCTTTTAAACCAGCACGAGTAAACCTGAAGAGGCGAGAAAGCAACAAACAACTGGAAAATGGCTTTAATTGCCAAACTGCCAAATCACTGTAATCTGACAGATTGTGCCCATCAGTGCAGCATAGACTTACTGTCAGCATCAGAAAAAACTTGGTTAGAGGATATTTTTATCGCCGGTGAAATCAGAGACAGCTAAGAGGAAAACAAGGAGGTTTCAGAGGAGAATTGTGCACCCATCATCATTAACTTTATCGACTTTGAAAAAGCCATTGATAGTCTCAACAAAATTGCCTCCAGAAGATAAAGGCTAAATGTGGATTATCTCAGGAGATAGTGAGAATAGCAAACCTTTATGGAGATCCTAACTGATCTGAGAGACAGCAACAGGAGTCAAGCAAAGCTCTTCCAGCACCTGCATCTCTGTTCATTAGAAAATTCCTGGAAGAAGAAAACTGGCAACAATCTAGCAGACATCAAGGCAGACTTCTCATTTTTTGCATACAGGAAGCAAGTGAACAGTGAATGCTGGGTAATATAAGACAGGGGTAAAAAGAAGTGGGAAAAAATTTACTTGAAAACAGTACAGAATGTGCAGAACTGTAAGAACAGCAAACAAACCCAACATAACTGTTATTCAAAAGTCAGTGGAGAGTGCTGAAAGGTTTACCTCCCCTTCCAGTCTAGAAGCAGCAGAAATAAAAGATAGAATGGGGAAACAGGTGGAGATATAAACCATTTAGGTAGACAGTGGAATAACAGACAAGGTATCATTAACAGTGGGCTATTGGGCCTTTCTTTTTCATACCAAGTCCTTAAACTGTGCATATTTTTGCAGGGTAAAAATTATTACTAATGTTAGAAATACAGAGGGAAGCACAGATCAGAAACAACTGGTACAAATATTCACTTTTTTCCCCCACTTAAGACAGAAAAATGTCCTTTTTTATCTGATAGTCACTGAAATAGTCACTAATGGAAGAACAAAATCATGCAGGAGGCCATTAGAGAAAGCACTGCTAAGCAGTGGAGGACATAGACAAGCTTCTGCTTGTCGTTCTCCTCTCTAGTTTGTGTGTCTGTGTTGCATTTACTTTCCTTGGAAAACACAGATGCTTTTAAAATGTTTTTTTCCTGGCTGTCACATCTCTAATTCACATGCAGCATATCATTTGCTTTTCTTCAAGTTTCCTCACACCGTCATCATCCCAGGCCTCTTTCCAGTGTGAGTAACAAACAATGTTGATTACCTCCTGCTATTTGTAAATCTGTACCTGAGAATAATTCAAATTACAATGGTAATTCATTATTCCCAATTAAAATTAAGGTACATTGAGACTGAGAAAGAAATTAAACACAGCAGCCCCATCAGGGTATGAAAAGCCCACCTGGAAGGTAGATTTATATGTACAAGTGAAGAGCTCGTATATAACAATTTTCACACTGCTTTGAAGATGCTTTTGGGGAATATTGGCCTATATATGACATTATAAAATATCCTATCGTTCTGTAAACATTATTTATAGATTTACATAAAGTGTGTAGCAAAAATCATTAATATGACATAAAGAGTTCTTTAGAAGAAATCAATTCTTTCAAAGTATAATTTTTAAAAACACATTTCTGAGAAGCATATCAAAGCCCTACATTTCCAAGTGCAACAAGAGATTGTAAAACCTCACATTAATTTTCCAGTTCACAGATCTAAAAAGCACGATGTGAGCTCCTGTTCAGGAAAGGTGAACCTTCCTAGTTTACCTTGGCTTGTCACCGTCAAGAGCATCATTAATTTAAGCAACATGGAGGTTAATTTAGTTGTTGTTGAACTTTGTTCATGCAATGCATCCCTTGGAGCTTCACAGCCTTTCCTCCTCATTTCAGCCCGTGGAGGAAGGATTGGTGGAGGGAATTTGCTGCTGTTGGTGTGTGGGAGTGATCGACACGGGGTGAGGGCAGTGAGGCAGTGCAGCAGGAACAGGCAGTGGCAGTGATGTGGCTGCATGTCAGCCAGGGCTGAGCCTTGTTTGTGAGAGAAGTTTATTAGTGAAGTCCTGCCTCCTTTATCTCGGCCGAGGTCGGGATGAAAGGCTTGGGAGAAGTAAAGTCGAGTTCAGTCTTGGATGTTTATTATACCTTATCTATTTACAGTCTCACAAGGTGTGAGCTTCTATTTACAGGTTAAAGAAACCAGGCAAAATGGTGAGCTTCTCTCTCTTACCAAGGCTATTTAAGAGATAATTACCCAATACCAAGGCGACACCTCTATTATTTATACTTTTGACCCAATAATGACCACCCAAGGTCCGCAATGCAGACTTTTTTCACACAGCCAGAGAAAACCACTCAAATCTGTGAAGAAGAAGGAAGAAGAAGGAAAAAGGCTAAGAATAAGAACTCAGACAACAGCCTGAATCCCTCATCTTGGCTCACACACATTATTAGTTTATGACAACCTCCCGACTAAGCTGGACCTTCTCAGACCTCAGTTTCCATTTTAATCTGCTGAAACTCCCCTCAGCCCTTATAAATTCCATTAAATACTTAAGTAAAACAAACCCTTTCCTTTTCCCTCTCACTCTGTTTTTATGTATGTCACAACTATTAGAAAATGTGTCAGATTTTAACCTCATCCCTTCACCAAATATTACGGGTCTTATCATTGAGAAGAAAGAATGTGCCAGTAGAAAAAACGATGTGCTGGGCCATAACAGCTGCACCATGGGTCTCAACATTCATCTCTCTGAGGAAACAAAGCTGCCTTAAATTCCATGCCATCCATCTGTTCTTTCACAGGGGTGAAGGAGTTGATCACATTTAATTCCAGGAGGTGTTCAAGGCCAGGTTGGATAGAGCTTGAAACAACATGTTCTAGTTAAAGGTGTCCCTGTTCAAGGCAGGGGAGTTGGAACAAATCAATCTTCAATCTTTTGCCTTCCAACCCAAACCACGAGCATGGGGAAACACATGATGTATAGCCTGCACAAAATGGCTTTAATACCAATCCCACACTGGATACCAAATTGAGGACCTGGGTTTGCTAGGGAAATAACAGCATAGTGCTCTTTATAACACTTTCTGCATAATTTTTTAAGATGCCTTTTTGTCAAAGGCTTGTTACAGAAGAATACAGCATGTGCAACAATGTGACATCTGCTGGGAGATTGCCACACTCTGTCCCTTCTGCGTCACCACAACTCTACCAGGTAGTGCAGGATGCCTTCCCTGGGCAAGCACCAGGCTTTTTTAACCCCAGCCATTTCTGCTCCTTTCTTTGTTGTAGGTGTTGTAAATGAAATAATCCACAATTCTTTTGAGATATTTACTTATCCCTCAGGCATGAAAGTGTTTCAAAGCAACTCCAGCATCTATATCACTGAATTGCTGCTTGTTTTCGTAAATGAAAGCCATACAGTGTGATACAATGCTCCATTATTATGGTTAGTCTTTCCATTATAATCATGGATTGTTGGCTTAACTCTTGACAAAAAAAAAAAAAAATTTCAAGTAGAAATTACTCCAAATACTGATTAAAAAGCATACAGCTTTGGGCATGATTGTTTCCATTTATCGCTGTAATAACAGTGTGGCTATTTGGGATAGAAGGAAACTGCAAAAAATATAATTAAAACACCAAGAACTAAAACTAGCCAAGAAAGGGAGTGCTTTGGGATGCAACAGGAGAGCTCATAATTTTTTTTGCAGTCCAGGGCATAGGGTTCAGGAATGGTGGATGATTTTACTGCAAGGGCTAAGCCTACTCCTGCTGCTCACTCTCCACCCTTCCCGCCCCGTGGCTTTGTGCTCCCGTGAAATGAGTGTGCAGCAGCTCCCAGGAGACCACAGTTCACAAACTGGCACATGAAAATTAACAGCTCTCTTTATTGTGTGGGTGGGGATGGGAGGCAGAGCTGTGTTGCCTGTCAGTGTATCAGTGTAATTCACTCCAGCACTTGAGTGTTTTCAAAACCGGTGCTAGGCCAGAGCTTTACAAACATTTATGTGCCAGATTTCTACTGACTTTCCACCTTTAAAGCAATGACTCTTGAGAATTAGGGAGACTATATCCAAGTGACCCATCAGGGCACAGGTTCAAGAGCCTGACTTGCTTTTGAAAGTTTTAGTCCATAGGTCTTCAATAAAAAACTATTACAAACCATGATTATTTGCAGAGCAGTAAGAGGAGTTTCTAGGCTCTGTCCAGCTTTCTGTGGTCATGCCCCCAACAATAAAGGATTCTCATTGCACTTTTAGTTGTACTTAAGACTCATCACCCTCTCACCCAAACCATGACACTCTGTGGTCAGAGCTGTTCCCTGCTTCCTAAAGCATGAACTGCAATCAGTAAAACATCCAAGTTGTTTTGATTAGCAAGACAAGCATTTAGCCGTGGCATAGTAAGTGCATTTTTTCAAGTTTATCTCAGAAGTATATGTACCTCACAAATAAAGAACTTCACAGAAAACCAACAAAACCTGAAGTATTAAAAAAATTATAAAAACGAAATTTTAACATGTCCTAATAAAGTATAGCACAGAACTGTTTGGGTAGGAAGGGACATTAAAGACCCTCTAGTCCCAGCCCCTTGTCATGGGCAGGGTCACCTACAACTGGACCAGGTTGCTGAGGTCCAACCTGGCCTTGAACACTTCCCAGGATGGGGCAGCCACAATTTCTCTGGGCAACCTGTGCCAGTGCCTCACCACCACCCCCAGTCAAGAACTTCCTCTTAACATCTAATATAAATCTCTCTTCATTTAGTTTTTAAACTATTCCCCACTGTCCTATGACTATCCTCCTGTGTAAAAAGTCACTCTCTTTTTAAGTACTGGAATGCCAGAGTGAATAAATCTTTGTAGTTAACCACTTTCCTCAAGCCTAATGGTATCCCTTAGTCAAAATCTCTGTAAGATCAAGGTAAATGGTTTTCTTGTTTCTACTTTCTTGAAGCAAACCTGAATAGTATTTTATTAGAACACTTCTAGAAAAAATGCCTACATTTCTGAGATGGTTTGACCAGTTTCAGTGATGTGTCTGTCCAGTTGTGTCAATAGATGTTGTCTTGGCATTGACGGAAGTGATCAGCATTAGTGAATCTGACAAGTCACGGAACAAAAATGTACAGTCAGAAGAGATAAATTTTTAGCAGATATACCTGAGAAGATAAATGAAGCAGTGGGGAGACCAACTACACCCTGCACAAGTCCCAGCAGTCCCACAGCATCAATGCCTGTGTTTTCTGATAATTTACTACGGAGCATTTTAAATCTTCTCACTTTCACAGATGACAGACCATGCAAATTGACCATCCAGGGAAATTGCTGCTATCTGTACCAACAGGAGGAAGTGCTTGTGGATGGCTCAGTATGGGTCATTGTGTTTGTTGATGTATTAAAACTCTGCCCAATTTTTTACCTGTAGGCATGGAGTTGTGCATACAAAACAGCAGCCAGCAAGAAATTGTCCATGCTAGCAGCCAGTTGAGCAGCTCATGGCTTGCATATGTAAGGTTTGAAGTCTCTGAAAACACAGTAACAACATGCAAGGTATATCAGAATAAGAGGCACTCTCCATGTGTTCAACATATCAGCATGGTCCTCATCAACACCTCACTGAGTTCTTTTAGAGAACCCCTAAAACTCACAACTTGTTCTTTTCAAACTCACACAGGCTGAGAAGATTAAACAAGCCCTTTACAATGTCTGCTTGGTAGAAATTAGCCTGGCCTTCTGCTCCTCTGGACCAAATTCCGATTTTGTGTAAGGCAGACCAAGAACAGCTGGGGTAACAAGTGGCAGGTGCAAGAAAAAGGTTCACTGTATTTCAGCACATCACCAAGTCCTGCAGGCATCATCTGGGCTGCACTCAGGGTAAATCACATTTGTAACAAGGATATCCAGAGTAACCACTTATTTAGGGGATGGTGTTGTGTCAGAAGTCCTGGAGAGGCTGGATTCATGAACAGATTGCCTGAGGCGTTGCACTATAAATACAGTAGAATTGGGAAAGATATTTGCACCAAATACCGTGTCTCCATGCAAGAGGAGAGTTTTGAAGATAGGTATGGGATTTCATTGACAGTGCCTGAATCCTTTTGAGCCCAAAATGAGAAGTTAATTGCCTTAATGCCTTCAAAGTACCACACTGATAGTTTTGTGTTGACTGTTGTAAATAGTGATAGCCAGGCAACAAAACCAGGACTTTTAAACAAATCCCAGTGAAGAAGTTTGGATCCCAAGCTTATTCTCCAGAGTAATTTTTGGTAGTTTTGCAAAACCTTATTTCAAAATACATTTTACAGGTAGCAACCTGTTAAAAAAAAAAAAGGCTGGTAGCACAAAGCATATTCATTTTTCTGCCATATATTTATTAACATTTTGGAGGCTGAGTGGGACAACTAAACTGAGGACACATAATAACAGTTTTTAAACAAATAAGAGTTCAAACAAAACAGATTTGTAGAAGGCCATGATCTTCAGAAAATGCTGAACACTTTGCAGGGGAAAGCAAGGCCCTCAAAGGTGTCACAAACCAGACAACTGAAGCAATCATTCACCTGTGAAATTTTAGGCTATTATCTCCAATCATACCTTCAAGGATTGGATGCTGATAATTCACAGTCATGGAAATGAAACGCTCCAGTATGAGACATAAATGAGGGAGATGAATTATAGACTTCCCTGATAATGGAAAAATGAGCAGCATGTTGATCATATACACTAAAATTACAAACTTGGTCAGCCTCGCTGTAATGTAGAACACGTAGCAGGATATAATAAATTACAGTGCTGCTAAACTCTGCTGTCATATCCCTATAGAGATTGGGACTGGTGAACAGAATACTGCCCTTGCACTCAGAAGTCCTGACTTTGGCTCCTGCCACTGGGTAACTCTGGACAAGTTTCTTGTGTGCTTTGTTTTGTCTGTCAGGAAGAGTAGGCAAAGGAGAAATGGTGACAGGTTTGTGTCCCACTCTTGCACAGAGCCAGAATCAGAATCTCTTGTGATGTGTACTTGCTATTTTGTGAAATGCAATATATCCCTCTTCTAATGGAGTTCACCAGGCTGAGATAGCTCCTCCCCACATGCACAGAGCCTGTACAGTCCCTGTACACTTAAAACCACAGCCTTTCAGCCATCGTTGGCCAGTTCCCTTCCATCAGCCAGGACTTGCTTTGTACCCCTTGGTGCCTCCTAAAACATGAAGGTTTGATCAAAGCAGTACATATTCATCAAAGTCCCCCATGTGAAGAACACACTCTTTGAGCAGGGCTGCCTAAGCAGGGATTTACAATTGTGCTGCTGTGCACATCTGAACATCAATAATAAATATGGAAAAGACACATTTCCATGTGGGCTCTGGGATCTCCCCAATGCAATTCCAACAGCAGTGGGAGTCACAGCAGATCTTCTAAATTTTGTTGTATTTTGTATGAAATCTCTTCTTTGTGGTTTGTGTAAATCCTCAGGCCTGAGCTCAGAGAAGAACCAGAAAGTGTGGAAATAGCAGCTGAAGTGCAGGTGGGAAAAGATGGGGTATGCTATCAGCCATGCATGGGCAGAGGAGACAGATGTGAAAAGCAAAATTCCTGGGCAGCAATCAGGAGACAGCTTGTGGCAGGGGTCAACCTGTCCATTAATGGACAACTAATAAGATATATAGATAGTAAGATGTATGTATGTCCACTCCTACTGAAATATTCAGTGGAAAAAAGTTTCTCTCATAAAGTAAAAGATAATGTACAGTGGTCTAAAAAATGCAATCAAAAAGGAGAACAAAGCTTAGGAAGAACAGACAGAAAGGAAATCTAAATAAAGCTGCTTAAACTGTTACCTAACTGAAAGCAATTAGGAAGCTCTTTGAAGTCCTTGGAGGACCCAAAAGTTCAGAAGAGTTCTAATATAGTGACTTGGATTTAGAACCTTTGTCAGAAAAACTAAAATTAACAGCCTCTTCTTCTCTTAAGAAATTAGCTTCTACAAAAATCCAGTTGAAAGAACTAAAGCAAAATATATCTCTTCACAGCCAGGTACTTGTGCAGTATATACACAGTACAGTAAAACCAGGTCACATTTGAATTTACACCACAGGACAATTGATTTTTTTTTTTTTTTTAAGATTTACTTCTTCATTGATTTCTCAGATATGCCCAGATACCATTTTGGTTGCTTCATCAATAATATTATAAAAAATAAGTGGAAGGAATACAGGAAGGAAGGGTAGTTGATCAATGCCTTCTCCTCTGATGTCTCCTCTACTACCAAAACCCTCCCTGGGACAAATACAGGAATTCAAATTACAGGAATTATTCCCATTTATACTTGGCCTGATCATGATCATTTACATTCAAAAACAAAGCAAGCCACAGAAATCATAGCAGTGCTAATTCCTAAATTACCCCTCTCAGCCACTGCTAATCAGTTCATTGATTCACTCTCAAGCTACATGACAAATTCAGCCTGACAGTCCACAATGGGAGAAAGCCTTTTAGTTAACCAGCTTTGACAGCGGGATGGGAAGCCTTGTAGCAGTGTTGGCCAACCATTGAGTTGTTGCCACTTTAAAGCATTCCCTCTGGGAAATTTCAATTACCCCTTTCCTCAATGATTTTCTTTTCAGAGTGGTCTTTAAGACTTTGGAGATAGTTATAAATAGGGGAAAGCATAAACAACAATCTTGTGGAAAATACAGGACAGAGGCAAAACCCTGTCCCAAATTCTTTCTAAGTTGCTCTTTCTTGATAGCTCCTCTGTGACATTACAATCTCAGGACCAAGAACAGCCCCATCTCACATGAAAGCCTGATTTTCTTTATCAGAAATATTTTGATGGCTCAGATTGAGGCAGACACCAAATGAGGGCCAAAGCTGAGAAGTTTGCTAAAGATTTCAAATGCACAAAAAGTTTTCCTCGTGTTCAGTTCATCTGTATGCAAATGAAACCCCAAAAGCTTCAATCCATTTATGAAGCTCCCCAAAGATATCTGACACTCTGGAGCTGGCTTTTGTGTAGGGAATGTGGGTCAGAAAGACAAGACCCCTGCTGGCTGTGTCTCTAAAACACCCATGGGTGCTTGCCATGAAGTGTGCAAAAGTGTACAACATGTCCACTGGGTGCCACAGTCACATCAGCAAGAGCCCAACAGACTCCCTGAGAACACCAGCAGAGACACTGTTCCCTCACTACAGCTGCAAAGGGCTCCACTCATCCTCTTGATCCACAATCAAGTGAGTTTACCCTTTGCAATCCAAGCTGCTCCCTTTCCCCTGCAGAGGAGATCGAGGCAGGTTAAGTTACGTCTTCCAGGATACAACTAGGTCCTCTCCTCCAGATGTGCCAGATTACCTTTCTGCTCTGATATTTTACTTTGGACCTTTTCCTACATGATTTTTTAAGGTGGTTGAAAAGCAACCTTGATCTCTTGGTTGAGCTGCTGCCTCCCTCAGAGCTCAGAAGCCAGATATTTCATTTTCCCTACAGATATGTGACCTACTCCATGGATACTGGATGACCAGTTATAGAAAATTACATTTGACAAGTGTCAGGAGTGGCTCATGTTATATCCCCAGCTCCAGCATGTGAAAGAGCAACTGTGACTCCCTTGGAATTGCCAGACAGGTAAGTTTATAAAGATGTGTTGCTTTGTCCCAGACTACTTATCCAACTCCTAAAGCTAGGTCAGGGGCTAGCCAGCTTCTCTGCACTGGCTGCACTAGGGAAATTAGGGATTTCATGGCTTTTTATGCAGGAATTTCTAGGTTAGGGTTGGACTTGGGGTTAATGTAGGGTTTTAGGAGCTATGTGTTCTTGCTGGTTGCATGGGCTGAGCTGGAGTTTGCTTGGCTTTCAGTTAACCCTACTGTCACATCTGTCCCCCGAGCTTCTAAATAAAGGTGTATTCACCATATGGAGGAGGAAAATAATAATAAAAACCCCCATGAATGCCCAATCTGGTCATACACAGCCAGATCACACATGCCCAGATTTCCAGGGCTTCAAAGAGGTGAGTATCAAGGTGTTCAGAGGACAGTGCAAGGCAGAGACATCCTGAAAGCCTGATGGTGATGGTGCTCCATGATGGTGCAGCATCTGATGGTGATGGGAATGGGGAGCTGGAGGCTGGACCAGCTTCAGCCTTCCTATCATTGATGGGGAGGGAGACATGAGCAAAGGCAATTCTGAGAGAGGGGGAGCAAGGAACATCCAGACTCCATCTACAGCTCTAATTAGCTGATTTATACGTAAGAATATACTGAGGGTTCATACATACATAATTAATGTTAAATTAAGCAGATATTTGTCTATCCATATGCAGAAAGCAGGAATAAAGGCTCGTAACACACATAATTGCTATGGAGGAAGAATGACTAAATGCACATAGAATTTGTGCAGCTCATAATTAATTAAATTCCCAGTAAGACTAGCTAGAGGCTTTTCTTCTGCTTAATGGCACATTCATAAGCATTTTTCTACTTATGGCGTTGCCCTGTGTAAGACTGGATGGTAAATTTCCAAAGAGTAAAGGAGAAATACATGACACCTAATAGATACATTAGGAAATATTGGTTCCTCTGAGGCATTTGAGCTCATTTTCTAGTCATGTGGATTGGCTAAAACAAATTATCCACAAAAGAAACATGTTTTCCAACTCAGAATGGATAAATACCAAATAACCACTCAGAAAACACATGAGGACTCATGGGTTGAAGCAAACAGTTAAGTCCACCTAAGGGTAAAGCTCAAGAATTTCTAGAAAAAAGTCTCTGGATTATAAGGCACAGAAAATACATTAATATGTGTTCTAGGCACACAGAACACATTAATAAAAAATCTTAATTAAAAAAAAAAAATAGGATTTTTTTTCCATATTTTGTTCAGACATTTTCATACAATTCACAAAAATAATAATTAAAAAAAATCATTGAAAGCCTTCACCTCTTTTGTTGCCTCACACCAACAACATTTATGTTGCTTCCACGGGCTTTAGACTTTACAAACTTTAGACACTTTACAGACTTAAAAACCAAAGGTTAAATCATGACCAGAGCCATGCAAAACCACTCCCTTATCCCCACCCACCTGACACTGTACACCAGAGCTGGCAAATTATGAGGACAAAACCCTGATTTTATAAAGCCTTACACCTACTAGGTTCGAAATACAGACTCAAGTTCCTGCAGGGTGTCGTTACCAAACAGCAAAGGGATGTTAGAGAAGAGCTTGCAGGACCCACAGTGTGCCATCAGCACGAGGCAAAATACACAGAAATTACTAGAAACTATTCTTGTTAATGCCAACCTGTGAGCAATGAGAAAGCAAACAATCACACTCATCTTAAACTCAGTCTGAATAAATCCCTTTACCCTTAAGAGATTAAAAAGTCAGTGCCCAAAGGTCACTAGTTTATTGGGTTGGTGTAATGTAATTGATACTGTCAGCCCCAGACACATAAAAATCACAGGTCAGATCCCTGAAACATAAAAAAGGATTTAGTATCACAAGATTAGGCTTCAATATAATTGAAGGCTTAATTTTAGCCCTCCAGCTTTTAATCTTTTGAAAATAACATTTCCAAGCTCTTCTCCCTGGCACTATGAAGGTTAAAATTTTACTTTCCTTTAAAAATAGAGAAGTATTTCTGTCATTCCAGCTGTAATTACAGAGAAATTACAGCCATCCTATAAAAGTATGGTTAATTACTAGTGTAATTATTGTCAACCAGCATCAAACTAGACTAACCTGACAAAAGCCTCCTAGCAGTGTTGTCAGAATTTTAAAAAAAATCAAAACGAAAACAAACTCCAAACCCTGTCAGGAGACTAATGATAGAATCCCTGGAGCTGACAATGGTGGCACATAGCACAAACAACCAAATGCATTCAAATGAAAGTTTGTGCAGGCTGTCACTGGGTATGTAACATGCAGAAAACATGTTTTTTACAAGCACACAGGACTGATTTCTTGTTGATACTACTGCACCAAGAACAGCAGCAGATCAGCAGTAGCATTAATTTTTCATCATTCTCCCCATAGATTTCTGAGGGTCCAAGGAAGGAGAATGAGTGCAGCAGCCCCATAAAGCCAGATTTTCTCTCATTCCTTTTTGTAGCACTATAAACAAAATAGTTGAAATTATGAGATTTTACTACATGTACTTAGGAGAAAAAGTGAAATATAGTAATAGAAATTAGCAGCAGTGTTTCCCTCCTTGAAATGACAGAGCATTCATGCTACTGAGTTTAAAATGGCACTCTACCATGGTGAGTAGCTACCACCAAAAGTAATATTTATATTCCTCTGCAGCTCAGATAGTGATACCCAACACATCTCATCTGTGTGAGAATTAGGCTGCCTGGGGACAGGGTCTGCAGACACATTCTGGAGTCACTGTCATTTGGGATGCTCAGAGTCCTTGGACATACTTAGTTTCTCAACAGGATGTCCAAATTGTTGACCCTCTCTGGATGCCTGTGGGAACATGCCCCTGATGAGCCCAGCAGGCTGCTGGATCTGTGCCTTCCAAAGCCTGCTCATTTGTGATCCATTTCTGCACTAATTCAGCTATACTAAAATTACACACATCTTTAAAAATAATAATGTTCTCTACTGCTGGGATGATGATCAAGAAGCAACATTAAAGCCTCTGTACATTGACAAAAAGCCGCATAGCGGAGGTACAGAAGTGGCAATTTTTAGGGACTAATGGAAACTTACAGGGTCTTAATGATTCAACTTGTCAGACACACAGAGACACGAGGGAAACTTGGACCACCCAGAAAGACAGTGACTGCTGATCCCAGGTCCGGAATAGGGACTAGAGAATGTTGGAATCTCTGAGAGGTCTGGACTGCTAAGTGCATCTCCTCCACACATTTCTGCAGGGCTTCTCCTTCCCTAAAATAGCCCAGAAATTAATGACCTGGTTAATGCCTAATCATTATCTAATTCCATTTCTTTCAAAGATACTTAATTTTATCCTTTCCCCAGCTTTTTCCTAAGCAGTGCTTCTGCACTGTGCTATCTCGAGAAGTGACTCCAAATTTCAGCCCAGGTGCCAAAGCACTAACATGGGCTTGAGCATTATGTTCCTTTGAAGCAGCAAATCAATAACTAATGGGAGCTAATGATGAACTACAATCTCTCACGAGTATATTAAGCAAGTTTGCTATAGTACAGACCTCCTGTGTGATGAGTCCACCAGTATCTCCTGCATGGTCCCAGCTCAGTTACTGGGGACCCAGGTGTCCAACTGGGGTTGGGACATTGACCTTCTGCCTCATTTTAACAGTGAGAAGGGCATGAAAGTGCTGCTAATTCTCCAAGAATTCCATTTAAAGACTATTCCTGTCCCACAGCTGTGATGTGACACCTAGCCAAGAAGTCTTCAGAGAGGTGGACTTGGAGTCATTTTGGAGTCCTTCGGACTCCAAAGGAAATCCTTCTGAGAGAAGGATTTGGCTGTATAAGCTTGAACAAGGTATAAAGGCAAACACAGTGATGTAAAGAAACAGAATGAAAATTATGGAGAAGAAGAAGTAGACAGAAAGATGAATAGATGTCTGATTTAGACAGGAGGGAAACTGAAGGCTTTTTCACAACACCCAAGGATGGTTCTGAATACATTTCTCCATGTTGAGTATTTCACTCTGTCACCCCCAAGCCTCTTTCACAAGCCACATCAGACATTAAAGCTTTTCCCCTCTAAAAATGCTAGGCACCTCTTCAGGGAAAAAATGTTTTGAATGTCAAGAGAGAGTACTATAAAAACTCCAGTTGAAACTGCCACCATTTCCCTTTTAATATCACTCATTAAAAACATCTGCATCAAGAATTAAGGGGGACCATTATTTTCATGCTGTATGCAATTTTGAAGTTTCAGGTGACCATTCCATGGGATGTAATAAATCTTCTGTGTCTGTGAGCAGTTGATATGGTTTATTTTAATGGCCACAGTTAAAGGTTTCATGGGATCAGGCCACAACCAAATCTCTTTATAATAATTCTTTAGGCTACTGCATAATTTATAGCCCTTATGCACTTTTCATGATCTAATTTACCTTCCTCTTAAAATATTTTGTAAAACCAGTGTTCCATTTATAATGATATATATCCCATTATAAAATATACTCACTACTTTGTTACCAGAATAGCATTTTATGTGTGTAAACCAAGGGGCATTAGCATATGCCAGAATTACTCTCCCAACTCAGTGATATACAGAGCATAATGGGATTATGAGCAATTTGGTGCACACTGTCAAAAATATAAATGCAGTGAGCTTTTAATAGCAGGCCTGCAAATAATGTTTCATAAGAAAAGCGTATTTTTGTAAATGAGATTTCCAAAAAAGAGTGAAATCTAGATGTGAGGTGATAGAGGGCAAAGGAAGGAGGCGTGGAATCAGCTACAGGAATTGTGATCCTATGCTCATCATATATAACTGCCCAGGAGGGAGAGAGAAAAAGGCAAACTCACTGGCTTCACCCTCAGTATTGCTCTAAGACATAAGGGAGTGAAACAGCCAAAAGGCTGTGGGAAAAAGTTGCAATTTTTGAACCATAGTGTCATTATGTTTGGAAAAGACCTCCAAGACCATCAAGTCTAACCTTTAAGGTTGAGGGAAGATTCATCAAAAATAATCGTACTAGCAAACCCAAGGTTTTGGACTCTGTTTAACTAAAATGCCAGAAAGTGTTTCCCTCTAAAGGTGTCAGCAAGTGAACTCTCTGGGCTCCTGCAATTCAGGTTCTTTCTACTCATTTCAAAGGTATTTAACCATATCCAACTTAAACAGGATTTTCTTGGCCTTGACACTAAATAAGTTTCTCTGCCCAAACCATACTTTGCTCTAAAGGTATAATGATAGTTCAAAAGACACTCCAGCACATATTTTTTACCAAATACCTGGCCTTCTCTAAGAAGAAGAAAACCTCTCATTCACTTAAGCATGTAATATATTTTCCTGGTAGGAAAAGTTGTGAAATGTAATTTTCTGATATTACTACAATATGCAAAATATTACACCACTTGTCAGACCACAAGTCTTTAAACCAACAGAAGGCTGAACAGTATTTCCATTTGCAAGGTTCTGCATATTTGCATGTACACATGGTGGCTGCCTTGCTGGAGATATTTGTGATATTGTAAATTTCATTTTTATCAGGGTGTATTCCAAATCTTGTTTGTTTCCTGAAAATACCTGCACAAATCAGGCACTGTAGAATTAGGCTATATTTACTCCCAAAAATCTAAACTCTGAGCTGTATTACCTAAAATAATCACAGAAACCAACATCAGCAACAGTAACTTACAAAGTTGTGATTTCCCTTTCTTTATTTCTTCATTTACTTACGCTTTACTACATCAACATTACCTAGCACCTGGCAAAACCACAGCTATATATTCAAAGATTTTTCACATGCCTCACATATCAGTGACTGACTATAATAATGTCACTTAATATTTAACACAGTATCAAAGAACCTGTGCACCTATTCCCATTTTGTATATCACGAAAGTGAAATAAAGGAAATTTTACTGGGTTTCCAATAACTTTTCTATAATTGAATGTTTGGGCCAGAGTCAAGAATAGAATCCAAATTGCTTCATTTGCAATGTTAGGTTCTGAAAGAGGCCCATGTTTTATCTCAGAGCAGTTCTCGTGGCAATTCCTAATGTCTCGCAGGAGTACCTGGTGCCTTTACCTATTTCAAAGCCTGCAAGAGGAAGGTTTTAGTTTTAAGGGAGCTGGATGGGAACATATTTATTTCCTCCCCACAGGTATGTGCACGTGCTCTGACAGCAGGAAGATTCAGCTCTGTTATTCCCTTCCCTCTTAGGCTCTCTGAAAAGCCAAGCTCACTCCAATTTACAGTAGCTTGCACTGATTCAATAACCCATTCAGACCCAAGACAGCACCTATTATCTGGGCAACAGCTGCTTTGATACAACAAAAAGGCTGTACAACAGTAATCCAAGGATACATGCTCCACTAAGTTAGATTTTGCTCCCATAGCCCGTGGACTGGAGGCTACAATTCTGCATTTCCCAAAATCATCTAATACAGAGAAACAAAAAATCCCACCTGCAGCTGCTCCACCAAGTAATGACCAAGTCCTGTAAAAGACACAGCATTTACCAGGTGCTTTTCTGCTTGTTATGGAAAAAAAAAATAAAAGAGAATACTTTACACCTATATTTAAAATGCATCTCTATTTCTGGAGGGTTACTGAGCACAAGACTGCATATTGCATTTGGCAGTGATAAAATCAAACTGTCATTGCTACTGGAGACTGAACACAGCTCGTATATATCTTACCTTTTAAGCCCATTTTATCAAAGCTGTAGCACAAATAAAGATGAATAGTATCTCTTTCTAAGCCAGCACAAACCCACCCCTCAATCTAGCAGAAACCACACAATACTTATCACCATTTCACAGAATCCTGCTTAAGCTTATAAACACTTATTTTATTATTTCCAGATTTCATTCAAGATTTTTGTTAAATCCTATTGACAAAACTTGCTGGTTTTACCTCTCCCTATCAGTTTAAGATTTGTATATGTTCTTAACCAGGAAGTTGCCTCTAACACACAAACCTGATGTGTGTGCTCAGGCTCGGAAGCACCTGTCAAATTTTGTACAGAGCCAAGAGCTTTGATTTCCTGGGCAGCAGCAGAAAGATTTAAGAAAATTACCAAAGGCTTAAGTCCACCATCCTATCAAACATTTTAAAAGATAAAATCTGTTTATTATATATTTTATAAAGAAATTTCAATCTGTTTAAATAAATAATTCTCAGTAGACAACACATGCAGTGTAAAGGAATGACTGATCTTGGTTCACACTGCTTGACTCAGGTCAGACTGCTGATGTTCCTTTTACATGCAAGGTCTAGAGGGGGGAAAAAAAGCCTTATATCCATTACTGGTTTTGCTGATTCTATACCCAGGTAGATTTTTATTATTTCCTTGGCTTTTCACCAATGCTATTAGGTAGAATAAAAATCTAAAGACCCAGCCAAGAAGAGAGAGAGAGAGAGAGAGAGAGATTTGAATGCCACTGCTGTGACATTACCCCTTGGGCCAATGTCCATGAACTATATGAATTCTACTCATGCCCTATTTTAAAGGCTTAAAGGGCACATAAGCTGTGCAAGGGTCTTCTGAACAAGGCACTGCACAGGCTTTTTCCAAAATAGGATTTGTGTGAGAAATTCACAGTTCAGGATGCTGAATGGCTGGCTTCATCCTTCTCACCTCCTAGGCCACACTTCCATTTGGTGCATGGATAAGAGATACCTAAACCTTCTGAAAACTTCCATGTGTTGGAATTACCCTCAAAATCAGGTTGAGATAACTTGTTTTGCAGCTCTCACAAATGTACTGGTTGTAGCCTGGGCTCTCCTGTGGAGCAGAAATCTTCAAGGCATGGCCATAGAATGATTGATTCTATTAATCCATAATTCTATAGATGACCTCACAGACCATCCAGTCCCACCCCTGCCATGGGCAGGGAAATCTTCCACCATCCCAGGTTGCTCCAAGCCCCATCCAAGCTGGTCTTGGACACTTCTAGGGATGGGGCAGCCACAGCTTCTCTGGGCAACCTGTGCCAGGGCCTCAGCACCCTCACAGGGAAGGATTTCTTCTCCACCTCTGCATGGAGTAAGAGAATTTCAAGACCTGCCCCCCAGAACTGCATCATGTTTTCAGTGCCTTTGAGAACAGGAAAATCCCAGTCTTGATCTTGTACAGATACTCCAGAGCTGCTGCCCCCTGCTACCAGCTCAGATGAAATTTTCTTCATTCCTGGCCACTCCTCAGACTGCTCCTCAGCTTTTCAGAAAGATAGCTGAAACTGCTTGGAAATGTAATATTTACCTATAACAAACTGTTTATCCATTCCTGAGTGTCAGTCCTAAGCCACTATATATTGAATCTTAGTAACAGCAAAGTCCTGGTGTACATCTTTTCCACAACAGCTCAATGCCAACAGGAGACCACTCACCACACCTGCCTGCCACATTTGTGCTGTGGAAAGGAAGCAGCAGGCACAGAACAGGCAACTCTATGAGCAATTACTTATTTTCATGAACATTTATTACATTTGTACATGTTAAGTTTGCCTGATGGGCTTTGGAGAAGGGGTGGCATAATTCTAAATCAACAGTGAGATAACAGTGTTTTATGGGTTTTTTAAAATAAATCCCTTTTTTACTTTTTTTGCAGGTACATCTCAGAGTTTCCATATATATTTCCAGTCTCTGTTCATTGTAATTTATGTTTATGGGTAGTTTGAAAGAGATATTTCCAATGGAAATTGGAAATACAGAGCAGGAAAGTCAGTCTCTTTAGAAACCAAATGAAACAGAGAAGGAAAAAAAAGTAATGTCTGTTCTTACCTATCAGTTCAGAAACCTGCAGGACATTGAACAGGTATGGAGGGAAAGTGGGTAACAAAGTGTGTCAAAAGAAGCAGATCTGATTTTAAAAAGGCAGGGGTGGGTTAGAAATGCAATTGGGTTTAGAGACAATTCAGAGGTACACAGGGCTAGGCCTAGACACTGTCACTTCCAAACACATTGGCTTGGATATTGGTGCAAGCCATAATGGACAGAGACAACTAATATCATTTTTTCTTTAAATGTTGATATTACAGCTGGTATTTCTCCCAGAGGTTTTGGGTTTGCTTGACTGCTAATATTCATTTCTACTTGTGCCTGCAAGCATAGAATTATAGAATCACCAAATATACTGAGATAGAAGAGAGGCATCAGGATCATTGAGTCCAACTCCTGACCCTGCACAGGACTCCACAAGAATCCCATCCTGTGCCTGAGAGCGTTGTCCAAACACTTCCTGAAGTCTGTCAGGCTGGTGTTGTGACCACTTCCCCAAGGAGCCTGCTCAGTGGCCAACCACCCTCTGGATGAAGAATCTTTTCCTGATATCCAACCTGAACCTCCTCTGACTCAGCTCCGGCCATTTCCTGGGCTCCTGTCACTGGTCACAAGAGTGAAGAGATCGGCACTGTGCCACTGCTTCCTCTCATGGGCATACTGGAACCACCTTCTGATGTAAGTAGGACACAAACTCAGCACAAACTGAAGTGGAAATCACTGTGAGATACAATTTCTATCTCCCTTTCCCTAAGGGTGAAAGAGATGTGGAGAGGGAATGAGGGTGAAAGAGAAGGAGCAGATAGCAGGGAGGTTACAGATGATGGTGGTGGATGAATACAGTCTCTAAACCCCAAAGGTTCATCTCAGGGAACAAAACACCAATTATGAGGAAAATAAAAAAGATTGTGTATGTAAAGTCACACTTGGTGGTATGATCACTCCCATTATTTCCTTATTGAGATGCTCCATCAAGCATCTGTATCTTTTCTCTGCTTTATTGATGCAAGTTTTATTGCAATACTTTCATAGTAGTATATATGTGCTAAAAAAGGGGAAAAAAATCCAAAACTCAGTGCTTCTATCTATCTCCTGTTGTTGATAACTGAGAATGGGTTTGATAGTGAGAAAGCCCATGGCAGACCCAGCAGTGCTGCATGGATGCAGCTCATGCTGTCAGAGCATTTGTTCTGTCTGGGTAAGAAACAGCTTCTCTCTCATTTCATGTCTGCTTGCTTACCAAGAGCCAGATGCATAAAAGGCAAAAGTCCCTTTATTACCTGCTCATCTCTCACTCCCATGTGCATTTGCTTCTCACACAGAAGAGTACCCCTTTCAAGCTGTTCTTTCCCATTTTTGTTCTCTGCTGAGCTACTGCTTGTCAACACATTTATCTGTTAGCTGCTTTCAGTCAAATAAGTAAAAAGTAAAACCAAGTGAAAAAAGGAGCAGGAGGAGAAGCTTCACTGTAGGCACTGTATCTCTGCAGCTGGAGAGGGAAACATTGTCAACCACCGAGTGATCTGATTCTTCAAAATAAAGAGATTAATGAATAGGAGCATTTGAATGGATCAGCTCTTCATGCTGGGGTAAAACCCACATGCAGATTTGGCCCATGTCCCACCTGTGCTGGCTCCAGCTGGAAACATCTGCACACCCAATTCTAAAGGTAGTGTCTGTTCTGCAGTGCAGAGATCTCCGTAGGTTCAGGTCTACACTGTGGTTTGGGAAGCCACCAAAGTCTTGCATGGCTCAGAGAGAGCATCTCCCAGCCTCATCAAAACTGCTCCTATGCTCATTATAGGTTAAACATCTTGCACCTGTGCAACATGAGACACCACCAAGTCTATGGGAAAAATTGGGAATTAGGTTCACATCCCAAACAGCTTGGCAGGCAGTTTTGAAGCACTGGCCTTTGCCGTGGACTTTTCCAACAGATACAAAGAGGGTTTTTTCAGTTTTCAAAATCCTTTGGGAGTATTCAGAGATAGTAATCATAGAAATTCACTGCTGAGCAATGCTAAGAAACTTCTGCAGAAACGTTCATGTTTCTCATTCATTAATTAATGTTAATGATAATTTAGCAGTCCCTTGATATGACACATTTCTCTCTACACTCACAGCTCTTCTCTCAAGATGTCCCCATTTCTGTTCCCCTTCCCACGCTTGTCTTGGTGTTTGTGGTTCTTTTTCCCATCTCTGTGTGGTACTGACAGGCACCACTGATATGCTTGAATTTGTGACAACCTTGTTAAATCAAAACAAATCACTTCTTACATTCAGATCCACTTCACTGAAATAAACAGGGATGTATTTTCCTGTACAAATCCCGGTAGCTGCAGCACTCTCAATGCCATTATTTGCATTAGAAGGAACACACAGGAGCAATCTC
Source organism: Acrocephalus scirpaceus scirpaceus (assembly GCA_910950805.1). Lineage (NCBI taxonomy): Eukaryota > Metazoa > Chordata > Aves > Passeriformes > Sylviidae > Acrocephalus > Acrocephalus scirpaceus. The sequence goes on from OU383785.1 coordinate 8,405,728, forward strand.
TCTCAGTAATGATGAGCTTCTACTCCCTGTGCTACAGGGCACCACAGAGAGGAGATGAAGAGCTGTTTTCACAGAATCACAGAATCACTGGGTTGGAAGAGACCCTCAAGATCATCGAGTCCAACCCAGCCCTAACACCTCAACTAAACCATGGCACCCAGAGCCACATCCAGGGATGGTGACTCCACCACCTCCCCGGGCAGACAATTAGAATACTTTATCACTCTTTCTGTAAAAAAACTTTTTCCCAATATCCAACCTATATTTCCCTTGGAACAGCTTGAGTCTGTGTCCTCTCATTCTGTCAGTTGCTGCCTGGAGAAAGACACCAACCCCACCTGACCACAGCCACCTTTCAGGGAGTTGTAGAGAGTGATAAGGTCACCCTGAGTCTCATTTTCTCCAGGCTGAACAACCCCAGCTCCCTCAGCCGTTCCTCACAGGGTTTGTGTTCCCAGCCCCTCTCCAGCCTCGCTGCCTCCTCTGGACACGCTTGAGCGTCTCAACGTCCACCCTGAACTGAGGGGCAGAGCTGGACACAGCACTCAGTGTCCACCCTAAACTGAGGGGACACAGCTGGACACAGCACTCAATGTCCACCCTAAACTGAGGGCCACAGCACTCCAGGTGTGGCCTCACCAGTGCTGAGTACAGGGGCAGAATGACCTCCCTGCTCCTGCTGGCCACACCATTCCTGATCCAGGCCAGGATGCCCTTGGCCTTCTTGGCCACCTGGGCACACTGCTGGCTCATGTTCAGCTGCTGTCATCAGTACCCCCAGGTCCTTTTCTGCCTGGGCACTGTCCAGCCACACCATCCCCAGCCTAGAGCATTGCAGGGGGTTATTGTGGCCAAAATGCAGGACTCAGCACTTGGACTTATTAAACTTCATCTTATTGGACTCTGCCCATCCATCCAATAGTTCCAGGTCTCTCTGCAGAGCCCTTCTCCCTTCCAACAGATCAACACACACTCCCAGCTTAGTGTTGTCTGCAAATTTACTAATGAAAGACTCAATCCCCTCATCCATGTCATCAATGAAAATGAACATAAGTGGCCCCAGCACAGACCCCTGAGGGACACCACTGGTGTCTGTCCCCAGCTGGAGGCAGCACCGTTCCCCAGCACTCTCTGGGCCATGCAGCCAGTTCCTAACCCAGCACAGAGTGCTCCTGTCCAAGCCATAGGCTGCCAGCTTTTCCAGGAGTGTGCTGTGGGAGACAGTGTCAAAGGCCCTGCTGAAGTCCAAATAGACAAAATCCACAGCCTCTCCTGCATCCACCAGGCTGGTCACCTGGCCATAAAATGCAACCAAGTTGGTCAAACAGGACCTGCCCCTCCTAAACCCATGCTGGCTGGATCTGATACCCTGGCCATCCTGTAGGTGCTGTGTGATGACACTCAATATAAACTGTTCCATTACCTTACCGGGTACTGAGGTCAGGCTCACTGACCTGTAATTACCAGGATCCTCCTTCCCACCCTTTTTGTGAATGGGCATCACATTGGCCAGCTTCCAGTCATCTGGAACCTCACCAGTGAGCCAGGGCTGATGGCAAATGATGGAGAGCAGCTTCACAAGCTCATCTGCCAGCTCCCTCATCACCCTGGGGTGGATCCATCTGGGACCAGAGATTTATGAACATTGAAGCAGCTCAACAGTTCTCTGACTGCCTCCTCCCTGGATAACAGGGGGACCATTATGCTCCCTGATATCACCTACCAGCCCAGGAGGGCAGCTGTCCTGAGGACAAGCCAGCTTCCCACTAAAGACTGAGGCAAAGAAGGCATAAAGCACTTCTGCCTTCTCCTCATCTGCAGTTACCAAGTTCCCTCCCACATCCAGTAGAGAACAAAGGTTGGTCTTACCCTTCCATTTGCCATTAATATATTTGTAAAAACATTTTTTATTATCCTTTACAAAAGTTGTCAAATTGAATTTGAACTGAGCTTTGGCCTCCCAATTTTTTTTTCTACATGCCCTAGCAATCCCATTAAATACTTCCTGAGGGACCTGACCCTCCTTCCAAAGATGATAGATCCTCTTTTTATTTCTGCTTAGTCTTTCACCTTCTTCCCTAAGCTTGGCCAGCAGAGAGGAGATCATTCACCTGTTCACAGTGCAGGCAGGCTTCTTCTGCAATGCCCCCTGTACCACTGAGAAGCTCAAACACTCTGCACAGAATGGGTCTGGACAGACACATCTTTTTTGGAAGGTACTATTTGGCTACATACACTTTTACTAACTGCAGTGTTTGATCGTGTAAAAACCACTACTAACAAAAAAAAAAAAAAATCAAAAAAAACCCCAACCCAAACCCAACCAACAGAAACACAACAAACAACAAACTAAAAACACCACCAGCAGGAGGAAACCTGAAACCCTGCCCGCCTGAACTGCTGCACAAACTGCTGTGCCACACCCCCAGAGCCATGCCATATCATTATTGTATTAGGGATGGCTGAATAACAACACACACCTCTCAGGTCTTCTCAGAAGGCAAGATACAATCCTTTATTGAACACCACATACTTTTATAGACTGTTCTGAGAAAGCTGGACATAATTGGTCTTTCAAACCAACACCTCTCACCACTATTGGCTACTTAGAAACAACACCCTTCTGGTAAACATCTTACAAGTAAGCAGGTTGGGAGAACAGCAGGTGCTGGATTGTTTGGATTCCTTCAAAGTTATTTGACTTCCTTTCCTACAGGCTCTGCTGCTGCCTCATACTTGAAAATTTCTCTTTGACCAGGCTGTCAGCATCCACAGTGCCACACTCCTGTTTGCTCACCAACTGCTGCACAAACTGCCATGCCACGCCCTCAGAGCTGTGCCACACCCATCTGCTCATGAACTGCAGCACCAACTTCTGTGCCACACCCTCAGAGCTGTGCCACACCCCTGTTTGCTCATGAACTGCCGCACAAACTGCCGTGCCACACGCTCAGAGCTGTGCCACATCCCGTTTGCTCATGAACTGCCACACAAACTGTGCCACACCCTCAGAACTGTGCCACACCCCTCTTTGCTCATGAATTGCCGCACAAACTGCCGTGCCACATCCTCAGAGCCATCCACACCCGTTTTTTCCATAACTGCTGCACAAACTGCCATGCCACACCCTCAGTGCCGTGCCACAGCCCTGTTTGCTCATGAACTGCAGCACCAACTTCAGTGCCACGCCCTCAGAGCTGTGCCACACCCCTGTTTGCTCATGAACTGCCACAAAAACTGCTGCGCCACGCCCTCAGAGCTGTGCCATGCCCTCAGAGCTGTGCCACACCCCATTTGCTCATGAACTGCCACACAAACTGTGCCACACCCTCAGAACTGTGCCACAGCCCTGTTTGCTCATGAACTGCCACACAAACTGCCGCGCCACGCCCTCAGAACTGTGCCACACCCGTTTGTTCATGAACTGCCACAAAAACTACTGTGCCACACCCGTTTGCTCATGAACTGCCACACAAACTGTGCCACGCCCTCAGAGCTGTGCCATGCCCTCAGAACTGTGCCACACCCGTTTGTTCATGAACTGCCACAAAAACGTCTGTGCCACACCCGTTTGCTCATGAACTGCCACACAAACTGTGCCACGCCCTCAGAGCTGTGCCACACCCATTTTCTCATGAACTGCCACACAAACTGCTGTGCCACGCCCTCAGAGCTGTGCCATGCCCTCAGAGCTGTGCCATGCCCTCAGAGCTGTGCCACAGCCCTGTTCACTCACCAATTGCTGCACAAACTGCAGTGCCACGCCCTCAGAGCCCCTGTTTGCCCGCTGCTGTTTGCCACACTCCCTAGAGCCCTGTTTTAATCACCCCGCCGCCCGCCAGAGGAAAGCCCTGCCCTGTGCCTGCATGGCTAACGAGAATGAGGAGCTCACCTGCTCAGTGAGTTAAAGTTGTCTAAAAAAAAACCCAACCCCAAATAATTTTTCCAAGCTTGCATTAATGTTTTTTTTACAAGTTCATATTTTCACTTTGGCTCAGTTGTTCTTATTTGATTCCAGCTGATTTGTTAATCTTTAATTAAGACCTGTTGGGCAAAAGGAAGAGACAGAGCAAGAATACATGTTTAAATAGATAAGAGAAACTAATACATGGGTTGGAATATTGATCACTGAGATTTTAATTCATTTGATATTGATAGAAATAACACTTGCAGAATTGGCAAGAAAGTATTTTTTTCTAGAAGGGTGTTCTGGGCTGCTTTCATGATGAAAATCACACAGAGGGAGATGGTAAAAGCAAAGGGTACTTCTGCCACAGTAATAAAAAAGCAGTGACTTAGCAGAAGATGGACTGAGCCCTAATTGATGCAACACACGCAGAGAGCACAGCACATAATTTTAATATTGTCTTGCTAGGCTACCCAACAGATACTAAGCAGACACTAGCATCATCTTCTTTAATGCAATATTTATCAAGAAGCTATATTTTTCAAAGGAGATATTTATTGATGTCTTGTTGCCTGGCTGAACCACAGCATGCAGATGCTGTATATATTTCAAGGAGTATGTCATCATTATGAAATAGGGCAGAATGTTAACTTGCTCTTTTTAATTAATCTTCAGTTGTTTGGGGTTTGCACCGTTCATCACTGTGAACTGTCACCTCGGAAGCTCAGGGCTGGATACATTCACTTCCTACTCTCTTTCCTTGGAGTAACTCTGAGCATGCAGGTCAAAATTCATCCTGAGGAACAAGCCAGCAAAACGCCTTTGCACCACTTGCCTTCTCCAAATACAGTGTTTTGAGACATAAATGATGAATTTGGCTTGCAGTGACACTCGGCACTGGGGCGAAACCCACCCCTTATGATGAATTGGCTCCTGCAGAATTTTCTGTGATGGTTATCATCAGCCATGGTTCCTTTCCTTGTACTTGCTGCATTCAAGCACAAATCCTGGCACAGATGATGCCAAGCAGATTTCAATACTCACTGGACCCTGATCTCTTTGTTCTTTATTTACATAGAAAATGTGGTTATTAGAATAGCTGGGATGAAAGGTTTTTTAACTCTGATTATTCCCAGATAAACCAGGGAGAACATGGAACAAAACTGTATTATAAGTTTCCTTTCCTTCAGTTTTTAAAATATACTCAGTTGCTTATCCTTCACAGCACAGAGTTTCAGGGAAGGTCAGGAAGGCCCAAACAAGTCAATAATAACAGGCAGGTGTGCAAGGGGTGTGTCCTGCAGACACAGACATGCTATCAGCTTTGTAGGTGGTAGAGCACTTAGAAAATCAAGCTCAGGATTTTCAGAGAAATCCTTTCCAATCTATCTACATTCTTTTTCTGAATTAATTAACAAATTTTTGATGTGCCGATGTGCCTAGTACATAATCAAAATGCTAGTAATTCCCTTACATTTCTGTGGTTTTAACTTGATCAGTTCCCAAGGGTTTCCTTCCACTTAATGTCTACTGCTGAAAGAAAGTTCTCTTCAGAACTGTACACGGCAGGCAAGGAAAACTGAAATGGACCACTGAGAAGTTGAATCAGAATGGGTGAAGGAGGTAGGAGCTGTCAGCAGTGAAGTAAAACAATAATTGAATCTTAAAAGCTCAATGCTACAGTAATAACTGATAATAAAATGTTCTTTTAGTTGTCTCAGTAATCTAAATTTTAGCTAATCAAGTTTTATTTCAATAGCCTTAAAAATAGAAACTTAAAATAGACTTCAGAATAAGCAACATATTAAACAGTAACATTTATGCATTTACAAAGATCTGCAGAACCTGATACAGACTGGCATTTAGTCAGAATTTTCAGCCAAAGGTCATAGACTACAAAATTATTATGCTGGGATAATAATGCTGGGAACCTCTGAACCTATTAGTGAAATGGAATTGGGTTCCCTCCAGTTGTGCACCTCCTGTTCTATCCTCAAGCTAAGGACACCAAAAACCAGTGAGCCACTTAACAACATTCATTAATGAAAGGATTTTAGGGAGGATGAGGAAAACTGCACCTTAGGAGCACCATGGGGACACCTGAGCAACGCACAGGGGACATGGGCTGCAACACACCACCCTCCCCTACTGCACTGGTTCTTTCAGAAAGTAGGGCCCCACTCCTGTGTGTGGGTTGGCATCTGGCCCTGCCTGGATAGAGTGGTGGAATGGAATTGAACTGCTTGGGTACACATGGAAAATGCAGTGGGATGGATGTCTATGTGCCAAGATAGGGATGCATTCCTGGGTGTTGCTTAGCAACTCTGACATTCACTCCATGGACTGCTAATGGTCACAGAACTGCTTGGCTCCATCACGTAGGGATGCTCTGCAGAAGAGTAAATACCATTTTCCTCTGTGACTGGTTTTTCACAGATACATAAAAATTCATGAAAGCACACACTTTTATGCATTTGACTTCTCACAGCTGGGGAAGCTTACAAATCTTTGACTCCAACGCGGGAAAAAGGAAGACGCTAAACTTTGTCTCTGAAATGGTAGTGCAAGTCTGAGCCTTTGCTCTAAGGATAACACTGGAATTTCATGGCAAGTCCTTATGAAAAACCTTCAATCTCAACCTGGAATTCAAAAATCCAGCTCAATTATTCTTGGCATTCCAGTCATTCCCAATGAGAAAGATGCAGCTGAATTCCCACCCTCTCTGGCATACACAGAGCACTAATGGTGTCACACAGGTGTAATCCTGACCAAAATCTTCACCTGCAACCTCAACATAAGAATTTGGCTGTCATCTCTATCCACTCAGTTGGAACCCATCAATAGCTGTTGCAGAAAGAGGGAAGAAAATGCTATTTATGTGATGTGTGCTTCCTAAACTTGCATTTTTCATTATGTTAATCAAAATGAAAAAAAAGAAGGACCACAAGTTGCCCTTCGTAAGATTTTTGGCCTCACACTTCTACAGCAGCTTCTCCAGCTATACCAGCATCTGCCATTCTCATGGACCATCTCAGAGGACTCCTCCTCACAGGTGTTTTTCCCAAATGAGACCAACCTGGACTGTGGATTATGTCCAGCCTCTGCCAGACATCATCCAGAAGGAGAGAATCTCCCTCATGTTCCACTCAAAGCTGAATGTCTACCACTGAATCAAAAACTTGTACTAAAGGTTAAAACAACACACATCAGGACAGCCTGTGCCCCTTGAGAGGGAAATGTCAGCTTGAATTCAGGTTCATAGCCAGGCCCTGTTCCATTTTACTACAAAGGCTGGAAACCATACACAGCATAAAGTATTTCTGCAAGGACCCTTTCTACTCAAAGAGCCAAGATCCTCCTGGTATTTTCTAATTTTGTGCATTAAAAAAAAAAGAAAAAGTAACAGCAATTAATTCAAGGGGTTATTTAAGTTATATTGAGGGTGGGGAGGAGATTAAATATATTTTGTTGTAATGACTTAATTTGGATAGGAAAGAAGTGAATAAACTGCAACCTGTGCAAGTTTTTGGGAGAGGTGACTGTTTTCTGGGTGTCATTTATGCATAGGCCCTCTTCTAATACAATTCTGTGAGAACAAATTCAGACTAGAAAAGAAGAAAGTTAAAATAAATTTTAAAAAGAGACCCTGAAACTTTGTTTCTACTTTATTCACTTGTTAAACTGAGTACCTAAACAGGAAAAAAAACCCAAATCAGTGTCCCTGTCTTCCATCAGAGGATTCAGTAACAGTTATAAAGGACACTTTCAATACCAACTACACATGGAAACCAAGAATCAGTTCCTGATCCAATGAAAATACTAATGACAAAAGCAATTAATTACAATCTCAATTTAAAATTATGAATCAAGTTATTATGAGGTTACCAACTCCAAGACGACCAGTCAAAGTATGCCTCTCAAGAGCAACAGCTTGGAATTCCAGGTAAAACAAAATTATGGGATACTAATACACCAAAATCAAAATGAAATCTTTTCACTCCATTGACAAAAATGTTTTAGTTGCATGGAAACATTTGGGGTTTTTCTTCAAATATATTTGGAATTTCTATTTTTTTCAAATGAACTTTGACATATCAATCTTCTATAGAAGAGAAATGCTAAACTTCAGATAGTTCTAATAAATAGGACAGTGTACATACACATTCAATCCTTAAGACTGACAGCTGTTTTTTACTGCCAGGTTCACTGTTGTGCTTCTCTCTTTTTCTTATTTCTTTGCAGTGCAGAATTCTATTCATAGCATCCTGCATCCTGCAGCACTAGTAACCCTGGACCAGCAAACAGTCTTCACAATGAAGCCCTGGGCCCAAAAGGTCATTTTTCCAGTCACAAGCTGAAAGCCCTCATAACCAGTAGGACATATTTAGTCTGTGGCCTCAGTCCCTTGCAGGAGATATGAATAGAAATGTTCAGTGAGCCAGGTCATGCAATGCTGTACACAACTCTTGCTTTGGCTCTTCACTATTGTGATGGACACAGGAGACATTTTCCTCCTGCTCCAGGCTACAACAGTTCAGAGACCTGTGAGGTAGGACAGTGACACATTTCCACATTCATAACACACCCAAGGAAGTTCTATTCCATTGCCTCTCAGTTTCCCTCAGTCCATGGATACCAGGAAGCACATTTCTCATACCAGATCACAATACATGCTCACAGGCAGAGAGTAACTTAGTATCCTTTAATAGCCCTCTCTTAGTCCTAGAAATTAATTATGGTGTTATCAGGAATGCCTTTGACCTCTCTGTCCCTCTTGTACCTCTTTTTCAGCTCTTCTGAATCCCCAGGCATCCACCAGATACCCCACAGCATCTCACTTTGCACAGTCAGCACAGCCACAGATAATCAGTGCTAAGAGATGTCACAAATGCAAAAAATCAGTAACATTCTAAGGGGAAGAAAACTAAATTAATACTGGTTTTGTTTTTGTGTACAGGCAAACATGCAACTCCAGATACAATCTCAGGCAGGTAAACAGAGGGTTTGACAAACACAGGAATCCAGGGTGATGGGGAAACCTCCATCCCTGCCTGACACATTGTCCTGGGGTGACTTCATGATGCTTGCATCCCCAGTCATGTGTTCTCTTTTTGCTGGGTATTAAATTCTGCACCTTTAAGACTGGTTCTGAGCAAAGAGGGGGAAAGAAGAAGCACAAAGTTTGTTTTTAAAAACTGCCCTTGCTCCCGGAATTCCTTCTCATGGACTGTGTTACCTGCAGCATGGACAGCAGGAGAGAGCTCTCCTTTGATTTTAGTTAGGTTTTTTTAGCTAGCTGAGGCAGAGAAGTTCCCTGGACTGTGGCTTTTCTCTTTTTTGGGACTGATCAGTCTGCTCTGGACTGAAAACCAGAAAAACACTGGGAGGTCACACCTGTGTCCCAGTGGGGCCCAGGATGCTGCATTCCAGCACAGGAGGGACTGATAAGAGACTGAGCGAGCCCAGCTACACCCCACAACAAGGACTTTTTGAATTTGCCATCTCTTCACAACAGTAACAGGTTTTATTGTTTAATATTCTTCTTCTTTCTTTTTTTTTTTTTTTTTTTTAATGCTTGTACATACTCTGCTTGTTAAATAAACAGTATTTTTGACTTTGCTCCAAGGAAATCTTTGCCCAAACCAGCTGGGGGAGGGGCCGTTTGAATTTTGCTTTCTAGGGGGACCCCATTTGGAGGTTTTCTCCCAAATTTGTCCTAAACCAGGACACACATTCACTCTATATATCATCTTCCCTGGGAAGAGTCAGATGTGATGAGCACTGTGGGGTGTCAGGTCTCAGCTTGCAGCAGCTGAGCTTAAATTAGCTTAGATGGGGAAAAATCCCCAGAGGGGTCATTTAACCATCCACTCATTTTGTAGGAGGAAAACACTGAATGTAAGTGTATCCTGGAAAATTACAACCTCTTTCTCTTCATTCATTTTGCCACAGATATAGAAGAATGGCAAGCATCACAGAAGCTTACACAAACTGTTTGAGCATAGTGTTCACTCTTTCAGAGTGGGAAGTGCTCTCACTGGACTGACCATGGTTAAACAACCAAGGCTTTACTTTGTGTTGCTATCTTATAAAAAGTAAAGTGAAAAATCTAAATTCACTGTGCATAGGAAGGAGTGACAGACCTACAAAGCATATGAAGGGAAAAGAGTTGTCTTTCAAAATTTGAAAATTATATTGATCTCTATTGATTGGTTTTGTTCATTATGCACTTGGGAATATTCTCTGCTGATGCCAATGCAGAGCTGTATCCATGAATTTAAGCAGACTCTATTATACTGACAGAAAAATCACATCCTTAACCTTAGATCCCCAGAGGTATGATTATTAACCTTTGGGACAGCTTTTAAAGAGCAGTTTTGTGGATAGAAAATGGCAGCTTTTGGCTTGTAATGCAGAGCTGAACAGAAAATTATATTCTTGTGTGTCACAATCAGATGGGATGGGCAGAGCCCCCACCTCAGTGAGCAGATCAGCTTCTCCACAGAGTTCAGTGAGAGCTTAAAAGAAATTTCTGTGATGCCCTATTGGATTGCCACAGGCCCACTGATTCAAACCTTTTTAGACATCATAAGGCATTTCCATTAGACTGATAAAGCAATTTCTGCATTTATCCACATGCTGAAGAGATGGGAGATTTTTAAAGCTAAATGATCATTCTCTATTAGATTTGCATCTTCTGATTTCTTTCCCCTGGAGATTAAACCTTAAAGCTTTCTTCCCTTTTTGAAATAAAACTTACCCAGGATTGGATTTAGACTGCAGCACTTCTGCCTATACAGCTGTGACAGGAAGAGGAGAAGGACAAGAGATGTAAACCTTTCACCCTCAAGCCTGCAAAAGCAGCCCATGTTATCCCACATTAGAGGGGTCCAGGCTAAGGATCAGCTCAATAAAGAGAAAAATTAATTTTTTTAGATCTTTTTATGTGAAATGATCCAAGGAGATGATCCACTGTCTGCACAAGTGCAGGGGGCAGTGGGATGGATCTCTCCTCACCTGGCAGCATGTGCTCAGTGAGGGGGGGGAAATTTAATATAGTGGAAAAGGTTCATTCTTTAATGCTTTTGGCTTTTACCAATTTCATAGTTCTGGAGGCTGCAAACTACCTAAGCCTCACTTGTGTCAGGAATATGCTGGGGTTGGAGGAGAAAGAATGGATTAACTTTCTTTCTGAATTGAGGAAGATATTAATTATAATTAAGATATTCCTTCTTTATGGTTTTCCTCAATGTGCTGGCTGGGGACTGATGGAAAGGAACTTGCTGGGAGCCAATCCCCTGCACAGAACCTGGGCTGGTGAGGGGACAGAGGTGTGGAGAGTGGCCAGCCCAGCAACCCTGGGAGGCCAGGGACACTCTGCATCCCCAGCTGTAACACAGAGCTGCAGCATCACAGCCACAGCTGCCAAGGAAACTCATCCTTTCACTATCCACGTTACATTCTGTGAATTATGACCAGCCCGAGGACATGAATGCAGCTTTTAAAGTGACATGAATTCCCATTTCTAGGATGGTATTCTCAGCTCAATCCTTTACCAGCTGTGCACAGTATCCTCCATTGCTTCATGGATTTCTTCCCCTTATTATTATTATTATTATTCCCAACCTTCCTTCCTTCTCTCACCAGATCAAATGCCAGGTCCAGGACTGCACTCAGGATTGTACCTGTGAAATCAGTCCAATCTCTCCTGTTTCTCTGCTCACGTGCCTGGCTGCTGCCTTAACCTCTCTCCACAGGGGGCATTACTACTATAACATGTTTTTATAAACTATTCCCTATCCTTACCATTTATAATCATGAGCTGAGCCATGCTGAAACACACAGGGTTAAACTGAGCAGATAAACAGTAGCCAAGCAAAACCAGCATCATCCTCATCACCCTCAAACCACCACAGGTCTTCTATACTTATCAGAGAGAGAAGGGGATTGAAGTCTTGTTTTAGGTACTAAGCCATCAGAAAAAAAATTCAAATATAATTTAAACATGTTTTTAGATAATCTGTTACTTCTTTAAACATAAACCAGCCCAATATACCAACATACATATCAAAATTGCACAGTGCAATTTTCTCATTATGCACAACAAAAATAATTCATACAATGGTTGGAGACTACTATTAAAGCAAATCATTTATTTAATTGCAAATAGCACTGCTGTAAGTTAAAGGAAACACCACTCACTAAATAACCTGGGAACATAATTACTTCAAACACATCCCATGGGGCTTATTTCATCATCCTTTCATGACCTCAGAGCAGATAATGCAAAGAAAATGGACCATGTGTTTTCCCACAGAAATGCAGCCATCCAATTCCTTTCCACTTTCTTTCACCTAATGCTACTGAAAAGCACTCAAATCACTCAAGATAATGAATAATAATATTAAAAAAAGTGCCATCTCATCCTGCTTTATTTCTTCCTGGAGCTGATGGATAAAGTTATTTGAATCCTTAAGGATGAATCTGGATGGGGAGGTAGTGAACACAGGAATGCAGTGGGAGTAGCTTGGCCAAAACAGCTCTCCCTGTGTGGGGGAGCCAAGGGTTAGCAATCAGTGTGGGAAATGGGATGGCAATGCCTGTGTGTAAGGTTGGAGCAGACATTTGTACCTGTGCACAGAGAGGAAAACCACACCCCAGGGATCAGCTCAGTGACCAAGCACACAAAGGGCACCTGCCCGTTGAGCATCAGGAATAAAAATCACTTTGAAAGCAGCTGTGAACATCTGGGCAGAGAACCTTTTCTTTATGGAGAAATCTCTATTCTTCCCTGAGGTCTGAGATTACCAAATCCCAGCTCGGATGGTGGCTTCCTTTTTGACTGTAGTTTCTGTCTGTGCAAATGTCAAAGTGGGGTTATGCACTTGTACAGCAGCAGAGGTTTTGGCTTTCCCACTGAAATCCTTTTTGTCCAAAGGCTGCCCTAAAGGTCAGAAATCAGTGTCACATTCTCAGGGGCTGGAGTTAAGATTAAAGTCTATGTAACTGTCCAGCTCCCCACTTTGGAACAGCCGCTGCTGTGCTGGGGTGCAGGAGAAAGCCTGACACAAGCTCCTGATGGGATCCCACATGGAAATCAAGTTGTTTGGAGCTAAAATAATCCCACCATGATTGACCTGGGAGAATGCAAGAGCCACACAACATTTACAGAGGCCATACAAAGTGCACTGAATAACTCACAGGTGCTCAACACCTCACCAATGTATCTGCAACTGTGGAAACAAGTTACCCAAAAAATTCTGTGGATTTCATCTGCCAGTGAAATTCCAAAGGAAACTTCTGCTTTGAGAATCTGGATGTGCTCTGCAGAACTGGCTGGTACTGACAACTACAAAAATCTCCCCGTTTGATCCCAAAAGTCTCCTTCATTTGTTTTTTTCAGCTGCCCTCAGTGGGGGAGAACCTATGAAGCACTCACCACCTGGCAAGTGACACAGCACCCATGGCTCCTCTTGTTCAGGAGAAAATACAAAGAATTTAACAGTTTTAAACCTCAAATTCTAACAAATAACCACTCACACTTGCATTAGCAGGGGGATGTTTCACCTCATAAAGGCAGCTGTGTTGGGGACAGGGGTCTTTCAACCAAACTCAAGCCCAGAACTGCTAGAGCTCAGCAGTTGTGCACCTTGATGTCATGCAGCAATCTGGCTCCAATACATCAACTCAGTTGTTCCCTGTTTATCAGATTAATTAAAGACTGAAATTTGATTTTAAATTGATGTTTTAATTTTCAAGCTGTATTAAATTTCCCTTATGTTCAGAATATAAAATATTATTCTTTAGTCATGTTTGAATCAAAGACAAATAAGGAATATCCAGGAATCTGTTCTTACCCCTACATTTAAAAGACTGGGAAAACATTAAGAATGTGGGTGAAGCAAAAGTTCAAGAACAGGAAGAAGATTAGGAGGAAAATAAATTCATATTCCTTAATCTAGTAACTAGCCAAGGAGATTTTTAATACAAGGACACACAAAGGGGAGTTACATGGTAAATATGGTGTTGAAAAGAAATCCTGCATTTGTGCTCTAAGTAGGAAGTGAATTAGAAGGAAACTGAATATGAACACTAGTGTACATTTTAAAAGACACCAAGGTTATTTCCAGGGTGGGTGTGTTGGTTTTGCACAGCCTGGTTTTTGGTAGTGGGGGGCCTCAGAGGTGGCTCATGTGAGAAGCTGCTGGAAGCTTCCACCATGTCCAGCAGAGGCAATCCCTGATGGCTCTGAAGATGGACAGGCTGCTGGCCAAGGCTGGGACAATGAGAGAGGTTGATAATGCCGTGTGATGACATATTTGAGAAGAAAATCAAAACAAAGTGGGGCACAGTTTTATCCTAGCCAGGGAAGAGGGAGAGGTGAGAACATGTGAGGGAAACCACATGGAGACACCAAGGTCAGAGGAGGAGGGCAGGAGGTGCTCCAGGGGCCAGAGCTGAGATTCCTCTGCAGCTGTGGTGAGACCATGGTGAAGCAGCTGTGCCCCTGCAGCCCATGGGGATCCACAGGGATGTAGAGATCCACCCACAGCCCACAGGGATCCATGGGGGATGCAGAGATCACCCACAGCCCGTGAGGATCCACAGGGATGCAGAGATCCACCCACAGCCCACAGGGATCCATGGGGGATGCAGAGATCCATGCACAGCCCCTGGGGATCCATGGGGGATGCAGAGATCCACCCACAGCCCACAGGGATCCATGGGGATGCAGAGATCCATGCACAGCCCATGGGGATCCACAGGGGATGCAGAGATCCATGCACAGCCCATGGGGATCCATGGGGGATGCAGAGATCCATGCACAGCCCATGGGGGAGGTGCCCATGCTGGAGCAGGTGATGCCAGGAGGAGGCTGTGACCCAGTGGAAGACCCAGCAGAGAGAGGGGCCCTGCTCCCAGGCTGGAGCAGCCTGTCCTTGGAGGACTGCACCCCATGGAAAGAGAGATCCACATCACAGCAGTTTTGGGATAATTGCTGCTCTTGAGATTGGAACCATTCTGGAGAAGTTCACAGAGAACTGTCTCCCATGGGAGGGCCCTCACAGCATGGCAGTGGAAGGACTCCTCTCTCTGAGCAGCAGAGGAAAATCTCAGGGATTAACTGACCAAAACCCCCATGCCCTGTCCCCCTGCGCTGTCAGTGGGAAGGAGAGAGGGGCTGGGGCGGGGGGGAAAGGTGTTTTTAAGGGCTTACTTTACTTCTTATCTTCCTCCTCTGATTTTGTTAGTAATAAATTCACTTTGTTCCTACAAGTTAAGCCCTTTTTGCCCTTGGAATGTTTTCTCCTGGTCCTTATCTCAATTCATGAACCCTTGGTTAAATATTTTTCTCTCCTCTGCCCAGCTGTGGCAGGGAAGGGTGAGTGAGTGAGATTCGTGGGTGCCTGGCATTGGGCCAGCATCAAACCACAACAGTGGGAAACCTACACCTTTAGTCTTGGTAGTCAGAACCAATTAGCTGTTAACGGGCATGCTGTCATCATCTTGTCATACAACACCCCGGGTTCAGCAGCCAGTGTGGGAGAGGGGGAGCAAGATGAAATTCTTACAGCTGGAAGCCCAGATGTTAAGGGACGTCTGTGTGAGATGCTCAGTGTAAAACCAAAGAGAAAAGTTAATCTACACTGCACCAAACTGGGCACTTCATGATGATTTTGCAAACATTGATGGTGAAAATACAGAAAGCACCTCCAACATCTCAAGAGCAGCAGGAGAAAAGACAGATGTGTACTTAGGACTTATGTACTGCTTTTAAATGATCAAGGTCCCCTTTCAGCCCTACTGTAGTCTCCCACTCTATTTTCAGATAAGGCATCAGTTCCCTCTGTGCCTCAGCTCTTCTGCTCTAAAATGGACTCAATAACAATTTTCTTCTCTGAGCACTGCCTATCTCACCTGGATGTCAGTGCAAGTTTGTACCACACCACCCACCTGTGCATTAGGAAGTCTATTTTCTGAGCAACAGACACATGAAAGAAGGTACTAGCTAAAGAGACACAGTGTCAAATATTATGATTGGAATTACACAGACAGCACCTGGCTGTCAGCAATGTCCCCACTGAGGCCAGCTGGAACTCCTGTCTATTTGTGCCTGGAAAATCTCCACTGGAACACATGGCCTGAAAAATCACAGAATCATGCAATGGTTTGGGTTGGAAGGGACTTTAAAGACCACCTAGTTCCAACCCCCTGCCATGGGCAGGGACACCTCCCACTAGACCTGGTTATAGTTTATATGTTTAAGTAAATGGATTCCAAGCTCCTGAAGATGTAGGTGAGGAAAACAACATGAAAATCTAACCTTTAATCTTCTGTATCTTAGAGCACAATGTTTTCCAAAGGGGCTTCAACTCATCTCCTTCATGTGCATTTACAAAACTGCTCACTTGTCATGTTAAACTGGATTTGGGAGCAGTACAGGCTATTTTCAGGACAGGATTTAGAGTTTACATTAGAAGATTTCAGTTTAGAAAAAAAAAGTCAGATAACCAGAAAAGAAGTCAAGGAATATGATTTTTTTCATTGCATTAGGCTGCAGCAATTTTTGTTTCAATATAAAAAAAGCAAACTATCACAACTCATTGATGCAGAAGTGTATAGGTAAATGTCAGTGCAAACACAATACAAATCTCTCCTAATATCATTTGATGTGGAAAAAAAGTACTGATTTTTCTGGCTTTTAACTTCATACAGGTCTGTGATTTCATAATGATGTTTGACTCAGGAAATTAAAAGAGAAGATAAGTGCATTTAGAGAGGGTTAATAGGCTCACCATAGATAATGTAAAAAGATGCTGCCAAAACTGTAATAGATGCAGATCATTTAAAATTTGATAGGATTACTTAAGACCAAATACAATACACATGAAAGACAGTTCAGTGTTTGCACAGTAAACAGAATAATGATAAATTGGCCATGTCAACACAACCCAGGTGCAAATGTGGTTTAAGGGATGTTATGACAGCTCTCTGTCCAGAGAAGCAATTGTTTTCTTTAGAGATTTGGCTTTGTTACAGGCAGTTTTAGAAATGCACAGAACAGGTAAAGCCAAGCAGCCACAGAAAAAGGAATGATGCAGCTATGAGTGGGGAGTTCAGGACAAGCTCTAATTTAGTTTAGATATTAGGAGGAAGTTCTTGACTTAGAGGTTTGTGAGGCCCTGGCACAGGCTGCCCAGAGCAGCTGTGGCTGCCCCATCCCTGGAAGTGTTCAAAGCCAGGCTGGATGGGGGTTGGAGCAACCTGGGATAGTGGAAGGTGTCCCTGCCATGGCAGGGTGTGGGAATGAAATGAGCTTTGAAGTTCCCTGAAGCCCAAACCATGGTGTGGTTCTGTGAGAAGGTCACAGAGGTGTCCTGGCTGGTAATGCAGTGGAGTCCTCCAGGTGCTCTCAGGGAAACCACGCTTACAACATAAAGGTGCTTCTGCCTTCCAAGCAAGGGCTTCTTTTCAAAATTACAGATCCTATCAAATCACACAGAAACTGAGAAGAATGTAATAATCATCAGAACCTTTAGAATGCATCACTGAATAATAAACCACAGCAAAGCACTGGGTTCCCAGTGAGCTGAAGTGTCATCCCACTCTTTATCTCTGCCCCTTTGTGCAACATACGACAAAAATGCAGGTGAATTTTTGTCTTTGCTTACATTTTGGGAAAGTCACTTGCTTACTGCTCAATGACCATTCATTAAAAGGAAGATCAGCCCAGTCCCCAGGCACATCCCAATAATCCAGGTCTGTGATGCCAAACCTGCAGAGTCCTTTGATAACACTACCCTTCACTCTGGAGATTGGGAAACTCTCTTGGTGTCAGCTTTTTTTTTTTTCCCTTTTACACCTTTTCAGTTGTGGCAGAATCTCCTAACCTCACAAATGGACATGACATAACAGAGTTTGTCTCCACCCACATTGCTCCAGCAACTGAATTTACAGCTAAGAAGCTTGGCCAGGAACATCTTGCTCCCAGCCCTGCTGAGGCTCATCTCTGGGTTTGTGTCCTTCACTGAGCCAGGTGCAGATGTGTGTCACAGCCATCACAAATGTGACTGAAGGCAGGAGCTCAAGAAGCAGCAGTGAGCATGCCTGCCTGGTCCTGGCAGCCCACATTGGGGCAAAGCTTGTCATACTCTCCATACAACCTTTTTATCCTCTTTATAAATGGAAAAAAAACCAACCAACATAGCACCTTCCATGAGCCTGGTTTAGTGCAACTTCTCTCTTCAAAACCATTCAAACCATAATGAGCTCCTCAAGGAAGATTCTCTGAGTTAACTAAAAGATAACATAAGAATAGATAAATTAACAGCATTACAACCCTAAAGGGACAGTTTCTTTCAGAATTAAGTCAGTCTATTTTATTAAGCTTAACTCACTTTCAAGGAAAATATTTTTGAAGGGAGGAATGAGTGATATAAAATATAAGTTTTCATCAAAGGGCAAATATAATTGTTCAGTGTAAGGAGAAAAGAAAGAAGCAACACTTGCAGTTTTAATGGCACTGACATTGAATCAAACCTGAGCTTGACAAACCTTGGAAAAATATAACACTATAATAATAAATATTTAAATTTTATTATCCACTGGGAATCAGACTCTTGTACTGTGCATGTCTCACATGTTTTGTCACTCCTATCTGATTGTTGCTCTACATAAGCAGTTCCAAGTCAGAATTTACTCCTGATTTTTCTCTCTGCCCCTTGTACAGCTGAGATTTTTCCTTCCAGGTGGCAGGTCTGGGAGAAAGGAAACCATTCTCACCACTTTCCAGGTGTTCAAATAGCTGAAATCCTCATTTATTAGTCTACTCTGAAGTGAGTATTCTAAGGAGAGGAAAATATTAATTCGCCACAGAAAATCACCTTGTGCTCTCGCAGCAGTTTCTCTCAGGATGAAATTCTGGCCACATGGAAGTAATGACAAAGCTGCCTTTAAGTTCAGCACAGCCAAAATTCCAGCCTTTATAGCTAAACCCGAAGCTTTAAAACACAGAATGTCCTGGGCTTATGAAAACTGAATTATTGTTATTTAAGTTTAATGCTTATAACTTTAGTAATTTCTTCAATGTATGCTCATTCAAAACCTGAAATTTATAAATAATGGCCTACTTACACTCTATGTTTATTTATGTAAACATATATCATTTTCCTATTCCAAGATACAACTTGTTTTTCTAGTAACACTTTCTCCTCTATCTTTTTTGTGAAAATAACTATCCACTAAAGAGAATAGAGAAAAAAATTATTCTGAAAATAATTTCTATTTTTCAACAGAAAATTTAAATCAATTTGATGCGCCACCTGGAGTAGAGTCAGAAATCTCAAATAATGACATATGGCAAAGCACCTCCAACACTGCTGGAAGCACCCGTTCTCACATGACAAATCTGCATAAGAGGCTTTGAAGGAGAGCAAACGTGTCTACATCAGGGAAATCACAGCTCCTGACTTCAAAGAAGGTGCACACCTCCACAAACTCAATAACCCCTACCAATACCCTCAGCTCTCAGGGAAAATCTGGGCCTCCTGGAGACACCTATGGGCTCCAGGGTTAATTTCTCACTCAAGTCCAAGGGCAGAGCAAGCTCCAAGCAAGAGAAGAATCTCAGTCTGTATGAAACAGAGAATTTGGAGTGGCCAGGCTTTTAAAAATGGCATGGTCTTAACGTGGCAAACAGGAAACCTGCAGTTTTTGAGTGGATAATCAGATATATAGAACCACAGAATGATTTGGGTATTCCTACCCATTCCCTATTGCCAAAGTGTTCATCTGACGAGAGCAATGTCAGTAAAGCAATGTCAAAAAAGGATCTCAAAGCTCATCTTTAGAACCCCCCCTGCTATGGGCAGGAACAGCTTCCACCAGACCAGAAGCCCTGTCCAGCCTGGCAACCAATACACCAACACACTTCACACGTGGTAGCAAACAAGCGTTTGCTTGCATTTGCACCATTCCTCATCTAAAAATTTCCCAGCAGGAGATGAACAGCACTCAGACCTTTCAATGTTCAGACACATTATTTTCAGTGTATACACAAGCCAAGGCCAGCAGCACATGCCATGGTTTCCCAAGGCACTGCTGTTCCCAGAGGCGTTACACACCCCATGATTTAATTACAACAATTTCATCTGCTCCAGTCAAGGGCTGCAGCTTTGTGCCATCCAGGGGGATGATGACCACAGGACTGATGGCCACAGGACTGATGGCCACACTGTCCCCCTGCACAGAGGTGCCCATTTGCTGGGTCAGACCACACAGCCTTTATGGCAGCCACCTGTGACTACATAACTTTATATTTTGTCCAAGGGCATGATTGTTCATTCTGAGCAAAATCTCACATCTTTGTCATGAAAGCCAGAGTGGCAAGTCAAGGTGCACAGTTAAAATTTCCTTTAATTCTTATAAGCTGAATCTACATAAAGCTAAAGCTAACAACCTTGCAAAACCTCATCTTTATCATTTTACATCAAGTGGGAACCTTGAAGATAAAAAGGCATCATTTCCTAACTTCTTCATGAATAAAAAATGTGGTATGTAGAACCTTTGGCTTTAGGGTTTGATTTAGGTTTTTTAAATTTATATTATTTACTAATATTTTCTTTTAAAATCAATCCTACATATATATAAACAGCTATAAATACATAAACCTATAAGAAGAACAAATCTTTCAAACAGAATGGTGGAATTATAAACATTTCCATGCTCTGAGTCTGTATTCATTAAATTATCACAGTCCTAATTTTCCTTTCAAGAGATACTGGCCTCTGCTAAGGCAGCAGCCAGGGTCAAAAGCAATTCTACAAATAATTGTCTTTCCTTAATCATGTCATCTTAAACACATTAGAAGTCCAATCAGAAATGTTTTTTCCCTTATACATACAGAAGATATCCACAAAAACCCCAAACACAACAACAACCAAAAAAACTCAATCAACCAAACAAAAATTACAAAAAGTAAAAAAGGGCAAGGATTTTGCCTAAAGCAGCCAAAGCAAAAACTGAGTGAAGGCCCCAGGGTTGGAACTGCTGGCAGGCACTTTAATCTGAAGACAGTGTAAAACATGCAGGGAATCCAGGATGCCACCCACAGGAGAATATTAAAATGTTTCCCTTCTATTATTATGCTTGTCTATATTTTGTTTTAGAATCCACATAGGGATTGCCAGAGCTTGTTAGCTGGCTTTAATAGTTGCATTAATAAATCCTATGAACTAATTGTATAGTGACTAAGTTAATTACATTCAAATGAGATATTTTTCTAGAAATATGATAAAGAATTTATAAAGAGATATGCTCATGTCTGTGAGTCCAAAAATAATAACCAGCCAATAACCCAAATACCCAAATCCAGCTGTAATATGGGATTAAATTGATGGCTGTGTGCATAAGCAAACTGCAACAATGGCAAGAGATCACAAGAAAGTATTAAACTGAATTATCTACCCAATAAAACAATGAATGAAAGCAGTGTGTTGAGCTTTCCTCACGGCCAGCAGTTTAGCTTCCAGACAAAGGTGGGAACCTGATCCTAAGCCCCTGTTATTTTTTTTAACGAGCAGGACAAGTATATGGCACTGTAATAAGAACCTCTTTTTCCATTGGTCTGATAAGCAAACCATGAACTTTAGCTCCCATCAAACACAGATGAGAGTTTGTGTGCTGAGCAAAAAAGCCTCTTTGGAGCTGAGGTAACTTATGGGTCCTGTTCTGCCTTGCAGGTGCCTGCTGGCCCTGGGGCCTCCTTCTCTGCTAGGGCATGTTATTTCTGTCAGACAGCAAGTCTCAAGCACTGGTGCTCTCCCAGTTGAAAGTTTTGGGTTACTTTGGGCCAGTGGTCATGTCAAAAGAGCTCAGCTAATAAGCCAATATCAAAAAAAGGCACAGAGCAATTCCAAGGCACAAGAGTGTTTTATCTCCTCTTAATTAAATTAAATCAAAACACCTTGCTGTAAATTTAATGGAGAAGCTGGTCCTGGCAGAGCTGCTGTCAAAACCTCACTCCAAAGCAGTGTTCATTATTTTGAGCAGGGGGGCAAAACAACAGCCCCTTGCTCAGATCAGCATCTGTAAGGAGAGCTGGAGTGACCTCAAAGCTGCTAATCCAGGGTTAAACTGCGTGTGCTTGCTGTAGATGGGCTGACTCTGTCAACCAGACACTCACCATGACCAGAACACCAGAATTAAAAACACAAGCATAACAACAACTGGGCTGATGGAAAAAGAAACCAGAAGTTAAGCTCTTAAATACATCATTCAACTCATAGTTGATTTCAAGATTGTGGAGTATCAAATTAATAGGAGCAGCCGGGGGCTTAGCATTGAGAAAATCAGACATTCCATTTAAGAGCCTGGCTACAGGAGACAGATTTTGGCTTCTATTTTTGAAAAATATTGACTGAGAAGACTTTCATGTCATGCTCTAGTTGCACAGGAGCATTCATAAAATAAATGCCAGGATTCAAGGTTTTAAGCTTTGTACTCCAACACTGAGCTAAGGACACCAATAGATACAAGACAGATGGAGCAGCAACTGAGGTAGTTGCAGTTTTATGGAGCATGGGCCACCTTGCCCTGTTTTCTGAGAGTGACAACAGCAGTTGTGGCCCTCAGGCAGTTTTACCCCCTCTGCAACCCTCCCTCCCCTTGTGTTGTCCAAGGCCAGGCTGGATGGGGCTTGGAACAACCTGGTCTAGTGGAAGGTATTTATAGAAGAGGAGTTGGAACTGGGTGATCTTTAAGATCCCTTCTGATCTAAACCATTCTATGAACACAATTACTCATTAGCCTTCCCTTTTTTTGGATATGCAGAAAAACAATTTTCAGTAGAAAGTAATTACCAAAACAAATCACTCAGCTATCTTAGCGTAAGCAAAGCCAGCTTCAAAGCACACATCTGGTAAATTGAGTTTGAGTTCAAACACCTGAGTGGATAAAACCACAGAAAAAAGTGCATGAAATTAAGTTCTGACAAACCTCTTACCCCAGCAGTATGAATGGGGTTGCTATAATGATAGAAAACTATTGATTGCCATCTACTGTCTCGTTCAATTGATTAGGTCCTGCAAATCTGCAATAACACTCATGTCATTAGAAGCCAGTATTGTGCTCTTGTGGCTATGACTGATTGCTGTGCTATCACAGCTTGGATCGTCTGATAGTACAAGTGTTGGGGAGCCTGGCTATTGATTTGTAGATAAAAATGTTCCAGTACCTTGAGACCTGTCAGTGAAATTCTTTGGATACAAAATAGCATTGTACTTTCATGGAAGGTCATTTGCTAATTAAGTTAATCTGCAAAGAATTTTTGGGGGAGAAGAGCTGTTGCACACACATACCAGGCAGGTGGCAAAAGTACTGAAGGGCCAAGTCAACAGGATCCACCTGAGCTAACAGATCCTTGAACAGACCTACTGTGCTGGTTTGAAAGCAAAACCAGTGAAGGACTCTAAGTCAGAAACACAATTTAATAAGATGAAAAGAAAATAAAGGAAAGTAAAATAAAATAAAAGTAATAGTACAAAAAAAAAAAAAAAAACCAACACTGACAGAGTCAGAATACAACCTGACACCCTGTTAGTTAGGGTGGTAGTGACAGTCCAGATGAGATGGTCTTGTCAAAGCAGTGATTCCTGCAGAAACATCTGGCAGCTCTTGTCTCCTCTGGGAGTCCAGTGGATAAAAGCTGCTTGTGCTGTCCTAAACCCTGGATTTATCCAGGTGGGAATGCTTGGCTCCTCCCCCTGGGCAGAGCATCTCCCAATGGGCTGATCTCATTCTCTGAGTCATGCAGTGGGTCCTTGATGGCCCATTAAACAGAGATAACTCCCGGAGGAAGTTATCTATGAGTCATGTGGCAAGGCATTGTTGGGCTCGTTAACAGAAGATAAGGAAAACACTGCCCCACCTTGGCTCCAACAGCTCATGGGGATAGAATACAAACCTTGGGCACAATTTTACATTGTAACCTAGGACACCTACATATTTCTAATTTTAAGGTTAAATTTCTTCTTAAGTGATCACAGTATGAAAATCACTGTAAAATTTGGACTAATGATGCAGGTGCTTCTCAAGAAGTGACAGCAGTAAGGTCAGATCCATGTGTCTTCCATGAAGCAGATGTACAGAGCTGAACAGCTTCATGGAACCACAGAATGGTTTGGATTGGAAGGGACCTTGAAGGTCATCCAGTCTCAATCTCCCTGCCATGGGCAGGGACACCTTCCACTATCCCAGCTTGCTCCAAACCCCATCCAACCTGCCCTGGAACACTTCAGGGATGGAGCAGCCACAGCTTCTCTGGGCAACCTGTGCCAGGGCCTCACTACCCTAATAGTAAAGAATTTCTTCCCAATATCTAATCTAATCTTCCTTTCAAGCCCTTCTGCATCTGATCCCTCATGGGATCCCACTTTTTATCAGTAGTCATTTCACCAAAAAATGCTATCTAATCTACCTCCCAAATCCCATAAATCCAATTGTTTTCTTAGTCAGGTTCTGTTAGCTTTTCTCCAAAACAATTCTCGGAAGACCACTGACAGTGTTCGTCTAATTACACTGCTCATTCATCTCTAGTGCTAAAGGAGGATGAAATTAGGTCTTATTAGTTGGTACATTTTAATTTGGCCTTTCACAGGGTGATTGGCACATTGGAATTACTGCACTCCCTGGGATGCATTCAATCCAGCTGTTGTTGTGCATGGTAGTAATGCACGAGGTCAGCTGCTGGGACTGAGGATCCCAATGGAAGCCTTGAGTCAGAACTGCAAAGCCAAGTGTCCATTCTTGGTGTAACCTTTTCTTTTGCATTGCAGTTATAATACAAAATAGGATTATTTTGGTCTTCTAATGATAAATTTTGAATAACTGCTGTGGATTGCATCCTTCTTTAGAAAATCTAATATTTTTTTTAATTTAACCCATTTATATATCACTCCAGTGATCTGCAGTTTTAAAACTCACATTCACAGACTAAACCCCTGAAAATTCCCAAACTCACCACATTAACAAACCTGTATATTGAAGGAGAATTTTTCTAAGACCTTAAACCAATTCAAAGATAATCTTTTTCATTCTGTAGCAGCCAAACTAAAATACCCAATAAACAAGTTTCTAGAGCATGAAAACATATTTCAACATCATTACCGCACTGGAGAATTTGAGATTTTAAAAGAAGAGCTGGCATGTGTAGATGACCTTTGTCAGAGTGCCAAAAATGTCTTTTTGGAAAAATACACTTTCATGTTACAACATGGGTTTCTTTATGTGAAAAATGCACTTTATATACAATGAGATGTAAGAGCAGAGCCCACAGAGGAGGTCAAAGTGAAGGACTCCTGATGACCTGAGAAAGGATGCTCTAGGAGAAGCCATGTGCAGGGTTATTCCGTGTCCCTGGGTTTGGATGTTCCTCTCCCAATGTGGATCAAATGAACTGTTTTTAAACTCTGCATGCCAAAGCAAACGTCCTCTGACTGAACTGCAAGCAAAGCCTTGAAGAGTGGTGATGAAGCTTGACTTTATTAATGACTGAGAACATCTCCCTCTACCCTGCCTTGAGCTATTGCTCCACAGAGCAGAACCATCTCCTGTTGTCCCACTTCAGCAAGAGAAAATTTGGGTCATGCAGAGCAGCTCTTGCTACTCCACTTAAATTGCAAAAATAAAGACAGCATAATTGTGTTTTGCTGTAGAGATATTGCTTTTTGCTTTTCCAGCTTGTGATTGCTCTGGAGCACAGGTTTGTTTAGAGAAAACACAATATGGCCAGGGTCTGGGAAAACTCAGCAGCATGCATTAGTTCGTTTCTGAATTTATTGATTAGAACCCATGAAAATTGATATTTCTAAGTAAATATGCCACACAAGAATATTTCTCAGTGACACGTAATTCATAGAAAACATGAGTTTTGGCACCACCTTTATACAGTTTCCCTTAGAAAAATGAAGACTGCAACTCTTCACGAGGAGCGTGCTCAGTTTCCAATTATTTTATAGTGCTGTCCTGACCTTTCTTTTTAACACAATATTGTTTGCTTTTTACATTACTGCTGCTAAAAGGCTTGGCAGAGGTTTATGTTGTAATGATCCCTATCAGCTTTGTCTGAGCTATTGTTCTGTATTTGGGTCAATTACAGTCAGTCATTCCTGATTACAGAGTGGCAATGCCTCTGATGTTCCTGACCTTTACTTTCACCTTGGGGCAGCACCTCTGAGGGTGGGAGCAGGAGGTGGCTCATCCTGCACAGCTGACACTGTTTGCCTGTAAAATGGGCACTATCAATAATTGGAGGATCGTCCCACAGGATGAGATCCTGCTATTTAATCATCACAGAATCACAGAATCATTCTGGTTGGAAATGCCCTCTGAGATCATCAAATCCAACCATTAACCCAACACTGCCAAGGCCACCATGACCCATGTCCCCAAATGCCACATGTACACATTTTTTAAATGCCTCTAGGAACGGTGATTCAGCCATTGCCCTGGGTAGTCTGTTCTGTTGTTTGAAAATCCTTTCCACAAAGAAATTGTTCCTAATATCCAACTTAAACCCTCCCTGGCACAACCTGAGACCATTTCTCTTGTCCTATTACTTGTGATCCCCATTCTCTTCCTTACCCTCTGGTCTCCTCCTCTCCACCCTAGCAACATTTAATAGTTTATTAAAGCTTAATAATATTTTTGTCTATTTTTACTTTATTTGAGGTGAATTGCTTTAGTTTCACTTATTCCCCTCCTCAGGAGAGCAGCTTTGCCATAAACAGGTGACTTTTGGAACTCATGCTTTGTAAAAGTATTCTCAGGACCTCAGAGGACATTTTGGGTGGTAAAACAAAAGTGATGCTTCAAACAGCAAAGCCTTCAAATATTGGAGGCCTCACCATTCTTTAGTTCAAAGTCCCAAACCTCCAAGAGGAGCATTTAATTCAAAGACCCTATGGGGCATTTTTTTTTAATATTGCTAAAGTGGTCTGCTACCTTTTGCAATAAAAAAAAATCAAGAATATAAAAGAAGTTTAAAAAACCTATTCTGTTAGAAAAATCCACAAAAATAGCCTTAGCTGTGAGTTCCTGCTTTTACTGTAAAAAAGAGACATTTCCCTGCAGGTACCCCCCACTTCTTCTCTTACATGACCTTTGCAAAAGTTTAAAACAAATTACAAGGAATTGACAGCTAAAGGATACCTGTTTGCCTCTCTGAAGTTAAGAATATTGACTAAAGCTAAAGAGTATGTTCTGTTCCCTTCCTTTCTGAAAAGTTAAGGGAAGAAAACTAGCTGTTGTGCTTCTGACAAATCTTTGTACCAAATTTAGTCTTAGAACACATGTGGAAGGCATGTTACACAGTACACAGAAACTAAAGGGAAGACGTCAATTTCTGCTTAATTTAGGCAATTTCTTAAGCTTTGAAATCAAGAAAATGGATTAAATACCCATTGTTGGTTGACCAAAGCCACATACCCCCAGTCAGAAAGACAATTACTTAATTCATGTAATTAACAGCATCTATCAATGAGCAAGAGGCAAGAAACCCTTGTGAGAGATTAACACCAACAGATGGAGGGATGCTCTGCCTTCAGACTACATTTTCTTCAAAGAGGTACAGCCACATCCGTTCGCTGACCCGAGCACAAAATGCTGGACTTTTTCCTTAAAAAGGGTAAGACTCATGGCCCAGGACTGCTGCAAAAGGAGCAGATCAATGAAAACATTTCTGACAAAAATTCCAGTGTGCATTTGTAAGGGAAGTTATATGCCAAGAAACAGAAAAGCTTTGCTATTTATTTCCAGTTAGGCAAGCATGTTCCCTGTAAGACGCCCTTTCCCATAAAGCCCTCCAAGTTTAACCTGGTACGCTCTGTGATATTCCAGCTGTCAAACCAGATCTCCATCAACTTTTTCGTCTTTACTCTTGACCTGAGTTTCTCTAAGAACACTGCTTTAAATTAGGTCCCATGAGAAATATGACAGCAAATTCCTCGTTTCATGATGGTGATAGAAGTTGCCATTGTTTTCCCATCATTATAGTGATGTTTAAGGCATCGGAGGAGAGGGATCATTTGTTAGTTCTCTTGTCTGCTTTCTGCTCACAAGAGGAAACACAGGTGGAAATTCATTGACACCCTTGACAAATAGCATGGTGCTTTCTTTTGCAAGAGTTCATTTATCCTGTTAGATTATCCCATTATGGTCGTAGGTGAGACAGACACACGACAGGACTCACCGAGATCACGGGACAAACAGCGCAGTTTATTGTTCCACGTTCCCTTTTATAGGGGGTCAGAATTCCCGGCCTGGACACCTGATTGGTCGGGGTCTCAGCACCGCCCACCTCCCTGGCCAATGAAATGTCTGCATTCAGGACTGAATGGGATTGGCTGGTGCTCCCTGTTTGAGTTCAAACCCATCCTATCAATGCTCACCCAGGAATTTTTTTACCCCTCTTCTATATCGAACTAGGCCAGCTGAATTGGGTTTCTTATTTATGGCCAAATTTACCTGTCCAGCTACAGATCAACTGTCTGTAGACATCATCACACATTTGCAACCTGACTTCAAGCCCAGGTGCACCGATTTTGTGCCACGGAGATATCACTTCCCTGTGTCACAGAGTAGAGAAGTGATGCTCAGGTTTTCTTTCATAGATTATATCCTTCTATATAATAATTCCGTGGCTGTGCCATTAGCTTGTGTCATGGAGGAAGAAAATGAGGGAGGAGGAAGCTTTTGTTCCCTAATGCTGTGTTTCAGTCATTTAGTCTTACTGGTTTTGTGCAGTTAGGAATGAAAGATGTAACTTCAGGCTTTCTATTGCTCAGCATATATATGTTCCAAGACAGAAACGAGAGCAGAAAACCCACAAATCTGAGTAATGGGAGTGAGATCTATAGATTTAAGGCTCCTAAATATGCAGACAACTACTCAGAGAGGCCCAGGATTAATTCCAAATATTTGCCTGTCCCTTTGACCCAGACAGATCATAATTAAATGGAAATCGCTCCCTCTCTCCTTCCCCCATCTATTATTCTCAACTGTGGGATTTTTCATGCAAATAATTATATGTCCTTATATAACTTCTTTTTTACCATTATTTTCCACTCTTCCTATGGTCTAAGATAGTCACTTGCTGAGTTTTGTGTTAATGTATAGAGATATTGTGTTGTGTCTTATGGACTCTGGCACAAAGAGGAGGAAAACCTTGGATTCAGCAGCAGGAATCCAGACCTGGTGCAGGACAGTGGGGACCAACATTTGATGAAATAATTCTGCCCATTTCTTCAATGCCCAAGGCTCACCTTCTCTGTAAGCCCATGATCTGGGGTAATTCCACCCAGCCTGCAGACCCCTCACTCATACTGGGACACTTAACTCCAGACTCCATAACTATTCCCATGAAGCATAACATATAAGCACAGCATTTTGCATCAATATAATTCCCACTGAACATTCAGTACCCCAGCAAGACACAATTTGCAGAACTGATATAAATAATAACTGTGCCCAAAGCACTCTTTGGCTGACATTAAGAAAGACTAGAGCAGGAGCTTGTCATCTCTGAACAAAAAGAATGTGTATTTTTAGCCTAAAAATATTCAGAACACAGACTCCAGCAAGAGCAAACCACTTCAGTTTTACCACAAATAAACTTGTGTTAGTCTAAGCACTGCAATTAATACATCCAGCCTTCACGGTGATTTTTGTGTGGTATCATTCATACATATTTTATACTGAACTAAAATATTTGTAAGATGAGAAATGGACCTTTTTTAGCAGCAAAGATAAACTCTTGCTTATTACAGCTATTTTGGCAAAGTTCTCCAGCACACACAGCAACACCTGCAGCCAGGATTTCCATGTATCACAGGGTTCTGTACTGGCAGAGAAATGTCTTAAAAGACTGTGGATGCTAAGGCAAGATTCAGAACCATGCAGCCAGTAGGCGACATAATATTTTCAGTAATAAAGCACACAGTTCTGGTTTTGATACAAACCTCTTCCCAGTGGTTTTCTCCATTAGTATTTTGGGCATTAATGACTGCCTTTTGCAAGGATATCATACTAGAGATAGCCAAAGAAAACATATTCCTTAGTTTTGAGAACAGGAAGTGGCTTTGATCCCTTAAGCTGACCAATCACACTATTATAATAGATTTACCAGCATCAATAAGGCTTCACATTAAAGCCAGGCAAGTTGCATGCTCTGTAGCCAAGGAATGAGATGTGAATAAGGTGAAGGTTTCTCCACCTAATAAACTGAAAATCATTTAAATTTTGGAGAGTTCAGTGGGACTTTACATTAGTTGCCCACTTTGCTTTTTAAGATCACAATTTCGACGCAGTGACCACTGACTGAAAACAATTTGAACAACACAGAGTGGGAGTGCTCCATGCAAGGCAAAGTAATAGCTTTGCCTTGTCATTATGCTGGAGCATTTATAGTCAAAGACAATGGCACTAATAGATTCATTCATTCATTCAGAAACAACCTCAGACCTTTCAAGCGTGCAATTAAAATCTCTGTCACTTTTTATGGAGCGCAGAGCTAGTGTTTTACTGTCTAGTCACCAAGGTATAGCACAACTTCTTTGACTGATTATGGCACTAAAATCTACAAAACAATCAGGATTCATGAATATTTTTGTGGCTGTTGAGTAGATATCTGAATTAAATTACTTTGCAAACAGTGACAAAGTCATCCAAATAATAAGTGAAGGTACTTATTACTTGATCAAGAGTAAGAGGGAAAAAAGTTAGAAACAGGAGACTGGAAGGACTGTCCTTCCAAACAGTCACTCTGTCCCCCAAGAAACTGATAACTGCATCACTTGGGACAAACATCATCTTAAATGACTTTTCTCTTTTGTCCTGCAAGTGCTTCCCAGAACGATGCTGCTCCCATTAATTTACAGCTCACCTATACTCATTTGCTATCACCACACTATCACCTTTTGGGTTAAGAAGTTCTTCCCTTTTTCTTGCTCTCTGTCTGCCTAGAGAAACCTTCAAAGTTTTCATTTTGCTGGGACAAATAAGCCATGGATTTGGCTCATTGAGTTTCATCCTTTATGATACCTTCTCACACACAATTATCAAAATCTCTACACTTTGCTTTACATATTTTGCAGCTTGAATCCATCTCTTTTGACTATAAGGGATTGGTGCTGTATTCAGACATCAATGTTTCTGTATAAATGGAGAAAATAATTCAGCTGTTTAATCTTACAGTACATTGGGTTTTTATACAGCCATACTGTTTTAGTGGTTCATAATCACCCTGTGATCAAACACCACACCAGAATCTTTCTCCTCATTAGACATTCCTGACTGATGAGTTTTTGCCTTATAGCACCAACCCAGCTGCAAGTTTCTAAGCTCATAGTTAACCTCACTCTTCCTTCCCTTTTGAGTTTCCTACACCTCCACAGAGAAGGTAAGAACATACATATTTACTTTGTGTACAGTGTTTTTTCATACAGGGCAGGGTTGCCACTGTCAGGTTTTCCACCTCTGGCACAGCCCCTCTCATGAGCTACTGATTCCAATTGCTTACCCACTCAGGCTTGCCTTGCTGAAGAAAATATCAGCTGGGGATTTCACCTTTCTTATTATTCCTTTTAATTTCAATTGAGCTATTCGTGCCTCTTTATTATAGATTATTTCCACCAAGAAATTTACAAATGCAGTTGGGGAAAAGCACTTGTTCCTGTGGGTTCAAGGACTACTGGATAAGAACTCTGTGAGCTGTTACATCAAGGAATAATTAGGCTTCACTATGCACTGGTGACATCTGAATGTTCCTCTGACATTGTCAGCAAAGGTGTCTCCCCATCATGGCATCATTATAACAATCATTGTTAACAGCCTTATCCACATATCAAAGATGTTTTTAGGAAAGGCCTGTGAAGACTTTTTTTTCACCATGCCAGTAACAACCAGTTATCACTACAGAGTGAAAAAATGAATATTTACCATCTTAAAGGGCAAATTTCTTCCAGTAACACTAAGTTACTTAACCCAGCTCTCCTGAGTACAGGCAACAAAGGAGTTTGGGTCACTGACAGGATCATAGTAATGTCCAGGCCACTGAACAGCAGTCAGAAAAACAGAAAATAAATACCCAGATGCACACTCATAGGCACACAAAGATATCTTGCCTTGAGCTTGGCACTTCAGAACCTACATGATACTTATTGAATTAAATACAAGGAACATGGCACTCCTGACAGCTTTTCTCAAATATTGAGAGTGAATTTACTGGGTTCAATTCAGGCAAAGGCATTTCAAACACAAGGCATTTGCTCAAGCGATAGAAAGGGAACAGAGGAATAAACCACGTCTTGATCTGCTCTTGGAGTAGTGCAGGAAGCCAGCAATTTAGCCTGAAAAATACAGCTTTTTGTCAATAGAAAAACACACAAAACTGAAGGCTCCAGGGTAGCAAGTGGGGATTTTTTTTTTCAAGGTAGGAAGGGAAGACTCATGGGGAAGATAGTAATTTTGGCAGGAAAAAAAAAAAGTGAGGGCAGATTTTGTGCTTATGTTCTTATGTCTGTTATGATTAGCATGGGCATGGATGTGGATTATTGAGTATGCAAGTTGAACATATGCAACACCATTCTTTCCATATTTCCAACTCAGGTTGTGGATGCAAAGAGTTTCTTGCTCCCCATCTTCTGCACAGATTTGTGGGAAGCTGGAGACACAAGCCTTGACTTGGGGCAGGATGAATTTCTGGGCTGGTCATGACAGCTCGAGCAGAGTCTTGCTTTTGCCAAGACTGCTCACGGAAAAGTCTTTGTGTCAAGGAAAGAAAACAAATGGAATTTCAGGAAAATACATGCCTCTGCAAATTGAACAGATGTATGTTAAATAAAGCCAGTTCACATACTGGGTTTAAATAACTTGCTTTTTTCTTAGGAGAAAACCAAACAACGCCACCAACCAAATAACACATGATACAAAGGAGGAACAAGAGCCCAACTCAGGCAGCAGACAACACAACTTGCTTGAGATGCTGACAAGTTCATAAATTATAAGATTTCTGTGAAATCTTAATTTCCAAAACACAAGGACCCCTGGCTGCTCCTGCAACCAGGCTAACCAGGCACTTAGCAAGTTTGACAAGGAAGGATGGCAGTTTTGACTCCTCCATATAAAGAAGCCTATCCAAATATCTTGGGTCGACTTTATGATACTGTATCCCCCATCATCTGCCTTATGCCCAGACATGAGTCCTGTACCTTTAAGTTAGGTCTGAGAGAGGGGGAGGAAGCTGGTGGAATTCTTTTTGGCAGCCTGTCTTATCTTCTATGATTTATTTTAGAGCTACATACTCAGAAACACGAGTCAATTTGAAGCCCAGCCTAACATCCCCAAGACTTCAGCCCCTCACATCTCACATGCTGGCACCTGAACTGGGGTGTCAAATCCTCTCACATGGGACATTAACATTGAAGAACCTGTCTTCCATCTACCAGGTACCCAGAAATATGACATTAGTTCAAGGCAAAGCAGATATAACACCTTTCCACATGCAGTACTATGGCTTTTTTCTTCCATGACACAAGACAGAAGACGAGCACAGCTCATCTAACAAGAGATGCATAGAAAAATGGAAAAGGGCAACAACATGTTAACAGCCATACCTGCTCCCTGACATGCATAGCAAACCTTCCCTGTCCCTGAGCCTTTCTGAGTGCAATTGAACATATGGATCAGGGATGTTTTGGTAACAGCTGAAATGCCTGCTAGGATCACTGCATCATTTATGAGTGCAACTGAGAATATTAGCTTATTAGCAGAGGGCCTTTCTCATCAGACAAGGCACTGTAAAAGCCAGTCAGCCTGTACATCTGTAGCAGAAAAAAAAATATCTCTTGGTAAGTAGATCTAAAAGGTTTCCATGTGGTATGGGCTTCTATTCTTTCAGTTCCAGGAAACAAAGAGGGAGAGAGAGAGATAATGCCCAAATGATCCTCTTCCATCAGTGATGTCCCCAAAGTCTCATGGATATTGGCAAGGTGGCTTACCTATTATCAAACTGTTGTTATTTGCACCAAATAAGGCTGATTTAAAAGCTGAGTATTTTTTCCATTTCTCTTTCTGTTTCATTGACCTGAGTAGCCCCAAGCCTGAATGCCTGAGGTTATTTTGGCATGGAAGAAGGAAGATGGAGCATGTTGTGTAGTAAATTCTCAGTCCATTGGCAGCTGTATGACTAACTGATACCTTAACACTGCAACACATATATCTGGTTTCTGTGAAAACATGCTGATATATTCATGGCTGGATTTACTTATAAATGAAAGTTAGCAGGGGTAGGGACATTACTTTATGGTCTGCTTTGCCCTGACCATAAAGGCTTCCTAATAGATGTCTGGAGCTGCTGGATATTACTGCAATATAAATAATAAATAATAATGCATCATTTTAATGTAAACAGAGGCATTCCACATTGAAGTACGTTTTCAAGTGTGTATAAGATACAGCACTATTACAGTTCACACTTGAGTAGCCTACCCTTGAGGTAACAGAGACATAGATATGAGCTGTGACATTTAAATTAGCAAGAAACATCAAACATAAATAAAAAAGTCATCTTTGGTTGTTTCTGGAAGCTGATCACCCAGCAGCACCAGGCTTTATGGTCTGGGTAAACTTACATGATTTAGTGCAGAAAGACTGTAATAATTAACATGTGGATGCCTTTTCTCTAAGCTGCTTTCCTGAAACCATTTCCCATTCTACTGAAATGGCTTCACAGAGAAAAATTGACCCAACCTTGGGTAAGTTCCTCTTTACAGGAGCTGCTGTGTGCAGCAAAAGCATGTCCTTTTGCACAAATCTAGACAATACTGACAATTTTGTCACTCATGCTTGAAAGCTCAGATTTTTAGCTTGGAAAGACAAGGCCAAATAGGGCTGAAGGGAAACTCGTTACGCAGGGGTTTGATGGAGAGAGGTTGTGACCACCAAACAATTAAGAGACATTTCACTTTAAAGTTTCATTGGATTTTCTCTGGTGTTTGCTCTTGTGTCAAGTGCCATTACAGAAACACTGGCTCCCTTCCCAGGCATTTATGCAATCCTTACATTGCATCTCAGAGCATCCCCTCTCCTGCTGGAACCTGCAGGCAGCCAGGGCCATTCCCACACCTCCCAGCCACCACACTGCCGAGCCCTGGCGGTCACTCAGCGGTCAGTTTGGTCACTCTGGGGCCTTGATGGCCTTGTCTAGTGAAAGGGAGATGTAAAAGGAGAAAAAAAATGAGCAAGACCCAGCCCTTCCTTGGGCAATGGCATTATTTTTCACTGTGGACAAGATTAAATGTCGTCTTTACCTGTCTGCAGCAACAGTCCCCATTGGCTGGAAAAACCCCTCTGATGTCCAATAGCTTTGGCTCTTCTGGTTTTCTGATTGTTTGAGGTTTTTTCTTTTTCCCTACTTATCCAGACTGATTTGTCCTTATTTCAATTAAAGCTTAACCTTTCTAGTCTTAGCCACATGGAAACTTTTCAGTTATTAGGTCCCCTCCATATGAAGTATTCTACTCTATTCTATGACTGATTGCAACATATGACCATGTTTGTCCAGGTTTTGTTCACAACAAGAATTTTTTGTGCATAAACCCTGTCCTCTTGTGTCTCTGCTCATCCACTCCCCTCTGTGCAAAGCAGGCCACACATGTAGGATAAATTTTAATGTTAGAATAAAATTTTCTACTTGTATTTGAATTTACCCTCTAAATATTTGCTTATGTTAATGATATGTGAAACTGGCTCGCTACCCACAAGGTTTGTTGCTGCTAAAAATCAAAATTGAATAGGCTTCACATGACTTCTTGTTAATCATCTTTCTTATTATCTTCTAGATGCTTACAAACACTCTGCTCAGCTGCTCTGCTGCAGGGAGCAAGAGTCAACACACTGGGTTAAATTATATTTAACAATAGTAGAAGTGATTGTGACAGTAGAAGTGACATATTACACTTATCAATATATAAAAAATATGTCATACATGCGTGTACACTCATACATGTGTAGTACCTGTGTAAGCTTAAGTCTAATAGAGGTGCCTCATGCTGTCTTGTCAGATATTTGTGGTATTAAATTTAATTAAATATACAGATCATGTCAACCCAGGCCAGCTGGAAATGTCTTGTCTCTGGAACTGTGTGGTCCAGACTTACTCTGTCAGCTCAACATACTTACCCTGCTAAAAGCCCTGTAGTTCATGTAGGAAATTCAACCTAGTGAGCAAAGAGTATATCCTTCTCAATCTCCTCTTCAGTTCAAACCACAGATATAAACTGAAATGCTCAGCTGAGGTGTTCATTAGTGCCAAAGCAATGTTGTGGACTTTGCTATTAAGACCAAGTAAAAGTCACGGAAACATTTCTAGGAAGTTGGCAGGGGTGACAACCCAGCCTTGGCTCCAGAAGTCGCTGCAATGGCTTGGAAGCAAATCTCATC
The DNA here is from genome assembly GCA_910950805.1 of Acrocephalus scirpaceus scirpaceus. Taxonomy (NCBI): domain Eukaryota; kingdom Metazoa; phylum Chordata; class Aves; order Passeriformes; family Sylviidae; genus Acrocephalus; species Acrocephalus scirpaceus. The sequence continues at coordinate 8,442,131 of OU383785.1, forward strand.
TCTGCTCCCAAGGGCCAGTGCTCAGGATGGATGGATAAGGAAGAAATCAGACAGGCTTGTCGTGTTCTCTCCACTGCAACATGAATTAGTTTATCGTGGATCCAAGAACACTGCTCTGGAGACCAGTCACAGCCAATTAAACGTGGAGGAAGTGAACCAGGACATGTTAGGAGACATTCTCTTATTGGGTCAGCATCCTGTCTATTGCTCAGTCTGCTGTTGGCACTGCACTCCCCAGCTGCCTGGGAAGCCTTGAAGGACTCGTGCATGGTGACATTCATGACCAATCCTTAAGTCCCAGTTAAGACTACATCTCCCACTGCCATAAAAACAATAAACACAAGGAAGTTGCAACTTTCTTTTTTTTCCACTGCATTAAGCAGGAACATTTTTCTTGCTGGTACCAGTTTGCAAAATTTCATTCAGCTGCACTCCCTATGCATCATTTTAAAGCTCCTGGTTAGAGATGCACACAACGTAGCACTGTCAGCTGTGCATGCTTATAGCAACCCTGACATTTCCACAGATTTTAAGAAATTTGAGTCACGACAAAATTTGGCAGGTCCACTAATAAGCAATATTATTTTTCTTTGAAAAGAACCAATTCTAATCAACCTGTGGCAATGTAATGATTTTGCATCAATTTTGTCCTTGGCAAAAGCTGGGTTTTTATAAGTAAATTTCATCAGCTTCACTGAGAAAATGAAGCTGGTTTTCAACATTCAGTGCTTCCTTTCTGACCACTTGCATTTTAGCTTTACAGCCTTTATGAAGAGAAAAAAATTTATATTAATTAATAGGAAAAAAAAGGTGTGGGCTTTGCTCGTGGTTAACTGTTTAGGAAAGGTCACCTTCTGACCTAGAGGAGTCTCTGCTCTCCTCTGCTGGATTCCACTAAAACCTGGCCCAGAGGTGATGGTGTCCACTTCTTGCATGACAGGGTTTTGTTCCTGTTGTCTGTGAGATGTGGAGCTGACACAAGAAATTTGTATCAGAAGATCATCAGATAAAAGAAGTCATGTGAGACTCACTAAATAAAAGTGGGGGAGGGAAAGATATGTCAGCAGGACACAGTGCTTCATCAGGGCCTGGACTTATCTTTATAGTGAATGTTATCTGTAAGATTGATAAATGTGCGACAGGCTGGAAAGAGGAGAGAGGACAAAGTCATTGTACTGAAAAACTAGGCCTGGCAACAATAAAAAAACCCTATAAAATAGTTAAAAACCTAATAGCTCACTAGAGCTTTTGCCAGAGCGAATCTTCTATGTCCAATAGTTCTCTAAAGGCATTAGAAAATGAAAGGAGTTTTAATGCAGCCCTACGTTTCTTTTCTTTCTGGTTTTACAAGGGGCGATGTGGCAATCTAATTATACTGTGTTGTGAACTGGTATTATGTCCTGCAAGAAAAAGAAAGAAGCTTTTTTATTGTTCCATTATGCAATTGTTGCTACTTTTTACGCCCATTCCAGCTTTGGTGCAATAACTCAGTATTGTAGCCTGCATTCATTTTTTTTTTTCTTTTAACCATTCCTTCTTTCACACTAATAAAATATGCTGTGCAAACAAAAGCACCTTACCCAGCCAGGGTATGAGCAAAGGCATTCCTTCATTTCTTGATTCCTCAAATAGCATGCAAGCCCCAGAGGAACCTATAGCAAGGTGGTGGGGACATTTTAGGGACATTTTCTCCCTGTCTTAATGTTCAGAAAAACGAAAGGTTATGTGACTGATCACAGTAGTCTCCTCCCGAAGCAAGCACACCAACAGCCCTAGGAACTGCCCAGCAAACACTGGCAGATGTAGCAAGCCACCACTGAAATCCTATTCTTTTTATGTAAAACCCTCACCCTTTGTCCTTTTCAATTATGTATGGTCATGTTCTCACAATAGTTTCTGCTGTCACTATGATTTAAAGATAAGGTTTCTTTTAAAAGATAGTTTGTTTCTAGTGCCAACATAGCCAGCCTAATCAGATAAATAAGTGCACAGTTTTTGAAACCGCCCCCCACCAAGAATTTTTTTTCTCCTTCCCTAGAGCCTACCACCTGAACCTCTTGCTAATCATTTCAAGGCTATTCAGAAGGTAGTCCCTGCATAATTTTTAGCTTAGCATAAAAAACTGCATAATTGTTATTCATTTGGCTTGGCAGTTATTACACACCAAAGTGACCTCTGCTTCTCCGTTAATTATAAATAGTTTTGTCTCTTGGATAAATTGAAGTGAATTAGCTCCGTTTTAAGATCTTATCAATAATTTAAATAGCCATTTCAAACAAATGAAATAGAAGAAAAAAAAACCACATAAAAAAAACCACAACAAAGGAGAAGAATCAACCTTACACAGAAAAGGCCAACTTCGAAGTGTAAACCACCAACAATTTGTTGATTTACTAGCAAGGGCAGAATTCAATAATGAAGCTAAATGAGGAACAAGTTATATTTTTCCATGCATGCAAAGCCAAGCATTTGCTGTGGAGCAGAAAGAGTTTGGAGGTGTGCTCCCTGCCCAGCATGGCAGGCCATTAGGCACAGCTGTCGGAGACATCTGCCTGACCCAATTACCGTCAAAGCCACGCGGCGCCGTCAGCCCCGTCACAACAGCCCTTCCCTCCACGCTCAGCTGCCACCCAGCAGCCAGCCCTCTGCTGGGCCATGCTTAAAACAGAGCTCAGATGTGGCTGTGCTCTTAAGCAAGGTCACGTTTGGGTGAAATGCGTGTGCAAGGCTGATGGCATCCATCAAGCGCTGAAGAAACAACATCTCTTCATTTCTGCTAGGAAACATCAGCCAGAGTTTCCTTCTAGTATCTGGTAAGATAAGCTCTAGTCATAAAAAATACATACAGCAGAAGGTCAGGTTTCATTTTGTTCTGCAATTCATTTTAAGCCTCTGGAGAGGTCATCCCGTGTGAAGACTTCACAGAGACAATTGCAGGAGGCTACAGGAAAGGGAAGGACCTAAGCACTGATTTGTCTATGTAACTATATTAGAGGCAAAAAGAAGGCTCTTCTCTTTACCAGTAATGTGCAGATGTGAGCAATGACAAGCAAATATTTGCTGTAACAGATAATACTGCTCACTTTATGAGCCCTACTGAAAGCTCCACCAATTTGTGTCCAACTCTGTGTATTACAGGAAACAATGGGTAGGAGCATCACCAAATTTCAGTCTTTGCCTTTAGCTCTTCCCTATGGCACAGGGAGGAATTCTCTTTCCAACCCCTCCAACACACCTAGGTTTTACGTCAATCTTTAGTTTTGTTGGGTTTTAATTGTTAATACAGTTTAATGAAATCATAAGCCAGGTGTCCATGGACCACCTGCCTTGGGCAAGGGTATAAACCAAATATCACACAAACATATCCAAAGTCAGCCCCACCTCAGAATCACCACTAATTCATCACGGCCAACATCTCCAACTCTGAGGGTGAAATATATCAAGAGCACTCACACTTATCACTGCTGAGCATCCTCTCCTTCATCTCTGATAACCTCTGACCCTGGTCAATGCTGGCAGAAGTGTGCTCTGTTCCCATATTCCCCGTTGTGTCATTCTGCAACAACCCTTCAGGATTTCCTGAAAGCCTGGAATATTTACTCACAGCTATAGCACTTTTCTTATCTCACTGAGCAAACAGTTGGACACAGAATGCTGAGGAAATCCAAAAGAAAGAAAGAAAGCAGAAACACGTAATACCACTGATTGCCTTCAATTTGTAAGCAGAAGGAAGTGATTTCTGGTCAGAAAATAACAGATTTCAGAACCTTGCACAAATATTACATTTCATATATATACTTAAAATATCTTTCACTGACAACATTACCTTTTTCTCCTAACATTTGTCATTCTCCTAAAATATGAAATTAATTTAAAATGGAATATGAAATTAATTCCAAATGCAATAAAGCAGAGCTGTTATAGATATCTGTTTTCCATTTGTGGAAAAATTTTGCCTGTTGCAATACTGCACATAAAGCAAACTTTGACTTCCGATATATAAGGGAAACATTCTCCTGTTGTATCAAAGAGGACAGTGGATGGAACTTTAACAATTATAAACCCTTTCACTTCAAAAGTAAAGTAAAAACAGAAACTACAAAAAGAAATGTAAGAGTTAGATACTAAAGAACCAAGAAATACCTAAAATATTGGAGATGTAACAAAAAAAAGGAATACTGAGGGAACTGGAGAACATTTTGCTTGATCATAATGAGGCTTGGAAAACAAGAAAGACACCCCGCACATCCCCAAGGAGCTGTCACAAGCCCCAGCCTCAGCAACTCAAACAACCAAGTCTATCAGAAGATAAAGACCTTCCAAATGTATTTGTTCTCCACATTTAATATTAATCAAAGAGCATTATAAATTTCAAACATCACTTGAGCGTTCTAGCTGTAGGGGAAGAAACACTGGCTTGACAAAAGTAATGCAAAACAACATCTATAAAAGTGTAAACCAATAATAAAATAAAAAAGAGAAATCAGTTGATTAAACAAAGGATCTTTTGAAGCTGGGGTTTGGTTTGCATCAGCACAGAAAGAGCTGGGCTGCTGGAAAAATCCACAAAAGATAAAGGTGACCCCACACAGTGATCCTTGCACTTCTGTTGACTCTTTCTTTTTGTCCCAGAGTTTAGCAGCAGCTTTCTAAACCACTGCCCACATCAAAGGTTGCCAGCTAATGGGCTGAGCTCAGGGCTGGGGCAATGTGTTCCTAAGAATATTATTAGGGAAATAATAGAGGCTAACCAAGCAGGCAGGTGGAAGAATGGATGCTAGAGATGGTAGTGATGCCTGACCTGCACTCAGGGTTCATCCAGTTGCCCTGCCTGACTGGTGTCCCACCAGCATTTGCTGTTTGTGAGGAATAGGCTCAGGATGAGATGACCAAACCTCCAGCTCCAGCATCCAGCAGGTTGCAGCAGCTGTTGCTCACAGGCCCAGTGACACATCCCAAGCTGAGGTCCCAAAAGGAAAAGGTTTGGTGGCACCACAGCTCCAGCACCACAACCTGCCTCTCCCTACCACCACAGCTCAGCTGCTGCTGATGTTCAACACTTTATTTTTTTTTTTAAGTGTTGCTGTCTTCAGCTATTTTCTGTTGATTCAAAGCTTGACAAGGAAAGTGGAGGAATGCATCTCAGGTTGCAAACACTTCTCCATCACAATCATTTGAGGTAAATTGTGCTACTTCTAGGTACTGAGATGACTAATCTCAGCTGCACTTATATCCTTGTTTGCCAGGGTTTGAAAATATTTAGCAATGCTAAACCCAAATAAAAATATAAGAACTGCCAATTCTATCACTCTGAATGTATTTTAGAACTAAGGCCCAGCTGCAGGAGGATCTCTTAATTTGTTTCTAACCTCTTAGTATTATTGTGAGTGGTTTTTTGTTTTTTTTATTACAGCTTCAGAATTTAAGATTGACAAGATCCAGAGTTTCCTGGTACTTACATTGGCATATAGAGTGTTAAACAGCATCAACACATGGGAAAAAAACCCCTTGGCTTGACAGATTAGACACTTTGTGTGGGGAATTTTGTGAATGGTTTTTCCTAGATAAGACCTTGTGGAAGTTATTTGTAGATTATACTCCAAGTGATTACCTAAAGTATGCTGTATTAAGGTAACTCTACCCAATTTTCCTGAGTGTTCTGAAGGAATTTGAGAACATAAGAGGCAGGAGGGGAGAATGGGTGGTAGTGAGGTTTTTCTGTTAGTTTGGGGAGCTTTGATATTAGTTGGCTTTTTTTCCCCCCCCCCCAAATCTATTCACCTGGCTGCCTCACATGTCTTATTGTTGCTATAAAAACACAGCATCCCACTTCTATCTCACCTGGAAAGTGGGAGCCTGTCCCAGAGAGCCATGCTGGTGGAATTGCACTCCACCCAGCACTGGTTTATGGCAGGGTTTATGCTCACATATATACCATGCACACTGAGGGGAACCTTTTGGACAAGGACGGTATAATTCATTTTGAGAAACATCTTCCTCCTGTTTAACAGTTAGTATAAACTGAAATTCCTCAAGGGAACCAGGTATGATATTTTTCATTTTCTCAGGATCCATAAGGTTCGTTGTTAGATTTATTCCTTTATTATTATTGATTATATAAGGGCTGAGGATGGGGCTGAGTAGAATCTAAACACTCTTTTTTCTTTTTGTTTTTAAGTACAGGTTTCATGACAGTGCTATTGATTTTCAAAACAAAAGGGGTACTGAAACCTGAATTTTTCAAAAGCACTTTTGAGCCAAGAATGCATAGCTCATTCATCTGGGTAACACTTGAACCACAATTCTTTTTTATTCAACTCCACTGACTTTCTGTTTGGAATTTCAGTTTCTCTCCCTGCTCCTGCTTGGTTAAACACCATCTACTGCCACACCCAAGAATCACATCTCATATTAGCAGCAACAAAAACAAAACAAAAAAAGAATCAAACACAAAACAAAATACCCAGCCTTATTTCTGCAATACCTGGGAATTCAAAAAAATTCTTAAACTTAATCCTCAAAAAATCCTTAAATTTAACCCTCACTGTGTCACACAGGTTCAAAACTGAAACAGAAATACTGCATGAATGGGAGAAAAAAAAATAAAGCTATCTTATACGATACACTTATATACACTCTCATTTATACACATTCTTTACTGTGAGGGTGGTGAGGCCCTGGCACAGGGTGCCCAGAGAAGCTGTGGCTGCCCCATCCCTGGGTGTGTCCAAGGCCAGGCTGGATGGGGCTTGGAGCAACCTGGGATAGTGCAAGGTGTGCCTGCCCATGGCAGGGGTTGGAACTGGATGCTCTGTGAGGTCCCTTCCAACCCAAACTATTCTATGACAGTGTTGCAGGCCGTTGCTTTGGGAGAGCTTACAGAAGGACAAACCCAGGAGATACAGAATTAAGGATGTTCTCTTCCTCTCCTCATTAGGTAGGGGGGTAAGACGCAGCATGTTTAAAATCAGGTTTGTTCTCCACTATATACAGTCTTTTAATATTCTCTCTGCTTAACTCTAGAGGTAAAACATCATTATCAACAGTCAATAGTTGGCACTACAAAAGATCAGGGACATTATTCTTGCTCAGGACAAGCCCTTGAGAGCTTTAATGCAATCCCTGGCACAGAGTTGCACATGGGAGCAGGTTTACATCTTTTCCAGCACCTGTGTGCAGGGTCCTGCTCATTCCTTGGAGAAGCAGGAGCTGTGAGACAACTGGGCTCTGCCCTCAGCTCTCAGTGATGGAACGACTCTCATCACCCTCCTGACTGATCTCTTCATCACCAGGTGGGAACAGTGAAGTCACAGGCTCTGCATGTCACCCATCACTCCAACAGCTCAGTCCTCCTCCTGCTCACAGCATTTCAGCTCTCTCATCCCTGGGCAGTAGCAGAAAGCTCCCACGTGCATCACTGCCCTGCTGGGTTACACCCTGGGGCTGAGGACTCTAATCCCTGACCATCGTGGCTGGGTGTTAATCACCATGAGTGCACTGATCTCACTGCTGTAGTTTACATCAGATCAGAACGTGGCTGTAATATTTATTAAATTAAAGTATTTAAGAAACCTCTGTAGAGTGCACTAGAGCACACAGAGCCTCATCTGAGGTCAGCCAGATGCTGCAGCAGTTATGGCCTTCATTAAGTCAATGAATATTAATGACAAATTAACACAAACTTTAAACAAGAAGCCAATTTTCATTTCCAGACTCTTTTAATGAATTGTCTTGTACATATTTTCAAGGTAGCAGTAATCCGACAGGCAATATTTTTCAAATAATTCATTCACTCCATTTCTTGCTATTTTTAACTTCCCAACAGCCAAGAACCCATTGATTCTACCTTTAATTACTGTTCACAGCTACATCTGCTCCTATACTCAAACAGAAAAAATCAGCTAAATGTTGCAAAGTGATTTCTCACTCACATTTAAATCATTAAGCGACTGTTTTTTCCTGCATTCCATTTTAAATAGTCCTACAACTGAGAGAGGGGAAAAAAAAACCCAAATAAAAACTGCTGGTTTTGGAAAATAAGGAATCAAATTCAGTCCAAATGCCTCTTCCTGCTCCTTGTGACTCCCATCAATCACTTTAGAATAATTGTACTGGGTTTCTAACCTGGAAATGTGTTGCTCAATAAAGCACAGACAAGTGAGTGGTGGTGGAGAGAGGGGACATTTTAATACTTGGCATGTGCACATGCACACTTCTCTATCCCCGTTTTCCTTGGAACAAATGCTGTTCTAATTTCTTCAAAGAATCAATAATGCCCATTGCCAGAGCCCAGTACTGTTTGAGATGCAGATTACATAGGGAGAGCGAAAATTTATTGCATTGTAAACGCAGGCAGAAGGTGGCAGGTAAGCTGTAATTAAGGTTTTGCTGATAATAAAAAATAGGGGGGAATAAGCAGACTCCATAGCCAGTAAATGTTGGTGCTGCTGCACAATCACCCCATTTTGCAGGGAAAACTGCAGGACTAGGCTCTTTTTCTGCACAATTAGCCCAAGGAAGGGTGGTTTACACTTCAGCTGCCCAAAGTGCTGGCATCCTGTCTGCCCTCCCTCAACTCTTACCAGCCCCAGAGCCCTTCCAAACTTCCAGCATTTAGGTCTAACTCTCATTCTTTGTTCTTGCTAACTGCTTTTATCCGGGAAGCAAAACTTCAGACAGACCTTTACCTTTAACAGAGCTGGTGCATTTTTTTATTATCCCTTGCATCAGACCTGGCAGTGCACAAGCTGGTGGGGAGTGAGGTGTTTAATGGAAATCCAGAAAATCTCCCTGCAAGGGTTTATCTCATGGACAGGTAGGAAGTTGGGCTGTTTTTCATTCCCTCATGTGTCCCTCCATCTGCACCAGCAAAGTTTTATGTTGTGGCTGACTCCATAAAAATATAGAAAGCAAAACCCCAAACCAAATACCTATTTTCCTTTTCTTCCCCCTTCTTTCACAACTCCCTTGATTTTCAGATTTCTGTCCTTGTCCCAGGGTTGGGATTGCTCACTACTAATTATCCAATAAAAATAGAGTTGAAGTATTAAATCTACCCCTAGTTAACCCAATGTCTTTAATAATAAAAGAGATTTTTCACTAGGGATAAATACTGTATCTCATTTTCCCACTCTTACAAGTCTCCTGTCACTCCACACTTATTAATACTGCTACTAATATACTGTTCCCAGTCAGCCACTAAAATAGTTTGGTTATTCCTATTAATTCACCACTAAAATGCAGCTCCACAGTGCAATAAAGAAGGTTTTGTTGCTTATGGGGTTTATTGGCAGCATCTATTTGTCCAATTTGTCAAGAGATTTTCCCTTTTTTTCTGACACTGTTGCCAAATAAACCTCGTGTATGGAATATGGTGAGAAAGCAGTATCTGATCTCATGCCAGGTGTTGCTGGCTTCTCCCTGGGTATTTGGCAGTGACTGATGGCACAGACAAGTGTCCATCCCTTCAGATTAAAGGTGAGTGGATGCTGCAACAACTTCCTCCCAAAAGGAAAAACAACTGCTTTGTGGTTAAATTTCAGAATACTTCATCTCCTGAGAGAGAAGGGCACCCTCCAGCAGTAGGAACCACCTGTGCTCTTAAGAGGTGCAAGATGCCAGCACCAGGAACAGAGGCTGCTGTTTAAACCACAGAGTCACAAACATGTAATTTAGCTTCTAAATTTATAATCTCATGCTAATTTATGAACTACTCAATCCACTCTATGGAAGAAAGAACTGGAGATAACACTTTCCTTACAAATACAACCATTGGGCAATTACAGATAGCCTTGTAATGGGTATTTGAATTAGGGAAGTCCCCTGAAATTCTTCTGTACACCTCTCTGGACAAAGGCAACACACTTCCCTATGACATACCCCAGATTTTACTAGAAACACCAATCAAAATGCTCCAGAAAAAGAGAAACAAGAAGGATGCTCAAAGTCTTTTCAACAGCACAGAGTGTATTAGGCAAGGTATTCAAATGGTCAAGTACAGGCAGGTACAACTGCTCAGTCACTCACTCCATTTGGCCAGTATTACACCCACTGATGCTCTTCCCTTTCAGTTTGGTCTCACTCCTTGTGAGCCAGTGAGATTTGCAGGGCCCCATCAGAAAAGGCAAAGAAACACAGCAGACACAGCTGCCAGAAAACCCAGCACAGCGTGGGGAAATTTGGGATCAAACATTACGCAGCAAGAATTTAAAAAACAGGACAACTCAGCCCATTAAGGAATTGGGACAGGATTTTTAAACTAGATAATGTTACGGCTTTGGATTCTGATCCTAACTCATAAGCAGCCAGTGTGACTGTGCAACACTGTCCTCTATTGGAAACAACTCACCAGACCACCTGGAGCACTGCTAGGCATCCTCTGCCTCTGCTCATAGGAAAAAGCTCATCATTTGTTAGGGCTGAACATCTGCTGTGATTCTGCTGATGTTGTCTGTGAGGGCTTCCTCAGCATTATGCATCACCCACAAGTTGTTCCAAAATATCATTGTGCTTTGACTTTGCTTTGTGTTTATTGGGTACTGGTAGCAGTAAAAAGGCTTTGCACAAGAGAGCCATTGAATTAATACAAGCAGATTTATTGTGCAGGCTTTACAATCTTTCTTGTGCACCAAGCTCAAAATCTCAAACACATTTATTAGGAGAAGGGATCCTGACAGAAATGCTGCGAGGTGCCCCATAAATATCCTGGTGCCTCTGCAGAAGGGGAACCCAGTGACCTTCTGGAAGGGGTGCCATTTGTAACTCCACCTACTTGCAGAGACAGGACCCAGGACAAGGCATCATTTTTAGAGCTACCATCTCTGGAGACTCTGGGAATAAAAAAGCTGATTCTCAGGTGCTGCAGAAAATGATGAGAGCTCATGGTGTGCCAGGAGGAGGATAACAGTGCAGGGGCTGGCAGACACCTGCCTCTTGCACCATCTGGTAAATAAGCAGGGGTTGCTGCAGCATGGAAGAGGGGTGCTCCAAGGCAGAGAAAAGGGGTCCAGTAGCACAAATGCTGCCTATCAGCTGCCATCTCTGCCAGAGCTGCACTTACTTCCCTCCCTCCTCCTCAAGGAAAGGGATTTCCTGACTTCACCGCATGGCTTGTCATCCTTCCCTCTATCTATTCTTTTAAAAAACTTGTATATTTCTGTTTTCAGTCCCTATTGTCTTCTTCAAGGGCTTTATCTTTCTATCCTAACAGAAGGAGATGGGGAATATTCTCAAACTCTGGCTGGTTTACCTTTCTAAAGGATGTGGTTTGGGCAGGCTGGAGGGGCCAGGCATTTGTCTGCTGAAACAGCCACAGCACCTTTCCCAAAGGACAACTAGTCCAGCCAAAGTTGGCTGTGAGATAGAGGAAAAATAACATGATTTCTTTCAGGGTCTGATTTTACATAAAGGGACACTTCCTTGCTGATGCATGCCCTGGGTTCAGGTGATTTCTAAGAGGGCAGATGCTGTCTGTCACCACTGCTCTGTCACTCCTTCCCTCTTGGTGCCAGTGCTGGCGACGCTGTCCTCAGCAAGACTGCCTACAGCAGGGAGAGTTCACACTGCTATTGTGAGGGGCCTTGCAGTCATTAGTCTCCAAAATTGCTTTCCATGGTGTACAAGAGACATAACAAATGGCTAATTTAATAAAATTGTGTTGGTTCATTCAGCCAGAGAAGCAAAGATAATAGCAGCTGATCCTGAAAAAAATTGGAAGGCACTTGGATGTCATGAGCTCGAAGTTCTGGTAATGGGAACAGCAATTCCCAGATTTCAGCTGGTCCCTGCTTCCTCCTCCCCATCTGCTGCTCTGATGTACTGTTGTGGAGGGAGGGGAAAACCAGATTGGAATGGCCCAAGAGAAGGCATTGAAGCTAAAGAACAGTTGCAATGGGGATATTGAACTCTGCACAGGTTCCTACTATCACAAAATTGCCCTGTGCTGATAAGCATTAAGGGCTTCCACCCAGAATCACAGAATCCTTAAGGTTGGAAAAGACTTCTAAGATCAGAGTCCAAACATTAGCCTAGCACTTCTGGGTCCACCACTAAGCCCTATTCCTAAGGACCACATCTATGTGTTTTTTGAACACTTCAGGGGACGGTGATTTCCCAGCTTCCATGGGCAGCCTGTCAATCCCAACAATCAGCAATTCAGGCACCCTAAATCCAACCCTTCATTCTCTTCTCTCCCTGCTACAGAGGTGCCAATCCTAAAGTTAAACAGGACAAACTCCCTGCCCTAGTCCAGCACCAGCTCTTCATTCCACCAGTGAAAACTTTGCTTTCAGTTTTAGAGAGCACAAGAATGAGCTCTGACTCTGCATGGAGGATACAACCAGATACGGGACTCACAGCAGAGACTGGAATTGCTCTGGCTGTGGGAATGACACAGATTAGAGAAGAGGCAGATCTGGCAGCAAAAAGCATGAGAAGCCCCTTGTAGGTCTGCCCAGCTTCAGACCAGGACACAGACACTCAAATATGTTGAATCAAAAACCACATTACACAAAACAGTGCCAGAGGTAGAGCAGATTGAATTTTTTCCATTGGATATTACAGATTCATAATCATCACTGTCAGCACTGCAACAGCAATCAAGGTTAGATCGCCAGCCTCCACATTACCTTAAAGGTGAAATGGAATGTTAAAATAAGTAATTGAAAGGGCCCCTTCCACTTCCTTTTACCCAAGAATAAATCTGAGTAACTCAGAGAAGCTCGCTGCCGAATGAGCAAACAATTTGATCACATAATCTTGTGGATGCAAGATCTTTAATAGATTTTTAAACAGCCCTTACCCAGTGACCTTTAAACAATTTGTACTTATCATGTGTAAATTCATTATTTCCTAAAATGTTTTAATTTTGTAATTAACTTTGATGCACTACTTGCATTCAATATAGATTCAGAATGAAACTGAATAGTACTGAAGGAAATTTGGGGATAATGAACACCAGTTTTCTCACTCTATAATTCTAGCTGTATGAAAACAAAGGGTTTTCCCCTGGTGCCTGCAGCTGCCAAGACCTTCCCACCACCTGTGAGTGCCTCTGCAGTGACAGAGCATGGCCCAGCCTGGCTTAGCAATGCTTCTCCCCATCAGAACACATTTCCAGCTGTGTTGAAGGCATGACCGCTGGGCAAAACATCTGCATGACTGTTCTGGTGCCAGCAGGCAAAATATGTACCAGGAAAAACAAAAGTTCACAATGCCTGCTTTCCTGTGGCACTGCTATGTGTGGATTTTCTGGTGATGGTTAGGTGTCCCTCTTCCAGCCCACAATTTCTTCTGACAAATTTTCCTGGGAATTTTAAGCCCATCCATTTCAGTGTCAGGATGCACTTGAAACAGGTTCAAAAGTCACAGGGGAAGCAGAAGCAGACGGGAACCTGAATGTGGTTTTCTTAGTTCTCCCTTTCCTGGGGAATTTTTATAAGTCCAAAGACCATGAGGGTTTCCAGGAGAGCCCATTTCAGGTGCTCAGGCACCATTCCTGCCCGTTCCTAGGGAGAGTGTTCAAGTTAAGATCAAGGATATGGGATGTCACAAAAACCCATTGCTCCTCCCTGCAGACATTCCTTCCTGCTCCCCTCAGCCAGATCCCTGCATCGTGCTGCGCCTCCCTTCTTCTCTCTGAATCTCTCTCCCTTTCCTGCCTCCTTCCCCACCAAATTAAGGATCTTGGTAAGTTCTTGGGGTGCTGTTGGGCAGAAACCCCCATTCCCAAATGGTGTTTGCTATTTAAAGAACTGCAACACCCAAAACAAGAACAAAGAAGGCAGACAGGCAACATCCATTACTGCCAACACCAGGAAAAGCCATGCTGGAGCTGTGGGAAGCACTCACTGACCCCAGCAGCATCACTTTATTTTAAAAAGAGCTCTTATGCATCTGATAAGGCACACACAGAAACACAGCTTCCAAATAATGAAGGAAAAAACCCAACCTAAAAAAATCTGCTACGTTTGAATCCTTGCAACTTCTAAGTAAAAGAATCTCAAGTTTCCCAGCTCCCCGCCAAGCCCTCGGCAGCTGAACACCTGCACACTCCATCTGTCCCTACCTTCACAGATCACCTCCTGCTTCAATCACTCACCACCAACCTGTCCCTCACTGCTTCCTCCAATACTCGTCTCTCCAGACCAAATGGGACCGAAGCACTCCAGTCTGCACAGTCTGATTCCAGTCTGCTGCAGAGTGTAACCTTGGAAAAAACAAGCACTTCACAGCAAATAGCTCCTCCGTGTTCTTCATGGGTTTTCTATCCATAAAAGCTTGTGCTGTAGTTTACTTGGCATTTAGGAGGCCTGGATAAAAACTAAAAGCTCCAGTACAGCGGAAATTAGAAATGGGAAGAGACACCCTCAGTTGTGCCCCTGTAATTCAATGCTTATTAAAAAATACAAGGGTTTGGGAGGTCTGGACATGAAAAGGAAGAATTGGGCATAGATGGAAAATATAACCTCAGATGAGTGACAAGTGAGGTTATATAGATGAATACTAATGAAGCAGCCTTGAATAATTCATACCTGGGGTTCAAGGTAAAGTGGTTTAACCTTATACCTTGGTAGTTGCGCTGTCTTGCTGGCCTCAGGAATATCATCTCAAAGAACAAGGTCTGAACATAACTCAGGTTTTAAATGTTAATTTGTCCAGATGTATTTAGAAAAAGAAGAAAAAATATCACAGCTCGCTCGTAACTGAAAATTGCAGCACAAGCACTGTAGGTTGGATGACTTTCCTCCTGCCCCAACCTCCAACCTTGCTCTGTGCCCACCAGTGCTTGCACCAGCACAACCGTTCCTCATCACGCTCCAGAGAAAGCTGCAACTTCTCACAAAGGTGAACAAATTGAAGGAGTTCTGATCACAATTCTCCATATCAAAAAGGAAAACACACTTTTCTTAAGGGAAGATTATTTATCTTCCCAGGGGAACCCAGATTTGAAAGTGGGAGCAGTTTCAAAGTTTAGGATTGCGTTTTATACTGTTTCACCTTCTGCCTTGCCGAGTCCTTCACTCATTTTAGATTTTGAAACAGACTCATACCTTTCAGCAAAGTCCCAATTAACCAGTCCTCCGAGAGAAAGCCCGCTGTTCCTTCAGGAGGAAACCTGGACAACCACCAAAATTATTTTTAACTATACTGTAATGTGTTGGTACAAATTCCTCTTCCAGGCATAGCCTTTCAAGTGATATAAAAAATGACAACAAGTGATATAAACTGGGAAGCAGCAGCCACTGAGGGCATCAGAAAAAAACTTCTCTCTCCAGGCAGGAGATAAATCAAACATTATAAATTAGCACCATAAATATTATACACATTTGCAATGATTTATATACTTATTTTATCTGAGTCTGGCATTTCTTGCTTTCTAAGGAGGGAGAAGGATAACCAAAGGATACCCATCCATCCCAGCTACTGCTGGAAATTTCTGCTTGCCTGTTACAATAGTGCCAGAGAGCTCTGCAGGGGGGTTTTATCTGTAGATCACCACATGGTTATACAAATGTCAATAAACTGGAGGTTTGTCCTAAAGGCAAATTTGCCTCATTCAATCTGGTGTTTCAGTGTTTCTGCTGCACTTGTGCATCAGAATTGTAATGCAGCTGCTGTATCAAGAAGCTGTAAAACCCAGACACCTTTGTCTGTGGTTTCCTTCTTTTTATTCTTCCTTCCTCCCCTGCGAACTTCACATCACCTTTTATACTTTATCATTGTGCTGCATAATCCCTATCTCTGCAGAATTGCTGGGCTCACCACAGCACCTAATACCAAATATGAAATATTGCACTGTGCACCCATGCAAAAGGCCAGTTTTCATTAATCAAATATTCAGAGGAGTCTGTTATAATAAAAGTGCTCTGTTATAATAAAGAGTGCTCAGTTATAATAAAAACTCAGAAACCAGGGTGTGAGGAAAAATAGATAAGATGAAGTTTCACTACATGACATGCTGAAAAAGTTCCTAGCAGGAAAATCTCAGCACCTCATTTCAGAGCAGCCATCAACGGGCTCCTGGTGCTGGTGGGTGCTCTGTGCCTCTATCACAAATAAAGGGCAACAGCAGAGATTGCTGTTGCCCTTTTATTTACCTGCCTCTCTCTAGGAAATACATCCTCCCTTGCTTCCTTACCTACTGGCATCAGGCACTCTAGAATCCTGCACAGGGGGTGTTGCAGCACACTTTGTGGTGTTGGTTCCCAATGCACTGAGGGAATGAGCTGTTGTAACCACCCACTGCAGAACAGCAGCTTCAAGGTGCAGAAAATTATGCTTTTTGTTCTGTAAACATGGTTTAATTCCACCTTGTAACAGCCAAGGGGGTGAGAAGAAGCTACAAACACCTTCAGAGTAACTGAACCCCGTCAGGAGGGGACCTGGAATATCCCCCAGCTGCCAGCCTGGAGAAAGTGAGCTGTGCCAAAACCAGCTCTTCCATTAATGATTTATTCATTAAACATGTCCACACCCACTGAGGCGCCACCTGCTGCTCTCCAAGGGCTGCCACCCCTCCATGCCCTTAACTGTCCACTTCCCAAAAAGAAGTCATTTCCCAAAACAAGTCATTTCCCAAACTGACAGGTATTACTGAATTCTAAATTTTAATTATATTTTACGCAGTACTGCAGAAAAGTGGACACTGAAAGATTATCTGAGTGGGAGCTTAGCAATAGAAAACCATAAATCATGCTGGCAGGTGTGCAGTTTCCTTGGGAGGTAGTGCTGGTGGGAGTCACTGCTCACTAACAGAGGCACTGGTTGGAGTCCCAGCAGTGGGTGCAGTGACTGTTGACTCCACTGCAGCATCTCCATCTGCATTTACAGCCTCCTCCCAAGGGACACAGAGGCAGAGGTGAAGGTCTGCCACTACCAAAGGTCATCTGGGGATCCAACAAAGGATTTGGGGTTGGACCTGTATGATAAAAAGTGCTGCTATTGATAATAATGAATACATAAGATAGGAAATAAATAAATAAATACAAAAGTAACAGGCAGCAATAATATAGAGAGATTACTTGCTGTTAATTAAATCTCCAGCAAGCACAATGACAGGAAAACAATAAGAAATTAATTTATTGTCTATATAGCAAATGAAACTAATGGATGTTTGGGGCGTTTTTGACAGCAAAGGGAAAAAAGCTACATGAAGCAGGAAATTAGACTACTTTTCCAGACTCTACAAGGTCCAATTAGGCAGAACAATTAGTAAATCTTTCAACAGATAAAAATAGAAGAACTTGTGGTCACACTGCTGGATTTTACCTCATACTCAGGTGCGTTAATGGAGCCTTATGCAGGATTTTGCCAGACAAGTCAGCTCTATTCCCAGCTGGAACAGATTGATGGAGCTCAGCAGAACTGGGACAATTTATACTGGCTCAGCTTTAATGCTAAAAACAATGTTTGCTTATGGATAGATCCCTCGTGCCAAAAGATGAGCTGGTTTCAAACTTTAAAAAATATTTTATTTTTCTCCTTCAGCTGTGAATCAAGAGGAATGTACAGGAGAGTTTTCCTTCAAGCCACTGAAGCCACAGGGAGAACCAAGACACCCAACTCTCAATTTAAGGAGTTACTTACTGAAATACTTTTTTTTTCCCAACAATCAGTGGCTAAAAATTGGCAAATCCAAGTGGGCAAAGCTACAGAGGAAAGGGTATTTTGCTGTAGAGACACTTAAATACTTGATTTGTGCTGTTCAAATTTAATGTAAAACACGAAATGTAAGCAGGAATATATCGATGCTGAAATATTTCACAACATCATATAAACAGTGGCTGTGTTGGTCAAGTAAACATGTAATTACTAACTTTCCTAACTGTAAAAGAAAAGGAGCTAAGCACAAGTAGGTGTAGAAACATTGCAGGAAGGAGCTGGGAAAAGCAGTTCTTTGCGTATTTTGCATATTAATACTGCTCTCACTGTTCTCTAGGCTCTTACATTTAATTGCAGTGGTTTCAACCACATCAGGATAATCAATCATTGCTTTAGAAATGTAATTAACTCCTACAAGAAACTATTCATGAAGGGAATTAAGAAATTTACTGTCTGAGGCTAAACTTGGGGTTACTTATAATTTTTTTTGTACTTACAGAGCTTTTCTGGTGCTGGCAAATGATCTTCTAGCTCTGCAAGTGTTGCTCAGGTTATCTGGCTGCTGAGGATGGGGACAACCAGACCTTAGCAGGAAACAGAGGACACAAGGACATTTTGTGGGTTTTTTTGCTCTTTTTTAGGGCTGCGTGGGGTTTTCCTGTGGGAGACAAAGGGAGGTGAAGGCAGATTATCTTTGTGCTCTGGAGGTTCCAAGTACTTTTACAGTATATATTCAGCAAAGATCCTTTAAAAGGAAAAGAGGATAAATTTAACTCAGTAATGAAGCTGCCCACGAAGAGGCAGATTTTATCTTACACAAACTCTCCAAAAGTCCTGACTGACAGAGCCTTTGCCTGTGTCACATAGGTGATGCAAGAGCTTCCAGTCACAAAACTGGGAGTTGTTTTCCGTCCACAGAGATGAAGCACCAAACCAGATAATATCTAATTGCAACAAATATCATATTTCCTCCTGTGGAAGGACCACAAACTTAACTCAAAATACGCAAATTCTAAAACCCAACTTAGAGAGTCAGTTAAAACTTTTTTTTCAGAAAAGTCATAAATAAAGACAAAAATTGCCACAAGTTCTTCTCCACCAGATAGCATCCTAGTCAGCTTCTATTATGCTCTGACATACAATTTAAATGGGAGTTAAAGATAAATATTCACCAGTTATTTGATTTTATTAAAGAAGCCTTGAAAATACCCTTGACACACACTTTGAACAAGACTGTTGCTTTGCAGCTGCTTTAACTGTGGCATTTACCATACAAATAACAAAAAAAAAGCAAGGGAGAGAACCTGCAAAGGGACAGCAAATAAACATTGCTGCCATTCAACTTTCTTCGGACCAGAGACAGACTGAGCACTAAAGAAAAGAAAATTCAAAATAACTTTGCCTCAAAGAGTTTTTGCCAAAGCACCAGCTCATTGAGAGCTTTTCTTGCTCTCATCTGCAAGCACAGCCTGCCGTGGTGTTGTTGGCCCCAGTGAGGATGATGCCCGTGGGATGTTCCAGGCAAAGAGCAGCATCTCCCAAAAGAGGGGTGAGAAACCTCCCAAAGGAAGGGGATTGGTGCCTCCTTCTCCAAAACATCCCATCTCACCAATTTCCCTGTTAGCTCCTGAGCAGCCCTGTAGTCACACACAGAGGTTTTAGCAGATGGAGCAACCAGCTGGAAGTTGGATACTACTTTCCCTATAGCTGGACACATACAGAGCTCTATTAAATTTTAAATTTTAATCAGAGAATGTCAAGTTCAAAATTACACTTAAGCCTCTGATTTTAAGGTTTGGGGAATGAAATATATTATCAGTCATAAATGCCCTTTATTTGAAGGAGAGGGAGTGTGATTCCTGTTTTACAAAGCAGGCACATAGGAAAGTCTTTTCCCCTCTAACCTCATAAAACATGGGAATTTCATGTGAAATACTTGGAGTAGGGAATCACACTGCCAGGCCAACTCAATGACTGTCAAAAATAAAATAATAAAAAAAAATAAATAGGTAAAAACAGCCATACCTAAGGCTCTTATATGCAAAACCTGAACAGTATCAAGAATAACCCAAACCAGAATTTCTGCTGCTCACAAGCCTTTCCTGTAAATGCTCATGAGCTCTCAAATAATATCATAAAATAACATCTCATAGGATATATTCACAGAGAAATACCCTACTCAGACCCTCATGAGACCACCATCACCTCTCCTGTTCTTATGAGCCATTACCCTCCAATTACTGTGACATAACTACAGATCCCAGCCCCACCTGGCATAAGGGCACAGGACAGACCCTGAGCTCAACCCCGTGTGCCCTGGGGCTGCAGGGAAAGTGATGGGCAGATGGAGGTGAGACCAACACCTCTCCTGATGTACTCACACAGCATTCCCACACCTTGGGAAGGTGAGGATGGAGACTTCAAACCTGCTGTGCCCCTCTGGTCACAAGGGCTCCAGGAGTTTATAGCTTATTTTATAGGTATCATCAGGCACCGCTGCCCTAGGTAGGATTTCTTCATCCATTTTTACTATGTATGATAATGGGATTTTAAGAATTCATTCTCAGACAATAATTTCCATATTTGTGAAAAACTATGGGACTGTCTGAAGATATAAGCAGAGCAGGATATTAAAATTGTAATAACCCTCACTTCAGAAACTGCCGATTTTTGCACCCAGGAAAGGAAAGGGGCTTCTCAGGGGCAGGGGGGTCTGCAGTAAAGTTTCTGTTGCTGGCTTCAGCTCTTCTCTCTGCTGGAAGAAGCTGCCCACCCAGGAGACGTGCTCAGCATTATGGATTTCAAAGGTGCAGGACACAAAGTCCTTAAACATTTGCTTCTGTTACAGAGATTCTTTCCACATAGTGATGCTAAGATCCAACCTGATCGTGACAGCCTTGATTCCCCTTGAAAGTCTAGGATTTTTTATTTTTTATCCTTTCTTTTTTCCCCTTAAGAGCAAAATCTGTAAAACAGAAGAGATCATATTTGTGGAATACAGTCACTTGTGCTGTAATCCTTACTTCTTTCCTGCCATAACTAAAGAGGCTCCCAAGATGTGGAGCTTTCATTTGAGTTCTTATCCCCTGCATTTCAGCAGAGGGGATCCAGCCTCCTGGCACCACCCTGCTGCAGGCAGAACCTATGGAGCACCACCACACACAGGCATCAAAGCAAGGGGCTTTGATGAGGGGAATCAGTATCAGCTGTCCATGTGCAGATCCAGAATTTTTAACAAAGGAAGAAACAAAATGGAAAGAATCTTTAGGATTATTAAACACAACTTCCCACCTCAACTTCCCACAGAAGCTGAACTTCAATGTCTGCTGTGATGCAGAGCAGGTACAGCCCCAGGCCCTGACCTTGGCTCAGGACTAATCTGAGATGAGGATTAACCCCAAGGAGTAATTAGAGTCCACAGTGTCTGGGCTGCTACCAGGGCACAATCTGAGTGACCAGAGGACTGGACCAAGAGCAAAGCCTGCACTCTTTTGAGGAGATACCCAGAGTCAGGGAAGTCACACATTTCAGCACACTTGATGTAAATAAAGAGAAAAACCTTTGGGTTTCCTTTTCTGAGCTCAAATACTCCTGACAACCTAATAAAATGACAAAAAACACGCCAAGTGTGCATATATAGACAATCACAGGGCTATTGCTGACAGTCATCACCTCAGACCCTAAGTAAACTTTCCAAGAGGTTCCAGTTATTTGAAGGGAACAAGGGCCAGGAGTTACAGGACAAGGGAGAACATCTTCACACTGGCAGAAGGGAGGGTTATACTAGGTGTTAGGAAGAAATTCTTCCCTGTGAGGATGATGAGCCTTGGCACATGTTGCCCAGAGAAGCTGGGGCTGCCCCGTCCCAGAAGTGTTCAAGGACAGGTTGGATGCAGCCTGGAGAAATCTGGGATAGTGGACCCATGGCAGGGAGGTTTGAATGAGATGATTTTTAAGATCCTTTCCAACACAGATCATTCTATGGTTCCATGATTAGGTGTGTAAGAAACAGCACTGTGGTCATTACATAAACAGACAGAGCTTTTATGAACAAAAACATTTATCCCTCTCTACATAAGGTCATATCTTCTAGAAGGATTTATAAAACCCTGTGGAGACAAAATAAACTGCTCAAAATCCCCCTCTGAGCCCTGGCACAGCCCTGTCATACCCTGCCAAGGCCTTTCAGCCCATTTTCTTCAGGATTTGAGAAAAGGACAACAGAGGTGCATCCATCCAACAGACAACGTGCTCTGGTAATAAACTAATCAGCCATGAAACAATCAAGGGATATTTTGTACAACACAAATGAGGTTGTGGTTTTATTACACGGATAAACAGATTGAGATAGGGTCCACCTAAATAGTTATTTATAGTTTTGTCATAAAAGTTAGCAATGAATACTGTTCTAAATTTACATGGCCTGTCCTCCAGTTTATCAGTGAAGGGCAGGATGCAATTTCTAATTACTCATATATTACATTCATTGCTAATAAAACAGATTTATTCTTTTTTTAATATCTCAAGGCACTTAGTGAAGGCTTTGAGGATTGAGAGCACAGTTTTTATCAAAACTTGTCATTTCACTTCAAAATACATATTCCTCATATCTAAAAAATCTTATTAAAAAAAAAAAAACACCAACCAAAAACAAAACAACGAACCAAACAAACCAAAAGCAAAAGGAGGAAAGAGTAATGAGGTTAAGCTCTCTACTCTCCCTATCCTCCACAGCACTTAGCAAGAAGACAGAACAGACTTGGGTCACTTCACCTTTTGGAAGCTCATTTCTTCTGCCTGTGCTGTCAGCTAGAGTCCTCCCTCCAGCACTCCAGCCTGGGGGAGGATGAGGTTTATTTAAGCACAGCACATGTGCCAGTCTGCCTTCCTATTCATCACACTCTGGCATGAAGTCTCCTGATAGTTTTTTGTTCATTTGTCCACAGACTCAAAAAACCCATGGAAAGCCTGAAAGGGAGCTAGGGAAAGGTTAATTGGTTTCGTTGACCATCTGTTTGTGCTGTGAATAAATGCTGAGAATAATGTGTAACAAATGGCATCTACAAGGATTAAATAAATCAGTTCTATGGATTAGAAATAACCTATGGACTGTGTGAACGGAGTACAAATCTGTGTAACAAAATCAGCCCTACTGAGCAGTGGAGATTGTGACCTTTAGGGGATAGAGAAATGTGGATTTCCTGAGGTGAACTATGAAAACATAACTATTTGATGGTCCAGTAAAACTTGAGCAAGCGTCTGGAGAACACATGGAGGACAGTGACTAATCCCACCTGACTGCAAAAAGTAGCAACAAGCCTGCATTCTCTTCTGGTCTTTTATTTTTTATTTGCCCCACCCCATATTGAAGCAGTACTTTTAAGAAGCTCTGTACTAATAAAGTGAACATATTTTGGTTTTAATACTCTTTCCCATACTTTTCTTCTCCTTTCATTTTAGTTCTAGAAGAGTTCAATGGACCTCACTGAACATGGCTCCCTCTCACTGCAGACCATGATCCTTGGGAGCCAGGATCACCCAGGTGTTTCTTGAAACAAACATCATGGGTTATCAAATCCGAGTTACTTGAATTAATGGACAAAGGAAACTTTTCAGAAGTGTCTAAATAACTCAAACAGGTACATGCCTCCTTTCAAACACAACAAAACATTCAGGAACAATCATGAAGCCCTTTGATGTATTGTGGTTGTCTTTATCTGTAGATACAAAACTAAATAATCTCTAATGTAGCTAAACCTCATATCTTCAATCCACTGAAAATTACATAGCTCAATGCCAGAAAAGAGGAATACTTGATAAACAGATCAAGTTGCAAGTGAAAGTTGCAGCATTCTCCAAATTGTGGAGAGCAAAGGTGTCTCTGATTGAAAGGCCATTTTTAACCATCTCTGAGATGCTTTACCTGCTTAAGCCAATTTTGCATCATCAGTACATTATATTGTCTGTACAGAACAACTGTAAAGTGTTCCAAACCAGGAAAGCCACAGAAATAGCAACTGAAATTTCTGTAATTTTCTCCCCTGGAATTCCCAGGCATCTCGTGGCAGAAATAGACCCACACCGCTTTGTGCATAGACCTTCTTGCCATGAGCAGCATCAACCCTTCCACCCTCAAAGCATCCTGCAGGTGTTATTTTAACAATAACACAAAACCATGCTTGATTCTTGTTTAATTAGC
The DNA here is from genome assembly GCA_910950805.1 of Acrocephalus scirpaceus scirpaceus. NCBI lineage: Eukaryota > Metazoa > Chordata > Aves > Passeriformes > Sylviidae > Acrocephalus > Acrocephalus scirpaceus. The sequence goes on from OU383785.1 coordinate 8,465,931, forward strand.
AGAATAAGGACATGCACACAAGGCCTTCAGACCTGCAGGCATGAGAACTGCTCAAGGATAGATCCCCTAAAGGAAATCCTTTGCAGCAAGAAGATAGTTTTAAATTTTGCCTCTAAAGCCTACTGAAGCCAAGACAAATTTCACACCAACATGAGTGGAAAGAGGGTCCAGTCTCCAGTAGCTATGCTCCAGGTTTACTTCCTTCTGTACTTGTGAGTGCCACAAAAATCTCTTAGTAACAGAGGTATTTAAAGTCCCATCTATTCTAACTACACAATGATGCATAGACTGCTGAAATCAGCCCCACTGGACATGACACAAACATAACAAAAAGAAAATTAAGCCAAGTAGAATCTTTCTTCAGAGAGCAGCTCCTCTTTTCTCTTGAGCTTCCTTGGGATTTACAGTTGGTATGAATGGCTGCAGCCTTAGTGGTAAAATTTATTCACTTAGGAGGAATCTTATAAAACTAAGAGGAGAAAATAATTCAAATACATTAGAATAATCTCAAAGAAAACCAACAAGCAAAAACGTCCTATGGGGAAAAGGAGAAATCTTGTACCAGCAGAATTCATATTAGAGAGATTTCAAGCCTATTATTTTAGATGAACTCCCATTGCTAATGCAGATAGAGAAAAAATCTCAGCAGAGATAGATGTTCTGCCAGGGCCACAGATGAGTTACAACAGGTCTTAAAACACAGCCTCTTTCCTTGGAATAGACTTTCTGTTCCTGTACCTCAAACCTCTCTGAGACTGAGGTGGAGAGCTGGAGAGTCATGACTGCTCTCCTCTGAATTTCATTCTCAAAGCCATAAATATCACTCAAAAGGAATAATATTTTTTATACAGATTAGGTAGAATGAGCCATAAAATTAAAGCTCATCAGAAGACTTAGTCAAGATCAAGCACAGGAGGAACACAATGTAATTTTTTTAATTAATAATTTAATTAATATCTTGTTCAAAAACCACCCATGGTAGTGTAGGGGAAAGTGTAGAGTGTCCTTGACAGGAAAAAGGTGATCTGGAACAGGGAGAAATGGGCCATCTATTTCAAATAAAAGAAATGCTGAGTTTTGGACCTTTCCTAATCTTTTATGGGATTTAAAAAAAAAAAGAAGTTACTATGAAAAATGCCTTAATATGGTGCCCGGATTATGTCTTCAGAATGTACGTGTAGATAGTAAGAGAAAAACAGCAAAAAATATTCCATGGATAGTGGTCCAGAATAGGCCAAACTTGGTATGATGTGACTGTACAAGTTTTGGTAGGGTCACAAGGCACTGTGGGTTGGGTTTCCTCATCAAGAAGGGTAGAGGAGCATTCAAAACAAAACATCCATACAGGAACCAGGTGAGACAGGTATATTGTCAGATGCTTGATCCAGTTCAGCAGATTCAGTTTTAAAAAAAGCATTTGTCTTGATATTTTCATGGAAAATTCCAGACCAGTTCTTGAAAGCATTAACATGAAAAGATGAATTTAATAAAAACACTTTACAAGTTCAAGTGACAAGCTTAGATCTCCCATACAACTGTATCAAGCATTAGCTAGATGTCCAAATACACAGTGAACATGCTCTGAAAACAGACAATGATTGATGATTAATGATCAGGTTATTAGAGGTGACAGTGGCTAATGTTGTGTCTCTCGCTCACGCACTGCTCAGAACAGAATTCCACTGTAAACATAACAAAAAATAACTGCACATTGCCTGCTTTCATGACTTTGCCCTTGAGAGCTGCCCACTTGCAGGGCATCTCTCCAGCTTTACAGGACCCACTGGGGACCAACAGCCCGTGGGAAATATTTGATCTACCAGCCTGCTTCCATCTTTTTTCCAATGGAACTGCTGACCCAGAACCCAGCCAGAGCTGTTCTGACAAACAGCCTCTATGGGCTCAAGTGCACACTGCTCACAGCTGAGAACCCTGAGCTGAAGCACCACAATGAACCTCCCCTCCTTTCTGGGGGCTGGTGATTAAGCACACCCCCTTGTCACCAGCTCCAGAGTAACCTTGTGTGAGCACACAACCTTCAGCAAACCCAGAGATCAGTCACATCCTGCTCGTGCACAGAAACCTATACTCCAATGTGTCAGAAAGTTGAGATTTACTTATTCCTTGTGCCAGAATTATTGATCCCAGGAGCAGCTGTAACCTTTGGAAACTATATTTCTCAATAGCACTCAGCAAAGAGAGTGAATAGGGTCTCAAAGGACCAGAAGCCTGAGAAATCCAGCGTGAATGTGGAGTCTATTTTTAAGTGTCTATAGAAATGCATTACCTTTAAAACTAACGACATCATTTTTCCCTGGTCTTCTCAATGAATCAATGGAAGCTGAGCTTGCCTCTGACTTCTGGTATTTCAAGAGTCCCTTGAACCACCTACCTGAAGACCAGTTGTCTATTTTTAAGGAACTATAAGAATAATAGATGGATTTTAAACTCAGGAAGTTAAATTACACAATTCCACAATATATGCTGGGAAAAGCTCTAGTTGTGTATGACACGCCACAGAGCCTACTAAAAACACTGTCAGTGCATATCCATGTTCATGCTGCAATAAGAAGAAAAAACCCACAGAACCAAAAGCAATGCTATTTTTCTTAGGAGTCAGTTGAAAGAAAAAAACCTCTGATAAAAAAACTGCACCTTAGATTTCTTTAAAACAGATTCCCAGGGACTTATTATTTATTTACGTTAAGAAGAGAACAACTTAGGATAAATACTGTGTTTCAATCAATAAGCTGTAACTTCCAAACCAAGATTGTGTCTGATTGTTCTGTTTCAGGTAAACTGCTGGTGTGAATTAGGAGAGGGGTCTAATCTCTTGCACTGTCTGGAGAACTTAATAGTTGCATGTTAACTGAGCTCATTTTTGGTGGGACCTCTCTAAGCAGCACAACTGCCTCGGTTCTGCACTTCAGTTAACTCATTGACAGCCATCCCATCAACTGCTCTCTCCCTGATTCTGGTGTTGCAGAGTTATCCTTGCCAGAATCCCTTAATTAGTCAGGGGGCCCTTAATGTAAAGATAAATTGCCAGCCTTAATATTTTCACCAGATAATACAGCAAAACCTCCAAAGAGCCTCATTTTTACACTTTTCCTGTCTGATTTAATCTCATTTGTGCACTAGCTTAAACCTCTCTGCCATCCTTGAATTGGGTTTGTTGATATTTAAGGATGTGATGTAAGAAGCCTTAAAGCACACGGCCAACTCTTTAAAACCTCTTTTTGATCTGGTGTGTTTAATCTTCACACTTGTATTTATCCTAACCATAATCAGCAGCATTACCTGCTACAAACTCACTGCCAATCACCTACTCCACCTACTCACCTACTCCCACAACCTCCTTGGCACACTCAGATCACCCTGATCTGTGGATATGGGTTATTACCTCCCAATCTCATCCTCCACTGATGATACAAAGCTGGGACAACTGCATCCATACAGGAACAGACCAGATTTCCTATTCCCCTGTACACCTGTGAAAGTCAAAGGTCTTCCTTCCATTTATGCTTTTTAATTATTCTATTCCCCCATCCTTTATCCTTTGGAAACATGGCTATTCAACCAGAAAATTGCATAGAAATTATCCACAAGGTTTGAATTAACAAACTGATGTTCATGGGGTTAAAACAAGGGGTCCCAATGTCAGATATTGCAGCAAAAAGGAAAAAAAAAAAAAACCTGCTCCTGGAGCATGGCAGTTGGGATCCCAGCCCTTCACAGGAAGTTATTCCAAAACTTCTCCTAAGATATTCATTTTTTCCCCTCTTTGTAATGACACAGCTCCTCAGCATTTCAGCTATAATTTATCAAAATTAAATAAAGACATGTTTTGCATCTGGTGCCTATATACAGAACTATTTCCCCGTCACTATCACGTCATCTGAGTTATTTTAAAACTAAACTTATACCACTAAGCCATTCCCTGTTGGCTCTACATATCCAAACCCAGCCTTTAGAGCACAAATGCAGCTTACCAGGTCCATCATATTCATGAACTGAGGAACGTCTGACAGACTCCAGTGTTCAAATCCCCAGGTAAAATCTCCGTTTTATAAACTCTGAAGGACAATGCCTTTTGGAAACCCCTTTCACAGAACCTCTTGGGGTTTAGCCTGTTTGTATGGTGGCCTGTTGTGGTTTGATACTGGCCAAATGCCAGGCACCATGAAGTTGGTTGCTTACCCTCTCTTGCTTTCAGCTGGGCAGAGAGAGAGGGAAAAAACACAAATGGCTCCTGAGTTGAGATGAGGGCTGGGAGAAAACACCCTATGGGTAAAACAGGTTCAGATGTAAAGGTACAAAGTAAATTTATTATTAACAGAGTCAGAGGACAATAATGAGAAGTAAAATAAGCCTTTAAAACACCTTTTTTCCCCTCAGTCCCTCCCTCCTTCCCACTGACAGCACAGGCCGCGGGGGTTTGGGTCAGTTTGTCATTCAAGATCTTCTGTTCAATCTCACCCCCTTTAATTCCTCCAACCCCACGGAACAGCATTTGGGGTGGTAGCACTGGCTGTGAGCCCACAGCAGTACTATCTGTTAGGTTTCTTCATTCCCTGGTCATAATTTCTCTTTACTCCTTTGCTAGATGAACTCTGTTGTACCTCACCTTGTTCCCCAACATGATGTTCCTTTGGTCAGATGCTACAAACAACCTGCCTTTGGTCACCTGTGAAAAATCACTTCTCAACAGTTTTTCAAATTTTTGAAAGACACTTAAGATCAAATGCAAGTTTAATCCTCCAGGAACACTTCCTAGGTGGTGCCAAACCTCAGAGAGGAGAGGCTGCAAAACCCATTCAAATTTTCATCAAGCCCAGACATTACAAGAGGCTGAAAGAGCCCAGGAGAATCAGGTTGGTACCTGCAGAGCCTCTGCCACTCTGTGACACTAAAACACAAAATCCAAATCTAACCTTGTCAAATAAATACTTTTTTTCTGGAGCAGAGCACAGTGCCTGGGGAGGGGAATAGAGGTGACATTGCAGGGAGCTGAGAAAGTCCAAATTTCAGGCTACACAGTCTGAGGGTAACAGGGGACCCCTGGTCTATAAACGTGGGGTGCTCACAGGGAGATTAAAACCAGCTGCTTCTGATTTTCAGATTTCCCTAAAACTTCTATCCAAAGGTCCAGGCTACAGTGTGCCTCCTGAAAAGACTTCAGGAGTGGCAGTCACAGGATTGAATCAAATCATCTTTTGGTTGCAGTATTTACTTTGGAATCTCAGGTTTGAGATATTTCTTTTAATGAAACTTCAATCTGTGTGAAACAAAGATTTAAATATTCTGCCTACAGATCCCATTGTGCAAGAAAAAACGCATTTATCTTGCATAATGAAGTGTTTTTTTAAAAAAAACCCAAACTAATTCTATCTTCCACTGAGAAGAGATTTCATATATTTTTTCCACATATGTCAAAAAATGTGAAAGGACAGGAAAATTTTTTATCCAGTGTATTATTAAACATAATAGTCAGCCACCTCTAGAACCCATCATTGATTGAGATAAATGAAGCTATTTAAAAAAAAAAAAGCCTAATGAAGTCTCTTTGGTGCTTCTGAAACTCAGCAGTAAAGATAAATGAGAAACAATTTCTTGATATCCATTATTTTAAATTACAGATATCAGCACTGCTGCTGTTCTCAAGGTTTATTGAATTTTCATAGAATATCATCCACTTCTACACTCCACATGTGTAATTGGAACCAGACCAATGCGTTTTTCTCCGGTGTCAAGTTCCAGATGCAGAGGAGATCACCCCTGGAACACCTGGACCACACGGGAGGCCTGTGATCTCCCCAGCCCTGGGACTCCCCAGCAGAATGTCAGGCAGGAAATCCTCACTTCTGCTCTCCCTGTTTATTTGCCAGGGCAAGGACCTGGCAATTCTCATTGCAGATTTAGCTGTGTCACAACCTTTCACCAGAGAATTAGCTTCTCTTTAGCACAGTGTTGGTTTAAGTGAACAATATTGCTAATGGGTTTGGGTTATTGTGGTGGAGAAGTCAAAATTAAAGACAAAAAATTTACAGGTTTTTACCTTAAAATGATGTGACTGGTATATAATTCAAATTATTTTTCTTTTCCTTCCTCTGCAGTTTGCCTGGTGCTCTTTCTGCTGTCCTCAAAAGACTAAAAATACAAAAAGAGCACAGGCTGGTCTCCTCAAACCTGGGCTCTATGCATCAAACCAAACCCCAGTGTCCAGCTGGGCAAACTTTGCCCACAAAAGAGCACTTTGAGCACAATGCTTACTTTGAGCCTGCCCCTGTGGTGGGCTCCCTGTGAGACAGGCACTGCCACCCACACCCCCTCCTACTGCCCAGAGCTTCCACTCACATACAGGAGTAAAATTCAAGTGCATAATTCACAACAGAGGTTCTAATTCGGTGCAGACATAACCCAGAGTCATTGCAGGTCCCCTCTCCTTTGGAATCACTGAGGACCATGTTAAGGAGCCAGCCAGCTGGTGTGGGATGGGGGGCTCTGCCTTGACCCTGCAGAGCTCTGATTTGGGGACAATAGAGTGAAATCCTTACCTGATGGCTTCCCTGCTTCTCCCCTGGAAGGACAACTCACAGCCTTTCCTGCTGAAGCCCTCAGACTAAAACCATCCTTGTTTTCCATCCTCTGTATTGTAGGCATGGAGCAACATTTGCAAATATCTCAGCAACTGGGAGAAAGTTAATGACACAGCAGGAGGATGCTGTTGGATTTGTCTCTTACATTGTAGTATTTATTATATTGGGAAGGGGGAAGCAGAACTGCTACTGAGTAATTTAAATTTAATCATTTATTTTGACACTTTTAACTAGAATGCCAAAAATACCTGCAACTGAGAAGCAGCACTTTATTCTGCACTAACATAAATCTACGTTAGAAAAATACTCCTCTTTAGTCTACTTTGATTTATCTTTGACTGAGAGCTATCCAGAATTGCATAATGAAACATAATACTGCCTACATTTAATATGGCATTTTATCTTTAAACTGGAAAAGGATCTAAACCTCATTATTATAATCTCTAGAAACATTGAATTTTTAACTTCACAGCATTTTGTAAGAACTTTAGAAAAAAGAATTTAATCAGCGCAAAGCTACATTTCTACCACAAGGAATCTTTTGGATCTAAAAAGCTTTTTACATGGTAGAAAATCAAATGTTCTCCTATTAAATGCAAGAGATTCCTTTACTATTGTCCAGTATTTTGCTAGGGATGTCTGAAACCATCAAAGTGATAGGTGCAATAGTTTTGTTTCTTTTTCTAACCCTCGCACACCCACCTATGTATCTGCTTCCTCTTGCACAACCTTCCCAGTGCTCATCTCATTTTGAAAGTTAAACCTTGGACAGTTGCTGCTTTTCTTTCTGAACTCCAAGTGCCTTGCAGAAGGCTGGTGCTCTGCACTGCTGGCAGCTGTTTCATCTTCTGTCTTTAATTGCACAGGCTACTTAGAGATCTCAGGTGAGACAAAGCAGGGTAGCACCTTCTGGAATAGCAGAGCTACACGAGCAGCCCACTGTGACCACAGGAATTCCTGCTGTTTTCAGTGACTACATTGCACAAGGACCTGGACACCCAGGAGCACTGAGTGCACACTGTCCCCTCAGCACGGAATTCTAGGGCTGCAAGCAGAGGCAAGACAGAAAAATCTCCTACTGAGCACATCCAGCCCACACATCCTCAAGGATTTAAAACAGGTAAGGGTTGTGAGAGCAGTGTCTAAGAGAGGAGGGTCAGTGGGGGAACAGAATGATAGGGGCAGATGACCTGGGGTATTTGCTCAAGGTCCATGTCTAGAAAGGACCCTGACACGGAATAAGCCACCAATGTATGTTACAAAAAACTAAACCCTTCAGCACAGACCTTTTTAGAGGATGACACAGGTCGCTCATCCACTTTAGCCCTGAGTTAACAGAACTTGCTGGGGGCTGTGTGCTGGGACACGGTGCATCATACCCGGCTTCTTCCTACATCCTCCCCTTGGGAAGACTTCACACAGCCCCCCACCTTACAGCAACACAGCTCCTCAGAGCTGCTCCCTTTAGACCAGACTGTTCTCTAGCAGCTTTATTCCCAAGGACCAGATATTATCTTGAAAAGTGTTTACATTGACCTCAGAGTGTTTCACGAACAAAACCTAACCAACATTGCATCAATCTACTTTCATAAAAATTGTCATAGCACTGTGGCTTTCCATATTACAAGGTTTTACATAAGGAAGAAGCAGGGTTTGTATTAATCTGGTGGTTCTGTTGTCACAGAAGAAAGCTAAATTGTCTGTGTTATGGGGATAATCTTGATAATAGGTGTTGGTAAACTGGTTAATGCATTGAGACAAAGGAAGAAACAAATGAGTTTGTAATCTCCTGCCTGATCAGAAGCTGTTAAAGATGCATCTGCTGGAGATGCTCAAGTGGGGAAAGCACTGAACCAGTGCAACGTTTAAGCAGCAGAGCTCTCACCTCACCACAGGAAATCCTTGTGCTTTCAGCACTGCAGAGACCTGTTGACTTTACTCTGCAAGTTGCCTGCACTTACAAGCACTTTATCAAGAGACTTGCTTTATTCCCTCCCTTGCTTTTTAGGTTTTGGCTATTAAAGTGCCGTGTGATTTTCCTAGTCCAGAGATGCAACTGGGAAAAATCAGCCCCAAACAGTGGCAGTGACCCAGCATACAACACTCAGGAGTGCTTCAGAACATGCTCAGCTTGAGATGAGGCAGAAAGGAAAGGAGAGGCACAGTCTTAGGCACAGACCAGAGAGCCTGGGAGGCTCCTCCTAACTCAGAGGGGCTTTGGGGTGCCCACCCCTCAAACCCTTGGGATCAGAGACCCTGCAGGTTTCACACCCTCTCCCTTGCCTCCCCAGGGTTGTTCCCACCTTACAGAAGAAACATCCCAATGTAAAATGGAAAGACCATTAATGCCCACTGGAGAAGGACAGGAGAATGGATTGGACTGCAGCTGGCAAGTCAGACATCCCCAGGCCCCTGCAGGGTATGGGTTGGTGTGGTTCACCTGGCTAGACACCCTGGCCATCACAGGGGGCAGCCAATGTGCCACTGAGACACCCAACATTGATCAAGAGCTTCCTGCCAACTTCAATGGATTTTAATCAAGCATACCTGGCAGTATAAGATAATACAAAAAACGAGCTCCAACAATGTTGAGATTTTACTAGATTTAAAAATAAAATAAAACAATATAAAGCTGTATTTTAAAGAATAACAGAAAAAGGAAATTAATTAAGCAATATTAAATACTGCCATCAAATTATGAAAGTTAGTCCATGTTGTGGTGTCTTCAGGATCCCAGCTGTTTGAAACCATGTAATGCATAGAAATTAGCATTAGTAAGTCCAAATCCAGCAATCAAAAGCTGAATTTGCTTCTTGGACTATTTGGAAGTAAATAAATGGGAGAGAAATACAACTTAAAGGAGGAGATCTTGAAATACCTGTCCCCATTAAAAGATTTCATATTTGCATCCCAGAAATCCAATATATCAAGGCCATGTCCTTAGCTGAATATGATGCCAATGCTCCCTCATTGGTTTCAGTAAAGTACAGCAGCTTAAAGACTCTGGACCCTTTGGCATAACTCTTTCTTCTAAACTCCATAAATCAAAATAAACTTCACAGATTTCTGTGGAGTCACAGATCTACCTTTGGGTAAGAGAGAGGAAAGCCAAGAATTCTTTTTTAGAGGGATTATCACTGTCTTGTATTTCATAATAAATTATTCCCAAGATGTAGATTTTACCATGATCTACAGAGAACAGGAAACTCTTCCCACTCTCCCTTTTCCAGAGGCAGGTTGCTCCTACAGCCAAGTGCCTCTGACCTTGGCATCCAGCAAACACCTTACTTGTTTTCCATGGAGCTCCACCTCCCCCAGCCCCCCTGCCAGCCCCTTCCCCAGAGCACAGCCTCATGAAGGAGTCCAAATTTGACATTTTTTCTGGATCTGTGTTCCCTAGAACCTTACCCATGATATATCACTGCTAATCAAGCTGCTGCCTGCCTCCTATGGCTCTTCTGAGAAGTTATTACTCTTCTCATTCATCACCAAGTCGAGTTAATTCAGGCAATCTTCCTGATCCATGGCCTTGCACACTCAATTGCAATATTTCACGGGATATGATATTTTGCTATAATAATAGTTTCACCCTTTGAAGATTCAGATAAAGGACACCAAGACATTTTCAGTAATTAGTGCTACAGTGAGGTTCAATGTCCCTTTTCTGTGGCTGGGAAGAGGAGAGCTGCTCCAGCAGCACCATCTTTGACACATGGTGATTGAAGGGACACGTGGAGGGAAACAAATCAGAATTTCTGTCTGAGTTGTCTTTTTTCAGGTGCTTTGAACTTGAACTATAAATGTGTTGACTCTTTTGTTTTCCAGAAATATTGTCTGTGATGAAGGTAGAGCTGCAAAGACTCTGCGTAGAGGAATCTAATCCAACTTTCAACTGGCTGGGGAAGGTCAACTCGACCCATACCACCTTTGATTTCTCTATGGGTAGGGTGGAAATGGAGGACAGAAACCTGCTTTTTTCCTACTGGGGGAAAAAAAAAGAAAGAAAAAAAAGTAGAACTCAAGCAACTTTTGTTGCTGAAATCTTTTTGAAGAAACCAAAAAGTTGTATTTTTTTTCAGAAAATGTATACTATGCTCTAACATGTGGATTAAAATGCATTTAGGAGGAAAAATACCTAATATTCAATTGCATTTTAAAGAACTTAATGGAAGGAAGAGTAGACTCGGGAAAAGAGAAAGTTTCCAAATCTACAGTCTCCAAATTTACTGTGATACAAAACTTTCTACTACCAACCATAACACAGAACACCAAATGTTTAAGCCTTAAGGAAATTTCAACAAACTACAAAACTGCATTTGGAAAAAAAACCACAGAGATGTTTTCAAGAGCAGGTAGGTGACTTGAGACTTGAGAATCTGTCTTTTGATTATCAGTACTCACTTGAATTTTTAAAGAAATCATAACATAGCAAAAGTCAAGAAACACCCGGGTTTCTGAAAACCATGCAATCCCAATGAGCAGCCACTAATGGGATGCCTTCAGGAAACAGTGATCTTCACCATTTGATCTAACATCTTGGAGTTTAAATACACATTGGAGACTGTAGGAAATGAAGTTATACAGTCGTTCTGAAAATTATTCATGTGGGAATTAGAAGGAGAGGTCATATTTGGGCAGAAACTCAATTAACCACGGTAACAGATAAGAGGAGAATAATTGGGAAGAACCAGAGATTAATTACACAGCCATTTATCCAGTTTCCTGCCCTCTGCCCACTCCCAGTATATACTGCTTCCTCAAATATCATCCGTTTGCTCAGCAGGGCTGGAGGAAGCGAGAGAGGCCAATGAGAACAGATTTATATCTGAGCCAGCAAATAAACCAGACTCTGGAAATGCACTGGAACTGCAAGAACTTGCCCCAGCTCCACTGTTCACAGACTCTGGCTCTGTTACAAGAGTGATGCTGATGGAGGCACTGCAGGAAATCACCTCCCAGATCCCCGCGCCAAGCATTACTTTGGTAAATTACAAAACGACACAGTGGCTAATAGGATCAGGACCTGGAGTGCAATAGAAGAAGAAAAAGGACAAATGAGTGATGTCTAATATAAAGTGCAGTTTTGTTTGCTCTTTACCACCTGAAGGCAGTAGCTGCTTCACAATATTGCCTGCATTTATAAGGTCACAGGGTTCTCTCCTAACACGGTTACAGGACTGCAATCGCCATTAATTTCAATAGAAGTTTCAAACATGCAGCACCAGCAAAATAAGGTCTTAAAATTCCATCTGTCCTGCAAGATATTTGTTGTTCTAGAGAGTGAAATCTACTGCATCAAGCAGTTATTTTTAAAAGCCAAGACAAGATAAAGAGATTCTGCTTTACCTAGCAAAGCAGGCAGAATTGCAGGCTTCCCCATAGCACTTTATGTGGGTTTGATTTCTGATTTCTGTTGAAATGAACTCACCTGACCTAAAAGTCACTGCATTTTCCATCACTCCCTGTGGACAGCTATTCAGAACAGCTTCATTCCAAGTGTCATTGTCCAGGGATAGACTCTGCCTGTCACACCCCAGTGATGCCAACCTATCCAGTTATGAAGATGGAGGATTAAGTGGTCTATGACTCTTGCACAATGTCCTGTTAAACTGGAAACCATGTGCCAAGGAGGGCTTAGCAAAACAGTTTTTGCCCTAATAACAAGAAGTACTTCTGACCACTTGGAATCTTCAGCCCATGGTCATATCCTCTCTCTTTATTTGCAGAACAAAATATAAATGAATGTTTTATCTTCTAACTTGTGTACTGTATAAGTAATTAAGTACTTAATTGGACCATAAAATGTGGTCCAAAGGAAAGCTAAACCATAGTGCACTAAGTTTTAATTATGTTATTTGGACCTATTAATATATTTTACAAGTTTTAGTTTCTGTCTCAGAGAAAATGTCTTTGTTACTGTAAACCATTCAATCTGTTACCGTTTATCCACACTAACACTACTTTGCTTTTTTTAGGTAGTTTGCATAAAACTCCAAAATATCAAACTTTTGCTTGAGATACAAGAGACTGATGCAACAGTTCACCCTAAATTTATACCATTTCCCTAGGGTATTCACATGCTTTCTGTGTGCTCTTTCAACAGCTGCCAACACCTGGGCACAAAAAATTAAAAACATCTTTGTGTTTTAAGTCTAGAATAGCAGTTAAACCAAACCAAGTGTCTGATCTTTTATTGTAAGGAACCATTTCTTTCCTTGAATCATTTGTATGTGTTCCTGGCAGCAGAAGAGAGAAGAAAAGGGGAGTCTGAAAGTTCTGGGGTTTTGTCACAGATTTCAGTGATACCCCATGCATATGTGCCTGCTTTCCCATCACCCAACCTCAAAAGGATCCAGCAGCACAACTCAGAGAACAGAGCACAGCACCAACAGCCCTGGCATGCATGGAGAACTGTGAGTGCCATCTTCATTTTCCTGCCCTAAAGCACCATAAACCCTCAGAAGATGCATAGGTAGGCACTGGATGGAGAAAAGAGGCCAACAAAAGGGGCTGAAAGAAAAACAGCAAAGAGCTTTTTGTCCTGCTGAGGAAGGTCTGTACATCACCTTACTCCAACATCTTACAGGCTCAGGAAGCTTTAGAGCCAGGCATGTGCACATATGATCTCATGATACAGCAGCATCAGGCAAAAATGAAGTAAATAAAATGGATAAAATGCACCTATCAGTGATAAAAATGAACTAGGCCATGACTGCCTACAAATACCAAGATACTGCTGGCAGTACTGAAACTGGAGCTGCTGTCAAAAGTGACACTCAGTAAGATTTGGAGACCTCAGCTTCAGAGGCAAAAAAGGTGGCTGGTACATGTTGTCTGCTCAGGCTCAAGCCAGAGCAGCTGCAGCATTTACTCTCCAAGTATATATAGCTCATACTGGCTTTACTGTGATATTAGAGGTTAGGGTAACATTCAGAATCATCACTCAACAAGCATTTTGTCCTAGAAAACTCACTTTCTTTCCCTATTTTCTTTCTTTTCCCCACAAAATAGTATTGCAGTGGAAACCACATCTAACTTAGCCACAAGATACACAACAGCACATTTAATTGGTGACAAAAGAAGAGGAATTAGTTTATTTCCTGCCACATCTCCAAATGTGCTCTCACTCAGACACTGCAGTGAGCAATAACAGTAAATGGAATAAACCACCTCTGTGGCAGGTTAACTTTATCCATATTAAGGGTTTCATCTACCCTACTGCAGCTTTATTGGTACAATGTCCAGGTCTGACCCAAGCCCTTCTACACACCACACTGCTGTCCCAGTGTGTAACAAATCTGGCTTTGATCTGTAAGCCCAGGTATCAAATCCAATGATGTTGAGGCTGCACAAACCTTGGCACAGATTGCAGGGGGTGGGAACTGGGTGATCTTTAGGGTCCCTTCCAAGCCTATAGAATGATAGAAATCATTCTATGATTCCACGATTCTCTTCTATGAAATGAGTGCAAGTGCACTGAGAAGGACTGATGGACCAGCTCCTGGCTCCCACAGCTGCAGCATCCTTGGGGACCTCCAGCTTAACTCAAGGCAATCACACAGAGCATTCACACTGTTACTCATCAGTGGCTGTAGGTAAACCCACCAACACATCCCCAAATCAATGGATTTACTACTGACAGTTGTGACTACCACAGCAGAATTAATCTGGGATGCTGTATTTGGGAAGTGCATGGGAAATCTCCTAGCAGAGGGTCATACAAAGAGCACCTGCACTGACCTTTGTTCCCAGCTTGCTCCTCACAAATCAGCAGCCATCAATGCTGGAATTTAAAACAGAACCAGCTGGAAGAGGGATGATGCAGTGTGCTGGGAAATCCCAGCCTAGCCAAAGCAAACCCCAGGTGAAGGTTTTGTTATTGCCAGTGGGGTGTTACCAAGGCTGTCAAAGACAATGAAAACACAAAATTCAAATAGACTGCCTGTTTCCCCACAGACATGAAAATCACTCCAGTTCCATTATTAATGCACTTGGGCTCATTTGTCAAGAATTTCAGAAAAATGAGTGCAAAACCAAGAAAACCTCCAGCATTTTTATGATAATGCTGGTAAAGTCTGTGGGATAGAAGATTAGGCTGCACACTGTGCTTCTTTCCCAGAAAATCCCTCCCCACCATTTTAGATTACTTTAAATCAAAATGAGGAGAAAAATGAGCTGTTTAAAGCATCAGTAAACAAAGGCCTCTTACTAGTAGGCCTTTATCCACAATTTATGCCAATTTTATATTTTGTTTCATATGAAAATGTAGTGCCTTTAGCCCTCCGACTCTGCTACTGTTGCTTTTTACACTTTTACCCATTCAGACAATCATTTATTTACCATTTCCTTTTTTGTTTTCAATTCAAGAAGAATGGGTTCTTTTATCAGTTATTTATTTAGGATTTCAGTAAATTGATTTTTCCCTTTTATGTGCACTGCACAGCTAAAACATGCAAACAGATGAATCCCATTCTGCTCATTTGTTTGATTTTCTCTCTCCACTCATCTGAGTTTCCAAATTCTCTTTGTGCACTGGGCAGCTCTCCTGCACCTTCCAATGCCCTGTGCCACGTGATACCAATGCAATCTTTTAGGTGCCATTCTAATTACAAGTTGCAGCAATGAAGAACGCGGATGAACTCACACCTGTACACAACAGTGCCAACATCATGGTTCTCCCAGCCCAGAGAACTCAAACTGGGTGCTCAGAGAACCCAAACAGCCCCACACAGCTCTTGTCCTCAGCAATTTGCCCAGTCCAGGTCACCCACCTGAATCTGAACCCGCCTCAAAAACTGAAGGGTCAAATAGCTGAGAAGTCAGAAATCTGAGAGGTAGTATTCTCCCTGAGCCCCACAAAATCTGCTCTTTATTTGCCTGCAGGAAAGTAGCAAACTGCTATTTTTCAGACTTTTCCTCCATCCATTATGGATGCAAGCACATATGTGCTCATCTCTCTACTTTTGTCTCCCCAAGCCTGGCACGTACCCAAGGGACCATGAGGAGAGGCTGGCACAGCCTGCTGGAGGGGAGGAAATAAGTGCATCAAGGAGACAGTGTAATAAATCCACACCTGTCAGGGAAAGGGTGCCCACAGCAACAAACCATGCAGGAGCAGACTGTTTCCGTCAGTTTTACAAAACTTGCCCCAGAGTGATAGAAAATGAGATGGAGATGGGCAAATTACAAAGCAAAAACTGGAATGTAAATGTCCTGACACTGTTCTTCAGTTCTCCTACAGATTTTCTCCACAGCCTCAGGAGAGCTTGAGGAAAGGGCTGTTGCTTTCTTTTCCTTCTATCAACAACTACACTGGGTCAAGCAGAGACCCAGTGAGCCACAGGAGCCCAAGCCAAAAGGTTTTTTGATCTAATTCATCATCACCAAGTTGAAAAGCAAAACCAAATTCACAGGCTGCACCTGCGGAGGTGGCCTTTTTAAAGCCCAGCTCTGCACCACAGCTCAGGGCTCACATCAGTGCCAACCCCTTGGTGGAAGCACCATGTCCTGCTCAGCTCCCAGGAATCCAATGGGGTGTGATGTGCTTGGCTGTAGCCCTGATTTTATGTCTGAGATGTTTTGGTTTTCTGAAATTCCTCTTCCAGGAAATTTCTGTAAACAAGAGAAATGTTTTTGTAACTGTACCTATGATATTCATCCTTTCTCACAGGAGGGGCCTCTTCTTGATGTCCCTCTGCCTTGACCAATGTGATGGAAGAGGTTTGCCTTTGTTTTACCAATCAAACCGGTCTGTGTAAAATAGTATAAAAGGGAGACATATCCCTAAAATAAAGAGTCATTTTAGCCTTCTGAACTTCAGTGTCTGTGTTGTTGTGGTTTAAAGCAGCATCACTTGGCAAAGCTGTGAAGCCACTGGAAAAATCCCCTTTGTAATTTTCCCCATTGAAGAGCTTAAGTCTCTTCGTTCTCTTTTAATGGAGTAATTTATCACCCAATTCCTTTTAAAAGTAACTAATATAGATAGATTAGATAGTAAGACGTGATACATAAAGAATAATAGTCCATTATTAATAATAAGTTTCCAATATATTATAATTTTGTGTGATTGATTAGAAAGTCCGTTGTTTTACTCTAACATCTTTTTAAAGACTTCTCAATATCAGTTCAAGATTAAAAAGTTAAAGGCAGCTTAATCATCAGTTCTAAATGTAACTTGGAAGAGTATTGGGTTCAGGACCACTTGAAATTGTTACCTGGCTTCTTGACCATGAAAGAAGGAACATTTTATTCCACGCCCCATTTCAGTGTCTATCCCAATTGCTCAGTCATTTAAAATTCTTCCCCTAAGAGCAGACAAAATAATCAGTTTAGGAGTTAAATAGGTAGGACTGATCCAGCTGCTTGTGGAATTATAATTTCTTCATTACTCTTTAAAGAGCAGCATCTCTCCATTCTCTGTTAACTTAACAGAGATTCACTGTTCAAATCTGGTTTATAGATATTTTTAAAGCATACATTTTAAAGCAGCATTCCTCCTCCAGTACAGAAGTATTTTGCACCAGTAAACTTGTCGTGAAACATGGAAAGATAGGTTCATTTGCACCAAAATATAGTCACCTTGTGCACAACCCAGCTACAATCCTGAGCCACAGTTTTCCAGGGTCTTTCAGAAAGTTGTTTATTTATCCTACTGCAATGAGTCAGTTAACCTTTGTGACATATCAGCCCATATTCAGCACATGCTGCACATCTGTGTGAAGAACCTTGTAGCAATTTCTGCTTCCAGACACAAAATTTATAAACAAATTCAGCCCTGTCATTGTTCTAATGACCTTGATTAAACTTGAAGGAAATTGACTCTCCGGCAAAACTAAGCATGTATTACAAGAAATAGTTTTTAACCTCTATTCTAATTCTGGCACTTTTAAATTTCAGTCTGAAAACCATCTCCAGTTCCTTTCATGAATGATAATTCAGTGGAATAACACTGCAAAAACAGCCTTGCACCTGGACATGATTATCTCTCTGAAAAGAACATTTTCAACCAACAGCTTTCAATAAAAATCACAGAGCAGTCAGGAGTTTAAGGACAGAAGCCTTGGATAAAGGTTTTATAGGATAAATAGGAGCAGTGTGACTGCAAACACCTCCTTCTCTCATGGATGTGGGGCCCTGTTGGGGTGAGCTGCACCTCTCCTGTGCTGCCAAGAAGCTGAGAAGGGTCACCAACCAAAACACCAACGGGAGAATCCCTCTGTTCTCTCCCCTCCTCTGCAGAGACAAGGAGCAGAGCTTCCCAAGTGCCTTGTGCCTGCACATGCACACACAGACTACCCAGGGCAATGGCAGAAAATGAGTTCATGTTTCAAACAATGAAATTAATACACTGGCAATAGAATATGCAATTTCCTTGTTTATTGCCTTTCAAGTCAATGCCATTGCCAGAGGTTGTCATTGTACCAACGGGCAGAAAATTAATTTGACATAGTTTCAAAGCAGCACACTATTAAGTCCCAGAGACCTCTCAGCTCTGCTGTTGTATCCCAGAAAAGGATGAGCCCTTTCCTTTTCTGTCCTTTCCCATCCTCTCTCTTGCAGCAATAATTTTCCCCTGAAAAAGAAACAGGGACCAAGCACACCTGTGGCAAACAGAGGTTTTCAGGCAGAAAAACCCAGAAGTGTGAAAAAAAAAAAAAGAAATTCATCATGATAATGTGCCAGATTTCTCTTCTGTCAAAGAGCAAACAAAAATGTGGTTTACAGTCAGAATGTCTTTTAGTTCCTCTCATGTAAAAGAAAAATCTATATACCAATTAAGGTTACCCTCAAATCATACCTTTGGAACTACAGAAACCCTTTGTTTTAGAAATGTCAAAATGGGATATATATTATTATGATGAAACTTTTATTCTAAATTATACATTAAAAATTTCCATACTCCCCGCTTGGGCTTTAAATCACAATTTCTTCCAAGACTAACTTCCCTCTGGAACAGCAGAGTATACAACCTGTCTACAGATCAGCACACTTAGATCAGCATCACAGCATCTCTTTCAATATTAACACCCATTTCAATCAGCTCAAAAATGTTCTCATTAGCAACAAAAAAATCCAAAATATCACTCAGCTGCTACATAAGCTCCATGTCCTCCTGCAGTGCCCATTCTGGGCACCCACCAGCAGCTGTTAGGGGAAGGGCACAGCTGGACAAGAGAGCTGTGTTTGAAATCAATGGGCAGATAAAGAAGAGTCCTCTCTTTTCTGATAAGTGCACAGATTACATTGCCACCATTATCATCAACAGGGAGAAACAAAAAGGAATGTTTGGACAACAAATGCCTGCTGAGCAGGAGGGGCTTAATGAATAGCCAGCACAAAATTACCTCAGCAGATTTCAGCTCATTTCCATAGAAAATGCAGATTCTGCAGAAGATAAATAAATATAAAAGTAACTTTCTCTCTGCCAGCCTCGTGGGGAGGGCTCTCCAGACCACCCTGCATGGGCAGCTCTACTCAGCGCTGCTCGGCTCGCAATCCAACATCAAAGCTGCTGTGCTAAATAAAAGGAAAACAAAAAGGAAAAACCAACCAGAGATGAAAGCTTCATTTGGAAGAAAATAGCATGCAACCTTTCTGGCCCAAATTGAGCAGATTATATCTGGGCTTTATTCTGCTGTCAGTCACAGGCCTGGCAATTCAGAGCTATTTGGCCAAGCCATTAGTCATATGCTAAGCAGGGCTTCTCCTCCCACTGCCTTCTCTCAAATTGTCTTGGTAGATACCGGCTCAGTCCTGCGTGTGACTTCTTTTCCTAAACCACTGTAGTTTCTGTTTTAACATCATTCCCTCCACATGTGACACAATTCTGTTCAACACTTTATGTTCTTTTCCTGTCTCTAAATTTGAATAAACAAGTTTCTTACAAACTCTGTGTAATCATTGCTGACAACAAAGATGAAGGAAGTTTTCCAGAAACAACCAGTGAGTGGAAATCTGTCCTTAGGGATGATGAATATCCTGACCTGAGTCTGTTCTCTGTACACAAAGCATTGGCAGCAGTGATGCCCATTCTTTGCTTGCTGCAGTTGCAAACGTTTTATCCTGGGTCTACAGACATTCAGACCTCAGGTTTCTCTTCCTTCCTATTTGGATCCTATTCAGGAACAAAAACCTGAATTCATCCACATTCAGACCAAAAAATTCCATCTTGAACCAAACTTGAAATACAGGACAAAATTTTTCCTGCTGGTGATCACGTTCAATATATATTTGTATCAAACTATTTCTCTTCATTACAAAAACAATAAAATCCCAAACAATGACAAAGGCAAGAGCAGTGGGTTGCAGTTTCTTATTAGAAGTTGAGCTTGGCCATAATTCTATTCATATGAAATCTGATACAAAACCACCTGGGTGTCATGATATTCTTTATATTACAGTAAATTCAATGCATTAAGGATGCAGAAAAATCTCATTTGGGACTGCAAAGCAGCCAAGAGTCTTTGCAGATACCCCAGGAGCCAGGAAAACAGCAAATCACAGCAGCTCTCCCAAGTGATGCAGAAGTAAAATAATACCATGTACCAGCACCAGCATCTGTTTGCAGCAGCAAAGAGTGCTTTACAAACTTTAATAAATGTAAACCTTACAAATCTCTCCTTATACAGATGGTTTATGGCTACCATTCCTCACAGAGGAGAAGCAAGGTGCCAAACATTGCACAGGTGGATGTGGCATCACCCTGCTCCAGGCAGAGCACAGCCAGGGTGTGTGGGTGCAGAGCAGTGCACAGCTCCTGCCCCAGCTGCACTAGCACCATGGACCTCACATCCCTGCAGGGCCAGCAGGGTCCCTGGCACAGCCAGCACAGAGTCAGAGCATCTCTTGTCAGAGCAGTGTAAGACCCCAGCAATGACCCACCCTGGGACCTCTCAACTCAGCCCAGCACAGCAAGTGCCAGAACATGCAGCCCCTGTTACCCAGAGACCTCCATGAGCAGCTTATCAATATTTCATTATCAGTACACAACTGACCTCTAAAAAACTTCTGCAGTGTCCAGCAGCCCAGACTGCCTCCCTGCTGCCAGCCAGGAACATCTGTCCTTGTCCCTTCACCCATGCCACTGAGGCAGCAGGGTAAGGATCCCATTGTCCCATTATTTGTGCTGCAGAGATTCTCATCAGCACTAAACTCACAAAATTGTATTTGTCCATCTTATCAAGAATTAGGGAGTCCAGGCAAGAGGCTTATGGGCAGAACAACAAACCTGGAGCTGGCTGAGCAAAATATCTGCCACAAGAATCCTTAAATCATCTGGCTTTCCTGAGGCTTTACATGCCAGTCAAATGCCAGCCCTCTCCCTTCCTCATTCCATCCCCAAGCAGAGAAGCTGTGTCTGCTCCCCTCCCAGCCTCTGCTGTTCCAGTGACCTTGGTATTCATCCTTCTGTTGCTGCTGGGGAGGGTCTCCCCTCCAGGGAGAAGGAACCCTGCTGGAACTGTGCATGGCTGACAATGAGATGGCTTCAGCTACAAAAAGCATTTCCTTAGTACGCTGGATTTCTCTGCAAATAGACAATATCTCCAGGCAGAAGGAGCCTCTGGGAAGAGCCTCAGCACACCCCAGTGGGACAGTCACCCAGCAAACTCCTCCTCTGCAGGTGCCAGCCTGCTGGGCCAGGTCGCTGTTAGACCTGCTGCCAGCTTGGCACAAAGCATCTCTAAGGAGATGTCATAAAATCCCTGGATGTTGTTATGCCTTCAGTTTAGAAAACCAGGACAAGATTTCTGACTTTCATACATTCAGCTGACCCAGGCCCATCACCAGTTATGCCCCACCAGGTACAGACACCAAATCAGCAAATTTGTGTGGTAACACACAAATCATCACTGCAGATGCCACATGACACACACCACAGCTGCACAGTGTGGAGGAGAGGGAAAAATAATATCAGTACGGAAGACTCTTGCTCAAAAAAATATTCTATTTTCTACTTTTACCATCATTAGAAAATCCTGAAGGAATGGATAAGCCATTCACCAAGGACTCCAGTGAAATCTGGTGCTCTGAGGCAGCTGATGCCACCACCAAAAGTTGTCCATTAAAACACTTTGTCTGGGTTTGCCAGATATTCACAGGAAAGGAGAGCTGTCAGAAACAAACCAGCTGAGCACAGCCACTGTCATGATCTGTGAGGAGACAGAGAGGAGGGAAAAAGCTTCTTTGGTTTCTTTGAGGCTTATTTATTCCAATGGCAATGTTATCAGAAAGGATAACTTTTCGAGCCAGTAAAAGCAGCTCATGACCTCTGATTTCACCCTCACACATCCCAAGTGCTCCTCTGGACTATAAAATCCTAAGATTTGGGGGAAGATCTTAAACACTACGTGCCCAGCCTGTACAACAAACAGCCCCTGCCTCAAATTCAACCCGTCCATGTTTATGACTTTAACAGCCCAGTGCTCACACTGCTAGTTTGGGACAGACATACAGCACAGGACAGATTCCAATCACTGCAAATCAAAGGGCCAAGCAAAAAGAACTCAGAGTTGAAGTCATTAAAGTCCAAGCAAAAAGGGGTTGAAGTAATTTATTTTCCTCTCAGTTCAGTCTTGTATACCATTGCAGCTCTAAGCAGTCACATCCCTAAGCAAGAATTTCTCACTAGTTACAGAATTAGCCTATTGTTTGCATTACTTGGCAGCCTTACAAAACTTCAGAGTCTCAAAAACCTTGATATTTGCATATGCTGTACTTTCCCAGTTCTTCTCATGTCTCTGGTCACTTATCCCACGGCCTGTATCCCACCAAGGCCAGGATATCATTAAGCTCCATTGTGCTCTCTGCTCTGTCCCCCCACTTGTTTTCCCATATGTTCCCAACAAAATTTTTGTTCTTCTCATCATAGACTGAAAATCAGACTGAGAAGTTCAAACTTTAATGGAGTTCTTCTCCTGGACAATATCTATTCCTGAAATTATATGCAACACCTCCATTCTAGACAAACAGAAAAAGTCAAAAAGAAATTTGAACAACACTCACTGTGTTCTGAAACACAAACCTCAGTATTTTATCTCTTATTTCTATTAATTAAATTTCAAATTTTGTATCATGCTGAAATATTAACTCAGTTCCACTTATATATGTTTAAGGTACTATAATATGTTTTCAAGTAATTGAAATAAAATATTTCATCATATTAAAATTTCAGAAATATAGAAAGGTAATAACATGATCTTATTGAAATAATAAAGAAGTTGTGAATAATTCACATACTTTTCTTTAGTATTTGTCTTTCATCACATAATTGCATCTTTTCATTTCAGTTCTAGTTGTCTTGAAATGAAAAAAAATTCCAACCAAAAGAAAATTTCAGGTTCTTGCTAGTTCCAGTCCTTGACAGAAAATTCATCTTGGACTAATTTATAGAACAGGAAAAAAAAAAAGAAAGTGGATCCAAGTGAGCAATTATCTACATCTATTAGGCTTTTTGAGTGCTCAGTGGAGTTTCAAAACATTAATTTGCTCAGCAATTATAGCAGGAAGATGTTGTCAGACCCTCACGGCAGGAAGGGACACAAAAAGTACCCCTTTTTGCCAAATGCTTGTCCCTGAAATATCTGCTATAAATTATCCCCTGCTTTCACAGTGAGCAACACCCTTAATAAGTGCAGAGAACCTGTGAGGGTGTAGAAATCAGAGCTAAGGGACAAAACAGAACCATTTAGAAATTAGTTGGATTGTATCAAAACTGCCTCAATGGCACAGGCATCTTCCCAGTGCCTAAAGGGGCTACAAGAGAGCTGGGGAGGGACTTTTGACAATGGCAGATAGTGACAGAACAAGAAGGAATGGCTTCACACTGACAGAGGTCAGGGTTGGACTAGGTGTCAGGGAAAAGTTCAGGTGGTGAGGCCCTGGCACAGGGTGCCCAGAGCAGCTGTGGCTGCCCCTGGATCCCTGGAAGTGTCCAAGGCCAGGTTGGATGGGGCTTGGAGCAATGGGGTCTGGTAGAAGGTGCCCTTGCCCATGGCAGGGAGTTGGAACTGGAGGAGCTTTAAGGTCCCTCTGAACCCAAATCATCATCAAAGTGAGCCCAGCACTGTCCTGCACCCACTGGCAGTGGACTCAGCATGAGCATCCCAGGTCAGAAAGGGAGGTGCCCCCTTCCTTTAACCCAGCCCCACTAACAGACAGGACCAGGCTCCCTGCCCCAGCCCCACAGAGACACCCACTTTCCTGAATGCCCACCAGCTGCCCAGCACCCCAAGTCAACACCTGGACATTAATTGCAGTTCTTGTCCAAAACTGAACAAGATAAATTGGACAATTTTGTCCTCTGCAGACCAGAAGTTGGACTGGATGATCCTTTTGTGATCCTTTCAACTCAGGATATTCTATTATTCTACAAACATTAATTTGCCTCAATATATTAATGCATGTGTTCTATGAGTTCTATGAGCTCGAAGAAATATTACGTTTGCACTTACATATTTTTCTTTGGCATAAAATTCTCCACTTTTCAGTCACTCAGCCTTCTCTGCCTCACTAAAACATTATGTAGCTGAAATGCCTTTTGCTCAAGTTTTTGCATTAGTCATTTTAGTCACCTTCTTCCATCAGGTGGCTTTGTTTAGCTGGTGTTAAAAACCCACACTGCAGCAGGGGAACAATTTCTGTAGCACAGATCAAAGCAGGAGTCTCTGAAATGTATCTTTCTTAGAAAAAAAAAAAATTAGACTTAGTGATAAAACATAATTCAGACAATTTTTGCTGCTTTCAATAACAGGACAAATCCCAGTCCAGCAGTACAAGGTAGCAAAGGGAAGCTCATGGGAACTGTGGCAGAGAACGGAGCTGATGTAAAAAGCTGTTCCAACACAGAGAGGATATAAAGGAGAGTTCAATATTCCTTCTGCACTGTTCATCCTTCTTCTAAAGCATACCTGTTATCTCTGACGAGCAATAGTGCACCCTGCAAAGCCTGGCCACGGAAAGCAGCATTGCACAGTTACTTGCCTTTCTCCCAGATTTATGATGTAAGTCCAGAAAAAATGTGAAGAAGCTATAAAGCTTTATACAAACCACCTGAGGGATTTTGCATTTTGTTATCTAAGAATTAAGAAGTTATCATTAGAAATTATTTTGTCTGGCCCTGTTGCCCACTGCAAATGAGTCAATCCTTTCCAGGAGCAAGTCAATAAAGATCCAACTCCACCAGGACAGGAACAAAAAAGATCTCAGCAGACAGCTGCCATTCCTTCACTTCCTGAGGAATTTTAGGTTTACCATTGCTACTTTTTTTTTGCCTCTATCACCAGAGGAGACTCATCCTGAAGCAAGGCACATCTCCAGGAACATGTTAGCTCAGCAGCAAAATCAACAAGCTGTAAAGCCAATGCAATAATGACCTCATGCATTACAATGCTCGCTGTGTAATAATGCCACGTATAAATAACAGACTGCAAAGATCATTAAAGCCAATCAAAAGTATAGATTAGCCCATAAAATCTGCTTAATGTCTCCTATATTCTGATACACTGTGAAAGAGAAACTCCAGTCGGCAGTGGATGTGGGTGCTCAGCAGCAGCATCAGGCTTTCCTCACCTTGGAGGTTTCCTTCCACTCCTGTGTTATCACTGCAATTTTTTACATCTTAAATCCTCCACAAGGAGAGGTGTAGCTGATGACTGTGGCCATATTTCTGCTGTAATCTCCAAAAAATGTCAGATCCAGCACAGCTGCTCTGCCAGCCCCAGTCTCAGCACCCCAGTCCTGTTTTGTGTCTCCACCAGCCCAAGGCTGGTAACAACACCTCAGGGATCTCTCCTGCAGTGCAATGGGTATGGACACAATCACAGAGTCACCAGGGTTGGAAGAGACCTCCAAGAAGATCTAGTCCAACCATCACCCCAGCCCTACCATAATCACACCTAAACCATACCCCAAGTGCCACATCCAGACTCCTGTTGAACATTTTCAAAGATTGTGACTCCACCACCTAGGCAACTTATTTGAATGCCAATCACTCTTCCAGTGGAAAAAAAAAAAAAATCTAATATTTAATCTGAACCTCCCCTGACACACAGCGCTCTCCACTGTTTCCAAGTCAGTTGGATAGAGAAGAAAAGTTTTCATGATAATGCACCCCTTTAGCAAAAATCTTTATCATCTAGGGGGAAAGCAGCTGCTTCTCATGTTCTCCATAACAGACTGCCAAGGGACACCAAGTTCCTAAATGGCTATTCCTACCTAACCAACCGAGATCACATATGCTCATTTTCTGCTTTCCAAAGACGCGCTTCATGATTATGTATCACGCCTGATGTTTCTATTTACAATATTTCCCAATTAAATTTTATTTAGGTTTACTTACCAAAATATAATTACGTTTTTGCTTTAACGAGATGCATTTACCCTGCCAACATGGTATTATGCCCGCAAGAAAGAGAGATGGGCAAACAGGTGAAGAATAACTTGCTTTCATCAGCATTTGGCAAATCCTCTCCTACATCCACAAAACCTGCTAATATTAACAGATGGCATATCCTTCCTGCTTGAAGACAGATACCAAATCCTGACCTGAAAGGCCATATTTGTGGTCTCACTTCCCATTTCACAGCAGAGCAATCTTTAGAGCCCAGCAAACTTTATTCTCTGCTCATATATTCTCTAGATGAGGAACAGGGTCAACTTGCCTACCACCTTTTAAAACAGCTGCACTAGCAAGAAGCTAAAATGAGATGCTTCCAGGAAAGATTTCATGTTTTACCTCGCAGATCAGACAATTTAAGCCATGTTGTATATGCTAATAAAAACAATTTCTTAAGTTACTATTTAGTATAAGAAGTGTCTGCTACAGGAAATAAATTCAGCAATTAATATTGGCCATAACCTTACAGCAACAATTTTTTTAAGTAATTTCTTATTTTTTAAGAACCACAACTTGTGTTGAAAGCACATTTGCATTTTATTACCTCTAAATGTTTAACTACCATAACTAATGCTTGATTAATAAATGGCTAGCTACTGCTGCTACTTGAAACCTCACAATTTAGATATGGCAAATTATTTGATATTGAATATTGGTCCTTCCCAAGCAGCAACATAGGGAGAAAAGGATCAAAATAAGAAAACAGGTTTAATTCATGGTGTCTCTTAAGCCTCAGTCTGTTGCTCTTGCCAAGCTCATTAAATGCTGGGTAAAGCTATAATGTTTATAGGTCTTATTTAAAAGTGAAATTGTGGGACAAAAAATCTTATTAGGTTTATACGAACAGTCTTCTGCAGTTCAGATCTCAGCTGGATACATCCATTTCAGAGACTTCCTCAAGGCAGCAGAGAATTCATAATGCTTTTGGGGCTTCCTGGAGGAGCCCAGCCTACATTCAGTACCTAAAATCAACCTCCAAGTGAAAGGTAGGTATTTTGGGTGGGGGGGTCTATTTGTTGGTGGATTTCAGATTTGTTTGATTTGGGAGGATTTAGAGGTTTTTGTGTCTGATTTTTGTTTCTTGTTGTAGATCGGTGGGGTTTTTTTAAAGACTCAGACACTATTTTCCCTCTTTATTTTTTTATTTATGGAACATGCCATTAACTCACCAAGTTGGTAGCTATAAAAGCATGAAGATTTGGGGACTAATTTGAATTAAAATGAAACATTGTGGATAATGCTTGTTTGCTTCCAGGCCTTCACAATGGAGCTTTCAGGGAAAAAATTGCAAAAGAAAATATGAATTGGACTTCAAAGATGTTAAAACAGTCTCTGGCAAAAGGCCTTACCTGCGGTGGGTGTTTTTTTCAAATGCAAATATATAAGATGTTTAACTATGCATGAAGCAGATCTCAAGTGCTTTCTATTGCTTCAAATGTTCCTCTCCCCATTTCCTAAATGCTTGTGCCTTTTAGGGGCAGCTGATTTAGCAGCTTCAACTTGCTTTTCTTGGAGATAAGTGATCAGAGATGCTCAGCCTGGGAGCTACAGCACCACACCTGAGAACCAGCCCAGTTTGCTCTTCACCTTCACACTTGAGGTGGTCCACAAAGCCCAAGGAAGTAAATTTTCCCCAGCCCCGATCCTGAACAATGTCAAGTTTATAAATATGGCTTTCAATTAAAATTATTTCAGCAGAGCTACATGACAAAATAGAAGAACCGGCAGAATAGGATTGAAGAAGCAGAATAAGAAATCTTAGGAAGCGGCAGAATAAATCTCCCAGTCTGAACAATTTTAAAGGAAAATAGTGCAGGTAATGGAAATCTCACCATGCAGCCAAAAAGAAGAAAGCAGAACTGACAGCTACGAATCAACTACTGTTCTGTTTTTTCAAGACATCAACAAAGGTTACAACCTGCTGCACAGCAGCTGTGGACACAGCTGTCATTTCAGATTTGATTTCATAATATCTGCTTTCGAATTAGGCAGACTTCAACACTGATTAGGAGCAGGCTTTTCTTCTATAAATGCTTATAAGAAGACGTGCTTCCTCACAAGTCATACAGCCTTACAATATTTTGGCTTGCTCCAGAGATAAATCAAAAATATCCACCCCCATAATCACAGCCTTTTTATCTTGGCAGGCCCTTCCAAGTGCTCAGTACTCTGAATTTTCCGCCACTATCAATAGTGTTAAGAACTAATACTCAGTAATTTTTCAGAACTCCTTTCATGCCTTTCAGGAACTTACTTGTATGAAATATTAACAAGAAAAATGTTCTGAAGCACTAATAAATTTGTCTCTCCCCAGCCTCTAACGTAGATGAAGAGCTGTACAGGGAATTTTCAAGTTCTTTATAGGTCCTGGAGGTTTTGGGGTGTTGGTTGGTAACATCATCCCACAAACAAGCAGCCTAATCTCACTGACCCAACACAAGTAATAGAATCACCAGGACAGCCCTCAGCCATCACAAGCCACGGATATTCTCCATCCCAATATCCAGGGATATCCTAGCTCTGTGTTTAAGCAGCCAGCCACTTCTCAAAGCAAACAGCCAGGTGGAAAAATGTATTTAACTGCCTAAAGATGCAGAAAAGGACCCAGGGAGAGATGCTGAAATCCTTTAAGTGAGTAGCTCCAATTTACTCTCATCTGCTTACATAAACTGCCCATGAATCGCAGTCTGGCAGCAAAATTGGTCTGAAACCGAGAAAACCAGAAATATTCTGCTTGTGCCAGGAATTTCCCTTTCCATGCAGGGCACCTTTATCCAAGGTTAGAAAAGCAGCTGACAGCTCCATGTGCAGATGATGCACTTTTAGTCACAATACAGACCATCCATTTCCCATCGATAGGAGCCCCAAGATAAGGTGTCCACACATCAGAGATTATGGTGGGAATTAATTACAAGATTAACAATCTCCAAAATGATGTCACAGGACAATACCCATAACTGCAGTAGAGCTCACAAAGGACAGTAAGATAATTTAAAAATGCTATTAAGTACACGTGGATGAGAAAAAATGACATGTGGTGCTTCTGGTATGAGATAGTCAAAGCATGTTTTTTAGGGCCCAAAAATTTCTTTTTGAGAAAAGTTTGAGAGTTTGAGAAAGTGTGAGATATTTCAAAATATGCACAAAAAAAATAGAGTGAGATTAATCTGAGGCAGACAGAACCAAGAGAAGGAAAAGAGTCATCAGATGTGTGAAAAGTCAATCCCACAGGAACTATGACAAAAGATGGAAAATTAACAAGTAAAATTCCTCATAGTTTGTGCAGGTTGCCTTTTGTAATTCAGTAGGAGTTATTATACTGCAAAATTCAAGGGGATAAAAATCCATTACAGCTCTTCTTTATACCCTGCTCCAAGGACTCTTTGTCTAAAAGAACTGTATTTTAATCTGTTTGCCAAATGTTTTCAATACAATCCTTTAATACAAGACTGTGTAGAGAATTTCAGGTTAGAAGCAATGTTTGGTGCATTATTTCTGCTGTTTAGTTCTTCACCTCTCACACCTACACAGACATAACAGGGCACAGGAAGATAGCCCTTCCACATGAAGTGTTAATAAACTTTTAATAATAAAACATTTCTCCAGGCATCAAATGCTGTCCCTGCTGAGGACACTGGAGTTTTACCTTTAACTTCAGTGGAACTGAGACACAGTCTCTGGCTATATATTTCATATAAATTACACTGCTGTTAGACTTGATTCCCAACAGAAATTACAGTCATGCAAGCTCTAATACTCATGACCTCCAAAACAAATCCAAATACTTTCTTCTTGCATCCATGCATATGCAGAGATTTTTTTTTTTTAAGTACTACAACAATTAAGAAAAATTATGGAAGTTATTTTTTCTTCTTTTAGGCTTCCATCAGGAGCTCCCCTCTATTTTAAAAGCTAAGCTTTGTTCCTTCTGAGCTTGGCACCTACAAACACAAGCCCTGTTGCAGGAAGGTGCACTGAGACATGAGCTCAGCACCCCTGTAACAGCTCTGGAGAGGTTCAGCCTGGAGCCTCCCTTCTTGAAAGAGGCTGAGCACATCCTCAGCTGGCTGGAAACCATAAAAAGCATTCTTTGTGCACAGAGCTGAAGTGCACAATTAATCATACCTCAGTTTTGCCTACATGCCAGGAAGGCTGGATTTCCCCTTCCCAGTCTGCCTGGTTGCCTTGCCTGCTCTCCCTTCACAGGCGTGTGGGGAAGCCAAATCTCCAGCCAAGATCAGTTTGCAGTTCTGTCATACAATGCACACAAATTCACCCAAATTCAACACACACAACAGCCAGGGCTTAGCTAAGGTAATGGCCATCCTCACCCCCTTCTGTCCAAGCCACCAACCAATGCACCCCAACTGCAACATAAGAAACCTCTTCGACTCTGTGGAAACCAAGCACAGGTTTTTGGAGCCCCGAGAGCATGTCTAGCCTCTCCTGACTCAGCTTCAAAGCTTAAAAGACATTTTAAAATGTTTTTAATTGTGTGGAATGATAGGTCTATCCAACAGAGAAAGCCAGGAACCACGACCAAGGTCTTCCAGGGCTGTGTCCCACCTCTCTGGTGCTGCCTGGTGAAGCACCAGCCCATCCAACTCGCAGCAAGCAGCAAGAAGTGTTGGGCCAGATTTTCTTTTTAACAGAGATTTTTTCATGAGTTGTCACTTGTAGGTGGATCCTAACTGCTTGCTTCAATTATTCCTTTTACCACAAACCAAAACATCTGGTCTGTTATCAAATATTCTGAGTTTATATTCAAGACATTTGGAAATCCAACACATTTTCACTCTCTGGGAAAGAGTGAAAATCCGCTCCCAAACATGCAGAATTTAGCAATTTGCATATGAAATTAAGTTTTCATATCACATGAAATCAAGTTTTATTTTTCATTTCTAAATCCCACTTTCCTCACCCTCTCTTCTCCCAAAGTCAGCCAAGACTGCGTGCCAGATACCCACAATGGTGAATGATTATTCACCAAGCAACCCAGGGAAAGAAGGGAGTCTGGCAGTGTTGCAGGATATTGTGGGAGGCTGTAGATACCAACAGCTTTAAACAAGGTTCCAAGTGCTAAAAACAGTGAATTAATCTACATTAGTCTCCCTGCTTTACCAGCTAGACAGGTCATTTAAAGCTGTTGTATCTTCACACTACACTGCCGACAGCACTGGAAACATTTTCACAATTCATCCTGTAAAGCAGTACGCTCTAATTATTATTTCTTTTCCTTCTGCTTAGGGCTTTGCCCATTAGGTGGTGGGAAATCAAAAGGATATATGCAATGGTTATTCTGTCGTCTTCACAGCTCTTCAACTGCTTCTCCAGCTTATGTCGATGCGTAAGTAATTGTGCCAACATGTAAGTATTTATGTGCTTAACTAAAAAGGACATTAACAAAAGAAAGAATGCCTTTGTTTAGACGCCAGCTAGAGATGCTGTGGTCTGCAGACATTTTCCTGCTTTTTACAAGCAAATGGCATTTCTTCTCATCTTAGATACCCTCCCCACCTCACCAAACCCATGCGCTCTCAAAACTGGCTCATGCTGTGGTCCTGTCTCCTCAACAAATTCACCTTTACTCTGTGTCATGGACCTGGTTTATGCAAACATGCAGACAGACAAACTGCAGGTGGATTTACATTATCAGAATAGCCTTTTCCTCCCTCCGTTCCCTCTCAACTCTAGCCATGGTGGCACTCAGTGGGACCTGTGCATGAGCAGGACTCCTTCTCTGCAGTCGTAACACCTGGGCTGTGCATGCAGCAAACAAGAAAACAAACTGGCTTGGGAAATTTCCTGCCCACACAGCTCAAAGACACCAACTGGGGCAACTTGCAGACTCAAACAAAAGCTGAATTCTTGTTTTCCCTCCCAAGGCCACTTTGCTCTCTCATGCGGGACACACCTTTTGTGCAATGTGCCCCTGGGGGCTGCAGTGATGGGTTAGCCAATCATACAGAGAGAAGAGGAATTTGACAAATGGATCGTTTTTGGTGCACTCTGCACTTTTGACTCATAAATTCCACAGAAAACAAGGTAAATGGAGCATAACTTATTAATGAACAGAGCCCTAAATATCAAATGATCTGCTGTGAATCATCAGCACGAATTGCAGAGCCTTCACATCGTGTTGGTTATCACATGCTGCAGCGGCTCAGCGACGGACAAACTCTGCAGCCGGGTGGTAAGGCAGACAAGATAATTTAGGAAATAACATCCTGCTCTCTGTAAAGCATGTTACAGAGAGGTGATTGCCCGACCTTCAGTCTGTGACCTCCAGAGACAGTGATCCTGCAAGCCTCACCTTGCATTGCAAGCCTGAAAGCACCATTAAGCCCATGATGAATTGTGAGCCTTGGGAAAGGCACATGAACCCTAAATCTCTCCAGAAAGCTGGGGGAAATTCAGACAGTTTGGAAGAGGAACACCAATGAAATTTTTGTGTAGTGAGATAACTTAGGAGCGACAGCTTTCTATCCTGCATCACTTCTACTGATGGGTAAAAATGGACAATCCCTCCAGGTTTGAAGGTCTACTAAGGTCCAAATGAAGCCTGAAAAAACACATTGACTATTCTGAGAGAGCACCGAAGGGCAAGGTAAAAAAACATGAAGAACCTTCAATTTCCTCCTTTCTGAAGGTCATTTGGGGGTTTTGAGAGTTGAGAAAACATGAAAAAAGAAGGAAAGAACAAAGAAAACCATGCACCCAAGTAATTCTTCTCGAATTATCTCTATGAGTCTGAGGATCACTCACAGAGATAGGTGTGAGCACACACATGCTGGCACACACTGTTGATGGTCACAATTAAACACCTGGTCTGGCCATTTTCCTCACAACTCTTCTGGTTTGAATTAATGAGCTTGTTTCTATGCTTTTTGGTGTTCTTGGTGGCAGGGAGTTGGAACTAGGTGGTCTTTAAAGTCCCTTCCCAAATCATCCCATTATTCTTCTTTCACATTAACATGTCTTAATCTTCTGGAGTTAACTTTAGTGCTGTTTTCTAATTTTCTTTCCTGTCTCATTTTTCCTTAAGAATTTTCAAGCATTTTGGTACAAGTTTACCTTGTGGCACTGAGCTGCAGTTACCTGTCTGCTGTGGAACTATCTTTAAAGGGTGTTTTTTATTTGTATTGACAGAAGCAATAATGACAAAAAATGTCCACTACTTTTAAAGGCCATTTCTCCCTGTATGTGTACAAATATGTCATCTTTCATCTGTCAGACCTCTAAATAGGCTTGAAGTGGTTTTCTCCTGTAAATGCACCTCTTTTTGCAGGGATGGCCTATCTGTACTTTCCTTTCATTCCTACACCTTTGCACATTATCTTGTTCAAACAAACTGCCAAAGTTTTGGAAAGCAGATAGCAATTAGTGCATAGAAGCAAAATGAACCACTACAGTTGGATGCTGTGCCATAGGCAAAAAGTGCAATAGAAAGCTACTTTAGCTGAAATTGGTATTTAAAACACATTTCTATAAGAAAGCTATAAACCCACCCTCTAACTGACTACCCATGAGGCTTCAGCTGCACCTGCCAGGTAGAGCAATTTTCTACAGACTATTAAGTAAAGCAAAACCAGCAAGACAGATTATTACAATCTGACTGAAAAAAGCAGCAAACTGATAAAAAAATTACCATTGAAGGCAACAGAAATAAGAACTTTCTACCTATAAAATGTGAACTCCTGTCAAAGGAAGCTCAGGAAGCATCTTCCTAAGTCAGAACACAGTTACTTAAACATACATATCCCCCTTACTGATATAAAGGCCTATTAGTAACTAATAATAAAAAAGACAAAATAGAAGCCAGCACAAAGAATTGAGAGATTGGCAGCAATTAGCTCAGTATAGAGTTTTTTTCTGCCCAACTTAATGATTTTTATACAATACTGATCTTAGGTAGATCTCCCTGGATATACTGTCGCCACTAAAAAGAAAAAGGTCCTGCTCATTTTGTCATTTTCAAGTGAATTTCTCACAGGGGCATGAGAAAATACACAGTGTTTCCTTAGGTAGCTTGGCAGACGAGCAAGATTATGGGGAGTGTTGGGGGTTAGACTTGTTTCTTTTTTCACCTATAGAATTTTTTCCCAAGAGTTGCAAGGCGACTAATTGCTGGGTACTTATCAGTGCTCAGCTGAAACAAAGCATGGAGGCTGGGTGGAGACTGGCACTTGGCTACACCCTTTGTCTCCAGGAGTTTCCCCCCGAGGTGGGGGGGAGAAAGACGGGGGCTGGGGGGCAGCTGCACTTTTGGTGTGGTCTGCGTCGGGAGAGGACGAGGCTGCCGTTGCTGTGTGGTTTTTTCACTGGCACCACCGAGATCTGATCCTGAAGAGAGCTACCATCATCTGCTCGTGTGCCCAGGAAATCCTGATTTCTCCTTTTGCTGCCCTGCTGGAGCTGTCTCAGCCCTGTCCCACTGCCTCGGCGCTGTTTTAGAGCTGCTCTGCACCGCGGGCCCGCACTGCCCTCCCTGCCAAACACCCCTGCCCTCCAGTGACCACCGACGGAGCTCCGAACTTCATCCGATCCACCAGCCCGGGATCCCCCGCCGTTCCAGCTTGGTACCTTTTTTTTTGGAGTCCCCAGAGACCAGACTGCCCCGAGTTTTGTGAAACCAAGCTCCGTCAAGGTCCCTGGTTCTGTTTTCGCTATTAATTGCTGTAGTTGTTGTTGTTTGTTTGCCTTGTTATACCTATTAGTAAAGAACTGTTATTCCTATCCCCATATCTCTGCCTGGGAGCCGTTTTAATTTTCTAAATTATAATAATTTGAGGGAAGGGGATTTGAATTATCCATTCCAAGAGAGGCCCTGCCTCTCTTTAGCAGATACCTGTCTTCTTTCAAAACCAAGACAGGGAGGCAGCTGGGCACTGGAGCAGAGAGTACTACAGAGATGATGGATAGTGTGGACATCTTGGCCTTGGCAGGCCAGAAACCTTGGGAGCAGCAAATAGAAATGTAAGGGAGGAAGTGAAGAGGAATGTGGTACTTTGTTTTAAGGAAGTCATGTAAGACTGCACCTACAAGATTGTGGTTAAGCAATATTGCTGAGAAACATTAATAATGTGATTATTGCTTGGCAGTGGAAAATTTTACCCAAAGCTGTAAGAATACATAAACTGAGCTTTGGAAACAATAGACAATTTCACACGACTTCACAATAAATGACTTCACAATAAAGGACTCCTTGCTTGCACCCAAGTGGAGTCCTGTCTCTCAGTCACTGACACAAGATTTGTTGCTAATTCCCAGTATTGATGTGCTGAAAGCATTCTCTGCTGGAAACATAAAGGAGCAAGGTAAGGCTAAAATTACTCATCTGCTTGAATAATGTGTCCTGTTTGCTTTGGTATCCCCTTCCACAACCATCCCTGCC
The DNA here is from genome assembly GCA_910950805.1 of Acrocephalus scirpaceus scirpaceus. Lineage (NCBI taxonomy): Eukaryota > Metazoa > Chordata > Aves > Passeriformes > Sylviidae > Acrocephalus > Acrocephalus scirpaceus. The sequence goes on from OU383785.1 coordinate 8,501,317, forward strand.
TTTAGCAGCATCACCCTGACAGAAAGTAAAATGCTGTTAATGCATTAAATCGAACAGCAAGATTACACAGGCTGCCTCTCCAAGACAAAGTGTATTAACTACTGATAAATTCTACTTTTCTCCAAAATTAGAATGAAAAAGTCGCTAGCCAATACTTTCAGGAAACAAATTACATCCCTAGAGCTATCCAGTACCTGTGCTCTGTTCACAGAACCCGTTGAGAGCCAAAGCCATGAGCAGGAGACTGGATATCACGAGCAACTGCTCAACTTACAGAGGGGAAACAAAGACTCAGGGAGACAAAACTCTCTTTTCATAATATCTGTTACCCTCAAATACATCCCCCTCCTCTCATACCTAAAGGAGATATATGCTTGTTCAGGGGCAGGGGGTTCGTGGAAGCCAGTATATCAAGAAGAAGAAAAAAAACCCACACAAAACCGACACCCCAAAACACAACTGATCTAATTGCAAGTGATCAATCATCTTAAAGATCTCTTTGGAGGTGGCGAATTATCAGAGCTGGCACCAGGGACAATTTGCCATTTTTCCTCATGTATATTTTGGTGATTTGGGGAGCAGTCAGGTATGCCAAGATACATCTCCCTGGTCTGCTCCAAGGATTACCTTCATTTTTCATTTGCTAGATCATGTCTAAAACACTAAAATGCAGATTTCAATGGCAGCAGTAAGTGCTGCCTGGATAGATGTGGGCTGGTGAGAGCACTCCTAACACAGGAATATGGCATTCCTCTCCAATTCCCTTCAATATTGTCAAAGGTTTCACCACTCAACACAACAAGCAAACATTGAAAAACAATATTACTTTTCTTCCCCCTTTTGTATATAGAATAATGGCTTTTCGACAAGCCAAATGGGAAACTGTGTTAATGTGTTTCCATGGGCAAAGCTTGAGAACCCTGTAAATTGCCTTGCTTAATGGACTCAGGAGTTCAGCTATCCATTCAGAAATTCCACACCAGATGCAATGGTTCAGTTCTTGGGAAGTGCACACACAGGGTTCTGCAGCTCTGTGGCTGTCATTATTTATGTCTGTTGGATTTGATAGAGAAAACGTCATTTGGAATGAAGGAGGACCTGTATCCACCACCCTTCTGGCAGAAATGGACTGAGAGCACTTCTCACCCCAGGGGACTGTGCAGATGCCCAGTCCTTCAGGGCTCCACACCCTCTCCATCAACACAGAAAAAACAGTAATCTAAAACACCTGCAGGCACCCTCATCCAACTCTAAACATACTGTAATGACCAACAGCTTGAGTGCTTTTTTAAGCTATTAAGAAGAAAATCAACTCATGTAACTGTTTCCCCTGCCATGGGCAGTGGCTGCTCAGGACAAGGTTGATGATGGACAGGGTTGTCCCTCACACTTCCACATGCCATCCCATGAACTCCTGTGCCTGGCAAAGCCACTGCTGAGCCAAGGAGCCTCATGAGAGCAGAGGCTGTGCTGGTTTGGGGGGTGTGACCCCTGCAGAGTGCCAGTCCCTGGCATTAACACCTTATACCACTCTGTAAGCTGTTTGCCTAAGAGAAGACAGCCCAGATGAGAACTTGGAGGCTGATGGAGGGGAACAGACCTGGCCACCCTCATCTCTGCTTCAGGCAGCACCCCTCACTGCTGTATCCTCACATCCTGTGTGATGGGGATGAGCTGAAGGTGAAAATTTCAATTTGCTGTGTCTGCTTTGGGGTTCAGAGCAAAGGAGGGTCCAAAGGTGATGCTCTTCTCTCTGTTGTAATTCTTAAAATCCATTTTTATTTATTTATTAAGCACAAAAGTTGACATGAAAGCCCATGGATAGTCATTGTGGCTGGCACTGGCAGCCAGCTCAGGCTGGGATGTTCTCAGCTCTGTGCACAGCAGAAGATGAGAGTGTGAACTGGGGTCTGTAGGGGGCTGCTCTCCTGTCCCCTCACTCTCTGCTTCATGTGCTGAGACTCGAGGAGATTCAGCAGCACTCAGTGTCTTTGTCACACCATGGGACACACCAAACACACTGCAGCCCTGATTCAGCCCAGCACACCCTGGCTGTGGCCATGCAAACAAATCCACCCAACAGCATAGTCTGCCTGTACTGCAGGAGAGGGGCTGCCTCAGCACCAAACACCCCAAACTGTGGGATCACTTTGGGAACCCTCAAAGAGTGCAGGAAAAACAGGGATATTTTGAACTGCATGCATGGATCCTCTAGGAGAGGAGTATAGAGGAAAAGGAAAAAAAATAGGTGAGCTAACGTCCTTTGCAACTTTTGGAAAGTATGAAATACATCAGAGAGAACAGGTTCCAGGTCTGATTACTCCTGATTTACAGAAATGTGCAACCATAGGGACACATAGGTTATGCTGATAATAAAATATACATGTCTGCAGCTGGGACCTACAGCAGAACTAAAACATACTGAGAATACTCAAATCTTTTCCCTCTCGTGTACCTTAGCTCTTCATAGGGATTTTTTTTCCACTCAAAATTGAAATGAAGGGAAAAAAAAAAAAAACTAAACACTTCTAGGATTAGATCCTAGAAAAACAGATTCCAGCTGGGAGCTCAAGCACCTGCAGAGAAGTATTTATAAATGAAAGGACTGACATGACTTTAAATACAGTGTCGTCAGAAACTTAATTATACAGCAGCAAGTCTCTAATTGGAAGTCACAGAGCGAGATATTGGCTTTGTCATGTGATTTGATACTCTCTAAACTGCTTTCCCAGGGTTGTTTGTGTTATCTGTCTCAGGTTTGAACAGCAGTGTTTGTTTGCAGGCTGTGGTGGGATTAGCCCTATTTATCTTCATGGGCTTTGTTTCCTTGAACACAGACTGAATTCACATGGATTTGTTTCGGTGCTCCAGGAAATCCTTGGCTTTGCTTTACCCAGCCCAGAGGCATGCTTGTGCTGGCTGAAGCTAAGTATCTTGAGCACCCAAAAACTCCAGGTTCAAGTCAGCATGTGTATCCCAATCAAAAGAGGAGGGGAAAAAGATCACCTACCTATGATAAATCAGCTTGAAAGTTCTAACACCTGTGTAGTTTCACACAAACATTAGTTTCTGTAATTACATTTTTACAGAATAATTGATTTTATTTTGTTATTATTCCAAACTGAAAATAAATACTTTAGAGAGTCTCAAAAGAAATTACTGAAAGAACTAAAAGTCCATCCTCAATGCTCTCCACACAGTCACATTTTCATTTGAGAGAATTTTGTAGACACAGTTATGCAACATCTTTCTCTTCCTTTGGTCTGTCTTGGCTCCTGATCTCTGTCTAAAAATACAGTTATTTCAGTTTCCAAATTTAATTCTTGCTTTAAACTGGGTGCATATGATTTAAACATAATTCATGTTCCAGCAACTTGTGTTTTCTTAATCCAGGTGTCCTTCTGGTAGCACTGACAAGTAGATACAAATGTTCCAGATGGAGGCACTTTCACATTGGAAAATAGTTCATTACATTCCTCATCTCTGCCTCACACCATGTGACTCTTTAGGGCCTCCCAATTATCACAGAATCACAGAGTGGTTTGGGTTGGGAGGGATCTTCCACTATCGAGATTGCTCCGAGCCCCATCCCACCTGGCCTTGAACAAACACTTCCAGGGATGGGACACAGCTTCTCTGGGCAACAACTAATGAAAGGACAGTCAAAATAACACTAATCACAGCTATGGTTTTCTTGTCTCACATCCTCTGGTTGCTCAGCCTGATGCACCTCCTGCCTGGGAATCCCTCCCAGTGTTTTCCCTCTGATTTTCCTGTCCTGCCCACCCCACTGCAGAGCTGCCTCATGACCTCTCCAGGCAGGGTCCAGCTGGGCTAGCTTTGCTCCTGCTGTTCCCCTAACACCTGGAGGCTGGTGTCTGTAACACCAAGTTTGAAAGAGGAGATGGCAGAACTGTAATTACTTGAGCTGGAAGCTTCCAGCCCAGCTGATTTGTCCTGTCATTTAAAAATCTGCTTGTTTCCAAACACGGCTGGCAGAGATACAAACACGCAACCCTCTGGCAGGGGTCCAGGCAGCACCGAGGATGCTGTGCTGCTCACAGCATCACAAGTGAGATTTTCCACTGCTAAAAAAAGACAACAGTGAAATTGATATTACGTTTTAACCTAGGGGTCAAGAAAAGACGAGGCAATATATTCACTCCACTTCAGATAGCCTGAAGGAATGTGACCTTTTCCCTATCATTTGTAACCCAGACGGCTGAAATGAGCACCAAATCCAATTATGGTGTATTTTTATTTACCTAATCTACCAGCAGATGGCCTTTAATTTTAAATTTTCTTAATTTTGGAAATCTGTTCAATCAGAACTGGCAGCAAAACTCACGTTCCCCTCTCCACAGGGAAGGGTTTAATGACAGCCCCATGCAAGCTGCCACTTGCTTATTGCCTTCCTGGGCCTCTGCTCATCAGACCCTTCCCTCGTAATTAGATACATACATTTTCTTTGTCTTCCTATTGAATTATGAGGCATTTAAGGCAGGTGTCATCTTTCTGAGCTGTGATTGTACAGTATCTAGCAAAAGCAGAGGCTAACCCTTAGCTGGAGCTCCTAATCACCACAGTAATGAAAATATTTCCTTTTCAAATGTAAATCGAAGACTCAGTTCTCCAGTACCTGGAATAACTGAAGGATAAATACCTCCAGTATAGCAAAAATTGAGTTAAAAAGGCAGGTAATTTAAGCTGAGCACAATATGTTTTTATAGTTAATGTATAAAATTAAATCATTGAATGAAACCACGCTGCTTTGTTGTGTCAGCTTTACTTACCACATGCCTACAGAAAGGCTCAAGCTCATGGATGGAACTGAAAACATTTCCTTTTGTTTCATTTTTTTACAATTCCTTAGGAACATTTCTGAATGGGATTCCCTGCCTTTCTCCAGGAGAAAACATTTGGTTCAGCCAAGGGTGGGTCAGAAACATCCCATCTGTCAGCTGCAGCATCTTCCAGCAGCTCAAGCCACCCTAAACACTGTAGCCTGCAGGGAATCATTGAGGGTGGAGAAGAACTTCAAGATGAAGTCAGCTCTCCAGACAGACTGCAATAAATCCCTTTCCCACTACCAACACCTGCTGTGAGCCCAGGCTGGCTCTACCAGCCATGGATGGGGGGACACATTCACCATCCAACCCTGTTCAAGAGCCCAGAGCTCCAGGAGCTGCTCAGCTGCACTGCAGGGGATGAGCAAGTTGATCCTTTTTTCCCATACTCCTCTGCCCAATGGAGCCCAGGTGAAATGAAGGACCTTCACAAGTAAAATACACAGACCTCAACAAATCCCTATTTGCTAAATCCCTGTGGTTTTGCTCACCACAAAACGTAGTATAAATTACTCAGAGACACTTTCCCTTTTCCTCTCGTTTTAGCAGGGCAAAACATGATTTACATTCTGTTTGTGGGTGAATCAAGTGAAATGCTTAATTATAAATAGCACTTGTACATAAAATCCTTTCAGCTGGAATATTTTTATAGTGAAAATGAGCAAGACCTTAATAATGATTTCAGTTACAAAACTTAATTAGGCCTGTTTCTCATTCCAGCTCAGGCCCTGTGCAATGACTGGGTGTAAATTTGCGGTTACTCGATAGGGCCATGAAACACCAGAGAAAACCATGGGAAGGTGAGAGGCATCCAAGCTCCCCTGGCTGCAGTGATGCTGTGAGAACGAGCACCAGCTGAGGATCTATCCCCAAGTAGATACAAGTAGTCCCTAGCAAAAATGGAAATTATACCCATTAGTTTTATTTATGGAGAGCTAAAACACACTTTCTAAAGCCAAGTCTGCATTCAGCAAATGAAATATGCGTGCAACTTGCCACCAAGGTTATGGAAAGGTGGAGGAGAATGTTTATCAATGTTGATAGGATTTTTTCCTCCAGATATGTCTACTAGGATAGAGCATCTTCTACAGGAAGTAGCATACAAGATAATTAATTTTATGCTTAGTCTAATTGCTCAGACATCCTGAGATGCTACCATCTTGGAAAGCACTAACTGACCAATCCAGCTGTACCCCTGCTAGATAGCAGGCAGTTGGGAAAAAAAACACAGTAGTGATGGAAGATGACCAAGACAAGAAAGATCTCAGGCTACAGCTGTGTAAGCCAGCTGGCCTGGGCATACAAACAGGTTTGAATCCTCCTGGTAACAAGTGCTGCCCTAACCTTACCAAATCAGGGAGAGCAGCTCCCTGAAGGCTCCTCTCCATCTCCTCTGTACATGGCTTAACCATGAACAGGAGGGAGAACCCCAGCCCTGACAACATTAATAAACTAAAGGATTAACCCCTCTGTGATCAATACCTTGGGAACCTCTTCCTTGATTTTATAGGGAAGTATTTTAGGCTCGTGCCTAAAGACATGAGGTGTACATAGAGATGTTTGCACTGTGCTAAAGCCATCATCTAAGCAGAATGTGAAAGAATATTAAAGGTACATTAAATCAGATATACCTTGTGATTGTACAAGATCCAAGAATACTTAAAGTCAAAACACAGCCAACATTGGAGCAACAGAAATTAACTCAGGGTCAGCTCTGGGTTCAGATGCACCAACACAGCTATCTAATCAAAGAGGGGTTTTCCCCAAAAAGCAGCCAGCAACAGTTTTGCACAGATTTTTGCCTCTAGCCCTTGGTTTAAAAAAAAGAAATGACGTACTCTCTTAAAGCCATCCACCAAACTGACTCTCATGAAGGAAAATAAATATTGGGGTTTGGGAGCTTTGCTAAAGCAGGGACTAACACCTGTCAGCTTGGACAAGATTTAAACACCTCATAAAGCACCTAGCAGCTTCAGACACAGATTGCTGCTTTAGAAAACAGAAAGTACTGGAGGCAAATAATATTTAAAAAAAAATTGTTTCAGTTCTCTAAACCAATGCATTTGTTAAATAGCCAGGTAAGTTAAACAAACAGAAAGACATATTTATGTGCTGATTTGTAAGGTAGGAAAAAAAATCTACCATGTAGCAATTATACAGCTGGTTAATTTTAGGGAGAAACTTCATCTTTTTATTAAGAAAAAAGAATGCAATTCTAACTTTGACATGAAACAATTTATCCCATCTTGGTATTTCTTTCTGTTTGTTGGTTTAATGCCTCAAAATTATTTATCTTATTATTTACCTCTATGTTTATTTTTGAAGAACATCTTTTTGTGCCTTCAAGTCACTTTACTTATTAGTTCTCTGGAGTTCATGTCCTATTTCATTATGTTTTAATCTTTACAGTTGTTAATTTGCATTTCATTTCCTGTTGTAGCAAAAAAAATTGCTAACGAAAAAATGATTGTAAATATTAATACAAGTCAACTGATAGTCATCCAATAAAGCATTTTGCAGCAACAGCAATTACCTATGTTTGAGGAAGAAAGTAGCAATTCAAGTAGCTACAGAGACAAAATACTTCAAGTTGAGTGCACAGCACCTTCTTAGAAGTAGAGCCTGGGCCATCACAGAGCAGCACTTACAATTAGCACAACTTGCTGAAAAGAGAAGCTGACAGAGCAAAACCAAGACCTCTTGGGTAATCAGGTGTCTAAAGCACATCAGAAGTTGGGCAACATACTCTCCACATCATCTGATAATGCGAGCAACTGCTTGCACTAACACCATGGCCACGACACTGACCTACAAAAATTTGGAAAACAGTAAACCAAGAAAAAGACAAATAAATAAGTAAATAAATAGAATATCCTGCACGAGGAAAACCAACAAACCAGGTAGGTCCAGCTTCCTCCTCCACACACCTTCTCCTTCACCTCTGGCTCCTGGCATTGCACCACAGCAACTTCAGTTTTCACTTTGGGAGAGACCCACTCAGCTCAGAACAAGGGAAATCCTTTCAACTCACTCAGCTCTGGACCACTGTTCTGCAGGCTTTGAGCTTTGCCTTTGCTTCCCCAGGCCAGTTCCCACCACGCTGCTCTGCAGGGACGGTTCAGCCACCAGCAGGAAAACTTCTTCCCCATCTCCAGAAGTGATGCCTTAGCACCAGTGGATTACACTGTTCTGACAGTGGATAATTATCCTCGTTAGATAAATAGAAGGCAGGACTGTAAATACACTTTCATTTTAACAGGTGAAAGCACTTAGTGACTCCTAATGTGTGAGCTGAGCCCCAGCTCCCCTTGGCTCCATCATTAACCTCCTGCAGGTGCTGCAGAGGAGTGGGAAGGGAAGAGGGCAGCAGGAGCTGCTCATTAAAAAAGCTCCACAAAAGAGAAAACGAAAGCTCAGGGACTGCCATTTGAACTTGCCTCTTGTAACTCTGCTTGTTGGCCTCAGACAAAGCCCTGGCTGCGCAGGGGCTGGCCCGCAGAGAACCCCATAAACTGCATTTCCTGGCTTGGTTATTGTTCCACAGCCCCAGCACACGGCAGTAAAGAAACAGCCACATGGAGAGGTGACAGCGGGATTTTGAGCAGAGCCTTATAAAAGCTCGGTCCAGGCTTTCAGCCTCCCGGTGTTTGCAAGAGGATTGCCTCTAATACCTTACACTTGTGACTTTGTGAAAGCTCCACCAACTTGCAGCAAATTACCCATCTAAAGCCATTTCTCCGAGCAGCAACCTGCCCTCCCAGACATACTGCCTGCAGGCAAAACATGACAGCTGGATGGACTTAATACTCATTAAAAAATAAATTCAGCTATTTTTTTTTTTTTTTTGTTATTTTCCTCTCCAGTTTCTCAGCTTTTCTGTGTTTCCACAACTGTTTTGGTAGGGGCCAGTGCCACCCCCACACTCACACAGGGCAGGGGAGCTCTGCAACCAGAAATAAAGGAACTATGATCAGGACAAAATGTCCCTACTAAAATTCTGAGGATCTTACAGGATTGACCCTTGCAATAAAAAATTAGGAGTTTAAACCTGGAAAAATAGAGCTTTTCTTAATGAGAAATTTGAGATAATTTACTTTAATCATTAACTTGGAAAAACTCTAGAGGTGACATTTTAAATAAGCACAGTCCTCACAGAGTTCCCCTCTTGCAGGAATACGAAACCATTTCACAGGAGTTTCAACATCAAACTTATTCTGTTAACTTCCCCTGCCCCCAGGACTGGGAGAAAAGGGAGGGTCAAAGTGAGCAGGGAAGAAGTCCTGCTCTCCTGCAAGCCATGGAAAAAGACACAACTAGTGTGCTCTGCCAGTGGTGCAATTTCCCAAAGAACTGGAAAAAAACAGGGTTGGCACAACAGGGACAAGAGCAACCTCCCATCAGAAAAACCCATTATATCTTTAAAGGAATTAAGCTTGACAGCCACATAGTGAGAACTGATGCTAATGAATTCAAATAAGGAAGCACCCAGGAATTAACTGGAATTTTGCAGCTGCAGAATTCCTGCTGAGCAAAGTCAGTTTCACATCTGCCAGCTTCCTACAGATAATATTCCCTCCCTGCAAAACAGGATCTGTATCCAGCACATCTTCCAGGTAGTCTGGCTTCCCCCAGTGCTTGTCCAGTGCCTGTCCCAAGGGCTGTCACCCATCTTCACTGCTACCAGCCTTCTCATGGGACAGCCCATGTGTGGGAAGAGTCTCAGCAGCTTTAATGAATTTTCACATCCTTTGAAACAGATTATCATCTTCATTCCGGAGGAACTGAACAAACTCTCCTCTCGCTAGACAAAGGGTAGAGCAGCCTCTTTACAGTCACTTGAGTTTTGCTGGGGTTTAGAGTGATGTAGCTTGAAGCAGGGAGGCTTTAGCTGACAGACAAAGTCTGGCAGAGCTGTCCCAGATTCTGCAGCAGCTGCTATGATTCACATGTGAGAAAAACACACAAGAAAAAAATGAATCAAAAAGGTAAAGGTATCAAACAAGATGAAACAAGAACTAAACAGAAGCACCCATCCAAGGTTTAGGCAGAAAATCATCTCATCCCTGCTTTATGATCTCTGATCTGAGATGTGTTAATTCCTCTTCTCCCTCTTCCCAGCTCATTCAAGAAAACCTGGCACAAGGGATGATGCAGTAGTGCCATACACAGACACAACACTGAGAAAGAAACCAAGGCCCCCTCTCTGAGCAGCTGAAATGTTAAGAGAATGCACAATATCCATCTTGATCACACTCCTTTTTTCTTTCTTCCTGCCTTCCTCTCTTTTTTCCTCCCTATTCAATCTATTTCCATAGATCCTGAAAACCTTGGGAACAGCATGAGCTTTTAAGCTGCTGACAGCAGTCCTAATCCTTCTCACCCCCATCCTTCCTTTGTTTTCTGCTGGACTCAGACCCATCCCTGACTGGCTGATGTCACTTGTCTTGCTGTTGACTGCAGGCTCTCCAAGACAACTTTCCTGACCTTGTAGTAGGCTTAGTGAAGTCCTGGATCACAACTAAGGCTTGAAATGCTAAGGTACTCTCAACTAGAATAGGTTTCTGCAGTCATAACTTCCATCATAAAAAGCACCTATTTTGTGATCACCACAAAATTCTCCTTTTTCTGTCCTTGTTGCATGACACTCTCACAGCGCAGGATTATATCTCAGCAGTTGTCTTCTCTACTCAGGGTTAAACTCTAAGTGGTGCAGAAAGTTGAATTCCCTTTGAACCACCTTCTCTCTAAGCTGGTGGAATGCTGTCCATGATCCTCAGCAGATGGCGTGGTCACTGAGGTTGGCAGAAGCAGCTGCAGCCCCTCCCCATCAATAACAGTCAAGCACATGGCTCAACTTTGGCTCCCAAAACAATCATTAGTAATGATCCATCAAAAAGTTTTTTGATGAGTGAATGATAAAAGTAAACAGGACATGGTAATAATCGGACTTTATTTATAGCCAGGTAAAACACCGCTGCTGTCAATTTTACAAAGTGACTTTGAAGGAACTTTCCAAAGGGGATATTGAGAATGTTTCCCCCCCACACCTGCAAACAACCATAATCATTATTGATAGCATTTCTAGAATGGCAGGTACAGAGAAACAGAGACTGTTATTCTGTGTCAAAATTGGTTTATGGTGCCATATTTTTCCCTTGTTTAAGGCAGCACCACTCATTCACAACATTAAACAACGTTATTTATGGACTTTAGCAGAGCTTACTACATTTAAATGTTTTAGGCATTTCATTTTTACAACATACCTTGTTCCAATATAATCAATGTGCTTTTTTCTCAGGCTGTGATAGGAATGCAGTTTGTGTTTTATAGCAAAATCAATATAAGAATTAATGGGTGACGAACAAAGTAAATTGTAAAAAGTGCAGCGAGGTTGTGAGATCTCTTTCGCTGTATTGATTCCATTAGCATGAGCTTGCCCAGTTGTACACAGTTTCATATTTGATAAGCAAGCAGCAGACCTCATATTCTGTGGAAGACAAAATGGGTGAAGTTCAGCACTGGAATAACTATGCCAAAGTCATTGAGGTTAAAGCAAGAATGGAGACGAGCCAAGGTGGCTGCTGAAACACAATGAACTTCAGAGGCAGCAGCCGTAAACATCAGATGGTCACAAACGGTGCCACTGACTTTTATTAAAGGCTGTGATACTTGAGAGATGACATTCTTGGCTGTTTTATGCTGCTGGGTTATATGTCTTTTAATTAATTCCAAAAAATGATGAGAGGAGAATGCTACTCCCAAGGTTTTTTTTTCCTAGTAGATGAAAAACATTTTTTTTTAAATGCATGAAACCTAGATTTCTTGTTAGAGACAAGCAGGGAAGAGCTGCAGCAAGCTACAAGCCGTGTAACCTGGAATAGATTTTTTTCTTTTCTTTGACATCTTTTCACTTCTGAATTTTACTCTTACTCTTGACAAGGGTACATGTGCTAGGGACTGGAAAGGCCTCCTTTGAAATATCCCTGGAGTCCATCTCCCCACTGGGGACTCATAGCAAAGCTCATTCCATGCTCTCCTGTGAGCCAGGAGACAGAAAGCATCCCAGCACCCTGTATCTGCGTGTCCCATGAGCAGACCAGCAGCACCCATGGCACAGGTGATGGGTTCCCAGCCCCACTCCCTTTCCCTCTGCTCTTCCATCACCAGCAGCACAGACACATTCCTACCAAGGCTTCCACCTCTCCAAAATACAGCCTGCACCCTGCAGCACTCATACACTCAGGTCTGTGGAAACTGAGTGGGATCAAACATCTTTCCAAGTGTCCAGTTGTCCTGGTTTCAGCTGGAGAAAAATTACTTCAGTGCCAGCCAAGACCGGGACACCAGTTAACTCTGATTATTACTTCACACTCCAGCTCGTATTTCTGTTTCACAATCTGTATCAACAAATTGCAGTGATGCCCTTCCACCCTGAAAAGCATCTATAATCATTCTTATTCCAAATAACAGATTAGATGCATCTGTTCATGTTGCTACATTACTTTTCAAAGCTGTGACCAAACAAAGCAATTACTGTTCAGATCAGACTCTGGATACCTTCCACAACCAACAGTAAAGCATTCTGGGGTGCTGTAGCATCTGTTTCTATTCTCATCTTCTCCCTTTCCTTTGGGAACCTCCTTTTCATTTCCATAACCATCAACAGATTTTAACAGAGCCCAGTAAACAGGTCCAAGAATGGTAGCCATGACAAACATTTTCTGCAAGAATATTATCCTCCAAATGTTCAAAATCATTCTTACATGGCAAATTTTGTTCCCTCTTTGTTGTGAAAATCTGAAAGTTTATTGCTCTTTGGGATGTACTTGGAGTAAAATAATTTAATTACATCCCAATTTCAAAACAAATTGTTGATACAGACTCAAAGTGTCAGTAATTGGATAATTTCACAGTGCACATTCCATTGTCACTGTCATACCTAGTGACTGTTTATTTGAAGAGTCTTTCTAGCATTGCAGCTACCCCAGTAATTAATATAATGATAGATGGTGTGACTGGGAAGGTTCACCCATTGCTCTCATATTTAAATTAATGAGCTCTCCTACTCAAACATGGAGATTTAGATGGCAAAGAATAAAATCCTGGCCTTAATGGCATTGGTAGTAAAATACTCACTGGCTTCCCAGGGCTTAAATATAATCAGTTTTCTGCAAGTAAAGATGATTGGTAACATAAATTAAATATTAAATAAACAATTATTATGAACTCTATCCTGACTTTGAGTGTCAAGAAAGCTAATGTAGGAAGACCTTGTTTATTCAGTCATGGACCCCTTAACCCAATGAAAAGCATGTTCTGCACACACCAAACCTGCATAAGTGCCCCTATTGAAAAGCTTAAACCAGCATCCTCAGGTCTCTGCGAGCCTTGACTATTCACACTGGAGATGGGGATAAAATCCCTCAGCAGGGGATGGGAGCAGAAATCTTCAACCACATGCACCACATCCTCCACCAGTTCTGGCATTGGCAGGGAGAGGGCAAACCCTGGCGCTGTTGTGGGAAGGGTGCTGATATCCCAACAAAACCTTCTCCTGAGGGATGCAGAGGGGCTGGGAAGAGGGGCCCATTCCCTCTTCTTACTCCTGAGGTTCCCACTCACTGTGGTGCTAAAGTCACAGATTTTGTGTCCTTGTGCCATGAACTTCCTCTGGGCCATTTCTGGAGCAAAGCACAGAAAAGTTTGCAGCACTTTCTAATTTAACAGAAATCGCATTATTTAAATTTTTCATTTTCTGTTTTACTTTTTTTTAAGAGAGCAAGATATGTGGATAATGGATTTTTTAACTATTCTATTAACATACTGCAAATTAACTATCTATATTTTTTGCCATATCTGATTTTGGTTCCTTTTCAAGCTGTTGATTTTAAATACACAGAGGACTGCTTAAACCACACACAACCAAGCATAGTAATTGCCAATCTCATGGCATAGGATCTTACAATTCTAATGTTATTCAACAAGACATGGACTAAATTTAGGCTCACTTAGTGAGGCTGCTTTGAGGAAGCACCAGCTGAAGTATCTGTCAGTATGTGGTGATCTCAGCCCCAAGCAGCTGGAGCTTTCAAAGGAAAGCACAAGGATCATTATGGGCTGGATATTAAAGATGGTTTACTTTCAACAGCCTTAGCTTAGCAAAGTGTTGGGTAAATAGAATTATCTATTTTATAAAAAAAGGCCCTGTTCTTTGCTGAAGTCGTGCACTGCATCTGGAAATTAGAGGGAGCTCCATAAAGAGCTTTAGCCCACTTACCCTAATGGAGTAGGAGCCAAGGTCTTTAGAGTGCTTCAAGAAATTTGTTACTGTTTATTAAGAGTGAGATGCCTTTACAAAGAAACAAAGAAACACAAGCAAGGAAAACTCACTCCACTTTGACACACAGTTCTTCAAAATGCATTGAGAGATGTTTATGCCCCATATGCCAAGAGCTCTCCTTTTTATTTTAACTTAAGCATTCATTTGAGAAACAGAGCTAATGTGCTTATATTTCTGGTCAGCAAAATCATCTAATGCCAGGTTCTAGTGGCATGGGGGGTAGAGGCTCCACTCCTTAATATGGGAGCCACTCTCCCAACACAACCTCAGTATCACAATGTGTTCAGAAATGCCCTTGCATTTTCATTGGCTTTTGTTTTGGTTTGCTGCATTTGCTGCAGCCAGCCCCTCTTAGATGCCAGCTAATAACCTACACATCAGCAAAAACACATAATAACCAAATTCACCCTGGTTTTACCTGAGCCAAATTTTCCTTCACTGCTTATCGGTGCATCACTCTCAGAGATTTAATATCTCTGAGCCTTCAGCTTGTGATCAAATTCAGGTGAGGCTGGTCAAGGGATTCAAAAGGGCTTGGGTAGGAGGTGGTGCAGGAAGGTACAAAACACTCTCATAACTCTCATTTGCATTTAAAAAATAGGTCTGCAAGGGAAAAGGAATCAAAATATAAAATACACCGAGGAAGGTTACACTAACAGCTATCAGAATATGCAGGATGTCTCTGCAGCCTCTTTTTCCCTTAAATTGAGTAAAGAAACTGTCAGATAATGGCCAAATAAATCAGTCAGTATTATCAGCCACAGCTGCTGCCCATTCCTGTGAAGTGCAGCATAAGCTCTGCTCCAAGACTTAGGAAGCACTCCAAAATTCAGATTGTTCTCCACAAGACATGCTGAGATCTGGATATCATATTTCACTTTTTAATTAAAATATATTTTTCACTCCCTATCTACATAAGGAAAAACAACATAAAAGTAATTGAGACTTCACATTTCACATGTCAAATCATGATAGCTTTTCTTATTCACTGGCATGCCAAATAAGTACTTATAGCAATATTCACCATCAAAAAGCAAGCAACCTCCTTTCCAGGGATGACGGAATCAGGCTTAGATAAAATAAGAACCAGCTCATGTTCAAAATGAATCCTTATGTCAGACTGCTGCACCTTTGCAAAGTCCTTCATCTCTCTAAAACCTGCCATACTTCCTTATAATATATGGGAAAATGCAACAGCTTCTCCAGGCATTTCACAGAAATTACTTACCAAAGCAGACAGTATTCAGAAATTAATGCCTTTACTACCAATGAGCAGGACTGAGCCATATATTGCAGGCTGTAATTTCAAGGTCTCATTTGTCCCTCCCAGGTATCAAGTATTTTGTTGTAGTCTTTTTGTGGAAATCTTTTATTTCTGGGGCTTTTCTGCCACTAATACACCATTAAAAGGAAAAGCATAAAAAGGAAAGAAAATAATTTCCTGCACTTGGAAGACCCTGCAGGTCAGAAGTGATATGAAACCACAGAGAAGGTTGAGAGAGCTGGAGTTGTTCAGCCTGGAGAAGTGAAGGCTCCAGGGAGACCTGAGAGCCCCTTCCAATGCCTAAACAGCTCCAAGAGAGATGGAGAGGGTCTGGAATGACAGGGCAAGGGACAATGGCTTCACACTGACAGAGGCCAGGGTTAGATGGGATATTAGAAAGAAATTCTTCACTGTGAGGCCCTGGCTCAGGTTATCCAGAGGAGCTGTGCATGCCCCATTCCTGGAAGGCCAGGTTGGTTGGAGTTCTGAGCAACCTGGTCTAGTGGAAGGTGTCCTGTCCTTGGCAGAGAGGTGGAACTGGATGATCTTTAAGGTCCCTTCCAACCCAGACCATTCTGTGATGCTTCTATGGTGACATGTCAGCAGTGATTCAGAAATGAGAGGGTCTGGCAGCACAGGAGGGGTGTGGCTCCTCTAAGGGATGGATTTCACAAGGGCCTAGCCCAAAAACAACCTCACTTTTTATACACACAAGCATAAACAATATTAAAAATGAAATTTCAACACGTCTTTATTCTTATGGGCATTTTTAACACCCCCTCTAGTGCTGGGGCTGGGAACTCCACTGCCCTAAGATAGTAATTTCTTTTAAACCAGTAATGCAAAACTTACTATAATTTAAAATGTACCTGCCTCTGCCATGATGCCTTGTCAACTGCAGAGGTAATTTGGCAAGTTATGCTATGCAAACTTAGAAAATACAGGACTGAATGGTGCAGAAATAATGATTAGTGTAGTAAGATTTTGAAGAAACCCGAGATCACTGTTGAGGAATGCTGAATCTGCCCATTACCTCAGCTTAATGGAGCGCTTTCAAGTCTAAACAATTAATTTTCTGGAGATTTTCCACAGCTTCCTGAAGATCAGAGCACAATCACAAACTCCCAACACGAACCCAATTTCCTCTCTGCAACAGCTTTTCAATTAGTCTAGGTAGAGTAAGTGTAGAAAATACAGCACTTATATCAATCTATATACCTTTACAAAACTTTCCAAAAGCAAATAACTGGTTTCAAGGTTGGATAAATCATAAAGGAGAGTTATTGTACTGGATCTAAGACATTAGAAATCTTTTCAATTACTGACATTTAATTCCCTTATTATTTTCATTTGTTAGTTCCACCTCATTTTGGATATATTCTTTTATTTCACCATTAAATCTGTTTGGTTCAGAGCCATGATCAGATCACATTTAAGGTCTGTGGATAGCCAAGACATCAGACACAAAAAAAAAGTGATTAGAAACCCCACACTTAGTATGCTCTATCTAACACCTTCTGAAAGGTTGTTACCCTAAATGCAAAACCAATGTGGCCTGACACTGGTGAAAGTTGGAAAAGTAGGAGACAAATGCATGAGTTATTTTTTACATTAGGTAGCAAACTGAGTTCTTCTTTAACCACTTAATTACCTTTGCCTGTCAGGAAAAAACATTGCTATGAAAATTAATATTATCTTTGTTATGGATGTGTCCCTGAAGATGTGGATGCACTGACATATCTCCATGTACGAGGCCTGCAAGCAATGAAATAATTCCACCTTGTGAGCAGATGCAGGTTTTGTACTATCACCAAGGATTTATTACGTAGTTTAATGGCCATTACTTAGCATCATCTGCTCTTTTTATATATCCTCTATCAGCATACCCATTTTCATCTTTCAGCCTTATTATCTCATGTATATGAGCAAAGAATATGTGATGGGTAGAGGGAATATAAACCAGACCTAACTGGCCACAGGCAAGTCAAGCTCAGTTTCCCTGACTCAGGTGGAGCAGACTCAGCACAATGTGTATTGGGTACATGACAATGTGAGCACAGTGCCCGAGGGAAGGACAACCTGATACTTAAAGCAGGATCTGCCCTATCTTACCAATTTGGGGCTGCTTTCAGACACCAACATGCTTTTTGCAGCACCTCAGATCTCCCCGCAATGAACAGGAACGTTCAAAGAATGGCTGGAGTTGGAAGGGACCTTAGAGATCAGCTTGTCCCACCCCCCTCTCCACCAAGGGCACAACACCTTCCACTGGACCATCCAAGCCCTGTACAACCTGCCCTTGAGCACTTCCAGGAATCCAGGGGCAGCCCCAGCTTCTCTGGGCAACCTGTGCCAGGGCCTCACCACCCTCACAAGAAAGAATTTCTTCCTCAGATTCTCAGATTAAAGTCTACCCTCTTTCAGCTGTGAAGCTCTCACCTTTCCTGGAGGCTCCATACTCCAGACACTGCCAGACAGGAGTATGAAAAAATTAAAATTTCCTTATTGCTGCTGAGACCACGGGTCCCTCTGTGAGAGCTGAGTATGGCGTGCAGGACATCTGCCCCAAACAGGTTGTTTGCTCCAGCACCAAGATAGAGAAATGGTCAGAACCATCTCTGGTACCATCTGCTGCCATGGTACATAGAATAAATCATTCATATTTCAGAGGAGCAGGATATGTATCGCAGTGTTAGCAGCTACCTGTACACACACAATATTTCCTCTTTCAATTCTAGTTTTTCCAGCATTCTCCTCCATCTGAACCCTCTGCAGTTAGTTCTAAAAGATTTGTTGCATTTTTCTATAAATTTCTATCCCCTACTCCAGATGGACTGTAATTTTCCTTTGTGTAGATCACAAGTACAAAGAAGATTCAGACGGTCTTTAAAAAAAATTTTGAGATTTAGGGCAGCAGAAATAAGGACTCATTGTGAATTCTCTACTATATATCACCAGGAGAGATAAAATACAGAGAAGAGCTGTTGGACAAAGATCCCTCCACTCTCCCAAGTGCATGGGAGATCTTACTTTGCTTTTCAGGCTCAGGTTCTCCAAGTTCTGACCTAGGCCCTTCCTGCACTCCCTAAATTCATCTTAAATTCCCCTTTAAATCTCACATGGAGCAGCAACAGCTCTCCAGTGGTGCAGCCTAAAAGCCCTCACATTACCCTTCCTCTAAAGAATATATGGCTGGGAACAGGATCCCTTTTCCTTTTACAATCCACTTGAATTCTTGAACTGGAAGCTGCTGTGAAAAGGCAAATGCAGCCTCAATTACCTATGGTGGCGTTCTCCTGTTGCTTTTAGGATCCCTGTGACCTCCAAGTTTGGTTCTTCGTTATACCAGCTGCTGGTGCTCCTATGAGCTTGTTGTTTTCCTGGCTCTGCCAGGCATCTTCCTCTCCAAAACCTGCAGGGACAGTCCCAGATGAAGTTCGGCCTGTGGCAGCAAGTTCCCACACTGTGACCTGGGTCATTTTTGAGCCTATTGCATTAGAACTGAAATAAAAAAGGAAAAAAACAGAGATAATCTGAAATAAAAGCATAACGAAATGATGTGTGAAAACTAAATTGCCATCTCACAGCTTAGTGCCCAGCCCAGATCCGGGTATTATGGCACTTATGATACAACGAGCCATTGACTCATCAGCAGCATGACAGTTAACTGCTCTGCTGACAAGCATAAATCTATTCCACCACTATTTTGTATTATTAATTAGAAGAGGGGGGAGCAGTATTTGTAGCATATACTGGTGGCTCATCTACTGCCTAATGTGATAGGTTTTATTTGGCTTGAAAAATCATCTATTCAAATTGTGCATCAAGGTCATAACACATGGGTAGTTCCACTCACCGTGGCATTTTGATGGTGGCTGTGCTAGGTGGGAGCTCACATGCCATATCATTACTTCCCACACATCAACTGGAGAGGCAAATAAACTTTTGATTCATAATGGGAACACAATGGAAGCAAGCTGAAAGCCTGCCTCCAACAGCTTCAGTTAAAGGTATTAGGAGTTAAGGTACAAGCTTGCAGAAGGATAACAAGATAAATCTACTCACACTCTACAGAAATATCTATCACTATTCCCCAGTATTGCTACCTGTGTATGGATCTGATCAATATTCAGTATCACCTCCACTTTACCCAGAAGCTGTGCAATATGCTAAATTAGCTTTTTCTATTACCATATCAAAGGTATGCTTGAAATTGAACATCACTGTAATTTAACTGAAATTACAGGCAGACCAGGTCTGTCTTGATCAGTTTGCAAACCCCTCCACATTAATCATATTAAAGACACTGCAGATGAACAAATCAGCAATGCAGGCAGAACACTGGCTGGCTTGAGTAAAGTCCTCAAATGCCCCTGACACTGGGGACA
Organism: Acrocephalus scirpaceus scirpaceus; assembly: GCA_910950805.1. Classification (NCBI taxonomy): domain Eukaryota; kingdom Metazoa; phylum Chordata; class Aves; order Passeriformes; family Sylviidae; genus Acrocephalus; species Acrocephalus scirpaceus. The sequence goes on from OU383785.1 coordinate 8,521,156, forward strand.
CGGGGAGGCCTGAATGTCACTGCAGAGGTTTGTGGGCCATGCCAGCACCATGGTGAGTGTGCTGGTCCCATTCCCAGTCTCCCATCACCCAGCAGTGTTCCACCATCACCAAATCCTCACCCCAACACCAAAGGCTGGTTGCAGGTACACTCACTTGGGATGTACTGACCCAATCTGAAAACATCATCATCATCATCTCCCCCAGCTTCAGCAATCCATTTCTCCAATACCTGCCCACCTGACAATGGTGGCACTGTGCAGGTGGCTTCAGCCATGCAGAGGGACTGGCTGGCTCAGACCATGCACTGGTGTCCCCAGAGGGGTGTGGGCAGCTGGAAGAGCAAGGACAGGAGGTTCGCTGTGTCCAGCTGAGCTGAGGCAGCACCCACCCCTGAAGGATGAGGTAGGCACATCCAGTGCCCTTGGCTCCTGGCTCTCCATTTCTAAGAACAGGAGCTCCTGCCTATGACTTTTCCAACCCTTGCTTCCCACCTCTTGCTTGGCCTCAGGTCTTTATTTCTTGGTAGGAATTTCTGTTTTCTTTCAGTGACTTTCTTATGCTCAGGACATCTCTGATTTTAACAATCTTCAAATTATGTCCTTAAAATAAACCTGACAATCAGCAATATATAAATTATAATTTCCTTCTCCACATGCTTCAACTATTATCTTAATCAGGCAATCATGTCACTTCACTTATAGCCCTCAATTACCCAAGTTTGTATTATATCATCCGTATCTGATGGCACACCAAGCCATCTGCAAATCCTCAGGGCTAATGCAATCCTGAGTCCTTAAAGTTTTTCCCATTCTTTTGTGCTGCAAGAACTGGTTTCTATGTAGAGCAATGACTATTAGATGACACCCAGGTGATGAGAGGGTTTTCTTTACACATCCACCATTTTATCTGACCTGTTAAACAAGACCTAACAGAAGGAAAGCATCACTCTGCTAAATACAGGTGGCCCAGGGTGCTGTTAGTGCTCAGTCCTCACACAGGGCACCAGCTGATGATGGACCCAAATGACTGAAGCTGAAAAAAGTGGCATCAACCTTTTATTATCTCCTGATGGTGGACTTACAACTGACACCAAGATGGTGGCAAGCATCAGCCTTTTGTTACTCTACAGTAAAACTTTCATACCTTTTCTCTGTGAAATCTCACAAACAGCACCACACAACACCAACCCCTTCTCTCTTCCTCCTCACATAACCAGCCAACCCACTCTTTTATAACACACATCCTTATTGGCCATAACTGCAACCTATTAAGGGCCAGGCTGCTTCTACTCTTTGGTAATTAGTACAGCTGCAACTCATCAGGGGTGAGGTTGCCTGCAGCACCATCTCTATTCTCTTACAATCCATTCTCCCACATGGTACCACTAAATCGTGAAAAGAAAACTCTAGAATTAAATGTCTTTGCTGGGATTACTTGCACAAGTGAAGCTGGCAACAGTCACATGTTTTTTGAGACATTTTAAAAGGAAAACTTCTCTGTGGGATGGCCATACACTTACCTGGTACACAATTCTCCAGCTCCTCAGTCTCCCTGCTCTTCATGGTCCTGAGCTTATCAAATTGCCCATGGGATGGACATGCATTTTCCTGGGACATGGTCCTCAGCTCTTCCAGTACTCTGAGCACCAGGAACAGAACACTTGATCAATGAACACACAGACTCCTGATTCTGCAATCACACCTGACCACTCAGACCTGTAACATTCCCACAATCTCTGCACAAGGAGAAAATTTCTAGGATGGAAGCTCCCCATTTGTATGCTTGGAGCCAGCCCACCTGCTCACCCAGCACCAGCCTCCCTGCATGCATTATTAATGAGCAATATCAGTCTCCTGTTTTCAGCCAGCTAATTTGTTCTCACAGTCATGATTCCAAATATCACACAAGTAATTCATCAAGTTATTTTAACTGTAGTTAGATAAGCCCGTTAGCCATCATAAATTTAAATAAATTATCCTTTTCTCACACATGGAGGTGCAAGAGGCAGAGTGCCTTGGCAGGTGAGATATACCCCTCTGCATTTTTGGTGGCATGTGCAGTACTGGGTAACTCCAATCTGTGTGGAAGTGTGGCCCCAAAGAGCCCTCTCTGCTCTGCAGCAGGGAGCAGGGGAGCCAGCCCTAGCCACTAGCCCTGGGTCACCATGAGCACTTCACGTGGGAGGTCTCAGCCATGAGATCTCAGTGTCACAAATTTTCAGAGTTGAATGATAAACACACCCCAAAATGGAGAGTCTTTGCTTAGTCCTACCCCTCAGGAGCTCTTGGTTTTCAGACACCTTATTTCATTCACTGAAGCCAAACACCCTCTTCCCTCACTTGCTCCACTTCTTTGAAAGAGTGATTTTACAGCAGCTCAAGATTTCAGGTATACATCATCCCTTGGGCTTTGGATTGCAGGTTCCCATTCAGTGCTTTGAAAGTCTTTCTTTCTTCCCCATCTTTGAGAAACAAGGTGTATCAATGCCAGAACTCTGGGGCTACAAAAGAAGAGGAACAGCCAGGCAGTATCTGTCACCATCACCACTTGCTTTGATCATGGGGACTCACTTTGCTCCAGGGAAAAGGAACAGCTCCGTGTGACCCCAAATTCCTCTGAGGCTCAGCCTCCCCCAGAAACCGACAGAAGAGGGTGCAACACTGCAAAAAACCCAGCGTGAGTAGCTGTTACAAGCACTGATTTTCAAACAAGTAACCTCGGCAGGGAGTGACATTTCACAGATGTAAATCATTCCTGACTTTGAACACGCCACGTGAGGAGCACCCTGTGCTGCCACACGGTCTTGTGAGGGGTTGTCACAACAAGTTAGCAACTGATTTTTGCAGAAAAGCCACAGAGGTGTTGTATTTATTGCAGCAGGATGATGGTAAACAACTGTGCATAAATATAAAGAGAATCTAATTTTAGTAGGCAGAGAAATTAAGTTATACCAGTCTTAGTTTAAATTGCTGGGATGAGGTTTTTCCAAGTATTTTAGATGAAGGTGTAGAAAATCAACAGAACTGACTGAGGTTTACAATTAAAACCAGGAGGAAACATTAGAAAGAATATCAGACTTTGGGGTTTCTGAAACTGAGACATCCACTGTCTGTTAGGAGCTAGGATCAGGTATTGAGAGGTAGAGGTAGATTATCTAACATCTGCTTATGATGAGACTCTTTCAGCATTTGATATTGATATCCACCACCATGAAAGAGTCAACACGGCCTGGAGTGGAGTCACTCAGGCAATTTTAACATCCTTGCTTCTGCAAAGATGCTACTACCTATGTAGGAAAGGTGTTTCATTTCTTAATATCACAGATCTAAACAAACAGTTTTAAATTAAATTCATACAAGTACAGAATGAGCTTACTTCCAAATATTGCTTAGGAAGCATAGGGGATAAAAAAGGTCCTTTTCAATCTAATTGTCCGATTTATTTAAAAAAATAAAAAAAAAGGCAACAAAACATATGAAATCTCTGTGAAAGGGAATTAGCCTGGGGGTTTGGATTATTCCCATTTCTGAAGCAAACAGAATGTTGGCTTACTCATATCTGTGGGCTACACAGACAGATTCAATAACCTGAAATATTGTGGACCTCTTCCTTCCCATTCATCACAAAATAGGCTGCAGATGTGCAGCCACATCAATCGTGGCACTGATGTTCTTTAGCACATCTTTTCAGTGAGGGACCTGCTTCTCAGCACAGGCATTGATAGGATCACCCTGCTGTCTTGGCTGCAGCTCCAAATGCCAAAGCAGGAGAGAACAATCCTGGTGTTGGGTGATCTCAGACAGAGCCACCACCACAATCTGGGTTGGAAAAACATCTACATCTCCCTGAAAATAGGAAATGTTCAGGGAGTGACTCAGCCACAATCACCCCGCAGACAGAGCAGCACAGGGGTGCTTACAGGTGCTTTCTAATCCCTTCTGGTAACTCTCATTCTCCCAGCCCATTATTTTTGTCAGTCTTCAAAGGTCTTTTTTCTGTGCCTCTTTCTTGTCACCTTCCAGGTTCTGCTTTTGCTATTTCTTTCTCACTCAGGTCTGTTCTTCTTTAAACTTTCTTGCTTAATCTTCTGTCCTTTCTCATCCATAACTTTCTGTTCCTACAGTACCATCTGCCCCAGGAGAGCTGAGAAAAAGGGCACAATTTTTAACCTTGTCCTCCATTTTGGCCCCCCTTTTATCCTTCCACCTGCTCCAATCTCTACTCACAACTGTGTTTAATATTGCTTTCCCCTCCTTAGGTACTGGATCAGAGCTTTCCCTTCATTCCCACATGCTGGAGGCACCTGGAGGTGCTAGGAACTCTGTCAGCAAAGCTCACAGCACTCTAAGGAGAGAAATGGGGGTGAGAAGTCCAGAACAGGGTGCCTGTGTCCTTGCACAGCAATTAGCAGGTGGAAACAGGAGCTGAGGTTTTACCCCCACCCCGGCACAGACTCACTGCACAGCAAGAGCCCCCCAGATCTAAAATTAATCTCAGACCTCACCACAGTATCACCAGACTCAGTTAATAAATATTAGTGAAATGCAGAGATCCCTGGATGAAAACTGGAGTGGAGTTGTAGACTGCCACGTTTCATTAATTTCTTATTATCTTATAAGGGCTTCACTGGAGCCCAGAGGACTGCATGAATAGTGCATGAATCTGAAGAGTTTTGCTGTCATCCTCACCTTCAGCTTGAAAATGTGGCTTGTGGGAACCCAGACCTGAAGGATGCCTTGGCTGAGGACAGACAACACATTCAGGAGCTGATCCTGGCTGTTGGGAAGGGGCTGGGCTCTCAAGTCTCTTGAAGTTCAGCACAATGTAAGTAAAACACATTTAATTAAGGGGGAAACCCCTCCTGAAGTTGGAGTGAGTGTGCTGGAGTGACACAGGAAAGTGTTGGACTGTGCAGGCAAAGCAGGAATGGTCATGGACAAGATAGGGGGTGGCAGGAGAGGAAGGATGGTGGTTTTTAGAAGATCACAGAGCCATAGAAAGGTTGGAAAAGACCATCAAGAGAACATCCCAGTAGTCAGCAGAGCAGCCTCACCCAGCACCTCCAGTCACCCCAGCTCCCATAAAAATTTCTTCTGTCTTCTCACTGAGCAAGACAAGGTCCCAGCTACCACAGGAAAACACTGAGGTTGGGATTTGCCTCTTCTAGGAAATCTGCTTTGCCTCCAGATCAGATGGGATCTGGTAGGAAAACAGCACTGCCACAATTGACAATGTATCACACTGAGCAAATAAGTCATCTCTTACTGAGTTACAGAGGCTTCCCAACTACTCCTCTAATCAGCACAAGGTAACTCTCATTCATTTATAAGCCCTTCACCATGTTATTTTAAACGAAAATCATCTCTCTCTCATTTAGCTCAGCAGTCTGAAAGTTGATTTGGCTGAAACATAGGAACATCTCTCACCAGGAGAAATAGCAGCAACCAAGTTCTGGAAACAGCATTTTAAATCACTGCTGGCATTTATTTCTACGTATAATAGTACTGGTATCAGTTAATCTGCTTAAAAGCACAGTGCTACTGCAACATTCACGTGGAGAGTGTGAGGAGACAGCCAATAACTCTCACTTTCCCACCCAATCCAGCAGAGCTCTGGTACCCAAACCCACACCTACACATGTTCTGTGCTCTGTGTGTTTTACAGCTGAAGGCAACTACCTGAAGAGTGCTGGGTTCAAGCTGACCCAGGCAGGAATGCTGGGCAGTGTGAAAAACACCAAGTTACAGATCCTGGCTTTGGCTGTTCTTGGCACTGTGTATTTTCTCATCGTTTTAAATCTTACTTTATTTCTAAGTATTACCTGAATCTTACCCCTCTCTGTTCTCCATCAGTGATCTCAGAATCATGGGGACGTAGAATCATAGAATGGTTTGGGTTGGAAGGGACCTTTCAGAGCATCTCATTCCAGCCCTCTGCCATGGGCAGGGACACCCACTAGACCAGGTCACTCAAGCCCCATCCAGCCTTGAACACTTGCAGGGATGAGGCAGCCACAGCTTCTCTGTGCATTCTGAGTCAACACCTTCAGGCACATTGAAGATCTTCCTAATACACAGTCTAACCCTCCCTTCTTTAGTTCAGAGTCATTCCCTTCCCTTGCAGCTGCTGGGCTGCACAACCCACAGCTCCTCTCCAGCTGCTTCCTGCTAAAGCACACAACAAGAGATGAAGGCAAATACCAGGGTCTGAGGGTATTTTTGAGGTGCTGGTGGCACTGGGTGGCACATGGTGGCACTGACGTCTCAGTTTGAGGCTTGGAGCAGGATTGGGCAGAAGGGTACAGCTGCAGGAGCAGGAGGTGTTGCCTCCTCGACAGACATCAATATAGCTCTCTTTGTGTGCAATGTGTTAATTCCAGGCAGAAATATGTGTGTATCCTGCTACACAAAGCCCTTTCAGATGTTAATGACTCAAGCATTAAAGGGCTTGTCTTGGTTAAAAGTCTTTTGATATTGCCTTCCCTCATTTCACTGCCTGCTCCTGCTCAGCACTGGGTTTTGTTTTGGCCCCTTTTATCAGGACAAAGCCTTTGCATTTTAATAAATACAGAAGCTCCTCAGACTGCTGCAGTCCATGAAATACAGACATTGATGAACTTCATGTTAGTGACAAGGATAAACCTTTCATTTTTCTACAAGACCAGGGGATCTCACAACCCTAAAAGATCTGCTGGGTGTCAGCAGTGCAGGGCCAACAGCACACAGCAGAGCTACTCTTCTTCCAGCTGGCAGAGAGCACTAAACCCAAAAGGAAGCATCCCCTGATGGCACTCACCAGCCTGGCTCTGATGCCAGGCAGAGCCCTGAGCCCACCCCAGTGACTTTGCAGTGACTTTGGCAGTTGGCACAGTTTGCTTTCCCAGCTGACATTGAAATAACTTTGCAGCAAGCAACCCACAGACACCCCGTGCTCCATTTACCTCCCCCGAAACAGAAAGACTGTGCAAAGCACTTTTCTCCATCCAAACATATCATGGAGATGCAGTAAGCATCTTTGCTTCCTAATTGAAATCATACATCACTTACTTAAGTGATACTAAATCAGACGCAAACATCACTGGCAATTCAAGCATTAATAACCAGTTCCCTGCTCCAAAGACAACAGGTCCTCTGCCAACATAACCCTCACGGCTTCCCACAAAGCCAGCCCCTATTCTGCTCCTGCCAACAAGTCCCCACACTGCTGCTGTGCACATTGATCCCACAGAGGAGTTTTTTCCTCAGAGGTCATGCATTTTAATTTTAGGTGCCAGGAGAAGGCTGCAGCTGAGCTGTGCCTCCTCTGGGACCAGGGAAATGGGGTAATGACATCCCTGATTACTTTTCCCAGGGGCTGGGAGCTGCAAGACATTCTCCTGTCTGTCCCAGGGTGGAGCAGGCTGAGGCCGCCCCAGCCACTCATTTGGTAGAAGCAAAGCACAGCCTGCCCCAACAGCCTCTCACATGGGGACAGAGCCATCCTAACTCCCTGTCCTGTGCCAATCCCAGCCCCACAAGTCATTGAATCACAGAATGGTTTGGATTGGCACTTTAAAGCTCATCTAGTTCCAACCACCCTGCCATGGGCAGGGACACTTTCCATTAGATCAAGTCACATCACTGTGAGGCTGCTTTGCCTTGTGGGAGCCATCCAAGAGATTTTTGTCGAGGTTGTTCTGACCCACAGCTCTTAGAAGATGACTTTATTTCATTTTTTTAAAATACTCAGACAGGTTTTATAATGGATTTTTAATTTTGTGAGAAGCAGAAACAAGATCTAATTCACCTTTTAATGCACAGCTTATGTGTGCCTCATGGATCTCTCCTTTAATGCTTCTCCCTCAATTCTACTTTTGACAGATCATATTGTATCATATAGAACTCACAGAGTATAGATAATACCGAATATAAACCATATAGAATCATAGACTGGTTTGGATTGGAAGGGACCTGAGAGATCACCCAGTTCCAACCCACCTGCCATGGACAGCGATGTCACCCACTAGATCAAATTTCTTCTGAGAAAGCTCCATAGCTTTAAACATGAAGGGAGGATCACCTTGCTCCCACAAGAAGACTTTGCATTGTTTTCTCCTTTAATCTGACATTTTATACCCCAGCAAAAAGGAGAGCCATACACATGGTTATGAACACAGCTGAGTTTATGTGCAGTCAGCAATTAATTTAACAAACTTTTCAAAGAGGTGCAGTCCCCTGCCCAGTCAGCCTCCTTTGACTGAAGCTGCTGGAAGAGCTGCCAGTGGGAAATGAAGAGCTGACATCAATCTCTCTCCCTCTCTCTCTCTCTGCTAATAGAGATGCCTATTTAGTTTACCTGTCCTGTGTCATTCTCCTCAGCTCAAACCTCATATCAATAACAATAATAGCAGCTATTACAAATAATCTCTGTCAATTATCTAATTTACAGGACTATTCAAATGGTCTTTGAGCTGAAATGTAATTTGCTTGTTACTGAGTCCTCTCGACTGTCTTGCTCCTGTGCCAGAGGAAAACCACTGTCCACTTCATCTGTGCTGGAGAAACAAAGCAGTTTTCCCCTAACTTTGATTTTCATTTCCCATTCAGCTATTAGAAGAAACCCATTCATCACAGGTATAGGTTTTCTCTCTGAAAACCTTCAGCATTTAAAAGCTTTTGACTGAAATATAACATATTAATGGAAGCCATGATTGCACAGCCCTCTGCTGACCTTCCATAGGCTGAAATTGCTTATTTTGCTAAATTTATTTGCTACCCATTTATCAATCTAAATCTAAGGTGGTTTTAAAGGTCATAAACCAAACAGCTACTGAAATATGATTAAGGAATATGGAAATAAATTACAAACTCACAGTGTTATCCCTTCCTGTGACTTAGTGGTGGAAGCTTGGATGAAGTATGCAAACTTTTTTAACATCTTTTGTATTTGGGGATCCGTCTGCCTCCAGAGAATTGCTCAAGCTCTGTTAATTCATAATGTGGTGCTTTGTGCCTACTGAAAGGAGGATTAGAAGGGCCAAGCTCTGGGTCAGAAGCAGAATAAGAAAAGGCTTTAACTTTCCTTAGAGGGAAAAGTCTCTCCTTGATGGCCAGACACACTGTGCTGAGAACTTCCTTCCCATTGAATGTGTAGGGCAGTCATTACCATGTGCAGTTCCCAGACCACCTCCAAAATAATTAATGGGGCATTAAATGGCCTTAACACTGCAAGATTAGCATGAAACATGCTGAAGGTTACAGGAAAAACAAGCAAAAACAAGTTTTCTGTCTGGAGGACAGAAGGAAAGGGGAATCTTCATGAAGCTTTGAGGCACATTGAGCAAAGTTGGTTATGGTAAAATAGCCAAAACAATTCAGTGTTGAGCATCAGGGTGGAGGGATTGTGCACAACTGAAGCTGGGGTGAAGAAGCATGATCAAACTGCTCTGCATGAGCTGCCAGAGGAGCACTGGAGAGCATTAGGTGCTGTCTTAGTGCTTGTTTGGGAGTAATTAACCATGAGCACAACAGCAGTGGTCTCACACCCTTGTCCAGCTGCCATCCAGTTGCTGTCCCTTGACTGTTCCACAGACCAGTGCCCTGGTCCTGCCCTGCCACTGGGTAGAGTTTCTTGAGAAGCTGTGAATGTCCCATCCCTGCAGGTGTTCAAGGCTGGGTTGGATGGGTGTTGGACCAGCCTGGTCTATGGAAGGTGTCCCGGCCCATGGGAAGGGGTCACAACTGGATGATCCTTAAGGTTCCATCCAACCCACACCATTCTGTGATTCTTCAGAGTGAGTTGGACCAAGGAAATCTGTTCTCTCTTCAACGTGTATTAAAAGTAACTGGTAAGTCATATAGGCTTAAAGGCAAACTGCCTTCTCAGAATTAGGCATTAATTCCTGCATGTCATAGAAACAATTTTGACTTCATTATCAGAAACTTCAGTGAAATGAGTGTTCAGTCACTGGTGAGTCTTAATTCTTGATGAACCTCTAATTGCTTTGCCCAGCAGACATGGGTAAGTACACACAAATGTCTACATCCCTACAAAAATCAAACACCACCTCCACAAACAAAGCCACTTTTGCTCAATATCACTTGATTTCCCAGGGAGCATATTTCCATGTAGCAAGAAAGAACTTTTTGGGGTTTTTTAAGCAGATCTACAAAGACAGAGCTCCAGTGCTCTCTGGCAGGAGTATTGCAGGTAGCACTAGCAAATGATGCAGCCCGAGGTGCAAAATATGCACAGCATTGTTCCTGAGCTGTGATCACTTTTAGGTGTTGGTTTTGGTGCCTTTTCTTTTCCCTCTGGTCTAAATTGATTAATGAATTATTAATAAAAGAGACGTGCATAGCAGACAGACACTGTTTCATAAAGACCTCTTTAGAGAACTGTGGGATGAAGGCAAAAACAGGCAAGGCAGTAAAAAGGCAGGATGAAAGCAAGCAGCAGCTTGTGAGTGTATTATAAGTAACAATAAACCCAACAGAAAAACAAGAAGGCAAATTACTGCCTGGCACAGCCCCTGCAAGGGGCTGCTTAAATGGATTGCTGAAAAAATTAGATGTACCAACACACTACAGCAGCCAGAAATACAGCCTTGCACATCAGACCAGTAATATTAAGATGTACACACAGCAAAGATTTCTGATTGCTTTATTTCTGGATTGACTCCAAGACAAAGAATCCAAAGATAAAATAGAGGGTATGAAAGATAACTTATAGCAGTTAAGACAAATAACAGGGCTTGTGACTTGGAAAATCCAGCTCTTCTCCTATTGATCTAAGAAAGCATTTCTGCAAGAGCCAGTGCAGGTCTTGCTTGCATTTAAAAGCCTGAGCTTTGGGGAAGATTTCTGCTCACCTGCAGCACCCCTGTGAGAGGATCCAGCTTCTCTGCTGATTCCTCACTGCTCAGCAAGGACTTGAGGTAATACTTTAGCCTTTCCTTAGTCTAAATCTCTGAAAAGAATTTTCTCTGCTGCCTGTTTGTTTTTACTAAATTTGCAGGAACATGATCACTTCAAAGCCTCCATTATCAGAAAATAGGGTTGAAATGTGTTAATAGGTCCAAAAGTGGCAAGAAGAAACGATACACCCCCCACACAGGCATAGACACTGCAAGCCTGATACCACAAATGTCATTTCCTTAGGAAACCAAGATATGAAACTAAATTGGTGCTTTCTGTGGCCTGAATCACTTCTGTCACTTTCAGACAGTTTTTAATTCTGCACGCTGCAGATCCAAATTATGTGGAGTCTATTCTGGGCATAAGGAACTGGAAAGGGACCAGATGTCAGAAAATTGATTCTACTGACACAGATCCAGGGGAATGATTCTGTGGATTGGACCCAACTTTCGTAAGATATTTTAGCAATTTCTCCAAGTCCAATTAGCAACTGATGTGTAATGCATTGAGAAAGCCTGTGGTTAAAGACTGTATTCCTATTAACACACTTACTACCTGCAGAGTTTGATGTGTTGTCAGCTTAAAATGAATCGTAAAAAACTACATTTTAAATAAGGGTCAAGAAAAGGAGCGAATAGGCATAAACAGAATTTTACAGCTATCCATAATAGAGTTGCAGCAATAAAAAATGAGTTAGAAAGAATACATAGGCATTCTGAATTATATGACCACAAAATTATGTCTTGATTGACTCTTAGCTTTAATGCTTGCATTGGCTGGCACAGTTGGATCACAGAATTTCATTTGAATATATTAACATTTATTAAAAAAATGATCAATTTTGAAGTTATGAAATGCCTTTCTAATTTACTGCACTGCCATTTACTGCTAGGGAGCTGAACATTTTTCCAGGCAGACATCCTGGGAGTTCATTCTGGACTGTTATTTATTTGAAGAAAATTAGTTGTTTAAGTTTTAGACTAATGCTGCTGGAGGACAGCTGTGGGAGGCGGTGCAAGCTGGGCAGCAACATCACACTGTTTGTTAAGGACAACTTTGTTTCTCTATAATGAAAATAAAAAGAGATTACTCCACTATGAAAATCGCAAATCAGAGAGAAATTATTGCCCAGAGAAGCTGTGGATGCCTCATCCCTAGAAGTATTCAAGGCCAGGTTGGACAGGGCTTAGAACAACCTGGTCTAGTGGAAGGTGTCCCTGCCCATGGCAGGGGTTTGGAATGAGATGAGCTTTAAGGTCCCTTCCAGCCCAAACCATTCTGTGACTATGAAATCAGAATGGAACAATTTTAAGTAAGTTTTGCTACAAGCAGCCAGAAAATAGGGCTTAATCCTGACCTCATTGATATGAGTCAGTGAGACATCCAAAATAATGATGTTTTCATTTTGCTAAGCACCTGCTGATGAGCTGCACTGGACATGGAGCACACTGAGCCTCTGAGTCTTGTCCAACTTGCACCAAAAAAAAAAAAAAAAAAAAATAAAACTTATAGGTCTCCACCCTACCAGTCACCTGGGCCTCATCCTATCACTGAGGAGATAAAGAGCTGGACTCACATCCAAGGCTCCAAACCATAAATCTCATAGCCCATAATAGTCCAGGAAAAATGGTCCCCATCCCCTGTGAGGTGGATGGACCTGAATTAATCATCACCACCACGAGCAGATGGAGACCCAGCTCCCCTCCACCACAAGCACTTTGGCAATAACTTCCCTCCAGCACCAGAAGAAACTCAGGATTGAAGAAGCTGCACCTAAAGTCCAGCCCAAGCCAGCAGTGTCCAACAATGCTGCCTAACTTGGCTCTTCTCCACCCAAAGCCTGCACACAGGCAGGTAGCTGGTCTGCAGAGAAGCAGCCCTCAAATGTGGGTTTGGGGCTCAGCTCAGTGAATGATGGCTATAAGTCAAGATCCACACAGTCCACGGGTTGTTTTTTTTTAAGACTGGAGTTACAGGAATTTATTATAGGCTCCTGACTAAAGTGTGTTCATTTGATAATGCACCTTCTTCCAGGTGAAATAATAGCCACATCAATTAAACATACAACTTCAGAAAATACAAGGTTCCAAGGCAAAAGCTCTTCTACCTCACTGCTGAGATTTTCCAGGCTGCCAGCAATTTGATTGCCAAGATCTCAGTAGGACTTGAAACAATCAATTATTGACATTGCAATCCAGTGCCTCCAACAACGCTGTTCACTTTGCTGGAGATCTGGCAGCAGGAGAAAGCACTCAACAGCTCTGTAAAACATCTGGACAGGGAGCTCAGCCCACAGCACCTCGATTCCAACAGCTGCTGTCCTGGGAGGCTGGACCCTGCTGAGTGAGAGGAACAGGGCAGTTATAAGGGAGATGCTCCAAACCATGTGTTTTCAGTTTAATAACAGCAAGCAACTTGCAACACATTTGGCTCCCAATCATATGTATCCCAGTTGTCTCGTGAAACATTTTGTGTAAGTTTGGAGAGGCAGCTTTAGTGTATGTTACTACTAACTGCCTTACTCCTCAGCTGTGCAACAACAAACCACCCTGAAACACAGTTTTATATTAGCAGCAGACAGGGATTGACTAATTAGCAAAAAATATAATTTTTTTCTTGATATAACGTTATAAATACATATTAGCTAATTAAAACTCAAAAGCTATGTCCAAGAATAACAGCCTTTTTCTTTGTTTTTTTTTTTTCTTGGGTATTCCCCAGTCACACATTTTCTTTTCCTCTGCCATGTCTCTGGCATAATAAATCACTAAAACTGGACATGTGTCCAATTAAGTGGTGAGATATTATTTAGTCTCATCTTCAGGGATCAAAAAGAAAACTTACCTACTTCATTTACCTATTAACAACAGCAGTTCACTGCTCACAAAATGGGACATGAAGCCATTTCTGTACCTGTTGGTTTAACCAACAAACTCAAGCAAAGGGCTTGAAAGCTTTTACCTGGGAAGGACCCATAATTTGCCCACAGTTCAGTAACTCAGAGGTGGGAAGTGGGAAGGAAAAGGAGGAAGGGTGATGGTGTGGTCCAGACAGGCACATGCCATGATGGAGGCAGCAATCTCATCCTGGGGAAGAGCAGGACGGTTCAGTGAGGCAGGAAGGCATCCCTCCAAATGTGGGAGCAAAAGGAGCAAGGAAAAGCTAAGGGGTTATGCTCTAACCTAAAGGGGATTACTCCACAGTGAATGAGAATATGACTGGGTAGGACCATTAATAAGCATCAGTGAGTCTGAAACTGTCAGACCGCAAAGGCTGAAATCCGTGAGCGACTGTTCCCGTACTCTGAGAGCATTTGGGATTAGGCATGGCCTCTTCATGCATCCTCTCACATTGTTGAGCTGTGAATCCAATTTCACAGACCACACTGACTCTTTGAAAGGAACTTGTCCATATTTTCTTTACATCAGCCTCTGTGCTGATCCATTTGCAACAGCTGTCATTTTGTCTCCCAGATTCATGAGGTTCAGAAATCAGAGCTCAGGAAACAAACTAATCCAAATCAAATGGACCTAAAATGTCTTCCCAAATAGAAGATTAGTATCTCCTTCCACCATGGAAATCACTAACGCACATCCATAAGGCCTGAACGTCAGGCTTCCTTCACAGGAATATAATCAGAAAGTTCTCCTGGCTGGCAGCAAACTCACCTCTTTGCTGTATTTGATAATACCTGTTCTTTATGCACAGACAGGAGAAGGGTAAAGAATGGTATTATCTCATTACTGACACCGACCACAGTTCAGGCACTAAATCCTACCTAAGAGAATATGCCTCCAAATATTCATAACTTCTCTTTGCATGAGAAGAAACTATGATTAATCAGCAGTATAGAGAGCCCCTGCCCTGTGACATTCTGGAGAAGATCAGAGCATCCCCTTCTGGTTTCATGACTGAGACCAAAATTTTCCAGAATTTCATTATGATCTTATTAACATTAAGAGATCACAAGAAGTATATAGAAACAGGCAGAATATTATTATTATTACTACTACTACTATTATTATTGTTGTTACTACTACTACTTTTACTATTATTATTTATTCAGTGTACTCACAATAAAACAGCTCTCTTACATCCCAGGGCTTTCCCTTTGGTTTCCTAATCTCATCATGAGTACACACTTGAGTTCTGTTCTTCTGGGAAGAGCACCAAACCAGTAAAAGCTACTGCACCTGTGAACTGAACCAGCAGCCAACACAGCAGCCTCTGTGAGCCACATATTCCTGAGATTCCTAATGTTTGGAAATCTGGTAGTTTGGGGGTTTATTTCCCCTAGGATTTAATTCTCCATTGCTCTGTAATGCTGTGCATCCACTTACATTGATGTCAAACACATGCAAGACAGAAGTGAGGACTCACTACGGCAGCAGCAAAGCCCCAAGACGAATTCAATCCTTTAAAAGTTCCCTTGAGTGCTCACTAATATTCAAGTATCTGTCGAGCACCTGGGTTTTGTTAAGTTTTCTGGTAGCGTGGCTTTTGAAACTCTATTACTACATGCTGGGGTATGATTAAAATGCTTGGCTTTCCATGGTAACATTACCTATCTATAATCTTGTTTCTTAGTGAGATCTGAGCCAACCATACCAGTAATTTCCTTTAATAATAAGTCTTCAGTAATAACTCTGCCCTTTAAATGCAAAATCTGAGGCAACAAATGATTGACAGATATCATGGCTTTCAGCTAATTAAGTATTCTGAATACTCAGTCATGGGAGATTTTTTTAATGGAAAGCATTTTAGTTGCCAGACTCCCTGTGGCAGCTCTGCCGTTACCAAAACCTCTGGCACAGCCCTGGGGCGGTGCTGCTGAGCAGTGGAGCTGCTCCCCCTCTCTGCAGGGCGGGCTCACCACGCTCCCCCCACCTAACTGGAGGCAAATGGAACTCCACCCCCAATTGCACAAAGCACTTAAGCGTGCTGGGTTAATTAGTTACAGCAAGGATGATCTTCTAGGCAAGCAGTGTGCTATTCCTTGTAAATGATGCTGCCACCGAAGTGTTAATTCCCTTTGAGGATTAAGCTGCCTGGGTATAAATCAGATGCTGCAGCCGCCCCAAAGTACCAATTGCTGTGCAAAGATCACAGCCAAAAGCAGGAGACCAAAGTGCTGAATACACAACCTGGATAGGCTTGGAACATTTATGAGATGCATCACAGGGATGGGCTAAGAGCAGTTTAACTTTGGTTTAATTTACAGTGTAACAGCATGTTCAGTTCATCACAGCTCTGACTGGGGTTTGGGCCTTTGGACAGCACTGCAATAAAATTATTTGTAGTAAATTCTAGAAGAGCAAAGGCAAGGCACATGGCCAGTTTGCAGATGTCAGAAAGGATGAGCTCTGCTGGAGTTTGTCACAGCTTCAGCCCCACTGCTGTGACTGCTGCTCTTACACCACAAATGCCTTTGTGTACCTTCTCACATACCTGAATATTTGAAAGCCCACCTCCAGCAGAGATGATTTGTTATGATAAATCTCAACCAAATGAAGCATTTTGCCAACAGCAGTTGGAAAGTGTCCATGTTTTTATTGCCTGCACATTCTACATATCCCATTGCTACTGTTCAGTAATAAATGAATTCATAGCTCATACCAGCTTCCTACCTCAGCTTAAGAGAGAGTTACAGCTGGAAAAGACACCTGAGTGGACTGGAAAACACGTACCTAATTTGACAGCCTCTCTCCCTCTGTAATACAGAGCAAGTCAGGTGCTGCTCACAGCTTTGCTGCAAAGCATCTCATCTAGAGCCTCCAGGATTGCTGTAACCTGGAGTAGCCTAGGGCTCTGCAAATCCTTGGGCTGAGCTTTGAACAACAGACTCCTCGGAAAGAGAAGTGAGCAAAAGGGAAAAACAAAACCAAATAAAAACAAAACAAGAAAAAGGGACAAAAGCTACATTTTTGTGGAAAAAAGGCTTTACAACCTCTGCAAAACTAAGACTGCTCACTTGGCAATTGAGCCTCAGGAAAGTTTCGGCTGCTCTGCACAGAAGGAAATATTTACATCCTTTAGTCACAGGATGCAGGTGGTGATATTCTGGAGATTACAAACAGATTGTAGGCATCTTGCAGTTTTATTGCTGTGTTATTGCAAGGAGATGTAGGTACATGACAGCATACCTGAGCCCAGCTGGGACACAGGAATCAGAAACAACCCCTGAAGGTGGCAGCAGCACTGCCAGGACGGAGCTGCGATCCAGCCCCCCCGACCCTCCCGGGGATCACGTCAGGCTACAGCACAGGCAGGGTTCGGATCCTGCTGCTTAATGAGAGTGTGTGGATCAGCTGCACGGGCAAGGAAAGGCTCATCCTGCAGCTTGGCATCAAATGAAATACATGTAGCATCACGCTGTTAACGAACACACATCACTGACAGGGCTGCTGCATAATTTATCACCACAAAACCCATCTTTCTCCAGAGTTTTCATAATTCTCATATCTTTATTTATAAAGTGGTAATCTGTCTAAAAAAAAAAGGGAAAGGCAAAATTTCAAATGTAAACCCTAAAATGTGGTGAAATAGTGAAAACTCTAAGTGGGGAGGAAGAGATTCAGCTCCAAAATTCTGCAACTTTCAGATGCCAAGTGTTCCTGAAATTCTGAGTTTGGGGCAGTGACACTCTGCACATGAAGTCTAAACCATGGCCTGAGCTTCAGTGATGCAGAAGGAGATGACAAGGCTCTGCAAGAAGCAACAGGCTTTGGGCATTTTAAAAAGCAGAAAATATTTGAGGGTTTGGCTTTTTCCTTTCCTTTTTTTAAGAAGATTGATGGTAATAGGAGGTGCATTATGTAAATAATTTCTGTAGTGAAGACCTTTATCCAACCAGCAATTTCCACAACAAATTGCTGGTACAAAAATCTGTAAATGCCCCACTTAGGAAGTAGAAGGAATTGTAACATTCAAATATTCTTACCTGAAGCAAAAAGAAAATCTTTAGCAGACCAGAAATGCAACAAGCAGATTATGTCCCCAGAGATAGAAGAAAATGTTTGGAAAAGCTTTTAAGTATCTCAAGAGCAAAGGGCTATTTGAAAACCAACATGTCAGTCAGACATTTTGACATGAACATGCTGGTTCCATCAGCCCCCCTATATTAAATATTTCAAGATAATCTGTCCTGAAATAGAAAACTGGCTGCTTGGTTTGAATGTCCTGATCTCTGCTGGGTTCCTCACTGCAAACTAAGGCTCAGCAAGACCAAGCTGGTTGAGCTGTGCATTCCTGGGACTGGGGAGAACATAACCAGGCTGAGGGGGTTGATGGAGACGTTTGCTGGTACAGCAGAGAAACCCTTAGACCCAAAGACTTGTTGAGTGTTTATGCAAGATCTACCTGCCCATCTCCAGCCCTGAACATTGATGTGGCTCCACCTTCCCAAGAAGGCTTCCCTAATTTGACAGGGAATGTAGACAACTCCTTCCCTCAATCAGCACGGCATTTTGAGGCATCCTTTGCAGCAAGTGCCATGAATAGAGGAAAAAGAACTATTTACTTTCAGAGGAGTGGCATCTTTTCCTCCTTTCACAGTTGGCAGCTCCCACCCATACCCCCAACAGGGCTCCTTCTTAGAGCCAAGGTGTCAGCAGAGAGAGGAGTAAATCACATTCCCCCTACTCTCAACCCTGGGCCAAGAAGCCAAACCTCCCCGTGATTTTCTGCATTTGCTTTCCTTTACTTTCCTCACTTACAGTGCTGCCCCTCTGCTCCTCACCCTCTGAGGAGCCTCCTGCAGAAACCGCTGACATTAATCTCAGAAGCAATTCAGACAGAGGGGGGAAGAGCTCTG
Organism: Acrocephalus scirpaceus scirpaceus; assembly: GCA_910950805.1. NCBI lineage: Eukaryota > Metazoa > Chordata > Aves > Passeriformes > Sylviidae > Acrocephalus > Acrocephalus scirpaceus. The sequence goes on from OU383785.1 coordinate 8,539,865, forward strand.
TAAACCCAAACAAGATTGAGACCATCTGGCAAAAAGAAGCAAACCTGTTAAGAGACCACTTTGTCCTTCCTGCAACTTCAGCACAAGCTGTCAGAGGCGTTTCAATAAGAAAGCTTTCCTTTACAGCGCTGCACACAGTGCTCAGTTTAGTTTAGGCTTTTTTTCCCTTCAATATTGTTTCATTTATTGTACCAATGCTGGTGGATTGCTTTTGAAGTAAGTGTAATCCAGCCTGAGTAACAGCACCAGAGCCTGGACCATCATCTCTAAAGCCTCAGCCCTCAATTACCCAAGCATCTGTTTGCAATTCATTGTAGGGAGGGAATTAAACAGCACTCAAAGCAACAAGAAGTTGGACAGAAATGCATAGAAATTTTTTATCATTATCTCAGCTGATGCTGTTTCTACCTCTGGATTATGTTTTATGTTCTAGGACTGGCAAGTTACCAAGAAATAAAGCAGGAAGTTAACCTGAAGGCTTGGGGGATGCTACCATGACAGTTTTCTTTTTCTTTTTGCGATTCTGATTAACATTTGTTAGGAAACTTATCACCTTAATCTTGGGTAAAGAGGCATGCTAATGGCTGTACCAATTTTAGTGCTGCTTTGACTTTTATATTTAATTTTATTTTTTGCATGGAGCATAAAGAGGAATAGTATGAAGGATTGCCAGGCTTCAGAGGCACATCAGAGTCCTCTGAACATTAGCAGAACTCTGCTCTGAGTGCTCCCTGGTGGGAGTTAAAATCAATTTTAACGGAAGTTAATTGCTGCTGTAAACATGAAAACGAATCAGCAATGCAGGACTGACTTGAGTCGCTCTGGGGCTGGGGTTTCTGAGGGCAGGGATGGGAGACCCTCTCCTGCTCTCTGCTGTTAGGCACAGAATAACTCATCTGTGCATCTTCCACAGCCCTCAGAAGGGTTCTGTTGAACCTTGGTGGCTCAAGAGCCATTGGAGGACCCTTGTGGAGCATGTCAAGACTTCAAGAAGGAGGATGATATATGGACGCTGCAGATGATGCACAATTCCCAGAGCTGCTTGTTGGTCTGGAGCCTTTTTCAGCATTGGGCACTTTTCCTTTAGTACTGGGGAAGGAAGGAGACCTCTACTGGAGATCACCCCAGATACAGCAGCTGCTGTAGAGCTGAGAATTTTTGTGTTTCTCCCAAATGAAGAAATTTCTTCCCTGAGTTTCTAAGACATCTTTGCCCAACATTGCAGCTCCACAAGCATTAGCAATTCCCATACGACGACTGCAGATGTGTGTAATTGGAAGGAGAAATGGCTAAGCAAGTAATTAGGCAGGCAAACTATTTACAGACATAAAATAACCACTTTTCAGACATCGAGTTCAACAAGAACTAGGTATTAGCAGTGTGCATGTATTTAATCTATTAATTGGTGTTTTGGTGATGTATTTCTAAATCTCTATTTACTCAAGCAATCATTTGTATATTGCTCTAGAAAAGGTTAGGTGCTGTCAGGTAAAATTCATCATATTACAACACTATCAATAGCAACATTTTTTTTCTTTTTAATAATTTCTGCTCCCGTGCAGTAACATTTACAGAGATGGGTGTCTTTGTTTTCCAGTATTTTTACTCTTGCACAGTAATAGAAATATAGGTTAGATTGAGGAAGCAGATTTATTTTTCCCTGAGTTAGAGGAGAACTGTGTGATTTCAAAGCTGGAGGATATTTTGCTGAGCCCCCCAGGAGCAGAGACAGTTTTTATTCTTATAAACTTATTACAGCTGAGATGGATTAATGCGTAAGAGCTTCTGATGTTAGAGACATATTTTTCAGGACAAAACTAAAAAATAAAGGCCTGGAAATGCAGTGTAAGAAGAAGATAGAGTCATTTAGATTGGAAAAGACAGTGTAAGACCATCGAGGTCATTACTCCAAGGTAAAAAACTCTGTTTCTTGAAGATTTTTTAAATAAAATAAACTGGGGCATTTTAAAATGTAAGTAAACACCCCTTAGCACCCCTGCACATCTCAGTTGCTCTGTGGGCTCATGCTGTCTCACAGTGTCAGTTTTGTCCAAAGGAATTTATCCTAACGCTCATTCTTTAATTTATTTTGCACTTTTCCAGCCCTTTGCTGCCTGCCAGGTGCCTTCCATGGTGCAGCCACACTCCCCCCTGCTGGCTGCTCCAAGGGCTGGCCAGCACCAGGGAAAGCTGTGAAAAATAAATTATTTTAATATCTAAAGTGATTATTATTTTTCTTCTGGGTATTACTTCTAGAAAAGTTGTCCTCAGCAATGATGGTTTCACAGCCCTGGCAAGGTAAGCTTGCTTGCCAGATAAAATACCTTCCTCTGCCTCACCACTGAGTTCTTTTTGCAATACCACTTTTATTTAATAGTTTTCATGTCTGCTTGCCCAGGCCCAGGCAGGAGCAGGCAGCACTCCAGGCAAGTGCCAGAGATGACAGAGGATCCCTTTGTTCTTACAGCCACTGCCCACCAGCAGCAAAATACATTTTGTTTGTGCTGTGATACCCAAAAAATTCACACTGAAATGAGAAAGGGTGAGCATGGGGTTTTTCTGGGGCTGGAAGGTAAAGAAGCTGCCCAGTTTGCTGTCCTGGTTCTCTTTAACAAGCTCTTCCTGCAGATCAGCCCCACGCAAACCAAGGATGATGCAGAAGAACATTCTTCTCACAAACCACTCGGTCACAGCAGAGGACTTCAAATGATACATCGTTCCCCAGTCCCTGAACTGCTCCCTGTGACTGCCCCTGGATAAACTGCATACCTAATGTTAAACTAAAATTATAACAAATTGCACAAAAGAAGGTTTCCCTCTCAGACTGCCCCAAAACTGCTAAGATATTGTGTGTCACAGAGCCTTTTTGTCAGTTTTACAACTTAGCCCAAACCCTCTGCACTCAGGAACAAAGACAGCTTTCCTTCTCTAGGGATCACCTACTCCGATGCAGAGAATCTTTCCCAGGAGTGATACTGAAAATGTGACATTTTAGTTCAGAAGATTCTGGCTTAATTTCTGCATTATGCCATTATGCCCTTTGCTCCAACCTTCTTTTCCTCCCCAAACAATGTGGAATATAATTCTCCTTTTCTGAACATCTGGCACTCCAGCTGTTAGGATTCACAGTCAGCATGCATTAGAAATTAAAACCTATAACAGATTAACTGATAGAATTTGTCAGCTAATACTAAAAGAACAATTTTAGATGTTGAAAAAACTTTGCACCTTTATAAAGGATAATCAGCTGTTCTTTGTCCCAGTGACTGCAATTCAAGGATATTCACCCTGTCACAATTTGGAAATTTAACTATTAACAATAAGCATGAGTTAACCTGAAAAGATACATCTAAAGTGAGTCATTGGGGCTTGTTGCAATGGAAAACCTATGCTGTGTGGGTATTTTGAAGGTTTAATTCGCTGTCCCAAACTTGCAGAGAAGGAACAGTTACGTGGAGGGGACAAAAAGCACTTCCATCAGCCCTCACAAGCCACCATGTGACACAGCAAGATGGTGCTGGAGATGCTGGCAAAAATACACAACGTAATCCTACTGCCCTGCAGAGCCAGCTGATAATGAGGGCCAGCTTTGTGATCAACAAACACAAGGATCCCCCAATTAATGTAATCTGAATTTTAAATATTTCAGTAGCCTGGGCACACCTGTGAAACTCAACTCCATCCGCTTCCTTAAATACCAACATTTCAACATTGTTTACAGAATAGTACAAAATGGATAAATCTGGTTTCATTTAATCTTTAATAAAACCTCAATGAGTGCACCTCAATAAGGATAACATAACGTACATATTTTATTTTTAATCAAGATAGGGAATGGCATAGATTGGTGATTTTCAGTGTTAATAACAAGGCAATAGACCTTGTAATTAAAAATAACTTTTAGAAGGTTGCTAAATGATTTTGATAATGATTTAAGGATCAATTACAGAAGAGATGTCATTCTTCCCTTTCTAGTTAGATGTATTGGAAACAGTGAAGCTGAGAAGTTCTTGCATTAACCATTTTTGTATTACAGCAAGGACATTCACATGGTCTGTATCAGAAAAGTTTAACAAAAACCAGGACAGGGATTTCTCTTTAAAGGACACTTGATGGTAAAAAAAAAGGTTCCAAAATGATGTTGTTAGTTCTGCTGCTTTGTGGAGGCTGGGATATATGGCCTTGAAGATTACTGCTCTATCAACCTTACACGAGGATTTAGCACTCCCATAAAGCTACTCAGCCTTGTAGGAACACAAATTGCAGCTTCAGTTTGGATTTGGGGCAGGACAGGGAAGCTGCAGAGCACAGGGGGTGCTGTGGTGTTGCAGACCATGCACACACCAGCGCTGCTCTGGGGCGGCACCACCCCTCAGCCTACCCAGAGACTCTGCTCAGAGATTTCCCCATGAGAAAATTCCCACAACAATGCAAACCAGAAGAGACCCCAAATCCTCGGTCTGGCTTGGCCTCTCGGCAACAAAAATCACGATGCTGAGACTGTAGCAACCATGGCTCACCTGGCCTCTACAGTGTGAAATGTTCTTGTTTGGGCTTGGCTTTATGAGACAACTTAGAAACAGCTCCAGAATCACAGAACCCCAGTATGGCTTGGAGGGGGCCTTGGGGATCATCTAGTTCCAACCTCCCCTGCCATGGGACAACACAGGATTACGAGAAACCTTGATGATGGTAATGATGATGTAACTGTAATGAGAAACAAAAATGAAGTTTGCTGCTACTGAACAGGGAGCAGCCCCACCTCTGCTCTCAACACCCCATCACCTGCCTTGAGCCACCTCTGGTGCTGGTCTGGCTGCACAGTGAACCAGCTCAGCATCCTAAAATGTCTGAAAATCAGCCCAGGAATAAGATTCAAAAAGAAAGTGGATTTTTTTCACTGGGTTAGGAACCCGCTTACCTTCCAGAGCAGGGAGCATGGTGAGGCAGGGACAGCAAGAGCCTCCCCTGGGGCTGCCAGACTCTCAGTAACCCAGGCCCTGGCCAGTGCTGCCCACCACAGACCTGCAGCCTTCCCTCCCTGACAGCAGCTCAGGTGAGGAGCTCTGCTGGGACACCCTGCTCCTTCCCTTCCAGAGCAAGAACAGCTGCCAGATAACAAGTCCCTTGTATCCTCCATTCCCAGGAGGCTTCACTGCCTCCAAATTTAGGAAGAAAATTAAAGCCTGAGCAAGTACCTGCTGCCAGGCAGTTTTCTCTTTGCTCAGTATGCCAGGTTTCCACCAACAATAAAAGCAAATAAAATCTCTCCACTGAGGCTCATCACAGGTTTCCTAAACTTACCACAACTTTGAAAACCCTTGACCAATGTTTTTATTAATAGGAGTCTGTGTTAGAGACACAGAACTCTCTTTTCCCTTTCTATTATTTTTATAGCATTGAAATTCATTTAAGAGATATGACATTTTTCATCTCCACCTTGCAAATTAATTTCCCGTAACTCAAAGCTCCCTGCTCAGATAAGCCCTTCTCTCTTCACCTTGTACACAACTGAGCAGCAGCCAAGGACAGTTGACTTAGAGCTGAATAATATGCACTGCTGCTAAATGAAAATTAAGCCATTAATATTTTAAAATACCTGATTTCCTGGATAGTAAAAGTGAAATGTATCATTTGTTTAAACTATCCTATTCATTATTTCTTTCCTCATTTCATAAAACCCAGCCGCTAACAAGAACCTACATAAATAGAGCTTGAACTTTCATCTCAGGAAGTTTAATCAGAAAGCTCTTCAGGAATATTTTATTCCTTTTATCAGAATATTGATGGAAGCCATAATTCACCTTAATGTGAGAAAGTTTCCTTTCTTCACTAAAGGAATTCATCAAGACATTTCTTGTTGGTAAGATATGACATAAATCCGCTTGCTTTTTCCTCTGTTTGATCTCAGCACTTTATGAATTTTTGATTGCCTGCTCTTAATTTTCCACAAGCAAATTCAATTAAAGAAATTAAAACCCAGTAGTTCAACCCTGATTGCCTCATCAGCAAATGGCTCTTTTATTGCACAGTGGATGACATATGCTGCACTCTCCTGGTGCTGCTGGAGCCCTTGTAAAACCGGATCAGGAAAACCTTTCCCTCTTTATGGGTGCTATTAGGCAACAGCTATTGACCGCCCAAGCCAATTCAGCACGCACTTCCCTTGCTCAGGCAATAGTCCAAGGGCTATTGACAATGAAAAAATATCTTTGGGGGGGGAAAAAAGTCAAAGTCATTGTGTGCATGTCAAACCTATCACCTGCTCAAGGGCGAGGTCCCTTCTCCACGGGAGAACGAGCCACAAGAGAGCTTGAGAAACAACTCGGCACCGCCCCGGGCCAGGGTGGAGCTGAGAGCGGCATTTGCCAACTCGGCATCCGGGATCAGTCGCTACAAACGCAGCTCCGCGGTTACAGCTACACTGTTACAGCAGGGACGGATGGATGGCAGGCTGTCTCCTTCAGGATACAAATCACCGCTGCTCATTGGCACCGCAGCCTCTGGTACTGAACGCTGGGCATCAGCAGAGCACAGGTTTCAAGTACACAGATGTTATCATGGCAGTATCATTTGCTGTGATGCATCCACAAACACTGCTGTGGCCAAACCATCTCCTGGGGCAACTTGCTGCAGTAACTGTCAACCTGACAGACTCGCCACAAGTCCTTACAATAAATTAGAATCCAAAAAGAGCATCTGTTAGGTAACTCCCCAAACTAAATCCACTGTTCAAAGAACTTCAAGAATTTCAAATTCATATTAATTTCCTTTGAATTTAAAATTATTCTTATAAGTTACCGTTATTATCATTAGTGAAGAACATAAATTTTTAGAAAATATTTCTATTTTAAAAAAGTTTTTCTTACTTCTGTGACAGAGGATGTGCTCCACAGTAGATCAAGCAAAGAAAAACTGCTCATCTTAAGCGCTTGAAGTACTTGAGTGAGGCAAAGCTGTACTCTGCTAGAGAAGACACATCTGTAAACCATCATTTCATGACCTCAAACATCACTTACCCAACTCAAGGTTTCAGTCCTGGTATGACTTCACAAGCAAAAGGCTCCTAATGTGATTTTCTCCCCTAGGGTTACATCATGAAGAGCATTTTCAGAAAACAGCTGCATGGGTAATTCAGCAGAGGATTGATTTAACACTTGCAGTCCAGCCCAAGGGAGCTGCAGGTCATTAGGCCTAAATATCTAATGGACATCCCACATCTGTGGGACAGGTATTGTCATGGCACAGCTAAACCTACAAGCATTTTAAAATGTGCTGAATGCAAAACAACCTGGTTTATTGAGCTAAACCAGGCCTTTGCCTTCTGTGAGCTCTTTAGGGAAAGTTGCCAATCATGCCCTTAGCTGTGTGCATTCCTCCTCCAGAAGTTAGTGGGATTGTTGCAAGGAACAGCTTAAAAGCTGTACAGATTAAGAAGTATCTCTCCTTAGAGACAGCCTATCCACTAGGACAATTTGAAGGAAGCAGGGCAAGCAAATGCAAGATTATTCCTCAAACATATAGTCTTAAAGACACTGTTAGTTGTTCAGAAAGCTGAAAGAACACATTTACACTGGTTTTATTCCACCAGTTGAACTGTGCCTCAAGAGCTTTGGAAGACAGCCAACACGGATCAAGTCCTTATCTATGAACTCCAGAAAGTAACAGAATATGCCTTATTTCTACTAATTTAGACTGATGTTAATTTTCTGTATTTTTTAAATGGTATTGTAGCTATTATAGTGAGAGAAGTGTAACTGTCTCGATGGCCTAATTCACTGGGTGGGCTGAAGAGAAAATGAAACTTCTCATGTGGGTATCACTGTACTTCTGCACTGTCAGGTTCTTCACTGTGGCTTCTGTGTAAGGCCTGTGGTACCAAGCTGAAAGGAACACAAGATTCCACCAAGGGTGAACATACTATTTTCTGCTGTCAAAATCACTACACTTTATAACCAGTAACTTTTTTAAGGGCAAAGTTACTGAACTTCTTGGGTGCAAAAACATTAGCCACCTTCTCAAACTCCAACTTCCAAAACATCCTAAAGAAGCTTTGAGAAGTAACCTTTCCCTTTAGATCTTGACCACAGCAGTGTTACACTTCAAAGTAGGTATGTTCAGGTAAGAATTTCAAGTATCTTCCACAAGAATTATAGACTAAACAACTTAAATCATGTTAAAGAATGTATTCATTCCTATACCTTTAAATATTTAAGCCTTGCTATCTACCCTACACACCATTTAACAACAGATGCATGCAACAAACTTTCATACACCCAGTATGGGCAACAGAGAACATGGTTTTGAAATGGTTTCCAATTCCAAGCATAAGAAAGTTCTTTATCCTAAGTTACTATATGAAAGCAGTGAAATAGCTGAGATAAGAAACACAGGCTTATTATTGTCATTTATTTTAAAAACCTTATTCAAAATATTAAGTGATACAAGTCCAAATACAATAAAAATTACTGCAAGAAAAGACTTGGGATATTTTGTTTGTGCTTTACTTCCTGTGGTTATGAAAAGAATGCATTTAACAGTAGGATACAGAACTTGTAGCATTCATTCCTAAGACAGTATCATGCCTTCAGACTCCTCATGCCAACAGGCGTGAAGTTGATTTGTTTCCAAATGTTACATAACTACTTGAATACCAAGTCATTAATTATAGGGTTCTGATTCACCATTATTTACAAATGTATCAGTCTGAAAACTAAATCACAAACAGAATGTACAGAAAACTAAAATTTTATATTTTACAACTCATGAAAACATAAATAATGGAAGTACAAAAGACAAATTAAAAAAAACCCCAACAAACTACTGTAGCAGTAACTTGATTTACACTAATGAGTAAATGTCAAAAATGAGAGTGCACTGTCCACAGACTGGTGGCCCCCACACCCTTGTTTTCACCTGTCTGTTACCTGGACCAAAAAAACAACCAAATAAATTACTCTTAGAGTTTCTCCCATTTATAATAAAACAAATCACATAGCCATTTCCCAACCGTCTTAAAATTCAACAGAAAGCTTTGATGTATTGAAAGCCTGTCAGCTATCTATATTTTAGTAAGATTATTCAACAAGGCTTGTTTTCCACTCATTAATTACAAAGACAATGAAGTAGTCATAAATAGCATCAGAGAAAATAAAAGGACAGTCAAGGAGCTGCGTACCTTCACAAACACCTTAAACATTTTAGGAAAATATACAGTATAAAATTTCTGAAATAAAATGAGTTAAACATAATTATTTTTAAATTATTTATGGCATGAACACATACAGAAATTATTAAATTGCCATTCTAGCTATTTTGCCAAAATAAGATCAAATTATGCAACAAGAAAACAGAATCAGAAAAAAATGCAATGAAAGACTTGCAGCATCAGAATCTTAGCACAGAAAAAAGTAATTATATTTTAAGTCTGCAATATAGTGGAATTTATAAGCCATGTAGGTGATTAGCAAAGAGATCATTAATTTGATTTAGTAATGCCAAAGTCATCAATTTATTAGACCTAAAATATTTTATGCTTATTTTTTTGTAGTGTGACTATTAAGACTGCTCCAGACAGAAGGGAATGATGCTTAATGAATGGAAAGAGCACTAATTTATTAAACTCGCTATCTTTACAGTTGATATAAAACCCGACCAAAGTAGCAAACAGATGGATCATGCCCTTGATCTTCCATGAGATTTAATCTCCAAAACATCCAGGTCAAAGAGAGTACATCTCATTTCTGTACAAGCAGCTTATTTAGAATACCTGAATATCATTACATGACTGGCAGGCAAAGAGTGATAAGTTCAGCACACTCAAGTCACAGTGCCTTCAAAACACGTAGTCGTTGGTTATTTTCAGGGAAGGCATTGCTTCATTAACATTTTGATCTAAGCGATGATATTCCACTGTCCTGGAGCACAGGCCATCCCTCCATCTTCGGCTCTGCACCAGTAAGAAAATCTGAAAGAAAAATGGGACAACTTAGAGATGCTGTGCAGAAACATTCTGGGTTTGATAGACAGCTGTGGTACTGACATCGTGGTTTAACCCCCCATGCTGGCAAGGGCATTACTGTGGCAAAGACAATGCATTTTTAATCACTTATTTGAATGGCTCTCAGATAAATTTTCAAAATGCAACAGTCTTCAACATCTTCCCCTATGAAGAGATGGCAATGCACATCACAAATAGGCCACTGCACAGTAAAGAAGGTTTTGGGTTTTTAGCTGCTTTCTTTTCAGAGTCCTGCAAATCCTCACTCAAATCAGTGTTCTCCCCCGAAGATAAACACTAAACTTTCCTCATATCTAAAGTAATCTATAGTTTAATGCAAATTTATGCATGCACCTCTATTGTGTCTGGTTGGGCTGAGTTAATTTTTAATGCTAGCAATATATTTTGGAGTAACACCAGTCAGGCTATTTTTAAGACACAGAGAATTAGTTTGTACTGAAGAAACATTTACCTGAAAATAGTAACTTAGTAGCTTCTCTACATATAACTGGAAGCAGCATTAAACACTTTCTAAAAGTTTGTACTTACACCCTCAGAATGTCTGTAATATAAAAAACCATACTGAAGTGACTATTAGAAGGATTATCACAATCATAACAAGAACATTACCATGCCATTCCCAATTAAACCTCCCTTAATTTGTTGGTTTCCTCTGCAGAAAAAAAATTAATCATTCACCCCCACTTGACCTGGCTCAGGTCTCCTTTCTAGAACTCATGTTGTGCACTGCCAGTGTCCATTACTGTCCTGATTGATTACTGATGTTACCAATTAACTCATTTTCTTATTGTAAATGTTTGATTCAAGTTCATTTTCATTGTGCAGATAAAATTTACACTAATGATATGCATATTAGTGTCACCACAAGACTAAGTGGTCAAAGATTTCATTCTTCAAAAAGCTAAATTCCTCTTCTTAAAGACATATACAAGGGAAAGCAACTTTATTTTAAACACTACAGCCCTTTCTCTCAACCTTTCAGAGCACACCTACCTTCCTCTTATTGTGATAGGTGACATAAACAACAGCTACTAAGAAGGCAACTACAACCAGATGAAAAAAGAAATGGCTGTCCTCTTCTTCATCCAACCCTGAGACAGAAACAGTTTTAATCTTCTCATCAAGGGTCTTGATCTCCTCATTGTAATTACTGATGGTGTCAGAGTTGTCATCTTCTGACATCTCTAGAAGGTCTGGATTGTATCTGGAATTTGGTGTCATTTCGTAAGCATAGTCATCACCATCTGACTCCATAGTTTCTTTTATGATGGGTGGGGAACTACTTAGTGTGTCTTTCAAATCTGTTAGAAGATCTTCTTCCTCAATTTTAGTGTCTTCAGAAGCATCAACATCCACCTGTGATGCCGGACTAGCAGGGACAACAGGTGACAAAGAGTCGCCGTTTGCTGGAGCTGGCTTTCCTGCAGTCACGGAATTGATTTCAGCTGTTGCTGGGAATGCCTCCTTTCTTGCTGACGTTAAACTCTGCAAGCTGTCTGTCAAATTTTGGGATCTACTCAGTGTTTCGTTCTCACTTGTGGAAGAAATATTTCTTGTAAGCATATCCACTTTCACAGAACCTGAGGGAAGGATGAGAAACAATCAGCACAAGGCACTGAGAGAAAACTATTGCCATGAGTTTCCTTTACTGACAAGAAATCATATGAAGAACACAGGATATGTAACACTGCAAACTTTTTAGCTTTCATATGCAGAAATACACACTCCTGCACTTTGGCAACTCCCAAAGAAAAGTCTTGAGTGGGACAGTAACTAAAGGTTGGAAGCACATGCCCTCTAGATCAGTGTGGCAAAGCATCCCTGAAAAACCCTGCACGCCTGTTTTCCAGACCTAAGAACTTCAAAGAGATGTCATCCTTCCCTCTGTGGATTCATGACGTCTTGTAAAATCATACATGATTAGCATTTTCTTCATCGTCAAATTCTTCCTCCCCCAGAATGAGCTGAGGTCTACAAAGGAGGAAGTTCTGAGGAAATCTTTTCCTGCAGTTAAGTTTTTCATCTTTCACCACTGCATGTTTTACCAACAAAAAATGAGAAGATGCTGTGAAGTCCCCTTCAGTCACGACATGAGGTTCTAAGCACGCCTTCCCAAGCATTAAACTTTGTTGAGTTTGGAGACACTGAAACAGATTTCCAAATGTATTAACTCAAATGAAACTATTGAACCACAGGTTTAAAAGAAATGCTGCCCATGCTCCTGGAGGAACGCCTTTTGTTGGCAGCAGTTATTGTAATGAAGTAAGTCAGAAAGAGAACCGTAACAATGTACCCTCAGGCAAATCCAGCATCTCTCTAGTGCTGGGAGGGCTTTGCAGAACTACATAAAAAATAAGGTGAGCATTAAATCCAGATGCAGAGCCCACTGGCCCTTTTCTCTATCCAAAGAACAGTAAAAAATAGATGCAGAGAGAGTTTAATAGCCATTTTTTTAAAACCTAAAAATTAGCAAACTGTTCATGTTTGCAGCACATCACTACCAGATTAAAATCCAGAGACACCTTAAAAATGTAGAACATATTTTAGACTTTCAGCCTGCACTTTCATTTAAACCAGGAAACTATACTTGCCTTGTATTTTGGCATGCCAAACTAATTTTTCATTTTACAAAAACAGCAATGCTTTCATTAAATACTTTCACAGGAAAGTTACAGTCTCTAGAAATTAAGCATTCAACCAACTGCTTGTGTCAGGTTACTTGTAACTAAAATATTATAGAGGGAACACTGAATCATGTTATTCATGGAACTTGTGTATTTGCAGAGGTTCAGTTACAACAGAGCTCTTGTTTACATGGCACACTTTTGCAGTATGAATTACTCTTTAACCAACTACACAGAAGACTCAACTCATCTCACGTGAAGCAAACACCACGGTGCCTCTCTGCTAAAGTTCAAAGTCAACCATTACACATCTAACACACTTCTTTTGTTGCTGAAAAAACTACTTGTTTGAATTATCAACACTAACTTGTTCAGTTCTTATCCAGGACGAGTTTAGGGAATTCTGATCTCTCCTCAGGTTTAAGCCAGCTAGTTGCATATGCAGAGATAAATATGAGCAAAGGCAGTTGCAGGATAATTTCATATTTGTGGCATACTGTGACTGAGGTCAACCTTACTGCTACCTTCCCCAAACAGACAAGAACTGTTAGAGAGTAATAGCTAAACTGTTTGAAATACAAACAAGCATATTTTGCCTATAAAACTGTATTGCATCTGGCCTCACAGTTCAAATCATTCTTGAATTCATTTTAACACAGATGTTTTAGAAGCTGTATGCTTAAATGCAAGGGACTCCCAGCAGCTATTGCTGCACCTTCAGACTGAGAAAGAACAATTTCCTATTATTCCTAAAATATGCTTGGGGTTTTTCTTTGTTTTAATAGAAGTTGGAAGTTTAGCAGCTAAACCACAACTGATTTATACGATTTACCCAAAACTATTTGGCATTATAAACAGTGGTTGCACTGTTTACAAATACACAACACTGTCAGATGATTTTAGATTTAGAGATGCCTCAGCTTCAGAAAGAGATACTAATGTTCAATCATGGTGACAGAATTAGCAACACAAATACCGCACATAAAAAACATGGTCATGGTTACAACTCACTTCCAGGAAAACTGCTTTTAGAAAGCAAGTTGTTTCATGACTCCTGAACTTAAAAACTCTCTGCTTCCTACAGGTTTCTGTACCAAGTTCTTACTGCCTACTCATCAGAGCAGATGAAGGGCAACAAAAATAGAGCTGGTGTGGAGAAACTGACTGACAAGCACAGAAGGAACCGATGGATCAAACGGTTCCCTTATCTTTCTTCACTAATTCCCTTCTCTTCATTGCCCAGCCAGTACTCCATCCAAAACAAAGCGAAATTCACTGCCCCTGAAACACATTTCTTATTAGCCTTTGGTTACAGCCGTCTCTAGTTTTAAGGGAGAGAAAGAAAACACTTAACTAGAAGTCAAGTTGCAAAATAAGCTTAGTTTCTAGGGGAGGGGAGACTAAAACCAGGCATGCAGACAGAGTATTTAGAAAAAAAAAAAAAAATACCAACTCTGATGAATGAAGTAACCAGCTAAACCGCTCTTCACAGCAACAAAAGCGGTGCACACCTGGCAGGCGGCCTCCCGGCGCTGCCCTTTCCCTGCACACAGCCCAGCGCTCGCTGACCCCAACCCACCCCCGAACAGGCGAGAGGCCGAGGCCAGGCCCGGTCACCTCAAGGCACGACCCTCGCCGGCCGAGGCCGCACAGCGCTCCAGGCCCAACCGAAGAGACCGGTGAGAGAGACCGGCGGGGCGGCCGCGCAGCGCCCACTGCCCGCAGCCAGCACCCCCGCCCGGCCCCGCGGCGCTCACCAAGGGAATCCTGCCCGCGGGCCGCCAGGGCCCAGCCGCAGAGCAGCAGCACGCACAGAGCGCGGCCCGCCGAGCCCCACCGCCCGCCGCCGGCCGCCGCCATCTTGGCCCCCTCCGCGGACGTGGCGGTGGCACCGCCCCGCGTGCGGCGGCCGCGCATGCGCACGGGCGGGAAGGCGCGGGGCGCGCGCCGGGCCTGAGGGAGCGGGGCGGGGGGAAACGGTCGGCATGGAGTTGTGGGATCACTGACTCGTACAGTCACACAGTCATGGCACCAGCAGGGTTAGAACAGACCTTTTAGAGCGGCCTGTCCAACCCTCCACCAGCACCGCCACTGTACCCCTAAACCACATCACCGAGCGCCAGGTCCTGGCGCCTCTTAAACCCCTCCAGAGGTGGTGACTCCGCCACCTCCCTGGGCAGCCGGTGCAGTGCCCGACCACCCTGATAATGAAAAGGTTTTTCCTAATGCCTGATCTGAATCCTCAGTCTCAGCTTTAGGTCGGTTCTGATCCTCTCACTGCTTGCATCTGCCTGGGAGCTGACTGCACATGGTTCTGTTGGATCAGTGGTGTCTGGAAGGGGCTCACTTCTAACCCAGCAGTGCTGGGTTAAATGTCCGAGATGGGAAATACTCAGGAACGGCTCCGGTAAGAGGGAAGGCAGCACTGCCCGGTTCGTGCGCTGTGGCGGAGGTGGCTGTGCCGTCTCTCCCTGTCGCAATGGCATTGCCACATCGGGCACATCCTCCTGCACCGCAGCTCCTGCCATCTGCAGCCACCCACGGCAATGGCGTGAAAAGATAAGCACTAATGAACAGCCACTGCAGTTAATCCACGCTCGTAACTGTTCACTGCCCACACTTAGTTGTTTATAGAGGTAATTCACTTACTGAATTCTGTAATAAAAGACAAGTAAGTCATGTTATCTTGTTTTATCCACGAGATAAACCCGTGTAATGTGGAGCTTAAACAGCACTAAGAACAGTGCCACGTCTGGAATTTAATTCTACTCAGTATTTTTGCTTTGTGTGGTACAAAATATGCACCAAGATGTTGCCAGTCTTCTGCTGGAGGCACAAATGTGGATGAAATTGTTTTCACAATTAATACAAAGACAGAGTAAAAGATAGCATTTCAATATTTTATTCAAGTCAGGTTTGGGTTTTTTATCCATTTTTAGTAGTGTCAAGTACAGCATTTTAGGGTCTAGTTCCACACAAAATGGAAGACTCTCTAAAAATGTACCCATTTAGTTGCTAAAAAAAAGTGGTAATAAAAGAAAACTCCATTTTAGAATTAGTGATGCAACTATGTGATTGCAGTTGCAAAGACTCTTCCCTGGTTATGTCCATTTTACAAGCCTTTCATCAGTGCAAGGGGAAGGAACCACAACATGGGACAGGCAGTATTCGCTGAGTCACATCAAACCTCCTCCACAAGGACTCGGACAAGGTGGACAACCTAAAGCACTCTGGAGACAGCAGTAGGTGTGGGATAACCAAGTAAGACAAACCATTGATGAAACACATATCTAAAAAAATAAATTTTAAAATCCCTTTTTCAGACAAGTTTGCACATTCCCTCACTGACTGAAACCTTAGGCGTCAGCACATTTTGCTTACACAATGAACAGTACAATATAGTGGTCAGCAATTCCCAGGTTTTATAACACATTAACACATTCCTTGTGCCATCAATATATTAGTAGAGGTAATCAACACCTTCCTTCTTCTTATCACATGGCAGTTGATAGACGTGATGAGCAATTACATAAAGAAAAAAAGCTAGGATTTTTTATTTGTGATTTTGTCTCCACTTCTTTAACAACATCATTTTTAAAGCTTAGCTGTCTTTAACCAGGACTAGCAGGACAGATACGTAGCAACACTTGCACCCCAGACAAAACACTGAAAGGTACACTATTTTCTGAAGGTAGCTATGCTGTATTTTCAGATTAGCAATTGTGAAAATCACTCCTTATGCTTCAAATTCCAATCCTAGACCAAGTTTGTGACCCCCTGCATTGACATTCTTGCCATCCAACAAAGCTGACAACGTCAGTTTGATACCTGCAAAACAGAAAAGGGAGAGAAAAGTCAATTGAAGACTTGGAATGAGCTTTACGTTCAGGAAGTGCCATGTCTGTTACTGCTTTAATTTATTGGGTAGCCAAGTAAATGGGATTTGGCAGCTGGCCTTGGCAGGACTGAGCATTTTAAACCAAACTGCAGATAAGAAATCTTTCTGAATTATGAAATTGATAATAAACCATGATGATAGATTCTGCTTTTTATCACTGCAACTAATTAAAGCCCTGAGCCAATTCACTGCTGCTGGTCTACTGATTAATCTAATTTTAGAGTCCAGAATTACAAAAACCTGAGACCTTGATACATACTCACCTTTCTAAACCACTTTAAAATCTGGGTATGAAAAAGCCCAAGCCCCATATGCTGTAATATCTCACATCAATCTGCTCAGTATTCTGGCAGCAGATTTATTACACTACATTAAAACTACTTTTGCAGCAGTAAGGTTGTCCTCTTCCTGGGCCAGGGGACCTTGAGAAAGTCACATTTTTAAGAAGAATAAACTCAGTAATAGGAAGCCTCTGAAATATTAAAAATTTAGTTACTTACCTGTGACACAAATAATTACAGACATATTTTATATCAACATGAAAGACTATTTGACTTTGTCAGTGGACAATGGTCTCTACTAATTCTGCTTCCAAAAGATACCCAAAATTAACAGAAAAGTCCCGAGAAAAGTTCATCACTGGCTTGCCAAGCAAGAGTAATCTTACAAAACCCATCATACTTTATCACCAAAAAGCTTCTGATATTTCAAGATTAAAGTATCACTTTATTGATTCTAACTTTTTTCTGCATAGACTTACCTGGCTTTAAAGTCTGAGTGTATCCTAACCCAATCAGACTGGAGTTGTTCACTTTAGCCTTAAAGGGAAACAATAAAGCATTACTTAGTAATAAATAGTAAATTTAGTATCTTTCTTCAATGTCCTCCATGCCTGAGAATTATGCAACAACTTTTAAACATGTAGGGATTTCAAGTTTTAAATCCCAAATAAATCTAAAGTTAATTTTTCTATAACTTAAATCTCAAATCTCAAAGAATCTACAGTTCCTGTAGAAAAGAATAGGTTTATTAACATAATTTTTAATTTTTTCCAGACTGACACAAAAACAGTCTCAAAATAGCACCCAGTAATACAATGAAACATTCTGTGTCTTTTTTAAGGAAAATCCAATAGCTGTGCTCTCAGGCTGCCAAAACCAAAACAAACAGATCCATGTGCCAACTACACAGCACAGAACTGCATCAAGACCATGCTCTGCTGATGGAAAGGCTGCTTTCCACTTCCATTAAAAGCACTTATTTTCAAATGCATATAAATGCACATGCACAGGACTCACAGAAAAAGAGGCATCTGGGTCAATCTGATACTTGGCTGCTATTCCAAAGCGAGTGTTGCTATTTCCAGCTGTCCACGCAAGATTCACAGCAGTTTCCAGTTTATCATTCACCTTCTGGTAAATGGAGCCGCCAAATTCCGTTCCATCATTCCTGGAAGGAATGCATTAGTGTAGTTTTAAACAGCATCCCAAAACAATCATCTTTTATTTTTCCAGTAAGAGCTGTATTTGCACAACATCCACTTACACCTCTTTAAATATCCCTGTAACAACTAAGATAGAGACATTAGGCCAGACTGTTTACGAAGTTATTTTTAGATGCTTCAATTCATTGCAGATTGTTATATTTCAACAAGTTCTGAAACTGAGAAAAACGCATGACACACTATCAAAAGTTAGACCAACGATGACAGCTTCCAATTTTCCCTTTCCTGTAGATGGGAGTCTTTGTGGTAGAGACACTTACTTTCCCCTGCATGTCTCTGAAATAATTATTTTCCCTGGCAAATGTCTCCTTGTGCCCTGAGAGGGCTGTACCCCAGTCACAGAGCCCGAGTCATCCCAAAACTGCCATGTCAGCATGCTTCTACCAGACACAGAGGAACTGTATCACAAGTGAAGTTGCCAACTTACTGTGCAAGTCCACAGGCTATTGCAAATGAATTCCATTTGCAACAGTCCTTCTGGTCCATCTGTGCTATGGTCTATGGAGCAGAAACAGAAATGGAACTAATTCTGCTTTGCAGAAAGCACTGGCCCACAGCTGAATGATGAGTAGCATAACTTCCAATTACTACTGCCCCCAATGTCACACAGGAATAAAGTGTGGTAAATAAAAGGCAAAACATTAGAGCATGCAGATCATAAAAACAAGGCCAAAAGACTCCTAAAGGCCTTGCACTCCTCATAAACCATCTGAGCATCTGAATTTCCATTTTTGCTTATTTTCTTAAAGAGAGGATACAAACATATTGTAGAAAATAGGCTTTAAACCCCAGGAAGATGTGCGGTTACTTCCAACTGTGAAATAATCTGGTTCCAATTATTAGAATACAATAGACCTTCAGTGATTACAAAAAAGGGTAGATTTAGGATCTTTTCCCTTTTACCCCTTTGGTCTGATATTCTTTAGTTCATAACAGTTGCACAAACAGCAGTGATATGCCTATTTAAAAGTTCAAGCAATAGCAACAGCCTTTAAAATTGTTAGAGCAATTCTTCCAGAAAAACACTACAATACTTACTTCAGATAAGACTGAAGCTCACATTAACTGCATGTGCTTGGCTCTCAAGAAAAGGAGGGATTAAAAAGGACTGAGGAGAGCTGGTTACACAGGCAGATTTTGTGCAAGGTTCCCACACAGCTCTGTCTTGACCTGCAACATTAGGGGGGGCGGTCTGAGCTATGCTTTAAAAATGAGGAAATTCATATTTAAAACTAGAAATTATCCAGCCCTACCTCCTGTTTTATTATGAAAGAATAATAATAATAAAGTCAACCTCTTTTTTAACTCTAATAGTAATAATAGCACTTTTTAATGCAGAAAATAGCACTTCTTATGTAGATGAAAAAAAAGAAAAAAAAAACCAACAAACACTAGCCCCCTATGAAAATTAATATATTAAGGCACCCTTAAGGCAAGTAACTTGCTGAAGTCCCCAGCTGGTTTGCATAATGCCAGGAACAAAAAAAAAAACATGCTTCAAGCCCCACCTAGTTACATTATCTGCTCTGCCAAGTATCCCAGTGAAACATTGACCTGTGTAGATGTGAAAACCAAGCAGCCTAGCGAGGGGAGTTCCCCACACAACTCCTTCTGGGATTAGATAAAAGCTCTGACACATTTTCAAAGCTGAAATACACCAATCACCTAACAAATCTATTATTAACAATAAATAAGATTTCTATTCGTATCATACATCTATGGTTTTGTACAATAACAGCAACCCGAGAAACAGACCCTCTGGAATACCAGAAGCAGATCTGAGCCCCTGCTGCTGTTACGAGTTTCTGCTGTTGCTTTAATTAACAGTAATAATAACCACAGCATTTTATAGCGAAAGCCAATAATGCAATGTTTTGAACTGCTACAGCACAGCTAAGTTGAAAGTCATTGCGCTTGAAGGAGTAACTTCTAACTCCTGAGTGGAAGGGGACCTCACATTTTGTTTTGATGGAAGTTTTCTGCCCACATTTTTGTGCTTTGGCAATCCTTCAAACATACTGTCTGGGCTGTGGGGGTTCGATTGTTCTGTAAGGCAGCGGGAGCTTCCTAAACCAGATCGCTGCAAAACAGCATGAAACAGAAAAAGCAGCCTTTGAAGAAGTGGCTCTAGGATGGCAGAATTGTTCAGCCCCCAGATGGAAACAGCCTGGAATAGCTCTGCTACATGCAAAATATCCAATTACCCAAGGGCACGGAAAGGGGGGGCCAGGAGAATGGATTAGGGATTGCCTAATCTTAAAAAACTGTCTTCTCCAAAGGTATAAACTGCCTTTTTAGGAGGAAGAGGAGACAGAGAAATTAAGGTTTTCATGGAATTTGATCGTGGTTTCCCACTGTTGATACATTCAGAAAGAACAAATACTTGTGTAAATAGATTATTAGAAGTTGCAATACCAAATAAACGTTTACACAATACCCCTTCCAGTACTAAAACAAACCCAGTCCCTGTCTCTTCCAGTCACTCCTTTTTGCCTGCTCTCGTTCATCCTGATTAACTCTTTCATCTACACATCAAACCATCATTTTATTTGATGTTGACAGGTGTAAAAGGAAAGCATTGCTTTTATTTCAGCTTTCACAAAGAGTATTTTTATAACTTTTATAAATTTTTTTCTTTATTATATCACTAACGGATTCTAATAGTCCTTATCTGCTAGACAGACACTGGACCCTTGAGTTCTCAGTGAGTTCCAGTTCCTTCCATCATGCACTCCCTCACCCACATAATTCAAAGAAAAGGTAATGCAGCTGGAAAAATACAGCTTGACATCCTTAATGAAGAATTAATTTCAAATTCACCATTCCCTTGTTCACCATTGCTGAACCTCTGACCCTTTCACTGTTTAGTAAGCAGCAAAATCATTCCAAATTCCTTTCTGGTGCCTGCCTGCCAGTACTTACACATTAGTATGAAGCTGGAATTCATCAGTCTTATAGCCAACAGCGAAGTTGCTCTGGGTTACTCTAGACTTGGCTGTCTCAAAAGTCATTTGGTAGCCTGCCAGCCACCCCTCGTAGCCAAGCACGAGAGCTCCACGTATTGAAGGACCCGCAATATCGAAATCCATGTCGCAGCCGATGTTGATGTGTTCCCTTTTGTACCCCGACTTAATTTTAGCACTCTTTTTCCTAAAGAGAAAAGAAAGATATCGTATCTTTGCAAAGGTACAGCTGTAGGTAGCAATTCCACCATGTCACTTACTTTAACTCAGTGTAATAGTTCCTGAAGACAATGTGTACATCCCTGGAGAGCCACATGACATGTCACCTTCTTAGTGTTCACCCTTTCAAAATCCTAAGTCAGCTACAGTGAATTCTTTGCAAATGAGCAATAAAACGTGGTGTGGTGCCCCACAAAGCACTTCTGGACTGTTTTCTGAAAAGCAGCTGCACACAAATGGGAAGTGGCAAAACCATATCCTCATCTCCAACTGATACCATGGTTTTGGAAGTTTGGTATGTACAGGGAAGGAATGGAAACTGTAGAAGTTTACAGGTTTGCCACCAGAAGTCCACAATAGTAGACTTGCTTGCCTGTCCCAGGCAAACAATTTTTGACAATCCTAGTGAATTGGGTAATTTTATTTACTGTAACAGATATTAGGAAATCACTACTTTGTGTGCAGTTTCCTGAGGGAAAGTCTGCTGTGAAGCAAGCAGGCTCCTTCAGTGGCTCTGACAGCCCCACTTCTCCTTGTGGTACTTTGTGAACTTTAATGGTCACAGCCGTTTACAGCCACCAGAAAGCTGCCAGGTCAAGGCAGAAATAAACTTTCCTGAGTCACCTGTTTATTTTTATACTATTGGTCAGAACAGTATTTTCTCATGTGTCCTTAGGTTGATTTACATCAAGGGTGCAGACCCTCACAAGGCAAGAGAGTAATGTCTAATATATTCAGCTACTCTTATTTAAGATTTTTTTTCTTCTTTTTTCACAAGTGTCTTCTGTCTTTGACCAAATCTTTACAGAAATCTTTCTGTAAAGAGTCAGGCTAATTTGAAATTTCAAATCAACCTTTCACATCAGCTAAGAAAAACAACCTCCAAGAACAGTATTGGTGCTGTATCAGACCCACATAGAGACTGATCTCTTTTTTATTATTAGCTCAGACCCAGGGATTTCTTGTGTTTTGCAGAATCAGAAATAAAGTGCAGGAGTGCCAAAAGTATTCAACTGCAACTTCTGTAAAAGTCAGTGGTACCTCTACCACCAATGTCACAGGGACAGAGATAAGAACACAGAGTGTTCCAAAAAATGACTTTACCTGCTGAAAGATTCATCACAGTCAGTAAGTAATAAGGAGCGGGAGAAGAAGTCTCGTATTCAGACATGGTGCATCACTGTCAAACTAAGCCAGGTCACACCAGGATTGAATCTCACTCCATTTACCCACATTTAACAGTCCTCTCGAGGCAATCATAACTACAGTGTCTGTCAAGTGCCCAAGAAATAGTTCTAGACCTGTAACATCATTCTTGAACAAGTTTTTTCCTTTTGATTTCTCTAAGAATCCTACCAGTTAAGAAATAATTATAAAAGTCTATTTGAGATTATTCTGACTAACAAAAATATCTCGTCAATCTAGAATTAGGAGTGGACTGAAAGCAGTTGACAATGCAGAACACTAAATCTAAAAGACAGGGTGAAAGCTCCCCTGGGACTATTACCCTGAGAGCCTGCAGTGCAGTGTGCTGCTCTGGGAAGCTGATGTGCAGAGTATTTTGACTCACTGGCATCACTGCTTGCACAAAGATAATCGGGAGAAAAAAATAAACCAACATCTAGACCTACAGCTGCTGCTTAATCCCTCTGGCCCACATAAAACACGCATCCAATCACCATGTCAGAAATACCCATCCACCACCAAGGCACACTGTGGCTTGCAAGAATTCAGATGATAAATTCAGCTCGGGACAAGAGCCCATTTCTGTGTCAACCTATCAGAGCTGTGGCCAACTGGCCCCTGGAGCTTGTCAAGCTTTGCATTACAGCTGACTTGTTTAGTGCTTTTATTAAGGCAGCAGCTCATCCTCTGACATGGCCAGAAACACACGATGGAGCAAAACCACAACTTTTTCTTCACTCTCTAATTCTAACTATAATTTTTAAGCTATTGTGTTTAAGTTTGCTTGTTATAGTTAAGGATTAAAAAGGGGGTATTAACACTAAGATTTAAGTGAGATGTACATGATTTTATCATACACAGGCTGATTATTATTGGTCTCGATATCTCAGGACAAAGTAATTAAAAATGCCTTTTTTGTCACTTTAGCTTATTCACTTCTTACCCAGTGTTAGGAGAGAAAGTGGAGTCAAAGGTCAGCTTCAGGCCCCGTGCAAGCTGAACAGAAAAGAAATTCACTGGTTGGATTTCTAATTAGAGATCAGCATAAGTGAATTTGCAAATTGCTTTTTTGGAGCCAAAAATTACCTGATCTTCAAGAGTAATCTCAGTGCCTAGTGTGTTGTCAGTGTTCCACTTTTCTGTGAACATCAATCCATATTCCACCCATTTGTATTTTGTTTCCAAACTACCACTGACTTTGCTTGTTTCTGTGTTTGCAGAACCTGAGCTTGTAAATTCCTAAAAGAAAAAAAATCATTTTTACATATAATATATGTATTTGTCAATATACTTATATGCAATCAGGCAAATGCTTATACTTATAGAATGTATTAGGCATTATAATTTGTTAAATATTAGTTCCTATAAATACAAATATATTTATTTTAAAAAGAAAAATACAGTAATCACAAAACCATTGCAATGTTTTGGATTTCAGTGTGCTTCCAAACTCACCAGTCCATTTTCAGATCTTGTTTTCAAATCAAGCTTTATTAATCCAAAACCTAGAGAGTGAGTAAAAAATATGAATCATAATATGTTGATTTGAAAAGCATTTCTGATTTATTTCTTAAAACTCTCTTCCAAATCACCTCTGAACTATTAAATAGTTTAAAAAAGGGCACAGTTATCAAACCACGTGTTTCTAAGAAGCAGCTTGTACTCACTTCAGATAGCACTTGACTGACGAACCCTACTGACCTCAGCAATATAATTGGGACCAAATTAGGTAATAATACATTTATTCACAGTGAGCAGCATTCTGTTCATAAGTAAACTACTGCCATCAGTGATCCTGCTCATCGATACAAGGGAGCAGCCAAAATACAGCACACAATTTTCTCTCAAAACCAACAACAGTTCTATGGGGAACAGGAAGAATTTTATCAAAAGAAAAGTAAGTTACCCTCCCTTTCCAAACAGCAAGGGCAATGTACAGCTGTGATTCTGTGGATTCTAATGGAAATAATTGGAGTATTTCTCAGGGGGAAGTAATAAAATCCAGTTTCAGGAACGAGTTTCAGGAACCAGGTAGACAGTGAAAGACCAAACTTATTTTGGCTTTATTTACCATATCCCTTGGTGAAAATATCTCTGGCAGATTTGCCCAGGTCAACATAAGCAGGTGGAACAGCCATTTTCTGGAAAGGAAAATTTAAGAAATAAAAAAAGGAAACTACAGTGTTCAGAAACTTACTTAATTCATTTAAGCAACAAGAAACTTAAGCCCATTTCAGTCCCTTTCATTTTGTATTCCCCCCCCCCCCCCCCCACCACCATTTAAATAGAGCCTGAAGAAAACAGCTATTGCAGTGTGATTTCATTTTGCTCGGGAGCCCGCAGCAGCAATGACCATGTAGTTGCCTCTGAGGATGTGAAACAGGCTGCAGAGCAAATATATATTAAAAGAAATGAACTTTCTATGCCTTTCCAAAGAGTTAACTGTTGTTTTCTTATCAGTGTAACTGCATGAACGAACTTATGTTTTTCTCAAACCATTTCCTGGAAACGTTTCTCCTGTTTCTCGCAATGGATCTCTGCATTCTGATGTAAAGCATTAGGGCCCCAACTCACTCGCTAAGGAAATGTAACCAGAACAAGCATCTACCATCAGGAACATCTCTCTTCCTCTAATTCAGAACAGCAAATGGATAACATTTATGTCAGCAAAATCAATAAATGGTCATTCTTATGCTTCAGTTTTCTTTGACTTTGCTATTGCTATTAATGGGTTAAGATGTCTCCTTAGACCTTGACCTTTAAGTGCTTTCTGTACACCTGAGAAAAAATCATCTTGCTGAGAAAAATTCAGACTGCAGGGAGGCCACCCTGTGAAGTTAGGGCATCAGGAGGGCAGCCACAACCCCACTGCAGCAGCAAAATGCAGACTGGAGCTCGCTGCAAAGGCACAGCCCAGTGGTGGGGGCTGCAGGGGCAGCTTTCTCTACTGTGTTTTGTCTCTTAGGGATGCCCACACTGCCATGGAGGTCCTCACTTTCCATCCTCAGCAGGCCCTGACATTCTTAGTTCAGTGGCCTCCTGCAAAAGAGATAAATCCATCCCATTTTCTCAGCCACTGGGAAAATGTCTCACCTTATACGGAGGAGAAAATAGGATCCTGAGAGGAACAAACCAAGCGAATCTCCTTTTTTATCCGAGTACAATAATTTCTACTCCATTATTCAAATAAAGTCATTTCTTTAGGGGAAACAAAGTCAAGCTATCTGAAATGGTGCACATCTTCTGTCTTTGTAGACAAGGTTTCCAAATTCTACACAGCAAAGGAGATAAATTGTACTTATAAAGCTAATCCTCCTGATACCAGATGTTGCACTGAAATTCCACATTCACAAACTCTTTGGCTATTCAAAAGTAATAAGCAGTTTACTACATATGCACGCAATTGCTAAAAA
Organism: Acrocephalus scirpaceus scirpaceus; assembly: GCA_910950805.1. Classification (NCBI taxonomy): domain Eukaryota; kingdom Metazoa; phylum Chordata; class Aves; order Passeriformes; family Sylviidae; genus Acrocephalus; species Acrocephalus scirpaceus. The sequence continues at coordinate 8,565,692 of OU383785.1, forward strand.
AACTGCCTGACATTCTTACTCCAGAGTATTCAATGTTAGCAGAAAACTACTCCTTTAAATCCCACACAAACCCACGGGCTCTGAACACGAGGGTGCTTTAATATCTCTCTGGCTGCAGGCTGGGATGCAGTTCTCAGGCAAGCTCATCACCCCATGATGAGATAGGGACTTTCAGCAGTCACTCGGTGCCTCAAGCACCTGAGACAACAAGCTGGTACCTGTTAAAGCAGGATATTGCTTCTGCATAAAGGAAGAATCCCTTTCCTAGAGGGAACAAAACAGATCTGGTGGCTAAAAAAGAGCCAACCGTCTTTTCAGAACATAAAGAAGGATACAAGGGCACATACTGTGATGTAGCTTCAGTTGCAGACTACTTGGGTGCATGTCATTTCTTTCCAGTCATAGTCTACTACTAAAATGCATCCCCAAATACACAATCACCTGAAGAGTTTGGTTTGGTTTTTTGTTTTGTTTTTTTTTTTTTTTAATTCATATTCTGAAACAGTTTTAGCTGCCTGTATTGGACCTAAATTTTTCTGCTTGGGTTTGTTTTGTGAAAACATAAAAGCAGATATTTAATGTTTATACACAAAATCAGCCTTAAAAAGGGGGAAGAAGAAGGGAAAAAAAAACAAAAACAAGCAGAAAAAAAGAAGGATTTCCAAATTTGTGATATTCCTCTGTTCCTCACTGAAGTCACTGGAAGCAGACACAATGCCCTGCTTGGAAATCACCCCCTAAAGTCAGGCAGCACTCAGGAGCAGGATGGCAGGAGTCACTAAGAGCTGTCTGTGTACAGCAAATGCATCTGCCTTGCCAGAGCAGCCTGGTCCCATGAGAACCCTCTGATGGATATTGCCATTTAGCATCATCAAAAATTAAAAATATTACAAATCTCTACACTTGAAAAATCAAATAAGCATTGCTTTGAAAGATAATGCACCTCTCTGCCAGCTGCATCTCAGAATCTGTAAGATCTATTTTATCAAAAGTCCCTTTGAGTCACTTCATAAAATCAAAATATTTTCTTCATAAATGAATGGTGTATACTTTTGGGTTGGATTTTCTCAGTCGTGTTTTTTGCTTCTCTAAACCCATGAAGCCAAGTTTTGTTCCTTGATGCCTGTGTATCCCCCCTGGCTGTGACCAGGCTCATCAGGTGCATGAGCTGTGCCAGGCTGCTCCACTGCTGCAGTCTGGGCCCAGAACAGTGGGAGACATGAGAGCTCCACTTAGACAATTACTATAATTAGGGGACAATACTGAAAGCCAAATCCCTGCTGGTTGTAAGGCAAATCATATAACACACACAGAGCAAGGTGTTTAAAATTGCTGAGTGTGGAAAACGCTAGGAGCTGTGTACTTGGTGGTTACCCTTGCTGTTGTCAGCAAGAACAAAACAAAAATTTCTGTTTGCACTGGCTAATAAGAAGCCTCTTGTTTAACAGATGGAAAACAAAACTGATTACATCCTGTGCGAGTACAGGTTGTAAGACAAGCATGCTTAGCAGGGATTCAAACTCTTAAAGGATCAAGGAATGGCCGTGGCCGAGTGCCCTTGCTTTTCACCAGTGGGATCCCTGCACATTAACTCAGATTAGGTTTGGACTGAAATGAATTCACTGCTTTTATCCTTGTCCAACTGTGCAAATAGCTCAGCGTGACTATGGACCTCAATGCCCGTACAGAGCAGGCCAAGTAGAATATCTCTAACGTGTTCTGAGTGGGAAATATTTTGGTTTTCTGGAGTAAGAAACACCATTGCACAAGTGATGACTGAAGAAAACCTGAACTGAGGAGGAATAAGCTCCAAGTGCTGCTGTGAGCATAGCTCCAAGAATTCCTGATTTATAACTGCCACAGGGAGAAAATCAGGAGCTCCCTTTGGAGCTGCAGGACCCAAGAGGCAGCCCCAGTGAAGATTTCATTACAGCAGGCCAAATTTGAATATTTTCCAGTGTCACAGATGGCAAAGTTTTCACTTTATGATGCAGTTCTGGGCAATTAAATCAAATTCAGTCCAAAAAGCAGCAAACCCATAGGGTGCCCTGGCAAATACAAGGATTGGCTGCAACCAAAGGAAAACTCATCCCTGCTTGATAACTGTCATATATGCATAGGTTCAAGCTTCCCTGCACATATTTATCAGGTTTATGATATTTACACAGGGGAAGGAACAATCTAAAAATTTAAGGTAAGAATCAAATCCATTAGAAGAATAAAATTCCCATGAAGACAATGGAAGTCTATCAGATTCAAGGCTAAGAAAGTTAAAAGGTTGGATCTATCCTTATCTAGCCACATTTTTCCCAATAAATCTGAACTCATGTACCATTTTTGGATGGTACCAGTAGTTCTGAACATTCCAGCTCCCTGTCTCCACAAGCATGAAAAGGTGCTTCTTGCAGGGTGCACACGTTACAGCTGCTGGGAACAGCTGGGAGGGACAGACAGCATTGGGTTATCAGACCAGGTACAGTCTATCTGCATGGGAAAAACCCACATGAGGGTCTTTTGCCTCAAGGTTAAAAAGAATACTAATTTATTTGTCATTTATCTCCTTCATTAAAGGAATAATTATTCCTTGGAATGAAGCAGCTTTTAGGTGCCTTTCTGGACCTGCAGCCTGGGCAGTGTCATTTCCCAGCCCGTGTCTGTTGTGTCAATACACCACAAAGGATGGGGCTTTGCTCTCAGAGCAGGGCCCAGCTCCCTCCAAGTTGTTGTTAGATATTTATCTGTTATTATATATTTACTGTTAGTAGATTATTAGACTTTTATCATGGTTAGAAATTTATTATTGTTAGCTGTTTATTATTGTTAAATACTTATTTATTATTAAATACCTGTTACTAGTAGATATTTAAAATAGAGACTTGACAGGGAAAAGACCTTGTCAAGCCTCTAAAGCGGGGAAATGATGCCTTTTATATTTTCAGATTCTGTGCTACCATGGCTGGCTGGAGGCACCAGCTCCACTTGGCACCAGCGCCCCTGTACAACAGCCCAGGCTCCCAGGGGAGCTCGGTGCTGGCTCCACACTTTGGGTTTTATGGTCCAGATCCCAAATCCCTTCAAGTCATGCCCATAGCCTGCTTCAGATCAGGTTCAGCAGCCTCATTGTTCAGAGATTTATGAATACACTTACCCGTAAATACATGCACAGTCACACAGAGGTCAAACATCAAGTTGGGCACATTCACAAGTCTTTTGAGAAGCCAGTAAAAGCACGTGGTTTGTACATACTCAGCATTATTAGACACAATACTTAACAACACTTTTTGTCCCAACTTGCCATCATCATATAATCCATTATGACTAAAAATTTAAGATTGGGAGTCCACAATTTCTTTTGTTGCAGGCATTATAAAGCTGTGCAGCGTCCCTGTGACACTCACAGAATCCCAACCTTCCTGCTGGAGCTTTGCTCCACTGCATGCATGATGGAGCAGATTTAAAGAAGGGTTTATGCAGTACCTCTGTAGCTCAATAAACAGAGGAGCATAAAGGAAATAAACCCTTTAAAAACAAATGTAAGTGTTATTATTATTTAGGTTATACTATTTATGGAATTATAGAAAGAGACAGCCTGCTCTTAATTGTGTGGATATACATTAAGAACTGCAGTGTCGTATGGCAAAAGTATCAATTAGATGGACTTGGGTGGTGTTGCAGCTTGCTGTGGCTACTGTAGCTACTAAACTGCAAGGGAAGAACACAGAACCACAGTCCCTACATGTTAAATTAAGCTGTTTTTGTTAAATACCTGCGGAGGAGGAGAAGAGCAGTGCTGCTGTCCCACCCCGTGTCACCAGCATGGCAGGGCCCAGGCCAGTGCACGCCCCGGCAGCACACTCAGGAAAGGACATGTCCCACGCTCCCAGCCCCACTGCAGGAACACCCAGCACCAGATCAATGGGCATGAGTAATTAAAATGGAATTTTGTCTTCCAGCACAACGTGACAGCTCACAGAGAACAGGAGCATCTGCTACACCGGTGGATGTTTTTCCCTACCTGCAGCAGATGCCAAGCCCACGAGGGCCTGAGCTGTGTGTCCTGCCTCCATCCCAACAGTGCCAGGGCTGGGGACATCCTCCTGCTGCTACAGCAGCCAACAGCGATGTCCCCCACACCTCCACACCCCCATTCACACACCCCAAAACGTGGGCAGGAAGAAAAGGTGGATCAGTGCAAACCTTTGATGGAGAGTACGGAGGGGAGGCATTATTCTGGAATGTCATTGCAATAGTGCCAAAGCTCATTTCTGACAAAAATTCATAGGAAAGGTGATTATTCAACCATCCACTGCACCCAACAGAACAAACTGCAACACACCTCTATTCTCACTAAGCCATCTGAGAAACAAGCTGGGATCTGTTTCTGCTGGAATCACTATAAGTATTCTCCAGAGACACAACCCTGCAGTGGTCACTGATGATGAGTCAGCTCCACTCCATTTTCTGAAAATTTTGTTACCGCCTTTTTTTTTTTTTTTTTTTTTTGCAAATACCCAAAGACTTTTCCCCCCTCCAGCAAGAGTTGTTCCCAGCAAGGGCTGTGACAAGGCAGAATGGAGGCAGATGCTGCTGTGGCCCCACAGTGCTACTAGGTACAGGAGGGGAAAGAAGAGACATGGGGTTTTTTTTTAAACTGACATTATTCCCCACAAGTAAAAAGCTACATTCTGAGAATAAGCAGAATAAAATGGAAGAAGAAATCAGTTTGGCTGCTTGGCTTGAGGCTTGGGGTTTTGGTACATATCAGAATGAATTTGCCAACCCGCAAGAAGGACGCCGGGGGTGCGAAGGAGAGAGGCGAACGGGATGTCAGAGCCAAGACGGTGCTAAACCCGGGCAGGTACAGCCACCTTCGACCTCTGCTTCCCGGGCAGGAGCAGAACGATCCCGCCTGCCGAAGCGCTGGGCAGGAGCCGCACGCCCGCCGTGGCCCAGTGACCTTTCGGCTCCCGTCACGGGGCCAGCGCCCGGTTCACCGAGCTCGGCCTCCGCGCCGCGGCATCCCGGGATGCGGCGCCGGGACCCCGCCGCGCCCGCTGCGCCGCCACCCGCGATGTCCCGGCCACCCGCGCCTCCCCAGCAGGCCCCCGTGTCGCAATGCCCGGCATTACGTAAGGACACGGTTTTATCCCCGTTCCGACGGGCCGCGGGTGGGCGAACCCGCCCGGGGCGCTGCGGGCTCCCCCCGCTCCCACACGTGACCGTGGCCGGGGTCCCGCCGCCCGCATCGCCCCGCGGCTCGGCTCGGCTCGGCTCGGCTCGGCTCGGAGGGGGCGGCCCGGGAGCCCCCGCCCGGGACAGCCCTACCTGCCCCCGCCGCGGCAGCTGCGCTCCGCTCCGCCTCGGCCTCCTCCGGCGGCGGCTGCCCCTGCCCGCTGCCTCCCCGGGCTCTGCGGCGGCGGCGGCGGCTGCGTGACGGCGGGCGGGGACCGGCGGGGCGGGGCGGCCGCGGCGGGCGGGGCGGCCCGGGCTGCGGGGCCGCTCCCCGGGCACGGCGGCGGGGGCTCCGCCGGGCGGCCCCAGCGGCACCGCACAAGGAGCGCAGCGGCCGCGGCATCCGCGAGATGCGGCAGTGCCGGCCCCGGGACGAACCGGGACACTGCAGCCGCCTGGGACCCGGAACCCCCGGCTCTGCGGGAAACCGGGCGAGGTGACTTTTAAAGGGCCCTTCCAACCCAACTATACTGATTCCATGAAAGTCTCCATTTAGTCTGAATTAGCTAAATTAGAACTACCTAGAATTCAACTTAGAATTTAATTCTAACTCCCAGTCTTGTTAAAATTTCAATTCCCTATATCCTGGTTGAGGCAAGAGTGGTAGGAAAGGAAGAAGGGAGAATTTGAAAGAGGATCTGTGAGCAGGTGAGGCTGTGTGTGATAACTGGTGAGTGTCCAAAGGAGCTGTCAGGGGTCAGCGAGGCAACAAGCCTTCCTCCGTGGGGACTGACTGCAGGGTGTGGAGAGGCTCTCATGAATAAGAGAGCTGACGTCTTCCCTACTGTCCCTCAGACACATGAATCAGCTCTCACAGCTTACTCTCCCGGTGATAAAAGGTCAGGCAGGGAGTGCTCTGCTCTCGGAGGGGAACAGAGGTGGAGCTGGGTCACTTTCAGGATGAGATATAAACCTGCACTGCTGCACTGTTGGGGGTCCCTGGGACACTCAGAGCATCACCCATAAGATAAACAGGGGAATCAGTCAGGAAACTGCTGATGGTTTGGCTGGTCACTCTTCTGCCCTCACCACACAAGTGATGTCTGTGTTAAAAAAAGAATCATTGCCGAGAGTTTACATCCCACCCACAGGAACGTTGGTTTGTTTCGTTTATTTTTTTTTTTTTAATTCGTTCTTTCCCACTCTTTCTCCCTTGCACAGTGGGAATGGATGGTGAGAGGAGGCTGTTTCCCTGCTTGTGCTCTTACCTGGCTCATGCCTTTGCTTTCCCAACAGCATTTCTCTGAAGGGCATTGCTCCCACAGCCGTGGCTGGGCTGTACCCCAAGCAGGTGAGTAGTGCCTGTCCCAGCACAGCCCAGGAGCAAGGTTGGAGTCATCCAGCTGAGCACACACTCTGCACGTGGGAGCTTTGGTCAGGGTTCAAACTAAATAAACCCTGCAAGGAACTTGATGTTGAGCTGAAGTGTATAAATGAAGTGACTTGTGGAATTCAGTGGGATCTCAGGAATTTCTTGGCATGACAGGGTGGCAGAGGGGAAAGGATTGTGTGTAGCCACATATCGACCTTAGAAAGGCAGCTGAGGCAGCAAAGGCTGAAGGAATTGTGCTGGATACCAAATCCAGCATTAAAATAAAGTGTGCAGCCTGCCACCAGGGTAGCAGTCCATGGGAAAAAAAAAGAGGTCTCTCTCAAATAGAGAGATAGAGGTCTCTTTCAAACAGAAAGTTCTTCTAACCACAGTTCCTCTTGTTGATCCAGGCACCAGTATGAGTGTGGGTGTTGTAACCAGAGCACAGAGTTGCAGTCAGGATGAAGTGTCAACTCTTTACCCTCTTGGTTCTCCCTCTGGCAGCAGCTGGTGCCTTACCACTTTTCCTGCATCCTGGGGCTTGTCAAAGCCTGCCCTGAATTTCACTCACTGTCCCATGAAAAAATGTAGCCCAAGCAAAAAAAAACAGTGGGCAGCTTTCTGCTGGGGTGCATTGAACCTCCTCCTCCAGGAGTCAGAGGAGCAGGGGAAGTGAGGGGGCTGCCAGTGCAGAGGCAGGGGAGGCTTTGCCAGTGCAGAGGCTCCCCGGGGGGTGCAGGGGCACAGGGCATTCCCCATCATCCCTTTGGCTCTGTCACAAGGGTGCACTTTCACCCTGAGCAGCAGCTCCTCAACCTGCCCCTGCCAAAGTGCAGCCTCAGCTCTTTGCCCTCTGCAAAGGTAAATGTGACAGTAATGAGTGTGATTTGTGGAGCACTCTGTCCCAGCCTTGCTCCCTCCCTTTGCATCATCCTACTGCTGCCCGAGCTTATCAAATATATTCTTTTATTACCTCTGGGCATAAAGACGTATTTTATTACTTGCAGACATGCAGAGATTGCAGCCTGTTCCCTACAGCTTTTCTCTGAGCAGCCAGGCCATGAAGAAACCAGCCCAGCCCCTGTCCCACATTAAGCCCTTCCAGCCCTGCAGGCACCCCAGGGTTATTGGGAGCTCCTTGGAGTATCATTGGCTGAGGTTAATTTTCACAGGTTGCCCCTGCAGTAGAGGTTGAGTGCACAGAATCAGAGAATCGTGGAGTTGTTTAGATTGGAAAAGACCTTGAAGATCATCAAGTCCAACTGTTAACCCAGCACTGCCAAGTCCACCACTAAACCATGTCCCCAAATGCCATGTCTACACAATTTTAAATCCCTCCAGGAGCTGATGCTGCAGGTGCACAAAGAATGAGCAGAGGGACAAAATGTTTAGTATCTGTGAGAGATAATTTTTCAATGATTTCTGGAACATGCATCTACCAAAAGATGGCAGCAAATCTCCTCATATGGAGTGGGGCATCAGTGTCATCTGCTCTCGGGCTCAATTTTTCCTACAGGTTATGAACTGTAGATTATCCTGGGGAGTGCCAGAAGAACAGGAGGATTACACTAGGTGTTCTCAACAGAGAAAATCTGTGCTTGTGACTTCGGTTTAAGTTTTACAGATTCTTTCTACAGTGTAAGAAATCTCCAAAATGCTGTAAATGTCAGTTCCCTCTTTTATTTTGGCAGTTCTGTTTTTAGTAATGCTACAGCTTAATTTATTGTAACAGGTGAAAATGGAACATAAGGGAATGCATCATAATAGATTTGACTAACAATAATTCCACAAATAGTTTACATACAGGCCCTGTCTACATGTTCCTTTTCCATCACAAGCTTTAGGTGTGGAGCACTCAAAGCAGTTTGTTTAACACCAGTTTGCTGGAGAAATCTGGAACTGCCCCACCTTTCGTTATATAAATCTGCATGTCAGTCACAGAGGATTATTTTTAACCTCTGTTCTGCATCACTAATGGATACAGCTGTGACCCTGATTCTGATACTATTCATACCAAATTAGCTGGGAATAAATCAAGGTCAGTAGAGTCACTGCAGGTACCAAAATGTGAGCTCCACTCAGCTCAGGTGACAGTCCTGGGGCTGGGCTTGCAGCAGTTGTGCCCTGTGCTCCCCTGCCAGGGCACAGCTTCACCAAGCAAACCAAAAAAGAAGTGTTTTATTCATGAGTTAGTGGTGGGAGGCATGGAAGGATCAGTCTTTCTGCATTTCAAAGTATGTTTCTGATTCAATTTTCTCATAAAATGGGACCAGTAAATACTATTTTCATTAATCACTTTTACATAGCCAAATTGTGCAAAACTGTCATTTCCTCCAAAAATAACTTACCTGCCTAAAATAAAGCTGTGCAAAAAATAATTGCAGCTTGTGAATTCTACATGAACAGCAAAGTCTAATTCAACTGCAGTTTCATTCATATCACATAATGTGTTTGAACAGCATAAAAATTCATTAGCCAGACATCCAAGATGTATTTGTTCAATAAAGTTTGATTTGGCTCTCTTTAATAACAAAAATGTTTTCAGCTTGTTAACCTGCAAGGAATCCATTCGTAATCAGTCAAGAACATGCTGATGGAATCATAAAATAAGCAAGGATGCCTCGCTGCTGGGTATCACACTGTGTAAACATATCTTCATGCCTCTGACACTTATAAACTCAACCCAGGCTGTGTTGCTCAGAGCCAAGCCCTCGCTGCCTGCTGTGCCCGTGTCAGAGACAGGTTGTTTCAGTGCAGAAAGCCCTGCACTGGGGATGCTTACACAGCTCTGATGCTCCAATGGAGCAGCTCTGTGTCAGAATAAACAGTTTGTACTTGGGCCAGTGTAAGTGGGCTGCTGCTGGTCTCTACAAATGAGCATTAGCAGCTATTTACCAGCATAGCCCTCTCACACCCACCCATGTCACTGCTCCCTCCTTCCCTGTTCTCTCAGTGTGACACAAATATCTTTAAAACTCTTTAAAATACTTGTGTAGTTTTAACTGATTGTTTTCACAAAACACAGTATGGACCGACTAATCATGCAAGTTATCCTTGAGGATCCATAACCTCTGGGCCAAGCAGCCAAGGGAGTGGCCATGCCTGCCAGCCTGGCTGCAGCCAGGACAGGCTGGAGCTACCACAGCTTCACACGGGGAGGGACGAGCTGTGGGCTCAGCTCACAAAGGTCCTTGGTTGTTCCTATTCCCGTTTGTCCATTCCACCACCTGCCTGGAGTTTCCAGGCGTTGTTCAGCTCCTTAATCAAGATGTGGCCCCACAGAAGGTTGTGTTCTGCCCTAGCCAGATGAATCAGCCCAGAGCCTGGTTTTCCTCAGCACAGCATGCTCAGTCCTTCATGATGCTGAAAAACAGCACTGGAGATGGTGCTGAAGGGAAAAGAGGAATGGAATTCTGTGAATGGATGCTGATCAGCACATTTCTGGGGTGAGAGAGCCCTGTTCAGGCTTCTGTCCTGGCTGCACCCAAACATCCCTCATCAACACGGTGGGGTGAGCTCTGGCAAGAGAGTAAACCCTGGTTCAAAACACTGAAGAAAGGATTATTACCATGTCTGTCCTGAAGTAGCACCTGGCAGGCTGAGCACCCCTGGCCAGTGTGCTACCCCAGTACTGTGCCACACAGCCTGCAGTGGCCTTGGGGCTGGCAGGAGTGGGGGCACTCGGGTGTGAGAAGTCCAGAGAGGGCTGTATTGATTTTTGAGGAAGAAAGCTGAAAAGTAGAAAACAAAAGGGGAAAGCAATAGAAGCCAAACTCCCACAGCTCCTTTTGATCTTGGAAAATAACAAAGAGATTGACCTGACATTATTACACTCCTCACTCTCTCCCTCTGGGTTATGTTTTTATTTCCCTGAACCAGTAATGATCAAAGCCAAGAGCCCCTCCATTGCTGTGTATTTTCCTTTTCACTCCAAACAAAAGTTGCAAAGGCTGCAACGCTTTCTCTCACGCCTGTCCTGGACCAGTGGTCTACTTCAAACAGAGCTGTTTGCAGGAGCAGCAACTCCCATGGTCTCAGTAACCTCATCTTCACACTGTGGAGGCAAAAAAGCCCCACCCAGGCACAGGAGAAAGTAAGTGATACACACCCTCCTGGTGGGGTGCAGCCTGCCAAAACAGATGTCATGGCTTTTACAACGTGAATTGTTTGGGGGAGCTGGAAATTCAATATGTCAGGTAAGGCTGGAGTAGAAGCCTCCTTGAGGCCAGAGCATGGACAGTATGCACAGGCAGATAGTGATGGGGCAAGGGAGAATGGTTTTAAACTAAAAGAGGAGAGCATTAGATTAGATGTTAGGAAGAAAATCTTCCCTGTGAGGGTGGGGAGGCCCTGGCACAGGGTGCCCAGAGAAGCTGTGGCTGCCCCATCCCTTGGGATTGTCCAAGGTCAAGTTGGACAGGGCTTGGAGCAACCTGGGATAGTGGAAGGTGGTTTTGTCCATGGCAGGGAGTGTGAAGCCTTTAAGAACCCTTCCAATCCAAACAATTCTACAATTTTATGACATCTGTAACCACAGGGAAGTGGTGAGTGACACAGAGGCATTAACTGTGCCATCATTGCAAGGAGCTGTGCCTGCAGGTAACAAACAGATCTTAGAATCATAGAACCATTTAGGCTGGAAAAGACCTTTAAGATCATCAAGTCTAACTGCACTTAACCCAGCACTTCTATGAATTCTCCTTCACAGAAAAAAGAAGAAAGAGAAGAAAGAAGCTGAAGTCATGACCTCCTAGTATACATTTTTCTGCATGTATTGCAGAACGTGTCAGCCCTCTTCACTTCTCAGACAAAAATCAAGCCCAAAATTATCACAAGCCACAGTATTTTCTAAATATCACTATTATCTTGTCTTGCAAGTAACACTATTGAAGCAGTGAAGATATGGAATGGCAGATAAATAGGTGATAAATGCATGCCAAGCAAAACATTATTTGTAGGCTATTTAAATTCAGGAAGCATTGGTATTAATCTGGCAGGTAAGTTTCTACATTGTGGTTACAGAGCTGCAGGCACAATTATTAGCTGTTATATAGTCTAACACATCTTTTACTTGTCCAGGACCAGACTGCTGAATAGAATTGGAAAAAATGTCATTGAGTCACTGGAAAAAAATTGAGTGAGGGTCAAGCAGTGGAAGCTGCAGTGATAGGCAAGAGGACTCAGTGAAGGAAGAAGCTACCAGGGCTCACTGCTGACTGCCAGCTTAATCATGGCAGGAAGATTCACACCATGTAAAATGGTCAAGGAAAATTCACCTTGGCAAACAAGAGCTGCTGGAGCTGAGGGCTTGCTTGTTTCTGCTATCTACACAGATGGAGTTTAAGTACTGGAACATTTCTAGAAACAAACAGAGACTTGGCAGCAAAATTAGTGTTGGATTGATAATCACAAAAAAAAAAAACAAAAATAAAGGGAGAGGAATGGTTCAGCTCTATTTAAATGATTATTTAATCAAGTCATATTTAGGTTGCCTGATCAAATAATCCTGCAAATACAGATGTGTAATACTGTTTCTTTAAAAAAGAAAACAAAACAAAGAACATTTGCTCTTCAGCTGCAGTATTTATTCTGTGCAGTTAAACCAAAGGCATGAGATCAAATCTAAATGTGGTTATGTGTGAGCATCCCAGCCTGAAATGCAGCTGTAGCTGCAGTACCCAATGAAACAGGACATGTGGGTTTAGACTACACTTTAAATTCCTCCAGGTAAAACTGAGTGTACAGAGAATTTCTCTAAACATTGTGACAACTTGTTTCTGCTGTTGCTGAGTGGATACAACTGGGATTAGCACTGAAGGAGACAATGGAAATCACAGTTGGAAAATAGAATAATTTTATTTATTTATGTAGTGTAATAAATAGGGTCCATTGAATCATTGGATATCCTCAATAGGACAGACACAGGCCTACAGTTTTTCCCTTTGAGCTTCTTCTTCCCATGGGAGCAAGGGGAATCTCTGGTTCAGGGAGGAACAGCCCTTGCTAATGAGCTGCATTCCCCCTCAGTACTGCAGAGGAGCAAAGCCTCCATGGAGAGGGTCAAAGGGGGCCAGTGGGTCCTTCCCACCTCATTGAGGGTTTAGAGCCATCCTGGCATTATATAGGAATAGCCAGAGTTCTCATCTCCATTCCAAAATACACAGGTTTTCCTCTTAAAAAAAAGGTCAGAATATCAGAACTGGCCAACAACTGACTGACAAGAGCAGTGGGGATGTGATAGCAGAAATTTGAGAGGAAGGACAACATGGTCAGGAGCCTGCAATAGGGAAGGTCTTTCACAGCTCCTCAAGCAAGTCCTGGCATCAGATTAAAGCTGGGTATGGAGTGCACTTGTAACCCCATCCCTGGCAGGAATGGGAGGGCTGCATTAGCACAAGACAAATTGCTGGTTGTGATAGCATCTAGGAGCTGCTCCGAGAAAGAGGGGTTGTTTTTTCTGGAAGACACAAGAAGATGGCTCATCTGTGAGGGAATATTCCTCAGAGGGCTCGGGTCCTGCTGGGGGGAGCAGGCTGGGCTGTGCTGCTGAGAACATCTGTCACCAGACTCCTTGGGAAGGGGCTCTTTATGATCCTTACAATTCACACTTTCCAGCCAAGGATCTCATGGAAAGTGCTGCCTGGGAGCTCTCTTTCAACCCTCTTTATGCTTACAAAAATGCCTAAAAAGAGATTTATTCCTACAGAAATATTTTCTAGAGCTGGTGATGAGCATTGCTCATTGCCTTGAGGTCATCCCACTGAGCCTTGTGGGGAGGAGAAGTGGGTGATTTGAGCCAAGAATCCTTAAAATTTCTGGTTTGGTGTTTATACAAAAATAAATGCAGGTGCAGGGTAAAATTGGTCCAAAAGATCTTACAAATTAAGTCCATGTGGGAGAGGTGAGGAGGGCTTCCCTTCCAATTCAGAGGGAAAATCAGGGCAAAATCTCCACCTACTTGCTCAAACACAGGTGAGCAATATTTAGGTGTTTCACTGCACTCAGCTGAGCTCGGCACAGCCTTCCCATGGACCCCAACAGAGTTTGGAGCAGACAAGATTGTTTCCCAAGCACAAGCCAAAGCATTACCCAATGTCTGGCACCTCTGCTGAGGCTGGGAGCAGCCCATCTCCTGGGAATGCAAACCTTGAGAGTTCAGCAGATATTTGCTTTCCTTGCTGCATCCAGCCTGGATAAAGTCCAGAGAGCAGGACAGTAACAGGAGAGCATCCTGTAAGGATGTGGATTTCTTCTTTTGGAAAAAGGTCTGCCCTTTCATCTATTCCACTTTAGAGAAGGAAAAGGTGATTTTCCTCTTAGTCCTGAGATGCATCAGTCACTGTGTGGAAATGCCCTTAATTATGAAAGAATTAGGCAATTGACAAGAACAAGTTGACAATAAACCCCATCTCCCTACACACACATGCACATACACACATCAGCCTCTATTCCATTGACTGAAATTAGTGGTACCATTTTTTATTCTCTTTTGATCAAAATGTTTTATTTCTGTCTGTCCAAAAGTGTCTTTTTGATCTTTGGTCCTATGCTTTGATTGAAAGCTTTAGTGAAGGAAATTCCTCCACGAGTTCAATACTTGGCACACCAAGCCCTGAACAAGGCACCCAACAAAGAGAATAATTCCTCATGACAAAGGTCCCATTTGGCAGCAGATGTTAACAGAAGCCCAGGGCACTTCAGGAGCATGTTTGACACTTGGTTTTAGCCACTTCAGGCCATAACTTAGATGCATGTCACCCCTGTAGTGACAGCAGGGGGACAGACATCTCAGGGGAAGGGCCACACAGTGGGACAGCCACCACCCTGTTCCCTGCCAGCAAAGACCATTAGACCACAATTATTCTGCAGTTTTAGGCTTTGATTGCAAATATTTTTGCAAGCAGTTACGTATACAAAGACACAATTCATAAAATATTATTTAAAGCAATCCTTTCTAGAAAGACAGAGCTCATTGAATATCCTAAGACCCCTTTATAATTAATTTCTTTCTTTTATTATATAATATTTCTTCAGTTTATATTTCATTCTCATGAAGGATGACAAAGTAAAATCTCTATCCTAGTGCATCCCTGGGATGGAAAGGGCAGGAACAGGGAGGTGGCAGAACTGCACTGGATAACAGTGTGGTATTTAATGGGGCTGTAGGGCAGGTTTGGATGCATTAGATGCATCCTGCTGCCTGAAGCAGCCACAGAAGCACAAAAAAATAAAACATTGAGGGAAGAAACCTCGCTGCTAGGCTTCTCCTCTGCTAGTCAGACAAGAACAGCTCACCTGTGCCATCTAGCGATGCTGCTATTTCATATATTGGGAATTCTCCAGGCAGGACCAAAAATATTCAGCAAGGCTGGAGGGCCCATAGGCACGAGGATGGCCAGCAGCAGAGCTGTGCAGGCAGCCCTGGCTGACAGCCCTGGCTGCTGGTGCAGCCCTCTGCATGCACAGGATTGGGACTGATGTGAACCCAGAGCCAAGGATAACCCAAATCAAATTTCACAAATATAGTAGAAAGGCTTGTGTTCAAATCCATATATTCTTTTGTGCACACGTACAAAAAATACCCTTGGTAAGAGTAGGACAACTAAATAACCAAGGACTAAATAACAACTACTCTAAAACTAGATTAACTAATAACTTGCAACTAAATACCACCAGTAGAAGGCACCAGTAGAAGGCACCAATGCTCAAATCTGAAGAAAAACCAAGATTTAAAAAAACCCATGTTAATTGAAGATGTCCTGGGATCGTGATCAGAGCAGATGGGCAGATCAAAGCCCTGGCACTGCGTAGGATTTATAAGGACAAAGTACCAGAGGCAGCAAATGAAGGGCAGACATTTACCATTTTAATTACTGGAAGTGGGTTTGAAGGGCACTGACTGAAGGAGGATGTGGGAATAACCATTCAATTAAAAATGGAAATGCCTTTTGCCAATATGCTTACTGCTGCATTTGTCACTGGCATGAAGAACAAGCTGTGTGGAGTTTCCCATCTGAGGTGGGGAGGAGATGGGCCTGGAGATGGGCCAGAGCCAAGAGCCTCCCCTATGCCAGTGGGCTTGAGGGCATTTCATGTCACACTGGTGAGGAGTGGAGAACCTCAGCTCTCACTGCTGAGTGCTGGTGAAGAAGCTCTTCCTCAAGAGCTCAGTGGGGTGAGCAGCTCCAGAGCAGCTCCAGCAGAGAAAATAAGGTGAGAGGGGCAGAATGGAGAGTGACCAAGGGCTGCAGATCCAGCTGCCTCCTCAGGAGGTTTGCTCAGACTTGACTCCATGGCTGGGCTGGTGCTGTCACTCAGAGCAGTAATGCACTGAGGGCACAGGGACTGAGAGCCCAGGTTCTGCTGATCCCAAACACTCAATAAAAAAGCTGTGACACGAGTGTTTGGTGTCCAACTTGTCCAAAGAAAATGATATTTACCCATAACATCTCTGTCTTTCATGCTTCCATTTACCATCCTTGATTGCAGAATATTTTCAACCTTTTTCAAGGCAATTACATCTCACACAGGATGGTTGTAGCCACCTCCTGCTCCAAGAAATATCTTTGCAAAGCGTGAGATGCAGGGAGAGGAAGGGATCAGTGTTTGCCTTCACTGCAGACAGTTCCCCAGTGGAAATCTCTCACACATGTTTTCAGCCTCTCCAAGAGGCTGACTTTCAGGGATATTGAATATCAGGGATGTCACCTGACTTTTCCCTTTGCTGTTTCAAGTCCTGCATTGTGCTGATCTGCAATATGGAAGACATCCCAAGATCCTTCCCAAACTGTTTGATCCCCTGCTTCTTCGTTAGTAAGATGAATGGTTCAGCCCACTTTCAACCCCCAAGTGATTGCCCTTTTCCCTGAAATAACTACTGATTTTATCTCTCATTTCCCTAGACACCTACTCCCATATTTCTTTAAGTTTATCCCTGAAAGCCCCGAGTTTCTCTTGCTCACTTTTCATGGCCTGCAGCTTTTCTTTTAACATTAAGAGCATTGTTTCTGGCAAGACATTAAGGTGCTCATCAAATGCCAACATAAAAGCCATAAATAATACCCCATTTGCATTCATATTTTGATAGTCCCTCCATCTCTGCTGAGACAGTGTCTCTCCCTGTCTGCATCCTCTTGGCCCAGGCTGTGTTTCTTCACCCAAGCTGGGATCACACCTTTCCTCTTTCCATCATGGGTTATTCCACCTGTGACTGTTGTCCATTCAGTGCAGCAACAAGGGATATGCCTTCTCTTGGACTTCAGCCTCTCTTCTTCAATTTCAAAAATCTCATCTCCTGGAGGAGATCATGGAGGTTTTGGCAACCTGCAAACTCAGAGATTGTTCCTCTTTCATTTTGCATACTCCCATGAAAGGGTGCTGCTGGTCTCCAGCAGTGCCTTGTGTTCCTCCAACAGCTGTGCTGGACAGGAGGGACATTCAGCACCACTCTGAGTTAACTGCAAGGTTTTAAACACACCAAGTGCATTTCAGCCTGGCTCCCTGTCCACAAACACCCACCAAGAGGAACATTGCTTGAGCATTTTCAGCTGCAGACCACATCTCTGTACAGATTTACCTTCAGCAGAGCCTGGTCCTTTTTTCCCCCACCTTGACTTAAGATCTGTCCTCTCCCAGGTTTCCACCACCTCAGATGTTCCAGCCTAGGATATGTCAAGAGAGACAAGATCTAAGTCTGCCTTTATTGCCAAGGTATAGGAAATGCTTTAAAGCAGCAAAATCAGAACTATACTGGAGGGTGAAAAGGGATGAATGGAATGGCTTCAAAAAACTGTGATTACCAGATGATTTCATTAGGTCTTGTCCCCTTTTAAATAAATTTCAGGACTTCAGCAACAAGACTTGAACTTTGGAGTGCAGGAATGGGATTAAGAGCAGCCATAAATATGAGCAAAGCCCTCTAAATCATGGCCAGCTCCATGTATCTTGCCAATTATCAGCTTCTTATGCTCTAGAGAGAAAACATAAAGCTTTAGCTTTCCTGCCTTCCTTGGGGAGACTGGTTGCATGACTCTCCTTCTTAGTAGTTCATAGTAGAGAGAGACATGAGCTAAAGAAGTTAAATTATTCCCACTTTGGGACCAGTAAGATATGCACCACCAGCAGCACACATTTGATGGATATCTCTGTAGCTGCTCTAAATTTAATCTTGTAATTCACAGATTACTACTTAGAAATTCCTAAATTGAAAATTAGAACTCAGGAATTCCTAAGTTGGAAAGGAGTTGGGGTGTTTGGGGGATTGGTTTTTTGTTTGTTTATTTAAGTCAGACTAAGAAAAAATGATTTGTTTTAATGATGGCTGTTTACTGGGTTTCCTGATCAAAGGCAGCAGCGTCTGTGCAGAGATCACTCATGAACATCAGGTCTCTCCAGCCCCCAAAATATGTTAGTGCATTGGTGAAGTTTTCCTCAGGCTAAGCCTGCCAGCCCTAACCACAAGAGCTGGCTGGCAGAGGCATGGTGTGTGTGACTAACCTGGATCCAAACCCCTGGTCTGGGACAAAGCAGGAGGATTGGTGCCAGCAGGGCCAGAGGAGGTCAAACATTAGAGCTGGAACACTGCTGGCCAGTACCCTTGCTGTTAGAGTTGGGATTTTTTTTTTTTCTGGGTTACTCTGATGGTCCTACAAGATTTAAAGTTCCTTTAGCTCAGCCTCTCATCAAAAAATGACTTAGTGGCAGTCTCCCGAATTTCCCCAGTCTCCTACAGACTCCCAAACATCCTCTAATACCTCTAAAATCAGGGAAATCAGTCATAAAATCCTACTCCTTCATAGCATTAAAAAGGAAGGGACAGCAATTTCTGTCTCCAGCTCTTTGCTGGCCTCAGCTATTAATGCTCCTACGAGCAGGAATAATGACTGGTTGAGCTGGGCAGGGATGGAGAGGGCTCTGGAGGACAGCACTGACAGCAGAACATTCCAGGCTGTGAGAACAGCACCATAAAAAAGCTTTCCAAAGCAGGGACACCAACAAGCAAAGTGCCCCCACATTGCCCAGCAGCACCACATAGTGTTACTTATTTTTAAATTTTCTTCTAATAGGAGCAAAATTAATTCCATACCAACAGCCAAACTACATGCAGCTACCTCTGACACTGGCAAAAACCACTGGCAAAAACCTTGCGGTTCTTTGAACGTTTGCTTGGTATCTTCCTGAAGCACTTGACCTACATCTTCTTCCTATTCTTCCTTTTGCTTCTGTATATTCAGAATTAACTACTTAAAGGGGTTGTTTTTCTGTGCTTAGCACTAATACAGACTCTAATGATACAGGGAAAAGCCTCATAGATCTTGTGTTCAGCCCGTGACATCTGCCACACACCTTATTTATAAAGCAAATCCTCCTTTCCCTTTAGAGCAGCTCATGGGTTGTTGAGGCCCTTTTATACTGCACTAAGACTGGAGACCTTAATTGAAACTTAAATGGTCTCTGCAGGCTGTAGGAGCTGATGAGCAGTTTCCATTTGATTTGATCAAGAAATACTGAAGCAGAGCTGGACACTTGTTTCATCAGTTCTCCCCCCTGGACAGGAGTAGCACCAGGTACCCACTTACCACCAGCTCCTGGGATGTCCCTTTCCCCTCTATCCCAAAAACACCCAACAAGCCAGGGAGGAGCAAGGTTTTGCAGCTCCAAGTGATGATGGGGCATTGGATACCCCTCCAGCAGCAGTGTGGGATGCTGTCTGTGAGGATCACCCAGCACTGCTGCTTTTGTCAACCGCTGCACATCAGTAAAACACAACTGCACCATGGCAAAACCTGCTTCCCACATGCTGCTCGAGATGCAGCCTTTGACAGACTCCCAGTCAGAAGCCTGCTGCTGCTCACACCGTGCCCTCCCAGGGCTGTTTACTCCGTTACAAGTAAGCAGTTTGCACTAATGGCATGCATGGCCTGAAAGAGCCATTAAGTGTTATAGAAGCATTTGAGCTAATTAGCAAAATCCACATCAGAAAGTGCAAGTTCCTGGTATCCTTCCTGTTTCATTATGAATACAAGATCAAGAGTTTAAAGTCCAGCCTTTAAAAGGTGACCAACACCTAAACACCTTGGCAGTGTGGCCCCAGGCAGTTTGCATGGGGCTGTGCAGTTCCAGGGTCAGAGCCAGGATCCTTTCAGAAAGACATTTGCTGCAAATTCTGGGTTTGTTCTCACAGGCACAAACCTCCTGTGCCCTCAGCAGCAGCCCCATTTGCTGATACACAGAGAGGTGACCTCAGCAGGTGGCAGAGCAGGGTCACAGAATCTGAGAAAATGAGATTTTATCTTCTGAGCACACCTGAGAAGTCCAACCCATTTCCACTGCTCAAACAGCATGACTCAAAACTCATCCAGGAACAGAGGAGGGATTTAGAACAAGAAGAGCATGATGTTTTCAGGTATTTCTCCCAAGCTACTTCCACAAGATTGAAACACCCGATACCACAAAAGGCATGAAGAGCCTTTACGTATGAAGGGAGAATGATTCCCATGAGAAGATCGTAGGTGTGGATGCTGCCCAGCCCAGACACGTCTTCTGGGTCAAGCAGTGGGTGTCACTGCCTGTCCAGCAAAGGTATCCCATACTCACACCAGCCTTCAGCTGTGCATGGCAATCCTGCCTATCCCATCAACTGACCACCCATGGAGAAAAGGTAAAGTTTTTATGACCA
The DNA here is from genome assembly GCA_910950805.1 of Acrocephalus scirpaceus scirpaceus. NCBI lineage: Eukaryota > Metazoa > Chordata > Aves > Passeriformes > Sylviidae > Acrocephalus > Acrocephalus scirpaceus. The sequence goes on from OU383785.1 coordinate 8,585,914, forward strand.
GCACAGAGTGACACTTCTGGACCCTCCTCTCACACACAGAAGTGGCAGAGGGGAATTTGTGCAGCTGTTTCTGCAGACAGAAGCAGGAGGTTGGATTTAGCCAAGAGAGCACTTTGCTATGCCAAGAACATTTTCATGTGAAATTGATTGTATTAGTTTGAACTGAAAACACAGTGCAAGGTTTGGTGATGAACTCTTTCAGGTTACTTAGTATTCAGAATCCTGGGCAGGAGAGCAAAGCTACAAACTGTTTCTTAGAGAAAAATGTAAAGTGTCACTTTATTTTGATGTTTGAATAGTTTTTTTCAAGAGAGATAATGCACTTGGAAATACAAACTCTTCAGAATACTTTTTATACTTCACAATTTCCTGTTTTGTGAGAGAATTTTGGTTCTGTTACCAGCAAAACAGATAAACTTCCTTGTGCATGTTGATCACCTTGCCAGAGCATAGGAGTTTCCATGGCCATTAGCATAAAATCAGCATCCCTTGGGAAGTTCTTCCGGAGATTCTGACATTGTGGTGGTTACACATTCAGTGGCCACACAGCCAGTTTGATCCTCATCCATGTACTCATTAAAGCTTCCAGGTATGGCAGAACACTGGATAAAGCAGAGGAGTGGGATTGCTATTGTTTTAAGTAATTTTGCTTCTGAAAGATTATTTCACAGGTATCCTTAAAACTGGAATTTAGGTAGTTCTCAGTAAGACCTCTATAAATCCCCTGATTACTTGCTCTTTGCTGACTTTCTCACTGCCAATAATTATTGTGGTTTTACCCGTCTCCCAGCAGAACCTTTCTTACTTTCCTAATTAAAATTCCATTGTGGGCATCATCTAAGAACTCGCAATCCAAAAAACTCAGGCCATTGCACAAAACAGATCCAACTCATCCCTAATGTAAGCCCATTGCAATGAAGTCAACAGCTACGCCCAAAACCAAAGAACCAAAGGCTGTGAATAGCTCCTGGGCTCCTCCAGCCTGCCTTTCTCCCACTGGGATTGCTCTCTACCAAAACTCCCTGGAATTTATAGCAATGTAGTTTTCAGCAAACTAACCTGGGCTTTAAAGTTCTTCCTTTAAGGGCACATCTGATGTTTCATCTGCATTTTGCTTCTCCTCACCCGTAGCTGCCTCTCCACACACTGCACTAATAAATGATGGCATCCCCAGTGCTGAGTCCCACCAGCATCACAAGCCATGACCACTTTAAGCATCTCTTGGCTAAGTTTGCCATATTTGGCTGGTTTAACCTTTCTTCTCCAACACCCCAAATATTTCTGCCCTTCTCACAAGGCTTAATTAGCCAAGGAAAAGCTCCAAACCCCAATGATGCCCAAACCTGAGCGTAGCCACTGATGAGGAATATGTAACATCATGTGGTAGTGGGTAATACCATGAAAATGCCCATTTGTCTGGATAACTGAGATTCATTCCAAATTCATGCCTAACATGGAAACTAACACACCACCCTTATGCCAATTATTAGCTTCAAAGGCAGCAGCACAGACTAATGCTGTAGACAGATAATATCAGACATCCCTATATTAAACAAACTCAAATGGTTTAATTTCATTTCAGATTCACCTGGAAAACTCTGTCTCTCCCATATTACTGTGCTGATCCCCCCTGGGAATGGGATCTGCTGTGTTCACCCATCCTTGTTCCATCCCAGATGTCATTGCTGTCCATTTGCAAACGTGGGCTGGTAGCACCACACCTTGACCAACAGTCAAGGTTGTCAATGCAACATATTCTAATAGCAGTTCCTGACTGTATTAAGGTGAAAATAAATCTCCTGGGGAAAAGTTAATCATTAATTTCAGAGATTTAAAACCCCAAACCAGTGTCTCACCCAAGTTACAGTGGGTTCTCATCTGATTTTGTATTAATAAAATGAGCATCAAAGAAATTTAAAGTGATTTGGGCAGTAAAGTTGCAAGGTATCTCCTGGTTCAATCCAATTTTAAAAAGGCATTTTATTTTTTGGTTTAGGAGCATTTCAGCTCTCAGAGAGTTTCAGCTAGCCTGTTTCATGGAATAACTGGTTGCAACACATGCTGGATGACAGGCAGTCTGTACTGACTAATTTGTGTAGGTTCTGTTGGAGAAACCACTCAGGTCAGTGGGAATTGTCCAAACTGAAACCAGCTGTTTGTGCACGCTTTTATATGGGCCTGGCTCTTTTCAAGGTTTAACTCTCATTTGCTCTGCTTCCTGTCAGAGGACCAGATCTTCTCAACTACTTGTGTTTCTGGATCTTTCTGTTCTGTGAACAAAACATCCAGGGAACCCACTCCCACGGCCCGTGTACCATGCTGAGCTACACAGGATGAGGAGCCATGCTGGAGTTCTGCTCCAGATGGATTATGTGGAAGTGCAAGGAAGGAGAATAGTGCAGTTAAAAGAGAGTATCTGCATAATGCGTATTTACTCTTCATTGCCAAGAATAAATTCCATGAATACTTTTAGGTGCCTTTTCCACAGTTTCTGGCTTATGTTCTTTACAAAGTGACTTTCAACACAATCTTGTGCATCTGTTTTTGTTCATTAAAGAGGTTGTTTCCTCATATGATAAAAACAAATTCTGGCAGCTGAAATATCTGTGCAGAGCAGTAGCAGTGCCAAGACATCATCAAGGCTTTTGCAGTTTGAGGCTGGATCTAGACCTCGCAAAATATTCCACAATCTTTCCTCCTCTTTCTCAGCTAAAATTTCATTGCAGCAGCTACAGCAGTGCCTTCAGCATCCAAAATCTGAGAAGAGAGTGCAAATTCATGGGCAACTCCAACAGAATGCAGGCAGAGGGGTAATACCCCCATAAACTCATGCATCAGCTATTCAACTCCCTCATGCCAAAGCACTGGTTGCAGGAAACTCTCTTGCTATGGGGATGAAAGCAATGCAGACCTATGAAAACATTACAAGGTTATATATAAAGTGCTACAAAACCATGGAGTTTTGTTTATATTCTCTCCTGATGCATCCTGTAGAATTCTGTATGAGCCTTATTCATGCAGTGGTTATAGAGCCAGAAGAATCTTTTTAGTCATATCAACCTTCTACAATTCCCTCCAGTACCTGGATGTCAGAGGGACTCTTGGGGATTGCAGTATATATTAGGAGTGGCTAAAATGTCTGGATGCCTGTTTTGACATTATATAAATCTTTAGTTCTAAGGGCTAAGTTGGAGTGAAACTCACCATCAGACAATCAACACAAGGGCTGCATTTCAATTAAAAGCCCCTTAAACTGTGGAAAGGGTATTTCTTGTCACTTTGGAAAAGCAGCAAATTTCACTCTGATGAAAGTAAAACCATCAGCTAAGGCATGTACAGTATATCCCCTAGACCAGCCCCTGGAATAACTGGGGAATGTTCCCTGTGTTCTCCCAAACTGTGAATTGATATTTCCATTGCTAATCTAACGTCTTTCCATCAGTTACACAACCACTTATGTTGGCTTTGTCCATATATTTTTGCTGGAGTTTTTAGAGGACTCTCAAGGAACTACTCAGCCTTATCCCTTGGACTCATTCTAGAAGGGATGTGTAAGAGGAATATTTTCATTGTGGGGAGTTTCCTCTATTAAGACCTCGTGAAATGCAAAGCCTAAATGGATAAAGGCACCACTGGAAATAGTCACCAAGAGAGCAAATGGTAATTTCTTATTTCAAGATCAAAGCAAAATGCACATTTCCCAGTTGATAAGGTTAAACTTTATACCAGACACTGAAACCTAGAAATACCTGCTCCTAAAGAGGGAGCAGAACCATATTGTGCAACACATACATCCAGTGGGAAAGAACATGAATTTACAGTCCAGAGACACCCAAAAGTTGCTCAGAAATAAATTATTCACAGAATTGATTCAGGACACAGTATGGAATAGGGAATACCCTGTAAATAACTGCAAGGACCTTAGTTAGGCACAGGCAGGAACCTTCTCCTGGAGATGGAGAGGAGAGCACACTGTGGATCTGCCAGCCAGGGCACGTATTTCCTGGCCATGGCACCTCACCACAGGGCATGCTGGACCCTGCTGGACCACACAGGGCTGTGTGGAGCAAGGAGAGGAGGCAGCTGCCCATTTTCAGACAGGTTTCAGTGTGAGCACAGACATGCCCAAGCCCTGCCTCAGCACAGGGTCAAGCTCCACAGGTCTGTGCCCAGTCTTGCAGCCTGGGTTGTGATCCTGTCCAGGACTGCTGCTGTCCAATCAGCCCACTATCTTTGCTTCCTCCTCCTTTTTAATTTTCCACTGAATTGCTGGGAAGGCTTTAAAATACATCAACTTCATGCAGGTTATTTTTAAGAAAACAATTGGCAAAAAGCTGGACTTGAAGTTTAATTGGTGAGCCAGGATTTGGTCACTATGAAATCCTATCTCCAAGTGTTGGGAGATTAGGGGGTTTTTCTCCTTCACTTCACAAGTACCGTGGCAAGAAAGCTTTCTAAAATCATAGAATAGTTTGCTTTGGAAGGTACTTTTAGAGATTACCTTGTTCAGCCCCCTGCCATATCCAGGGACACCTTCCAGATTACTCCAAGGCCCATACAGCCTCACATTGGGGATCCACAGTTTCTCTGGACAAGCTGTGACAGTGCCTCACCACCCTCAAGAGGAAGAATTTCTTCCCAATCTAACTCTGCCCTCTGTCAGTTTGAAGCCATTCTAATTTGTTCTGTCACTCCATGCCCTTGTCCAAAGTCCTTCTTCAGCTCTCTTGGAGCCCCTTTAGGCACTGGATGAGGCTCTAAGGTCTCCCTGGAGCCTTCTCCTCTCCAGACTGAACAGTCCCAGCTTTTCCAGCCTGGCTCCAGAGCAGAGCTGCTCAAGCTCTGGAGCATCTTTGTGTCCTCCCTGGTCTCACTCCAGCAGGTCCACACACCCTTCTGATGCTGGGGGTCCCAAAGCTGGAGGCAGCATTGCAGGTGGGGTCTCAGGGAACAGAGTGGAGGGGTAGAATCACCTCCCTCAACCTGCTGGTCAAACTTTTGATGTAACCCAGGGTACTGTTGGCTTTCCAAGCTGAAAAGGCACATTCCCAGGTCATGTCCAGCCTTTCACCCTCCAGAATATGACAAGAAAAAAAGCTTTGTCTGATTTTCCTTATTTTTGAGTATTCAGAGGTCAATGGGGAGAATGAATTGTGGTTTTCCTCCTTGGGTTTTGGGGTTTTTTTTGTTTTGGGTTTTTTTCCTCAATCCTAATTGATCTACAGAGCACCACTACACACACTGTTTTCCGTGATCTAAACTTGAAAGTCCTATTTCTCCCAGTCCCAGAAAGCAGCCCCTTATAACACCCAGCTGAAAGCATGTCACAGCAAAACACATCTCTTAACACATCTTTTGACAGAAAGGTTTGTTATGTGAACTCCAAAGCACTTGAAAACATTTTGCCTTCACGGATCTCAGCAGGAGTCACCTTATTTTTGTTTTCACATCATAAAATCCTGCCAATTATTTTTAAACAGAAAATGAGCCCAATTAAGAGAATGAGAAAGGAGGAACCCAAAGACTGACACATACGAGTTTGACCCACACTGTCAGAACTTGCATTTAATGGTTGAGGTCCATTACCCATTTGTGCAAGTCCTGACCGAGCCCTTCGTGCTCCAGCTCTCCCAGAGAGGTACCCTAGCTGTGTGGTAATAACAGCTCAGCTGAAACTGAGCCAAAGCCCCAAACTTCCTTTCACAAAAGATGCAAAAACAGATTCTACAGAACACCTGTGTAAAACATTATACCCCTTTTGCTTTGCTTTTCTCATGGGGTGTGAAGGCAAAATTTAAGTGTTTGTTTCTCTATAGATGAACCCAAGTTGGTAGTTGGAAGACTCACAAACTCAGAAGCAAATATCAGAGTAGGCGTCCAATTACTCTTTTGGACAAAGTCAGCAGAAGGAGTCAGTGGATCTCTCCCTGTGCCCTAGACATGGTTTATTACACTGAGTGTAAAGGATGGCTGCAGAGAGAGATCAAAGCCCAAACATTACACAGAGACATTAGCTGAAGGTTTATCGTACCTGTCATGGGATGCAAAACCATGTTCCTGTGGTCAGTGGAGACCTCATGACCTCTCACAAGAGCTGACCACAGAATCCTGGTCAAATGCCAATAGCTAATTACATTTTTGGCTTTAAGCACCCACTGCTGTGTGAACCAACCAAGGGAATCTCTGGTGTTGGGTCCAGAGAGCCCTACCAACCCTCACTGCACTTGGCTGTCAGTGAGGAATGGTGCAAGGGGCAGGGAACAGAATTTATTCAATGATTATCAGTAATTTAGGTATTTAAGGCAACCTGTAGGTAGATTTGACCCTTCCAGGAACAATGCTGCAATGGAGGGTGAACACACCTGAATTGCTGGGTGAGCATGAGCTCCCCTCTGCACAACACCCACAGCCCTTGGGATTGCTCCTGTAGATAAACTAGCCTCCATTTGCTGCCTTTTAATCAGGACTGGGCTCACCAAATATTTTGATTGGCAATACCCCAGGAGCAGGTTTCCTGAATACAATCACTTTCTTTATTTAATGTGTGTCAATAAAGGGAAAATGAACGGCAAGTTGTTCCTTTGAAGCTGAGATTTTGAGGTGATTAAATATGAATTTGCTATCAATGCTGTTTGAGACACATTCCTCCCTAATACTACGGCAATATAATTAAAAAGGGCCATTTTCAAGGTCCCCTTCCCCAAGCACAGGTCTCATCCCCTCCCCACACAGATGCACAGGAGATGCCCCAGGGAAGCAAACAGCTTTACCACAGACTTCCACCAGGTTGTAGGTCCACCTAACATGCTGCAAAATCTCAGCATTAACAGCACAATGTAAAGTTAGTTAAAACCAAAACTCTTCCTATGTTTGCACACATTCCACTGCAGCTGAAGAGAGGTTCATTTATATTCTGAAAAGAAAAACTGGCATTTACTGGTTTGGGTCATTCTTGGAGTGAACTTCCAACATCGTATCCAACCCTGGCTCCAGGAAGACATCAGTAACACTATGAAAGATCTGGCCTTACAAATCACATATAATATATAGCCATAAGTTCATAATAGCTCAGCTCTTATACCTTAATTCAAATTTTAACCAGAACTCACACAATTCTTACAGCAGTTTGTATCATGTGACTGTAGAAGGAGCAGTAGGTATCTACAAAGAAGCTATATGCTGTTTCACTGTGCTTCATTAGCTCCAAGCTCCAGCCAAGAGCAAAACAACAAAAAAACCCAACAGTTAGCTTAATTGGTTGAAAAGCAGTAATTTTCATTTTCTGTTCTTTGTGAGGGTTATGCTCCTGTGTTTTCAGTTGTGGTTACCTTCATTTTTCTTAGACCAGCTCCTCATTTGCTCTCTCCCTGCTCACAGAGAGCTAGTGAACTGAAGAGACAGAGGGATAGGGATTTAAATTAAAAGATAGGAAACTGAAAAACCACATGAAGTTTTGTTCAGTGCTATGGATGAGGCACGAGCAGTGGCATTATTTGAGGTTTCAGGGCTGTTCTAAGCCAAACCAGGGCAGCACACAAACCCCTTGATGGCATTTCATGGGGGGATGAGACTCTCCCCAGGGTGATCCACTCACATCAGCTTTGCTTGCACAAATCCAAAACCTTTCAGTCTTGCAGCTGCACTGGTGTTGGTGGTAGGAAAAGTTACAGAGTGAAGCCCAAGTGCCTTTCCATTTTCTGAAAGTGTGTCCTACACGGAGCTGCACACCCAAGGATGGACATCCAAGGCTGCTGCAGAGCAGGGGGGCTGCAGGGGCTCTGCTGAGGCTGCCAGGTAACCCAGACTACACCAAAGAGTCCATTTTTGCCTTTTTCCTGACTATTTTTGTGACTCCTTCCTCTCTTAAGCAAGAGAGTGCCTTGCAAGCAGCTCTGCTCTCCTGGGCTTTGCATGGTGTCTGTGGGAAAGGCAGAGAGAGATGGATCCACCAAAGCTCAGGCTTTGCTTTCACTTGGAATGGAACTTATCATCCATCCAATGGAACTTATGGATGGATTCCCTGATGATGCACACACTGTGGCCCACCAGTGACCCAAACCAAAGCTGCACATGGGGTAAAAAATATGCCTGAAAATTACATTATTATATATAGTGAGTGGGTCTATAGTGCTGAAAATCACTTCCAAGAAACCCACAATGCCAGGCAGAGAGCCACAACCCTCTTTCTGCTTATTATGCCTTCTCAGCCTCAGTAATGGGAAATTTCTGCTTTGATTAATGAGTCCATGCCTTGTTTTTCTGCATGGAAACATCTTCTCTAAAATCAAGACATCATCACACAACCAGTGGTGTCATCCTCCAGCTCCTGCATGGAGCAACTCTGAACACATCAGTCCCCTGCTGTCACATCACAGAACCCACTAAGGGCTTCAAGGGCAGAGCAAGGGAGGGAAATCCAGGATAAACACTCAATTTTTTTTTACCATTAGACAGAAAAGTAAGAGCTCAGCTTTGATCCTGACATGCAAATGTTTCACACGTGGTGGGGGTGGCACAGAGACCTGAGCAGTGAGCAGGGCATGTCTTCACTCCACGTTTCCTTTGTAAACTGAATCAAAACACTAAATAATATAATCATGGCTGTGTGATTTACATACACACACCCATCCCTGATGTGTTATTGCCAGTGATTATGTTTTATCTAGTCACAACTCACAACATCTCCACTTTGCAATAGCCTGAGTGTTCAAGAGCACAAAAGTCTCCCACAAAAGGGTCTCTTTTCCTCCTGCACTCAAACACCTTTAAACACAAACCTCCAGTTAAAAGCTCTCAGGTCGGGTGGCAGCTTTATCCGACAGATTTTCCCTCTGCTCCTTGTTGGGAGCAGCCCAGTCTGGTTCAACCAGCTTTTAACTTGCCAATTGGCAAAGCCGTGGTGATAAGGAGAGAAATGAAAGACCACAGGGTAAAACCTGCAGTGGGATAATGAACAGCTGCCCCCGCAAAGCGAGAGGGAGATGCCACTAGGTGGTGACAGTGCCCACAGAAATCAAACCACCCGGGAGAGATCCCTATCTCCAGTTCCAGGGCACTGGGAACACGGGTTGGAAATGAATGGTTAGTGCTTCTTGTTTGTAAGGAATGAGAACTAATGCAGTTGGTGTTGTGGGCAAGAGCACCACTACTGATAAATAGAAAAGTGAATGAATTCACCTGCTTGGTGTGAGTGTGAAATGAGCTGTTTCTGCATCATCAATGGAAGTAGACAAACTCTGTTTATCTTCATTTCCCCATGCACCTCCAGTGCCCTCAGGCTGGGATCAAATATAATCTGGGCTGTGGAGTCCCCCTGACATTCCCAAATGGAGCTGATCATCTTCCACGGAGTGAGTTCAATTGCTCTGCCCCTTGTACCTGCACAGGAGGAGCCAAGCTCTTGGTTTACAGCACATTCAAAGTAACACCTCAGCAGCTTTATGGCAGTCCACTAAATTATCTTCAATTCAGTAAAAAATGGGTGGTTACAGATAATCCATAAAATCTATAAGCATTGATAAGCAGGATTTGGATTGTACCTGGCTACCTCGGTTTGTTTCCTGTGCAAATACTTGTGTAAGGGAGGTTTTATCCTGCAAAAGGCTTCTCTGCCACTTTCCTGAAGTCAGAGTTGTATGAGAGTGAACAGGTTCACTTACCTATTTCATCTAAAAGTGTGACACATCATCAGATACTGGATTTGTCTTTCATTTTTTATTAATCACCTAAAGGATGCATTCAAGAAAATGTAATTTTTTCAATGAATAGCAACAGAGGAGAAACTTTTCCTGGCATTTGACAATCTTTGTCATCTCAGAATGAAGTCAAGAGCTCACTTATATCTGGTTGTCTTGTTACTGTAGCACTCTTGTGTAAAACATGAGAAGGAGACCAACTTGAAAAAAGCCCACAATACCCAGATTCTTAAAAAATCTGAGTGCATGTTGTGACCTGCTCTTTATTAGACTTGTGCTCCTTCTTGACTTGCTTCAGAGCAGCATTTAGCAAAGCTAAAGTGATCCCATCATTACCACAGAGCAGACAACAAATCCACTAGGTTTGCTTCTGTTAAATACATCCATGGCATGATGAGAAGGGAACGTCTGGAAAGGACAGAGAACTTCGAGAAACAGTGATAATATTTGCAAAAGTACAGCAAAAATAATGTTCTTTCAGAGATGGAAAGACAAAAAAACCTGTGAGTAGTTCTGAAAAAGAGGAGGGTTACTGGTATGTAATTAATGTCTGACTTTGGGCTTTGTTTAGCTCCTTCTTAATCCAGCAAAAATGTTCTCCTCTCTCCCAAAGTGCAGCCCCATCAGTCAGACCATGTGAGCACTGCAGGCCAGGGCTCTGCACCCAGGGAGACAAGAGGGAATGTAGATGAGCTGTGCTGAGCCTCAGATCAGTGCAAATCAGAGCAAATCCCACCATTCAGACCACAACCATAAACCACACTCCTGTTCCCGTGGCAGAGTGGGATGCAAAGGAAACATGGCAGTGATGGAGCATTCTTAGAACCACAGAATTGTTTAGGTTGGAAAGCCTTTCTAAGATCATCAAATCCAACCATTAACCCAACACGGCCAAGCCCACCACTAAACCCTGTCCCTAAATGCCACAAACACACGTTTTATAATCCCTCCACAAATGGTGACTCCACCATTGCCCTGCACAGCCTCTGTCATGGCTTGGCCACCCTTTCAGTGAAGAAATTTTCTTAAATATCCAATCTAAACCTTCCCTTTGAACCATTTGAGGCCATTTCCTCTTGTCCTATTGCTTATTCCCTGGGAGAGGGATTGACCCTGCCTGGCTCCAGCCTCTCTTCAGGGAATTGTAGAGAATGAGGTCTCCCTCGGAGCCTCCCTTTTCTCCAGGCTGAGCTCGTCCAGCTCCCTCAGCTGATCCTCATCAGGCTTGTGCTCCAGACCCTTCCCCAGCTCCATTGCCCTTCTCTGGACATGTTCCAGCCCCTCACTGTTGAATTCTGTGATCTTAAATGTGATCTTTTCCAACCTTAACAATTCAGATTCTACAAATGTCTTTCTTGTAGAGACGGGCCCTACTGCCCAGCAAAATGCATTTACAAAACCACAATTCAAGAGCGTGTGGAAAGGAAAACATATCTTCTCTGACTTGGCAAACAGTGCCAAGTGCATCTGCAGAGCATTTTCACCTTCTCTTCATGAGTGAAGCTCAAAACATTAATTAGTGCTTAGCCCTAAATGTGTGTTTTGTGAAGCCACGTTCTCACATGGGAACACACACACGTGTCACAAAACTGAGATATTCCCAGTGCAAATCCCCTTTGCTTAATGATAGCACAATTTTACTCATTTCTAAACAAAGTCTCCTCTCTTTATTCAAAAATCACTCATTTCTAAATGGAAAAAAAAAAAAGCCAGTGAATTTTTTTAACCAAAAAAAAACAGGTTTCAATTTTACAGTGAGTGTGAAATACCCAATTCTGTCTGTTTTCACTTTTATTAAACACTGCATTTATTTGCACAGCTCTTCTCTGTGGTAAGGCTGGTAAGTGACTGGAAAACCAAGGATTTGCCTCTTCCAAGGCCATATAACCCCTTCCAGCAGATATTGCCAATACCCCAGTTTAGCACTGGGTTCCTTCTCTGGAATGATGTGGGATGCCCTGAACTGTCCTGAGGGAACAGCCACCAAGGGGACACCTGACACAGGTGCATCCTTGCACAGGGATATAGGGGGCTCCAGGGGAGTCCCCCAGGATGGAGGTGCCCTCAGCTGCCTACAGTTGCCCTGGTGGAACCACAGACTCAGCTGTGGAGAGTATGGCTATGAAAAAATACTATGCTAGAAGGTGTAAATAGAAATACATATTTTTGAAGTTGTGCTCTGATTTTTTTTTCTCAGCTGTACAGGCATTTTCATGAAAACTGGAGATCAAAAGACCACTCATGTATGGAGTCACCTGGAAACAAAGGTAGCAAAGAAGTTGAGACAGAAAAGGAGATTACTTTCCCCATGTTCCAATCATGGGACGTTGGCAGGAAAGGCAGGAGGTTTCCTGCTATGATATATCAATAGTGTTCCTCCCTTTGTGCCAGCTGTGGGGCCATGGGCTGTGAGCTGAGAGCCAACATGCATCCCAACCCATGGGATTCTCTGAATCCACCCCCTTTTCTCACTGTGCTGCTTCTGCACAGCAGAAAGATGACCTTGACAAATCGCCTGCCTGCTGGAGGTAACACCCAAGCTTGTCCACTGCCATAGCAAACATCACAGTGGCTTGAAAACCTGATGGGAAAATATCATTAGTACTAATTTACAGGTGGTTAATTGGTGCTTGAGGTCAAGGCTGCACCACATTTCTTGGGGCAGCTGGGATGGGAAAGAGCTGATGTCCCCCCTTTGGCAGCCGAGCTTGGGGCCAAATAAACACCTCATGGAGGCAGCCAGAGATTTGGGGGAAATAGCTTCAGTGTTTCAAGACTAAAAGCACGGCGTCAGCAAGAGCAAGCAGGTGCTCTCAGCATGTGCAGCTCCTGTCCTGGCTCCCTGGCCAGTGCTGTGCTCTCAGCCCCAGAGCCCCCTCGTGCCTCGGGTGTCAGGTGGGGACACAGCAACGGGAGGGACACCCGGCCCATTCCTGCCACCGCGCAATAACAGAAGGGCTTGAAAACAAACTGCCTGTGGTTAGTGCAATGGAAAATATGCAAGAACATTCTTTTCCCCAGTACACGCTTGCCCTGAACCTGCTCCACAGCTGTGTCCCACACTGTGCCCCTCCTCCTGTGCCCCATGCCTTTGGGTCCCAGCACCTCCATCATCCATTTGTGTGCATCTCCGTGAACAAGAAGATTTCGTGACTTTTATTCCAACCATTAGTCCACATTGCCTACGTCATGGTACACTCCAAAACTCCCTTCAGGACCACCTTGATGCTGAGCAGATGTAGGAGAAGCCTTGTCCTCATATCAATGAGGGCAAACATCTCTAGTTTGGAGAATACTGCTTTCCATCATGGTCCAAGGTCACCCACAACAAGTGGTTCAATGTTAGAACCAATACCACCAAGATGACAATTACTTTTTCAGACTTATGAAAAACAAAAATCATTTAAATATTGCATCATATAAGCAACCTGATTTTCAAGCACAGGCTCTTTTATTCCTTCCCAAACCATATGTGCAGTGGAAGATGACAAAGCAAAGAGACCACCAAAAAAATGTTTTCTACAGACACAGTTTATCTAACCTTCATTGAAATAATCTGCTGTATCCCAGCAGTGAATACTGCAAATTGACAATGATTTCCATGTTTCCCCGACTTTCTGGCATGCATATGGAAGTGTGTTGCTATAAAACATAGGCAAGAATTTCAGACTAATTAAAGAGATTTCATCTGGCTAAAATCATATCTTTTCTTTTTTTTTTAACAGACATCTCCTTGCCTGTGTGTTCTAAATAGCATTTTAGATTATTAAAGTTTTACAAAGCTCATTTACATCATGCTCCTTATTGTCTTCTGTTTATTTTTGCATGTCTCCCTGTGTAGTCTAGTCAGCCCTACCTTTCTTCCCTAGAACTAGAAAGTGCAAATCAATGGCATTTTCAGACTTCTCGCCCGAAAGCAGGAGACAGGATGGATCAGTGGTTAGGGCACTAGACAGAAACACAACTCCCTGCTGCCAACATCCCGTGGGATCCCGGGCAAGGCGCTCACCCACTCTTTGTCTCTCTTCCCCATCTGTAAAACACCATTTTCCTAACTCACAGGGCTTTCCCAAAGCGCACAACATTTCTTTTGAGTGAGGTAATGAGGTGCAGACATAGCTGGTAGCCACCTCTGTGCCTGCCACCACTGTTTATCCAAAAAAAGCTACAAAAGAACTGAAGGGAGCTGCCTACTGTAATTGTAGGCAGGAATGAAGCTGTAGGTGAAATATCTGACTTTGAAGAAAGGAGATACATGAAAGTGTGCAAGGGCGCTTCAGTCCCTGGGGTGGAATGTAAATACAGCTTTCCCAGCAAACACGCTGCTCCAAAATTGGAGTAACTTTATTCAGGCATAAATACTGCACTTTAAATAGCACAGCAGTGCCTTATCTGCTTATCTCGGCTATTAAGGAACCCTTTGTTTTCAGCAGATTGCCACTGGCCTGAGTGATGAGCTTGTGACTCCTGTGGTGGGTATTAACCAGAATAGGATTCTGCACAGCAGCCAGGGATGCTTGTTTTTCCCTGCTGAAATCCTCACACATTGCAGACAGCCTGGCCAGGTGTGGGTGGAGCTGCACATAGGAAAGTGTAGGGGTAGAAGAAGGCAAGACCTTCTTGTTCCCTACTGCATGCCATCCTGACATCTTAGAGGTTATTTATGGCCTTGCAGACATGAAGCACCTTCCCAAAAGTCCCACGTCATCCCTTAAATAGGGCATCCTAAGGCAGCTGACCCACCACTGGGCAGGCTGTGGTTTCTCATGTCTCTCTCCCTGCCCTGCTGCCCAATGTAAAGCAGGCAGGTGCCAGAGCATCAGAAGCAAGTCCTGATCCCTCCCTGAGCTCTGTTGGAGGCTTAGGTGTCCCCAGTAAATCAATCTTGTTACCTTATATAGTCAAAGAAATCAAGCAAAGGTTCTGGAGCAGAATCTGTAAAACACTTTATTTCATTCAACCCGTTGTTCCCTCTGTCTTCTGTACTGTAAAATACGATAGGAAGAGATGTGAAAGGATATTGATACAGAGTTTCCCATTTCAAACAGATAAAATCTAACCCAGAGTCCAAAAGAATTTCCATCTAACAGCTGATACAAACAAGTCTGTGGCACCAGGTTGGCTCCTTCTCTGACAAAGGCAACATCAGGCTCGGCTGGCCCTGCTGCAATTCTGGCCAGACTAAAGGGGAAGGGAGCAGAGGCAACACTCATGTCAGACCCCACAGGACTCACCTGGGAGAGCACCACCCAGGCAGGCAGGTAGGCTGTGTGCCAGCATGCAATGGCACTGGTAAAAACATGAAATATAGTAACAAACTGATTTTACAATGACTGAATTCCCAGAACTTGGTTGTGCTGGCAGGAGCCAAATTTACTGGCACGTTGCAGGGAGTCAGGAGCTGCACTGCTCTTTGGGGCATGATGTTAGATTCTCCACAGGCCCATTCAATCAGTTTAAAACCTACAGAAATACCAATGAACGTGTTCCCCAGAACTGCAGTGGATGCTGGGTTACACAAGCTTCTAATTCATTTGCTAATCTCTAGCAATGTAAATAATTTATTTTCTAAATGTTACGGAGCGATCGGGTCTCCTAATTGTAAGAGAACCCTTCAAAAAGAACCAAATTTATCTGTTTTCTCCTAGATACACAGGCTAGTAGCAATGATTATCATTCAATTGCTAGTAAAATAAAAATACGCACCACTGTACACACACTGATAACAGCAATACCTACAATTACTGGGTAAAGCCCAGTTTGCCCTGGAACACTAGCTGGTTGTAATTACCTATATTTACCCAATTTCAGCTCATCATAACCCTGTCTATACAGGGACCAACAGAACCTTCATGAAGGCCCCTCTCACCATGGCGGCGCACATGCAGTGTTGAGTTGTCTTTGGGGAATGTCAGCACTAAAAACTGATCCGTTCCATCAGGAACTCTGGTGACACTGAGTGGCTCTCAGGATCAGCCCCTCTCTTGTCCCCCTGAGGCAAGGGAAGCCCAGCCAGGCACATCTGCAGAACCACATTCATCACCAGCATCCCCTGAGTCCGGATCAGCCCCAGGGCATAAGTGCAGATCCCTTGGATAATGCAGGGCATCAACCAAGTGGACTCGTTGAGATATTTTTCAAAGCAGAAGGCAAATAATTAAAAGCTTGTAAATGCTCCAATACTCATTTCTGATAAGAGCAGCTGATTTGAACCGTGGGTACTCATTTATTCAGCAGGATGTTTGTTACAGCATGACCTTAGCCATGTAACCTACATCCATGTTTATTCTCTGAATCTTCCAAACAGCTCATACCTGGAATATTTTTTTTCACTGAGGCTTCATGAAATATTAAGAGTTAGAAAGAAAATTAGAAAGCAAACATTTCCTTTACTGAACACAAAGGATTACTTTCTTCTTGCCATGGTTTACAAGCATTTAAGAGATGGATAGACAGAGCAGGAGGTGACGGCCTTTCCAGGCCTGCAGCTGTTCAGTGGGAGCACACAGAGCACCAGTGCAGAGCTGTACAAATATCAAGGCAGCGCCATTTTTGATTGCAGATTTTATATAAAGTGCTATGGCTCCTTAAACAACTACTAGAAAAATACATGGAATCAAACTCAGTCATCTGGGCAGAAATCCTATTGGAAATATAGAAATAAAGAGATAAGGAGAAAACAATGCAAATTACTGAAATGGTCTGCGTGATATCAAGGGTGGCAGGTGGTTCCCAAAAGCTGTTTTACCTTTTAACCTGATATTGCTCAGGGCAGCTCAGGGGTATCTACTCCCACATGTGCCTCTGCCATGGCTCATCACTGAGAAATTCCATGACACCTCTTTGCCTCTTCCTTTGGGAGCCTATAGCCATCATTCCAGCATGTGTCACTCACAGTGAGTATTACCACTAGACATACTGTTATCTAGCTGTTTGCTTTGAGAATTTTATTTTTTTTTAAAAAGGAGAGAACAATCATATTTAGTTTTATGGACACTTTTCTGTAACAAGACTTTTCCAGATGTTCCACCCCTTGATGATGCAAGCCCCAAAAGCATGTTTTATCATGACATAAATACAAAGCAAGATGAAAGTCATGGAAATGCCTGTGTGTTCTTTTCTTAACACAGCCGTATTTGAGTTGGGTTTTGCATCTGTCAAGCATAAATCAAATGGGGGAAACAATCCGCAGAAGTCCTCCATTCCTTGACAGAATCAGTGGGTTTTGTCACAAATATTAGTCTTTGTCAAGAATTGTTCTCCACTATAAACTTCCACTTCCCACATTCATGGAGACGTTAAATGTTATTAAAGCATTTCCAAGCTTGGACAAAAAAGTTCTGAAAAGTTGGTGAAAGTTGCTACATTTATTGATGTGCATTATGAAAGATTAAGTAGCAAGTACTGTGTAAGGGGGTATGCATTCCATCTGTAATTCCTAATTTCTATTCCCAGTGGTGCCAAAACATTCATGAGCTGCTATGGCCAAATTGCTGACCTGGGCATGAGGATTTTTCATATTTTCTGGACACATGATAATTAATCATCAGTTTAGGTGTTCAGATGAAACTTCCTAAGCAGTGAATATGAGTAATTATTTGGTTTAAACTTTTCACATGACAAGAGCCCTGGCAAGCAGGATATCATATAAATGACAAACAGGCTGAAGTGATAAAAAGTGTTACTGTGTAAGCACAAAATACAGTGGTACCAGGAGAAAGGGCAGCCAGTTCTTTCTGACGTTTCCCAAGCAAAACACTACTGGCAGTGAGCCCTCGGCTGTGCATTACCTATATCCTGTATGAATGAATCCCTTTCTTGTGTGGTTGTTCAAAGCCAATGTGTCCGTTTCTACAGAAGCACCCACAGGATCACCGAAAACCACATATTCAGTTCTTCTTAATGTCAGCAATGACGTACCAGAGCACATACTTGTTTGTCCTGTAGAAATACAGGACTTCCACCGCTCGAGCATGAGCCTGTGCCGAACGCCTGTTCAGATAGAAAATAAAAAAGAAGAAAAAAAGTTGTTGACATGAGAGGAAAAACCAGGTTTCCTGTTTGAACTCTGACAGGTACTGGAAGATATGAGTAACATCAAATCTTGGTCTGCTCTAAAGGCAGTCTGTGGTCAGGGGGTTCTCACATTTGTTTGTGCGGAACAGCTTTGAATTGTTTGCAGATACCGCGCAGAAGAAACTCAGAGATCCTTATCAGGGTGCAGGGCCTGTTATGAAATATGTGCGTTTGTGAGTAGGTTACAGGAGATCAAAACGGCTCCAGATGAGATGCCTCACATGCTGTAAATGTGGTAGATGCTCCCAAGATACCTCCAAAAATATCACGTTGCAGTGTTGTCGAGTACAGGCAGTGGCCACCCTTCTTTCCATTTGCTACTGTGTGGCAAGCAAATGGAGTTTGGGGGATTTTTTTCCAGATCATTCTTTGGTTTTGTGTGTGTGTGTGTCTGTCTGACTGTTCAAATTGAAAACTTTCCTTGGTTATGATTTTCACTAACAGAACAACTCAAATGGTTTCTGAAGGGGAAACCTGCAGCAAGGACAGACGGGGGAGATTCTGTATGAGTGGCACAGAATATTCTCCAGCAGAAAGGAAGGTGAATAGAGCTGGATGGGGATGCAGCAGGCAGAGCCCTTGGTGAGCCAATGGGGCAGGACTGGACCATGGCATCCAGGCCAGCTCTGTGAGGGGCTGATGAGAATTGTACCATTCCTAAGAGACTTCCCAAAGTGATCAGTCAAAACTGCAGCCACGGCCCCATCTCCTTCACAGCACAGCCAAAGGCATACTGCTTCCATGTCAAAGATCAACCCCTAAAAATTCCTCCTTCCTCACACCTTTGGGCAAATTCTAACCAGCTGACCAGACACTTTGCCAGGAGCTCAGCCATCCCTGGACCTGGAGCTTGCCTTCCAGCCCAGGACTCCAGGTGTGAAGAGCTCAAAGGGCTCCATCCTTGTGACAAGCAGCTCTCCAAGTCAGCGTTCATATCTGCATTTAAACACTTGCAATGCCTTCTGCTTTTGACCACCCCAACATCACAGTGCAGTGCCTTTGCACACAAAAAACCAATCCTCAATTTCCCCCACACTCTGATGCAAAACACCTCTCTCAAAAACTCTATCAAAAGGCCTCCCAAAGCCCTGCTAATCCCAGGTCGTATCAGGGAACACAGCTCTTTCACAGCTCCGTGTCAGCTTAATGAGTATTTTAGAGCTGCTTCAGCTCGTTCTTTGAGGCAAAGCTCTTCTCAAAACTGTGAATCACAAACTGATGGCATTACAGCTCTTCTAGCCCAAACTGAGCCCACACAAGAAGCTTCCAACAAAACCAGAGGCAATTCTGCATACACCCCTGAGGAAGGGAACGCGTTTCTTCAGGAGGAGCACCCTCCTTGGAGAACATTAACACCTTGATCCATTACCAGGAAACCACCACCTCCTTTCCAACCCAAGACATTCCCGGATTCTATGATTTATTTTTGTTTCAATTTTTCCAGCTCACATGTGTGAAATGCTTCTACTACAGTCAATGCCCAAAGAAATCAGGTTTTCACTTTGCAGGCTGTAATATACATGGCAGTAAATTAAATCAAGGAACAGAACAATTCCATAGAACAACTCCAGCCAGTTCTGGCTCAATAATGGGATTTATCTGGGCTAGCCATAAATCCACTTAGCTTGCAAAAGCCTTTCTTGAGCTACTCGTAGTAACTTGTAATAAGCTTGAAGTAGAAAAAAAAGCTACAAGTTCCTTACACACCTGATGCACAGCTCAAACCCTCAGAGTACACAACTGAAAGATCAGAAACTCAGGAAATAATTATCCACTTAAAATACTGAGTACTGTGTTTGTCTTCATTTACAAGCTAGAACCCTGTCAGGTAAACTGATGATTTTCTGCACTAATTTTTGTAAGCTTAGTGGAGTAGGAGTTTTTCCACATGATCCTGGAAGGATTTTGCCAGTTGGGTTTTAAGTGCTGGCTCTGGTGCAGAAGACACAAATGCAATATTAGCAGTATGTTCCCAATGGTCTCATACTGAATTTCCCCTGATTAACTTAATACCTGTGTTAAGAGCTTTCATGAACCACAGCTATAAATCCCCCTGGCACCAAAATCATTGTCCATTTACTACTTATTTGATGATATCAAATAAGATATAAGGATTAAGCCATTACTTTTTTTGTAGTAATTCATACCAGTGTCATTCCAAATGGACTTATATAATTAAAAGTACATAAGATTAAACCTAACTCTATCAAGAATAGGAAAAATCCTGTAGAATCATAACTAGAAGTAATATTGAATTAATTCAGTATTTCATTATGGCAGTGAAAAATATTTTAAAAATGGGAATCCTGCTAGTTTATCTACAGCACTTTAGCATTATAAATTTACAAAAGTGAAGAGTTTGTCTTAAATATTAATCTATGGCAATTTTTTTAATAGCTTTTGAAGCCAAACTCTGAAATAACACTTTACAGATCTTTGTTCCTTTGAGTCTCCAAGTATGGATGTGAATTATTACATTCAAAGTGCTGTTCCCATCTACTCAGTCTTGTTTTAACAAATGATAAGGCCAGGGGTGCTCATAATCTTTGTATATTTTGAATATTAATGATAAATTAGGAAGATAATCAAATTTACCCAAGAGATAATCTTAATTCAATTATTAAACATAATTTCCGTCCATTACATTCTTTTAGTACAATTTCAATAAGGAATTTTCCCTTTTTAACTCTTCATCTTTAAATGCTGCTATCAAATGTTTTCTTATTTGAATAAAATAATTACAAAAGTCCTCTTCATCTTACTTAAATTTCTTCTTTTCAACTTCTCCTTTTATTTTGGATTTTGAGATAGCCAATAAAGTGCAAAAAGAACTCTGTATACTCTGAGCAGAAGCTTTATTTCTTATATCCAGACTTTCCTGGTAACAAACACACAGTCCTGTTCTGAAAATCCTACCGTATCACTCAAATTCCAGCTCTCAACTGCCACACACTGTGTGTGCCTCCAGCTCTGAATTAATATTCATTCATCAACAATATTATCTGATTTTATCTTATCAAATACAACAGGCAGAGGCTGAGCAATGAAATAGTTTGTTGGTTTATTAAATTAAAAGAAAAATTTAAAAACATATTTTTAACAAAGCAACTCGTTTTCAAAGCGCCAAAATCTTTTTGTCTTTTTCTTTTCTTTTTTTTTTTTAATTCTATACTTTCAGAATATCTAACCACAAGCATTTGAGCAAACTAGAGAAAAGAAACTGTTGGTAATGTTCTGCACATTTCAAAAGGCAGCAGGATATACACACAGTTTATGTTTCTATCTATAGAGAGCTGCAGGCAAACGTACAGTGGAACAAAGATAGACATCAAGATATATTTGTACCTGCCGCTTGTGTGCCTGCATGGAGATAGATTCTTAATGAGATAAGTAAACAATGGAAACTTTCAAAATTCATCGTTTGAGTGTGCTCAGCTCTGTATTTCTCTCTTACCTCTTCAGTAATAATTTTTTGTGTGCTTTCCGTGAATTACAGCCAATCCCAAGCATCCCGCACTGCTGGGAGAGCAGCTGTGGGCTCTGGGCCTGGCTTTGACCTGCACCAAAGCACAACCAAATACATAAAAATGAAATAATGGCCTTTAATTCAAATATTTCTTTGGCATTCTAGCAGAAAAACAGTTTCTGGACCCCTGAGTGAAGCAGTTGCAACATGGAAGATCCTAAGCAGAATTCACTCGTACACTTCACATCTCACTGCTTGTTCCCATGGCTTTGTCTGCCCAGGGACAGGTGGGGTTTGAACCAAAGCCCAGACCCTGGCTGAAACTGCAGGGAAGCTCCTCTGAGCCAGCTAATGCTCTATTTATAGTTTGTAAAAAACTGAGCACGTGTTTGGGGGTAAAGAGACTCCATCATCAGCTAGTGGGAATGAGTAGAGCCCTGGGAGTTCAGCAGGACTATGATAACTCACACAAGATTAGTTCAGGCCACAGGAACCACTCCAGAAGTTGATGAGATCCATGTGCTCTTTTCCCAGCACTGCTGGAAGGGCCATTCAAGTGTCCACAGAAATCAACTGCTGCTAGCAAACAGAAATTTGCAATTTGCTTATTTTTTATTAAGCTTTCTTTTCCCTTTTACTGACAAGGAAGCAAAGGATATTAAAAAAGAATATTTAAGAGACCATGCATTATTTTGTAATAGCTATGGTACTGTAATAGCTATAAAGCCCCATCCCTGGGAATCCTGTGTTAAATATTCATCCCAATACTTAAGCAGTTCCAAAGAGGATATACATTTCTTTGCAATCAAACTTTAAAAATTAATTAAGTTAAATAACCAAATCCAGTAAAATCCAGATGATGACTGACTAACTTTGCTTTCTTACAGAAATCCAGTGGCTTCAAAATCTTCTCCTCTCTTTACGGTTAATAGAGTTCAGTTGTAAACTGATGGTTTTTTCTCCGTCTTGGTAAAAAAGAATTTAAAAGTACAGCTTTGATAGTAAAATTTGTCTGTAAAGCCAGAATGTGAACCAGAAATCAAGTAATAGGCTGAAGGCTTTCCTGAATTTATCATTCCATTCTCCATTAAACCACCCCCAGGTACCCAAAACCAGGAAGAGCTGTGTAGCAGTAGGTTAGAACAAAAAAAAGTGTATTCTTGGAGAACACCAAAAAAGGGCATGTGAACAGAAATACTGTAAAATCATTAATGTAGCATAAGTTAAAAAAAAATCCTGGGGGTTTAAAGCAGTACACTGGAACATCAGTATTCCTTGGACATCTAAAATAGCCTCTGAGTGTAGGAGAAAATCTAACTCATGGGCAGGAACACAAGTAAAAAGGTCAGGTCCTTCAATATAACACATAGTTGTATTTCATCTTGCACAAAATCCAAATTTTGAATGTTTGTTAAGAATGAAAGTTGTCAGATTGGTATCTTCTCTTTTATGTCTTTCTTCAAATTTCACTGGAGCTATAAAAGCTGCACAGATATTGTGGCAATCCCTCATTTTATTTTATTCCAAGGTAGAGGGAAAATATAAAGCAAGAAAGAGAAAAATAAAGCCATGATTAACTAAAAAGAATTTGCTCTTAAAAGAAAAAGATTTTTCTCAGGTTACAAATGTCATTTTTCAGTTGATGAATTTCTCATTCCTAGCAAATGTTTCTGTGATTTTTTTTTTTTTCACTTTCAAGGTCTGATTTGTGTAAATGTTTTATTTTGGGCCACAACAGAGGCAGCATGTAACACTTTAGTGTGTTCCTGGTGCTCCTTTTGATGCCATTTCAGGATTCTCTATAGTAACACATTTTTTATAATTTTACCAGCATCAATTTTATCCAGCCTATGTGTGGCTGGTAAACTTAAAAGTACTGCATGAAATCCAATGCTGGGAAATCATCATGGGATTTATTACCAGATTTCCACACTAACTCTTCAGTAGCTGGAAATCCAGGCTAAGATCAGTAATTCTGTCCCTTCAACACAATACAAGCCTGTAAGTGCCAGAACAAAGCTTCCACTTCCCCCAAAAAAACAAAAAAAAAGCATAAATTAAGAAGAGTCATCTGCAAAGTGGGATACTACAACCCTCCCCTAAGTGCTTTGTGGGTATCAGTATGATTCCAGGTTTTGGTTAAAATCCACACCATGTTCCAGGGTGTTACAACTTCACTTTTTTAGCCTTCTGGTCATGATCCCTCTCCCAGACACATTTCTTTCTTGGGGTCAGATCTGGAGTTACTCTGACTTTCTGCTCTCAATCCCTGCTCTCGCCTGGCCACAACCGCCGAACCAAGCGCCCAAACCCAGACCATGATTTACCCTTAACTTGCTCTATTCAGCACAAGATTTCCCAGACAGTAATGTGCACATGTATATGTGCATTAGTAAAAAAACTACTCTGAATGCAAACTTTCCTGAACTCTTTGATGACAGCAATAGAAAGTGGGACTGCGAGTGCTGATGCGACGCTGCTTACTTGCATTTCTCATTATTGTAACGAGCAGTCTACAGGCTCTGGAAACCAAGCAGCAGACAGGGACTTATTCTTCTGCAATTGCTACCTGCTGCTGATAAAACGTTAGTGCACAGACAAATTCTGCCCTCAGACTTTATGTAAACACACGAACACTTGCAGGCTCACAAAAGGCACAAACGGCACCGCTTTTAATGGCGATTAGAAGGACAAGGCAAAAGGCAGAGTAATTATCTGTCTGGGGAAAATGCTGCATTCAACCAGCCATCAACATCACACAGTGCCTTTAATTGAATGGCAGCAAAATGTACAAGTAAAGAGGACAATGGGAAAGAGTCTGCATGGCACTGGGTCCCAAAGACACCCAGAGTCCATGGTTCCATCATCCCCGCTGCCCACGGAGCAGTTGCTCCTGCCCTGAAAACAATGGGCAGTTTTCTCTGTGGAAACCATGATGTACTCTGTACACAGACAGGAGAAAGTGAATTTTCAAAACAGAAACCCTAAAAGGGTGCAGGATAGCACACACCACCTGGAGTTTCAGAAAGCCAGAAGTTTGGCTTAGTTTTTCTAAATTTGTTGTATTTCTATTTTAGTTTTATTCTGTTCCGCCTCCTCTTTCTCTCTTTCAAGTCCTGTGTTACCATTATTATTCAACTCAAAAGGACTTTCTCTAAACATTTCCTAGCAACCTGTGGAAGGCTGTCTTTCCAGAGCCCGAGGAGTTACTACAGAAACATATTTTCATCTCCTATTTAACAACCTTTTTGCTTCAACAGTACAGCTTTTCTTTCTGTGCCGCTCTTTAACAGCCCTCCACATGGCCATGAGCTAGCAGTCAGAGAGTTTCCATTGACTTCACCAAGCTTTGGTTCACACTTTCTGTTTGAAAGTTTTCTGCCCCTTCTTATCTTCAGATCCCTTTACCGCAGTGCTTCCTACCCACACAGAAACTACTTGGTGCAAGCTGGAAATCTTGTGAAGCTGTGGCTCTCAGGCTGCTCCCCGCTCCCAAAGAAGGTAATGTTTTAGCCCTCAGGGGGGTTCAGTAACTCCAGATCTGAACTGTTTATATTAAAAAATTCAGCCATTAAAAAAGCCTCAGATTTGGTCATATTTAGACAAACACCTTGGGGGTACTTGGCCACTTTTTGCCCTATAAAATCTGAATGATTCTTCAGCATGGGTGTCAAAGTGGCTACCTCCACTCCCCAGGACCTGGGTATCCAGACATATTGACACAGAGAGTCAATCAACACCTCATTATCACATTGGTTCATCAAAGATCTTCAGGAAACTCAATTTCCAGATAACGTGGATGTGGAAACCTTTGCAAACACATCAGAGAACAAGAGGAAGAGCAACATGATCTTTACAACAGAAATAAAAATGGATGAAGTCAAATATGGACAGGTATAAATGAAATGAATAAGCACAAATACACCCCTGCAGATATACCCTGTGAAATGGTAACATGAAACTGGAGTCAATAATTGTGGTTTGTTTGCAAAAAAAAAAAAAAAAAGAAAGGAAAAAATAAAAAGAAAGAAAGAAAAAAAAAAAGGAATATGCAGTATTTCCTGTAGGATACACAACAAAATGCAACAGCTGTGTTCTGTGTCATTGTGGTCTCAGCTGTGCCACCATTAAGCCATTTTGGGGATTCAACTTCAAGAAAGATTTGGAACAGCTGAAGAGAGGGCAAGAATCTAAAAGTCAAAGAGAAGAATTATCGACATTCCAAATATATGGCCCATGAGAGAGAACTAAGAAAATTGAGGTTGCTGAGCTCAATGAGTGGGTCTCCAGCAAGGGGATGACATGACCACAGTCTCTAAAAGACTTCCAAGCAAGAAAATATTTGATTGGGCCTGTCCACAGAAAATTCAGTGAGGAGGATGGACTTAGAGTCTGGCAAGAAAGATTCAGGTTAGACATCAAGAAAAACCTCTGAGTGAGAGGAAGGCACTGGAATCAGCTGACTGGAGAGGCTGTGGATCTCCCATGTGGGAAGTCATTTGGAGCAGATTAAAGAGTTTTTCACCTGAGTTATGAAGGCAGCTTTTCCTGTAGTGGTTCAGGGGATTGGCCAAAAGACACAAGAAGTCCTTTCCCTGCTTATTAAACAGCTAACTTTGGTTAGATTCTCCAGGCAGATCAAAGTGAACGCTAAACCAAGCACAGAGCAACTTCAGATCCATGGATGTTGTAATGATACAATTTTCTAAAATTTTTAAACCCTCAACAACAGTTAGTGGCCAACCTTGCCGAGAAAGTCCACAGAGATTATGCAATTTCACTCTGCTGAGAGAGATCTGTGGTGGGAACAGGGAAGAATTCACCTCAATTGCTTTTCACTTCCAGTTCAAGAGTTCTCTAGTACCAAGCTTGGCTTGTGTGAGGAGGATGGAGCACTTTTCCACAGGATGATCTGCATGGCACACTTGGGCTCATATTTTCTTTTGTAGACTTTGTCTAACAACAATAACAACAAAGGCACTGGCACAGCTCTCAGATCTTACATCATCCTGTTTCCATTCCCACCGACCTTCTGGCCGTACCTTACCCTCTCCCACCACCTTCTGAGCTCCTGAACTAATATAATATCTGAGCATTGACAGGGACATTAAGGGTTTGTCCCTTGTAGAGATAATTTCTGAGATCAGCCTTTCCAAGCACTAGGAGACAGGAAGAATTTAAGTAGCAGAAAAATCAGTAACAATAATTGCCAACCAAGCAGCAGAACTGGACATTCCTTGAGCAAAACAACTGCTGTCCCAGGAGATCCTGCCTTACACCCCTATGCTTCCCTTATACTTCTCAGAATTGGCCAAGGCAAAAGTAAACATCTAACAGAACATCCTGCACTTCAAGCAGAAGCAGGACATTGTAGTCATAAACCCTGGGCCAAATCCGCATGTTATGCTGATGATTTATCCCAAAGGAAGGTGTGGCCACCCATTTCAGGCACAGTCTGAATGACTGTTCACACACGCTGTGTGCACGAGGCTCAGTGGGGTTTTCCTCCCTTAACTGGCTTGATATTTATTTATACAATTGTTTCATGTAGGCTTATTGTTCAAGATATTTCTTTTGTTCTTATAAAGATTAATTCCTTTAAAAGACATTCACTTAACAAAACACTCAAATATAGTTCTCTTGCAGTCTATTTCAAGAAATTAAATACTTGGTGGTCATTATATTTCACTACTAGTACTTAGTATTTTTGAAGTTGGGGTTTGCCCTACATATACACATAATTCATCATTAGAAGACTCCTAAATATGTATTTCTGTTGGGCAATTGAAGAGACAGGGTCTCCATGGTTTGCATCAATGAAGCCAATATTATTGAACACACTGCTGGTATGAGCTAAAAATAACTACTTGCTTGAGCAATGACAACCATAACAGCCATATCCATGTTTCTTAGTAACATTGGTTAACTATGGGCTAGCACAGACTTGCATAGGCCTGTAGTGTCTTGCATACATACATTCACCCTTATCTCTTCCTCCTTCGGGGTCTTGCCCCAGCTTGTGGCCCTCTAGCACATCTACTTCTGTAATGAGTTCAGCAGTTTGAGTCCTGCTTCCTAACTGTATTCCCACATATTTCTCCAAATTTATTTGTCCATTACAGAATGAAATCTGAATATTGTGTAAAAGAGGTTAAGGTAAAGACAAGTCACAAAATGTTCTTACCCAAAACTAACTCCACTTACAGACTTTAATTGCTTATTTTCTAGATAAATATGAAAGTCCTAAGAACAGCAACACAGGCTCATGTACCACACCCAGTCAGAAATCACAGAATCACAGAATTGTTTGCATTGGAAAGGACCTTAAAGCCCATCTCATGCCAACCCCCTGCCATAGGCAGGGACACCTTCCACTATCCCAAGTGCTCCAAGCCCCATCCAGCCTGGCCTTGAACACTTCCAGGGATGGGACAGCCACAGCTTCTGTGGGCACCCTGTGCCAGGGCCACACCACTCTCACACAGAATTTCTTCCTGAGATCCAATCTAAGCTTACTGTATTTCAGTTTGAAGCCATTCCCACTTGTCCTGTCACTACGTGTCACTGTAAAAAGTCCCTCACCAGCATTGCATTCCATTACTGTCACAGGAAATACCAAGGTAGCAAGAATCCCAGAACACAGGAGATGGACACTGCAAGCACAGGTTCTAGTCTTCTGCACTCAGCAGATAATATTGACTGAGCCTAAATCGTAATTTTAAAAAGCAAGTTACACAACTTATAACTGTGTCTCAATGTTGTTCCTGCCTGTAAAAAAAGCCAGGCAAGCAAAGATCTCAGACACTAGAGAAGTCCTCAGAAAAGGATTTTTATGTCATCAGAAAAAACTGTCCTTTTCCCTCATCAGTCATGCTTGCCATCAATGCTTTATTCTGGGTATATATTTAACTGCAAGAAGCATTTGATGTGCCATACTCCTGCTTGCAGAGCATATGGTTACATGGTGGGACAAGGAACTCTCTGGTTGTGAAACTTCCCTTAGCTCAGGTCTGTACCCAAAACACAAGCTCCATGAGTTGTGTGGATTTGGGAAGGGGAGAGAGTGATGGTGGAATGAGACATTCAGAACCCATCATAAAATAATATTTATAAATGGGAAGCTGTTCAGAGCAGGGCTAGGAAAATAATGAAGAGCCCAAGGGAACAGGTGGTAGAGGGAAGATCAGAGGAATTACATATGTATATCTTTGACCAAAGGAAATGGTCCAGAAGCATCTGACAGGTACTTGCTTCACATGGTGGGAGGGGGGAGCAGGTAGGGTGGGATAGGGTGGATATCTGGGAGCAGTTACAGGAAAGTTAATAAAGAGAAATTTAGACTCAACATGAGGAAAGAAAATCAAAGAATAAAATTAGACTATTAAGTACTTTGGGGGTAAAAGGGTAATTTGTAGAAACTTCTTCACTGGAGAATTCAAAAGCCAGCACAATAAAGCACTAGCAAATATTCAGCAAGAAGAACCATCCTTTGTGAAGGAGGGGATTTGTCTTGGTGACCCACTAATGTTTTGCCAGCTGTAAGATCCAGTGCTCTACTTATACCTGACCATATCATGGGATGAAATGAGGTGAAGTTCAACACCCTCACTTTTAGGAGCCTTTTCTTGATATCTCTGTTTCCACATGATCTGTGTTTGATGCAGCTCCACAGACCTGAGCTTTTGTTGTGCTCCACAACACCAGGGTCAGCAGGAGCCAGGTATAAATGGTGTCAGTCTGAATGGCAATCAGAGAGTGGGGAGAGCTGCCAGATGCTGCCCTTACCCTGGAAGAGTGAAACTCTAGAGCAGGGCATGCCATGAGGTTGTTCTCCTTGTTCCAGAGTTTACATCTGTGACACAAACACCATGGTCTCACCCCAGCATTTATTTCAATTAACACTGGGAGAGCTTCCAGAGGGCTGTTGTAGGCAGTTATGAAAACTAACCATTGAGCCATTATATAAATGATCTTCCAGGCATTCATTATTATGGTTACTGCTGGAAAATAACAAGACTTTGAGGGGCTTCCACAATAGCAGAGTCTTGTTAGTGATCCCAGAGGCTCTATTCAAGCACATCAGAACTAGTCTAAGCTCCGACTGAACTGTGAGACAATGTGGGGTTAAAACCATTATTGCATCAAGATTAAATGCATCTGTTATGAAAAACTCCTCTGCTTTGCATACATGATTCAATAAAGACTCTTAGAAGGATAATTGTTTTGCTCAGGTTATTAACTAGAATTTTCTTAGGTTTCTTTTTTTATTACTCCTCAGAATAATTTTTAACGTAAGCAACTCCTAATTGTGCAAGAATTGTGTAAAGTGGAATGCTTTACCCTGAGTCCCATTCCCGGATATTATGTTCTATTACCAAAAGTCATCCTTGCGTTAGGAAATTTATTTTATATTTCAGTAAACTAAAGCTGATGGTTCATCTATGAAAAACATTTTCTTAAAAAACCCTGGGAAATTATGTTCTGAATATCAGAGATTACGTCAAAGTGTAAATTAGGTTTGTACAAATCAGAACTCGTTGAAAGCAGCACAAGAACCAGGGATTTGAGCTTTGCCCGTTGAGCAGGGATGGCTCCCTCGTTCAGAGGTTAAATCACTTTGCAGCTATTTGTCTCGTGGGAGAGATGTTCTTTCTTTAAAGGTCCAAGATGAATAAACAGGAATAAGAGTTTTATCCTAGAGCAGCGGTCACTCTGAGCACCGCTGGAGCCCCGAGCCCTCGGCAGCAAGCCGACACTCCTGCCCCGAGCACGATCTGCGGGGCCGGGCCGTGCGAGCGGCGGGAGCGCCGGGCGGGGAGCGGCACCGGGGCCGCCTGCGGCAGCGCCCGCCGAGACCGCCAGGGGGCAATGCCGGGAGGGGCCGGAGAGAACGCGCGAGTCCGGCCCGGACGGGAGCCGGGAGGGATGGAATGGCCGGGGTGAGGGAATGGCCGGAGTGGGGGAATGGCCGGAGTGAGGGAATGGCCGGAATGAGGGAATGGCCGGGGTGATGGAATTGCTGGGAGTGAGGGAATTGCTGGCAGTGAGGGAATGGCTGAGAGTGAGGGAATTGCTGGGAGTGAGGGAATGGCTGGGGGTGAGGGAATGGTCGGGAGTGAGGGAATGGCCAGAGTGATGGAATGGCAGGAGTGAGGGAATGGCTGAGAGTGAGGGAATTGCTGGGAGTGAGGGAATAGCTGAGGGTGAGGGAATGGCCAGAGTGAGGAAACAGCCGGAGTGAGGGAACAGCCAGAGGGATGGAATGGCCGGAGTGAGGGAACGGCTGGGGTGAGGGAATGGCCAGAGTGATGGAATGGCCAGAGTGAGGGAATGGCTGAGAGTGAGGGAATGGCTGAGAATGAGGGAATGGCTGAGAATGAGGGAATGGCTGAGAGTGAGAGAATTGCCAGAGAGATGGAACAACTGGGGTGAGGGAATGGCCGGAGTGATGGAATGGCCGGGGTGAGGGAATAGCTGAGAGTGAGGGAATGGCCGAGAGTGAGGGAATGGCTGGGAGAGATGGAATGGCCAGGATCACGGCCTTGATCAGTCCAGAGAAACTGCAGCTGCCCTGTCCCTGGAGGTGCTCAAGCACAGGCTGGACCAGCCTGGTCTCGTGGAAGGGTGTCCCTTCCCCATGGCAGGGGGCTGGGATGAGATGGGCTTTAACATCCCATCCAATACAAATCATTCCACGATTTTAACCTAGCTTGGACCAGAACCCTTGAAAGCCACATGGCACTGATTATTATTTTTCCTTAAAGGCTTGATCCAGGAGAACCATTGGAATATATTCATGTGAACAGGTAGTGGCAGTATTCCTCTCTTCTGCAAAGAGGAATTCAGAGTTAGGACATTATTTGGAGTTCTAGGAGTATAGGGCCATACCTTTCTCCCCTGGCTCAGAATTCTGGGAGCATAAGGCCTTACCTGTCCCCAGGTTCAGGATTTCAGGACCATAGGGCCACAGCTACTCCCTCCATAAGCAGCATCCTGGCTCCCAAGCATCAGACCAGGGGCAACAAAAGGCTGTGCATAAATCCTGCTCCTGATGCTTTTCCCTTTTATGGAACATTTCCAGACAGATTGGACTAGAGAAAGGGAGCAAGTGTAGGATAAGACACTTTCTTATTCCTGTTTATTCATCTTGGAGTTTTAGAGAAAGAACATTTCCCCCAAGAGACAACAATTGAGAAGTGATTTAATCTCTGAACTACTCTGAAGGGCTCCAGCACCCTTCCCTGTGTTCAGGGAAAACTGCCATTTTGCAAAAAGCCTGGTCTGTCTCAAGTGCTGTTGGAGAAGCCCTACAAGTTTCAGCCCTTCCACAGAGGCAGAACTTTGCCTACTCGGCAAATCCCGCCAGGGCAGAGGTGTTAAATAACAACCCCAGTGTCACAATACTCCTGTCCTTGCTCAATTGTCACCCAACCTTAGAGACTTCTGGAGCCTGCTGATGCCTTTCTTGTCCAACTTAGCCTGTCCCAGAACGTGAGCAGCACGAGGAAGTGTCCTGCAGGGCTCTCAAGAATCCCATTCCTAACTTTCATGGGTCACTGGTTGAGTAGCCATAAGGGATGAGACAGATAACTGGAGAGGCCACTGCAGTGGCCACTAGTCAGCATTGCAGCCTCTGACAGAAAACACATTGTTTCTGCTATGTGGACAAACGGGTTGGACTAATTACCACATACAATCATTATTATTTATGCTCTACAGACATCAGAGTTTTGTCTTTAAATGAATTTATAGAGGGGGAAAAATCACAAAGCTGAATAATCCCCATAATTATATGCTTAAAAATCCTGAATGGAAGAAATTAGGGGACACAAAGGAACACATAAACTAATTATTCCTTGTTTTGCAGCTAACATATTTCTATGGTAACCACTATGGTCTTCGAAGAAATTAAATGATTTTAAATCAGTTCATTGGAAAAGTCACCCAGTAAAACCACAAAACAAAAATCTCTCAAATAAGTCTAAAGATGAAGGAAGAAAGCATGTATTTTCCCAGCTGTGGATTATTAGAGCTATGAAACTGTAGTTTTATTAAAACCACTAAATAGGTTCTCTCTTACATGCTACGTGGGAGCTTGGTGGGTATGGACATGGGCACACAGGCACATATGAATATGTGGATATAGAGAGAATTTCACCTCTTCTATACACCATGTGTCAGTATGCCAAATGAACACAGCACAAGAATTTATGGGTTTTAATAGCTGTATTTTGTGCTTCTTTTTACATTGAAAGCTTCACCCTAATCCTTACAGAATGTCAGTTTCCTCTACAACTTTTTGCTAAGTATTTATTTAAATGTGGAGTGTCCAACTCTGCCTCTCCCATATGTGAAAAAGTGCATTAGGTAGGCAAAAAAGACATACAATTTTTGTAAACCCACAACACATGAAAAGCAGCGTAGTATTTAATAAAGACCAAGTTTACACATTTTTTTCTCTTGAAATACAGCAAATTAATCAAAAACATGCATTTAAATCCTAAACCAGCCTGTCACCAGCTTCATATTATTTAAGTTTAGCTCAGGGGGTGCACTGCCAGAGGAATAATTCAATCAGAATAGCCCATGAGGCAGGCAGGCTCTGGCTCTGTGGGAGGTTCAATTCTTCAGGCTGGGTAGAGCTTGTAGCCAAAAAAGTTCATGCACATAGGCCTCACTCTTCTTTTGACCACACCACCAAAACCAGTGGCTTCCCCTATCACATCTGTGGCCATGCTGGCAGCTACAGATAAAGGAGTTAACTGAACAGGCTCATATGAAGGGATCCTCAGGGTTCAGTTAGGAGGAAAGTCCCTGCAGTTGTAGCTGAGGAGCAGGGTTCAGGCTTCTTTCACAGAAGTCAGAATTCTCTTCCTCCCTTTCAGCTCTGCTTGACACTTTTACTGTCACCTTCTCAGATGTCTGCCTGCCTACAGTGCTGTGACCAAAACAGGAACTTTACTGCAGAAAACTAAACTGAGTGCTGTACACAATCTGCCTCTCTCTGCTTGGATGAACTGTCACAAATAGAAGAAATACCAGGAAACTTCAGTGTCTGGGGCACTAAAAGGCTGCGCAGCTCCCTTTTTTATTACTTGTTACAGAATAGCCATCATCAGCTTTACCATTTTCCTGGGACAGTTTTTTGCCACAGCTTTGCAAGGATATAAAGACATGGCACACATCCAGGCACAGTCCAGCAAGATTCACCCCTGCCTTTGGTTAACATAAGATTATTACTATTATTAATAATAGCAATAACAGTTCCTATTAAAACATCCTGCTGGCTTTGGAGAACAGGTTTCTGTTTTCCTCAGGTTCTAATTTTAGAAGCTTCTGGGGACTATGTAAACATGTGAGCTGGAAACAAACAAAAGAACCATGTAGATTATCTGCTGAAAGCTTGGGGTGGGTGGTCAGACCCAAATATCCTGCTGTACTAAAGTCACTGCCCTGGGCTTCCACAGAAGAGTGCAACACAGGGGTATCGTGGGTCTGGCTGGGCTACTGCTGAAAAGAGGAGCTTTCCCTTCTGCTTCACTGGGAAAAGCCAAACCTGGGACAGATAAAGATGTACTGAAAGCCACCAACACTGGGTAAATGCTATCAGACTGGGGAAAGGCAATGAGGATGTGCACAGCCCTGTCTAGAACCTCATCACAGTAAGAGAAACCCGCTCTCATTTGATGCAAAGCTCCTCAGCTCTCTGTGCCAAGCTGGTTGTGGCCTTGTTCTGCATCTACTTTGCCAAGTCTTTGTGCCCACTGCTATGTTTAGAAAAAAAGTGTAGTGGTAAGATGTTAATTTTGCATTTGTAGGAACAGCTTGCTTCAAAAGATAAAACAGCTTTTCACATATTGAAGTGGATCTTAAAGTCAAGCTTGTTCACATCTTATTCTTCTTTTTCATTAATCCAGAGGAAAAAAAAACCCTATATTACAATTTGCATCACACTTCTAACAGACAGAAGATCTGAAATATCTTCACGAGTTAGGGGTTTTTTTGATTTTGATTCTACAAAGCACTTAAGCAGGAGCTTAATTTACTATGGGTAAGCAGTATGTGGCTCCTGTGGGACTATGTATCTGATTAAAGAATAAATGTAATTGTCTCTCTAGATCAATGCCATAATTTACTCCTCATTTAGTATCAGTATTTATAGATCTTTATAATCCCTTCAGTAAACTCAGGTAGTACATAACTGTAAGAGATCCAACTTACAAAACCAAGCACACACTACTGGAAATCGATACCTGGATATATATTAACATCGCTGTTTAATTTCTATTAAATTTCCTGGTCAAATAAAATCATTGGTTTTTTTCCCCAGAACTCTGTATAAAGAGATCATAAAAGCAAGCCTCAGCTTGTCCAACAATGTCTTGACAAATTTCAGACACACACACACACAAAAAAAATCCCAACAAAACAAACAAACAAAACCAACCAAAGAAAACCCACTCACTTATCAAGTCAAAGCCTACAATAGGGACAAATTTTCAAGACCCTGGAGAATAACTTAAGGTATTTGAAAGAATACAAGAATTTTGTTAGCCAACTATAGCACATAAAATTAGATATTGGGGCTGCTTTTGTTGATAGTTGATGCTTTGGACACGTGTTCCTTTATCTGTACTTCAGGGACCCTTATTCACTGGGCTCTAAAAGTTAACACATCCATCAGAGGAATGATTTAATGGCCTTCACAGCCAACAGTGACCCTGCAGGAAGAATAAATGAGTATGTGTTGTTAGCTGAAGGCGAAGGCATGTTTTGCACACATGATGTCACTCTTGCAACTCAGGAAGAACTAATTGCTCGGCTTGTTGTAAAGTCTCCTACTCGTTGGGTTCCCTTGCAAATTATAGTCGTCTGGAGAGCTGCAGCATGTCATCAGCACACAACAATGTTGTCTGAAGCGTAATTAATATCTGTCTTTCTTTTCAAGTTCCTTATTTACCCTCTTTCCCCCATGACAAATATGTTAATGACCTCTCCAAAACCCACAAGTTGTCATTTTCAAAGAGCCCCCGTCTTTCTGCCTTGAGCTGAACACTTTAGATTAAATCACGGTGAGCCTGTTCTTGCCCCCATTAAAGCTATTGAGGGTTTTGTCAGTGACTTCAGTGTAAGCAAACTCTCACAGTCTGTAATGGGAGCGGGACCACAGACCTATTTTGCTTTGCACCTTCAGCTAGAGGAAAAAAAACAACCAACACACCAAACAAACAATAGGCAGGGATTGCCTTACCATTTCACAGGGTTTGGAGTTGAATCAAGTGTCCAGAGCCACGTAAGGATCATCAGACCATCCAGTCTCATGGGCTGAGAAGTTTGTGTTGGGTTACAGGGTCTTAAAAGGCCACTTGTTTTGCCTTTGGCTTAGATTTTGGGAATGGGTTTTGTATTTTTTATGTTCTTTTCAGCAATATTGACTGCTTACCTGATTCTTTGTTAGTACTTATCTGCAAAGGGTGAAATATTGCCCAGAGTTTATTACAGTTGCATGAAAATAAACATATAGAAGATTTATTCAGTGACAGCAATAAACGTATTGGTAGCCCAGACCATTACTGGGGAGTATTTTAACACTAGCTTATGAAGTACTGCTCACACTCATAAAGGGCTTGGATAATTCTGAATGTGTGTCCATTTTTTGGTGTATGACTTCACAAATGAGTCAGGTTTACAAATAATAAGTGCATTTACACTAAAATCAGAAACAGGATCTTCTATATTCAATTACCCACATCTGTATTCTACTTTTCTTTTTCATTAAAAAAAATCCCCTGATTAAATCATCTGCCATACAGCACAAAACTCCATACAACACACAAAAAAAGGTCCTATTTCCACTACTACTTAGCTGTTAGTTTCAAATGTGAATAAAGCATTTCCCTTTCCAAGAGCTAAACACATGGCAAATCCCCATGCTGCATTTATCAAGTTTTCACATGTTTCTATCTCTCCCCAGTTAGCAAGGTAGAACTTCTGGAATTCTTAGTGTATTACTAATATGAATGTACTTGCAGATAGGAACTACAAAATACGTTATACATTTCTTCTTCTTTTGCACATAGAGCTGAAAAATAGAGGCTCAGACCCCCTTTTCTATTCCAAAAACATGCTATAACCAGGTTTCAGTTGAAGTGCCCCCTTCCGTTGATCTAGAACTTTGTGAACCCTCTGAGGACCACGACTGGAAGCAGATATTCACCTCTAATCCCAGCGCTACCTCAGTGGTGATGCATTTGAAGATGAACACTGTCCCCAAGGGACACTGCAAAGTTTGTGCACTGCTGTGATCTCAGCTAAGGAGGGGCAAATTTTATCTTGACTGGAGCACCTTTATCCCAGCACCTTTCCCCAGTCAGGAGCATTATACCCTCCTATGAGGTTGCCAACGAGAGCACCGAGGTCACTATACCAAGAGGGATTTGAAACACCAGACTATCTTGTAAGCATAAAATACACAGAGCCCACACCTCCCCCAGTGCTGCAGGCTGTGACACAGAGTCTCAGTGCTACTAGGCAGGGGGAAGGAAGCCCAAGGCCTGTGAACACTAAAGTACAATATTCTAAAAACTGCCTGTCATTTACATTTTAAAAAAATATTTTCTAGTACATAGGTAGAGCAGCATAAAGCAAGCACAGTATATAAACATTGCTGAATGACAGGCAAAATCCGTTTCAGCAGAATACTTATTTTTAATGACCTATATTGATTCTCATTCCATCAGGGTTTAATGTGTTTCTTCAGCATTATGTAAAAACCCTCCTACATTCATCGTTTAATAACGATAACCTCCACTGCATTTAAAAGCATGCATAAGTTTATAAAGTCTGCCAGACAAGCCCAGTGGATTTTAATGATCTTCTCTCCTAGCAATAAATTGAGAGCTCATAGAATAGGGGTTGTGATTCAGGATTCTTGGGTTCTGGTCTTCATTTTGCAATACCGTCGCTGCCAAACTATGCTTGACACCTCTGTGCCTCAGCTTGCCTAGTTCATAAATCGGCCCAGCAACACCTGTCACATGCTGTTAAAGGGTTGAGTTAATTGCTGCTCATAAATCATATTGAGAGCCCTTGAAAAAGAGAAATATATATATATGCAAAGCAGGTGCGACGTAATAGAATTGCATTGCATTCAGATACGCTGTTTCAAATTAAATTCTTGGAGGTTCATACCTCTGGTATCGCTTTACTACCCATTAGCATTAAAGATTGCTTCCAGAACATTCAAAACCTGCCTACAATGTTTGTGCAATTCAAGACAACATTACTACGACACTCACAGGGGAAGATACTGGAATAGGAACAATCTTCCCTATCCATTTCCTATTGGAGTGGAGTGAGTTTTGCATTCATTTCAAGGGCCATGGGACCCAGCTCTATTCACCATTTCTAATCAGCCTGCAAAAGCAACACTGCCACTTTATAAGACAGAAATCCTACATTTAATAGCTCCGTCACAAAAAAATGCTTTCCCTCCCTCCTCTTCACAAGCACATTGGGTGGCTGAAGGATTTAAACTAGGCACCTTCAGTTTGGGAAGTGTTTTGAGATTTTCCAAGTACAAAGTAGACTGTTAAGATTACCACCTTCACTTGGATTTCTTTCTCCCCCCTCTCCATGAATTACTTGCTACCAACTCCAGCAGCTTTGTGGACAAAAGCAGATCGGGGGGTAAGGAATGAACACTTTGCCTTTCAGGGTGACATCCACAGAAATGGAGTTTGCAATATCAGGAACAGGATAGAGCTATGAACTTTGGATTAGAAGAGAAAATCGCTATTTAGACTTCAATGATTTTCAAGGCATCAGTTTTACTTCTTCCCACTAGAAAGACAAGGGAACATTACAAATTTTCAATCCATGTCCAGAATACTGCAGAATCCAGTAAAGCTTTCTTTTCTTGAGCTTTTGGCTCAATTTCAGCTCTAAGATAGAGCCGAAGTAGACAATTTCTGTGCCTTTTCCATGTTGCAGTGAAGTGGCACAAAAAGCAATAAAGATTCAGGGACGGAGGTGCCTACAGCAATATGACTCCATTCCTACACATCTCTCCCACTGCTCCCGTGGGTTGGACACTCCCTGTGCTCCAGGCCGTGTATGTGACCACAAGTGGACCTTTGGAGGAGAGAGGACTTGAATCCCTGCTGAGCTGTTCCATCCTGGTATGGTTTCCAACCACACAGCTACGACAAAATCCCAGACAATGAGACTTGTCCTTCAGCCCTTCCTGGGGTAGCAGGGATCACCAGCTCCATTCCCAGAGCAGCTCATTCACCCTGTCCCACAGCTTGTGTCCAACAGGCATGTGACAGATCAGTCTTTTCTTTAAGCTTTTCAAACTGAACTCTTTCTGGTTCTTTCACTGGGTGTGCTTGATCAGGGAAACCTGAGGTTTGCTGTGGTGTCCCTGCCCATAGCTGGAGTTTGGAAAAAAATGATCTTTAATGGTTCCTTTCCACCCAAACCATTCTGTGATTCAATGGGGTTTTTTTCCCTTGAACCTTACATGTGAGAAAATTATGTGAAGGCCTCTTAACATTTAGCATCTTAACATTTTAGTAGCCACTTACCACCAAATGAACTAATCAAGCTACAAGAATTCATTATAACTTATTTCATGCTTGAAATCAAAAGGAGAAGCAGTTACTTAGATTACCCAAATCTGAAGCAACCAGATTTTACAAGAAGGGGCCTGGACACTGAATAGAGCCATCAGTGGGCTGAAGAATGTAAACAGGGAGACAGGTAATATAAATAATCCATGACTGAAGGATTCAGCCCCCATTTGGGGGCAGAACACTGAAACTATAATTGCTCTTGCAACTGATGAATGAAAACAATTACTCATTTTATTTAAGCAGCTGTTAGTTCTGCCAACACAAGTTTACGAAAGTCATTAGTCAGACTGCTCATAAAATGAAATAATAGAGAGGTTTGGTTTTTCAAAAATCATGAGATTATAAAAGAGCCCAAAAATGGATAAAGATGTTCAAGTATTCTCTTCATATCTGGTTCAGACAACAGGGACCTTTTTTCCAAGCTTTTCTATGGAGTAATGAAACCCAGAATTTTTACTATGATTTTTAATGGGATATAGAGCAAGCTAAGCCTTGGGACTGCAGGAGCAAGGACCTTATAGCTTCTCATACGGATGGGGATAAAATTTTGGATGCTGGAGCAGTGCAGGCCTGGGCAGAGGCTGCTGGGAGCGAGGTTCAGCGCCTGCTGGGGCATGGCTACACAGAGATCCAAGGGCTGGCTGTAGAAAGAGGCCAACTTGAGCACAGCAGGGGCAGGAGGAGGGGGAAAGGCTAACTCAGCTCATCGTGCAGCAGGATGGAGGGGCATGGCCGCCCCTGAGCCTCATCCTCTGCCAACACTGCAGGGACAGGTGGCTCCTCGGCCAGGGCCGGGTGCTCACCCATAGTCCTGTCAACCCCACAGCACAAAACCAGTGAGAAACACTTTGATTCTGTGCATTTAACCTTCTCAGGCCCTGGCAGGAGTCTCCTCAGCCACTGAGACAAAGGTTGCCTGCAAAGAGCAAACAGATATTGTATGCCCCAACACAGTGCCTGAGGGGAAGAGGGGCAAGTGTGTGTCAGCAGGGGAATGGGGCAGGACTTGGCATTCCCACTGCCTCCCCAGTGTGAGAGGCTTTTGGCATCAGGACTCACAACTGGGTGGAAACTCTGCTTTCCAATACCTTAAAACAAAAAAGAGTTTTTAAGACTTTTCCCCTTTCCTGGGGACCTACAAGGAGTGGTCCCAGGTTTGCCTCACAACTATTCGTGGCATCAAAAGCATATTCAAGAGATCAGACAGAACCACAGCAGGAACAGCAGCTGAAGAAGAGCACATGCCTCTTACTATTACTTCTAGAGAAAGCCATAAATATACCAATATTTTTGGAATGCTGAAATGCCACTGACAGAAAGATGAGAAACAAAGCACATGACCAGATTCTGGTGGAATCTGGAAGTGGCCCCATCCCAAACCTTTTCTGGATTCAGATATGCATCGTTTACCATAAGAAAAGAAAAAATTTATAGCAGATATTTCTATTGTAATAAACAAGTTGATCTTGATGTAGTCTCTAGAGGGCCCAAGTAGTCTCTGTATGTGACCTATCATCAATATTGTCTGGATGCTACAGTCTCTGTTCTTTTCACCTCTGTATTTAATATTTGAAAGTCATTATGCTTATAGTTTCTTAAAGAATATGGTATATTGCTACAAAATGCACCAAGACAGAAGAGTACTGACATTCACAGACCAGAGAGACCTTTTTGCTCCTTTTTAAAAGGGGTGCAGCATGCCAAGGGGTGAGGCACACAGTGCTCACAGCTGCTGCTGTAGCTTCTTTTTGGCTAACTGGGATGTGCGTGCCTCAAGGGAAAACAGACAAAGCTTTTAAAAACCTCTCTGTCTTGACTTACAACACCTCTTTCTATGAAAACTGCCACAGTGTACAGTCACACTCTAGACAAGAAAGCACCAAATTCCTGCTGGTTTACAGCTCCTAAGGAGAGTCACCACCCCAGACTGAGTCCAGAGGAACAGTTAAATGGGCATAGCAAAATGACACAGCATTAACACCTGTGAGCATATGAGCTCACTATAGCAGATACATGTTCCCATGTGACAGATGCCAGGCATGAAGTGGACTGATTTGTTTTGAAGATCACAACTTTTACTGATAAACATATACATGTCAATAATCTGGGAAAAAAATGGCCTTTGGAAGGGGAGAATTTAGCTCAAGTTAAATTCTTGCTTCAGTTCACAGGTTAGACTTTTATTGTACTTCAAATACTACTTCATATGAACAAAAATACCTTGTACAGAACCCAGAAAGGTTCACACTGAGCTCAGGAAATCCTGTGGCATTAGAAATGGATAAACTCAACTTTCCCTTGCTTTACAGTGGTGTGATCCAATATCGGTATTGAGAGAGGCTAAGAAACTTTTAGTTTCTCTCTAACTTTGTGGAAGCAATGTTTTAGCTTTATTTTTCTAATATGTGAAATGAAAACACTTACTTCACTGCAAAGTGCCTAAAGAGCAGTGGGTATGAAGAGCTTCATGGATGTGCAACCAAGGGAAAAAACCCAAGATTTAGACTGAAGCCTTATGCACCACCTTGGCATGTGGAAAAGATCATGTAGTTCATTTATAAGAGGGGCAAAAACTGGGATCCAGTTGTTCATTCATCAATTAAAATTGCTGCTGAGGAAGAGGCATTTCTCCAAAGCCATTAAAAATTACAACATGGATAGAGTTTGCATTCAGCAGAATATGAGGTGTTCCAGATCTCCTTGACCCCCATGGGCACATTCTTTTTGTGCTTCTGTTCAATGCACCTCAAACCCTCATAACCTAGATATTTTTAATTATTTCTAAGCAACAGTTACAGTTAAACAGAGATTAATAGCATGAAATGTTTAATGCGTTTAATGATCATAAAGAGAAGTCTTACAGAGTCTAAACAGGACTAATTAATAAGTAAATGCACTCAAGATTCTTTGCTTCAGCAAGTCCATCTCAGATATCCCAACAAATACCTTTAAGAAAGATGTTTCATATTGTCCCACCATTTCTAAATGGTGGGTACTGCTCAAGAAAGTCACTCTGTAAGTTATTCTCCTGGCTGGATTTCCATATGTCATATGCTTAGAAACAGAAAGGAGCGTTTCTGCCATCCTTCTGTTTAAATAAATCCCTGTGAATCTCTTTTGTCTGCTTGGATTGCCAGGACGAAGCACTGAATCTCCTCAGCAGTGTTTTAATTGGCTCTGTGAGAACATGCTCTCATCACTCGCCTTCATTCTCTAATGTATCTTTCCAAAATCATAATGCCTATTTCTCTAATTACTTTATTTGGCAGCCTGAAAATAAGGGTAATTACAATGTTCTCTATTAGCTTGTAAGGAGGACAGAGGACTAGATGGTTTGGAGGAAAGAAAAATCAGACCAGTAGGTCCTGGTTATACTCAAACAGGAATTTCCAGAGGAATTGTGTGGTTGCCCATGAAGGACTTAGAGAGCAATTTTCCTTTAAACCAATACTGAACCAATACAAGACAACAGAGGCACAGTGACAACGCCACGTTCCCAAATGAGATGTTGAACAAATGTCTTTACCACATGTGGTCATTAAAGATTTGATGTCAAGATGAAAGGTGTTAACCTTGGAAACCTGGCCAGACTCCAACATAGATAATTACATTCTGCCTCCCTGAGCAGTTCTCTGTGGAGTTCCAGCTGGACATTTCAGCCCTTGAACCGTTACGTAGCCTTGCTGTGAGTGGCTCAAGAACAGGGCTGTGCAACTCAATATTCTTGTATTATGGAGATGCAAACCTTAGAGTGATAGCAAATCATGCCACAGAAAAGTTATTCGGGTTACTGTGCATGACTGCAGCCCTTTTACATCCAAGCAGCCCTAGGAATGCCATGAAACCTACAATGCACACAACTGTTGTGGGACAGACCTTCTGGAAAGGAAAAAATATTGTACCTTCACTCACAGTGTCTTGCTTTGGAAGAAGCTCATAGAGACAGGCCAGGGTTGCTGTTCTACTGGAATTGTTCAAGCTTGCATTGTGTCACTATTTCTCATGGAAGCAGTCCTGCTTGGATCTGTGAGTTGTGGGAAAATTTTGCAGTCCCATAACATCACTACCAACAGTGAACACAGCATTTGCAGCCTGGCTGCAGTAAGTGCTGCTGCACTGAGACCTGCTCTGCAAGCAGAGCATTTACAATTCCAGACACACTCGCATGGGAGGATTCCCTAGAGGCAGATCTGCCTGGCTGGGCAGATGCTCCCTTGCACCCCTGTCCCTGGGTACACACCCTGGCCCCGCACTGTCTCCGTTCCTGCAGGGATGTGCAGGGACAGCAGCCCCCACACACACTGATTTCCTTTGCAAGGGTGTCAGGGCATGCCTGGGGATGGCAGCTGGGCTGCACCCCGAGGGGTGCTCAGTGGGTTTGTGGTAGAACCAGGGCAGCACTGAACTGAAGCTGCTGATATCATTACCTGCTTTCAGAGGGCAAGCAGAAAGCAGCACTGAGGGTATTTTGCATGAGCTTCCCAGGTGTTGATGAGATTGTCATTACCATATGCATCTTTTCCTTACAAAAGGGAATCATATTTTAGCTCAAGCAGACAGGATTCCTGAGAATCCCATACTGAAAAATATAGGCTACATGCAAAAACCCCAATGCAGAGACTCACTGAAGTCTGTCAGACGCTGATTTAAATGCAAGTGACTTCAAGGACTGCACTCTCAAATGTTATCACAGGAAATTGTTGTAAAAGGAAAATTATTGACCATCCTACGAATACAGGAGTAGATAGAAATAAATCCTTATTTATGCAAAAGCCCCTAAGCCTATCTGATCTCATATTGATGGCCATTCTGTCTTAGATTCGTTTTGTAAGACCTTTAATAAAACTGCCATAACCAGAGCTAGGGATGATAGCCTACATTAAGTTTCTGACACTGCAAAGAACAACGTGGATCACATTCAGAAATTTTCCCAGTGCTCAACATGCCACTTATCAAATTCCCTTCAAGCACTCATCACACCCATGCAAATAATTTATTCTTCCCCACAGAAGCTTTGTGTTTGATCACAATGACAACTTGCTGCTTCTGCTCTGCATCACATACATTATGGAGCTTCACACCCCAGAGCAAGAACTAAATCACGTCGAGGAAACCTATTGAGGTGACCATCCATTCCTGCAGTCCTTGCACACAATTGCATCTCATGAACTCACAAAGATTTAGTTATGTCAACAAGGTCTGCAGAACTGAGACCACGCTTTTGAAGAATGAGTTGTTAATCCTGAAAAGGATTAACACATTACGAGATAAGCAAATGCCTAGCTCAAGATTATTGTTACAAGCTAGGCACTTTGATTATAAACTACATTTAGGAATCACCTGTCCTGCAAATACACATGCACTAATAATTTGTCTATGAAATCTCTGGGAAACCACAAACAGGTTTTAGAATCTGCTGATCAGGGTGAGTAGTCTATAAGAATAGCTTTAGCAAATAAAAGAAATGCAAAATATCAAAATGTACCTAGAGGACAGTCTCCTGGCTGAATAGGGTTGTGGGCTGAGACCCAAAGAGCTGGTAATTTAGGATGGAATAGCTTTTACAAATCAATCAGTGCAGAAAGCCAACATCACACGAGTTATGCATTTACCAGGCCGTGTTTGACAGCAAGAAACAAGCTAGAGCACAGAAAATCTCTGTGTATTTTAAGCCTCCATCCCAAACTGACTCCTCATACAATTCATCTGCAGGCTGTAATTTACTAAATCCATCTGTTGTTCCTACAGCTTGCTTTCTGGAAATTCTGCATTTCAAGGGTCTGCTTGTTAGAGGAGGTCAAAGAGTAAAGCAGG
Organism: Acrocephalus scirpaceus scirpaceus; assembly: GCA_910950805.1. NCBI lineage: Eukaryota > Metazoa > Chordata > Aves > Passeriformes > Sylviidae > Acrocephalus > Acrocephalus scirpaceus. Next base: position 8,630,601 of record OU383785.1, read on the forward strand.
CCCTTTCATTTTAAGTGACTTGAAAGAAAAGGAAAGGAAATTTATATTTAGAAATAGCAATGATTAACTAGGGGAAATATATTAGAGTATTAAAATAAACGACATAGAATGGCTCTTACTTCCAATTAGGCTGACTTTACTTCAAGAAAAATATTTATATACAAATATAAAAATCTGGGGAATGCTAACCTATACTAAGATGAAAGCATCTCATAACATAATTCATGTTTAGCCATTAAAATGGAGGATCACATTTTTACATACTTTTTCTTCTTGTCCTTCTTAAGTCTCTGCTTCTGTGCTTTCTTCTCTAATCACCAAAACTTTTCACAGCTTCTCTTTGTTAGCAAACTGCCTATGGCAACTGCACACCTTCCACATCTCCATAGCCTTCAGAAAGGCACCATCTGATGCTACTGCATCATCCTGGATCAGAACAGATTCACCACAGAATTAATGAAATAAACCCACGTACAGTCTAAAACTGAAGGTCTCAAGAGCTAAAGTCTGGACCAGGCTCCCCCAAGATGCACTCTGTATTCCTGACTGTATTCAAGGCTTCTGTTTTCAGCCCACTTATTGGACAATATATAGAACACCAAAGCCAGTTAAAAAAAGAAACAGAGGGGAGCTGTGGGTATCTCCTGAGCACACGCCATTGACAGTGAAGTGCTGGTGGTTCAGTTCAGAGCCATGCAAGGCAGCTCCAGTCACCCCAAGAGCCCCGGGGAGTGTGCCCAGCCCCTGGGGACAACACTCAAGCTTGTTCAAACTACTGAGCTTACTCACCACTGGTGCTATAGCCATCATCAGAGCAAGGGAGGGAGCCCTGAGACCCCTTCCTAAACACTGTGCAGCTGATGCTGTAGGTGCCAGGTGTTCATTTCCACCTAATGGGTTAAAGTGCAGCTCCAGATGTACTTCAGGGCTGTGGTAGGGATCATGGTCACAGCCTTAAAGGGGGCAGTGACTAGTACCATACAAACTATATACTGGGGGAAAACACAATTCATACAGCTGGACTTCAACCAGGAGACTAAAGTCAGCCTCTGTATGAGTGCAGAAGTCTCCCAGGACCCTTACTGGCATGAGCAGTAGGCTGTCAGCCTAAAACACATCCTAAGCTCGGGTGTGCTAACGTCATGCAAAAACAGTGGTTCAATCCTGACTCAGAAGAATCCATGTCACCTACTGAGTCACCAAAAGTACCCCTTGCAGCATGGGTTTCCTTGGAGCCCCCTTTGTAAGCTCTGCTTAGACCTGACTCTGTTTTGCCTATAAGGTTTAACACGATGGGAGTCAAAAGTCATATGATGCAACAAGCTGCAGTTTGTTTGTTTTCTCAGGGGCTCTCCCTCCCTCCAACAGCAACCCTACCAAAAGGCCTTTGTCTAAGGAGTAGAATAAGGAGCATAACACAGTGGTTGCATTTACTTATGGAAGAGCTACACCAGCAGCTCCTCTCAAGCCTCTGAAGTCAGCTCCAGTACAGTTACTTGGCCTAAGTTCATCTAAACTAAATGGGCTGACTTGGTTCAAATGTGTTGCACAACCAAATGATAAAATTTGGGGGGAGGGAGGGAATGACTAGTGATGACACATGTATTTAACACTGCATGTCTCCTCTTTCCAGATTAGGAGGAGCTGGCAAGCTTCAGTCTGTACTCATGCCAGCAGCGGATGTCGGCACATATACAACACTTTTCAGAACAACATACTGTTGAAACATGCAGTTCAACTCCAAGGCACCCCTTCTGTTCAGTTAGCCCAAAACAGCTATTAGAATTGTCTTGCTTAATATGGTAGGATTTGTAGCACAGCTTTTAATGCTGCTTTAATCTGGTTTCTTTATAGCCACTTTGGAAGCGCTGAGAAGTCAGCAGGAGCAGCCCTGCTGTGCTCTGCTCAAGGTCCTCCACATCCATTTGTGCTGGGGGAAGTGACAAACCTATTGGCAAGAGGGAAATATCAAGGATAGAGGGGGTGTCACAGATGATACAGGAATATAATCCTCTCTTCCACTTTCACATGTCCTCACTTTCCTTTCATTTTTCAGGCTGAAGTACAGAAAAGCACGGTGCTGACAAGCTCACCCTGGTTCATTGTCAGTGTGTCTTGAGAAAGTCATCAGTAAAGATCTGAAAGAAATAATGTCTGCAAAATAAATAAAAATATATTCCAAGGCAGAAATGAAGCGTTCTGCATTCATTAAGAGAAAACTCTGCCTTGATGACTTCAGATTTTAAAATAAGTTCAGTTCTTTCCTCCTTTTTCTTTCAATCATTTTGGCATGAACATATATAAATTCAGCATCCCCCTAACCCATATTCTTTCTCCTGCTTCATTTGCCTCTCCATCTCTTTAATTATTTTATTCTTTGTCACAAACGATCATTAACAATCATTAAAAAAAAAATTCTGTGCAGAAAAGCCTCATCTTTTGGTGTGGGTCTGGAGTGATGCTGGATATATCAGAAATGGCCAATACACCCCACGTCACAGGCGTCAATTTTAGACATTGGAATAATTTTCCTTTAGTTTCTGATCTGGCCACTTTATCCCACCACCATTATCCTGACAATTTCCCTTTATTCTCACTTCCTAGCAGCTGCTTCCATTTCACTCCCCCTTTCTTTCTGCATGGCTCGGGCACTGGGGAGGATTTGGTCAGACTGCAGAGTCTCAGGGAGGGTTTCCTGCCACGGGACTCAAAGGGGTGTTGGTGTGAGGCAGGAGCCACCAAAGGCTCCAGCTCTGCTCTGCACAAGTTTGATGTGCTAATGTGGGGATCACAGAGAGAGCTGCAGCCAACCCTTTCCCCTTTTCTTCAGAAGCACCAGTCCTTGCAGGTACCTCTTGCTGATGCAGCCTCTGGTTTGGGTCTTTTTCTGCCCTCTCAAGCATCCAGAGAGAGCAGTTTTCCATTTGGATGTCCCCACAATTCAGAGGTCACCACAATTAAAACCAGTTTCACTGTCTGCCACTTGCTTCAGCAGCTCGTTGCTGCCATCCAGCCCCATTGTCAGCAATGATTCTCATTCTGATCTACCTAACCCAGATTTTTCTAAATAATTCCTAAAATCTCAAAATGAGTCATAGAATCACGGAACCGTTAAGGTTAGAAAATCCAATATCATCAAGATCTTGGAGATCTTTCAAGATCATCAAGAACAACTTTCAAATGAATACTGCCATGCACACTAAATCATATTCCAAAGTGTCACATTAACTTGGTTTTTGAACAGGAGGTGTCAGGAATGGTGACTCCACCACTTCCCTCCAGTAACTCTTTTAACAGCAGAGCTGTCCTTTAGAAATGAGCTCATTCAAACAAAACCAAGCTGGGGAGTGCCTGTGTGGGAAACTACACTGCCCTGTCTGATGGAACACCTTTGGTGGGACATACACAAGGGAAGAAGCAGAGTTGGAAGATGGGTCTGGATCACCACCACTTAACCAGGCTCAGTTGCAGCCTAGACAGTATGTCTGAGCAGAGCCTGAGCTAAAACAACAATATTTGGATTTCTCCTGTACTTTGTCCCATCCAGTGTTCAAACAGGAGTCCCAGGACAAAGTGTACTTTATGTGAATTGTAGCAAATGCACAGCAAGAGGCTACTTCCAATGGGTTGTAAGGATTTGCTTAAAATGTAAAGGGCACTTTAAGAGAACAAAGGAGCCCTGTACTTTGGTTTGGTAAAAAAATCAAGTTTTATAGACCTAAAAACCAACATACTTTTCCCTACAGTCTACGTAAAAATTGTTGTGGAAGAAATGAGTGTGATTCTGCAAATCCATCTTCATGGATCCTTTTAATTTAGAGGCATGAGTCATCGGAGCAGGGACTCCTTGGATGATTGTGTGACCACAGGATGCAGCCCTGGAAAAGTGTTTTTGTAAACAAATAAACATGTTCCTTCCTGTTTGAAACTCAGATCTTTCAGCATTGGGCAAGCGCCTGAGAACCTGACAGTGAGAGTAATAAGAAATATTAAATGCAATGCCAGTTGCTTGGTCCAGTTCCAACAGCAAGAGGTGAACAAAACACACTGAGTGAAAAATAGATTAGACTTTTAAAGTCCTTTCATAATCTGAAGTGTTATGGGTATCAGGAACAAAGACAAGGCTTGTTAAGTGAAAATTGCCTGAAGAGATGGTCTTACAACCTGACAAAACCAGAACAGAGGGTAAAAAAACAAAAACTGGAAGAGTTGATCATGGCCTGTGCCATGTTGTGCTGTACACACAGGGAGCGATCCAAAGATCACAGGCTCCAAAATGGATTTCACACTGTGGCTTTTGACATCTGATGAAGTCTTTAGAGAGAGATTATCCTCTTTTCCTGGAGGAGGCAGGATGCTGGCCCCAGTCAGCAGTCTGCACTACCTTTGCTATTTGACTCCCAAAGGGGAAAAACGGAGTCTTCAGTCCTAACAGCTGGGAGCATTTCCAGAAAAGGACGTAGATATTCAAAAGCAACCTGAATATTGCAGCGTCAGAAAGTCAATTTTCTGTTGGTAGTTTAAAAGCAAACTTCTGGCAGCATTCAGGGAATCCTTTAAGTACATTTAGATCAATGCATGAAGTCAAATAAACACTTAAAATCCCTCAAGATTAAGAGTGAATCCAGTCAGGAAATGGCTGAGCCACTGCTTGACCCTTTTTTCTGCCGCAGATCCACCAACCTGAAGGATGCTGCAACCCAACCCCAGCTCCTGCTGTACCTGGGCACACACCAGGGAAGGGAAGGAGAATACCAGGCTTGCCCCTGGCCTCAGCTGGGTCGGGATGTTTCAGTGGCAAGCGATAGATCTATTTTACGTATTAGAGCTTGTCTAGACTAAGGAAATGTTCCTGCTATGACTACTCTGAGGTAATTACACCAGTGTAAACCCCTCTGGGCAAAACAGAGCTTTCAGTGGCCTGATTTACGCTGGTCACTTGCCAGGATTAGTTCAGCTGGTAGCAGCCTGTCCTCCAGGAGCTCCTGCTCCCAGCTGGAATCCCGCACAGAAGTTTTCATCCGTCTCATCTGGAACGTTGGCACTGCCAATCTATCAATCAAGCCATCCTCATGGGATGGTTGTGCAAACGTTTTTTTCTCCAAAAGAATCGTAAATATTTAGAAGGCTCTTCTGTTAGTGGAGAATTGATTAATATGGTACCAAAAAAAAAAATCTGAAATAAATCTGGATTTTAATTAAAGCATATTTGGATTTGTATATGCATCTCAGGGCAACATATTTGCTGCAAACAGAATGAAATAGGAAAGCTGATGTAGTATGTTTAACCTGCCAGGGGTAGATGTGTCCCTTACCCACATTAAATGAACTTGTGTGTGAGGACAAAATGTGTCCAAACAGTAAAACAGGAGCTACTCCAAACTGATCAATTCAAATCAACAACAACAACAACAACAACAACAACAACAACAACAACAACAACAAAAAACCAACAAAAAAAACCACCACCAAAAAAAACCCCTCCTAAATTAAATGAAGCCAAGGAAGGCCCTTTAAAGCACAGAAGGTGGAACCCTAGCCTAGGAGAAGTCAGTGGCAACATTTACATTGACTTTAAAGGAGAGGCTTCGCTTACTGTAATATGTAAAACCACACAGTGCTGCTGTGCATAGCATGGTACAAAATACATGTGCTGAGTTTCACACACAGCATTCAGGGAACATGTTGATAAATGCAGGATGAGGAACAGGCGGACTAACAGACAGACTTGGTTATATTTTAATCTGGTTTACTGTTACCTGCAGGTGTTACAGTTAAAATGTTCTAAAAAGTTACTATACACCTTTAATTCTACACAGTTACTGGAAGGACAGCTAGAAACTCTAATAGTAAAGCAAACATGCTCCTTTAAAAGATTCCTTATTTAAAAGAAAAAAATTAAAAAGGAGGGGGGGAAAGTATGTCTGAAGCACAAAGATGACATCAGAAAAGTTCCTCAATTCACAGATGGCTGCACCTTTCAAAAAAAATTAAAACAGGAACCCTAGATTGATTTAATCACCCATACAAGTGAAAAAACGTAATGAAGATATTTAGTGCCAAATTGGTTTCTTGGGACCTTTTCCATGTAAATAATACAAATCAAACCTTGAAGTTCAGTGCAGATATGATCTGACAAGTAAGCCAGGCTTTTTGTTTTCCTTTGATCCAGCTCCAGAAATATTTTATCCAAGGTAAAGTTGGTTTTAAGTGTTTTCCATTTCAGTTTTTAATTTTGGATATTCATCATATAGGAAACTTGCTTATAATGCTTCAAACACCAGTCAGGCTGCACTGACTCACAGCACCCAACCTAAAGATTTCCTTGTATTTGCTCATAAGAGGGGGAATATCAAGAACTGCCAACACGACATGAGATCAATTTCCATTACTCAGTTATTTTTAAGGGTACAGAGCACATGGATAACCCCAGCTGAATATTTCCAAATATCAAGACAAGCCAACTTCAGTATTTTTTGTACTGTTGCATTTCTCCTAGGTGTGTTGGGGAATAATACTTATGAAGATAATAAGCTAGAGAGACCTTTGCTTTCTAAGTGATTCCCCAAATTCCCCACATACTGCCATTCTCTCAGGATGCCATCTGGGAGCAACAGTGCCTTCTCTTGGAAGAAAACCTTCACATGTTAGGGTTTTTTTGGGGTGGGTTTGGGTGGGGGGTGGTGGTTTTATTTTGGGGGGGGTGTTTTGGGTTTTTGGTGTGGGTTTTTTTTTTCTTTGTTTGTTTGGGGGGTTTTTTTGCATTTTACTTGTCTGATACTATCAAAAATAAAAATTAAAAAAATTTTAAAAATGTTATTCTATTCCATTTTCAAACCAAGATGAAGATTCTGAAAAAAAAAAATATATATATATACACACACACACACACACACATATATATATATAAACCTGGCCTTGTTCACAGTTTTCAGTGTTGTGTGCCTAAATACAGATTTAGGCACCTTGCTGTAGGCATGCAGTTTTCAAAAATTCAGCTCTTGTCAATAATGTAAAATCCTGTGGATTCTCTTCCTTCCACAAATTGGTATGTAGTATATTTAGAATTTACAGGACCCGTTTTCTCTTTTGACTCAAATATGTGGTGTAAGGTTAATGAAAATAAGATGGATGTTTTATTTTGGGTCTGACATATAATATTATTAAATGTGCCCACCAGAAATGTAGGATAAAATATTTGCTCTGCTTGAAGATTATGTGATATTTGTATTCTAAGCCTCACCACAGTGGGTTTCTTTAAATAGAAGCTATACTTTACTCCTAAATTGCTTAAGGCAAAGGAAGCAGAGATGATGTTTTTATGAATGTTTAAATGCAAATGGAACTGAGAGTGAATGCTATGCTAGCTAACATCAAAGGCTCACCAAAGTCTCTGCATTAATGAGGCTCTTTGTTTCCTGGATCACAGATTACAACAGGTTTCCAACTCATTGCCAAGGCTTTATCTCCATTTGGGAGGGCTGTAAATCTCAGACGATTTTTTTTCACATGCAAAACAAGAGGATCATCTGAAAGAAGGGAAAAAAAAATCTTAAAGTAGCAAATATTTCATTCAAATGATTATTCCTCAAAGTGGCTGCATCTTATTTTATTTTTGGGATGTTTAAAAGAATGGAAATTTGCCGACAGAGTTTCCTATGGGGCAGCTCATTCATTTGGAGGAGAAAATTGAGCAGGAAGAAAGCAAACAGCATCCTTCCCTCTCCCATCTTCTTCAGCCCGGCATCAACTGTGCCCCAAAATCAGAACAACAATTCTATGTCATGCAAAATCAGCAATTAGCAGGAAGACAGATTTTGCTCCATTTAAATATATTCAAGTACTTTTCAAAGTGGCTCCAACTAGTTCTTCTCCTCCCCAAAAAGTAATGAGATTATATCCCTAGTAATAATAACCTAATTAACAAGAAAAATAGGGACCAAGATTTTTAGCTTCCTATTCAAGGGCTGAATGTGACAATATGTTGTATATTGGGTCATAAAAAACAATTTACATGGCGTCATTACAGTCTGTAGCAAAGTCTCCAGGACCCAGGGCTATCTTATGCAATCTTAATTAAGGAAAATAAATATCGGTGTGTTGTTTTAAGCTACTGGAGACATGCACAGGACCTGTCGTGTGTGATCAGAAGAGATGGGGAGTTTCCTTTTCCATGGGAACTGCTTAAAAAACCCTCCGACGCCAACACACAAGTGTCTAGTGCCTTCGGAAAGGGCTGCGAAGATGGTAATTTTTTGTTTCCTGGCTCTCGGGGCCAGGCAGGAAAACTAATAATTTTCTGCTACCCCACGTCCTGTCTGTGCTCCGAAGGGGCCGAGGGTGCGACGGCGGGAGCACCGCCCGTGGCCGGGGTGCGCACGGCGGGTGGCCAGTGGCACCCACGTGTGACACAGCTGTGTCTGCAGCACAGCTGGGAATGGGCAGCTGTTGTGGGCGTGTGTGCGTGTGTGGGTACACGTGTGCTGTGTGTGCTCAGACATCGGTGCCCTGATGTGTCTCAGTGCGTGTGTGTATGTGTGCATGTGTGCATGTGTGTGCTCACACTGTCTGTGCACACGTCCGTGTCCTGATGTTGCAGGGTGTGCTTGTACACACGTCATGAGGAGTTTCAGCGCACACATACACGTGCTGAGGTGTGTCTGTGTGCACACACACACGTCCTGATGTCTTACTGTGTACAGGTTTGTGTTCATGCATGTCTGTCTGTGCACACACACACGTCCTGATGTCTTACTGTGTACAGGTTTGTGTTCGTGCGTGTCTGTGCACACACACACACGTCCTTATGTCTTACTGTGTACAGGTTTGTGTTCATGTGTGTCTGTCTGTGCACACACATACGTCCTGATGTCTTACTGTGTACAGGTTTGTGTTCATGCATGTCTGTCGTGCACACACACACGTCCTGATGTCTTACTGTGTACAGGTTTGTGTTCATGCGTGTTTGTCTGTGCACACATACACGTCCTGATGTCTCAGCGTGTGCACACACGTGTTGATGTGTCCTCATGTGAGTGCACACCTGTGTGAGCTGATGTATCTGTGCACACACACGTGCTGATGTGTGTCAGCAGTTCCATGTACGGCCTTCTGTCCTCTGTGTTTAGTCATGTGCTGCTGATCTGTGCTTGTAGATTCATAGGTGAATGTGAGTGTGCAGATGTGTTTGTGTGTGCAGATGTGTGTGCAGATGTCTGTGTGTGCCAGATGTGTGGCTGTGCACACTGATGGGTGCAGTTACGTGTTCTTTTGTGCTGGTGTCTCTGGGGCTGTGTGTGGATCCCACTGCTGTGTGCTGTTGTGTGAGTGCCCAAGTGTGCCAGATGTGCAGACGTGCATGCTGTGTGTGTGCAGGTGTGTGTGTAAGTGTGCACACACACATACACCTGCAGAGACGTGTGTGGGGCCGTGCAGGCCCTGACATGTGCTGATGTGTGTGTACAGACTGTGCACACACAGGGGTGTGTGGATGTGAGTGAGATGTGCATGTGCAGCAGTGCATGTACAAGTAAGCACCAACGTGTGCAGGTGCATGCTCAGCTGTGGGCATGCAAGGAGTGGGTGCAGGTGAGCTTGTGCCAAGGCGTGTGTGCAGGTGTGTGCACAGCAGTGTGTGCAGGAATGTGGAGGGGCACAGATGTGCTCAGATGTGTGTGCAGGCACGACCGTGTGTGCCTGTGTGCACAAAGGCACACGCAGATGTGCGCGCAGATGTGCGAGCAGAGATGCGTGTGCATACCCGTGTGTGTCACCGACGTGCACACACACACACCCGGGGCTGCACCGACCCCCGCTGCTGCCCACCCTCGGGCCACCCCGCACCCCACAGCCCCCCACGGGGACAGGGTCACCCCTCCGTAGCGCGGTCGGAGGGGACGCGTCGGGCTGGCCGTGCCTGTAATGCAGGCACTTGGCGTCGCAGCCCGTGTGTCTCCGTGCGCTCACAGGCGTGTGCGCGCCCCTGTGTGTGCCTGTGTGTCCCTGTGTGTGTGTCCCTGTGTGTGCCCGCCCCCGGCCCCGCCCCGGCCCTTGCCAATCACCCGGCGGCCGCTTTGATGTCGCAGCGCTCGCCCGCCGCGCCGTCGCGCTCGCAGTCGGACCGGGCGCTCCGTGCTCCGCCAGCCGCCGGCGCCCGCTGCTCCAGCCAAACTTCCCGGGGCTCGGAGGGCGGGGGGGCGGCGGCGGCACGGGGGGGCCCCGTGGAGCCCGGCATCCCGCGACGCCTGCCCGCCCGCAGCCTGCCGAGCCCCCCGCGAGCCGCGGGAGCGGGGAGGGAAGAAGAGGTGGGGGGGGAGGCAAAGAAAAGAGTGACGAGGGAAAAGCAGTTCTAATTTGTTTTTTCTAAAGGAAGGATTTAAAGGGAATTTGGAAAGGGGGAACAAAATTAAAGGGAAAAAAAAAGTTTAAAAGTTGAAAGGAGGAAGAAACTTTAAAAAGAAAAAAAATTCAACAGGGAGCTATTTTTTATTTTTAATTTTTTTCAAGAGGAGGAAAAAAATAATTGAGGGAGAGAGAAAAAAAAATAATAATTGCGAAGGGCTTGATCCGAGAGAACAATACTCGCCGGGAAAGTTGCTGCGCGGCGGGGAGGGAGCGGCGGGAGGAAAATGCCGCAGCTGGGCAGCGGCGGCGGGGACGACCTGGGCGCCACGGACGAGATGCTGGCCTTCAAGGACGAGGGCGAGCAGGAGGAGAAGATCCCCGAGAACGCCTTCACCGAGCGCGACCTGGCCGATCTCAAGTCCTCGCTGGTGAACGAGTCCGAAGGCAGCGGCAGCCCGGCCGCCGCCGCCGCCGATTCCGAGGTGAGCCGGGCCGGAGCGGCCCCGCACGGCGGCCCCGCGCCCCCCGCCCCGCCGCGGCCCCCGCCCCACGCCCCCGCGCTGCCCCTCTCTCTCCTCCCCGTGCAGGCCCTCCGGCGAGTGCAGGATCCGCAGAGGGTGTACCAGGAGAAGCTCCCGGACCACATGGATGATGGTTAGTCACAGCAACCTCCGCGTGTCTCTGTGTGTCCCCCTGTCCCTATTCCCGGTTCCCACTGGCCTTCCTCAGTGCGCCCCGTCTAGTGCGTGACACCCCGGTTCCCCAGCCCATCACCCTGACACCCCTGGGAGTGAGGGATGCCGGCCTGGTCACCACAGCCCCCAGCGGGAAAGCTCCTCCTGACAGCACCGAGGCTTCCCAGTGTCCCCACTGTGGGAGTCCGCACCCGTGGGGGACCCTGGCGCTCCCCAACACTTTCTTTGAGGAGTAGGGGACAAAAAGACTCCCACAACACGCTGTAATCTCTTTGGGAACCCCCGACATGCAGAAGAGTCACCTGTAATAAGACGAATTTTGACAGGGAACATTGATTTCAGCAGGTATGAAACATCAGGACTCAGGGATGTATAAAGGATCTGCCTATTCTGGTTACCCTTTCCTGATGCTCTCAGATCCGTATCTGCCCAATGGATCTATGTCACCTCTGGTAAGTTCCTCCTCTCCTTATGGAGAAGTTTTGTGGCCTCTCTCACTGCTGAAGTATGTTGCAGGTATTGTGCAGGCACCTACACATGCTTATTTCCTTGGCAAATTTGAGCCCAGTTTCTGAAATACCTGGACACTGTTCAGTCCAAGCTGAAAGGAAAAGCAGTGGGAAGGGGGAGAGATGCTCGGTAGGAAGTGTCTGCTTTGCTCTGAATTTGCTGGAGGAGCTGCTTTTCCAGTCTCCTCATCCTCTAGGTTTGGCTTTACTCTTCCAGCAGTCAAATCCTAATATCTCATGGAAGAATGTCCCTTCCTTTTTCTGGGTCACAGGCTTTGGAAGGAGCAGCTCCTGGTCTTTGTGTTTGTGCTCAGGGATATGTCCCATAGCTGAGTTTGAACCTGCCTGTAAAACAGCCAGGTTCTGATGTGCTGTGTGTTAGGGCTCTGTTGTGGATGATGGCCCAGGAAATGGATCTTGTGCTTCTAAAATGGCAAGAGAGGTTTTTAGGAAAAGGCTTTGTGCTGCTAGAATACTATTCCCATTTTCTTCCTGTAAAGTTTTTCCCTCTCAGTTTAAATCAGCTTTAGTAATTCTGTAGGTTCTCATGTTTATAGGTTTTACTATCTGAATGATTAAACTAAAGTCTTCTTTACAAAAGCTGTCTTTTCCCATCACCGTGTTGATCAGAACTTCACAAAATAATATCCTGACATTGCAGCAGTCGGTGCTGGTGTCACTCCTGGGAGCCAGCACTGCTGGGTTTCTTGCAGACATTGTTCCGCATTGGCTGTCAGCAAGTGAGAACAGAATGTAATTTGGTTTATTTCAGGTTTTAACCTTTAAAGGGATAAAGTTTAAAAGAACATATAAACCTGTCCTTAATTCCAGTCATTTGTTCGCAAGAGCAGTAGGATGTAAAACTGGTGTTACGAAAAATTGATGGGTTGTGGAGTATGAAACTCAAAGTTATTTGTGGAAATCAATGCTGTAGCGTCACACCTGACCCAGCTGGCCTGAGTAGCAGGAGGCAGGTCCCTACAAGAGCCTGCCTGTACCCCACACAGCTTTTCCTAGGGGATTCAGTTTTCCTGGCTGCAGACTGCTGGAACTTTGCTGAAGTTTGCAGATATAGAGGATTTATCCCTAAATTTTTAGATCTTCCTTCAGTTTACAGCAAGAAAAGATGTGTTTGCAGGGCAGGGCCAACTTACATTGCTGTAACCCAAATAAGCATTTCTTCTGGTGCTTCCCACCTTAACCAGGTACCAGGTATCCCCCTCGTTCCCCAAAATATTAAGTTGTTCTCTTCCTGATAAACTTTAAATGCTTTTAAATTTGTTTTATGTAAACACACTTAATTTGCTCCCTGAGTTAGAATCTGGGTAAGTCCAGAGTTATGTTAGTGCAGCATCTTTTTGCTATGGTGAAATATTTATTTTGATCTTAAACTCTTCCTAGATGGGCAGCAAAGTGCAATAACCTGTTTATTAGCAGCTAAGCTATAAAGTAGATTGTGGTTTAGGAATCACCTTTTCCCTTGATAACAGAATAAAATCCAAGCAGTTGCTGTCAGAGCAGCAGACAAGGGTAACTAGACTGTGCAGAACTCCAAGGGGAGAAGTCATAAGTAGCAGAGAAGAAACGATCCCATCCCCTTGAGAGCCACCAAAATCATCCTCAAACAGCTTCCTTTAGGCGTGTTTGTGTCCTGCTGTGGTTTATGAAGCGCTGATTTGATGTTTTCAGTTAAAAATCTGTTACCTAGCAGACAGGGGAAGACTTCTTCCTCAGATGAAGGCTGGTCTTGCGGTTTCAACTTACTACAATAACTATTTCAGTATATTATTCTGGGCAATTTTGTCTTATGTTTCTATTGACTGTGCAAAGGTTATCATGGTAAATTATGGATTGCTCTCATATAGATTTATTGCTGCTGTGTACATTATATAAAGTGTGGGTTATAATTTGGTGGCTGCTTCCAATAATTGAGGAGGTCAGATCTGTGACTGAAGATTGCAGATACTTAACCATCCATAAAAGTGTGTTTAATTAACACTTTAGCACAAGTAGAGTCGGGGAGGAGGGTTGTGTGAGTGAATAGGATTACGTATCACAATCATGCATGCACTTGATAGTGGAGATTGTATTTTGGTTAATGAGGCTTCCTGGAAACAGTTGTTTGCAAGCAGGATTAATTTTAGAATCTTGAAAAAAAAAATCAATTAAAAAATTAAACCAGGAGTACTCTGGCAAACTGTCAGGGCTTTACATTGAAAACAGTAATTTACCTGATTGAAATTAGAGTGTAACTCCCTGAAAGATACAAAGCAGCCGGTGCTGGGGCTGGGGCTGAACCCCTGCCCTGCAATGCTCTGTGAAACCACATTTTTTTCAGTGGGCTCCCCGTGAACCCTGTGAGGGAGCTGCAAGTGGCTCTGGACTGCCTCCAGCACCTGCCTGGTTGGGTGTGTTGCTACCAGCAGTACCGGGGTGCTGCTTTCCTATTTTCTTTCCGATTTTGTCAGCAGCACCAGTTTTGCTTTGTTTCCCCTCAAGGTGTTTGTAGCCACTAACTGTTACACTGCTTACCCGAGCACCCTGCTAAGGTCCCCACATCTCCCAACCAAAATTGCCTCTTTTTACCAAAACACACCCAGCCGTGTTATTTATGTGCTCTGCTGCTGCTCCAGAGTGATGCTCTGAAGATGCCTGGGTTCCTGCCATCAGCAGCCAGCCCGAGCCTGGCTGATGGTCCCTGGAGGGCCAGCAGCAGAGGGAGTGGCAGGAGCTCCCCGCAGCAGGGTGGCCCTCCTTGGCTGAAGGTGGCAAATGCCAGTGTGGGATGATTCAGCTGGAGTGCTGCTGGTTTGGGCAGGCACAGGTTTCCTGGACTGGCAGTAAAGCTGGGGGCGTGGGCAGGGTGAAGGTGCTTTTGGAGCTGAGGACAAGGCAGAGGTCTGAGCTCCCTTTTTCTGGGGGCTGTGAACCCCACCAGTTGCCAGGCTGGGGAAGGCACATTCCATCAAGGGTGTTTAAGAGCACCTTGGTATAGCCCATGTGTGCATCTGAAATCCTGACACTCTGCAAGGTCCCAGGAGAGCCATGTCTCACCTGGCTCTCAGGTGTTGTGTGTGTGGTCGTTCAAGGCTCCACTTTATCCCATCTTATGCAAAGCCCAGCTTTTCCCAGAGTGAAATATATAGGACTTACGGGTTAAAAATCTGCAAGAAACTTCCAAAGAATATGAACAAATTGAGGAACTGTTTTTCTAAATTAAATATAAAATCATAAAACTATATCCTTTTTTAAATAGTACAAATGACTTTAAATCAAATTAAGGTACATCCTTAGTAAGAGCAGCAGCCTTTTAGGTGGTTACAAACATTAGAGGTCAGACATGGTCAAACATGTTAACACTTTGATCAGATTAAAATATTTTTCTTGCTACAGTTGTATAATTGAGTTTAGACCTGAGGGGGTTTTCTGAACATTGTTATATCTTGTACTGTGTGGTAGTTAAATGGTAAAAGGAGCTCTTATAAGTTCCTCTAAGTTCTTTTTGTAAATAGGTTTATAAAATAGGGGAATGAGCCATGCTGCCCTGTATATAGGGCACGAGGTCTCCCTGCTCCTAATGATGGGAGGGATCTGAGGGGAGCTCCTCACACCTTCTGTGCACTTCAGATGTGTTTGGTGAGTGTGTGAGGAGTGTAAAGGCAGGATTAAAGTGCTCTGTATGTAAAGCTGAGGCACTGGACTTCCTGTCTGTGTGAGAAACAGAAGTGCAAGAGCCTCTTTTTCTTTGGAAAACAGACACTACCTCATTTTCTTAATTACTAAGTTGTCAGACCAAAGTTACATGGGAGCAGAAGAGTGGGCGTACCTCCCCAAGCCCTGCACAGCTGAAGTCCCCAAATAAGACAGCAGGACTCACAAATAATGTTGCTTTTCAGAGCCTGGTCCCTGTAGTCTGCTGGGCTCCTTGAGCTTGTCCCCTTGGGCTGGGCAAGATGAAAGTGCAGTTACCGCTGTCCTGGGGCCACAGGGCCCAAGTGTCTAACACGAGGTCAAAAAGCATGGAGCTACAGTCTAGGGCTGCTCTTCACTGGACAGCAGCTGAAGCAGCAGCAGCTGAGCCCCAGACATGGCTGCTTCTGCTGCATCCCCTTCCCCAAGGCTGCTCTGTCCCTCTGCAGGAGGAGACTGTGGCCCCCACAGCAGCTGGCAGAAGGAAATCTGCAGCTCAGCTGCTTCTCTGCCTTTCTGTCCTGACTTGCACTGTCAGGGCTATAGTTTAGGATTGTTTTTTCCTGTGTTGAGTTCTGAGCTTGTTGAAACCAGTGGGAAAACTCCCCGGAGTCACCGTGTGATGGGGATTTGTTGCTGTGAGAGGACTGCTGCATCCCTCTCCAGATGTTGTGTGTGGAGGGAGGAAGGAGGGCAGCTGGAAGCCAACAGTAGCTCTGTGTGTTCCCAGCAGTGTCTGCTGCTGTGGGAGAGCAGCATCCCAGCCAGGTTTCCCGGCAGCAGGGCTTGCACTGCAGGACCTTGCCAGGATGGTTCCCTGTCCCCAGGAATTGTTAGATTCCCAGTGTAACATTGGGAACTGTTGTATTCCCTATGGCAGAAAGCATCAGGAGTGCAGTGGCTGTTGATGGACCTCCTGGCAGACAGACAGATGAGTAATTTGTTCCTGACCAAAATAAATCCACTTCTTTCAGCTCTTGTACCTAGCTTGAAATAAGATAATGGTGAAAATAATGTTTTATGTTAAAGCACAATTTTGGATACGTGGATGTACCAAGGCACAGGGCTTACGAGGTCATTTATTGCATGTCTGATTCAGTCTTGGTTCCCCCAAGGAAAATTCTTGTGTTAATTTCTGAGTTCATATCACACCCTCAATTTTGAAGCAGAACTTCCCTTTGAAATAAATTAGAGAGTTCTGCTTAAGAAGCAGCGACATGATACAGCACTGGATGTGTGTGGTCTAATATAACCTTATTTTTAAAATTGTTTGGAATGAAAAAAGAGAAGGCAAAATGTCACAGGGAAACAAAAGCAAGTTTTATGTAAATCTGTGCATGTGAATAAGTGTGCACGTGATTCAGACAGTTCAACAATATCTGGTCTCCCACTGGGATTCCTTCACAGGCTACCCTGGAACTGGCTTTCCCGTCATGGGATGCTTTGTTGGTGGGGAGTTGCTATGAGATATGTATGGTAAAGGCACTGTTCCTGCAAATTTCCAACCATTGCTGTTTGTGAAATTTTATGGGCTTGACCCGTTGAGAATCTGGAGAGAAAAGCAAAAACTTAACATCAACTCAAGTTCCCAAAGCTCATCCATCTTAGTGATTTGTGGATTTGAAATTTTCGCTGTGAAGAGCAAAGTGATTTGGATTTGAGTGGCGCATGGCACATCCAAGATGAAAAGTGCAGAGCTGGTCTGGTATCCAAAGCTGTAACTGAGAGAAGGGGAGCAGGAGGGGCTCTGCAATGTGCTCACTCATGTGTTGCCTCACAGCTTGTGGTCCCTCTCATGCCATGACTCTATTGGCACCATTGAATTCCTGCACTGGGCTGAAAACCCTGGCTGATCCATGCAGAGGGGTGTGCTGGCATCTGCTCTGCCGAGGTACCCGGTCCAGTAACTCCGCGTGTGTTCCTGTGACTAAACAGACACTGGAGGGATGACTCTCCTGCCTGCTGTCAGAGATCTCCTGCACAGGCCCAGATCCTAATCACAGGCTGAACCCTCTATCTGTAGCGTGATCTGCAAGGGAAGCAGGATATTGGGATATGGGTTGGTGTGAGCTGCACACCTAAGATGGCAATCTGGTGTGGACTCTGTGTGTACATGGCATGGTGGTTACGGGCAGAGCAGGGCCTAGCACTGAGAAACATCAACAGTTTTGAGGAAGCATCTACAGCTCGCCATTAATTTCACATCTGCAGTTCTTTATCTGCCTTTTGGCCATGATTCATCAAGACCAAATTTAGTCTTTGTTTCCTATGGGTTGGCCTTTGAGCCCCCTTGCCAATTCACCACAGAGAAGGTGAGGAAGGACCTGAGCACTTGTGAGCATCTTTACTCTCACAGTGAGGCTGTGTTGAGCAGACTGGGTTTGGGTGAACAATAGTCAGGCACGTGCTGCTCTTCACTTACAAAAATCTCCTGCACCGTGTGTGAGTCATAATTTCTTCAACAAATCCTCAAGGATTGTCTTCCCCTGTCTGTTCCATTGATTTGAAGAGGGACTAGAACTAGTGCCAGAACTGTCCTCTTGAAGGCATGGCCACTGTGAGAGCTTCTCTTCACCCCTCCAAAGCTTTGGCCACGGCTGTGCAGCTCCCTCTCTTGTTTGCTGCTCATTTTGTAGAAACACTGAATGGTTTGGGTTGGGAGGGACCTTAAAGATCATCACATTCCAACTCCCTGCCGTGGGCAGGGATACCAGCCACTAGACCAGGTTGCTCAGGGCCCTTGGTTTCCCATGCCTTTGCCATTCCACCTCACTGCCCGGGGAGCCAGGAGTTGGCTTATGTCAGCATCTCTGCCAGCCTAATGTACACATGCTCTTACCTCATTATTTACCAGTGGTGGGTGGAGGGCAGCAATAGGAGAGTAGGTACAAGTCGCTTCCTGAACTCTTTGCAGAGCCACTGCAGCAGGGAAAGCTTCTCAGCCTGATCAAATCCCAGGCTGGTGCCAAGTGGGGACGTGTGAGTCCCCCCTCTAGGCTCTTTCATGTGCTGTTCTTTGAATCTCTCTTAAAAAAAATAGGCTATAACAAGATACTTGCTCATTAGTCTCTGGGTCTGGAGGATGAAACAAAGGTTTGGTAGGTGAACGGGTGACTCAGAGGGTTGGATACAGGATACAGAGCTGTTCGCTTCCTAGTTTCCAGTTTTAATACAGCTGAATCAGTAAAGGCCAGGTGCCTGTTCTTTCTGCTGGCTTGTCCAGTGGTCTGTCCGAGAGGGCACAGCTCCCTCCAGGCCCCAGGCAATGCGAGTGTTTCATGGGGTGAATGTCCAAAGAACCTGCAAAGTCTGGACCAAACCCTCTGTCAACATCAACCAAGGTCTTGTTCTCCTCAGGAGACTGCCAGTTCAGCACATGCTGGTGGTTCACAAACCCACTGACTTTGTTTCATAAAGGTTTGCAACAGCATGTGCCTCTAAGGCTTGATTACAGCAGGATCTTTTTCTTGGTCAATTATCTTGGACAAAGAGCTCTTACCTTCACATCCATACAGAGCAACTTAGCACTGCTCTGTCACTGGTTTCTGCCTTTGAGTCTTTATAATTTAGGATCATAAAGTCATTTATGCTGGAAAAGTCTCTAAGATCCTTGAGTCCACTCTTTAACCCAGCACTGACAAGGCTAAAACATGTCCGCAAGTGCCACATCTACACATCTTCTAAATCTCTTCAGAAACAGTGACTCCACCACTTCCCTAAACAGCCTATGCCAGGACTTGTCAGCTTCTTCAGTGAAAAAACTTTCCCTACCATACAATCTCAATGTCCCCCTGCTGCAACTTGAGGCCGTTGCCTTGTCCTATTGCCTTCTTACTTGGGAGAAAAGACTGAAGCCTCCCACACCTGGCTCTACCCTCCTTTCAGATAGTTTTAGACAGCAAGGAGGTCCCCTCTGAGCATCCTTTACTCCAGGCTGAGCCACCCCCATCTCCCTCAGCTGCTTCTCCTCAGACTTGTGCTCCAGACTCTTCATCAGCTCCACTGCCTTTCTCTGGACATGCTATTTATGACCATTCCCAATGAAGAACTCACCACCACCCCCTCTGTGAAGTGGCTTCATGGAGAATGTAGGACACGTGGTCAGTAAATGGGTTAGCAAAACCTGACAAAATCAGCTGTCCCCATCCAGAGCCTTCTGCTGGCTGGAGGAGCTGGGCAAAAGGTTACCAAAGTGGCTTTAAACCACTGCTCCTCTCCTGTTCACCACCTCTGTGCTAAACACAGCTCAGCTGCCATGAAAAGAATCTGCTTCATTGTGTTTCACAGGGTCCCAAAATTAGTATTTTGTGAAAGAAAACAATAAACTCAACAATGCTGTGGTAAGTTTTTGAAACCAAAGTAAAACTGGATACTAGAATCTGGAGCACTTTTCCCCTCCGGTTATAACAACTTTGCATTTGATTAAATGATAGGCAAAAAAATGTCTCAACAGTATCTCCTTTGTTCCATTGAAAAATCTGGAACTGTAATATACAAAGTACACGTCTGCCTTGAAGAGGTACATGGTAATCACAGACTGACCAAAAAAAGACTTCTATTTTTTTTTAAGTGATTCAGCTTGTCTGCTCTATGTTGAATTTGTTTTCTGCTGTGGTTTGCTCTGAGGAGTGGAGTACATGAGCATAAACTGAGGTTCTGCTCTGATGGGACCCACACAAAAGTAAAATGTGAAAGCCCAAGGTCATAAAGTGTGTTTGACTGGGAGCAAGGGGGCTCTCATTATAAAGGCACTCGGGAAAAGATTCTTTTTGAGTTGCTGGGAAGAGATTCTTTGCAGTAAAATGCTCAGAAAGGATCAGAAATGTGGAATTTTTATTCTGACACTGAGGATATGGCACTGCGGAGATTGCTTTCATGTTTAGGAAATAAACCATTGTAAGATGTACCACATGAAAATTTGTTGTTCTTAGCATGGAGAGGCTGATGAGGTGATTCTCGTTATGTGCTGCTGCCCTGGAATGACTGGTATGGGAGTCGGGATAGTGAGGAGGAGTTGTTGTCTTTGGATGCTAAGTGGGAGACACAACACAACCCCTGACACCACCAAACCCCAGGTCAAAAATTGGCTTTTGAGCTTTGGCTTCCTGCTAAAACTTACAGACTGTGGCATTGCCAGATTTGGAATCTCACCATCCAAAAAATTACATGGCTTTAGAAATCCAAGGGATGTTTTGCAAGATTGCATCATGCTGTGCTGAATATTCCTTGGAGTGCCCAGATAAATTAAATAAATAGATAAATTGATTATGTATATTAACCCAAAATTGAAACCAAAAGCAATAACATAAAATAAGAAATAAAATTTTTAAAAAATTGAATAAACATCCAAACCTTTTTGTTTTACTTTCTCTGATACAAAGCAATTTCTCCAGGACTGTACACCATATGAAACACATTATAAATGCTCTTGTAAAATCCACATCATTATACCACATGAAAGTCCAAGTCCTAAAAATAGCCCTTCAGAGAGGATGCAGGCTAGTAGCAATTTCGGTGATCATGAAATAGTTGTGTTGACATCTCTATGCATGCACACCCACAGAAAGCTTTGACTTTTGAATATTAGCAACATTTGTGCTTTATGGAATTTTACATCTCATCCCATCGATAGTCCTTTAGCCAGGGGTGTTCATTTCTGATCTTATTCCTATTTTTCTAATCCTGATTTTATTGAGAAAATGGGTACATTACTTTTTTTCCCCCCACCGATTTTATGTGAAACTCTTTCCTTGCTATCAGTTTGACAGTGGTTGGCAATATCAGTTGTACTTCCCTGTCTCCTAGCAGGGAAATAGATGGGGTTTTTTCTTTCAATAGACACGCACATCCCAGGTATTTTGCGGAACTAACTGTTAAAATGTAAACCTAGAGCATTAGATAATAACACCAGAAGCTGCCACATCTATGCAGCCTTTGTATCTGGTGTAGCATTCAAAAGAAAGTAAATGAAATCTGCAGTAATTACACAGTAACGTATCCACAACAAAAAAATTCTTCCTTGTCCCGGCGATCAGAAGTTGGCTTTTGTTTTGGAATATGAAAGGCTGCAGCCTCCTGCCTTCGGTGTGCTCGCAGCAAAGCCCTGGCTGGGATCAACTGCTGTAGCTCTGGGATAGACAACAGAGTCCTGCCAGCTGATATCGCTCAAGATCTTTTTGAAGAGCTCATCAGATTTGGTTTTATTGCTGTTGTGTTTCGGTTTTCGTTTGTTATTTGTTTGAAAGCATTACTATAGGGATAGTTTTCTGGGAGACGTTGGAATCTTCAGCGCTAATCTCGTTTGCATTTTTCTTTTAAAAGTAGTATGTTGGTGCTAGAGATGCACACCTTCACTTGAGGGTGGCTGAAGTCTGTGGTTTAAGGCTGTCCTGGATTTTAAGTGTGTGGCCCTTCTAAAACCACTTGGAAACAGTCTATATCCTCAAAATAAATTTGCTTCTGGAACTGGAGCAAAATCTGTGGAGATGGCAAGTGAAATAACAGAGTGTTGAAGAAAATGACATTGCTTCTGAAATAGTTGGCATGAAAATTACGAAGTCTGAAGTTTCATTCAAATCAGATGTGGCTCTGGTTGTTGTGGGGCAGGACACAAACTCACCCAGCAATGCAGCTCCGAGGGATTTTCAGGGAGATGTAGTTGTTCCAGGTTGTTTTAACTGCAGGGCAGCTCTTGTCCCTTATCCAGGGTGGGGGGTCCTGTTCCAAGGCAAACTCCAGTTTTTACTTTGGTCAGTTGATTTCTTGCAGGCTGTTAACAATTCTGAAGAATCAAATGCTGTAAAACGACATCAGAGAAGTGGGTTTGCTGTTGCTAGTTTAACTCCCTAGAACAGCTGGACTAGGGGACATGGGAACACTTTGACCAGGAAATAGTTTCATAGTGAAAATGCATTAATTTCTACATGAAGTTATTAGTAATTGAAGGATCTCTTTCCAACCAAGGGCTGAGAAATTTTGTCTCCTTTTGGCATCCTGCTCTTTATAAGGCAACAGACAGTGGTGTTCAGAAAAAGCTAAAAAGTTTTAATGCTTCTGGCTTGAAGCCGGCATCATGCTTAAGCCCTTTTCTCTTTTCCATAATTAATTGAGTAGCTGAAAATGGGGTTATATCTGGCAATGTCAGTTTTTTACTGTTTTGGTGAGCTCAGATTTTTCTGCTAGGAGCAGAACTCAGGTAAAAGCACCAAATGTTCCTGACTGGGACTTCTGACAGCACTTGAATGCAAGAGCTGTTGTAGAGAAAATTTAATTCCTTGACTCAAGAGTATAGAAAATTACTATGATATGTTAGTGCCAATTGTTTGGCTATTGGCATTTGCTGGAACTAGTATATAACTACATGCATGTATTCACACTTCGCAAAATAGAGTGTTTTCAAATTACAGTACACTCTTTGCACAGATCCAGCACATGGATCTGCTTATTAAACACATACTGCTGGATGAGGCAGGATACAGTGAATCCCTGGAAGATCAGCTCCCATATCCAAAAGCATCACTCCTCAACCAAATTTCCTGCTGGAGCACCAGTGGTAAATGCCTGAGTGTGGGGTGGGCGCGTTGCTGTTTCCGTGGGCAGGAGCTGCCTCTGCTGCCTGTGCCCCGGGAGCTCGTTTGATATGGGAGCCGAGCGATCCTCTTACCAGAGAGCACCAGGTGCTGTGGCAGACGGTGTAAATAGCCAAATAAACAGACATGAGTAACACCAGTTGTTTATGTGTTAACACAGGATGTTCTCAAAATCAGGTAAGAAGTGAGGCATGTTACCAAGTTTTATAGCAGAGGAACCGGATAGTCTTGTAACCGCCATGCATGGCCACGGCAGAGGAAGCGTGGTTTTATCCCGGCTTCACCTCCCAGTCCCACAGGAGCTTGTTTTTCTGTGACTCAGTTTCCCCCAGGAGCACTGTGGAGCTTTATCGTTTCATGTGTAAGCAATGTTTGGAGAGCACAGCAATGTCGGCACTGAAACAAAACATACAATCCCACACAGGCTGCTGCAAGAGGAGATGTTTCAGAAATGATCAGAGAAGGAGTAGCCTTAAAGAGTAAGCTGTGCTGCTTATTAGATCACTTACTTCAAGATACTAAACAAATTTCAATTTGTTTTAGGAAGTTGCAGGTAGCCCTAAGACCACAACTCCTTCAAGGCAGCTGGCATCTTGCTTTAAAAACAAATCACCTTCTCAGCCTAAATGATAATTTCATACAGTGGCATTAGCTGGATGGCAACAATGGTCCAACACGTTGTCTGAAATACGCATGACACACAAATCCTTGTTACTAAACCAGGAACAAATGTCATTTATTTACCCACTTGTAATATGGTGATGAGAACAACCTCCAGGATCACACGGTGTAGCTTTTGGACACATATACCAAACCTCTGGATGCATAATTCAAATTCTTTGTCATGAAGAATCAGTCTATTTATCTTGGAACCTTTTTTACTTAAACAGTAATCTCTAGGAAATCATTTAACAGTAGTTCGCTGCCAGTTTGTCAGTTAATGGCTTGAGGCAAAGTCTGAAGTGGATGAAAACTTTTCTAGGGAGATGCTGCCGTCGCACGAGGTGCAGAAAGGTTTATAGCAGAAAGCAGGAGAGGAGGCGGTCAGATGAGTTCAGTCCAACTTCTAGAATCACGAGGAAACTCGGCACAAAAGATGGCTTTTGCAAGCACATCATGTGTAGAATGTGAAAGCCAACAATTGTGCCCATGTCAGCTTCTAAATTTTCCTTACTGGAGGCTCCAGGTGTGAGTGTGTGGAGGCCAAAACCACATGTGTTTGTGGTGGCTGGGGCTCTGCCTCGCTCCCTCGCTTGTTTGCATCCTGGGCATTTGTGCGTCTCTGTATCCCAGGTATCTCTGTGTCTCTGCATCCTGGGCACCTCTGAATATATGTCCTGGCCATCTTTGCATCCTGGGCATCTCTGCATCTCACCATTCTGGGCATCTGCATCTCTGCATCCTGGCATCTCCAGGTGCGGAGGCAGCTGGGCAGGAGAGCCGGGGCTCAGCCCCCCTGCTCAACTGGGGTGCTGCAGGGTGTCTGCCAGGGCAGCAGAGTCCTCCAGCTCTCAGATGTTATCGCTTCCCTCTAAAAGTCTAGCAACGAGTTTCAGTTAGGTAATGAGTTATCTGATTTCCCTTTAATCTGGGCAGCATCACTCCAGCGCGATAACCTCGAATCGCTATTTATCTCACGCTCAATGCTGCAGGAAGAAAATTGGAAAGAATGGGTGAAAATTCACTGGAAAAGGAGCTAAAAAAAATTGCCCTGGTCTACACCAAATCCCTGATTTTTGCAGCAGGTGCAGGTGAGAAATAGCTGCCCCGAGTTGAAACTCTCCCGAGAGGCCACAAAATCCAGCTGAAGCAAATGCCACTTCCCTGCAGCATTATCTCCCACTCAGTGCTGTCTGCCCACAGAGGATGGTAGGGTGTAGGAGCTGGCAGGGGATTAATGGCAGCCTGGTTCATAAAAAACTCCGCTGCCAGAAGGACGTGGGACCCAGACAGAAGTAAAGAGGGGCTGATTCTCTCTGCAGATGCCCCCAAGTGCTATTTGTCTGAGAGCAGATTTTCCCACAGATCTTTGGCCTTCATATTATTTGAAGAACCCCCTCTGCAGCTGCAATCCTTCCCTCCCCCGAGGGAAAAACAGGGTGGTAACTTTGTGAACTGAATGGTGTGGAGGTTTAGGAGTACTGCCATGGGAGGGGAAGATTTGGCTCATTAGTGTGGAACATTGTGTTGCCAGGAACAGAGTTTTGGGGCAGAACTAATAACATGGAAGCAGATGCAGTCAGCTTTTATTAAACTGGTTTGTAGATGACTTTAAATAGGCAACAGTTGTATCTGGGGCTTTCCTTGCAAGAGGCAGAATGGCAGACCCCAGCAGAAGCAAAGCCTGGCTTAGATGCTGGATAAAAAGTACAGAGGAGCTAAGCAAATTTCTCGATGTTAGGAAAAATTTCTTCCAAATATATTTTTAGAAGAAGGGAAAAAGAACAACTGAAGACTTTGTGATTGTGTTATAATCTTTAAACTTTTAGAGTCCACACATCTCAATTTGTGGAAGGAGCAGCTGTAGAGCCACAGTGTTCATAGTCTGAAGGACCCAATGTGATCTCATCTGTGCTTTATCCTGATCCACCACCTCCTCTAGGCCATGGACTCCCAAGTTGCACTCAATTACCCCCACATCTGAACATGCATTAACTGCTTGACAGTGCATTAGAGGTAGGCATGGATAAATTAATTTCCCAGCCAAGTTTTGAAGCACTTCTCCCTTGAACCACCCTTTCCGTAGCACCAATTAACTCCATAGTGCTAATCAGCATCAGCAATGGTCGAGTGCCATTTCCTGACACATGGCATTCCATGGCCACCAGTAACGATGGGTTGAACTCATTCTGTAATTGCCTTGCCCAAGTACACAGGTTGGAATGACCATCAGCCAAATACAATGTGCTGTTCCCAGCCAGCTCCCAGATCTGAGTGAGACCATTGATGCCTCTGAGGGGCACCACAAAGACCATCCATCCTCAGCCAGACCCAGCAATGACTGTTGCTGTGTGTCCTTACAGTGTCCTCCTGGTCCTTCACCACCTCTGTGCAGCCTGGACTAACTCCTGGCTTTCAGGAGTTGGGAATGGTCAATCCCTGTCAGTGCAGCCAACCCTGCAAATCTCCGTAGAGGTGCGTGCTGGATTTCTGACATCTCCATAGATGTCTGTCAGCTCTGTTAACTCCAGCCACCATTTCATAGAGCAAAGAGAACCATCCAGAAATCCTTTCCCTGCTCCATGCATCCAAGAGCAGCCTGGCATACTCATCCTGTCTTCCTCACTGTGATCTGTGCAGCCTCATCATCCCAGTCCGGCTGAATAAGACAAGAAGAATCCATTTGGATGCTGTACTCCATCCTGCCTGGCTTGTGCAATACTTTTTTTTTTCTCGGGCAGTTTCTAATCTAGAGATTTTCTGGGATCTCCATGGCATTAAGGGAAGTCTCCTCATCACCTCAGGTTCTGTCTTTCAGTACCAAGTGTTTAAGACGTAATTCCAGGCGTCCAGGGCTTGCTTTCTCTTTGTGTCTTCTTTGCTGTTGCTTTCATTTGCTAACATGTTGAACTTCAAAGTCTGTTCTTTCTCATTCCTAATTTTTATGGAAAAAATGGTCTGAACCCCATTTGCATTTCCTCCCTGAGGATACTGGCAGTTCTTAATCCTATATATTAAAGAATCTCAGTTTTCCCAGCAGCCCTTTATTCTGGGACTACTCTTCCACTCTGCTTTCTCCTTGAAATGCTCTCCTGTGGTTCAAAATTGCTCTTCACGGTGCCCCTGACCACTGTCACTTGCTGTTATATGCTATTTGAAAGGATGTTTGATCACTTTTTAAGCCCTTTTCCCTTCCCATCCTGTCCCTTGCAGGTAATTTGTGAAGGTTTCATGCCCATGGCAGTAGATGCCTGTTTGCTCTCAGAGGTTGCATCATGGGCTGTGTGCTCTGCAAGCGCCAATATCCAGGACCTGCTGGAATGACTATTTATAAAGCCAAGAGATAGCAGGATGAAAGTAAATAGGGCACTACTTTATTCAGGCTGATTTTAATTTCACACTGATGGTCTCCATATTCTGGTTGAGTCCAGTGACCACTGGCATTTACCTGCTCGAGGGACAGTTGCCATCTGTGCTTCCCCTGCTGTGATGCAGGAGGGTACAGGGACCCTCTGTCTCTCAGTCCCCTGTCCCTCTTCCTGCTTCCACACAGGGACCACAGCAATTCCCTGTGTTCCCCAGCTGTTGGGAGCTGTGGGAAGTAGGCAGAACACCGACTGCGCCGGCTGTGCAGATCCAGGGATTTAGATCACGCAAACCCAGTGTTCTCTCCTACAAGCCATTCTCAGCGATGTGCTTGGGTAATTAGCATGTTCATAAACACTTCGTAATCTTGTGATCATGGCTTGCAGATTAGCTCTTTTGCCAGCTTTGCGATTTCTTTGCCAGTTTTAGTTTTAATTGCAAATCCATTACTGCCAGCTCCCTTGCATATTGTAGCAATAGGCAAATTAAAAAACTTGGACACAGTTGGGCGGGTTTCAGTTAAGAAATTAATTGTTACTGCCAACCAGTGCTTTTTAATGTGAGGGTGGCATTTGAGTTTGTTTTTGAGGGCATAATCTCCAAGACTTTCTTTTTTCCCTTCTCCTCCCCCCTCCCCAGACTGCGTTGCCCTGTCGAGCAGCTCCCCAGATGGCATGAAGCAAATGCTTGCCTCTTTGATCTCCTAGTCAAGAAATTTGGAAGTCGTTCTGAATTTATGAGAATCCTGTCTGAAATAAATCTGTCTGTGCACAGGGCCACACTAAGGCAACCCAGAGCTGCAGGCACGGCTCACCTGAACCTCCCAGGGAAGCACAGGATTACATCCCACAAGAGCATCGTGTGATGCTGTAGCGATAAAGAGAAACTTCATGCATATTGTTGAACATGAAAAAGTCTAGACAATCTACAATTTACCAGTCGGGGTAATTGGCTAAAGGCTTAATCCGCCCTGATAATCCAGTAATGGTATTGTTGGCAGGACATTGATGTAAATATCACTCAGCAGTGCTGGCAGCCACTGTCTCCTGTGATTGCTGCCATTCCCAATTCCTTTTCCACAGTCATTAGGGCAAGACTGGGGATTGGTGGGGGATTTTCAGAGTTCTGCAAGTTTCTTGCCTTTTTCAAAAGCTGTCTGGGCTATGTGGTTGTTTTTCACTCTGTTTATTGACTAAGTAACATTTTTCACAAGGTTAGAATTTTCACAGACCCATTCCTCAAGAATATTTTTGTTCCTTGATCTGCTTTTTTCCCTCGTGTATTTCTCCCATAGTTCTCTCCAGCCTCCTGATGCTGCTGTTGCACAGTTTGTCATCCCCCTTCAAAACAAACATCTGGTTCTGCAGTGGACCTGTGCCAGCACTGTAAGCCACCTACCACCTGTGTGTCACCACCAAACCTGGTGGCATTCACTGAGACTTTGGTGGCATCACTCTGCACAAGCCCTGACATGCCACTAACATGGCTG
Organism: Acrocephalus scirpaceus scirpaceus; assembly: GCA_910950805.1. Taxonomy (NCBI): domain Eukaryota; kingdom Metazoa; phylum Chordata; class Aves; order Passeriformes; family Sylviidae; genus Acrocephalus; species Acrocephalus scirpaceus. Next base: position 8,658,943 of record OU383785.1, read on the forward strand.
AGACTGCAAACACTGGTGGGGCACTGTGGAAGTCAACGAGCTGAGCAGGGTTCTAGAAATCCATCACCCTCCCCATTTTTCAGGGGTGTTTTTAATGCATTTCTGTGTGCCCCGTGGGGACAAAGAAGGGGGTTGTAGCACCACAGATGCAGGGAAGGAGGGGCAGACTTAGTCCAGCCTCCAAACATGAGTCTCCCACCACTGCAGTGCTTGTCCCCACATGCTGCTTTCCATGGCCTGTTGATGTGTTAGAGCATGGCTGGGCTTAAATCTTTGTTTAATTGTGCACGAAGCCAGTGTCTAAAAACACCTGTCCCATTCTTGTTATTTTATTCTCTTTAACTCATTCTCTCCATTTGCCTTGGTAAACATGGTTGTTTTCAGCTGCCTTTACAGCTGAAGGACTCTATTCCTATAAGCCTGCACAGTACCAAGCACAAATGGATCCTTCCTGACTGGAGTCACTGAATTCCAGAAGTGCAGAATGGTTGGGTTAGAAAGGACTTAAAGACCTTCTCTTTCCATCCTCCCTGCCATGGGGAGGGATGCAACCCAAGAGATGAAGTTGCTCAGGGCCCCTTCTAACTGCTCTGTACAGCTCCTCTGCCTTCAGAGAGATTGGGGTTGTGTAATGGATTGGAGCTGAGCAGAGGATTCCCTGATGACTGAAGCAGAACCACCCTGGGAATTCCTTTTCTGCAGCAATGTTGACTCCATGCTGCCAGCTGAAGTATTAAAAACCCTACACGTAATAATACATAAACTTATTTTGGTCACTGACCCAGCTGAGATGGCTGTGAATCCTTGACACCATTCTTAAGGCAGCCTGTAATGGTTTTTTGAACGTGGCTTTTTTTTTCTGCTCAGAAAACAATAGAAGCAGCACAGTTCCGCTGCAAACAAAACCTGAACGTGCTCTAACTTACGTGTGAAATATCAAAGAGCGCCTGTTCAGTACACATCACCACCCTTCTGTTTCACAGCAAACACCTTGTCACAGCACAGAGACCTTGGGAAAACTATATATAGTGTATTCGGGCAAATGTCACCCTGCTAATTATCCCATAGCTCTGGCTGCACAATGTTGTGGCTAACAAATCCAACTTTAATTGTTCATGATCTCTATCGGAGCAGACATCGGGTTTGAGTTCAGTCGGTACAGAGTCAGGAGGAATAAACACAAACCTACAGTAAGATCAAAGCACCAGAGAGGTGCACATGTGCTAATAATAATAGCTTATGAAAGCTTATATTTTCCTTCAACAACATCCTGTCATTTATGTATCAGCTTTGAAAAGGGTAAAAAAAAATTTAGTGTAATTTACTTCAGCAAAAAAAGTAGATAAGGCAGGTATTTGATTGCAGCAGCTCGTGTGTGGTTTGCTGCGAGGATTGTGCATGCATTGCGTCCTCCAGTGCATGTGTGAAAGGAAGGTGCAGAGGCTGAGCTGGCTGTGACCATCATTATCTGATTTTTACGTACAGCTGGTGACAGTGTAATGCAGAAGGGAGGATGAGGTAAACAGTCTCAGAGTCGGTAACCGCATCCACACCTGGTGCACCTCGATAAAATGTCTGTAAACAGTCTGGATAGAGTGAGGTTACTGCGAGGCTGAGGACAGCTAACGGCTCCAGGAGATGCAGGGAGAGGCACGCCGAGGTTTGGGGGTGGTGTTTTGGTTGGGGTGGAATTGCCCAGGGGATTAAAACGGGGATTTTGCCCTTCCGTGGCCATAGGCAGCGTTGCAGGTTGGCTTTCCCGGCAGTGTGTGGGACAAGCAGAGTGTGACTGTACCCAGGAAGCTCTCACTGAGCAGGGTCAGGTGGCCGTGATTTCACCTCCACACGATGTGACCTACTTAGGAAGGTCAGCCCTCAAAACTGGGCACAATGCTGACCATTTCCTCTGTCCTCTTACATCAATTTTTTGCTATCAGCTTTTTTAATCTAGCACAGTGGCTTACGTTTCCGTCAGGGGGGGTTGTCCTGCCTGGCACTGAGATCCTGGTGGGTTGTGGGGGACTGGGACACAGGGAACTGCAGGAGCAGAGCCATGGCAGGTGATGTGGCTGTCAGGAAGGAGTCCTGATGTGTTGTGAGTCTGTCTTTCACATTGCATGCTGTGGTTGTTGACGTTTGGTTATGCCTGTAGTTCTCTCTGCAAGCAAGAAAGGGTTTGGGGTGTCGGTGAAGGGAGGAAAGCTGACAAGAAAAGGTGTCAAGGTGTCCCACTGAGCACTGAATATGGGCTGGCTGAGGAAGGAGAAGGTTGTTTGGAAAGAGAACCAAGGAGAAGAGCACAAACAGGAGCAGGTACAGGAACAGTCACACTTTCTGCTCTTCCTGCACAGGCTCCTTGGGCAGAGTGTGACAGTGGCCGTGGGTGACAGTAGCAGAGAGCAATCCTTGCACTGGGAAGGTGTTTTTCAGGGCTGTGAGGCTGAGCTGGAGTCTATTCAGAGTCTGCAGTGGCTGAATCGCAGCAAACAGGGACTCGTTAAGAAACTGGAGCAAATAATAATGATCCATATGTTTAATGCAGCTGAAAGGCGTACTTCAAAGATACTGTTATCCTAGAAAAGCCCGAGTATAGAGAAGAATATACTTGATCACAGCTTCCAAGTTTTGATGGTAGCGTTGTAAGTAGGTCAGCAAACGGTAATATTTAAATTAACTCCTCTTTCTGGCAACTAGATGGGAATGTAGGTCTGGAAATGGGTAAATGTAGATTCCCTTCCCAGCTCTGCCACTTTGACAAGTCACTTCATCTCCTCGTGCCTAAGGGAAAAATACACCTTTGGGCTCTGCCCAGTAATCATCAGCCAAATGCTTCCCCACCTATCTAAAGGGTTTTAGAATATGTGATTGAAAAGTGCAAAGTGTTATTAACATTGAATTAATGTCTGCCATTACAATATGTAATGGAGTATTTCTGCACACACCCCATTTCCTCCTGCTCGAATGTTTTGTCAGACAAGTCCAAGTGTTTACCAGCTTTATAGCTGGCCTAAAAAGAGCCAGCGAGAGCTGGAGCTGCTGGTCGCTGGTGGAGCTGCTGGGCTTGTTTGATGGCAGGATCAAACTGGGGTGCAGAAACTGGCAGCAGAGCTGTCAGCACACAGCCATGGACCCAGTTTGTGGCAGCAGGGTTGGGTTGGCCAGGGTGCCCCCTCAGCAGCCAGCCCAGAGCTGTAGACACATCTCCTGTGACACCTGCACACTGTGGCACTGTACCAGGAGGCCGGGTTCCCCCTGCCACAGGGTGCATGGTGGGCTGCAGATGCACACCTCCTGCCAGGGATGGAGAGGGCCAGGCCAGTCTGGAAATGGGGAATGTGCTTCTGGAGCACCTCACTTCTCTTTTCTGGGAGCAGAGAGCCACAGCCCTCCCACTGCCTGCACCTCATCAACTGATGGCAGCATTTGTACTTACTTGGGCAGCAGTGATTGCTTTAATTCCTACCTCCTCTAAATATATTTATTTTCTCTGTGCAAGTAACAGCTGCGTGTTTATTGACCCACAGCTGTATTTAAGGATTCCCACCCCTGGAAATGTTCAAGGTCAGGTTGAATGGGGCTTGGAGCAATCTTATCTTGTGGAAAGTGTCCCTGCCCATGGCAGGACCGTTTGAACAACAAGAGTTGTGAGGTCCCTTTTAACCCAAACTGTTGTTTGATTCTGTGATATCCACCCAGATCTTTCAGAGCAGCATTGCTATGTTTTGGTCATCTTCTCATCCCATCAGACAAACCTTCCCTGCCTGCCTTGGGTTTGCCCACCACCATGCACAACCCAGCCTTCTTTCTCATTATCATGCCCTGCACAAACATTTCCCTTCTTTTCTAAAGTATTACAGCACATGGTGTGGGTTACTGTCTAGACTGCATCACTTGAAGTAAACATATTCACTAATATGATATATTAGTAGGGCTCACTAAGAGTAACAAACAAAGTACATTTCTTTGTTCACTCTTTAATTGTTTGTTCATTAGCTCTCTTGCTGAATCATAAAATATGAAAAGCTCCAATAGGGTATCTAGTCACTAGTGCAAATTAGCTAGTTTCTAATGTACATAAATAAATTATAACCCTGCATTTACAATTTGCCTTTACTATAAGGGCTGTGCAGAAATGCTTTATCTCTGCACACAAAATGACAAGTAAAGGCAGAAGCTGGGAGTGCTGTATCCTACACTTGCAGAACACGCTAGTAGCAAAAATTATCTCTTTGCTGGTGGGTAATTTGTTTTCTTTAGCTCTGAAGTGGAATATGACAATGTTGGGTAGCTACCTTTGTAGCTAGGGCTGGATGTTCAGCTGGTGAGTTGGCAGGGCCATGCTCTGTGCACTGTCAGCAGGTGGGAAAGCCCTGAAGCTGTAGTTATCCTGGGGCTCTGCGTTTTCCTCTGGTCTGTCTGATCCACTCTTGTGCTCTCTCTCCAGCAGCAGGTCTTCCTACTTTTTTGCTATTCTTGTTACTTATGAATTATTCCCAAAAACCAGCCATGTCCTCAGACTCCTAGGAAACTTCCAGGTATTGTGTGCCCATGTGCAAGACTCCCAGAGGATGTAAGATCATCTTAGGGTGGTTTTTTCTATGGATTTCTGTGTTAGGGAGTGTAATTCTCTGTTAGAGATCAGAGATAGAATTCTTCACTCCTTTCCAGACCATGATCAGCATGCTCATGACTAAATGAATAATTCTCTAAAAGTTGTGTAGGTTTCTAGATAAAATTCTGCTGGCAGATTTTTGTTTAATGTCTGCATATTACATTGGTTTAATCCCTTTTCAATTCAGTAATTCTCTTAAATAAAGAATCCAGGCTATCAGAGTCCAAAAGAGAGAGTACCAAAGTCACAGAATCACAGAATGGTCTGGGCTGGAAGGACCTTAAAGAACATCTTGTTCCAACCCCCTGCCATGAGCTGGGACACCTGCACTATCCCAGGTTGCTCCAAGCCCCATCCAAACTGGCCATGAACACTTCCAGGGAAGGGGCATCCACAGTTTCTCTGGGCAACCTGTTCCAGTGCCAAACAGCACAGCAAATTTATTAATAATGAAAAACTTGTGTCTCATCTGATTTGTATGGATACCAAAGATTTCTGGCCATAAATGCCTTGTTTTGCTAAATTCATGGTTACTGCCTCTTCCATGGGCAGCATTCCCAAAGTCTTTGCTGGGTGTTAGGCTTGGACCTGCAGATGCTCACGTAGGGAAATGATTTCACATATATGGATGGTCTTGTCAAAACCAGCCTAACAATTGGTGCATAAAATTATTTGTATATATTTGTATTTGCAAGTGTTGGATTTATACATGCAAGATCAAGGACTTAATTTGTAAATTTTTTTTTTTGTTTTGCTACATGAAAGCCTTACTGACTGTACCCAGAGGTCTCTGCTGCATAAATCCTGTTGAATTTCAATAAAAACCACTTGTACGCCTTTCTTGAGCAGACCTAGGTACTTATAAAATTTTCAAATTTATTTTAAACTAAAGGCTGTTTCATCAGGTCAGCTCACTCTAAGATGCCACATTTCCAAATATGTTAGCAGCAGTCAAGGCCCAAAAATGTCTGGTTTTGACAGAATGAAATACACTTTTTTTTTCTCAGCCTCTTTCAATGGGATTGATTAAACAGAGATTAGGATGATATGGGGTTTGTATCTTCAGTTATTTTACCTCAGTATATACCATTGCTTTAACTGACTTTACCACAAAGCCTCTCAAACTTCCTTTTCTTTGCAAAATTAGCTTGTGAATTCTCTGCTTCCTCACATGTTCAACACCTCCACCTCTGACAGATGTGGAAAAAGCCTTTTATCAGTACATGTCCAAAATGTTCCCAGGCAGTGACCCTGGTGCCCCCCATTGCTGTGACAGGACACAGTTTTCCAGACATTGCAGACTGGCTCTTGGGAGGGGACCCCGTCCACAGACAGAGTGGTGAAAGCTAAATCCCAGTCCCAAAGACATTTTAGGACCTTTGTGGTATCAGAAGGGAGCATTTTTCTTGCATGTTTTGAATTTGAGAATCCTAAGGCATGATTCATGTGGTCTGGGAGCTGGCAGGGCTTGTGGTGCATTCTCCAGCTGCACCAGGAGCCTGGAATCTGCTGTGCTCCAAGTGTGGGCAGTTAGGTTGTCACACCAAGTGGAACCTTGCTTTGGAAAGTTGGGGGCACCTTTGCCCCCCAGTTTTTTCTCCATCTGCATTTCACATGAGGCTTTTCTTGCTTGATCACTCATGGATTTCTGTCATTTTGTCAGTATTGAGTTTCAACTGCGAAAGGGAATTCGTTTTGTTTAATCAACCCACAAATCTAAAATCTCTAGTTTATGAAGGAAGAATACGGAAGTGGTAAAATCTGATGCCCTGCTCTTGGAGCCACCCGGGCTGCTGCAAAGGCCTGCAAGCAACTCTCAACAGCATCATTCAGAAAGCCTTGCATCTTCATCTCATTCTGCTTGAATTTCTTCATTTATTCGTTGGAATCATTGGCTGCACTTGGCTTCCTACATTCTTGTTTTGCCATGTGTGTAATGCTACCCTTGTCTCTGCAGATGACCAGATTAGGTGAAAGAAAATGAGTTATGCTTATTTCTGTGCTTTAGGTGTTTTTTCATGAGCACTGCCCTATGCAAAACAAGCAGTATGATTCTTTAATGTTTTCTTTAATCCTGACTCTAATCCAGTCTTGCTAGTTCCACCTGAGTTCCATGTGAACGTAGCTTTCTTCAGTGTACATTTTTTCCTTCATTGTTGAAGAAAAAGTTTCTTGTTAAAGGGGTAGACAGCTCTAGATCAGCATCTCCTTTTTTAGGTTGCTCACTCTACACTTTCTGAATCTGGGCCAGCCATGGTGGTGAGGACCTCAGCCCCAGTGACCAGCTGTCATTAGGGTTAGGGTTACAGTTCAGAGAGCTGCAGTACTCACAGCTCCAGGCACACTGGCACTTGAAAAGGCATTGCAAGGGCATCACAGAAGGGTGCCATCATTGCCTGATCCACACATTTTAATCTGTGCCATCTATGACAGTGAGGATTTCTGGGCCACTGCCAAGCTGCCATTGGGGTATGGGTTAGGGTTGGGATTGAGAGAGTCAAAGAGCCTACATCCCCAGGAACAGGGGGGCTAGAAAAGGCCTGCCAGGGCAATCCTGGCAGGGCCTCAGCATTGCTGCTCCTACATCTTTCTGATCTAGGAAATCCGTAATATTTGCTTTGGGTAAGGGCTAGGTTTGGGGTTAGGATTAGTTAGTGTTAGGGTTGGGGTTGAGAGAGCCCAAGAGCCTGCAGCTCCAGGAACACTGGGGCTGGAAAAGGCCTGCCAGGGAGATCACAGCAGCACAACATTGCTGCTCCTACATCTTTCTGATCTGGTCCAGCTGTGGTGTTGGGGGCCTCAGCCCCAGCGACAAGCTGCCATTAGGCCCAGAGTTAGGGTTGAGAGAGGGAAATAGCCTGGAGCTCCTTGGACACTTGGCCTGGAAGACTCATGCCAAAAGCATCATAGCAAAGCCACAGCATTGCTGCCTCCACACCTTTCAGATTAGGGCCGTGCACGGGGCTGGGCACTGCAGTCCCAAGCTTGCTGAAAGTTTGGTGTGAAGAAAAAGAAAATTCTGAAATGAAAACAATTAAATGGAATAAAATGAAATGAAATGCAGTGAAATGAGCCAAAGCTTAATGAAATGATTTTCATTGAAATCTTGAGATTTCATTTCCTTTCATTAAATAAAGAATTTTTATTTCATGAAAAGAAATGAAATGAGAAATTGAGGAAAATAGTGAAATGATAAGTCAGAAAAAGAAAGGAAATACAATGAAATGTGTTTTCTGTCATCTCAGTTCTCTGCCTTCCCCTTGGTGTTAGGGGCAACAGTGGGGCTGAGATCTGAGATCTCTAAGATTCTCTGGCCAATTCTGGCCATTAGAATTTGACTCTGAAGGCCACCACACAATTCCTTGAAGAAGACAACTTCTGTTTTCTGCTGGTCCTTTCTGATTTCAGGACAACAACTGTAAGGCAGAATATTTTACTGCAGATACCAAGAGTTTTAAAGTCATGAAACAAGCTTGTATTTAAAAGGAAGAGTTGCTAAATTCGACACATATAATTGACGTATAATTTGAAGTAATAGCTTTGCAGGAGTGTCTGCATAGAATCTGACCTATATATTCCTTAGAATAGGTGACCATGTGGAGGAAGGAGAGAGGTTGACCCAGCTTGACATTCAGATCCCAGAGAAAGGTTGTATGACTAACACTGAAAAAACAGCCGTATAATTTCAGTCTTGGAATTGCATCATGAACTCACAGGCTGACAGCTGTGGAACCCAATATGGGCATTTTCCGGAGTCACTACCTGATGCTCATCTGCCTGAATTAAGGCAAAAGGGTTAATTACTTTCTTTTGGAAAGCAGCTCTCCTCTTAAGCACTTTTCCATGTTACAGCACCCCTTCTGCAGTTGAGGAGGATTTCAGTTGTACCTTTGACTCACACTTGCCAGGTGGTGGTGATCCAGGTTTTCAAAATGCCTCTACATAAAATTATCCCGATCCCACAAACCACTCAGTATTATTTCATTGATGTTCTGCTGGGAAAGAGGCCTCTAAGGCTTTAAAGACTTGAATGGAGGCAGGTGCTTTTTTTATCCTCCAGCCTTCCCAGAAAATCTAGTGATGCTGTGGGATTTCCCCAGTCCTCAAAGGAATTCCCTGCTTGGGGGAAGATAGAGGTTAGAATGGCAGTGTGGGTATTTGTTTGAATCTTCCTGGGGCAGAGGACTGTGTCTCCAGTGCATCCTTCTCCTGCATCCCTGTGCCACCTGGATGCTGAGTCCTCACTCCCCAGGAACATCTCTGGGCCACTCTGTCCTCTCCGTTTTCCCATTCCTGGCTCACTGACAGCAGAGAGATCACACGTGGAGGGAGGAGGTGCAGCAGTACAGTGAGTGCCTGTGAAACAGGGAATTAATGCAGCGACCCTGGTGTCCTGGGTACCAAAGTCCCCAAGGAGCCCCTGAGGTTGGTGCCTCAGGACAGCAGCATCCTTGGGGGTACCATGCTGGGGTTCTGTTATTCCCACAGCACTGCCTGTTGCCCTGCCTTACAGCTCAGCATATTTTTGATCAGCTTTAAGGAAAGGGCTGTTGTGTATCAACTGTGTCAATCTCTGTCTCACATGTGTGGAAATGTCGTGACTTCCATATGCTGCAGGAGTTGGGTTCATCACTTCAGCTGTAGCATGTGTAGGCTGCAATTTAGGGTGACTCACTGGGGTGCACTGTTCTGCCCCTTGGGGCATTTGGTTAAGACATAACTCATTCTGGGAACACTGGATCAGGAGAGAAGAGAAAAGGATCAAAATGTTGCTACTCCAATATGTTTTTTAAAACTCAGCTTTTTAGCTGAGCAGAGCATGCCAGGAGCTGCTGGGTGTTGATCTCTGCTTTCCTACTCCCTTAGCAGGCTCACAGAGATTTGGATTTTTCCTTGTGACAAGGATGGGTGGAATGAGCTGAAAAGGAGGGAGTCAGCTCTGCTGCCTGATGGAGAGAGCATGAGTGAAGTGTTTTCCTCCAGTGCTGGGGCCACCAGCAGCAGTGGAGATCCAAGCCACTGCTGGGTCACCCAAAAACATGCCCAGAGAGAGGGAGGGGAGAAGCTTGAGCTGCTGTAATCACAGGTAGGAGAGGAAATGTCTGGAACTGATCCATCAGTGAGCAGTGGGCCATTCCTTGGAAATGCTGGGAATGACTCCCGTCCTCTTGCAGCACATATGTGCTGATCTAGTCTTGGACAGTACTTTCTTTTTCAGTCTGGCTAATATACTCAGTAACAGGTTTAGAAAGAAATTTATATAAAAATATCTCTTCATGTTTCATTTCCAAGCCACCACACATGGATTTACTTGTGAATAATGGATGAGTCAGCAGGGTATAATGCTCATTACTCACAGTGAGTACGCAGGGAGGTACTTGGAGCAGTGGCGAGGGCTGGGTGAATCCCAAATTCATCCTGTCCCTGGATGCTGGGCATTGTTGCCTGGAGCTGCCACACTGCTGATACTGCAGAAGCTGGGACGAGGAATTCAGCTCATTTTCTCCTAATTTTTTAGTTCATTTCTGTTGAGGTAAACTAAGCCTGTGACATGTCATAGAGTACAAGCCAATGATAAAGTCTAATTTCTGCATCTTCTGCCTTCCCCTGCTGTTTGTGGAAGGGAGGTAACAAGTGACGTTGGACAGCCACAAACTTTTAAATGAGGATTACATTACCTACAAAGAATGTAGGCAAGCAAGATTCAGTGGCGCAACTTTCTGAAGAAGAAAAGCCTGTCAGCCAGTGCTAATGAGGGTATCTGGTCATTCACAACTGGATTAATCTTCTTTTCCCCCAGTGAAACGTTTCTGTTTAAAGGACCTGCTAAAAAGGGAGCCATATAATGAAGTGTCTGGGTGGTAAAAAGTGTTCTTAGAGCCCTGTGTTTGCTTCCCATTCTTCAGGTAATGTATAGAGCAAAGAAAAGGCTCCCATAACATGGGAAACCAGGAGCAGGAATAAGGAATTAGGATCTGGAGAGCCTGAAATACCCAGCCTGCAAAATCTCATGCTGCTGGTTGCGTGGAAAAGCAATAATTGAAGCAGAGAGACTGAATTTCGGAACAGAGCAGAATAAATTAATGTGTGGTCCTGTGCCTATCCCTGCTCCTGTGCCTGAGAACACCTGGGCTTGTCCTGTATCACAAGGAGGCACAGAGGGGAGGGTGGTGGAGCATTAGCTTCTCCTTCTGCTCAGAATACAGTTTAGACCAACCCTAGCCAGACCAGAAAGACAACATGGCATGGAAATCAAAACACAGGCTCCTATTTCTCTAATGGTGTACGCAGGATACAGTGGGGCCAGTGTGAGGTTTTTTTTGTTTGTGGTCGAGAATTCAACTTTCATTTTTCTGATGTCAGACACTTTGAGGCTGAGGGTTTCAAATGAAACAGAATTCAGCTCATGCAGAAGTTGCATGTTTGCAAATACACTGATGGGAGTTTAAACCCTGTGTGGTTTACCATGGAAAATACAGACATGATGTTTTTCACCTGAACTTGGCTACACACAGACCAAAGACAGACGGGACTGTATAGCCAAAGCAGTGAAGAATTTCAGACGTGAAAAACTGACTTCCTCCTTGTGCACACAAGTACAGATAAAGGCACACACCCACCCAGGCTGCTGTAGGGTGATGTCCTCGTGCCATTTTGGCTTGCAGAGCAGTCGGGTTGTAGTGAGCAGCTGTGTCTGTGTCAGCACAGGTTGAGCAGAGCTCCAGCCCACCGAGCCATGGAAGGAAGGTTCTGTGCTGGGAAGGACACTGTGCTGGGAGGGAGTCAACACTCATGGATGTGACCTCAGCAATATTCCATCCATACCTGGACACACATTTAGCCTCTATTTAGCTCTGAGGATGCAGACTGGCACAGGCTATCCAGAGAAGCTGTGGAAGCCCCATCCCTGGAAGTGTTCAAGGCCAGGTTGAATGGGACTTGAAGTAATCTGGTCTTGGGGAAGGTGTTCCTGCCCATAGCAGGGGTTGGGGCTGGTTGAGTTTAAGGTCTCTTCCAACCCAAACCTTTCTAGGATTACACAAATCCTTGTAAGCAAGTTCAAGTCTTTCTTTAATTTGTAAGTGCATGAAAATCTTCCTTGCTTTTGCTCACACAAGACCCCTATGCTTCAGCATCTCATATGGATGACACATCTTTCCAGCTTGGAGGTGGCAGGGTATGGCCCTTCCACTGGAGCTGAGGGAAGAATTACTTTTGCACAGAACTCATTTAGGCTGCCCCTGCTCTGCTTCCAAGCAGGCTGAGGATTAAGATGCAGGTAGCAACACCCAAAAATACAAGGAGGTCAGGAGTCCTTTCATGCCTTGTTCCTTTGCAGCACAATTGCAGCTGCTGCCTGTTTTCCAGTGACTCGTGCCTGTGAAAGGAAGGCCAGGATGTGAATCTTCATGGTTTTATTTGTTTGCTACTCAAAAAGTCAGGGGGGAAAGTATGGTGCACCATATTTATAATGCATCATCTGAAATGGATTGTTTCCATCTTTGGACTGGGGAAAAAAAGAGACCTCCCAGTACAGCTATATGCAAAGGACACTTGGATGTGCTTATCACCATGCATTAATGGGGTGGGTGAGGACCTTCAGCATGCATAATTCCTTTTACTTTTGATTTCTCCTGCAGTGTTGAAGGTTTCAGTCTGTAACACAAAACATGTGGGTTTCACAGGTCAGTCAGCCTGCCCTGGAGGAAACAGACTTTGGGTGTAGTTTCTCATTGTCATTTACTCCTCATATTCTTCATTAACACTAAGGCCCAGAATGAGCTGGCTGGAGATCACCAGCTGGAAAGGAAAGCCAAGATGTGATCATCTTTCACATTTGGTGACAATTTTGTGAGGATTTGGCTTGAATGTACAGTTCAGCAAACAAATTAATTCTGGTTTTTGAGTTAGAGTAAAGTATGTGTTAGGTTGAAGGCTGTTGGAGACCTAAAGCTGGAAGTGAGCCTGGGAACAGGGACAGAGCAATGACCTGCATGGGGGCTGGGGCTGTTGGGAGACACTGGATGGGAGGGGAAAATTTTAGGACTAAGATTTGGATGAGAAAAGCCCTGAGACATTGTAGCTGCTTGTGGATCTGTGATCTGGAAATGATACATTGTTCAATTGGCACTTACCGCCTTGAGCCTTGGCCGTCAGTGCCTTGCTGGCTGTGGTTGGAAGCATGGCCCGGGGGCACTCAGCAGTTCTCATGTTGTTTTAGTGATGCCTGTAGTACAATCTCAGTGGTTTATCCTGGTTCAAGCCCTAATCCTACATTCGATGTCAGCCCAGCCCTAAAAACCTCTCGCAGTTCCCAGATTCAATGAAGTGGCTGCAGATGTGGCAGCAGAGTCCACCATATAATCTGCTGGATTCAAACTCTAACCCTGACCTCAACCTCAGCCTATTCACTGCTCCAGTGACTCCTGGTGACCCCAGATTTCAGAGGAGTCACAGATTCACTCACCATGAGCTTTCCATTTTGGTGCTGTCTCCCCCAAATCCCTTTATTATCTTAACCCATCAGTGTCTTTTGGACCTTCCAAAGTCATGCAGCCCACACCAGTTCCAGAAGAAAATTCTCTCAAAGAGCTCCATGTCCTCTCCCCATATTTTGTTCATCTACTTCCACTGAATCTTCTCATGACCCAAATTTGTCTGTTCCTCCTGACCTGGCTTATGATCCTAACACCCACTTCAGCCTCAGTGCCATTGTTTTCCCCGTGCCTAATACTAATCCTAACCAAAACTCTCACCCAAGTCATAAAGATGGAAGCTGTATACAACCTGCCTTAAATCCAGGTGGATCTGCTAGAATGCTTTTTTTGGGGGTAGAAACTACACTGAGATCCAGTGTCCCAGGAGTTGGGGCCAAGGCTAATATTGTTCCCCCAGATGAACTTTAGGATTTAGTTTAGACTCATGTTTCACAGGAGCCATGAGCTAGGAAAAAATGGGAAAGTGATGACACTGTGGCATGTCTGCAGTGACTAGTGCTGGTTTCACAAGTGAGTAGGTCCTGTCCCAGATTTCCCTGCTGGCTCTTACATGGATAAAACAAAAACTGGTACTGTAGGTGCATGGTCTGACAAAAGTCTTCCTTGGAAAAAAGAGACTTCAAGGAAGAGTATCTGGTGTCATCACTGAGAGATGACTGGGCTGGAACAGTTTCCTTAATTAACCTGTAAATAAAATGTTTGACGGACTGCAGCTCCACAGTGGTGCAAGTGGTGGATCTGTTTCTGAGGAAATTCTTCTGAATTCCAGAAGAGATCAAGATACGTTGACTGAGAAGGAACTGTATCCAATAATAACTCTCAAGTTCACAAATAAGCCTTTGATCTCTTCAGTTTCATGACTCCACATTGCTTTTGAAAGACAGCTGAAACTTCAACCCCCACAGTAAAATTCAGCACTTTTTTGTTTGTTTTATCCTATTTACAACAAACACAGGCAGGTGACAGGTCCTGGAGGTGTGATGAGTGTGAGGGAATGACCTTCCCTTCATTGCAGTTCAGTGGCAAATGAGAGAGAGAGGAATAGAATAGAATAGAATAGAATAGAATAGAATAGAATAGAATAGAATAGAATAGAATAGACATTTCAATTGGAAGGAGTATGACAGCTACTCCTGTTTTACATATAACAAGAGGGCTTGGGATTTATGTGATCAACAGTTAAAAGCTATCAGAAGAAGAGAAGCTCCAGGCTGTTTGCATGCTTGCTCACAACTGAATGCAAAGCAGTTTGAGGCCAAAGTCCATCCCAAATGCATCCCTGTGTTGCAGACCACCCCTGTCAAAGCTGTGTGAGGATGAGCTGCTCCATTCCAGCCCCATGCTGAGTGACAGTAACCCGGTGGCACAGGGACAGCTGGCCATCTGTGCACCTCTCCGGGGAGGAGCACACAGCTGTGAGCACATCCTCTCTCATTTGATGCATCACATGTGAAAGGATGAGGCTGGAATTCCAAGCTGGCCCCACTGTGCCCATGGCCACAGGGGAGCGAAGCCACATACTGGAAAGTTAGTTCAATGAAGCAGGCACAGGTTTTTCTGTTGATTTCCATTCAGACTTCCAAAGGTACTTTTTCTTTTCTCTCTGTTTTATAAAGGGCTGCATACACCTACTTTCAGCTATAAATAAGAAATAATCGTGTGCATTTAACACTTATTAAAATTCTTTTTAAATTTATATGCAAACGAGGAGCAGCCACAGGCTCCTGGCAGGTTGCCGATAAAAGCCCTTTGTTCTGCAAAGATTCTACACCACTGATGAGGCAGATAAATTTGTCTTCAGTGCCATAGTCTTGTCTTTGCTCTGAATCTTTTTTATAACTACTGGAAGGTGTAGGTTGAGAAATGCTGGTTTGATTAGCTGGGCTTGTGGTTGGTCCCTTTTCATGCCAAAATCATTTAAGTGTTCCAGACATGGCATACACCCATGGAATCTACAAATATATCTCTCCCCAGTGCGTCATAATTCCTGGGGTAGTAAGTGATGAATCATCAGGATCTAATGTGAAGATAACCTAATTAGCATTAATCAGAGCTCCTGCCCGAGGTGGGAAAATGCTAGGTGAGCAGTCTGTTAGTTGCCATCTGACTTATTTAATTATTTTATTTTCATTTATTTCGATTTTACAAATCAGACTCTTCAAAGCTTCCAAGCTCGTAGACCGGTACTCTTTGGTGACATGAAAAATTTAGCAGCCTTTTCATGTCCCTCAGTCTCCATCCTGCCCTGATCTCACCCATTATCTTACTTCTGGCATTGCCTGGAAGTCCGCAGACTGTGGCTGGGTTGTGCTGTGGTATGGGATGGCTGCTGGGCTTAGAAGTTTCTCCCTGCAAGGAATCTGCCTGTAGCCCCCTCCTGCTAAAATTGTTAAGTGACTATCTCCAGAGTTCAAATTAACTCTTACCTTGTTTCAATATGACAGAATAGAGATCCCATCAGGTGTAATAAGTGGTGATGAGAAGTATTCCCTTATGCAGAGTTGTGGTATCTTCTTTCTACTCGGGGCAATAACTTTTTTTTTAACTCTTTAAAATTATTTTGCAGCATTTTTCTTTTTGTAATGTACCTTCTACCAAAAAATCCCAAGCAGCAGGGATGACTGTAAATACTTCCCAATGTGTCTTTACCCTGCTTGGGGCAGGGCTGTTGCAATCAGAGTTCAAGTCTGTGGTGCAGGAACACGAGGAATTCAGTCTCAGCAGAAAGATGCCATCAAACACCACCCTCCATAAGTGCTGGCCCATTTGTTTATGGATTATTTATGGCAAATTCTTTTACCTATTGGCATCTGCAGCATGCCTCTGGATTTTGAAATGCACTGGCTTTGTTGGTGTGTCTCCTCACACCTTGTGTTTGGTAATGGGAATCCCAGTACAAAGGGAACCAGGATTCTAAATTATCCATTAGCATAAAGATGAATAGCTTTCAATGAGACCCATGAGGAATTATTTTAAAGATGCTTATTATTTTAAAGGGCACCCAATGTGCAGCATGGCACCTCAGGGAACCTGGGACTGTCCTGCAGCCCCACAGCCCTGGAGGCCCACAGACCATCATGGTCACAGAACACAGAATGGTTTGGGTAGGAAGGGATCTTAAAAACCATCTCGTTTCAACCCTCCTGCCATGGGCAAAACCACCTTCCACTAGACCAGGTTGCTCCAAGCCCCGTCCCACCTGGCATTGACATCCACCTGATGTGGCACAGGCTCTCCTCAACGGAACAGCTTGTGAGCTCCATGGGAAGCAGCCCCCAGCACAGTGGCAGCCCTGCTGGGACATGAGGAATGTGTGTCAGCCAACCCCCAGGGCAAGAAAAAGGGAAATATTTGCCAATTTGTAAGCTCAGAGTCCTACAGTGCTCCAGTCGTGTGGTCCTTTGCTGTGGTGGCCAATGCATTTCTTTGCCACCCAGACAGAGCTGAGGTTATCTTTCCTTGAAACTGCTGGAGATCTGCCATGGGAAATGCCTTCCTTTGATCTGGATTTTGCCATGATCCCGTAACTTATAATTACACTAACTCATCCATTCCAGCGAAACCCACCCCTTCCTTTTTTACCCATGGCACATGGGATTTTTGGAGAAACCACTGAGACTTGTCAGAGCAACACTGTGCTCCATGGGCTGTTGGGGTGGGTTTTACCCCTTGAGTTTGCTCAGACATAGCAAAATTACTCCTTTTCACCTAAATACTGTTCCATAGCTCTGTAATGAGTTGGAGGAAAAAATTCCATAACAAAACCAAAAGCACAGGAGCACGCAGCTGCTTCTTTTATTATGGTGAATAAAGTCACCTAGGCCAGCTGGGAAGGTTTGTAGCCACCAGCAGATGTCATTGCAGCCAGCACAGCATGGTATATGTCAGGTGAGAACAGAGGCACTGCAGGTATTCAGATAATACCCAGTGGAGAATGAAGATAAAAAAATAAATCATGTAATTGCTGATTGCCAGGTAGCTCATTCTTAGATCACTGGTAACTCATTTGTAGTAGATAGAATAGACATGAGGGATTAAATCCCACACTACAATTTGTTTTCTGCTGAATAATTAAGATTTATTAGTCCCAAGCACAAATTACAATAATTTAAAATACTAATACATTTTTTTTTTTAAATGGAACATGCAAGTGGGTTTTGTTTAGTGGGGGTGGTTGGGTCCTGATAACCTAATGAACCTGAGGATTAATGAGGAGGGCTGGTGAGGGGCTGATCCACCCCATGCTCCAGTGCTGCCTCCCATGCTGGGCCCTCCGAGGAAGGTGGAACCCAGCCTGGGGCTGGGGGCTGTGCCAGGGGCCCGGGTGTTGATGACAGCAGAGACTCGGTGTTGGTATCTTGGCTTCCCTCCTTTGTTTGCCCTGCCATGTCTCCAGGACCTGGTAGTTTGTGCACATCTCCCTTACAGTGCTCTGGTGGAAGGGGTCCCTGCCCTTGGCAGGGAGGTTGAAACTGGGTGAGCTTTGAGGTCCCTTCTCACCCAAACCATCCCAAGATTCTGTGATTCCTCAGTGCAAGAGGAGAGCCTTGGCATTTGTGTTTGTGCTTGTGTTTGCCTGGACGTTCGTGTATGTGCACGTATTTATGCCCTCACTAACCTAAATTTTTAATGCTCACAGATTTCTGTGCTAGTGGCTACAAAGTGGCAGACAATACTCCTCTAGAAATCAGTGGCAAACTTTGCTGTCATAAAGACAAAATAATGAAAAATGCTCATTAGCCTCTGTTCCTGAGTAATTTCCCCACTTCTTTCTCTGGAGTCAGTCAGCAAACAGATAGGGAAAATCCCTAAGCTGCCTGTAAGTCCTTGGTCAGTCACTGGTAATTATTATTCTGCCATTGCATCAAATATATAGAAATATTTTATATAAAATCTCCCGTTGCAAGCAATGTTTACTGTTTGCTTGGTGAGGACCACAAGCAGAAGTGAGTCTGCTGAGCTCCGTCTCTTTCAGATTCAGGAGATAACGAGTCTCCACCCTAAAATACACTTTACAGTTAAGAAATGCAATTTCTGTTAAACTACTGATCCAAATATAGCCTTGTACACATACAAGACAGTCAAGCTGGGGCAGATGGATGTGATGATAAGAGAAATAGACTAAAAGCAGAGTTTCATGGCCAATCTCCTCTCAACACAGCAAAGGATTTCTCTTGTGGGAAACTCTGGCTCTTCCTACTTCTACTGTCACTGATGAGGCTGCACCTCAAATTCTGGTTTGTGTTGAGTTTTGGGCTCCTCACTCCAAGACAGACATCGAGGTGCTGGAGAGTTTGCAAAGAAGAGCAGTGGAGCTGGGAAAGGGTCTGGAGCACAAGTCTGATGAGGAGAGGGGCTAGAGGGGCTCATCCTGGGCAAAAGGAGGCACCTTCTTGCTCTCTGCAGCTCCCTGCAAGAGGGTAGAGCCAGATAGGGATCCATCTCTTCTCCCAATAAACAGGTGATAGGACAAGAGGAAGGAGCCTCAAGTTGCAGCAAGGAAGATTTAGATTTAATATTGGGAAAAAATATCCACCAAAATGGTTGTCAAGCCCTGGAAGAGGCTGCCCAAGGTGCTCAGGGTGGAGTCACCATCCCTGGAGGGATTTAACAAACATGTAAATGTAGCACTTGGAGACATGGTTTAGTGGTGGCCTTGGCAGTCCTGGGTTAACATTTGGACTCGATGATCTTGGAAGGCTTTTCCCAACCTAAATAATTCTGTGATTCAAGACCCGAATGAACACCTGCCAGCACTGGAGATAATGTTGTGTTCTTGGCCTTAGATGAGATAAATCAGTGGGAAAACTTCATTGACTTTGGCACAGGTTGTATCTTATTTTCAATTCCATGAATCTAAATTGTTAATCTTTTGCTAAAAGTGTTTGGAGATGCCCCAAACACTTCAGCTGGGGACACAGAGAGTCACCTGTTCACATGGTGTTTCCTTATGAATCCCATTGGCTGGGGCTTGGGGGATTTATTTCTTCAGAAAGTCCCAAGTTGGTTTATGTCCTGAAACAGAGGAGAGACCTAGCCAAAGAATAAAGGGAAGATGTTATATTAAGCATGTGTTTTAAGAAGAAATTGCTTTATCTGTGTAGCACCTCACTTAAAACCAAGAGATATAAAAAAGTATAATTCTCTGAAATCAATAGGATTTTTACCTTTCAGATTCTAAGGAGCTTAGGTGATGGCCAGAAGATAGATGGGCTTATTTTTTTAATTGCAAACTTTGCTGGGAAGAATATAAATCCTAACCCAGTGGCTATAGTGTTTTAATTAGTTTTTTTCAGCAAATGTACAATCCATGGGTAATGAAGAGAACTTTTACTATTAAAAATATAATACTAATATAGGATTTAATCATGTGACAGTGTCCTGAAGCAAGGACTCTTTTGCCTGTGTATCATTGTCCTGGCAGCAAGATAAGTTTTTCATTCCCAGATTCTCTCGAAAGCAGATGTGGACTTCAGCTCAAGCCCTAAATAATACCTAAGCTTAAAAATGTCACTGTAGGCATGTGGAGGTTGTATGCATACAGGTGTGGTAGATGTTATGGGGTTTTTTAGTATAACCAGTATTCTCTCTAACCTCAGTTCCATCGGTCAGCAAATGCAGCTGTCAGTTACTGTAATAGATCAGAGACCATGGCAAGTAAGTAAAAAAAAGTCTGTGTTACAAAATGACCTGCAGTTAAATAGCTGATCTCTGGTGCTGGGTTGAGTTAGTTAATTGTCTGGTTAGGAAAAAACCTATGCCAGAAGCTTCACGTAATCATCCATTCTTCCTTCTTCTTGAGTATTTTTTCTTCTTTTCATCTAAATGGGTGTAAATGCTGGGGCAGTTGTGGATCTGTTTGCATTTCATGGAAGCAGCTGTCGTTTTGGTGGCACTGTGGTGGCATCACTGGGGGTTCCTGGTGCAGGCAGGCCTGGCAGACATACCTGAGCACCAGTGACGTACTGGGATGTGCTGGAACGCAGCGGCTGCTTGCACATCAGCCACCCTGCTCCCTGCCTCTGTGGGACTGACTCCACACACACCCTTCTGTTTGCTCAGTTCTGCTTTGTTTAACTTTTCTGGAAAACCTTTTCCATGGAGTGCCGTGTCGCGGCTCACCGCAGGGCAGGGCGAGCTCCCAGGGCAAGCTGTGTTGGAAAACAAGTCTGACCTCAGCCAGCAAAGTTGGTACTTTAACATTTTTGCCCTTCACCAGCTCTGTGAAATGGTGATATCTCACACTGGGGTGATGGGAACAGACGCTTCCCTGGGGCTGCTTTCCCCAGTCAGGGTCAGGCTGCCAGGACCCTCTCCGTGGTCAGCCTGGGGTGCAGCCCAGCAGAAGATTCCTCTTGCAAATGTCACCAGAGATGAGAATCAGAGCCTGAAAATACAAAGAAAGGTTTGAGATGAGCGTGGCTTATATCTGAGTCTTCTGCCTCTTGGGAAGGTGAGTGCATCAACCAGGGCTTTGTCATGCACTTTAACTTCTCCCAGCAAAACTATGGTGAGGTTTGGTGCACCCTGTGAAGAGTTGTGGATTTTCTGAGAAAAGTAAATAATGTGGCTTAAAACTCCTGGCCCTGTGCAGTCCTGGACCAGGTGATAAGCTCCCCAATAAGAACTGCATCATTAGAACTGTACTAAGCCCTCACAGGTTTGCATGTGTTGCTTCTTGTATTCCCATGAACCCTGAACTCAAAGCAAAACCAAGTTGAAAGAGAAAAGTTTCATCAATTACTTTTCTCATCAAAACCATATGAAATTTTGACTTTCTTATTTTTTCAGTGTGAAGCCTTTGATCAGTCCTGCCTTGTGAATGTGTGATTAGCCGGGGTTAAAATGAAATCCAAGACTGGGAACGTTTTGTGTGGCCTCTGGTTTCGAAGTGACAATTTTTCACGTGTGACCTAACCAGGTTATCCCTGGGCCGTTGCTGACAGTCACTTTCGTAAAGCCATAGCCAAAAACTGACAGGAGCTCTTGGTAAAAATACGCTGAGAAGCCAGCCTAGCCATAGCAGGATTCATTCATAATTTTTATTTTAGCATAAAAAATAAAGTTTGCTGCATTTATTAATAGGCCACATCATAATCTCCCATTATGACACCTCCTGGCACTGTATTTGGCTATATTTGGAAAATAAGACTTTCATCCAGGCCCTGAAGTTTGGAAACCAACTCTCTCCAAGCTGCTTTTCATACTGAGACACAAAGATGAAAATAATCTCATGACCATCCACTCCTGTAGTAAAATCTTGTGCAATTAAATCTATGAATCTCAATACCTGAAAAACAGGACTTGATGACACATGACAAGAGCTGAGTTAAAATATGTATGACTTAGTACCGGCACGGTGGGTAATCTTTATCATCACAAGTGTGGAGAAGATGAAATCGAGGTATGGCGTGGGGGTGCACAGCAGCAGAGTTACCTCATATATTCCCACCCCTTACCTGAATTTCAACTCTGAAAAGGAGCCCCAGAAGTATTTCTGAATAGACAATATTTTTTAAAAAAAATGGGAAAAGATCTGTAAAGATGCTTTGTATGGAGTCAGGGGTTGCTGTGGTGCTTAGTGCATCCATCTCTCTTGGTTTGCTAACTCATTACCTAGTTTGTCATGAGGAATTAGGAGGTTGAGGCAGCAAAGCTGTTTGTTCCACTTCAGTCTGAGTCCAGCTCACAGGATCAGACCTCTCCATCCTAAATTTCATCAGGAGCCTCTGCCTCATGCTGCTGAGGCTGCCAGGATTAGCTGTCGAGCATTTGAACTGCTCCTTGTTTTACATCTCATAGGAGGTAACATTTAAGGAACTTCTAGAAGTCAAGTGGCAGGACAAGATTAATTAGGATTCCTTTCTAATCCTAATTACAATGATATTTGCTTCCCACGATAGGAGTTGTTCATTATCATATGTATAAGTTTGTTTCGTTAGCCTGTCTGCTTCCCTCCCCCCAACAAAAAAAGGTTAAATAATATTTAATACGTTTTTGCAGTCATTAAAAAAAATCAACTCTTTTTAATCTGGTAAAAACATCAGATGGGCAGAGGAGAAACCCATTCAATTCCCTATTAATTTCCCTTGCTCTCTAATTATATGCAAATCCACCAAGCCCAGGTTTTAATTCAGCTGCTCGCATTAAGAGATCAGAGGAAGATTCAAAATGGGAAAGCAGAGTTTGACGTGTCATCGGGGGCTCATACGAATTTGACTGGAAGATAAATTCCACATTTTAATTAAAATGTTTATTCCGCTCTGCACAATAATGCGTGCTTGCTTTCAGAGGAAAAAAAAGGGTATTAAGCATTAAAGGAACTAATTCCTCCTATCGAGAAAATTAGGATTTCTCTCAGGCAGACACAGGGTATCATCCAGGATTAGCGGCTGTAGCATTCTTTGTAAACATGTCACCCTTGAAAGTGAACAACAAGGAAAGCTGCTATCGCCTTACTGCTGCAGGGTGTCCACAGAGCATTCCTTTGGCTCCAGAGGGGATTATCTTCCCTCCATGGCCCCCACAGAGCCGGTTATCGTGGAAACTGGGAACCAAGTGTGAGTCAGATTAGGATGATGTGGGGGTGGCAGCGGGCAGCTCGCCTCTCCCCATGCTGGGATCACCAGAGGGATTTGGGGTCTCTGTGGGGAGGGATGTCCCTCACCACAGCCCTCACCCATTGAGCTTCACTGGTTGGCAAAGCCACTGCTAGGGAGGGAGGGAGATCTGTCCCCACACTGCACTGGAATTGTGCTGTGGAGGGGTCTGGGAGAGCCCCTGAGGAAGGCTCAGAGCAGCCGTGGTTCATTCATGTGGGAACCCTAAAAATCCATTGCTACACATTCATTCTTGGCCATCCATGTTGGAAATGTGCTTGACATTTGTATAAATTTGAAGGGATTTCACCATAGGAGAGAAATGCACACTCAAGGAGGATGATGATGTTACATATTACAATCCCTGGTTGTTTTGACGTGTCTGTTTCTGGATTGTGGCATGGGCTTGGACATGGCCACCCTTGGCGTGGTAAAACACCTTCCCTTGGTGTCACCTGAAATTGTGTGGCCTTGGCCATCAGATGCCATGGGAGAAAGCTCCCTCTGGACAAGTCAGCCACATTACAGTACCATTTTTATTTTTATTTATTATTGCTATTATTATTTTTTCCCAGCATTGTCAGCAAGTTGGGGATTTCAGACAGGGTGAGAAACTTGAGTTTGTTGTCTGTTTCTTTAAACCAGTGATGTTGTCAGATAATGAGATGTCCTCTGAAGCTGAGCTGTGAGACTAGCAGATTTTAAAAAGAGGAGAGGAGAGGAGAGGAGAGGAGAGGAGAGGAGAGGAGAGGAGAGGAGAGGAGAGAGAGGAGAGGAGAGGAGAGGAGAGGAGAGGAGAGGAGAGGAGAGGAGAGGAGAGGAGAGGAGAGGAGAGGAGAGGAGAGGAGAGGAGAGGAGAGGAGAGGAGAGGAGAGGAGAGGAGAGGAGAGGAGAGGAGAGGAGAGGAGAGGAGAGGAGAGGAGAGGAGAGGAGAGGAGAGGAGAGGAGAGGAGAGGAGAGGAGAGGAGAGGAGAGGAGAGGAGAGGAGAGGAGAGGAGAGGAGAGGAGAGGAGAGGAGAGGAGAGGAAAAAGGTGAGAAGAAAATAGGGACTATAGTGCTTGCCAGTAGAGGCTGACAACTGTCCCTTCCCAAGCCTATAGAAAAGGGGCAAATGTCCTGTAATAGGTCCCCTGTCCAGGTGTGACAGGTCCCTGTGTGACCAGCAGGGTGATGTTGCCCATGGTGGCCTTGCACCCTGGCACTGCTGTGATGTGGAGGGGCAGGTTTCACCCCTTTGATGTTTGGTTAATCGAAACGTCTTAAATCACATCAGTGTTTTTGAGGGGTTGTGTTTTGTAAACTCCCCCACACTCTTTCAAGTGCATGGGCTGGTTTTGTATTTGTTACAAATGGAAAGAAAAAACACAGCCAGCAGCCAGGACCCCTCTCCTCGTGCCCAGGGATTCTGTAAGCAAACATTTGCCTCCAGAAAACTGCACAACACTGGCACCTGGAGGGTTCTTGTTGCTGGCAGATGGCCCCAGAAGTCTTGCAGGTTTTTCCATCTGCTGCTGCAAGCACATCCCTGTAGATGAGGGATCTTAGAATCACAGAATGGTTTGGGCTGGAAGGGACCTTAAGGACCATCTCGTTCCACCTCCACTGCCATGGGCAGGGACACTGTCCACTAGACCAAGTTACTGCAAGCCCCATCTATCCTCACCTAGAACATTTCTGGGGTATGGGGCAGCCACAGTTTCTCTGGAAAACTGGTGCCAGTGCCTCACCATCCTCAGAGGGAATAATTTCTTCCCAATATCCAGGGATGTGACAACCAGGTGCCAAAGCCATCTCAGTTCGGATCCAGCACGCAGCTGGGCCTGGGGTTTGCAAACAGCTTCTTAAAGCAGGTGAAAATCCTTCAAACTAGCAGCAACAGGGATCAGGACATGACTCTCACAGTGCTGACCCTCAGTGTTTCACCAAACCTTTGCACCCTGAGGTTTGGCTGGACCTGGTGCTGCCAGGCACATGTAGGGTGACATCCCTGCTCCTTAGAGAAACAATGTCTCAAGGCTGGCCACAGGGCAAGCCTTGCCTCTGTGACATAGTTTTGTTTTGCTTTCCTGCCTTACCCTCTTGGACATTTTCCTGATTAATTCTGGGTACTGGGCAGACGGCTTGCCTTAGAGAAGTGGGGTGAAATAAAGGAGGTCAGATACTATCAGCCTCCACAGGTCAAATGGGAGCCTTTGCATTCACAGCCTCAGGCGTTACCGGTAACTCCAGGGTTTGCAGGTTTTGATTCAAATTCTCAGAACCACAGGGCATGATGGGGACGGAGATTTTTTTTTTTTCTCTGTAGCCCAGAACATGAGGGAGCCAATAACCAGGGGCGGGTGTTGCAGAACGAGCTGGGGGTTGATGCAGCCCCAGAATAAAATTGCCCTGTTTCTTGGGAGAGGCTAGCTGGGGTTTGTTTGGTGCTGCAGTGTAGCCCCTGGGTTATATTGCCCCAGCATTTGGGTTCCTTGAAGCCAAATGGCAGCACTGCCTTTTGTGGCAGTGACACATTGGGACTGGAGGGGGGTTGCTATACCCTCCTGAGCAGAGGCTTTGAGCATCACAGCAGGAGCGTTTCCCAAGCAAGGCAAGCATTGCATGGGGGCACTTTCTGCAGGTTTGAGGAGGCATCTGGAGTGAGGTGGCTCTTCTGCTGAATGGAATTGTAAACATTGGGTGGTGATGTCTGAATTTCATTTTCTGAGGTTCCACCTCTGGTATGGGCTGTAGCTGCCTCCACACTTGCCCCTTGTCACCCTAAGAGAGCAATCTCTGGGAGGGACTTTTCATCTTTATTTTTCCATGCCTTTTTTTTAATTTTTTTAAATTTTCAGGAAGAACCACCTACATCTTTCTCTTAGAAGATAAACACTTGAGAAGTGAAACAGCTCTTCCTGTACCCGTAAATGGTGAAAAACTCCGCTTATTTCCCCTGCAGAGTTTGACTGCAAAGTAATAACCATTATTGCTTAAAACCAGAAACCAGCAGCAGCACAGAAGGTCACTGAGAAATTTTAGAAGGTTTTTAAGTTCTTGCCCTGTATTTCCCCCATCACTGTAAGTGTTCAAGGCCAGGTTGGATGAGGCCCTGAGCAACGTGGTCTAGTGGGTGGTATAGATCTGCCCGTGGCAGGGAGTTGTAGCTGTGTTATATTTAAGGTCCCTTCCAACCCAAACTGCTCTGTGATTCTGTGATTTGTCCCTATCATGTCTGGAGCTTGGTCACCCCTCTAAGTGCTGGGACACAGAAGGTGAGAAATGCCAGGGATCCTGTTCTCTGATGGGCATCCCAGTCACAGAGGAATCAGGATTGGGGGAACTGAGTTTGGCCACTAAGGCAAGCACATCCCCTGGAATGTGCAAAGAAGATCAGGGCTACCCAGGTGCTTCATCAGCATTTTCGAAGCAGAGCTGGATTTTAAAGAAGCTGAAAGAAATTAAGGGGAAAGGGAAGAGTTGAGGAAATTAATGCTCCATCAACCACAAAATGTAGAGTGCAGGGATAAAAACCAGAGTGAGGGCAATGTTTGGATAAAAACCTGAGCAAGGACAATATTTGCCTGTATGTGTGATATGACTCTTAAACTAATCAGCTCCTTGTTGCAATTCATATGCAGAATTAATGCCAGAATTAATAACTGCAAATTATTCCTTTCCTCTCCATCTGCTGCTCATAAGCACGTCAGGGCCAGCCAGAGGCGGGGTGCATGGGGCAGTGGAACTCTTCTGATCTTGGGAATGAGGTCTCTGGAGGAGCCCTTGGTGGTGCTGAGGGTAGGAACCAGATGCAGCTCTCTGTGCCACAGCTACGCAGTGCCACAGACCTGGGCAGTGGCCAGGGAGCTGCTGCTGCTGCTGCTGCTGCAGCCCAGATTTGGCTGGGGGGGTGCACTGCTGGATGAGGGCAGTGCCTGAGCATGGGTGGCTTTAACTTTCCCTGTTTCTTTTCCTCTGCGGCAGCGGGCTGGGGCGCTGGGACTGCAGCAAAAGTGAGAAAAGAGAGAAAAGCATTCTGAGATGGGAAATGAGTCAATTCTGCCTTTGCTCGCGGACTGCCGAGGGCTCCGGCCCCAGCCCTGCAGTCAGTGCCAAAAACAGTCTGCAGTGGGTACTTGGAGTGATCTCTTGTCACAGCATGTCCTGCTGTTAACACCACGGGGAAATGAGGGGCCATGGTGTCTGCTGACACAGTCAGGGGCCCTGGGCAGGGAGGTGCTACCAGAACTTAGGGTGTGCAGAGCTGACTTTGAGTCGTGGGCTCTGGGTCTCCAGTGTCCCAAGTGACAGCATTCCTCTGGGAGTCCTCCTGGAAGCCCTCCTGGCATCTGATGCTGTGGGATGTGCCTGATAATGTCCTTAATCATACCACATAATCACAGGATGGTTTGGATTGGAAGGAACCTTAGAGATCATCCAGTTCTTACCCACTTGCCATGGACAGAGACTCCTTCCGCTAGACCAGGTTGCCCAGGGCCTCATCCAAGCTGGACTAACGTCCCCAATACATCCCTCATCATTTGTTAATTTGGATTGATTGGAGGATAAAGAACAAGAGGCACAGTGGCCCCGGTCACAGGTAGCTTCGCCAGCAGCAGCGCATGCTTGGTGCAGCCTGACCTTATACCTTTCTTCCTGTGGCACAATGACTAATTTTGCAGTGAGGAGGAATTAATTCCTCATTGAATCAGCAACAGCAAACCTTGGTAGGTTTTGTTTTTCATAGCCGACACATCGACTCATCTCACTCTCTCTGAGAAGTGACGTCAAAGCAAACACGTATGGGGCAACTGGGGCTGGACTGCAGCCTGCAGCTCCTGTGCTGCACCCAGGCACCCACGCAGGGCACGGGAGCACGGAGACCTGCTGGGAGCTCAGCCCAGCATCTGAGCTGAGAACAGCCTTGGGGAATGCTCCCAGCAGCCAGGCACAGCGCAGCCAGTGACACAGGGCTCTGAGACTGCCAAAAACCCCCTCTGCCATGGTGGTGATGGCCACCAGCATGGCACAGCTGCCAGCCCCAGTTCCCTTCCCTTGGCCCCTCGGTATGCACAGGCCACTGCTGGGCTGGCCCATAGCTCTTCATTTTCTCTGTCTTTGGGGCTGGCAATGTGGGAAGATTTGAAAGTGATGTGAGTAATTTCAGCTGACTGTGGCTCGGCTCCCTGGCGAGGCTGGAAACCACAGCGCTTGCCCTGGCCACCAGCTCCTGCACCCCAGCGCTCTGTGCTGTGGGGGACGGATCCTGCACCCTCCGGGGTGCTCCCAGCCTGCCCTCATCACAGCCAGGGTCATGGGGGCACCTGGCTGCAAGGGTCAGAGAGGGGTTCTGGGACTTTCCTCTCCCTGCAGGCTCCTGTGGATGGACAGTGGCTCCCACAGTTTTCCAGCAGTTTTTGCTCTTGGGATGTTGGCTGATGTTCTGGGAGCTGTGGTTTGTGCAAGGCAGGCAGCACCCTGTTATTCTCCATGGGGAGCACAGCACCCCTTGAAGTCACATCCCCAAAGAAAATTTAACAGCATGAAATTTAACATTTTTCACTATTGGAAGGGGCAGTAGACTTAATCTACTTTAATTTAGTTCTGAATTGTCTTCTACCAGAAAATTCATTAAAGTCATTCCCATCCCTTAAAGCAGTGGTGGAGCCCAGCACTGGTGGGATGTTAGAATCTCAGCAGCCCCCCAGGCTGCATGATGTGACCACTGCTACTTTTAATAGGTATGTTCAGTTGTAGCAAGGAATACTTTTCACAGATTACAAAATATCCTCTTTTTTTCATTTGTTTCTTTTCCTAAACTGATCCAAGCAGAAAAATAATTTATTTTTTTTCTACAATACTTTCAGTGTTAAAAACTCAAAAGAGTTTTACCAGCCATGGAAATTTTTTAGTTTGATCATTTCACTCAAATTTTGACTTTTGGCCTTCTGTGCTACATTTTTCTAAGTATAGCTTTAAAGTTTAACAGAAAAATCCTCTATCATACCAGCAAAGTAAAACTACTCATTTTCAGCATGTCATGACTAAATAGATAAGCCTGTAAAAAATGAATTAAAATACTTGCTCTAAAATGAGGTGCTTTCCAGAAAATGTTTGATTATAATCTCGCACCATTCTCTAGTGAAAACCCCACATTTTGATTTATCCCCCTCATTTATAGTTCCGATCAACCAGCACCATCCCAGCAGCTTGTATAACCCCACTGCTACCTGTGACCAGAGCATGTGTGATGGAGAATGGGAGCAAAGGCAAAGGCTGTTGAGCCTGATCAGGCACCTTGGGGCCAAAATACCCTGGAACTCCAATGGTGAGGGTGATCCTCATATGCAAGATCCACTGGATGTGCTCAGAGGAGAGAGAGTTTTCTGTCTGGCCTTGAGATCCCATCACAATCACACACCCAGGCATGAGTGGGGAGATCTAATTCTGCCTTGCCAACAATTGATCTTTCTTAATAATTAATGCCACTGTCTTTTCTCTTTGTTCTTCCAATTACCTCTAGTTGTTAAAGTCACACCTTGGCTTCAAGGAGGGATCTTCTTCCCTCTGTAGCATTGGGGTTTTCAGTCATTTTCAGGGAGGTTGGTGCTGGGAGGGGGATGCACTGCAGCATCAGTGTCTGGCCCAGCACACAGGGGAGGAGGGGGCAGCACTCACATGGGAGCTGGGCACTCAGCAGAGATGCAGTTTAGCAAACTTGAGGGAAGGGGGAAAGCCCTCCAGGCCTGCAAACCCCATCCTGCTGCTCCATCCCCTCTGGAAATACCATTCTGTGGTTGCTGTAAATGTGTCTCTTCATTTCTGTATGAGGTCGTGGCTGCACAGCTCATTCCCCAGCCTGTCCTCAAAGGGCTGTGCTGGAAGAGGTGAGGCAAAGCTCCTTGGAGCCCCTTCACATCCCCCCATGGCTGCTGAAGGACAGGAGGTGACAGACTGGTGTTGGCGCCATGATGTTTGGCACCAGCAGCATTAGTTTTGGTGGGTGGGTAGTGAGCAGCTCTGTCACTGCAGCTCTGTGCTGTGTTGAAGCCCAGGAGACAAAATAAGATGTTTTACCAAACCACAGCACGTCCCCTGTGATGTCCTGACCAGCAGCACCTGGTGTCCTCCCAGGGGACCTTCTGAGAGAACACCAAACCACTGCCTTCATGTCAGTTCAATCCTCTTTACATCAGGTTAATTTTATGGCATAAAACATGGTCAGCTGCTAAGTCCTGGCTTTGAAAAGCCTCCTCAAGGTTCATGTGCTGCAGCTGATTTGCAGGAATGTAATCCAGACCTTGCAAAAAACAGGAAATTGATCCCGTTTCTCTGGCATATGGATTTCTATAAGCCAGGTATGGTTTCATGGGGAAGACCAGGAGCTGCAGTCATGGCCATGGGTCACAACCATTGGCAGCTGAAGTCTCTGAACCAGGATCATCATGGATTTTTCTCTTTATTTCTCCATATTTTTGTGCAGCATTTCCTTCTTCCCTTAATTTTGAGAGATGGGTTCCTGTAACAAACTCCCTAATGGGGAAAGTGGAAAGGGGGATAAATAAACCCCTTGCAGAAATTTTTCTTGTCTCCTTGCTGGTCATCCTTCCCCACCAGATCTTCATGGCTTTAAAGAGTAGAGAAGTTTTTGAGTGAAGCAAAGGCAAATGTAGAAGGGTCATGGGGAAGGCAGCTCTTCTTACTGGTGCAGCATGTTGTTTTCCATCTGAACTGATGGAAAAACTGAGTAACTGAGCTGCAAGTTTTGTTGTACCACCAGGTTACCATTGAATCATTGAATCTCAGAATGGTTTGGGTTGGAGGGGACCTTAAAAATCATCTCCTTCCAATCCCCTGCTATGGGCAGGAACACCTTCCACTAGCTCTAAGTCCAGTCCTACCTGGCCTTGAACTCTTCCATGTTCTGCTTTGGTGGAAGGAGGACAGCCCATGCGTTATTCTAGCCATGTGTACTCCCTGCTTTTCCCTGGGGAGGTATTCTGCAGATCAGCATCAGAACAGTTCAGCTGCCTTTGGAGTGGTCTGTGTCCTCTGTCATTGCTCTGAAAGCTGTTCACAGTCACCAGGCAGTGAGGCTGGCTGGTGAATGGTGCTCTGCTTTGGATCAGGCATGAAGCAAATGGGAAAGGAAGATCTGCCCTACTTTGAACAGAAGAAATGCTTGAGTTGAGGTTTTCTAAACAGCTCAACATTGAGCTTGTTCTGCTCCAGTATCGTGTTAGAGTGTACACGTAGAGCTGCATGTCCGTCGTTTAGGCTTTGTGGCTCTTAAATAAGCTAAACCATAGCTAATTTTAGAAATATCACTGAAAAGCTCTTCTTCATCTCATTTTATGGCTAAGAATAGAAAGAGCTCAGAGCTCCAAACATGTGTTTAACTAAGCAGGAACCAGCCCAGTGCTGCTCTCAATGGGAAAACCACATAACCCATGGCCCTGCTGCAGGACAGGAACGCCTGCACCACCCCAGTTTGTGCTGGGAAGGGGGATCACATTCCCAGTACCCCATTGTATGCAGTAAACCTACACCTGTTAAGCTTCAGGAATTGGGGTTTTCATTCATTCTCAGATGCAAACCTGCATGCCTCTTGGTTTTTATTTGCATGAGCAAACCTTTGTGGGAAAGGCAGATGTAAAGCAGCGTCTCCATCAGTCTGTTTTCCTTTCCGCTTCATGAGTTTCCTCCTCAGAGCAGGGATGCAAAACACAGGACTTGCCCAGGGCTCCCAGTTCACTTGGAGTGGCTGGGATAGGTCCAGGATGGGTTGATCAGAGCCACTGTCTGTGTCTGTGCCTCTTTCACCAAAGCCAGATGGAGCTTCGTGCTCGTTCTGCATGAGCAAAATCATTACAAAAGTGAAAGGCACCAGTGAATTGAGTCCAGGGATCCTAAATGACTTGTCAAAAGTCACACAGCAAATCATCTGTAGACATCCAAGCGAGGCTGATAAAAACTGGCTGGCAGGCCCAGCTCCTAGCCCCTGGAGAGCTGTCTGACCTGCTCTGTTCCCAAATTTACCATGTTTTGGAGTGCTGTTAGTCCTGTTCCTTTTTGTGGATTTATCGGGGACAAATCCTAACATTCCACCACCAAGATGAAGTCAGTTTGGATTTAAAGGCAACCATGGGCGAAACTGGGCATGTAGGAAACAGCACGAGACGCTCGAGGGGAGGAGGCTGCATAGATGGCAACATGTCTGTTTCTGTGTGTCTGTGTGTGTCTGTGTATCTGTGTGTGTGTGTCTGTGTGTGTGTGTGTGTGTCTCTGTGTGTGTGTGTCTGTGTGTGCGTGTGTCTTTGTGTGTGTCTGTGTGTCTGTGTGTGTGTCTGTGTCTCTGTGTGTGTGTGTGTCTATGTGTGCGTGTGTCTCTGTGTGTGTCTGTGTGTCTTTGTGTGTGTCTGTGTGTCTGTGTGTGTGTCTGTGTCTGTGTGTGTGTCTGTGTGTGTCTGTGTCTGTATGTCTGTGTGTATGTGTCTGTGTGTCTGTATGTGTCTGTGTGTGTCTGTGTCTGTGTGTCTGTGTATCTGTATGTCTCTGTGTCTCTGTGTGTGTGTGTCTGTGTGTTCCTTACAGCTGTGCAGCTCTTCCAAACAGGTTGCTGTCTCCCTGCCCAACACACAGGAGGAATTCCTGTTGTGTTCACCCAAAAGAACTTTTTCCAAGGTGTTTGGCTCTGACAGCCATGCTGTGCGTAACCAGCAGTAGCTACAAGAGGAGACAGATTTTTCTTTGCTTCCTTTTCCTGGATTTTTTGCATCTCCAGCATTACCTCAGCTCCCTCTGGTCCTTCTCCAGCACTGGAGCTCACTCCAACAGGGATTTCAGCCCAAGGGCTAACTGGTGACCACGTCCTGTTTTCAAAGGCATTACCCTCAGTGTTTAATGGTGGCCTTGGCAGTGCTGGATTGCCAAGGTTGGACTTGATGATCTCTATAAAATCTTTTCCAACCAAATGATTCTGTGATCCTGTGTCTATCTTTGCATGACAGCTCTGATTAATAAAGCTCAAACATGACTTCCACAGTCAATATGAGGGATTCACTGTGAAAGTCCAGATTTAGACCCTGTGGTAGTCCAGGACAGAGAACAAGAGCTTTGCATTGGGTAACACACTTGGAGCATTCATCCTGGAATAAAAGATACTGGAAATGAATGGGAAAAAAGTTCTGAACTTTGAAAACTTCATGCTGGTTTGATCTGTTTTCTTATCCAAGAAATCATCTCCAGCCGTTGTCCCTGCTCGGCTTATGGATTTTTTTTTTTTTTTGGTAGGATGCTGCAGTGTTTATTTAGTAATTTGTTTAGTGTTTGTGTAGTGTTTTTAGTCATTCCCAAGCTTGCTGGCAACAGCAGAACTGCAGAGGGCACTGGCCCTCCTGGATCCTGATGACTTCTGAGTGCTCTCCTTGGTTGTGTCTTGCAGTCCAACAAAGTTCCCGTGGTGCAGCCGTCGCACGGAGTGCACCCGCTCACCCCGCTCATCCCCTACAGCAACGACCACTTCAGCCACGGCTCCCACTCGCCCCACCTGCCCGCTGACATCAACCAGAAACAAGGTAATGGCACCACTGGGACCTGTGTGCTGCCAGGGGGACAGAGCTGGAGGCTGCTGGGGCTGGCACCTTCCTGCTCCCAAATCAATGGGAAAAATCAGGACCTTTGGTCAGCTGGGACATTGCTTAGCAGTAGGAGGTTATTTAGCTTATTGGCAGTGCTTGTGTCTTGCAGTCCAACCCTTGTGATCTGGCCCTGAGCAGTTTGATACCAAAAGTGACAGCCCTGCTGATGGAGTGTGCTCAGTTCTCTGTACAAGCTGTCCTGCACCTTGAGACCAGACCAGAGCCTGCCCGCTAATGTACAAGAGTCAACCAGAAAATGGAAAGTAATCTTTCCTTTGACTCATACCCAAACTGTTGTCAGGTTGTCATTTTGAGAAAATAAATGCTTGAAACAGGAAATATTTTGACTAAACAGGATCGGTGTCTGAAAATGGACCGGATTGTGACATGTGTGTCCCCGTAGCCACATGTTATGTGGTTGTCACCTGGTTTGGCTTTTTGTGCTCCTCTGTGAGCCCAGGCTGAGCCAATTGGCTCATGAGGCTATGGAGCAAAATACAGTACTTTGAGGTCAAACCCTCTAAAATAAACTGCAAACACAGGTATGTGTTGAGGAATTCATCCCTGTCCATTGTTCCATCATTCTTCATGGGTTCCTGGCAAACTGAGTGTAAAATCAAACTTTTCTCAACCTTACATTAGTGCAGAACATCTGTTCAGATTACCCAGGTTTTTACACAAACCTGGGCTTGATTTCATGGGAAAGCAAGCAAACTGACAGTTTTGTGTCAAACTGCATTCAGGAAGGAGGTCAGTGTCCATCAGAGCCCAGAAACCAGTGCCAAAACAGAGGCACAAAACCAACTGTTGTGATTTGGGCAAAGGCCTCCACCCAGGAGTGATCCAAACTGTCCCAGACGCATCAGCTTCACCAAATTAACATCATTGCTAAAACAATGGGTTATTGAGGATGCTCTTGGTGGGAGGACCCACTGAATAATCCCTGGTCTGAACCTGGAGGCCACACTGTGGACTCACCAGGGATGCTGATGGAAGGGTTTAGGTCTGGAGGTCACATTGTGGACTCCTTAGGGATGCTGATGGGTATGATTTAGGTCTGGTGTAAGAAACACCCAGGCACATCCTGGTTGTCTTCCAGGCAGCACACTGCCTGTCAGCCATCAGAACGTAATAAACTCAACAGAAAAATAGGAACAGTTAACAAAATAAACCTACTAAAAGCTCAGGTAATGGCTGAGTTTGAGTCTGAGAGAAAGTGTGCATGAAGGTAACCTCACACACCTTTCCCACACTGCCTCTGCTGTACCTGGCAGAGCTCTGCCCCTCCAGGAGCCACTTGTGAGCTGGGACTCACTGTCAGCCTGGGAACCCTTAAGTGATGCAAGAGCAGCTCACCCAAGGGCAGAGCTGGTTATATCCCTCTGTGGAGGCTACAACTGGCACTGGAGCAGTCCCTGAGCACTCACCTCTGTGGTGGGTCAGTCATTCTAGGACACTGTCCTTGGGCTGCCCACCTGCACCCTCAGTGCAGGCACTGTCCAGTCTCCCCTTCCCATTTAGCTTGTACTTCTACAGACACAGGGAGTCTGTTTGTCCCACAGACCCCCCATGTGCTGCTCAAGGAAAGGTTCATCATCCTCAGCTGGGCCCAGCCTTTGTGGAGCAGCTGTGATCATCCATGCCCCATCCCATCCCTGCTGGGGAGAGGGTTTTCTTCCATGTTCATCCTGGAGGTGCCCCATCTCTGTGTTCATCACTGAAATGCTCCCATTATCACCCAGTGTAAGTGCCTGAGAGTCACTCTCATACTCATTCTCCCAGCATCCCTTTAAAGTTTCCCACAGTAGCCCAAGGACACACAGACAAGGAAATACAAGCAGAAATTCTGAGTCAGTGGCTGGTGCCCCAACCACTGGGCCAGCAAGAATAACTTGTGCTCTGACTTACGCAACTCGTCTTGTTGGGGGTGCAAATCTGAGGATGTTCCATCAGCTGCCTTGTGCAGGGCTGGTTTTGTTTGACCCTCCATGGGCCACTGAGTCCTACTTGAAGCAAATCTCATACTAGGTTATATATTCCTGTCAGGTCAGTTACATATTTATTTTAGCTGACTCCTAATAAAATGCTTAGGAATTATTGTCATTCCTAATTAATAAGGTATCATTCATACACCTGGGAGAAAAATCCAGTTGCAACTGCTTGCAACTCATCACCAGTTTAGTCCATGTATTTATCTAGGACAGCCACTCAACAATCCCTGTTCCCAGTTTTTTTCTGAGGCTCAATAGCAGCCATCACTACACCATGCTGTGCCAGAGCTCAGCCCCAGCACCCCTCCATTTTCCCAGTCCAGGGGTCAGCTGGAGGCTGTTTTTGCCAGCAGCACCGTGGTTGTCTGAGGCCCACCCACAGCCCCAGGCACACAGGATGTTTTCCAGCCCAGACAGGAACAGAGCAGTGCTGTGGCTGTGTCCCCTGGCCATGCTGCCCATGCCAGCGGCTTTGAAGATCACACAGGGATTCCCCATGCAAAGGGTGAATTCCCAGCTGGCACCATACCCACCTCCACAGTTCCTTGGCACCCACAGAGCTGCAGAACAATTGTTTTGAACTCAAATTGCTTAAAATTAAGTTAGAAGTGATGCCTGCTGGAGCATCCCCACTGCCTGCTCACGGGGGGTCCTGCAGATGACTGATGGAGAGGGAGCATAGGAATGGCTTTGACCATCCACTGAGCACCTGAGTGGGCTCTCTGGGAAAGGCAGACGCATGCCTGGAGTCAGCCAAATCCTTACCAAGCACGGTGCTGCTTGGCCTCAGGGTGGCATGGAGCCGCTATGATGCTCGTGCAAGGGCAAGATGCCTCCTCCACCCCCCCTTATGTTTGTGATTTTGCAGCAATGTGGATGACCCACCACATTCCCACAGAGGGAACCACAGGATGCACCATCCTGCCACCTACAGATTTTGTGTAGCTGTCCACAAGTGCTCACAAATGAAGCAGCCAGGGGGTTGGGAACGATCCAGGTCAGCCAGGGAGCGCAGTGCCAGGTTCAACTCCTCTCCTTCTCCCTTCTTCCAGGAGTGCACCGTCCATCCCAGACCTCAGACATCCCTGGTTTCTACCCCCTGCCCCCCGGAGGAGTGGGCCAGATCACGCCGTCGATGGGATGGTGAGTGAGGAGGGCTGGCACAGCCCAGCCCTGGAGGGATGGGGCACTGGGCCACCCCCTGCGGCTGCTCTCTGTCACCTCCACGGTGCCCCCCCAGCTTCACCCCTCCTGTGTGCTCTGTGAACAGGGAGGAGAAGGTGGCCCTGTCTTGGAGGTGGGAGCAGACCCGTGGAGAGGCTGAAGGCTTCATACAGGCATCCCTGGAGAGGGGTACAGCCTGCCCAATTCAAAACTGCCTCCTGCTTTACATCTGTCTGTGTGGATTAAGGAACCCATAGAGAGCTTCCTACCCACCCCTCCTAATCACAGCAAAAGTCTCTTTTTTGAGTAGGAGGTAATTTTCTCCCTCACTGGACTTTTTGGCACAAACAGTGCTTTCCCTGAGCACGCCACCAGCATGGAGTAATCCTGTGGGATGCTCCGTCTGCCAGGCCATGGTGTTTCTTGGGATCTGACACACAGGGAAAAAGTACATCATGGCAGAGACCTGCCAGGAAGCAACCCTGGTAGCAACAGCCTGGCCACAGCTCAGCCAGTTGGTAACCACTGCCTCAGCAGACATGGAAAAGGAAAGACCATGAGCTGGAGCACTCCCAAAATGTACCTCCTGCATGGACCAGCCCTGCAGAGCATCCTGCAAAGCACAGCCTGTTGGTAAACCTGCCCCGGGGACACAAGTTAAAAATACACCAATGTGTTCTCTGTGGTCTTTGCCACTGGCTTTTGTCCCCGTGACCGTGAGCACACTGAGAGAGCGGGTCTGGCAGGTGCTGCCATGTGGGCATCATCACTCCTCAGATGAATATTTAATCCCCAGTGATGATGTAGAGACATGGCAGAGGCTGACAGGGAGACTGGTGGCTGCAGGTGGCAATTCAGGGTTGCTGGGATGAGGAGAGAGTGCAGGGCAGGTGGTCACAGGGACAGTGGCCAGATTCCCCCAGTGCTGGTGGATAAAACCCTGGCAAAGCGTAGCAGAGAGCTTCAGGTACAAGAACCTATTGCAGAGTGGGAAAAGGGAATCTTCTTAAATCACAAAGTAAAATGTTAGCTTTTGTCTTTGTTTTGTTTACGAATTTCATGTTCCAGATATTTAACCACGAGGAAACAGAGGATGAGGCCTTTGATACAGAGTCTGGCTTCAAAGAGATTACATTTTGCCTTCTGTGCTAAATCTGTTACTTTTGGGTGGTGATTTAACTCCTCATATGATGTGATTCATCCTCAGGAAAAACAAGGACTTGGGTGACTGTGTTGTAACATGAAATAAATAGTTGGAGCAGGGAGAAAGGAGCCTGTTTGTCAAATGGAAGGTCCTCTCCTGGGTTAGGATGATGCTGTGCAGACAGCCCTGGGCTCATGAAGGGAGAGCAGTCTGGTTGTTTATGGAGATTTTGTGGGGCAGTTGGTGGTGAAGAGAGCTTTCATGGCTGAGAGCTGCTCCAGCATCCGTGGGGTTTGGTATCCTCCTGCAGCCACATCAGATGCCTTCATTAATGACTAATGGAGCAGATATGGTGAAGCAACAAACGGCCTGACATGCAGAGAGCAGCACCTTGAGGCACATGTGTCTAACAGAGCTTTTGCTTTTTCTTTTCCTTGCCTGAAATGTATGGAAAGAACCCCAAACCCACTTGTGCAGTGCCTAGTCCTCAGCTGAGGCTCAGCACACTGCTGTGGGTGGGTGCAGAGGCACTGAAGCCTGGCAGGTTCATGGCAGCATCCCCCCTTGCCAGCAGCAGGGGCTCTGTGCCAGGGAGGGGTGTGCTGGGGATGGTCATGCCAGGGATGCATCCCAGAGAAGCTGTGGCTGACCCATCCCTGGAAGTGTTCAAGGCCAGGTTGGATGGGATCTTGAGCAATCTGGTTTAGAGGAAGGTGTCCCTGCCCACGGCAGGGGATTGGAAGTGACTGATTTTTAAGGTTCCTCCCAGCCCAAACCATTACAGGACTCCATGGATGTGCTGGTGACACCAAGTCAGGTGCCAGGCCAGGGCAGCCACACATGGGAAGCAGCTTTCCTCCACAAGCTGGCAGGCAGGAGCTGGGCAGAAACTGGTTTTGTTCTCACTGCGTGCTTCAGGAGGAGGAGCTGCAGTCACTCTCTCTGTAATTAAGCTGGGCTGACAGTCAGATAAAAGCTTCCAAGAGTCCAGTCCAGTGAGTTTTGCCTATGGGAGCCTGGCAGTTAACATTAGCCAGGAACCTGCAGATGGTGTCACTCACCTGTGCCCGGGGCTGAGTGCACTGGTGCCATGGCAGCCTCTCCACCACCCCACAGCCCTTTTTTCTGGGCCACCCTCCCATCACCAGGTGATCCCCTGGAAACAGGCTGAGAGCTGGGGTCGTTCAGCTTGGTGGGGTTTCAAGGGAGGCCTCAGAGCCCCTTCCTATACCTAAAATGAGCTTATAAAAAAGAGAGAGAGGGACTTTTTATATGGGCAGATAGTGATAGGACAAGGGGGAACAGTTTTGAACTAAAAGAGGAGAGTTAGATCAGATGTTAGGAAGAAGTTCTTTATGCAGAGGATGGTGAGGCCCTGGCACTAGAGATATTGCAGCTGCCCCATCACTGGAGGTGTTCATGGTCAGGTTGGACAGGGCTTGGAGCAGTTGGATCTAGTGAAAAGTGCCCCTGCCCGTGGCAAGAGCTTGGAATGAGATGAACTTTAGGGTCCCTTCCAACCCAAACCAGTAATTCCATGGTATGGGCTGTAATCCTGCACTCCCATCAGGGAGTGATTCTGCAGTTGCTTTAATTTGCATGTCTGAGGGATTTTGGATGAAGCTGCAAGTGCCCAGCTCCATTCCTATCCCTATATCCCGGCCTCTGGAGTAACACAGGTCGCTTCTGGATTATCTCCAAGTGTTTTCTCGGCCCTGGGGCAGCCGCCTCCATCTTCAAAGGCTGTTTCAGTTTCCCGGTGTGCAGCAGCACTTGGCTGTTTGTTGGTGTGTTTATACCCACCAACATCTGAGGGGTCGGAGAGGGCTTCTGCCTGCCAGGGTGTAAACAGCCCCAGCTGCCTTTCCTGCAGACAGATCCCACAGATTTCAGTCAAGCCAATACACAGCAGCAGGAACGGGAGCCTCCTTTGTGCCCAGTGCAGCTCAGGGGTCTGACTGCTGCCCCACTGTCATTATTCCTCTTCAGGGCACACACTTGTCTTTAGCCCCAAAAAAATCCCAGGCATCCAGGAGCTTGGGTCCTTCACAATACACCACAGCTAATGATAATGGACTTTTTGTGGATTTTTTCATCATTAGAGCTGAAAATAGCTGGTCTTGGGTTTGGGTACAGCTCTGTGTAGCCTGGCCAGAGTGTGAGTGCCAGCACAGTTGTAAGCACCCCATTGTGCCCCATCCCTGGAAGTGTTCAAGGCCAGGTGGGATGGGGATTGGAGCAACCTGGTCTAGTGGAAGATGTCCCTGCTCATGGCGGGGTGGGTTGGAATGAGATGAGCTTTAAAGTCCCTTCCAAGCTAAACCATGCTGTAATTCTATGATCTCAGTTTCCATGTGCGGTTTTAGGCTAGAAGCATCTTTTGGCAGGTTTGCAGAACAAGCCAAGGTATTTTTGAGCTATTTCCATATGAAAATGTGGGGGTTCCCTTGCTGGGAACAACAAGGAACTTCCTGCATAGTTATTTTACTATCTCAAAA
Organism: Acrocephalus scirpaceus scirpaceus; assembly: GCA_910950805.1. Classification (NCBI taxonomy): domain Eukaryota; kingdom Metazoa; phylum Chordata; class Aves; order Passeriformes; family Sylviidae; genus Acrocephalus; species Acrocephalus scirpaceus. The sequence continues at coordinate 8,699,069 of OU383785.1, forward strand.
GTAATTTCCAGCCCCAGGTCTGATACATGCCTGGTCCCCAGTAGGAAACAACTTTCAAAAAGAATGCAGGACTGAGCTTTTGGCTTCTTTAAAACTGATGGGTGTCCTTAAAAGGATGTGCTGGGGAAATCAGAGCATTCCTGAAGCACAAAGGCAGGGTAGGTACCTTCTCCCCAGACTCCAGGACTGTCCCGTGCTTGAGGCATCACAGTGTCACAGAGTAGATGATGTTGGAAGTGACCACAGTGGGTCATCTGGTCCAACCTCCCTGCTCAAGCAGAGTTGTTGCAGAGTACATGGCACAGGATTGCATCCAGACAGTCCTGGGATATCTCCAGTCAGAGAGGCTCTGCACCCTCTCTGGGCAACTTGTTCCAGTGCTTGGTCACTGCACAGTAGGGAAGTTTTCCTCATATTTACCTTCCTGGTGCAGCTTCTTATGCACTGCGCAGAGAATCTGAGCAGGCTTTAGTTTTTTTTGCTCACGCTGCGCTCTTTTGAGCAACTTCTTCTGTGCAATAGCAACATCTCCTGATTTTTCAGCACGCCCTCTGCACCTTGCATTGTGACTGGGTAAGCTCGAAGCTGCAGCGTTAGTCAGTACCAGGGGCAGAAGGGGTCAGAATTGGATCCAACCTTTGTAGGAAGGCCCAGGTTCTCTCAAAAAACATCCAAAGCCCACACTGCCCCTCAAGGCTGAGGGACACCAAGTGTCCACCCAGCCAGGGCATCAGTGCTCTGAGTCCCGTTAGCAGAGGGTATCTTTAGGAACTGCCACGTAGCTGTGGATGCTTTATAGACTCTTTCTTCCTGATCCCAGGCAGAGCCAGTCTGTCTATCCGCTCCCGTCATGTGGATTTAGACAGCCGTACTCGTCAGCGCTTTCTGCTGGGGCTTCTTTCTCCAGGTGAGTATGAGCTGTGTGAGACAGGGCAGCTCGGCTGGTTGTGCAGCTTGCAGTTTGTGCAGCAGGAGCTTGCAGCAGACCACAGCCACCCAGGGACAGCTGTGGGAAGAGAAGGCGCTTTCAGGCAGTGTCCGGTCCAGAAGGTGCTCAGGGAATATTGAGGATGAAGGATGCACAGCAGTTGGGTTTTAATCAGCAGAACTCTAAAGAGAGTCACAAACTCCAGCCTTCAGCTCAGCGTTGGGAAAATGGGATTTTTCTCTGTGTCACTAACCCTAATCCTGAATGTGTCCCTGCTGCCACCACTGCTTTGCTCTGCAGAGATGGATCTGGTTTACTTGGTCTCAGCTTTAAAAGCAGGACAGGAGGGGGCAGGGATTTGCTGCCCCCCCCCCCCCATTGGTACATGTCAGTTCTGTGAGATACAAACACAGCTTCTGCCTTTGGGTGAGCAAAATGCATCCCCTGTGGATGGGAATCACAGAGCCCAGCTCTTCCAGGCGTGCTGCTGGGCAAAGCTCTCACGGCTCCATAGGGATGCCAGGGGCACACCAGCTTTTGCTTCTGCCTCATGTCCTGAAGAGCTTTTAGTGGAGATTTCCCACAGGAAAACCATGCAAACCCTTGCTCAACGTGAGCCCTTAGCCACACAGAAACCTGGATCCATGCAACTCTTGATCCATACAACACTTGATCCATGCATCCCTTGATCCATGGAGCCCCTTAGCCCTGCAGGAATGCTGCCAGCCCTCCTTTCTCACAAGATATCACCCATGCACAGCCTCAGAAGTGAAGGCAAGCAGAGTTAACGGTTTCCTGTGGAGCCCCAGCAGCCTCCCTGAGCTCCTGCCTGCAGGATTTTGGGGCGGATTTTGCAGCACTGCTGCAGCTGAGAAAGTACACCTGGTCAGATAAGGATCAGACTGTGCTGGTGGATTAAATTAAACAGCTTTTCTTTTCGTGCCAGCATATCTAATGAACAGTTCACCTCCCATGGGCAATTCTGCCATCTCAAGCTGCAGTCATAAAGTGGCAAGCTTGGCAAAGCTGACTTTGCTGGCTTTATCCTCCAAAACTCCGGAGAGAGCTAATGAAGCCTGAGAGCTAATGAGACCTCTCGTGATCTGAGCCCATGTTGTGGAGAGCATTGCTTAGGCAAGGTGCACCTCCTAGAGTTGCAGTTGTGTTCATGTTCAGACTTAGTCTATTTCTGTTAAAACAAAGGTGCGGGGTGGTCCTAATCTTTCCCATCCAAACTCCAGGTTGAGTTTGTTGTTCCTTTGTGCAGCGCTAATGAGATACTGACTGCAGCAACAGAGATTTGAGTAGCTGGAACCGCTGGGTGAAAGCACCCTTGATCTCGGCCAGGCTGACTCCTGCTGCAGGCGGGTTCCCTGGCTGTGGCACCGGATCCTTTCCATCCACGTGCCCACAGTTTGTGCCGCAGGGGTGACCCAGGGGTGGTGGGCGCTGCCTGCCCCCTGCCAGCCTGGCAGCGCCTGCATGCTTTCCATGTCCTTGCTTTCCGTCTGCTTGCGCCACGTCAGAGTCAGAGTGCGCTCCGAGGGACACCCCGGCCCCGCCGTGCCCCGGCCCGGCCAGCGCTGCCGGCCCGGCTCACGCTCTCTCTGTTGCAGGTTCACTCACCCGCTGATGCTGGGCTCTGGCATGCACACCACGGGCATCCCGCACCCCGCCATCGTGCCCCACTCCGGCAAGCAAGAGATGGAGCACTACGACCGAAACATGTGAGTGGGAAGTGCTGGCTCAGCACTTCAGTACCTCAACAGACAGTTCATTTATCACCCTCAGTGCTCACATGGGGGAGGATGGATGAACACTGAGCTGTGCATCCGAGGAGCAAATCTCGGCCCCCCCTCCTGCTCGTGCTGTTGGGTTGTTTTGGGGTCGGGTCTTCTGGTGGCTCTGATGCTGACTGCTCCTCCTTTTGTCCCACCAAGGAAACCTCAGCCAGAACCAAAGAGAGAGAAGGAAGCCAAGAAGCCCACTATTAAGAAGCCCCTGAATGCTTTCATGTTGTATATGAAAGAAATGCGGGCAAAAGTCATCGCTGAGTGCACCCTGAAAGAGAGTGCTGCCATCAACCAGATCTTGGGAAGGAGGGTAAGAGCTCACAGGGCCCAGTGTCATCACCTAGTGCCACATCCCTGTCCCTTGCAGCTTCTCTTAAGTACATAACAAACATCTGCTTCAAATCCAGGTGCTCTTAAACACAGGGGGCCAGATGTGCCCTGGTGGGTGGCCATGGTGGGCTGGGCTGGGAGGGGACAGCAGGGCCATGCCTCACTGCTGTTTGCCCTTGCAGTGGCACGCGCTGTCCCGAGAGGAACAAGCCAAGTACTACGAACTGGCTCGCAAGGAACGGCAGCTCCACATGCAGCTCTACCCCGGCTGGTCTGCCAGGGACAACTACGTGAGTGCCACCGTGCTCAGACCCCCACCTGTGACATGCCCCAGAAATGGCCTGAGAGGCTGGCTGGTGTTTACCAAACACCTGGTCCTGGCAGTGCCATTCCTGGCAGCACAAGAGCCATAGAAATTCACATTTCAGGAGTATTTTGGACACCCTCTTGGCTTATTGCCTGTCTAAAGGATGAATGATACAGCCCCCAGCAACCACAAGCATTTATTTGCTTATTGTCCAAGCAAATACAAATAGAAAGGAAGGGAAGCTTTTAAGTGCTGTGGATATATATCTTGGGAAATATAATTTTATGGAAGCAAACTGCTCTGTGCATCTTGGACAGCAGCTGAGATATCTGTGAGGGTGGTGAGGCCCTGGCACAGGTTGCCCAGAGAAGTTGTGGATGCCCCATCCCTGAGAGTGTTCAAGGTCAAGTTGGACAGGGCTTGGAGCAGCTGGGTCTAGTGGAAAGTGTCCCTGCTCATGTCAGGGGATTGGAACAGGATGTGTTTGAGGTCCCTTTCAACCCAAATAATTCTATGATTCTGTGATTTAAAATAGTGGCTCTTTTCGTAGGGGGTCTTTTCTTGTGACTTTCACGACTGTTTTGATATTACATGCCTAACAAGCTCATTAGTGAACTGAAGCAAAGCACACATAAGTCTTCAGATGTCTGTCCATCCATGCATCTCCATCATTTCCCTCACAGATCCTTTTTTACCCCTGGGAACTGCACAGTGAGTGCCCTCCATCCAGAATGACAAAACTCCACCAAGGGCAAGAAAACACCTGTAAACAGACCCAAACTCCCCCCAAAAACAGAGATGATGCAGAAAAAGCAGAGGTGATGGGAAGCCCCCAGCCCACATTTTGATGGGCACACATCTGGAGGGCATCAACATTGCTGACAGCATGGCACCATCTTCCTCCAAGACCAAGCACATCCTCCATGGAAATCCCAGTCCTGTATCATTTTCATCCGGTTCCTTGGGGAACCAAGGGCTGGTTCCTTTCTCCGGAAGATAGATGGTGGGCTCAAAAAGTGCATATTGCTCCTCCCAGCACTGCAAACCAGCTGGTTTGGGTGTTGTGGTTGTTGCAAGAGATGCTTTTCTCTCCGAAATTGAGCAAGGATGAGGAGGAGGAATGTAGGTCACTTGTGCAGCACATGATGCGGATATCAGGCAGGAAATACAGTTGCTCCCCCACTGAAGAAAAAGCTTACCACAGCTCAGAGTTTTCCACCTTCACTCAAACCACAAGAAGTCATATAAGAAGTCACGGGTCAAAGGCAGCCCTGGGAGCTGCCTGCACCACACAGCCAGATTTGCTCCCATGCTGCTGTGCCCTCATTAATCAGCTCATTAGTGAACGAGGGGAGGTGCTGCATCTTGTGAATCAGAGAGGCAGTTTGGGGATAAAATTGGACTTTTTTTATTAGTGAAAGAATGAGACATGGGTCTAGAACTGCAAAAGCACTGAAATAGATTAGTATTATTTAAAAATAAATTCCTGGGGATTTCCTAAAACTTGCCCATTTGGAATCAGGAATATCAAGAACCAGTTTCAGTTTAGGTATAAGGCACCACATTAAACACGTTATGGAAATAGGGAAGGTTCTAAAAGGGACCAAGTGCTTTTTAGAAACCTAAGGAGGAGGAATAAGAATATGACAGGAGCATCAGCTATTGCTCATACTGTCTCCCTTGCATGCAGCAAATCTTGTTTAATTCTGTTAATCTCATTAAACTTACTAAATAAATTATCAATTCATTAATTAAAACAATTATGGGTGGGATCCCCAGGTGAGATGCATCAGAGTGGGCTGAGGAGTTCTGGCTGGCAGAGGTGCTGAGCAGCACAGGCACAGGCACTGGCTTTATTACAGCTGGTTTACATCCACTAACATTTTCCCTCACACTCTCTGACACAGCCTGCAGCATAAGTCCAGGCCTTAGCTGTGTTTGCAGCATAGACCTGGACTCACAAACCAGAGTGTGGAGCAGTGTGGTGAGAAGGAGATGGAGCTGATGTGGGAGTAGCAGTGGGGACATGGCTGCCATCACCTCTTGAATTTATTGCAGTTTCTAAATACACACAGATCTCATGCAATGCTGAGCCAAAATGCCTGTGGTGCTGGATCCAGGGGTACTGGAAATGAGGGTTAATCCCTGAGAAAAGGCACAAGCCCAGAATGAATTTGTGCTGCGCACAAGCCATAGCAAGTACTCAAAAACACATTTGTGTTTCAGTTTGAGAGTTCCTCCTGGGTTTCTTCTTAGGAGTGTTGGAATGGGAAGAGGGGAAAGGAAGGGGACACCCTCATAGATAAACCTGAGTAGTCCCTTTGCAGCCTTTTCCAGTTCATCTCCTGCTGGAACGGGCTGAGCCAGCAGCACCATGGCTCTTGCTGGATCTTACCTGGGAGGCAGCAGCCATCCCCAGCACCCAGTCCAGCCCCAAAAACCCTGCACAGCACCCTCAGCTTTCTGGAGCACAGGTAACAGCTTTTCCTTTGATTTCGTAGGGGAAAAAGAAGAGACGAACACGGGAAAAGCAACAAGATTCCAACTCAGGTAAGCGTGTGTAGCCTGGCAGCTGTTCCTGCTTTCCTGCTCAGATGGGAGAATCCAAAGCAGTTGATGTGTTTTATTATGTTTTATTTTATTCTCCTGAGCTTAACTAGAGAAATACGCATCCATTATTTTTTTAAGCCATGGTAAATTAACATTTCTGTGACTTTTTAATAGACATATTTGATTTAGAACATGGGTAGTGTGTGAAAACTGAAAAGATTGGATTTTGGCAAAAGTTTAATAACTTCATATAAACTATCACTAAACTTTATCTATTGAAAACATCCAAGGTGAATGTCTCCATCAGACCTACAGATGCTGTTAACTAAAGAAAACCCCTCTCAAATGCATCCATATTGTGTGTGGGATGAAATGTAGTGGCAGGATTGAAGATCATTCATGGGACTGCTCCAAGTTCGGTTGTTACTCCAAAGTAATGTAGAGTTGAAGCAAAGTCATACTAAATCCCACCTCCCTGTACTACTCTGCTGATTAGAAAAGGCCCTTTCAACAGATTTCAGCTGGTCACAGACATATTCCCATCATCCAAGGCTATTCATGTGCTGATTTCTGAAGTATTTTTGCCATATCAGGAATAAATATTATCTGTACCAATAAATATTCATTAAATCATTATCAAGAGATGTGTCCCAGTAATACCTTCAGTTTAATTAACACTGTTGATCTCATTCAGTTCCGAGTCTGATAAGAGGAATATAAGCTTTTAGGCATTTATGTAGAGTGCATTGTATATTTTTATATATCCATATATGTGTCTTGTCTGTGTGATACAAAAATTATAATTTTGCCTGTTACAGATTGAAAACTAACTGCTGGTTATACACGACAAGACATTGGTGGTGGTTGAAAGAGAAAGGCTGAATCCAGCACAGAAATGTGCTGTTCCAATCTCATTTACAACACCAGAGAAAAACATGATGTGCCTGAAAGCAAACAGGGCTTCATCCTAATGAGTCCCATAATTGTACAGTAAAACAGCAACGCTTTAGGAAAGGCCATGGAGAACAGCTTTTCCATTAAAACTGGAAGGGGTATGATGGGGGGCAGAGTGGAATACCTGGGCCTGGGTCTCCTTGGTGCTAACTCTGCTTTCAGCCTGCTTCTGCAACGTTTCCTCCTCTTCTCTCCGTGCACGGTCCGAGCTCGCCGGCAGCCCGGGTAGTCGCTCCTGAAAGGCAGGGAGCCGGTGAGGATGCAGATACAGGAGTCAGGCATCGCCTCCGGGATTTGGCAGCTTTTCCAGACTTAAGAAATTTGAAGAGCTGTGAATTTCCCTGCAATTGCCCACGTTTCTCAAAGCTGTTTCCCAAACCACCTCCGGCTGCCAGCAGTGATCACTGATATTTGCCTAACGATCACTTTTTTCCAGGTGGTGCCAGCTCCATTCTGTAGCAGAAAATAATGGGATTGTAGTCTGTTAGTCGTGTGTTAAAGTGGCTAAAATGATGTTGCCTCTTTTCTTCCTCGTGCTCCTTCTCCTCTTTGTGCCTCTGCCTTGCCCATTCTGGCCGCGCATGCTTCTGTGTTCAGATCCTGCCTCTCCTAAGAAATGCAGAGCTCGCTTTGGCCTCAACCAACAAACGGACTGGTGCGGCCCGTGCAGGTGTGTATCGGCATCTCCTCGCTGCTGGGTGTTCCTGGGACAGTGGGTTCAGCTCCAGGTGTCCTTCTGCAGCCATCCCAGCACCAGCAGGGGCTTTTTCATCCAGGCGGGGATGGGGTGTGCCCTGGGCATCCTCAGGAGTTCTCTGAGCTGCAAGGACAGGCTGTGCTCTGGGTTTTTTATCCCTTCTGGGGCAGTGTTGGTTTAGTGCTATACATATTCCTCAGTTGATACACTTCCCTGGTCTTAAAAGCTTATTTCCAGGATGGAGGCCTCTGACCCTGACATGAGGTTTTTTCCCTCCATTAGTGCTTTCCAATCACATTAGTGGCATCCTAGGGCCAGCAGTGAGGATTTAATGGGTTTCTTTTTCCTATTTATACTGAGTTAACCATGTATTTCAAGATCCAGCTCTTCCTGAGCCTTAAATTTTGCAGTATCCACCATGGGTAGGGTGGGACAGCATCAAGCAGCAAAATAACAGTGCTGTGCTCCTCAGGCTCCCAGAGATGGATTTGGCCAAGCAATAGTAAAGTTTGCATCAACCTGCGTGGCTCAGAGGGGCTGCAAAGGCAACCAGGCAGAGAAAGCTCCTGGGAGCTTCTGGATCTGGCTGCTGGAGCACAGAGAGACTCCAGCTTGGACAGGTCTGCAGTTTGCAGTTTTACACCAATGCATTGAAGTGCTTGATGTGTTCACTTCAGCTTGAAGTGACTAAAATCATTTAGTCAACCCAAATCTGGCCCAGACTCCTGAGCCCCATGCGAGCTCCTCAGCGTGCCACAACAGCAGAGCTCCCTGTTCGTCTTTTATTCCCTGGGTAGTGTCATCAAGCACCATTTTTTAATTGATTAAGAATCCAGGCAGAGCTCCCTTAGTGTCTGGTACTTGACTGTCCAGAGGGGGCTGCTGGAGCACCCCGTGCCCCCTGCAGCTGGGGCTGAGTGCCCCGTTCTTCCATGGACACTTCTTCCACCTTCCTCTGCCTCCATTCCAGCTCCGAACTCAGCTTCTCCTCTGCACGGCTTCCCGATTAACACAGGCTGCTGGAGTGCCCGGACACCTTGGCATGCTCTTCTCGTGTACCCCGTGTAACCAAGCCCTGGTCAGCCAGAGCTGCTCTGCAATTCCCGTACTAACGCACTGCTGCCTCCCAGGGGCTACTGTCCAACGTGCTCTGCTCACCTGTGGAGAACAACTTCCCCAGGAGGATTCCCACTCCACAGGAGAGGTTAACTGGTTAAGACTGGGTGTTCCTGCTTTAGAGCTTTCACACTACTCCCCCATACCCTGGACAAACACTCCAGGGTGCTGTAGTTTCCAAAAGGAGAGGGATAAGTTCCCTTAAAGAGAGAGGGATAAACCCCTTTAGCTGTGTAACACCCACCTCAGTATAACCCATGGACTGGGCCATAATCAGCAGTCTGTAGTATCACATCTGCTTTTTTCCCCGTTACTTTAAATCAAATGAATCAATGGGTACATTCCTGTAATCTTGAACAGGTCATTGAAACTTTATCCTGCAGCTACTCCCAAGACGTCTGTGGGAAACAGCTCCTCCTCAGGCTTGTCTCTGGGGAATTACTACCCATGGAAAATACCTTCGAGTTAAGTACTCAGTTCAGCTGAGCTGTCGTGCTTCCTATCGCATTAATTGGGTCAGCAGGGCTAACGATGGCACTGACAGCAGTAACAGCATTGCTCTTGTTCACATCCAATGCAAGTCATGTTTAATACTGGACTAGTTAATACACATTCTCACACTGTCTGGTTTTTCATTAGGAAGATCAAAGAAAGGTGTGTGCCTGCATTAGCAAGTTCTCCATTTGATCCATTTTCCTCAAATGAGAGCCGAGGCAGGGAGCTGGGTGGGAGATGTTCTTTTACCTGTTTTAGCTGTAAAGGCTCCAGCAGAGGAATTGTCCCTTCCATACTATTAAGCTGACATCTTGAGAGTTCTTCAGTTTGAGGATCTATACTGAGGTGCTCAAGGACCCAAGTCAGGGGACATGAGGGATCTGTCACATGGAGAGAGCAAAAACCAGCTCAACAAAGAGAGAACACAGGATAGCGTGAGGGACTGGCTCTGGACAAGCAGGGGTAGTTAAAACAATCTGGATGAACAAGATGACACCTGGAACTCGGGATATATAATGAACAGAATTGTCACAGGATGTAATGGAATCATGGCCAAACCCAGCTACAGCAAGAATGATGTGTGACTTGTATTTTTGATACCCCCAAATCATAACATCCAAACAAGTGGGGAACCTGAGTGTTTTTCCAGGAGGGATGAAGGGAGGCTGGTCTCTGCTCCATAAGGCAGGTGCTGCTGCCTTAGGTACCTTCCCAGTCCTGGCAGATTTCTTGCTAGAAGAGCAGGGCTGGGGGAGGAGAGCAGTCCCCAATGGGTACTGTCCTGTAAAAACCCCTTTGGCTCAGTAAAGCCATCCCCAGATGATGAACTCTATCACACTCCACAGAATGGAAGTATGGAACTGAGTCTGTCACCACTGCAGGACCATTCATACCCTTCTGCCAAATTTTCTCCCTAGTGTCTGCCCATGTTGCATTTTGTACCTATATTCCACTTCCCAAGGGAGAGGTCACAGCAAACGTTTCCTCTCCAGGAACCCCATGGGCTGAAGTGTGATTGGTAGCTCTCTCAGGGCTGATTTTCCCTTAGCTCAGTGAGCAGGTTAAAGGTGATCTGCCCTTCAAGGAGCAAAAAGTCCTCTGAAGGCCTCAGCACTGTTCCAACTTTCAGATCAGGTCCTCTGACACCCTCAGACCATCTCCCTCCAGCCAGTCCCAGGCCATTTCCTTCCCTTTTCCTGAATGGTTGCTGAGCACATTTCTGCTCAGCTGTATCACTGAGTTGTCCTTGCAGGTGGGGATGAATGCACTACACTCAGATGCAGAGATAACCCAGAGCAGAAAAGAAGAGCTGAGAGCTAAGGCCAGGTTGGATGGTACTTGGAGCAACCACTGGTCTAGTGAGATGTGGCTCTGCCCATGACAGGGAGGTTGAAACAGGATGAACTTTAAGGTCTCTTCCAACCCAAACCAGTCTGTGGTTCTGAGGGGGTGATACTGTGCACAAGGCTAGGAAAGTGCTGGGAAATGGGCTCTTGGAACCTTCAGATCTTGGGATGAGAAAAGCCGAGGCTGCTGTGAAGGGCAGTGTCCCAGCAGAGCACAGCCCAGTGCTGCTCAGCAGTGGTGCTGACGTGCCCTGTGACACCAGTGCACACAACTGTCCCGTGGGCTCTGCAGCAGGTGGGGACGGGACCCACGGGGGAGGAATGCTTTAGTCCTGAACTTGTAAGAGCCAGGCACCCATACAGAATTTGAGCAGTTGGGGTGGTGGCTGGTGAGGAATGACATCACATGTTGGATTTTTATTACTATTTTGATTTTTCTTTTTGTTTGGGGTGTTTATTATTACTTATATTATTAAAATTTTATTGATTTGCTTTATTATTATTATTTAATTTCATGGCTTTGGTAATTATTATTATTACTTTCGGGTTTTTTTCTTTTTTTGCTGCTTTAGTTTTTATTACTACATGTTGATTTTTACTCCTGTTTCGTGCCCTCCTCCTCCTCCCCCTCCTCCTCCTCTCCCGTTGCGGCCGAGCCGCTCCCTGCGGGCCCCGCTCCCGGCCCGCCGGCGCCGCCTGGCGGTGTCCCCGCAGCGCTGCAGCGCCGCCGCCATCCCGGCCCCGCGGGGAGAAGGGGACGGCGGATCCACGGGGCTGCCGGGACTCTCCCGTTACTCACTGAGGCCTCTCTCCGCTGTTCCAGGAGGAAAAAGAAGTGCATTCGGTACCTACAAGGAGAAGGACGCTGTGCCAGCCCAGTTTCTTCCGATGGAAGTGCTATAGACTCCCCTCCATCCCCACCGGACGCACTCCGATGCATCCCCTCCGCCTTCCCGTCAGAGCAGCTCGCAGCCCCCGCCGACCCCGCGCACCGCGACCAGCCCGACCCCTGCCCCGTGTCCGCACACCTCCCGCCCGCCTCCGGCCCCTCCAGACTCGGCGCCCGGCGCTCCTCGGCGCCCGCCGGGCCCCCCGCCTACAGCCGCGCCTCCTCGGGGACATAGTCCCTGGCCAGCCGCTGGCCACACCGGGCACTCCGCTCGCCCACCTGGTTCCGCTGCCCCTGGAGGAGGACCAGAGGCCCAGCCAAATCCCCATCTCACTGTAAAACATGCAGAGTTTGCCGACACGATGACTTGAGTATGATAGAAAACTCACTTGGGGTTTTTTTGGAGGGGAGAGGTGATAAATATAGAAAAGCAATTTCAAAGAAAAAAAAAAAGGTAAAAAATAAGTACTTGCCAAAATTTAAAGTGCTGATGAGTAAACAAGCCTTTTGTCCCTGCCCTGTGACGCTTTTTTGTTTGTTTGTTTGGGGTTTTGTTTTGGTTTCGTTTTTACTGCATTATCTCCAAGTGTAGCAGAGAGCAGAGCCACGTCCCCAGCTTGCTGCTGTAGGTGGTAGGTGCTGTCAGTCCAACCCTGGCTTCCACTCCCTGCCCTCCGAGCTGCTTCAAAGTGTAGTCACTCACAGATCTCTCATAGCCGTTAACCACGGAGCTGGAAAAGCTGGAATAGGAGCATTTTTTTAAAGCCCATATTCTGAAAAGGAAATGTAGCAATGCCAGCGTTCTGATCTGACCGCGTAAAAGAGAAATTAAATATTTAAACGAATGAGGTGAATTTTTCGAACTTCTTGTTTGAGAACAGGAAGATGTTGTTTGCAGGTAGCAGGTCTCTGTGCAGACATGTCCCGTTCCAGGGTTGTACAGCAAGGCAGAGGAGAAGGGAGCACCAGCTGGGCAAAGGGGCACGGACCAGCTGCTGGAAGGGCTGATGGTTGCTCAGGGCATCCGTTCAGGTGGAGGGTCTGCCCTGCTGTTAAGGAATTGTCCTCTGCAAATATGGATGGTCCAAAATCCCACCAGACAGACTGACCAAAGCCTCAGAAATCAGTCTGTGGGTTTTGTAGGCTCTGATGGAGCTCTGCACACCCACAGCAGTGAGCAGGGGAGGGCACATGGGGGGCCAGCAGCCCTGGCAGGCTGGCCCGTGGCCCAGGCTCACACTAGCCCAGGGCAGAGGAGCAGGCTGGGCCCTGGGAGGTTTGAGCTCTCCTGTCACGGGGCAGGGTGGCAGCAGAGCAGCACTCACTGCCCTGCTCTGGGCTTTAGGCATTGGTCTGTACATACCCCCAGCGAGATAAGAACCCTCTTCCTCACGATTCAGGGTAGAACTTTTTAGAAAAACTTACTCTAGCTTTTTCTAAAAGATTCTCCCTCCACCCCAATGACAATGCCAAATGTTAATGTATTCTCTCCAGCTTTAAAATGTTTACCAGTTTCTGGTATTGTATTTATATTTTGAGTTTGATAAACAAAAAACACTGTGGATGGATTATGATCTCTGTGAATTGATGTAAATCCCAAATAATTCCAAGTTCTGGATTTACTTCAGGTTTACGGTCTTCTCAGAGACCACAATCTAGTCCAGTGCAGACTTTTTTTCCTGTTCAAAAGAAATATATTCCAGACTGCTGAAGAGAAAAATGACACCACACAAAGGTAGAGGGGGCACTATTTTTTTCCTACTTGATAGATGGGTTTTGGAGTATTGAATACAAATTATGTAGTAATATTATTGTAGAACTGCAAGAAATTTAAGATGACCTTTATAATGTACAAACTATTTTTATATTTTTTCTTAATGCAAAAACACAAAACATAATTTTTTACATTGGATTAAACATAACTTTTTAACCAAGCTTATGCCTCAAAGATTTAAAATTAAAAAAAAAAAAAAAGCCAAACCTAACTAGTCTTTTGAGCAGCTTTCGGTTTAGTCCCTTTATTTAGATAGTTTTGCTTATAGTAGTGTAGATTTTTTATTTCTGGTTTTAGTTTAGAAGATCTAAACCTCTTTCTTTATTCCTCTCCTGTGTAAATGTAACTTCAGAAGCACTGACAGAAAGCTATGTGCACAAACCTGACAAGTTTGCAAAGAGTCATTTTGAAGTTTGAATTGTTTTAACCCTTGGAGAAGTAGCATTACCTGATCCAGTGCCAACTGTACACTCGTGCACTGACTGCACTCAGAGGGTTAATTACATAGCACTAGATCAATATGCAATCTGCTCATTTTAAATTATTTTAGTAAGCTTAGCCAACAGCATGTTCCAGTGCTGAACAGAGGAACTCAGTAGACTTGCCAGACCTGAGATGGTCTCTTTAATCATTTGATTTTCAAACAAATAAACAAAAAAAAACCAGCTTTAAAAATGGCTGTCTCAGCTCATCATTTGTCACTCTGAGACCCTCTGCTCCATGGTGCTGTAAAAGTGTCACCTACTGGAAACACCACAGATGACAGACCAGCCAGATAGCCTGGCGTACCCCATGCTGGGTGTAAGGCTGGTGTAACATAACACCCGACTGGTATTGCGTGGTTGGATGACAGATGTAACTTAGCAGCTAAGGCAGGTAGAAAAGCAGATGTGTCTAAATAACACCAGAGGAAATTTCAGGGAAAGTCCTGATCAGTATTAAACTGGCCAAGGCACCCAGACCAGCCCTCATTCATTTCACACCCTGGGACTTTCACCCACTTATTTCAAGGCTCCTCTGGCCCCTCCGTGGTGCTGTGAGTCCCTGCCTCGACCAGCAAAAGGCTCATCTGCATTACAGCCTCCTCTCACCATTGTTATTCCAACTGATTCCTGCAAAAGCTCCTTGGTGACACCCAACACCCCCTTCTCCAGGAGCCCTTCCCTGTGCCCTCGTGGCACAGAAGCATTTTCAGAGCCCCAGAGCTGGAGCAGTCACACCCACAGCGTTGTTCTGCCTGTGCTCTGAGCTCTGTACATACAGGTTTATGGCCAGACCGTGCTTCCAGCTACTGCAGAATAAACTCGGAATATCCACTTGTGGTATACTACGCTCAGTTTATACTGGGGTAACTGAAAAAATTTCATTATTCCAAAACAGAAAAGATACCTTTAGGCTGCCCCTTTCCAAGACAAGACAGCATAACTGACTTCTACTTCTGTTCCATGGCCCCACGGCTGGTAACCAATGCCAAAACAAGTTATTCTTATTAATACCAAAAAAAAGTGTCTTTAGAACTGCCATATGAAGTGTTGCTATCTTGTGTTAATACTCTTTTTTAATAGAAGGAGGACTTTGCCCTCAAGTTTTTATCTCAACAAAATTTTTTTTTCTAGTTATTTTTCAGCAGTTTTAACTCTTCCTGAAATGTATATTTGAATTCCTGGAATCAGTCTGAATGTAGAAATCATGGAAGTACCACTTCATTAAAACAAGTAAAACCACAGTATGTATGTAGCAGGGATAAATGTTTTGCAGCTGTACCTTCATTTGTCCAATGACTACCCATCATTTGTTGTAATTTTTTTACTTCACTGAGTTTGTATTTTTTGGCTTTTGTGTTCAAAGTATGTTTATAGCTTTATAAATAAAGTAATTGCCAGACTGGCTGTTTAAAAGAGGCCACTGGAAGTTATAATGCTATCAAACTCTCAAGTAACCATTTCTTTGCATTCATTGCTTTTGTTTTTCCCTTCAGCATTTGTACATTTGAATAGTTTTTAGAATAACCGCCAATAACCTTCAATAGTAAGAAAGAAATAGTAAGCCAAGGGTTAAAAGAAAATATTTTTTCTACAATTCCTACAATTTCTACTGACACCCAGCCTTCCCCACCCTCTCCCACACTTAATCTCTTTATCTAAGAGAAGCCTGATCCCTGATCCTGCACTAACTAAAAAAAAAGAAAAGTTAGGGAAGCACCATACAACTTTAACAGCGGGAAATCAGTCTGCTTTCTGGAATTTCAGAGTACACAGCCAGTGCCTGTTAAGAGCAGCAAGGAGCAGGCTCAGCTGCAGCATGGAACACAGGCACATGACAGCTCAAACTCTCAGCACCTCCCCAGTGTCCTTCTGTCCAGCTGAGCACTAGGATTACTGGAGTGGGTAAGACAACTTGAGAGATTAAAAAAAAAAAAGTCTTTTCCTGCTGACATTCCTGCCAGGCAGCTACAGAATTTGAATCTGGCTGAAGTCTGAGTCAGTACTACAGGGGAATTTCAATTAGAGAAAGTAAGTTGTATGCAATCCTAACTACCAAGACTAGTGAGAGTACTACAAATCTGCCAAAGCTACACAATGCCTTGAGCACACAGACCAGCCCTCCCCTACACCTCCACAGGTGTGGAGTGTGCCAATAGCCAAGTGTCACAACCTGGGGCTCCAGCAGAGGCTCTACCACTGCATTCAACCAGCACAGCTCATGTTTTGGGCCAGCCGCTCTCACAATTACCAAGTTTTATCCCAGGTGTGGTTATGCAGGCTCAGCACAGGTGGAGCAGTGCAATGAGGAAGATCAACTGTGTCTTTGTCTCTCCCTCACCCTAAAGCAGCACAAGGCATCATGCAAGGCAGCAGCTGCTGACAGACACTGACACTGGGCTCGTGACAAGCACCCAAAGGAATTTTCACAGGCTGCTGCCACCAAGCACAGTTACACCAGGCTTCTGTATTAGCCACAGCCCTCTGAGGGGGAACAAGTGTACTCTGCACACACAGATGAAGCTATTTCCTGGAAGAATCCAACGTAAGCTGAATATTAACTACAAACAGCCACAGAAATGGCATCACATTTTCCTCTAGAAGCGCTTTTAAACTGAGGTGCATTGTTTGCAATACAGGCTGCTGGAAAGGCTTCAGCATGTCCAAGTGTAGCAGTGGAGTATTTTATGCCCACTGACAATATCTAATGCACCCACTATAATGCACAGCAGCACAAAGGCAAGCCCCACAACCTCCTGAGCAACCTGATGTGAGGAGCAGTTGTATCCAAAGCATGGGTTTGAATGCTGATTTAGAGCAAATTCTGAATGCTTTCATAATGGTTATATCCACAATTTAGGTAATCTTGGTAAGCCATCAAAAAAATCTCTCTGGATATTTAACCATCACCCAACTTCATCTCAAAGTTGCCCACTGTGTCAGACTAATATCCTGCATGTCATTTTAAAAAAACTTTTACACTCTGTTTTATTTCAATTAACCACTGCCTCAGTGCTATTATTTCTACACTCAGTAGTAAGTGACAGTAAAATTGTCTAGTTCCAAATAACTAGAACCATTTGCAAACAAAAGTTTAAAAGCCCTTTATTAATTCAGAAGTGAAACACCAATATTTCAAGTGAGATAAGTATGTTTATTAAGGTTCATTCTACTCTAAGGTTTATACAGAGAATGGAATGCAATACAAGCTAAGAGCACACCTCAAAGATCTACCACACAACCATCCCCTACTCCCTATAAGGGAACAGTAAAAAAAAAAAATCAGAAAACCAGTTACTGTTTAACTAGTTGCAAGTGGCTTTGTCCAAAGAAGTTAAGCTTGATATTGCATTAGCTTGGTATGTAATAATTAAGTCCCTACAAGCTGAAGTATACAGAGGCATGAGATTTCCTGCGGACATATGAAACCATGTTTCCAAGAGCTACATCACAAGGGTCTTTAAAACTGCCTAAAAACCAGCCACTAATGGCATGCACAGGTCAATAATATTAACTTTGGTAATGTCAGTCATTTTTGGTCAAATCTGGATTCCACTTTAAACAGTAACATGTATAAAAACACACCCATCCTGTGCATAAAGCAACACACTTTATTTGCTATCACCTAGAGGCAGGTCTTCAAGACATGGCTGAAGTATTCAAATTTAACTGTCAGGAGCTTGTTTAGTTCTAAATCACATTATCACTAGTCTGTAAGGCAAGACTAAAAGGACAAGAAAGTGGTCAAATATTTAATTTTTTTTAAATGCGGGACAAGAACCATCTTGAAAATTATATAGCTTTAAGTAACACTAACTTTTTTCCACAATGTTTTTGTAAGAAATCCAGTAACTTTTTTACATTATCTAGTTCCCCAAGACACATTCTGGTTTTTCTTTCTGAAGTTATCAATACCCTGTAAATACATGTGTTCTGCTCTTCTTGAGGAAGAAGTCATAGATGTTTTTATTTACAACAGAGTCAATCTTTAGCACTATAACTGGACTTCAGCAGTTTAAAAGTGTAATGAAAATGATAACCTTAAGTGCTACTTCCCATACAGAATCCACACTTAGTTCAGTTTTATTCATTGCAAAGTAAAAAGACACCCAATTACACTAGTAAAAACTCAGAGATTTAGATCTGTACTCAAAAAAACACTACACATGCAAAGGGAACAACATCCTGCTAACACAACTTCATTTGCTGCTGCATTTGTCTAATATTAACAATTATGAACAGGGCAGTGCAACTAGTATTTGGAACAATCCTTACAGTGTAAGAGTGTCAGGCACAATACTTCATTTCTCTTCACACCACTGGTTCTCTTTACGTACCTGGAAGAGCAGTTTAACTGTTAGTATGTTGCAGTGAAATGCTAAGCCTTGGCTGTAAATACCCATAAGCAATCAGGATTATTTACTGCAGGGAGACAAACTTGGAGCAGCTTTAATTTTTCACTCAGATTTTGCAATTATAAAGTCTGTCTGCCAAACTGGCCTGTTCATCAATGTAAGCCAGGTTTTTCATGCCTAGGTTTGATCAAATCTGAAATTTTCCAACCAAGTAAAGCAAACAGAGTATCTGTCTAAGCTGTTTATTTCATGACATAGCATTGAAAAATACCCAAGTCTACAACTCATTGCCTTGTACTGAAGCCAGGCATCTTTTTCCCAACTCTGCCATTTTGCAGTTGGTTTGTTGGTCAAGTTTTAAGATCAATGAGTTTGTTACTTATAGAACCCAAACTTACCTTTCCAGCCACATGCAGCAATACATCTTCAGCATTCCTACTACAGCCCCAAACCAGCAAACTAAGACTGCCACAAACAATCCTACGTGCTTTCTTATTAAACATGTTGGAGCTAGAAAAATCAATACATTTTGGCTTGACCTTTTCAGGTAATGGGCTGCAAGCATGGTAAGACACCAAAAAGTCTTCTGCTAGTAGCACCCCAATTACGAGGAGCTGATGCATTAGTTTGTTGTGAAGCTTACATCTATTGTAACAAGTCTGTTGCATCAGAAATTGAGTTATGAGGCACCACACAGTAATTCAGCACAAACAGCCAGCGAAATTATAATTAAATCCAGACCAAGTACCTGTGCTTCTTCCTCTTCAGTGAAGTCATTCTTAATATTGAATGTCTTGCGAATTTCTTCTGGAGTTTTCCCCTTGATCATGTTTGCCACTGTCTTGCATGTGACATCCAGCAAACCTTTGATGTCCAAGTAATTTGCAGCCTGTAAAAGTTTTCAGATTTCAAGCCCCCATACCAATATTCTGCTTCTGTAGATGCACTACCAAAGTTAAGTTTACACTGAAATTTTAGAATACTGTATGCAAACAGATCATCTCCACTTTGAGAAGCTTCTAGCTAGAACCTTCAAGGGACAGTACCTAAAACTTGTTTGCCAAACATTTGTACCATGAAAAACACTCCTCCTGCTCTGCCTTTTAAAAATAGCTTTCACAAGTCTGCAAACATCCAAGATCTTCAGTGTTGCAGTACTGTTAACTAGCCAAGGCAGGCGATGTTGGCTCACAGGTCCATACAAAGTTCAAATTTAACAGTCAAAGTTAGATTTTCATTTTTATGCAGATCTCCAGAACTCCATAACTAGTAATAAGCCCTCAACTTGGACTTGAGAGCCACAAGAATAAAAGACAGTGCTATTTATAAAAGTATATTGATTGATGAGTGAGTATAGATTAATGCCAGGATTAGGCTAACAAGCATTCCAACATCCTCAGCAATTTCAGCCAATACTTACCAGAAGCACCTGCTCTCCCCACATGCCCCCTTTCAATAAAAAAGTAACTAAAGAAGCATAAAGGTTTTATGTCTCAAGTGCATAGCACAGCTTCACAGGCACAGCCTTTGCACTTCTTGAGGACACTCACCAGGATAAGTTCAAAAAGTGTTCCTTGGTCTACTTTCAGAAACTCTTGATCCCACACAGGGATGTCATCTGTTCTCTTCTCTTTGTTCTCATCATCCTCAGGAGGAGGTGGATCATCCTTGTGATGGGTGCACCACTGAATCACCTAATTATGGTTTTGAAAAAAAAATTTTATCCAAGTGATTCTCCCATTAAACCCCAATTATAACTTAACTTCATATTGGAAGAAATGTACCTTTTTCTTAAGACTAATATTAAAATCCTGTATGAGCATGCTCAAACCCCAGTATTTTCATTTTAGAACAATTGATCCCCAATCCCAGAATACAACAGCTTTCAGAAATCCCAACTGAGTTAGTACCATGTTAATTACTTAACCTTAAATGCTAGCTGCTGGTGCTATAAAGTTATTAGTGTCTGTGCTAACATACATGGGCTGTACAAAGAAAACCTAAAGCTCATTTTGCTGTATTTAATCTGTTTGCAGAAGCATACTTTGTATTAAGCAGACCACTATTCGGGGGAAGAGTGCAGAGTGGTAATAGCTACCAGCAGGTCACGTTCACCCCCGTACAAAGTTCAGCCAGCAAGTTTGCTATTAGTGTTGGTTTGGGGTTTGTTTTGGTTTTTAAGTTTGGGAACATGTAATCTCATGACCCAGACAAATAAAAGGAGCAACAATCTACTGTAAGCAAAGTCCTGCCTGAGAGACTTCACAAGTTTAAGTTATTTATCACTAGGAAACAATTCCTAGCCCTATATTTACCTCAAAACAGGCACAATAGTTCGGTGCTTACTTGGGCACTGCTCTTTCTATTTGAAAGCATAAAGTATCTTTGACACCACACGACTACACTTTTCTCCCTTGACCCAATGACCATGGTCTGTTAATGAATTTAATACCACCAAGTGCACACTGTGTCTGTCTCTAGCACTGTCACCCAGACACAGTGACTGCCACTGTCAGTTACTCTCACCACTGCCTGTCCCTTAATTATTTCTCCAAACATTTGTATCTCATGAACAGCTATCTCAGTTCACAGAATCCAATTAAAATCAGTGCTTTAACACTGATTGCCAGTGTGCTTAGATACCCAGCATCACTTCCTTAGGAAACCTGTCCAGCCTCCAGCAGCTGTTCCAGGTCACCCCTGTATGTACTCTGCCATTACTCGCCTGCCAACCTCAGCCCACATGCCTGTGTTCATGCACCTTGATTTGGTTAAGTTTGTAGCACATGAAAACTATTCTTTAACTAATAGTTCATAGTACCCAACTCCAAGATGAATTTCACATTTCTTTACTGCCATGCAGCACAACCACTTTCATCATCTTACCTTTTTTAAGATGGCTGCATTAACATTTGGAAGAGGGACTGGGTCATCATCACCTTCATCATCCATTCCCAAATCTAAAAATGGAAAGATGACTGAGCAATTGGCAGACAAAACCATTTACTGAACTGGGATGCTTCATCAATTCTTCACTATTTTGACAACACTGAGGCTGAATGATTGGTAACAAAGGACCTTTAAACTGTGAAGTCAGGAGCTTTGCTAAGGCTTTGTGGAGCTATGGCTGCATTATACATCCTAGGTTGTACCAAGCTGAGGTTAAGTGATTGATAAGGCTGCATCATCAAATGAGAGCATTTACAAACCATCAGCTAAGCAGTCACTTGGTAACTCAGTGTTCTGAATCTGAATTCAGATGCTGAACAATCTGACAAACATTTGTGTATTTTTACCACTTACACAGTTTCAACCCACAAGTTCTCACTGAGGGCTCCCATTCCATTTATGATTAAATAAGAATTCAAATCTACTGTGATAAACAGACATTGTGTCTTGTCCTCTGCATGAGCAGGAAATACTGTAGCCACAGAAGTGCTGCTCTCAGGCTCTGAATCACTTGTACTGATCCTGTACCAGCTGAAGAATTTCACACAGTAAAACGGCAGCACAAATCCTTCCATCATAAAAAGCATTTATAAAGCATGCTGCCAACACTCCTTGTTTTAAAAGCTTGCCAGCATGCTCCAGAGAGATTTGGATTTGTCCCCTTGATATGATCACGGAATCAATGTAAAAATTAGGAGAAAAATATAATTAAAGTTTCAACTTGATACACAGAACAAATACCACATTAGCCATCTTTGATTAGAGAATGTGCTTTTTTATTACCTAAATGCTAACAGTTGGATGACACCCTAGCTGTCAAAGACATCTTGTAATTAGTTATGTAATTGAATAAAGCTGCATACCTTCACTCATTGCATGCACAGATGAGCCAATTCTACATCACCAAGGAACCTAATTTTGAAGAATGTATGACCATCATCACTCCTCAAATTTGTACATGATAAAAATCATGTACATCTGTATTTAGACAAGCCTGCTACTGTCGCTATCAGTGGGATGCTAATTAACACCACCTTTTTGTTTGAAATGACTCCACAGATTCAGAACTGAAACACTGCCATTGAAAGATACTGAAATAATTCAAGCAATATCTGAAGTTTAGTCAACTCTGCTTGACTTGTCACCATCACCTCTGAAGCACTAAGTTCATCCGTTAGCAGAAAATTGATATTTCATTGGTGGTCCTTTGGTGCTCAGTACAACCCAAACTTTCAGCTCCTCCCCTCTCAGCTGCAGTACCCAACACACAAAACATTCACTGATGCTCAGCCACCTGCACTGAAAATGCATTTCACCTGTACTAGCAGACTGGTTCTCTCCCAGGTTAGAAAGATGCAAGTTTATGGTGCCCAGATTACACACTTCCCATTAATAACTTCCCTCTGTCTCAAGTTGAGTGTCACTAAACACCAGCAGTGACACAGCTCCTGCAGGAGAAAACTGAGAATTGTTCACCCTAATGAATTTCATTTCCTGTTTGTGTTGCCAGCCACGTTCAACAGCATCTTATTAACAGAAAAGTATTCAATGCCTGACATAATTCAACCTTATTTTTACTGTTCTTGTAAGGTGTCACAACCAAGATTTACATCCAAGAGCATAATATTAACTACATGTACAGAAATAATTGTTTTTAAGTTAATTCATGAATACATTCAAAAACTAGAAAAAACCACCAGTAAACAATGAGGATTTGCACTAGAGGGATTAGACAGTTTGCTCTGTATCCCAGCCATCTGGCAGATATCCCCTCCCCCGCCACGAGTTCTTTTGTTTCAAATTTATGTCAGCAGGAGATCAGACCTAAGTATTTATCCCAAATAATTTAATAGCATTCACAAGCTCACAACACAGGTTTAACTTCAGCTCTCTATTACATTGGTTTATTATCTCCCACTCTATACAAGTGATATTTATATTCTAAGACTGGTTTGTGTGATTAAATAAACTGAAGTTTTAAATATTATTAATGATCTGTTTGCTTAACTCTCACAAAACTGAAGCAGACTGTAGGCAAGGCAGTGAGCTGCCTGTATTTTACTGACCTCCCTACAAGTGCCCTTAACCAGGGCCTTTTACAAGAGCACATCCACCCTAAACAGTTTCAGCTACAACAGCAGGAGTTCCAGCTGTTCGGGCAGGAGGCAGCAAGCTGCTCCATGGACCTGGGGATGCTTTTTCAGCACACTACCAGCTTGTCTCAATTCCTGTCCAAGAGGCTTCCTCAGGGTCTCACACTCTTACCTTCCAGCATAGTCTTTATAGTCACAGACTGTTTTGCAATTTCCACATCAACTTCGAAGATTTCTCCATCTGAGCTCTGCAGTTTAATTGAAGGCATCTACAAGAAAAGGACAGTTATTTCCCCACAATATTCAGCAGATGTTACAAGTCCAGCTGACTCAAAGATGTGCATCCCCTTTACTGCTGAAATTGTTCCTTCCCAACAGCAGATAGCCCAATGCCACTTAAGGTGCAGTCAGTGGAAATTTATTCACTCCTTGAATCAACAGCCCTAAATTCATTAATCATGCTTAAGAAACAAGGACTGACTGAAGTCTAACAATTTATGAGCTTTTTTCTTAATCTGAAAGCATAAAATACACAGATTAGTCAACAGGGCCTTTTTTTCCCAGTACATTAGAGCTATCTTTCTCTTGAAAAAAAATTTCAACACTTCCAAAACACCGCTTGCCTTCAAATCCAAACAATGGCTACCCACTTCAACTGCTCAAACAATGTCAGATCTCAAAGCAGTTTTCAAATGATAGCCTCTGGAACAGAATCATAACATTGAGGTTGGAAGGAATTCCCCTAGACAGAGTCTAGTCCAGCCTCCCTTGCTCCAAACAGAGTTAAACAGACCAGGTTACTGGGGATCAAAGGCTTTCCTCCAGAAAAGTGTTTGGTTTTCTGAAGAGATTAAAAAGCAATAAACTCCTACAAGGAAGGCCTTCAACGCAGGAAGCGAGATCAGTACTTTGCTAGCATCTGAGATGACCATGCATTTTAAATAAGTTCCTCAAACAAATTAAGACCTACAATAAAGAGGCAGCAGGCTCGAAAGATGTTACTAGCAGAAACAGAACCCAATTTTACAAGAAAGCATCATTCCAGATATGTAACAAGTCAAACCCAGAAGTAAAGCACATGACACAGCAGCCAGGAGATTACAACTTCTGTCTGAAAGTACACATGCAGACTGGTGGGGGGTATCACTGCACTTGAGCCAACCAAAGGACAAGATAAACACAACTGTCTGGCCACATAAATTTTATATATTTGTTCTCAACCAGCTAGTAGGATGTGTTGTAAGTTCCTTTAACACTTGAAATATTTGTTAGCAGCAAACCATTGCAACAGTTTCCTTTATTTTTTTTTTGTCCTGGAGTTACCTGCTTCAAGATCACTGAAGCATGTGTTTGCACAGCCTGCAACTACTGTGAACAGCTCTGGGAACAAAGAATTTCAATTAAATTTCAAGTGTTCTTCCCCATCAAACTTACTAGCTTCACACACTAGTTCCTCACTGTAGTACTTGAGCTATCAACTGTTAATTAACTGGACCACTTGCAGCAAACTTGCATTACCTCTTTCTGAAAGCTCATCAGTGTAGTGTGGCTGAGCCTGACAGCCCAGTGCAAACCCAGGCCACGGAAGGCTCGGCCAACACGTGTTATTAAGCAGCTCACACCAGCCCCGAGTCCTCATTGCTTTAATTTCCATTTGGCAGTGAGCAGCCAGTTAATGTTTACACAGCAATGTAACCCTATATGACAGTGCTACTTCTAATTAAGATGGGCGTTCTGGAGGAACACAGTCATGATTGTTCCAAAGGTACAAGTGTATGTGTATATATATACACACACAGATGCACAAAACCAAAATCTAGATTAAAGCACGGTTCTGGGTTAGCAGTTTGAACGATGTTCTGGGGAAAGTGCTGTAGGCACACATTTTAAATTTAATGCATCTGCTCTTGCAGTGACTGCCTGGGAGCACTCCAGAACAAACCCAGCTCCATCGCCAGCCTCCCTGTGCCTGGGCTTACATAATGCTGCACAGCAGAGCCGGCCAGGAAGGGATGCTGCCTGAGCCAGGGGAGCCCCTGCAAGGATATTTCCCTCCTATCACCCAAACCCGCTTTTAACAAGACCTTTAGTTATTGCTCAGGGTCTGAAGCAGGTAGAATGAAGTTAAACTACTGCCTTATCAGTGACAACACATCAGAATTCCATCCAAATTTAATTTTTTTTTTATACCGCACTACTCAGTGTCCTAGAAAATAGGGGGGAAAGAAAAAGTAATTTTTAGCAAGCTGCATTACAGCTCTGGCAGGTGACAGTCCCTGGGCAGCAGCACCACTGGGTGACGAAGCAAACGAGTTCTATATGTTGTGCAATAAATTCGACAACAACACAACAGGCTGGGAACCGGGCTGAAGCCAAACCTGAATTACAGCGGTAATTTACATGTCTAAACCTGAAGCGCCGAGCTCAACCACCTACAGCTGCGCCTCCCAGCGCCATTTCGGATGGATGCCCGCCGCTTCCCCGCCGCCTCCCGCGGCAGCGCCGGTAACCAGGAGCCAGGTAACGAACCCACACCTGAGGCGCGGCCTCTCCGGGCCCGGGGGGTGGGGGCAGGGGGAGCCGGGAGGGGGAGGCACAACCGCCCGGGAGCCGCGGGGGGGAGGCTCAATCTGCTCGGAGGCTTCGCTCACCACCGCCGCGGGTAACGCTGCCAACACCGCCTCCGCGGGAGCTTCATTCCCGCACGGCCCGGGAGGGCTCGGCCCCAACGAGCCCCGGGAGCTCCATCCCTGCACGGCCCGGGAGCGCTCACTTTCATCCCGCCCCGGCCCCCGCGGTCACCCCACGGCCTCTCGACCCTCCGTCCGCGGCAGGCCGGGCCCGCCGCCCCCACACAGCTCGTACTACTGCCCCCGCCCCCCGCTCGGGCCTCACCGTCAGGCGGCGGCGGCTCCGCGAACGGACCGTGAGGAGGCGGTGGCGGCGCTCGGGCCTGACTGCGGCGGCGCTCTTATACCGAGCGGGGGCGGGGAGAAGGACCCGCCTCTCGCCGCCTCGCAACACCCGGGCTGCCCGCCGCGAACGCCTGAGCAAAACGCCGCAGCGCCGCTCCCGAACGGTAAAAACCGATACTCGCGCCGCCTTCCGCGAGGTGCGGACGGGGAGCGGAGCCGAAAAGAGCTTGAGGGGAAGGAGCAGCCGGTGGAGGGTTTTTCAGGCAGCGACGGAGCCCCCCCAGAAGCCGCACAATAGACGGAGGCCAGGGCCCCTCCCCGCGGCCTGAGGCGCTGCTGCGGGCCCGGCCCGGCCGCGGTGAGGCCGAACGGGCCTGCGGGGTCCGGGCCGCTCCCTGAGGGCAGCGCGGGGCTCCCGTGACGGTGGAAGGCGCCGGTGTCCGGGAGCTGGCTCGGTGCTCTCCAGCGGGCCCGGATGGCATGTCGTGTGATGAAATCGGTCGTTCAGGGTAACACGGGCTCGCCCCGGAACGCCCACGGTGCGGGTTTTCCTTCACGGGGAAAAAGGCCGAGGCCCGAGGTTAAGCGGGGTAGTTTTGCGAAGTCTGTGGAGGCTTCCCGCAGGTAAACACGGTGAAACCCCATCGTCAGGGGTTGAAGACATTTTAGCCGAAAAACAACATTGAAGAGCCGGCTAGTTTAAAATTGTTCCAACATCAGACATCCTTCCTCAAGTGGAAATACGTGTGGAACCTTTCATGGAGCCGGAAATGGATTTAGCTCTTGAGTGATGCTCACAGAACATCTGCCCTAGATGCAGCCAGGAATTTCAGGCAGCTCTAGCTCAGCCCTCTGAAGCATCTCCAGACAGCAGCTCTGCAAGGAGCCCTTGGGCCGAGAAGCAGAGCAGAGCTGGGCACCCAAACACAGCCCAGGCCTCTGTGTTAGCACAGCCGCACCTGAGCGCTGTGCCCAGCACGGGTGATGGCTAAAAGGTCACCAGTGTGTGCTAGAAAGCAATGGGTACTGGGTTTTCAGGGGAAAAAAAGGGTTTGTGAACGGTTTTGCTTTGTGAGGAAGGGCAGGGTATGACCCCTCATGTTGCTGTGAAGTGTCCTGGACACTGTTGTGCTGTCACAACACACGCTCCATGCTCTGCTGCTGAGCCCAGTTTTGCATCAGCTCTCCACGACAAAACGGCTTCCAAGTAGGCAAGATATTTACACAGTGATTTACACGTAGGATTCTGACAATTTGCTTTACTTCCAATCCTAAACAGAAAATGTTTTAAGAACCAAAAAGCATGTTTTCACATCACTCCAATGCAGACACAGCCAGGGTGCCTGTAAGCACACTGATACCTGCAACAGCACCACACTGCAGAGTACAGCATCATTTATAGCCTCAGGCAGCACCAGGGGAGGTTCAGGTTGGACATCAGCAAGGATTTCTTCCCTGAAAGAGTTGTCAGGCATTGGCATGGTGGTGGAGACACCATCCATGGAGGTGTTCAAGAAACAACTGAACATGGCACTGAGTGCTCTGGTTGACAAGGTGCTGATCAGTTGAGGGTTGGACTTGGTAATCTTGGAGATGTTTTCCGACCTTAATGATTGTGATAAGTCACACGTTTCCCTTCCCTTGGGGTCCCAGAAAGTCTCAGGCTGTGCAGCCCACATATCAGGGAACACATGTTTTCAGACCCACTAGAAAATACCTTCTAACATGAATTTTCCCAGGACTCAGAATTTCTTAGCTGAGAATCTTGTTTTGCTGAGTTCAGTAGCCAAGCCAATGAAGTGTCCCTTCCCTCCTTCGCTCCCTTCCCTTCCATCTGAGAGTAGACATTGACTCACAGAATGTTAAGGGTTGGAAGAGACCTTAAAGCTTGTCTGGTCCCACCTACCCTGCCGTGGGCAGAGACACATTCCATTAGATCAGGTTGCTTAGGGCCCTGTCCAACCTGGCCTTGGACACTTCCAGGGGTGGGGCAGCCACAGCTTCTCTGGCCAAACTTTGCCAGTATCTATCTCACATAACAAGTGAGACTACAATTAGAAAAGTATTTAGTATTAAATACCTTGGTGGATGGGGCTGATTCTGTGGAGAGATGGAAGACTCAAATAGATTCTTAGCCAGGAAGGACCTCCTAGAGCTCAGTTGTTCTACATCAGAGTGTATCACTTAGAACAGGCTTTGTCTGTAAATTCCAAAGAACTGTTGGAGGTGACTGCCTGGCTTGGGAAGCTTGTTTCATGAGCTCTAGGATGTTGAGCAGCTTGTTAGTCAGAGCAAATTTGAATATAACTCTGAGCAACCTGATCTGACTTTGCAGGTGGGTCCAGGTCACCTCTGTGGTCCCTTCCAGCCTGGATTACTGTGTGCTTCTGTAACATGTGTTCCCCTGAACTCTTCCTAACAGCTAAGTGAGCAGCCAGAGGGGCCAGGTGATACTTGCCAGCAGACTTGGACAGTTACAGAAGTTCCTCAGAGATCCTGGTATTGATAACCACATAAGCTCTTTGTTCACCATTGAATAGGACCTAATTTTCATTTTTAATTTATATTTATCTCTATATATAGAGTGTGAAGCCTCCAAACTACATCTAACGTGACTTTTTGATTGTACCAGCATCGCATTTACCTATTTCTACCTCAATCACACCATCTCATACTCCAGTGCTGAGAACCACATTCAGTGTGCTAAAAACCACTGCCTTCATTTTCCTTAAATTATTATTTTTTATTTATATTAGAACTCCTTGGTTTAGAGAACCAGACAATAACAGAAGGTGGCCAATGGAAAACATATCTACAAATTCTGAATTCCCTTTCCCAATGTTGCCAAACACCAAGGTTTCTGATTTGGCTCATGACCAACAAGCACAAGCTCACAGACTGCAAATCAGGCTCAGCAAAGGGGGAATGGGGTTTGCTCTCAACACAAGGCGAATCTAGTGGAATCTAGGGACAGGCAGAAAGCTGAATTCCATGCTAAATTATAGTTGTGGATAAATTTAATTCAAAATTATACTGCTGATGAGCTTTATACTTGGTACAGCTCTCTACAGCTTTCCAAAGGAGAAAATTCCATCCTCAGTGGACTTTGAATTCTACCAATTTGTTGAATTAGAAGTCTGGGAAAGTTATAACAGCAAAAACAACCCACACCCCAAAAAGAGGCAGATGGCTGTCACAGATATGCTATAATCACATGACAGCACCTCCCACTGTGCCCCACATATCCTACAATGAACCTCCCCAGCCACTCCAGATGCTTCCCGTTATCTGTTGTGGAAAGGCAGCTGCTGTGGCGGTGATAGCCCAAGTCCTGTGAGTCAGCCAGTATTAATGGCACAGAAACCCAAGCCCTGGCTAAAGCTGCAAGGCAAAGAACAAGATTGCTTAAAAAGGAGTGGCCCAATTTTAGTTGTTCTGCACTTAGGTAATGATTGCACAGCAAATAATCCTAAAGCTGAGCTTTGCTTTCCTGAGTGCAGAGAATCCCAGCATGTATCAGCCACAGGTAAATTACAATTAAGGGCCTTTGACCACTGAGAACATGGAGGAGGAAGGGAGCAGCTCAACACCAAAGCAAATACCTGAAAAGATTGGAGCAACTGAGCTTGATTTAACACTTAATCAGATCCAGAAGAGCTCTGACCTACATACTTACAGCATCCGAGGGCTGCAGGCACAGCCAGTTGAGCAGCCACACGGCCGCAGGGGAAGAGGGTTTAACATGCTGAACGTGAGGGAGCAGCCTCCTGGACACAGCCCTGCATCTGCTCCACAGCCTCAGATTCCCCCCTTGGATGTTTCTCTGAGGCAAAAATTAATGTGCTCCCCGCTCTTCAGAGCACTTCGAATTCCACTTTGACAGAGAAACAGGATTTTTTTTAGCTGCTGGTGGTGATTTAGACACTATGGAGATAACATATTGATTATTTTTCAATACAAATGTGATGTGGGATTGTCAAAGTCAAATGACAATCAAGGTTGAAAGAGCTCAGCTTTGCTCCATTGACAAGTTGGAAAAAATCCACAGAACTCATCCTGGATTCATTGAACCAGGGAGAGCAAGCCAGGGAGAGAGCCAGGTATGACCATGGAATCTGAAGAAGAACCTTATCTACATGTGGGGGATAAGGAGACTTGCTGCAAAAGTAATCTTTTTTTTCAGGAATACAAAACACGAGGAACACTTTTTAAAACAAGCAGCCACATCAAGTTTGAAAATAATTGAACTGACTGGTTCAGTGTAATACAAGAAAACATCAGAATTATTCATATGAGAGAGATGGTAGAAAGACACTGCCGAGCTCAAAGGCCTGGGCCTGTGTTTTTTAAAGCAGTCTTGGAACAATTCAGCAGCAGAAGAGGAAAATTCTTGTTCTCAGTACAAGTCTGAAAAAGCTAATGATATAAAAAAAGCTAATTATTGCATCAAAATTTGTATTAAAGTAGCATCCTTGAGAAGGTGTCACTTTTCATACCCCAGCAATGCGAGATGGTGGATGGCACTTGGGTGAGAGTCCAGGTAGCAAATCAGAGAATCTAGAATGGGTTGGGTTGGCAGGGATCTTAAAGCTCATCCAGTTCCAACCATCTGCTGTGGACTAGACCAGATTGCTCAAGGTCCCATCCAACCTGGCCGTGATGGCCAGGGAATTAGGGAATCTAGAACAGCTTCCAGGGATGGGGCAGCCACAGCTTCTCTGGGCTACCTGTGCCAGGGTGTCACCATGCTCATAGGCAAGAATTTCTTCCCAACATCCAATCTGGTCCTGTTCTCTTGAAGTTTAAAACAATTCCTTCTTATCCTGTCACTCCAGGCCCCTGTCCCAAGGCCCTCTCCAGTTCTTTTGTAGCCCCTTTAGGCACTGGAAGGGGCTCTCAGTCTCCCTGGGAGCCTACTCCAGGTGAACACCCCCAGCTCTCCCAGCCTGGCTCCAGAGCAGAGGGGCTCCAGCCCTCGAGGCATCTCCATGGCTTCCTCTGGTCTTGCTCCAGCAGATCCACATCCTTCTGATATTGGGGATCCCAGAGCTAGACACAGCATGGCAAGTGGGACTCTGAGAGCAGACGCCAATGGACTGACAAAACCCAATTACCAAATCCTGTCAAAGCAGACACCAAGTGAGATCTTGGTATCATCTTCTATTTCTTCCTCTAACAGTGCTCCCATTCTCCTTACATAACAGCAGGGATTCGAGATAGTTTCAAAAACTGAAGATGAAGAGGAGGAAGACTGAAAATAGAAATACCTATCTCAAAGCTATTTGCAGCACCTATTTCCTACACTCACCCTCATTCCACCTCCCCATATTTAAACACTGATTTTTGTACCAGTTCTGCCCTGGCATCCTCTGGAATCATCTGGACTACTCTGGAGGAGCCAAGCCCGGATCCTCTGGCTGCTGAGGGTGACGGTGTCCCACCTCCAGCCACATTAGAGCCAGTGCATGTCAGCCTTGCCGGCAGCAGAGCAGTTCCCGGCCCTGTCGGGTCACGTCGCGCCGGTCCCGGCAGGCGGGGCAGTGCCACGCGGTGGCGCCGGGGCTCGCTCCGAGGGACGGGAGCCGCCAGCGAGCTCAGCCCCGGAGAGATGCGCTCCCGGGCATTCCAAGAAAATGAAAAGCGCAGACTTTCTGTAGATGGCCTTGAGAACGACCTTCAGTGGTACCGTATAAAACTGTAAATATCCTTGATATAAGCACGAGGGGAAGGGAACTGGGTTAGCTTTACAGGGCTGCCTGGCACTGGTCTCCAATGCTGGAACGGTTCAAAGTCCAAAAACCAGATTCTGGTCTGGTTCTGACGCCATAGATGATAACGGACAGTTGCTTTGAGGTTTCAAAGTCCATGGGAATAAATAAATACAGTGTGTTTCAGAAGTCAGCATTTTTAAATGCATTGAAAGCATTTTAAAAAGATATTCCAGGGGAGAAAGGGACAGCCCAATAACATTTTGAAATAGCTGAGCTAAAGCTGGATTTATATTCATGACCAAACAAACAGAACCCATCACCAGCCTTTCTCTCTCCCAGGAAGCTGTGGCACCCCCTCCCCTGGGCATTGTCCCTGCTCCAGCAGCAGCCGGCTGTGTTGTTCCTCTTCCCCGAGGACAAACACAGCAGTGGAAAAGGAGCAGAGCTGCCTGAAAAGTGGGTCAAGCGTGGAATGAAACACCCACCATAGGATACTCCCAGGCAGGGCTTCTCCAGCCGTGCCCCCCCGCCTCCACATTTTCCTTATAAAATAAAGAAGCAGAACAGAGCAGCCATCACTGCCGACTCTGCACTCATGGCCACGATAAAGAAGGTTTTTCACAGCAAGGTTTAGGGTTAGACTGGATATGGAGGGGGTGTTTTCTCAAACTCCTGAAAAATAAAGGCAGTTGGGAGCCAGGCTAAAGCCTTTCAGCCCAATCGATCGTGCAATTATCAATGTAAACAGGACACTCCTCTTTTACAGTTCAGCACTTTCAGTTTTAAATGCATAATTTGGAAAACAGCTTATAGATTTATTGGAATTAAAAGCCAAACAAACTAAAGCAACAAAAATAAACCAAGAGAACCTAACCTCCAAAAACCCAGATGTGTTTGGGGGAAATCTACTGAGAAAGATTTATATAGAAGTCAAGATAACCAAAAGCAAAGATTTAGTTTAATTTATACAACCTTGTGCAATGATACGAGTAGCTGCAAAATGGAGAGTGTTCTCAAAATCACTTTCCTGCAAGTTCTCATGCAGGATGCTCACCCTGATCACACTGCTCCCCTTCCATCAGTCCCAGGTGATTAGTAACTAATATTTTATACATTACTTATACCAGCAGCAATCATTTAGTTCACATCCCATAGTTCTGTTCACCAGAGAGTAATTAAGAGATCAGTAGTTCAACCCATCTTAAAGAATAAAGCTTTTAAGCTGCAGCATAGGTTTAAAAGGCTAAACCATGCAGCACTGCTTAATTTAAAACCAAAAGTGTTGTTTCAGCCTTTTTTTTCCTGTCCATATGCCAAAGCACTTCGGTCCCTTGCTCAAGAAAGCAGCCTGCCTTTATTCCCATCCAAAAGGAGTACAGCCAAATGAATTAGAGCACCAAAATAGCTTTTTGTAAAACCACAGAAGGCTGACTCATGAACTGCTGACTCTGCAGGGCTTTGTCGGTGTGTTCATGGGTACTGAAAGATTTCTACACAGTCCAGTGTGATTTTTACTTAACACTTTACCTGTTTCCAACCTTCTCCTAGAAGAACTTGCAGAACACCAATACTCTGTGTTATGATTGCCATAGCACACAGCAGGCATCCAGTGCCTTCTACAATGCTTCAAAAATCACTGCTTGCAGCCATTTTGCACCAAAATTCCGAGCTCATACAAACCATGAGTATGGTTGCAAAGAACATGGTACACATAAAAAGCCATTTCTCAAGCAAAATTTGCTCTAACCTACACAGCAACCCTTAAAATACATTAAGAGTTTCCAGGGGTGATTTGCATCCAGACAAAACAAGCAGCAATTACAGCAATAAATGAGTGTGAAACAGGTGCATAAGGAGGTAATGAGAGTAGAGGCACACCTTCAATTCACTGAATTTGGAGCAGCATTTAATTTAAAATTCAAAATTGTGATCACACTTGCATCTTCTAACAACTATTTTTCCTGAATGAACAAGAGTACTTATTCTTCAGCCCCCTCCCAAGGTAGCAGCTCCTCCAAGAGCAGGAACTGCACTCCAGTATTACTAAGGAAATGAAGAGGTGAGAGGGGAAAAAGAATCTGTTTATTGAACTATGAAAAAAGACCCAAAATAAACGCAGCACTATCATAGCAGGTTTGGTTTTGTCTTGTACAGGAGGAAATCCTTTACCTTTTAGAGTCAGGATAAATTTTTAAATTGTCAGAGCAAAGACTTTGTCCTAAGGCCCTTGAAACACAATTGCTTTCTAGAAAGGACTCAGTGCTTCAGTTTACTACTATAAAATCAAAATAAATCTCAGGGAACATGGATTGGTAGGTATTGGCCCTTCTCAGCAGTTTTTTCTGTTACTAGCAGAGCTTTTGACAGGAACTGGACCAAGACACAGGCAAGTGAAATGTTACAGCTTTCACTGGCAGGGATGTCCTCTCAGCACCTTTTTCACAGGGCAGAATTTGTTCTGTTACTATTCAGACGTATGGGGAAGGAGGTAACACTCTATCTGTATCCTCCCATGCATCCAGTATCTTGCCAGGGTATTACCAGAAGACCTAAATGAGGTAACATTGCCCAAGCCCTTGGAGCAGGGTTACTGAGTGTGTACAGAAACGTTAGCAGTTAGAAAGAATCCAAAATGAGCACCAGGTGAGTCACATACACTGGCTACCTTGGCCTACAGTGGCAGCTTGGTCAGTGACAGAGCAGCAACTGGGGCAGCAGCCAGCCCCAAGCTCCAGGGATCTGTGAAGAGGGGGCCACAAGCAAAGGAACAAAGCACAAGGTGGAAATAGGCAGGAGAAAGGTGTACAAAGAGGGTGAAGGGGGAAAAAAAATCTGGCAAATCCATACACCTATGTATATAATACATATTTTGTCTCGTTTTTGATTTAATGGGCTCTTAGTTCAGGACAGGCCTGCAGCAGTTTAGGGTGCTCACTTTGATAAGATACGGCAAATGACTTACGCAAAATGAAATATGGAAAGCTCAAAACCCTCTCCTATTGTCTATCAATATTCTCGTGGCTCTATGCAAGTTCTGAGAAAGAAAGAGAAAGAACAGCTTATGGAAAAGCATAATTTCATTCTCAACTGACTTCTGATAACCTCCATGTTAGCCCTCCCCACCAAGAACTTAGAGTGACATTTCCACTTAAACACTGAACCACCAAAATATGGGATTTCCAGCTATGCCTCTACTTTGTATTTCATGGAATGCAGCAGGCGTTGTAGAGATGGAGGAAACTACCAGTGATCTCCAAATCCTCATTCTTCTGCTGCCACTATGCTCACAGGCTGAAGTAAAGAAGTTTTGTGCTGGTGGACTAATCAATCAGCTACAATAAATCAAACCCCAATTATCTATATCTTTGTTTCTTCTCTTGCATCTTCCAAACATGGGTTCAGCTGCTTAGTGCTCCATCACAGCAACGATTTTTTTCTTCACAATGTGGTTTTCGCACTGGAACCTTCACACAGACAATCACAACATAATTACAGAGGAAAGCACAAAAACTGGAGTGACTCCAACATTGTCCATGGACTTTACTAACAACCACTTGGATTTGTGTACAGAAACTGAAGCAAGGAAAGGACTGCTCCCCACCAGAGCAGATGAGTCATGCCAATTAAAGCAACAAGGAAAGCAGAAAATAGGGCAAAGTAATTCCTCTTGAAGGAATAGTGTCAATGAAAGCACAAAGTCCCATCTACACAAACACAGAGAAAGACAAGCAACAGGAATGGAATGTGAACTACTCTCAGCAAAGGATTTTTTTAATAGTGATCAAAGCAAAAGTTCCCAATATACTAAAAAAAGACACTTCAGATGCACTTATTTTTAGCATGCACTTCTTCCTGTAAGAGATCAAACTACAGCAGACTGAGCTCTCCAGAAGCCATTTGGAACCCAACCTACAGGACAAGGCTCAAATTTTGCTGAAGGAAAAGCAACCACTTGAGCCCTTTTTGAAAGGGGATGAAGTAATGCTTGATGAAATGCAGCATCTTCTTTGCAAGTTAAAGAATTAAGTGGTCCTCCAGCTTTTCAGAAAAGCAAGAAAGCACCAACAAGCATGTCTAGGACTAAACCTCAAGGTGAGTTGGACATTTGCAAAATTTCTGTGTGTTTCCTTAGAAACAAGCAGTGTAAAAAACAAACCTCCACGTTATTACAGAATCTACATCATGCCCAAGAAACTCAGTCTCAAACAATATGAATATTAAGAGTTCTTCTATTAAGTCAACAGCCAGGTACATCATTTAGATGTACCACCCAAGAAGTTTCACAAACAAGCCTTAAGAAGGCGTAACATTTGAATTTCAGCTTTGAACCAAATCATCAAATTGGGGTTCAAATTTTGAAGAAGTTAGTAGAAAGAAAATATTTAAACAGAAGTTAACATAAACCACATACCACTGTTTTTCAGAATGGAAGCCTGGGCAAATACACGTAGCACTAAACTTCAAGTTGTTTCCTTTAATATTTACAAAACTGGTTTTATTCTTAGTTTTTCAGAAAAATGATTTTAAGTATTAGCACCTACATTGTAAATGACTCAAACTTAGATTTACACTTGAAATAAAGCCACACGCAATCAGTTAAGTGAACCTATATTCTTCCATTTCTGAGTATTTCAGTAGAGCACCAAGAGGGAAAGAGCAACATGTGAGTAACCAGCAAGCTGTTCTCAGCTGTGAGACACAGGCCCAGGCACCTTCCTGGGAAAAGATTCAAAAGGTCAGAGTTTTCCAGCACACTCCAAATCACCTCAGTTTTAGTTATTTATAAGGTGGAAATCTCTATGCAAGTTTATAAAACCCATCCAGCTACATGTTAGTTTATTAAACCACAGTTGACCTGAGATGTAATTAGAATTTTGACATTTTTCCATACTTAGTTCACAAGTTTATTATGAAAAACACTGCAGCTTTGTCCTGCAGTAACATTGTTTTACAGAAAAAAAAACAGTTCTGTTCAAAGTAATTCACTATCCTTGGACAATTACAAGGGACAATATGGTAGGGCAGAGTGGAAAAGGAAACTGAGTGCAGACAAAAAAAAAAAAAATCAATACAATTAAATTAAACAGTATTCCCTGAAAATAAAACAAACAAACAGTTTCAGAACAAATATGAGGCCTTGGTACTTATTTTAAAAATGTTCTTTAAGCTTCAATGATTGTTTGCTGCTACCCTTATCTACAGTCATGCTGAATAAAGCTATAGCTAAATGGAAAGTTAAATGTATTCACGAGGTGTTAATGTCTACATCTTATTATTTGCAGTCTCTCAGAGAAAGCAAAAGTAACTACAAATAGCGCTATGCCAGAAACTGGTTTCTTGACCAACAATGTTGCTTCAGCATGCAATGAACTGGTTCATTCTAAAGTGGTCACAGTTGTTGATGACAAGAGGCTTTGTATTGAATATGGCACGTCTTTTGGTCCATGTGAAAACAAAGTTTGAATGTTAAATATTTTCTGACACTTTGGAGTTACTGTTGCTCTTCCCATTTTCTTTAGGTCAACATATGGTTCATGGCAATACTGTACAGGTCTAAAATCTCTTTACAGGAAGTAGTCTGGGGTGCGACGAGTAACATGCGGTTCACCTCTGCGCGGTGCCGGGTCAAACTGCAAACTGAAGAGCACAGACATCAGTGAAACCCAACAGCTCAGCTTACATTCATGTATGTTCTAGCCATGAATTAAAGGAGCAGTGGCTTAACACAGGCGGGTCTTTGCAAGTTTTATCAACCAGATTAAGAATTCTAG
This sequence comes from Acrocephalus scirpaceus scirpaceus, assembly GCA_910950805.1. Taxonomy (NCBI): domain Eukaryota; kingdom Metazoa; phylum Chordata; class Aves; order Passeriformes; family Sylviidae; genus Acrocephalus; species Acrocephalus scirpaceus. Next base: position 8,736,524 of record OU383785.1, read on the forward strand.
AACAAGTGTTCCAGCTCTTCCACTCCTATTAGTATGTACTTTTAACCATCACATTTTTAAATTCCTCTTACCATGAAGGTCCGGAGAGAAATTAATTTTAGCTTTAAGACTCAAGCTGGTCAAACATTAGTATCTATTACAAAGTTAAAGTCTCCAGTCATTATCAAAGAGGGCAGTCTGCACAGTGCTTTTGTCTCATTTACTAATAAGGTTGCTACTGCAGTAGTTAATTAGAAATCTCATTCAAAAAGCTGACATCCCAACACCTGAAGAATTCAAAGATTCCAAAAGTCTCCTGCCTGAGACCAGCAGGAAGACATTACCTTAGATGTGACAGACTACTCCTGCTCTCAAATCACATCCCTACAGTAAGTCATTAAAATCCAGGTAGTTATACAAAACAAAAATGCAGAGTCTCACTTTAATCTGACAGAGAAGATCTCAACAACTGTTCCAGAGGCTTGACTCCAAGACTTTAAATGTGATTAACCCAACAATTCAGCACTTACTCCGCCTCCCAAAAGCTTAGAGAGGGGAAAAAACCCCATACTTTAACACAATTAAGTGGTATCTTAAAATCTCAGGCAATGGAATTCTCATTTTTAAACATACTTACAAGGAGTATTTTAGAGTATCATCAAGTTCCATAATTGCAGCCTGGTTGCCACAACGGTAACAATAGTTTGGAGCACTGAAAATTGTTACTACATTCCGATCATGGCACCAGTTGTACCCCTGGAGAGGAAGGCAAAAATAATTATGACAACCCAGTTGACGTACCCCATGTACTGACTACAAACCAACCTTTTAACGCACAGAGCCCTAAGTGGCATTTGTAGGGTTACTTTAAATAAGCTTAAAGCTGTATCTTTTTTCTCTTCCAGAGAGAAAAAAGGGTAAAAAGGAATTTTGGCCTTCATAGGTTGCTTCCTACTAGCAAATACAAGCTAGATATTAAAGAAAAGGACAAAAACCAAACCACCTACCAAGATTTCTCCATTGCATTAGCATTAGGTAGTTAAAACGGCAATTCTGAAGTACACAATCTACTCTGAACCTTCAACTATGATCACCAAACCAGAGTCCAGCCATACATTTAAAAATTTGAACTGCTAGGAATAACTAGAGACCAAGAACAAAAGCACACATCCAAGCTAAAAGAAAAATTACACCTTTTTTCCAAGAGACACATATTTTAAAACCTTTTTATCTACAGAGAAATGCAATACCACATCTAGTACCAAAGCCTAGTTTGGGATATTACTGCAAATTTTCAGGAAAACAAGGTCAAAATAAAGGTTATTTCACTGTCAAACTCCTTTAGTAGCTCGTGAATACTGTCCAGGTCAAGTTTCTGGAAGACTCTTAGCTGGATCATCACCTGTCACAGCAGCATATGAACATCTGACACACAGAATAAATGGACCAAGGACACAATCCAAAGTTTGAACACACAGGCTGTCCTGCTCACCTCCATTACCAACTGATGAGCTCTTGAAACCAACGTAAGGCCATTAGCATGGTTAAAGGTTTCTGAAATATCCTGTCCAAATGTGTAACCTGCACCTCGAGGAGAAATTCCCCAGCCACCGCGATCATCTGGATCTGACCATAGCAAGTCACACATTGGACCCTGTAAGAGATGTAGATGATGTTTCAGAGGGGAAGTGCAAAGAACCAAAACCAAACAAAACCCAAAAAAACTTGCACTCGCACCACCCCTGCACAACTCTTTGAGACTTAATATGTTTCTTTCTTTAAGCAAGGACATGCGCCATATTTTTCCTTTAAAAAATCCAGAACAGGAAGACAGGCACTTTAATATTGGTAAGTTAATTTGAATTTCCTTTTCAGCCTGTGAACTTAACCCCCTAATACATGCTGAATCAATCTCAGTGGCTTAGAAATTTATTTTCTGTACCTCATGGGGAACTTCCTGCAAGCGATCAAGTGCTCTGATGTGATCCAGTGTATCTATAGATGGAGAGAGGCCACCATGTAGACAAAAAATCTGCAAGAGTTAAGAAACATGAAGCTTATTTGCATTAATCAGTGCAGTTAGAACAGCTTAGAATAAATGATTACGAAAAAATCTGCATGAGATTCCTTTGAAGGTGAGAGCTGACAGAATGCAGTGTTAAGAACTCCCTTTACTCCAAAACATTCAACTTCGTCAAATGTCAACATACCTGGCCATCCACCAAGGCAGTTAGAGGCAGATAATCAAAAAGGTCTGTAAAGTATTTCCAAACATTTGCATTTCCGTATTTCCTTAAACATTCATCATAGAAACCATAAACTTGTGTGATTTGCCTGCTTTCGTGGTTCCCTCGGAGAATTGTGATACGTTCACGGTAACGGACCTAAACAGAACAGTTTATTTTAGCACATCAGAGCAACTCTTCCCCAGGACAGAATTTGCACTCCTCTATCCCTACCACATGTAAATAAAGCAATTAAAACCAAATAATTCTGAAGATTCTATTTTTTTACCTTTGAGGTAAAAAAAAGGAAAAATTTATTCAAATCTTCAGCTGCCAAATACTTGTGAATCACACAGAAATTAATTAGAAATTGTATTTATTATTACTAGTGGACTTTGCTACACCTGTGCATTAAGCTGATCTCTCCAAACAAATTCTTAAAGACTGCTACTTAGGCCAGTAAAAAATGAACACTCATTTTATATAAAGTTCAGGCTTGCATCTGAACATTTTTATAATGTTTTTTAAGAAGTGACTTAGAAAACTAAGACAACCAGGAAGTCAGTTTCAGTACCTCTAATACCAATGCAGTGAAAACCATAATAGATATTAAGTGTAGTGAGGATAGTAATGATGTATTTGATACGGAACTGTAAAGCTGAGAAGAAACGTTACCTTAAGAGCTACAAGCAATGTGACTGTTTCAACTGAATAATATCCTCTGTCAACATAGTCCCCCATAAACAAATAGTTTGTGTCTGGTGATTTGCCTCCAATTCTGAAAAGTTCCATGAGGTCGTGAAATTGTCCATGGACATCTCCACACACTGTGACTGGACATCGCACTTCTTGTACGTTGGATTCTTTTGTCAAAATTTCTTTAGCCTATAAAACAAAAAAAGCACATAAACTGTGAGTTTATCTATCTAGAGCCATTTTATTCAAAGCTCTACCACTTCCAGCTCTGCTACCTGCTCTCCTTAGGAGCTTTTGTTCCTTCCTTTTCTGAAGCACTTCAGGTAAAAGTTTATCTTTACTTAAATGCTGTTTATCTCAAAACAGCATTTCACTTCATGAAACCTCCTATTAGTAGTTAGTAGTTGCGTGGCTTTTTTTGCTCCATGAGGATGGTATTTTAAGTAAGACTTCAGACTTGCTACAAAAATGGTTCTGTGAAGCATAGAACAATGATCATCACTACTGGAACTTAAAAAGTTTGAAGTATTTTGAAAAATGAAAAATCCTGCCAACATCTTACTTCTAAAAACCCAAACTCAGATATGGTCAAAACATCACCAACACTTGGCACTCATCTGTACAAACATCTTCAACCCACCTGCAAATGCAGGGAGTCCTGCATCAAGCAGAATAAGAACAAACATCCATTGGTACCAGCAATTACAGAGCAGGTCATTACCTGCACAAGTCTTCTCAACAAGTTTTGTGATTAAATACAGACTAATAACATCAAGTTGAGTTTTCATAAACCAAAGCTAGGTAAGATCTTTGTCATCACCATTTTCCCAAAAAATCGTGTACATAAAAGCTGCAGACAAAGGTAATTTGTATGAAGAAGCATAGGCTAAATATAGCATCAGAAAGGTAATTTTGAAATAATACAAGACAGTTGTTACAGTTTGTTCTCAGAACAGTCACCAGACACATGCCACAATGATTTGCTAAATCAAGAAGGTATTAGAAATATAAATAGAAACAAGTTTACTAGTTACCATCTACAAAGATTTCCCTGTTTTTCAAAGCAATGTTCCTGTTCAAAAAGGATCCTTTTTTACCTCATTACCTCGATTACAAGAGAATATATAAAAACTATATTCTAGTCAATAACCCAAGTTGCCTACAAGACAGTGGCTGACACTCCCACCCCAAAGTGGTGTCATTGTCCCACACATCATCCTGGCTGACCACCACGGTCACCACTTCAAACAGAAGCAATACCGAAGTTTAATGATGGAAATACATGAAATTCAATGTTTCACTGCAAAGAAATGCAAAAATACAGCATGGCTAAGCACCCTGCACAATACAAAGCCTCAGATGTCACTCTGCAGACGTATTTACATGAAAAGTCAGTCTCACATGAGAGTTTCCACTTGTGCTGTGCCCAGTACTAAAGATAGGTCATTCCTGGCTTGTGGTCAACACTAGAAGTGCAGATTTATTTTAAGATAGCCTGACTTAAGTTAATTTTAATGCAGTGACACTCACCGGATGTTTTGAAGGTGTTTTAACAGCATTAGCCTCTTCTAATACTCTCTTAGATTCAGAAGCATTTGCCAGCTTAATTCTCCTTTTAACAGAGAACGTCACAGATGCTTACAGCACTTTGATATAAAAAACCCCTACTCTTTAATGAGAATGTTTCTACCACTGGATTTTCTTAGCACACTTGAAGCACTGCACAAAGAACGCAGCATTCATTTTTCATCAAAGGTATGCAGCGTTTGTGCTGAGAATGGCAGAGTTCTCAGCAACTGAGTTGTTGCTTCCTCAGTTTCTGAAATATTAAATCACTCAGATACGCACATGACCAAACACGCAGAGAAGTCAGACAGCTACTCTGATGGAAAAAGACTGTTCCAGGTCAACCTGCAGAACAGCAACCTCTGTTTAAATCCTGCAGTGGAGGAATGCTGGTGCATGGATTCCAACATTTCCATGTTCTAAAACCAGTTTCATGCAACACTGTGTTATGAACTGTTTAGTTAATTTACAGTCTTATGTCCCACGGTGTTAGAAGTGGCACATACTCAAATGTTTAAACATTCTACTTGGCTCTATAAAAGAACTTTACCAGAGCTGAAGGTAGAAAAAGTAACATCCTGAAAACAAGCCACCAACAAGCAGTCTACTATATCTCAACTCTCACAATAAATGAATTCCTATAAAAAGGTAAAGTAAAAAAAAGGACTTTTAATATACTGTAACACAATATAAACACAAGTTGGTAAGACAACAGTACATTTAAGACTACAGTTTCACAATGGTATGTAATCACTAATACTACTGCTGCAGTATCTGTGCCCCAGCCTTGTACTGGATCACACACAGCCCTGTACAATTCCACCTAGTTCCACTCCCTCCTTTTATTGATTCTTGATGGTGCTGCTTACTCACCACATCACACAACTCCCTCCCCTCCAACAAACGGACTTCCTACCAGCAGCTCTCCTACACTTCCTCATGGAGAGGAAGCAGTAGAGCACGCTTCAGCATCAGGCAGAAAACTCCTCGACCCAACCATCTGACAAAGGAGAACTAGGACAGACACACACACACCACCCCCTAAACTGCAAACACCCCAGGACCTACTGCCACAAAGGATAATAGTGCAACAATGATGTACTTTGACATCAACATTTTGAAACATCCAGGCTTCACTGCCTATCATCAGGACAAACTGATAAAATTCAGAAACAAGATTTTCTTGAGCATCTATTAATTCTTTTGTATCTCTGCCTTTTTTCAGTTCTTAACAATTCTTACTACTAAGACAGCCCTAAACTTCTCTACACCTCCAACACTTAATTCATCTTTTTTACATAGTAGAATACCACAAGTCAAACCTCTGTGGTGCGGGGTACTCAAGCAAAAACTTCTTATCAACAACCTACTATATTACATTTGTAAAACTCTGCCTCTGAATCAGTTTAATTATTTTTTCAGCACTACACTCTCAGATTTCAAAATAAAGTGCAAACACATACAGAGTAAGACTGCAAAGAACATGTTACTTCAAGTTGATAAATGCTAATTTTACAACCAATTACCAATGAAGTCTAAGACAGAAAAAGCACACAGCTGAGGGACACAGTTACACAAGAAGAATATAAGAAGAGCCAAGTGCAATGCTGTCATAAACACTACTGCTGAGGTGGAAAGTCACAGATTTTACTCAGAACAATCTCAAAGTTCAAACAATAAGCACGTATCAAATACATTTCAGCTTAGTCATAGTGACTGGAATTCATTCTGACTTGATACTGGCTTACTCAGTCATTTCACTGTAAAGAGAAAACTTGTACAATCCCAAAACTCAACAAGAATAAAACCAGTATAGGTTTAAACACACAAGAAAACAACCAGTTTTCACTTTAAAAGAGTAGCACTGCACAGAAACACAACCTAGTACTTCAGAATTAAATCATTCCTGGCCTGCTGCACTTCATCTAAAGGCCCAGCTGAACAGCACCAGGCTGCTTTGGTGGCTCTGTTTACAAAGCACATCTCTGCAAAACGCTGTTCCTAAAACAAAAAGATCAGCTTCATTGTTTTAAGACAGTGTAAGATCCAAGTGTATAGACTGCCATGGATAAGAATTTTGAAAATATGACTATTAAAGTCACTACCATATGATTTTCAGATCCTCTGTTTATTTAATGAGATGCACAAGTTGAATGCATGCAGATGTATCTCTTATTTCCCCTGCTCCCTCCAAATATTTTTATCCTATATGCCACAAATTAAGGCTCAGAGTCGAGTGCCATAAAAGCCGTAATCCCTTTTACTTCCTCAACTCACTCTGTGCTGAAGATAAGCAAGTTTGCCTCATGAGCAGTGTACATCATCAACCCTGTCTCACAGAAATAATTTCCAGTGGTCCATTTCTGAAAAATCCTCTGAATTAACCTGTACCCAAATTCCTCTGTGTTTCCAGAATATACCAGATATTTCTTAATTACTCTGACCCCTTCTTAGGTCCCTACATTCTAGAATGAGCTTTGACAACTCAGCCCAATTATCTACCCTGAAAAACTTTGGGGCGCACAAAAGAAAATAACAAGACCCAAACCAAACAGTAAACATCACTTTGTCTGTGTAGAATTGTAAATCAATGCTTGAAGCAGCACTAGGAAGCACTTATTAAAAGATTACCACTACTAACTCAGTCAAGAAAATACAACCATTATTTTAATTAGACAACACAGCCCCAAAGTCAGGGTTGCAGATGGTAACGTGTCATTCTTGGCTGACCAGAATTCACACCTGCAGCTCACCATACTGTCTAGTAAAGTGTGTAATGAGAAGTATCCACTGTAACCAAGAAATAGTTATTTGTAGTTACCATAAAGATATTTTGATGAGATTGCTTCAACCACACCCATAATTTCCTGTCACCAAGGTGCACAGGATGTGACTAAAGGCACAATGATCAGCTAATTGGGATGAATACTGGTTTTAGCTGTTCAAACATCATGCCCTGGAAAAGATTCCAGTTCCAAGCAAAGTCATCCATTACAGTCAGCAATTCTTCTGCAGAGTCAATGCTTTTCAATTTAAAGGTTTCCCCCAGTTCTTACAGGGGGAGGAAAGAGAGCAGGTTCAGACAAAAGATGGTCTTATTATTTAAAGCAAAAGGTGTTTTCATTCACTGTCTGACATTTGAAACAAAACTACATAAATGAAGCCTCCAATGAAGCCTTCTGTGAAGGAGGCACGGCAGTCAGATTACACATGACACAAATGGGAAACTGATTTCTGCTGAACTTCACAATCCACTAAGGAGTTCAGTGTGAATGTGTAAGTAGGAACAAAATTAAAATACAAAGCTCCCCACTGACATTTAATTATTTAGTATTCCAAAGTAAGTAAAACCAGGATTTCCATCCATATAGAAATACTGAGTAGCAAAATACTCTTTTGCCAGAACAAAAGATGATGCATGTGCTTTCTCTCTGGATTTGTGACTAGCACCTAAACCTTCATTTCTAGTCTCTTCTGTTTGGTGAGAAAAGAGACCAGTTTAAATACAAGATCTTAGCCAACCAAATGAGCAACCCCAATGTCAGGACTGCTGTAAGATTAAAAAAAGACAACCACTTTCCTTAATCGCTGGTAAATTCTAGAAGGTCTACAAGAAAGCATGCAAGCAGCAAACTTCTTCCAAATAATCCTCTCTTCCTTTGTATTACAAAAGTAAGGACTGACACCATTTGAAACCTTGATAGTCCCCTCAACATTTCCATTTGAACAGATCAGTAGTAGTCTTACACACTCAGAGTAACTGATAAGTGTTCTTGCCCTCAGAGGCAAATCTGGGAGAAGGGGAAAGGCTATTTAGCAATCAATAGTTGACAAGAGCAGGGGGGATAGGAAGCAGGTGGTCTGAAAAATAATCTAGAAAAAACTTTTTTTTTAAAAACATAAGAAGCAAAATAACTCAGGAACCCTTACACCTTCCTTGCCTCATGGGAATTCCAAGAAACATAGCAATGATGGCAATGCAGAAAGCTGACCACTTACAGGGATGTTTTTCAGTCCTCTCTGTAGAACAAGCTGTATTCATTTTGAATCATTCAAGTTGTTAAAAAAAAGAAATAGGCTAAACCTATTCCCGAACTAGTTGTGCCTGATAGCAACAAGGCCAGCTTCATGCAATGAACTCAGAAAGTTCTCAACCCTTTTGTTTCAGTAGCTCCAGCACAGCTTGACACAATCATGCTACAGGTCAGGACACCAGTTGGAAGCTGGCATGTCAAAACTCAAGAAAGAACCAACCAGCAAGCAAGAAACACCTGTATTGGGAGGCACGTTCAAAATATTCAGCAGAAATATTGGAGACCTGGCTACTGTGTAACTGAGCTCCAGTATTCATTCTTTAGTGAGGAATATACTTTTTCCAGCTTAATATATACTACCTGAAGAAAAAGAATTTAACAGCAGCATTACTGAATACAGGTGTAGTGTTTAAGGGCCCCTAAGCAAAAGTGAAAATTCAATCCCTGCTCCTGTGAATTCCCCTCACACAGATCTGTTGTATGAGGCCTTGTGAACTCCTGCCAGACACAGCCAGACAGGTTTGGGTTTTGTGCTGGGCAAGACAACCCAGGTGATCAACTGAAAATGGCTCGGAAGCGATCACAGAGCAGCACTGTCATCACATCTGAGGAGGGAACAGCCTCAGCACAGGTAGATTTGGAAGAGGACATCAGTCTTGCAACCTCATCCATGTCTTTAGCCTCAAATTGGTAGAACTCAAGGAGGAACTTGCTTTGACTTAGGAAGGCTTCCTGCTGTTAGCTTAAGCTATGCCCAAAACAATGCAAGTATTTTTCACTCCTACTTGATCACAACTAACGTTGCAATTAAAATGCAAAAAAACCAAAACTAAACATCTCACTGCTAGCACAACTCAGTTTTTACAGAATTTACTAGAATAAAAAAAAAAAAACAAAAAACCGAAAAGCTGTTAACGCTACAATCACTGGCACATTCAAGACGAAATTTTTTCTATGCACATCAAGATGATTTATGTAAATCCAGGCTAGGTGAGAAGGCTGGTGAGGTTGATGCTTCAAATACCTTCTGTGGAAAGAGACAATTTCCATTTTTCATTATCAACCATAACAAAAACAAACGAACAAAATGAAACAAATGAAAAACCAAACCACCACCAAAAAACCCCCACAACTAATCAGAATATTGGGCATGAAACTATTTTTTTTAAGTGTTCCAGAATAACCTAAAACACAATCATTCAAATGTTACAAAAGGCTTTGTACACTACACTTTTAACTCTTTCAGAGACAGAAGATGTAAGTAACTACATGATCCCATCACTAACTTGATCCTTGAGTGTGTTCAGCAAAGCAGCAAAGGAGCCCTAAACCCCCCTCTGGTCTCCCAGAGCCCCTTGAACAGTTACTGAGGGGCCCTCCCATCACTGGCAGCAGAGTTCCCTCGCTACAGAATCCAGGAGCTGGAGCAGTGGCAAGGCAGAATTGCAATGCTGCACATTCCTCTTCTGCCAGGGCCAGGGGTGGAGGGACACAGAACCTGCCCAATGCACAGCCCACCACACAGGGCACACCATACTCTCACTACCTGGGAATTCTGCTGGGGCAGGTTTCTTGGCTGATTTACAGCAAGTTCAGACAGGAACATTAATTTTCACAATCATCTTAGTCTGAAGAATAGTTAGTTATACAAGATGGATATGGGAATGCAAAAGCTAACTAATAGCTAAGCCCTTGCAAATGCAGCTGGAAACAGTTTAAAACATTCACTTCTGGCCAAAAATAATCAGCTAAGACAGGCAACTCCTGAACAGCATAGGAAGCAGAAGGGAACATGTGCCTCTGTCTGAAAAAACGTTGGGCACACAACTCAGCTTAAAACTCAGGAGTGAGATCCACAAAACATGCAAGTTCTATGCATTAGAGGAACTGAACTTTGATTGCACAGGCTTTTTCAACCCAAAAGAAAGCTTCATCAGAAACATACTTGTCCTCTCAGAATTAAGTCACTGAAACATAAGCTAAATGAGTTTGTGCAACTCACACAGCTGCAGTGGGTACAAGCACATTTGGTTAGAGAACATCTAATTTGGAAGATAAGGTGTTAAAGTGAAAATTCTACAACAGGAAAAAAAATTAGAAAAATACACCATGAACAAGGTACATAGCAGAGAACAGTACAGCCCAGAAACACATCTGCACTACAAAAATTAGCAACGGTGACAAATCAAAAAGCAAATGCAACCAATCATTGTTACAGATCAAAAACTGCAGGAGTCAAACCTTGAATCAACGTTTCTTGAATGCCTTTACCAGTATCAGCCCTTCACTTAGTTTAAAATATTTTGGCTAGTAACACTATCCATTCAAAGGTATTTTACTCACAATTCAAGAACCCTGAACACTCTACACAGTATATATGACCAAATAGTCTTCTCTTTCTCCAAAAACTGGAGATGCCACACTCAAAAATTATGGAGTAGTGTTTTCGAGGGAGTGGCTCTGACACCTCTGCCTCCACCTGCACTAGGTACCTTCTGCAATAACCAAAGCAAACTCTATCCAAAAATTCACCTCATTCCTTTGTGCAATTTTAGACTGTCATCCCACCTTCCTGAGCAATGCACCACACCCCCAGCTCCTGTGATAAAGGACATTTATACACAGAGGAGACAAAACCATTTCCCTCCACCCTCACAATGCATGGGAAAGAAACTCTAAACCAGCATCCTTTCATTCAAAATGGCCAGTGGAAAAACTCTCACCTGGCAATAAAGGACTTCCTTTCACCTCTGCCAATAAACAATTCAGCACTAACAGGACAAACACTGCTGACATGTAGCAGTAACTGGACTGGGTATATTTTGACCACTTCTTTAGAACTTGCACTTCTCAAATGCTGAAGCAAAGCACACAACCGGTCACTCGACTGATGTAACACTGAACACACAGCATGGATTAGGCCTACAATAATTTAACTGCCACTCAGAGGTTGATTATTTCAAATAATTTCTGAAAGTATAATGTATTATTCATGGTTACAAATTACTTCCAGACTTCAAAGATGTTCCTGCCCAGTTCCCACTACCACCATCACCCAGGTAACCAGACTCAGTGAAAGACACACCATGATAGTAACTGGGATGCACAAATGGCCACACAATTGTGTTTGTAAGAAGCTGTTATGTTCTTCAGGTATCAATACTGAAATACAAGAGAGCCCTTAGGCTTATTCTTATTAGACAGGCACCAGTCTGCATAGATGAAGCCCCAGCAGATCAAGAAATACTTGTCAGGGAGATCATCCAATCAAACAGTGTTATCAGGAAAAAGCCCTCAATTTTTTTAATTGTTTATTTTAACTAGCCCTAGCTGCAATTCAGTGTGGTGAAGAACAACCATTTATATCGTTTATACCTAGTAGGGTCTTTATCTGTCCTTTGGAACAATAGCTGTATTTGACACTGTCCTTAAGCTATTCATGGAAAAACAGCCTTTTGATGTGATTACATCCACGAAATGAATTAAACAGTCCAAACAAAGCACAACCCAGTGATGTTTCTGAGAGTCAGTGCTGGGAACATGGAAACACATTAAAGCAAATGCTATCCCTCAGCAGGAAGGTGCAGAACTGAGCTCGCATCCCACTGCCATGAACACAGTGGAGACAAGAAGATGGAAAACTCAGCCTTCAAGGGCCTACTTCCAATTCCTTGCACCAGCAACCATGAAGAAACTTCACTACTCTTAGCAGAAAGTCGAAGTAAACCCACCTGTAGTTATCAGCAACAAATCAACTTTCCCTAACATCACCAGTCCTGTCCCTGAACTCTGCACAGTGCTGACCACACAGCGAGAATTGTCACCCCACCCAAAGCTCACAGCCACCCAACCCAGCCAACATGAAGGTTGCTAAACAATATTGTGATTGATAGATTTCTCTTCCACGTTCTCATGGGTCTCTCATCTCAACATACAGTAGTCAGACATAAAGTTTTCTATTTCCCTTCACCATTATCTTGGTGATGACCATCGCACAGTTATCCATAAATACAGCTCATTTCTATTCTTCACTGGGAAAAAATGAAAATATCATCTTGTGCAACACTGATGACTGCGACTACTGTATCCTCTGTAAGGAATTTCTAGTGATATGCCTGCTTCTCACTAAGTACATTGAAAGCTTTTTGTACATTATACACCCGTCATGGTCCTGCAAGTTACCAATACAGCCCCACAAAATGGGGCCATACACACCCAGTCCTGTGGTATTCAGGACTCAGTACCCATCAGTTTATAAACGATGGCAAGTGAAAGACTTGCCTCTCACATAAAGCAATACAAGGAAGAAGCTGGACCGCTGTCATTGGCGAGGCACATGGAAATAGCCAGGTGGTGACATTGCCACTTACTTGCAACACCCTTTAAAATACACAGCCTGAATCACATGGAAACAATGTTGAGTTGCTGGAATACAAGTGAACTAAAATCTGTACTGGAGCAAGAGCTGGTCTGGCCAAAAGCACTGCAAGTTCTTTATTAAATTCGTAGACAGTCCTCTCGAAACAATTTGCTTCCAAAACAATCTAATGTAATATTTGAAAGCTTGATTCCAATTTTAAAATATTTTAGGCACTTTCTGTGGCAAGTACATAGGCTTCTTTAGAAGCCAGTACATCCATAACTTCATGTATTCTTTAATACCTCGTTCCCAAAAAACTCACAAATATCCGATCTTTCAGTCTAGAAATACAAGAATACATAAAACCATCAGTAATAAAAAAAGGGGAAAAAAAAAACAGGAAGAAAAAAACCACACCAACAATAATCCTCAGCTATTAAGTTACATCCAGAATTAGAATTCAACTGGAAAATGCCTCTGGATGCTACCAGAACAAAATTTTCCTGAATTTCCAAAACGCAACCTGTCCTGGGGTGGCTTTACAACCTTTCTAAGCTATGAATATCTCTATCAACACATTGCTCTATAACATCCACGTCTCAACATTTTCAAACCATCACCACAAAAATATGGAGTTATATAGGATCTCCAATATTTATTCTGTGAATTTCGTGAAATCTAGAACCTTATTGAGGGAAACCAAAACCCAAAAAGCTAATTTATCCCTCAATTAGTTATAAACGTGTCTGTGCTTATTCATAACATGAAAATACAAAAAATAAATCAAAGCAGCAGCTCTTTACCGCGTGTAACTTCCAAGCGCTGACCACAAGCTTTTATTTTCATTGTAATAACTCACGCTTTTGGGGGTTGATTTAACATTTTAACCAGGGGGAGGGGGTCTCTCGGGGGTCTCTCCCGAGGATCCATCGCGGCCGCGGCGCCATTTTAGGAGGCGCTGAGCGGGCGGGAGGCGGAGCCGAGGCTCCAGCACAGCCGAGGGGCCGCGGCTCGCCCGGCCCCGGCTCCCGGCCCGCTCCCCCCGCCGGGCCGCGCCGAGCCCCCGGCCCGCCCGAGGGCCCCGCGCCCGCCTGGCTGAGTGGCACCGCCCCCGCCGGCAGCTCCCTGCCCGGCCCCGCCGCCTCCCCGCTGCCCCTCGCTCCTCACCTTCTCGCAGAGGCTCTTCACCTGCCCCTCGGACAGCTGCTTGCACTCGTTAAGCTGCTCCACCCACTGGTCGAGCTCCTTGGTGAAGACCTTCTCCTCCATCCCGCTCTCCCCCTCCTCCTCCTCCTCCTCCTCCTCCTCACCGGCTGCTGCTGCTGCCGCACCGCCCCGCGGGCCCCTGCGATCCGCGCTCCCCACAGCGGCGGCGGCCGCGACGCGTCAGGGCGGGCGCGGGGAGAGGGCGGCCCGGGACACTCCGGCTGCGGCAGCGCTACCGCTCCTCGCTCCGCACCGTGTAATGGCCGCCGCTGCTGACGTCACCGCCCCGGCCCCACCGAGGGGAGGGGGACGCCACGGGAGCCCACGGCGCGTGCGCGGCGCTCGGGCGGGGCCGCGAGTGCGCTCTGAGGGGAGGGGGCGGGTGAGGGCAGTGACCGCGCGGGCCTGCCGGGGGAGCGCCTGGTGGCTCTGCTCCGTCCCGGTCCTTGCACCCGGTGGCTGTGGTGCGTCCCAGTCCTTGTTCCCGGTGGCTCTGCTCCGTCCCGGTCCGTGTTCCCGGCTCTGGTCCTGGGCCCCCGCGGGCTGGCGCTCTCCCCGTGGGGAGTCCGTTTGAGGGGTGCGGCGCGGCCCCGCCCGGTCACAACTCTGAGGCGGGAGCCAGGGCACTGCCGTGAGGGGCCGCTGCCATGGCAGTGCCGGCCCCTCCTGTGCCCGGGTGCCGAGAGCCGGCTCCTCCCGGGGCACAGGCTGGGCAGGGTCCTCGCCTGCCAAGCGCCTGCTGCGGGGTCAGGGCATGTTTCTGAGGGCTTTGTGTGGCTCCGCAGTGTTTGTGGTTCTCCCTGCAATTAATGCATATAGCGTCTTCGAGGCACGTGCCAAGAGGCTGGTGCCAGGGTCTTTGCAGTGACAGGACGAGGAGCACTCGCCGTAAACTAAAACACAGGAGTTCACCTCCGCACGAGAAAGAGCTTTACGCTGTGTGTAGCAGAGCACTGGAACGGGCTGCCCAGGGAGGGCGTGGAGTCGTCCTCTGGAGACTTTCAAAACCCCCCCGGACACGTTCCGGTGTCATCTGCTCCAGGTGACACGGCCCTGGCCGATGGGTCGGACTAGGTGATCTCCAGAGGTCCGTTCCAACCCTCACAATTCTGTGATGCCCGGTTACTGTGTCTGTCAGAGAAGAGGGAAGTGGAGGGTGCTTTAAAAATAAAGCTTTTCAGTTCTAAATCATGAGCATTAAGTACCATCTTAATTGTACCACCAGGTAGTGCTTAGGTTAAAAAGGCTGTGCTCCATTTCTTTAAAACAATTTATACTGAAAGAGTTCTTGGAAGTCTGGAGTTTATTATGATCTTTTTAGACAGAAGTAATACGTGAAGCGCAGTGTAAGTGTTCAGTAAAGGAAATTAGTGGTAGACCTTTCAGGAAACTTTCAGGAAGGTGGTATTTTTTTCAGGAAACTAACGGTGACCTCAGCTACCTTTTTGTGCTCAGACACTTGCTACCTAAGGGAAAATATGTCAGTAAGACATAGATAAGTTGCAATAAAAAAGAATGTAGGAAATATACAGAACGAATTTCTAATGAATTATGTATTTTATTGTAATATGCATCTTAAATTATAGAGGAAGATTTCCCTTGAATAACTTAAAGGACATGAAATGATCAGTTTTAAAAAGTAGTATTTTTTTACTTAAATGGGTCAAAATGTTGATAAAATATTGATTTGTTAATTTCAAGAGGGCACAATGACTTTTCCTAGTTAATTTGTGTTAATTGTCTTGGTCATCACTTGCCTAATACAGAGTCTGACTTGTTAAATTCTTTGCTTGCTGTTGAAGGAAATGAAGAATTCTATAGTGAGCAAGGGGTAAAGAATGTTTGCTTTCATGGGTCAGTCTCGGTTTCGTGCTGTCATACTCTCCTGCTAGACAAGTTGGTTTGAATTGCCTGATTTAGGTTTTGTTTATCTTCCAAAATAATTTTGCTGTTCTTACACAGGTTCCCATCTTAAGGTGACCTTAGTTCTGTGCTTAAAGCTGTAGAAGGAAAAGTCCCATTCATTGAGAAGTGCGAGGTTTCAAGAATTCACTCTGTAGCACATCTTCCCAAAATAGTCTTGAGCAAGTATATACAAAGAATATGAAGCAATAACATTAACTCTTGTGTAATTTGCCAAGCTAAAGTTCATTTTCTTTAATAACTGTTGACTTTCTGGCATAGTTACATGTTTGAGGATCACACTGCAAACCATCCACGTGAGCTGTGCTTTCCTCACACCTACCAGATAAGACATGGCAGGATTTCAGTCACAGTTTTGTAGGCAAACAAGCCAGGTTAATAGTTTCTTCCTGCCAGTGTGGATCAGACTGGCCACCTCACAGATTAACAATCACTGCTGTTTTCAGAGCAATTGTGATGGTTCCCAACCCCACTGCTGGTTCCCAGGAGCATAGTGTGGCAAAGAAAGGAACACTTGTTTGAAAAGGCTCAGCCATAGCTGTTTTTCAGACAAACTCCACCTGGGAAGGGGTAGGTGATTCAGCACTCCCTGCTCGCTGCTGAAAGCTGAAGCTGTGCTGCTCACTATAGGAGAATTCAGGACTCTGCAAAGGAAATTCAGGGTTCATTTATCTGGGCATTCCCAGAGAAGGGCAAAGCTTTGGTTTCCATCTCCATTCCAAGCATTATCTCTGTATTTTATCCTCATACTCTTTTGAATTGCCTATATGTAGATTAGAAATCAGATCTCCTTCCTCCCTCTGACTTGAGAATGACAATCAATAGTTTAGAGAATCACAGTTCCTTCTCTCAGATACTTATCTGAGCCTTCAAAGGAGAATGTAATAATGAAAGGATACATGCTGTGTTGCATAAGTTGGGTGATTGTCAGGGCTTTAGATAGTAAGATTAAACTGTGACCTGTGAGATGGCAGTAATAAATTGTATTTAGTATGTGAATATATGCCAGGTGTGTGTGTGGTTTGTACCTAAGGAGCTGTCTGGGTGCAGCTGCCCTGGTGAGTCAGGGCTCTGGAGGCCACACTGCTGTGCTGACACCTGAGTCAGGGACCCGTGTGTCACCTGTGTGGCATTTGGGAGAGAGGTGAACTGGTCAGGCTGACTGCACTTACGTTTACATACACCCAGCTGTAGGTAACTCAGCTGTTAGCCTATAGTGCCAATTCTGTACT
The DNA here is from genome assembly GCA_910950805.1 of Acrocephalus scirpaceus scirpaceus. NCBI lineage: Eukaryota > Metazoa > Chordata > Aves > Passeriformes > Sylviidae > Acrocephalus > Acrocephalus scirpaceus. The sequence continues at coordinate 8,753,745 of OU383785.1, forward strand.
AGTCTGAAATTAATCTCAAACTCATGGACAAGGGTCTTAGCAACTGCAATAATCCTATCAGTAACACTAACATTTCCATTGTACTATGAGACATCAGTGTTTAAATGCAGATTTATATCACACCATCCAACTATACAATGTATTGTCAACTTAGCATTGTAGAGTAAGGAACACGTAAATTAGTTTTCTTCACACTTGACTCTCTCTGAATATTTTAGTGATTCTAAATTATCCATCAATGTATGCCCAAAATGTCTGTTGCTATGGTGTTTTAATACTAAATGCAGAATAAAGGGCTATGTAATACAATATAAAGACTATATCATACAATTTAAAGGCTATACAATAGTGTAACAATGAGCTGCCACCTTTAGATGTAGGGCTGCCAACTTTGATTAATACGTGTATTTTTGCAAGCAAAGAATATAGACACTGGTACGTTAGTGTGGCACTGCCTCTATGAGGAAAGGGACTTCAGTTCAAATAAATTCAGAAGTACACATCATGTAATCTCTTGCATATTCAGATACTGGCCACTACTGGATAAAATACATATTTTGTGTCTTAATAGTCCCATTAAATCAGATAAGCCTGTCATCTTAAGTAGAACTATTACAAAACACCGAAAGAAAAACAGAACACATTTACATCAGATATTTGTTACATCATCACAAACAAATGCTATTTCTGTTTATTTGAGTAATTTCAGAGTCCAGATAGTACATGACAAAATCAGTGACAACAGTAATACCACAATCAACAGAGGCCCACTCACTTAAACTGAATGGCTTCTGTAAAAGATGGAATCTCATTATTAATCACCTTGTATACCACAAAGCATATTACTGAAATCTGCTAGTTCATCATTCACCCTCGTGTTGTAGATAAAGCAGGAAGTGCAGTGTCTTACAGAAAGAAGAAATTACAGAGTAACCATGAAAATCACATTTTCAAATCACTATGGTTACAGGTATTTCATAGTCAAGAGTCTTTTAAAAGCTAGGAATAGAGTGCTGATTCTCCAATGTTAGGGGCTTGATATTTTGCAAATATTTTATGTCCTGCTCTCTCCCTGTGAGTGTGGCACTGAACTCTCTGTGTCCAACCTGGCTGGGTAGCAGCACTGGGGCAGTGGGTACGTCCTTGTGCCCCTGAGCACAGGGCCACGTTCCTCCAACCTATCATCTACCAGTTTTAAACTCTGGAATACTTGACAAACACCTCTGCCAGGACAAATACTATCACTTTATTGCCAGATGGAAAAATACATGATTTCAGCCCGATGAGGAAACAGATACTGAAATTAACTCACTTTCCAAACATGACAGAAGCATTGAGAGTCGAAAGTAGAGACCTCAGTTAAATAGATACTTGGACCCATCCTTAAATTCCTTCCTTTTAAACAGATAACATAAGCATTTGTGAAATGTCCTGCTAAGCTCATGCTGCGAGGCTTTAGGCTTGCTGATTGCTGACGCTCTGATCAGCACAGCTTGTGTTACAAGGGCTTTCTTTGGAAAAAGTCCTATTATTCAGTCCTTTCCATAAGCTGTGTTTAAGAACACAACAAATTATTAATACGTACAAGCAGTTGTCATGGAGATAATGTGATCCCAAGTGTGTTTTTCGTAAGTGGCACAAACCTGGCACATCCCACATGCCTTGTATGGACAATTCCTACATAATGTTTCCTGTGTTAGATATGGGATAGATATTTGTCTTTGCTTTTTGTGCTAATACCCAATGGAGAAACCACTGCTACTGGCTTTCAGATGGCTGGTTTTAGGAGTAAGAAAAATGTAGGGCTTGTACAATGTGGAGTTTTTTTAGCTGCAACATCTTTGCAAGGGGCTGAACTGCTCACTTCTGTGAAATCTCAAACACTATGCAACATCCAAATTATGGCTAAAACCTCGCAGGATATATTTTTCTCTCCTCATCTTGGTCCACAGAATTATGCCAAAATGTAGTCATTAATCCCAAAGAAGGCAGCTGGCTAATGTAGCTGGGGAGGCTTCAGGGCCATAATGAGGATAGTCTTCCTTAGAATGAGACTGCTATCCTATTAAATGTCTATAAATCCAGGTCACATTTTGTTTAGGATTATCATAACATTTCTACTCTTTAACTGTGCCCTTGCAAAGTAGTTCACTGTGCACTTCAACCATTCTTACCTTTATTCTGTGCCTCTAGTCTGGTCCTGGAGATTCTGTTACACTTCAGCTAGGCAACGTCTGACTCTTGGAGCATTCACCTGTTTACTTGGGTGAGTGAAGGAGATTCTCTGCATATTACAGCTGTTAATTTTTTTTTTATCAGATACTTACTCATCAGTTAATATTACACTACAGTTACTGTCATAATGACCTTGAGCTGGGCCAAGCAGTTAAGCTACAGAAAGGCTGCAAAAAAGAATTGCAGCAAGAAAATTTGAGTTAATTGGTCCCTCACTTTCCTGCCCAGGGAATGTATGTTTCTTTCACAGCACTGCCACTGTCTTGCAGTGAAGGAAGCATAAACTCAGCTGGGAGTAGCCATGACTTCTGGTGCACATTAATATGATATCCATGTTAATTTGGAGATGTCGCAGGTGTCTTGTGTGACAAAACAGGTCCACACAACCTGCTAAGGATGGCTTGGCTAAACTGCTGCTTTGCCCTCTGGCTCAGCATCAGCTCTCACACCCAGTTCCAAACAGTGCTGGCTGCTGCTTAAATGCTTCCTCTGAAGAGAGTGCCTGGGGAGGGAAATTTTCTTCTGAAATCTCTTTGTGTATGTGCTAAAGGACAAAGGAGGAGTTCACTGCACAGGCACACTTAGATCCTGATTTCACTTCCCTGTGGTTAACAAGTGTATTATTAGTAATAGCTAGTTACAAATAAGAACCTGACCTTATTTTTAACCTAATACTGAATCAGATCTAATTGTAATAGGTGGGTTCACTGCTATGCTTTGCTCTTTGAATATTCTCATTCAGAATTTAAGTGCCTTCAATCTTAGGTATTAAAAATAGGTGGCAAGTTGGATAATTCTTATTGTTCCAAATCTCGTTTGCAGCCTTACATAACAGTGTTCTCACCAAAAAGTTTATTTTAAGTGTGGAGTGGAAGAACATGCTGTAGCAACCTGAAATTTTTTGCAATACTGTGTAGCTGGGTTATACAGAATCTAGATAGAACTGTCCCTTCCTTTTTTGAGAATCCATTTTAATATTAATCAAAACAAATTTGATATTTGATATTAATTAATATCAAAATGTGTAGACTGCCTGAGCTTTGGAATTACAAAGCCCTGTCAGTCACAAGCATCCTTAGGTAAATTGCCTAAGCAGAAACTGCTGGTCATTCCAACTCAATGACAGTCCAAATATTTGTGAGTGTAATAATAGTAAAAATATAAACATACAAAATGTAATAACAATGGCAAATGACTTAGAAAGAAAATAACTCCAGATGGATAGAGAACTGCACTTGATAAACCTGAGCTTCCTCAACTTGATAAACCTGAGAGTTCTCATTAGTAAAATCAGTAGCACTGTGTTCATTCACAAAGTACTGTCTCCATTTTTAGTAGCTAAGACCATTTATCCCTCTAGCCATGAACTGTGACACCTTTCCTCACCTTTCTTCATCACATCCATCAAACACATGTGACTTGGGAAGGATGAAAAATGTTGGGAAGAGGTAGTGATCAGTCCTAAGAATATTAGATACCTCCCTTCAGCTGTAACAAGATCCCCTGCTCTCTATGTGATCACAATAACACAAAACCCTGATTTATTATATTTGAATAATGTTTTATTTTTTCATCTTCTATTTCATTTCATGCTGTGACCTCCCTCCTTGATCAACATCCTTTTCACATCAAAGCTAGCATTTATTCTTCCTGATTACTGTTCTTCTCCTCTATACCTTTTCCTGTCCAGGAAAGAAAGAACTTCCAGGAAAGGAAGAACTTCCTTTCTTCCTCCTTTTCAGTCACACTGAATTGGATCAGCAATACCTCATGAGCGCTGAAAATGTAATTTTAAACTGTTTTTTCTCCCTGGAGTTCTGCATAAGATAAATATAATGAAAAATAAAAAAAACCACTGTTATAAATTTGAATAATAAAAACCTCAGATTTGGCAAAAGAATGAGAAATGGCCACGAAGAGTGATACATTAATCTCACTGCTAGATGCTAATACCAAAATTCTTGGCATTTCACCTGGAACTGAGAACTTACTGAGGGAGCACCTGACACCCTTAGTGATGTATCATAGCATCAGTGGTAACTGCTGAGCTCTTCCACTGGCAAAGTAGCATTCCCTGTTTGCCCCATTGCCACTGGATTGAACTACAGGCTTGTCATGCAGGTGCTACTCACACCTGCCTGACAGGTGTTGGATGCCCAAACCAACAAATCCTAAAAGTTGGCAGGTTAAAAGCCGAGTTTTGGGTCAGCGCTGGGCTGCCCAAGTGCACACTCAGCTTGAGCTGAGTAATCATCTGAGTCCCTCCCTGGCACGAAGGACATCCAGAGCTCAGTCTCACTGTGGAACCAGTACTAACCCTGCTCCTGGAGCACGCAGAGATTTACTCTCAGGTGTACAGATCTAGCACATGCATAATGTTAATTTGTACACTTAGCCACTGTGGTTTTCCTCCTCAGATAACAAACTGAAAAGATCAATGAAGTTATGACTGTTGTTTTTACTGGATGAATAATTACTCCATAGTTAAATAATGTTATCAGGTGTATTATCAGGGAGAAGAATTGGTTTCAGGAAACTGTCATTAACTTGAGCAATTATAATTTTTCCTTTCAACAGTGAATGCATCTGTATCAGGACTGAACAAGTGAGAGGCAGTCAGGGTCTGTCAGAGCAGTGATTGATCTCAGATGTGCAGAATGAGAGGGAGTTTCCAGCTTCACAAGGGAGGCTCCTCAACACAGAATCACTGGGCTCATTCTATGGGGCACTGCCCAGCAAGCATAATTCCAATTCAAATTTTACTATCAAAAATAATCTTAAAAAAATCCATCTGAACCTCCTCAGAAGAACATTTATTCCACAAACATCACCTTCCGGACATCAGATACAGTACAAGTTATTCTCAACAGCACAAAAGTTAAATTGACCAGTCTTGCAATGGAGCTGTTCCTATATGAAGTCCCTCAATGTTCCTATATGAAGTTGTTGGAGCTGTTCCTATATAAAGGCCTATTCATAAATGGCCCTCTCTGTCCTGATTATAGTTATAGTTCCCTTAACAAATCTTATCTATTACAGCAGATAATCACTCATATTCTCTACTCTAGTAGGCAGAAAAACATCACTGGCATAGCTCCTACAAGTCTATTTTTTTGACAGTGTCCAAATGAAAACAGTCAGGAAATGTACCAAAATCTACCAAGAATTACTCATGTGTAATTAATATATCAAGTCAAGTGAAAGAGTTTCCACAATAAAGGTGTGTACATTATAGTAGCCTTGAGATAGGACTGACTTCTTCCAAAACAAGTTCTTCTGGTTTTATGGGACTATTTAATGCACTTCTGTGTTAAAGAAAATAACTCTTGTTCTCACTCTGTACTATGAAACCAGTATAGCAGGAGGCACCATGGGCTGGTGAACAGATCAGGAGACAGGAGGAGATGTCTCTTGTATCTGTTTAAAGATCTTCAAGGCCATTTCAACTCCCACTTTCTCTTCTGTGAAGGGTTACACCTACTATTAATTTTGCTACTTATATAAGCAGATTTTCTAAACTGAAATACACTTTCTTCAAAGTATAAGATCTCAGAAAGGTCATATTAGGAAAACAAATGCATTATTACATCTGTGAAAAAGCTTCTGGGTGGTGTCACTGAATGTGAATACTTGAATTTTGTTCATCTGTTTTAATGTTAATGCTTTCTACATATAATCCAGAAGAAATATATATACACTAATATACATTCCTTGCAGAGAGGGTACCTCTCTAAAAAAATACTGACAAAGGGTATGTGTAACATGGCATTTCACTTGTCTCAGTAGATTCTGCACTGTTCAATGTCTTGCAGACACAAAGGTAATTTCACTTAGTCGGAAAAGCAGCTCTGTGTAAGATGTCAGAACCATAGCACTGGACAATAAGATTTCTAGGTGAGGGCGTGACTGAATGTATCCACCTGAAACTACTAATATGTATTTTTAAAGTAGGGGTGGTACCAGCAAAGTACAGCTTATTGTGAAGTGAGACCATGTATATAGCAGATGCTGGTAGTCCCTGTGCATCCAAATCCCTTCTACTTCCCCTTTTTATCATGGGATTGTGAATTGTGCTTTTTTGGTTTTGTAATTAAAGGGTAGAACAGATGGAGAGAACTTGAAGAGCTGCATCCATTAATTTAATGTAGAGAATGTCTCCATGTTATAATTTAATGTAATGGGATTTTACTTGAGAGAAATAAAACTCTACAGTCTAGTGCTTGGAAATGTTTACTATATGAGCAGCTTCACTGTTGAAAAGATTTCACTGAGTCATGCTATGATTCTCTGCCAAATACCAATCATATGACCCAGCCAGAAACCCAGCTAGAAAAGGGTGTTTCTTCATGCCAGTACATTTCACATGCCACCCTACTTTGAACCTTTTTTTGGCTGCTCACCTGTGGATTTCATGTGGTAGCAAAGGGGGACAATATAATCTGCATGTGTTTAAAAAAAGAGTAGATGCCAAGAAGCACAAGCCAGCTGGTCTAGTATTAAGAATGGTAACAAGAGGGGTTGGGTTTGACATGATTTCAGAAGTAGATTTAAGGCAGACAATCCAAACCAAACATTGATACTGGTAAAAAGCAGTGAATATCTTGCCAGTTCCAGGAATCAAGATGCTACCCAGGGGATAACAAACAATTTCAAAAGTTCAGAGAACAAACTTGCTTATTTCTTCCTTATTCCCCTGTTGAGACAGGGGTTTTAATTTCTAGTTAAGACAAAAAAAAATCGAAAAGACAAATTCGTTTTATATGCAGCAGTGGACACTGCTAGATTTCCCTAAATCTCATAAAGTATTTATACTTAACTGTAAATATTTGAGTGAAACTTGTGTTAGCCACACTTTGGGAAATTTCTATTTTATTCCTGAAATGTTTTTTATCTATGGAAAGCTACAGCAAATGTCTTGTGCTAGTGATTCTTTACTCAGCAAGCTCCAGCTGTAGATACATAATACCCGTCTCCCACCATGGCTAGCAATCAATACATTGTCTCCTGCATACAAAGGCTACTCCTCTGATAGTCAGTCACTAGGATAGGGATGAAATCATCAGGGAAAATAGTACTAGAAAGAACACAAAGGCTCACAATGGGCTCAAGTGTTTCTGCTGCAACCCTTAACTCCAACTAAAATATCCTACAGATTAACTTGCCTTGGTGACAACTGAGTAAGGAAGTTAAAGGGAAGAGCACACATAGCACAGAAAGTTTAAATTATATTTCCCATCAGTGTGATCTGTGAAATCACTGTTAGGCTGCGTGGGAATAATTGAGAGGTCACAGGGGATTATATGAGCATTTATGTTACATTCTGGCTTAAGTGTGTTCAGCTCCACTGTTATCAACCAAATTGTTTCCGTCTTCAGTAATGCTGCATTTGCCCCTAGGCCTTGAAAGAATAATATGTTTATTAACTTTACATATTTATCTGTCACCAAGATCTCAGGTTTTCAAATTTTCAGTATTCAACTACTGAATGTACTGAAGCTTCTCTGCCTGGTGTAAGGAAATTGAAAAACAGGGTAGTTAATGGTTTCAGAACAGAACACACCTCACCTCCCTCAGAACAAAGCAGAGCTTTGCTTTAAATGGCAGCAGGCTTTGCCAGGGAATCTGATATGTGGTGCTCAAATCTTCGCCTACCACTGGATGAGATGTGTTACTCCCTTTTCCCTGTTTTCTTTGTCTTCCCTATACTTCTGTGGCTCTCAGTTGAGGAATGGTTCTTGCTCTGGCTCTTTCTCACTTCCCTACTTTAACTATAACCTCATCCTTCCTCCCCTTGAAAAGGACTTCTGCTGTGGAGAAATATTCACATCATTTAAGCAAACCTATGGTTTTAGTGATCAGTCTCTCTTTTGGTATCACTTTGGTGCTCTTCACACCACAGCAGAACACATTCCATGAGATAATTAGTGGCTGTATTCATGGGACTCCAGGGGAGATACGAGTTCTGAATTTTGAGAGGATGTTTGTATATCTGATGTAATTTTGTCTCATCACAGCCTGCGTAAGCTCCCTATGCAACAGAACAAAGGACAGAATTAACCAATGAGTCCAAAAAACTTACATGATGAAAATAACTATTTGCTTTCCAACAGCTGGTGCAGCTTTTTCTCTGCTGGATCTGTCTGTAAGACCCCAAACCAACTAGAAAGGAAATGTTAGAAACCCTCTGAAATAATGCTTGGTGCAGGTAAGGTAGGGTGCTCTTTGCCTGGCACATTCGCTGAAAATCAGGTTTTTCACTTGGAAAATACACTTCTGCAGTCAAGCAACTGTGATTTTTTTCTTAAACATTTACCCCTCCACGCAATAAAATACTTAATAATTTTATTATTACCTCCTCTGCAGAAAATAATTAAACCCAAATAGAGAGAAACTTGTGGAAAAGAGCAGAACTCCCAGAGCTGCATGGTGGGTGTGACTGTGCTAAAGCCTCAGCCCATGGGTGACTCTGTGATCTGGATGTGCCTTCACAGAATCACTGAATGCAACAGATTTTTCTGTATTGGGTAATTATTTCCACCTTACTCACAAAAGAACCTTTTTTTTCTCCCCAGTTTTCTTCCAACAAAGAGGTTCCTGCTTGTGTTAGGATTTCCTCTTTCCATGGTGTCCTATTTGCTAACTCTGCAGAGTGGCGGGAGGCATACAACATACAGGAAAGAATTTCTGATTTCCCAGGGCTAGAGCATATAGCAGCAGAGATTAGCTGATTATCCGGTCTTCTCTGACCACCCCTCTAAAACCTGATAATTGCTTAGATCTGAACACAATGAGCACATTTCTAAAATAATTCAGATACTGGTATTTTGTATGAAAAGCATCATATTTTATTACCAAATCCAGAATAGCATTTTCCATCAGTAATTCTCAGTGGGCTTTGTAAAGTCAATACCACTTCACAGGTGAGGAATCAGTGTCCAGCAATGAGAATATTTACCCCAAACCATCTCAGCCAGCATCACAACAAGGAAGGAACATGATCCAGACAGTTAGGCTGGCATCAGATCCAGCTGGTCATTTTAAAAGGAAAAGATGTTATTATTTATTTTTTGGAGGATTTGCTGGTTCAATCTTCCTTTCATGGGTTTGGTTTTTTTTCAGCCTCATAGATACTGTTTTTCTTTCTGGGATCTTTAGGGTATGTTCTTCCTTCTTCTGAGCTGAGATCCAGTGAACAAAATCTGTTTTTCTGAGCTCTAACTCTGACCTCAAGCCCATGGAAGCTTTTTCTGGATTTGGTGACATTAATCCCCCAGTTCCCTACTTACCCCAGGCCCTCAAAATAAATTTTTAGATAGGATTATACAGGAAAATGCATTAGGAGAGGAAGAGCATTTAAAAATAGCCTAGCATCTAAATCTGGATGTAATCTCCTCTAATTCTCCCAGTATCTGAGCACATGGGGCTGTACTAGCCTGGTGTTGGTAAATTCAAGCCATGTGCAGGATATACACTTCACAAATAGTAACAGCTGGGAGCAAATCACAAGCCAGTGAGCAAAAAGGAAAGGGCAGCATTATCCTAGTGCTTAAGCTTAATCAACAATGCAAGAATAAAGAGGAAGAAATCAAGATGCATCAAAATTTTCCTAATTTTGATGGTGTGACTTTTAGTTGCCGTGAAACATGCAAAATTGTTAATATTTGAAAATTTTATATTATAATGGCTGAATTTTAGTAGTTATTGTGTTTTAAAGCCACAAAAATAAAATAAATATTTGTTTTAAACTTAAACATAGCAACAAAGTTCTTTATTTTTAAACACTTAATTTTTTTAACATTCCAGACTTTTCATTGCTTTTTATTATGTCCTACCATCCAGCTTAGGTTGCTTGTACTTTTTTTGCCTAGCAATATCAGTGACCACCTGGAAAATGCAACAGGGGAAAGCTAATGAAAATTTTAAATACGTGACAATAAATAGGAAACTGATTGCAAGAGGAACTGGAATTTGCATCCTAATTCCTGTGATAAACAAAGACTTCTAGACTTCACAACTCATTAACTCTTCCAGTTTCCTTATTGCATGAGCTTTGCTGTTCAGCAAGATTCCTTTAATACTTTACAGACAACTCGTGATACCAGATAACGTCATGGTCAAGCAGAAGTTGCTTTCCCTCAAAAATACAGGATGGACAAGAGAGCCCCCACAACACATACAGTCTCAATAACACATTTTCAGTACAACCAAACTCCTTCCAGTTTCATTTAGACACGTGGAACAGCAGCTCAACTCATCTCCACTAAGTATTTTCCTAGTTCCAGTTTCTTTTACTGCCTCTGCAGGTAACTTATGCTCAGTTACAATCTTGGATCATGCTGTGGTGACTCGGCTGTTAATGTGTAACTGCTGCAGATCCACCATCACTCAGGGCTGATAACAGAAAACACAAGGATAACTATAAAATACCTACTAATTTTGTTAGCTTTTTTTGTTTGTTTGCAATTTATGTTCTCCACGTAGATCTTCCTCCCAGAAATGCATGTTTGCATGCTTTCCCTACTCTTACGTGCCGATTGCTCACGTGTTTTCTGTGTGTACTAATCCCCGTAGCATGCCATTAATTCATAGTACACCCAGTTATTTTAGGCATGGATATTGCAGAAACAGAATTAAAACAAGATTGCAGTATCACAACTACGCAATTACTTTTTGTTTTCTTTTTTTCTTTAGATACTGAATGGGCCAATGTCGCTGTTGGGGTTTCAGTTTGAAAAGCCAAGGCTGTGGTTCCATGTCCTGGGTGAAGCTGCCCCTCTTTTCACTGTGTCCCTCCCCAGGCCACAGTCTCAGTGGTGCCACAGCATCTCCATGAGATTTCTTGCAGGAAAAAGATCCAGGCTTAAAATACCCATCTTTGGTCGGGTTATTTTAATCCAGATCAGGTCCTTGACCGGGTTCACTGCACAACCCCACATGCAATTATGCCAGCACAGCTTAGGGAAAGATGTGGCACTGGAGAGAAACAATGTGACTTCAGGCTGCAGCAGGCAGAGCTGCTGCCAAGAGAAACATTGATCAAGCTGTACCAAATATTTGTTTTGAAATAATTTTGAAATATAGTTTCAGAACACTTGCAAATGAAATGTGTTTGGTTGTTGGGATAAAAGGCTACAGCCAAAGTTAAATCTGCTCCCTAATTATACAGAATAAACAGATACAAAATTAGACTACAGAGTCTAAGTAGGTAATTTCACTGTTCATATTTAAATATCAGCTATTTAACAACAAAAAATATTAAATAAATATTTTTAATTACTCATGTCGGTCACCCTGCTCACCAAATTACAGCTTATAATCAGTGTTTAGGAGTGAAGAAGCTTCCTGGGAAATGCTGGACCGTTAACTCAACCATGTCCTCACCTCACTATAAAACTACACCAAAACCAGTTTTTGGTTAAAATGTCCTGTCTCACTTTTTCACATTAGTTTTATTTTTGTTAATGATGCTGGGACTGGAAAACTTCAGAAACAGAGGTAGTTGAGAAACCATACCCTGTAAAAATCTGTTGTTTAAAGAGTAGCATGTAAGAAAATACCTTTTGCTCAAACTATATGGAATGTTTTTCATCTGGCAACTGTTTTCCCTTTAAATAATAAAACATTAAAACCTGAACTAAAAATAATCCTGTTGACTGTTCCAGTTCAGGAAATTTCTATGAGCCAAGTTTTGTTGGTTTTTTCAGTGGCTGTTATTCCAAGTTAAGTCAGCTCAGCAACTGCTGACTCCACAATGACAACTGCTTTCATACAACCTTCATTTACTTTCTTTTATTTTTGGAAACTATGATAAAACATCAGCTGGAACAGCCAGTCCAGCATTTTCTTAACGTATCTGGAATAAAACAGCAGAGGATTGTCTGCAAGACAAATATTCCATAACAATGTACAGCCCCCTAAAGGGTTGTCTCATACCCCTACCTGGAAGGTCCTTTAACAAGTGAAGCTGTTTCTCATGCCGGTGTTTAAAATCACCAGTGGGTTGTAATTACAGTAACAATTTTATGCAGCAATAAATATTTTAAGAACAGTTCTCACCTTCCTAAACCCTGCATCATTCTGACAGGTATTAAAATCAGCATTTCTCATCTTTCAGTAGTTCTACATCTCTGCTGTTACTCTGCGCTTTGAAGGAGAATTTGATTTTGTTTCTTGTGATAAGTTGGATCTCGGGTCTGGTAAGAATCTGATAGCAAATTGTGATGTTCTAAGCTATATTAAATAACATTTTCTCTTTAACCATATGCCAGCATTTAAAGTAAATCTGCTATTAAACAACTCAGAGAGCCAAATCCCTCATGAGTAGGGATTGCAAGGATAATGGCAATTGTGTGCACTAGAAATGGAGCTTGTTAGCGAAGGGCACAAAGAATGGTTTTCCTTTGCAGCAGAAATCCCGACACTATGTCTGTGTAAAAGACACGGACAAACACACTCGTGTTTACAGTTCCCCTGGGATTTCCCGGGGAGAAGGCAAAGGCGCAGCTTGTTGGAGTATCCTCGCCAGAAGGGAGCTCAGCGATGTCATCGCTCCGCTGCCTCGGGACCGATGGAAGAAATCCGTGGATTTCGAAAGGCTCCACAGCCACACCTGCTGGCTCGGCGGGCTCGGCACAGCACGGCTGAAACCGAGGAATTTTTAGAGAAATCACTCCATAACAATGCTTAACTCTGTGTCACGCCGTGGTGCCCTCAGGGTGTCAGAAAAGTGGTAAACATTTTAAATAGTGGTACACCAAGTGCTGTATGGACGTTCTTGTAAAAACCTCTCTGTGGCCAAGCCAAGCTTTAAACAAGCTAAGAAATTAAATTTCCTAAGCTCCCACATCACAACCTGTTGGTGCTTCTTTATGCATTAAAAGGTGATGGCGTGGTATCTGCTATTCAACTGGAGAGTTTGCTTTACTTACCCTTGGTCTGGGTGGCAACAAAATGGGGTTTTTGCACTGTTCACTGTGTGATTTCTTCACTCTGCAAAGGGCCAAATCTGGTGCTTTTCCATGATACAGTTATGCCTTTTGAGGAGCAGACTCAGAAAAATGAAGACTTGCCCACTGTCTCTGAGTCTACTCTTGTGTAGGAGAACATATAATGAATGCTTTGTGAAAGATCTTACAGAACTTTAGGGAAATACAGGCTTTGGGGGATCTTTTGGGACTCCTCTGAATATGCTTACTGCACACACACACACAAACCAAGGACAGTTTGCTCTACAGGAGCAGTTTACCAATGTGTACACAGTTATGGACTGATATCTGTTCATGTCATTAGATAATCCATAAATTAATATCATCAGGTGACTAAGAGTCTTCTCATCTAGTGCTATTCAGTGTCTGGTCTTTACTTAAATGATCTCATATTTTTTTTGTCATTGCACGTACTTCAGTAACATCTGGGATGTCTGGGCCTTATTCTGTTGCTGTGTAACCTAGTTCACAGTTTTTGGCTCATCGTTCTGAATTGGTACAGTGGGTGGGTGGAAGGTGAGTTATTATTTTAGCTCCTAGTTCTAGGGTAGGTAAGGGCCCCAGAGTTTTATCTAAATTATAGTGGAGAAATTATTCCCTCTAGGAGCACTCTACTGGCTGAGGACTTTCCCAAAATACTCTTCTAATTTGCTAGATAGAGGCTATGAATGGACTGTCAGGGTAGCTGAGACTGTTTCACCTCTCTTTAGCCAGTCCTTGTATCTTTATTTCCAAATTGCTTTTACATGTGCTGCCCTACCCTTTATGTTTCTGTGGATGTGATTCACACTCATGAACAGAGCCTGAAGTTCTTAGAGTCATGCAGGTTTTGAGCATGGGGTAGGAAATTAGACACATAAGATCATCAACTTAAAACTTCTGGGCAGCCAGGAAAATGCAGCATCTCTGACTACAGATCCTTCCTCCAACATGCAAGATGTTCTCTGAGTGTGTCAGAAGATACAATGGGTTTTCAGTCCAGCTCAGGTGGGTTCAGACTCCCTGCCAGCAATGTTTCCAGAGCTGAGTTTACCATATCCACATCCAAACGTTCCTCTTCTGCATACCTAAGGGATCTTGCCCAACTTTAAGACTGTAAGTCTTAAAGGGCCCACGTGAGAAAGGTAGGATCCCTATCTTCCATAATTGGAACACCTGATTAAATAGTTTAACTATTGCCTAATTTGAGTCACATTTTCTGAGAATCTCTGCTTTTCTTCCTTGCTGTTCAGATGAAAAACAGATGCTTCCAACATAAACAAATAAATCCGATATCTGAAATGCATGGACTAATACCCCTCTAAAACCAGAAGAAGAGACCAACTTTCTGCATCATGTCATCATTCTGAAAGAACATCCTCCATCCCCCCACTTCTATTTAGCTTCTAGCTACTACTGCTAGATGGTGGTGGCCAGTTCTGAAGGGGGGCACTTTATAATGTCCCTTTATGCTGTCTCTGTGGGATTCATCTTACATGTAAAGGAAAAGAAACCCAAATAGGAATACTAAGAGAAAATAAAATTAGTCCTCCTGAAAGCTCTCAAAATGTTTGTGAAGGATTTTGAAGGGTTACAAAGACTTCTGAGGAATCTAAGTAGCATAATGGATAAACTGCTTTCCGTTCCTTCTCTCCAGAGATTAATTTCATTTTAAGAGTTAAACTCAGTTGTTATAACTCAACACCTTCTGAAAATGTATCTGTAACAGTAAGTCAATCCATCATCAACAAAATCAATGACTCTGGAGATTTTGACACATCCTAGTATGACTATCAGAGATTTGGAAGGACAGTACGAGAGAGAGAAGGAGTAACCCCTTCTGTAATTGAGCCGTGGGAGGAAAACTTGGCCTCTGCTCTTTCCTTTTCCCTGACCCCTAGAAATAAATGAGATCCTTCATTCCTCTGCAGCAACTGCATTTTCTATTGCAATAGAAAGAATGAGTCAGAAGAGCCTGCTGCTGGTGAAAGCTTCACTGGGCTGTCTTCAACAGAGTACTTCATCCTTTTTGTTTGAGTCTTTGTGGTGTTAATCAGTTATTAAAAATGTCTGGTATCACCACGAGCATTCTGGATTTGTAAAAAAGCTTTTTGCTTGTCATTTATTTTAAGACTTAATGAACAAGCTCTCTTTGTGGAAAAAGACATTTTAGGTATGCTCTTAAAAATGAAATAGAGCAAGCTAGTAAAAAAGAAAATGCATCTCAATTAGATTATTCTTCCTCCATCTGTTCTCTCAGATCTTTTTATGGCAGGAAATTGCCTGTTGGATTTTTGATTTTGCTTAATGGAAATGGCAAAACTTAAATCCATTCCCATTCCCACTGACATCAGGGAAAACAAAATTCAGTGGATGAACAGCATTAGTGTCTGCAACTGCATCTCAATGAATACAGTAATTATAACATCAGTGAATTTAAATTAACTGAAATACTTTAAAAACTGTGGACTGGCACGTACACTTCTGAATCTCTTTGGCATTTCTGAAAATCCCAACTTCTCTAATTAGCAATTTCTGATATGCCACATTCTTCCTGTGTGGACAACCCAATTAAACCCTGTGAACTCCCCATATGACTTTGAGGCAACAGACTGAAACTGGATGGGATTTCTAATAGGAAGTGGAGTTTCTAATAGGAAGTAGCATTTCCAGTAAGGCAGTGAGCTGGGGAAACCTTTTCCTTGCAGTTTTTAGGAACTTTAGGAAGTGCCATTCCTGAAAATCATGGGCTCTATAAAAACCTCCAAGTTTTTTTTGGAAGTATGCAGCTGCTTGACAAACGGGACATTACGAACAGACATAAATCACCTGGTTAAAAGAGATACAAAGATTGTATACCATATTATTTTTTGTATCCATGTGGGGATTGGTAAAATAAATTCCAAATCTCTCCTCAAAAAGCCTATCTTCAAAACTGAAATGAATCCAAATACCCAACACTGCTGTGTTCCTCCCTGTGCTTCCTCTCAGAGAAGAAGGATATGTAAAAGCAGATCCTTCCTGCTGACTCATTCTGCTCTATAAACTGAGGTTTGACACTAAGAGAATTATCCTGGCTTGTTATTTACCTCCATGTTTATAGTTCAGCACTGCCAGAATAACTACTGCAGGGTACTGTTGTTATAATTATTACTGCTACTACTAATCAATATCTAAAGCATGAGTGAGAGCATGACTTGTAACAGGAGTTATCTCTCCTCTCCACAATTCCAAACCTCTACAGAATTTCAAAACAGTAGGTGGACAATAACAGAATTTTACAAAATGCACAATAAAGTCTTTAGTGGAAATTAAGTGTACACTTGGAAAAATTTCCAAGTTACCATGATGTTCACCATGTATGCTATGACTCCAAAGTTCCACAGTGTTTTTTCCTCACTTTTCCAGCATTTTCTCTTGCATTGCTCCATAGAGAGCCCTTGATCATCCAGGGGCTCAGTGCCAGCACTGATGGACGTTTTTGATATGGACAATATGGAAAACCATCTGCAGGGCAAACAGGCACAAGTTACCTGGGAATAACATAGATTATCATCTTCTACAGGTTTATAAAACAACTCTGCTGTTTGGTTTATATAATAACAGTGCTATTTTTAAAGATAAACTTTGCACTGCTTTGACTGAATCTGGAAGCAGAACATAATGGTAACTCTGACCTTAAATGTAGGGACATTACACGTCACCATTTTAATTTAGCTTTCAGATGATTATTTTCCTTTTGCTAATGTGGCACTGAATCCAGAAGTTCATGTGCAGGAAACTGCTTTTTCTATACCAGTTGAATTAGAGGTGCCATCCCCCTCCAAAAAACTGCCTACATATATTTTTCATGTGTAGGGTCTTTTGAAATCAGTTCAGGAGCCTTGTACCATTGTGTAACCACGTAATCTGTATAAACATCACCAGGGGCAGCTCATGTTTAAGGAAAACCTAAATCAGAAAGTTTAGTAATCCCACTTTGTGTTAACAAAATATTCTCAGATGAAATCATGGTGTATAACAAAGGAAGGGGAAAAAAATAAAAAGGAAAAAAACCCAACAAAACCAAGCAATACAGTTTAATAAGAAGCAGATTCTGTTTGTTTTAAAAGTACTCAAGGCATGAAAGCATGGACTGAAAAATACCCTCCTGCTACATCAGAACTGACTCTCAGGCACAGAGTGCCCTCATTTCCCAAAGTCATCAATGTCCTGATTCTACTGCAATTAGCAACTGCTAATGTAGGTGATGAGCAAAAGAGAGCAGGATTTTGGCACAGTACAGTATGGACTTCGGCACAGTACCCAACCCATCAGCAGCAGGACAAACCAGAAGTGATTAAAAGACAGGAGAGAGAATGAAGGAGGACAAGGTGGGAATGCAGAGTAATGAATACTTTTAGCTCTTCTGAATTTCAGAGAAGAGTCTGAATTCTCTGGAGTAGCACTGCTGCTACCCAAGTCCTCCTTCAATCATCCAGTCCAATGTTCCAATTCTGCAGATAATTTCATACCACTTGGAAACCTTACACTACAAAACTAATCTTTGTTCTTAATTAAGAATTAACACATTTGATAGCTGTATAACAAATCACAACACTAAAGAAAAGGTGTGCCCTAGCAGCGGTAAGATTTTATTTATGATTAATCTTTTCATGAGTTCTTTCATAATTGTCGTGAAGGTACTCAATTGCTTGTGCTAACTGGAAAAGGTATTTTTAAGCTCCTTGTTATCCAATCCATGGAAATAACACTGGAGCTCACCTAGAATTGTATGATTGATAAATTCCAATACTAAGTGAAGTATTTTCTTTCTGCTTAAATACACAAATCAGGTTAACAATATTCTTATGATGAAATCATTGTTGGTAAAAGAAGAAAAACACTTTCTACCATGGCTTTTTATTTCAGTTCATAGAGACTTCCTCTAAAAGGCTGATAACAAAAACTGTAATTTGCCTAACTAAAGACTGTCATTAATTTGAAAACACACTAAAAGCCTTTGTTTCTTCTCCCTCAGCCTTCCTCCAATATTCAAATACATTTATCACATTACTTTTCATGGTACATCTTCAGGCTCTGAACCAATACTGCTGCACCAGGAATACAGAAAAGAAAGGAGCAGCTCCATTCATCCACTTAAAAATATCCTTTTGAATGTGTTTTATTTATGCTAATAAATCATAGATAAGAACTCCCATATTAAAAGAATCACAGCAAAAATGTACTCCTTCATACTGAGGTCCATCTACCATTTTATTTTTACATTACTGATAATTTAAAGCAGTTCTAGGTTAACTACAAACCTGGTTTTAACTCAATATAAAAGGTGTCTGTTATTTTAATTATCCCCCTCTTTTTTTTAATTGAGGGCTACACTCTCACTGGTGCCAGGTCTCCTTAGTGCCACCAAGAGCCAGGGCATCAGTCTGTATTTAGAGGGAACTTTGAGGGAAGCTGAGGAACCTATGGCAAAATGTGCCATTATCCCTAATTAAAAATTGATAAGAACTAACTTTTAAAAAACATCCAGTTACTGCAAAGAGTGGAAATGGGATGGATATGAAGTATAGAAGTAAGAATCCAAATAAGTAAGAATCTAAATTTATACCCTTGTAATCTGACTACAAGTTATTGTTTCTGTACTTTGCAGAAGTGCAGTTAAATCTCAGTGAGCTGGTGTGTCTGGCAAGGAGAAAATCCAACCTGATCTTTGTCCAGACTGAAATTCTTGTGAACTTTTCACAAGCAGAGGTCTGAACTCAAACTGAGCTTTTAGGGGAAATCTTCCCACTGCACGCCCACAATGCTGAAATATCTTTGTGAGGAAATACTTGTGGATAATCCCTGTTGTGTTTGGGGATGGCACAGAACTGCTGCAATAAATACACTGCCCCTTCTGCAGCCAGTGTGCACTGGGGAGGGAACCAGAGCCAGGTGATGCAATCCATAGCTGGCAAAAAGGCCACAGCTGGCAAAAAGGCCACTGGGGAAGCTGGGGCAGGGCAGTGTGAGCTCCAAGGATGGCCCAGGAATTGCAGAACTGGGAGATGATGCCTCTCAGCCAGCTCTGCTTTCCTTCTCCCATGGCCTGATGGGGCTGAGGACAGACAGGAACTCTGCAATGGAAGCACCCACAGCAACGCCCAGGCAGGACACCAGGAACTCACCCAGCTCACTCACATCATCTTGTGATGGGTCAAAGGTACCCTAGTTTGGTTTTGTGAAATGCTGCACAAGATTCTAGTACCTACTCAAGATTAATATAAACTGTGCTGTAAAATATTACCTTTAACCTAATGTAATACTCTGTCAAATGGCATTTTTTTTAAAAATAGAAATAAAAATTGAACTTGAAACAGCTTTCTGATCAGGAAGTTGTTATACCCATCCCAGTATTACTCAAGAGGGAACACATTACTTTCTGTTCTAGACCACAGACTGTGTAAGGATTTTTTCCAAGTGTTTGAAGCACTGTTGCAGTGGATAGCTTTAATGGTTGCACAGAAAAAAACTGTCCGGGCACCAAATGACAAAGTTAGTGTTGAAATTGTTGTTTCCACTCATCTCTGGAAATCAGTGGGTTACAAGTACGTGATAAATTGAAAACAATTGAACTAAAATGCCCATATGGACATTATAAAGGCAGTAATACATTTAAATTCATTAAGCAAGGAAGTGCTGGAAAAAAACCCAGCAGATAAAATGATAATTTAGATAAATCTAAAGTGGATATTTAGTGCAGATTTCATATTTGAGACATACAAAACCACCTTTGTAAGGCCAGAGCCTCCCTTTTATTACTAGTTGCAACTGTTTTTTTTTTAAAGTAGCTTGGGATATATTAATTTTAAAACATACATGTACCATGCAATCAACAGAACAGAAATTGCATCTAGCTCTTCAGAGGGGAAAAAAAGCTTTTAATTTATTATTAAAACTACCAGCTACACATGTTACTGCCAGGTAGGATTAAAATATCCCATTAGATAACATCGATACACTGTTCCCCGGTAGTGTCAGAGGAAAAGAAATATTGTCCCTGATGAGATATTGCTGAAGAAGTTTCCAAGCCAGGTGGAAACAACAAAGGGTTTAAGATTCAACTCCAGCTTGGTGTTCAGTTTTTGTTTATTTCCCTGCACAGGCTGAGGGTGACTTGGGCTTCAAAGGGCAGAAGGCTGCCCTGGGGACAGGGGATGCCCTGTCTGGGCTCTGAAGTGGCACCTGCTAATACAGAATTAATTAATGTTGTTGAGTGACCTTCATTTTGTGTACAGGTCCAAGCTTGCATTGGTTTTTACAGATTGCTTTCTCTCTTCCGAGTTAACAGGAGCTAAATATAAGCTGGATGAAGGTAGAGGAGCATAGTGGAATGAAAAATGGAAAGGTGTGTGATGGGAGAAGGAGGAGAAAAATCCAGAGGAGGGGATTGCTTGCCAGGAACCACACTCCTCACTAGTGTGGAAATAATGTTTAGCAGCTGGGATATTACAGTTTCCTATTACCAAGCCTTTTTGGAAAAGCTTGCTCTCCTGCAGTACCAGGCTTTGTGTGAGTTCTTCACTTTTGGCATCTGACTATTTTCACTAAGGTGGGACATTGGATTAAAGTGTTCTGAGTAAATCTTTGCAGAGTTGAATCCCACCCTGTGTGAAACACAAATTCCTCTTCTAAATAACCCAGTCAGTGGTGCTGCTGCAGCAGGCCCTGGCACTAACTTGGTGAAAAAGCAGCACTGAGCTTGGTGCTGTTAAACCCTGGGCTGATGCTGTTCCACCACCTGGATGGCTGGAGGCAAAGGGAATGGGCAGGGGATGCAGACAGTGTTTATTTCTGTCACTTCATTATGAGTCCCATGACGTTTTGACCTCCTTAAAATCATCTGAAAGAAAAGCAGGGAGGTACACGTAACCACACAAATCCAAGTTCAGGGATAACTTCCAAGACACCACATAAGAACTGGGTCACGACTTCAAAGAGACCTGCTCTGTCTGCTGGAGTAATGGGATTTTTAAAAAGGGCTGAGAGCCAGGACATCAGTCTGTAGTGGGAACTTCGACAGATGCTGAGGGACCCATATGGCAAAACGAGCCATTATCCCTAATTAAAATTTGATAGGAACTAAATTTTTAAAACATCCAGTTATTGCAAAGAGTGGGAGCGGGCTTAACACACAGCACCGAAGTAAGAATCTAAAGTATAACCTTGTAATCTGACCACGAGTCATCGTTTCTGTACTTTGCAGAAGTTCACTTAAATCAGAGTGAGGTGATGTGAGCTGTGAGAGTGAGCTGCGTCTGGCAAGGACAAAATCCCACCTGATCCATGTGCAGACTGAAACGCTCCGGGAGCGTGAGGGAGCGCTGCTGATTGCCCGTCCGGGCCCGGGGTGCGGCAGCGCCGGGCTCTCTCCCGGACCCTTTCCCGTCCGTCCGGGCCCGGGGTGCGGCAGTCCCTGGCGGTCCCCGGCGGTCCCCGGATCTCTCCCGGACATTTTCCCGCTGCCTCATCCCAAACTCCGCCGAGGGCGGAGCCGCGCGCGCCCCCCTCCCCCCGGGCGGCGCAATGGTGCGGCCCGGCTCCCCCCCCCAGCTGGCGCAATGGTGCGTGCGGCGCCGGCCCCGCCCCGCGCACGGAGCCGCCATTGCGGGTTGTTTGTGCGGGCGCGCAGCGAGCGCGGGCGGGAGGCGGCGCCGCGGCTCCGCCATGTCCACCCCGGCGCGCCGCCGCCTGATGCGCGACTTCAAGAGGTGAGCGGGGCCCGGACCCACCGCTGCCCCTCGCTTTTGTGCCGGGCCCGGGGCCGGCACCGAGCCCCCCCCGGGGCGGGGGCGCGCCCCGCGGGGAGCGGCAGTGCCGGGGGGGAGCGGGGGCACCGCCGGGGGAGCGCGGGGTCCCGCCGGGCAGCGCCGGCTTTGTTCGAGCCGCCTCGCCCGGGCGCCGACGGCTGGGGGCGTCTGAGGATAGATGTTGGAGCGGCGGCTGCGAAGCGGGGCGGCCCGGGAGTGCCCGCGGGGTCACGGGGCGCCGGGATGTCGGGGGGGATGCGGGCGCTGCCAGGGGCCAGGCCGGGGCCGGGGGGGCCCGGCCCGCACCCACCGCCGCCGAGCGCGTCCGGTACCGCAGGCTCCGGCTGTGGAATAGCTCAGGCAGAATTCAGAAGCGTTCCGGGCTTGTTGGGTCGGAGGGACTCTCTGAAAATAAGTTTTTTGTGATAGGCACTTGAAAACGAAGCCCGTAGAATTAGCGAACGCTTCGTTTGTGTGTTATAAGAACCAAAATGCCCTTTAATGTTTTTATGCACATGATACTGTGTTTAAAGTTTGCAGTCATGAGGAGTCTTGTGTAATATATGCGAACTGCTAAAGGAGCAGTTATTAACTGCACTCTTTTAAATGTTAATGACTGAACCACTGACTCTGGAATAAATTATTTCCAGTCTGACACGTAAACACACCTAGAACAGAGTGTGGAAAAGGGTGGGGGGCTCCCTTGTAAGATTTACAATAAGAGTTCTCCAGATTGGGTCGCTCAGGAGTAGTTGGAGGTGAGTCAGCTTTTATAGTGTCTCTTTTTTTAGCATAGCTATGTTATACCAGCCCCTGAAAACACATCAGTAAACACTTGACGTCCATTGTAGTTGCTTAACGTGGCTGCACGTAAAGCAACAGCGACAAAAGCCTGATTCGTGAATCTAGAAGCAGTAGGAGGTTTTTGGGAAGTGGAGCCCTCCCCTGCTGTTGTGTGAGTGTTGGTGTTTGTCAAGTGGGTGTTGCTTGACTCCGGTTCAAATCAAAACAGGATATTCAGACTTTTTATTGTATTTGGTTACACAGATGAACCAGTCATTTTTTTAAGGCTGACTAATTCATTTTTCAAGATTGCAATCAGATGTGGGGTTTATGCCTTTATATTCCTACAAAGACTGTTTAAATAATTTTGAAGTTAAGGCTGGAGAGAAGACTAAAGTTGTGGAAAATAGACAAAGTAAATCAAATCTATTTGTCGTATATATTGCAACTGTGATATTCCAAAGCTTATGTAACTTTCTCATGTCCCTGCTCTTTTGTGCTGCAAATTATATATTTGTTTATTATGTTACTCGTACTTCATACTGAAATAATAGACAGTGTGCTGTGAACTCTGATTCACTTCATTAAATATAAACTGCTTTTGCATGCTGTGTTTGTCAGGAGCAGTGAAGAGAGAACAGTTCAGCAGATTTCTTACCTCCTCTAATTTGTTTGAACAAACCAAAAGGAAAAAAAAAGGTTATTTATTTGTTTTGCTGATGAAAAGGGAGTGCTAATACAACATTTTCCCTGCTGTTTAAGACTTTCAGGATTAATCCTATTTACAGTCCTTGCTAGATCTTTTCTGTAGTTAGACCCTGTGACAAGTAGGGTGCACCTGTGCTTTGAAGTTGATCTAAAAACCAAAGTCATCTCCCAGATGCATTTGTCGGGCTAATGCTCAGGCACTGCTGCTGGCCTGCAGCCTGGCTGTCACGTAGGAAGTAGTCCTGTTCCTGCTTTCCCTGACCAAAATAGTAGGTGGTTTATGCTGTTGATACTCAGCTGTCTGGGCTGTGTGTGCTTGAAGAGCAGGGATGTAAACACAGAGTTCAAAAGGGCTCTGAGCAGCTTCTGGGCTGCTCTGTAGGGCAGCAATGCTGCTCAGCATCCTTGGACAACACATGGTGTTACCCCAGGCTGAGGCAGTGCAAGTGCAGGGAGGATTGCCTGGCTGTGCTGCTGACAGCTCTCAGTAAATCTGCATTTGCACGTGGCATTTAGTTAGAATTTGTCCCTTGGTCTGCAGAGCTTTTTGTAGTGACTTGTTTATAAGTGTTTATATTGTCAAGCCTCATGGTAACACTTGAGTTGTTTGTGAGACAAGGGCAGTCACTGCATTTTCCTTATTCCTGCATAACTCTGGAGGCAAAACAGGTGAGGGAGCTGTCACTGAGGGGGTTTGATCAGGTGGATTGATCGGGGCCCGCTGGTGTACATTCTTCAGGGTCTTGTGATCCTTAATATGGATCCAACCATGGGCAGAGGGGGGCATTTGGATCCTGCCCTTGGGCTGCAGCACATATTTCTGGTTCAACTTTGTGAAGCTTTCAGTAACTAACATACTTTTCCCTAGTCCAAGGATTAAGGAACTAAAAATAATTTAAAATGTTCCCGTGATTGCTTTAGAGATAAACACATTTGTGGGACTGGTAAGAGGAAGGAGCAGCACACACGTTTCCCTTTTGCTCCCTTTTAAAGCAATCAGCTTGTCAGTCAAAATAGGCTTATACCAAATTTAGCCACTTCTCACGCACAGATCTGGGTATTCAGGAAAAGCTCCACTGATGGTCACTTGCCTTGAGTCTCAGCAGGAGTGCTCTGTGTGTGTGTCACTGCCTGGATTTCAGCTCTTGGTTGTGGCTGCAGCTTGTTCTCTTCTTCACTGTGGCAGCCAGCAGCAATTGCTCTCTCATAGTTCACAGTGTAGCACCATAAATCCCAGCTGTCCATGGTGCTATGTGTTATTCTTACAGTTAATCCTTTGCTCCCTGAACAGTTAATCAGACCTGTTTTGCCCTTGTGTCTTGGTGTAAAACACGAGAAAATCTTGATGTGCCTTGCCTTGTAGGTCTGTCTTTCAGAGCATTGATAATCAACGTGTGATGCTTTGTGTATTTTCTGATCTGGAATGAGAAAATATTTACAAAATGTAGATATTACTGGTAAATTATATCTGCAGGTGGAAGTATTTCATATTTATGACTTGTCGTTCTATGTTCGTAATTCTTAGGTTGCAAGAAGACCCTCCTGTGGGTGTCAGTGGTGCACCATCTGAGAATAATATAATGCAATGGAATGCAGTTATATTTGGGTAAGAGTTTTTGGTCTCTATGAAATTCGGTATCAGAGGACTAAATATAACAACCTGATGTTTGCTTTTACAGTTATTCTCTTGTTTCATGTATGTAAAGCCAGTTAATTTTATAAAATGGCCAAGTGTTATGGTAAAAACCTTTTTTCACAGAGAACGCTTAAGAAGGAAAAAATTTAAATTTTAAATTTGTTCAGCCTTTTGTTGAATAAAGCTTGCATGTGGCTTAATAAATAGGTTATACTGTCTTATGAAAAAGCAGGATTCCTCTTTAAAGTACATAAGTGCCACATGTTCTCAGCCATTAAATCCAGATGTATTAGTGATTGGCTTGAATCCTAGTAGGACAAGGTAGAGGATCTGTCTGGGAAGTTCCATTTTGTATCCTGTGGAAGAGGAGGTAGCTTAGAATCCTTTCGTAAAACTGAAGTATGCTTGCTAAGAATCTGCTCGTTTGTTCCAATCCAGTCACCTAAAGGCATATGTATTGTTTGGGATGATGATAAAGTAGATATCCCAAATAGCAGAGTGACTATGGGAAGTGTCTTAGATACAACAAAGCTCTCAGAGGTTGCCTATGGATGCTTCTCTAAGCATTTAAATTATTGCTTCTACCTATATCTTGGGGAGGATGAGAAAGAAGATATAAATTTATTGTGCCATGTGGAAGTAGGTAATGATCCCTTTTAACTGGAGTTTCTTTTTAAAACCTTTCAGGCCTGAAGGGACCCCTTTTGAAGATGGTAAGTTGCTAACTTTTGTATCCTTTGTCATTCTAATAAATGCTACCAGTACAAACATTATTCTGCTTTTGAAAAATAATAGATGCTATCTGTGTATAATTTGAAACAAAACAAGTAAATGAAGGAGTGAGGTTTGTTGGCTATAAAAATACGTATCTTGAGCTAAGCAGTGTCTTGTCATGCTGCCTCATGGTTGGTTAGAAAGCTGTGAAGCAATGCTTCTATCAAGGCTTTTTCATACATACTTACAAGAGCTTTTAGGGTATTGGCCTGACACTGCCACGTGTGTTTGCACATCTCTGTAGCTGAGCTCTACAACAGTTTTTTTCATCTTTTTGGCATATTTGATTCATTTGATTCACTGTTCTCCTAATGAACAGGTGAAAAACCTTGAGTTGTTCTCAATATAGAACTCAGTGAAGTTGAGGGAATTCCAGATTTGTACATAAACATGAAAGGTAGTGTGTAATGAACCTCCCTTAGGCATATGAGGAATAATGAGTTTAATAATTATAGTATTATTGCAGTAATTGGCAGCAGATGGGTTTTTCTCTGTGTTGGGTTGGAGGAGTTACAGTAAATTATTCACTGATCCATAGCAAAGGTTTTCAGTGAATCAGTTATGAGCTCCAAAGACTGAGATTGCTGATTATGAAATTCCAGTGTTTCTTTGCTAGTACCACAATGCCTTCTTAATGAAACACCCTAAAGTCACCCAAGTCCATGGCCTCAGCATACTGGGTCATGGAAAAGTGGGTTAATGTTGAATATGGCTGCCTTTGCCATGTACACAGTGAGTCTCCAAGCTCCTACCCAACCTCTGCTGCTGGGTTTATTACTCTAAGCAGTAGTTCCATAGTTCCATTATCACTTGAAATATATGAAAAGCAATCAGATTCAGTGTTGTTTGTTTATATAATGGTGAGAAGAAATACTGATCATGGAGCACATAAATGAATTTGTTGTCTGTGTTCCTGGATATGTTCTTTTGTTGTTAGTTATCTGATTGTATTTATCTTTGTTTGGACAGGTACTTTTAAACTAGTAATAGAATTTTCTGAAGAATATCCAAATAAGCCTCCAACTGTTAGGTTTTTATCAAAAATGTTCCATCCAAATGGTGAGTAAACCGTCTTTATTTAGCTGTAATACTCATTAAATATTACAGTGTGGTCATGCATTCTCTGAAGCTCCAGAATTCTTAGTCTCTCTTCATTTCCATCCCCTAAGTAGATGTCTAGGACAGCAACTGCTTGATGAAAAATTAAGAGTTCTGATGCTATTAAGAAGCAGCTATCTGCCTCTTACTAATCAATATGTAGCCTCAGTAGCAAAGCCAGTGAGTATTTTCAGCAGCAGCTGCACTTAGGTTGGTTTAAAGAGGCAGCTCTGGCTGCAGTTCGCTGCCCCTTTCCATTTAACAGCAGCCATGTCTGTGCAGCCCCATCGTGAGCTGCAGGGAACTGAGGGAGCCAAGTGTTACCTGTTCCTGCCAGGTGAGGTTTCACCCAAGTCCCTGCTTTTGTCTGGTGCTCTATGCCAACCAGGACTAGCACAGGGAAGAAAATGAGGATGCTCACAGAGGAGGCATCTGACCCAAGCTCAGTGATGAGGGCAGCTATGAGAGTGCACTATGCTTCCTCCCCCAGCACTGATTGGTTTTGCTGAGTACACACATGCAGAAAAAAACCCCTGGCTGTTGCTCCTCTATAGAAATTATGCCTCAATACTGTACAGGCCAGTTTGTGTCTGCCATGAGGTTTGTAATTTGTTGGGAACAAGCTGGAGGACAAAGGTGTACAAGTTTGAGCAGTGAGTCTCAGGTTCATGTGAATCCATTAAGACTGATAAGTATCCAGACAGAAGTAGGATTTCAGCACTTTTCCATATTTACTGCTTTCTGCCTCTCATAGTGACTATAAGGTGTGTGAAAATGGGGCAGGAGCTGCTGTTCAGGGTGTGATGGCTGCAGTGAAGGCCTTGCTGCTCTCTGGGAGGCCTCTCCACTGTGACAATATGGGTCAGTCACACTGGAGGAGCAGGACACCAAATCTGCCCCTTCCTGTGCTAATAATCTTAAGACCTTCCTTCTTTCCCTCTTAGGTGTTCTGTTAATTTCAGTAATAAATCTTCAAAGTATGTGTCAAGCCACAGAAGATGGTGAGACAAACTGCTGTCCTCTTTCCTAAAGCATTAATCTAAGCACAGACTGAATTGGAACAATAACTCTGTCTTGAACAGTGCCATAAATCTGACAGTTTTTAAGTGATGTGTGTTGTATTTACAGTGTATGCAGATGGCAGCATATGTTTAGATATTCTTCAGAATCGCTGGAGTCCAACATATGATGTTTCATCTATTTTAACTTCAATTCAGGTAACTTTGTATCTGTTTTACCAAATAATTATGTTATTGTTGGTCTCTATTCCAGAATTCACAGCTCAGTGATGGGGATAGCCAGGTATCTGTATCAAGGGGAACTTCAAATCCTTATGAGCTAAGCAGTGCTTTTTAGATCAAATAAAGGCAAAGGTCCTACATAATTACTAATTCTGAGCTGCAAAACTGCCATTATATATTTTTGCAGGAAAGCAGTTACTGGTTTATGTTCGTTTTTAGCAGTTTTTACTCAAGATAGGATATCAGATGCAGAAATTTGCCTTGTGTTTGAAGCATTTAACTTTACTGTGAAGCCCTCGAAGGGACAATATTGCTGAAACACACTACTTGGAATAAGTAAAAATGGCCTGGCACAGTGGAAATGCACAACTCCTTTGCTCCTGTGTGATTGTTCTAATTTTTAAACAGTGATGTTTCATAGGAGACATCTTAAGCCCCTCTTTAGTCCTGAATGACAGTAGTAATGTAATTACCAAATAGTTAGCTCCACTGTGCTGACTAGCACAAACTGTCTCTGTTTGGTTTGTGAAGCTACAAGTGTGTGCAGCACTGATGCTTAGGCAGGGTGTAATTTGAAGTTCAGTAATATAATTAGGAGTGCCTAATCATGAGTTTAACTAGGTTTTTTTCAACTGGGCCATTCTGAGTTGTGTCTGACTCTGAAACACATTTGACTTGAAAGTAAGTTGATTTTTTTTTTCCTGATATGTGTTGGTTTGCCTCACATTATGTTTTCCCCTTTTTCCAGTCTCTGCTTGATGAACCCAATCCAAACAGTCCAGCAAACAGTCAGGCAGCACAACTTTACCAGGAGAACAAACGTGAATATGAGAAAAGAGTTTCAGCTATTGTCGAACAAAGTTGGAATGATTCGTAACAGCTGCTGTGTTATTCTCCATCCTCATAATCATTATGTACAATTTAACTCTCAATAGAAAGGCTACCAGAAATTTCAAGTGCCACAGTTCTATGAATTTGCATAAAAACTCATTTGCAAACAAAATTAAGCCCTCCAGTTTAGGGAAAGCTAAAAGCTTGTGTATCTCAATTAATGTCCTTTTTATTGCATGGTAAGAACTAAGTTATTGCTACATAAATTTGTAATATATCCTGTTTGTATTTTTTTCCAAGTGTATAATGTTGGTGTGGAGTTTTCATGACAGAATATACACATTTTGTAAATCTGTACTTTTTCAAATATTGAATGCCTTATTTTTGAATTCTTTAGATTTTTAAATTGGAGAAAAGCACTTAAAAAGTTTTTATATATGAATATTTCATGTAAAACTGTTAAATACATAACCTTAGTGCAAGATATTCTGCTCTCACTCTCTTTTTCCAAGGGCTTATTTTTTGTCCATGCTGTTGATACCCTGCACTTTACAAACATAAAAGTTAATCCACGATGCAACTGTCTTCATGGCATGTCTTTGCTTCTGCACCACAGCTTGACTTGATTCTGTGTGTCCTCAGTTGTATGAGGAAGAGACATTTTGGTAGCTGCCAATTACAAATGGGGAACCAGATGTAACTATTTTGCTAAAAGTCCCACCTTAAACCAGCAGCAGAGTTGCAAACATAACCTCAATGACCAGGCTTGGTGATAACGTATTCTAGTAAGTTTTATTTTTCTGAAATACTGTACTCTACCAACCTGGAAAATGTCATCTAAATCTGCCCTATATTCACATAATGATACTGTAATATACTTTTGAATATCTTCTAATAATTAAAGAGGTTTCCCATTAGTTTCCCTTGGGGGTAGGGAAAAAATTAATCACCAACAGAAGAAAACATTTCTGCAGATTCAGCGGAGTTATTCTTTAAAGCTCGACTGTGTACTGTATGGTCAGGTTTCATGTCTGTATCACAGAGGCTCCACATATTCTTAAATTGACAATTTAAAGAACTTTGGCTTTGTTTTTGTAAGTGTTGATGTGGTGGTAATTTCTTACTGTATTCTGTAAACCAGGCTAGCTGACTACAAAAAGAATTAAGCCATTTTTTTTCTTCTAGCATTAAATTGTAACAACTTTGTCATAATTGCAGCCAGCATTACATATATATTAAACTCTCCAAATCCGATACCAAAATACAGCTCAGTGGTGCCTAAAAAGCAATGAAAATTGATTTCACCTAGTAAAGAACATGTTGTTTATTTGCAGCAGTCATTACTAAAAGCTATTCTCAATGCACTGAAACAAGGATATCAATTTACACCTCACACCTGCTTGTAAAGGTCTGTGATTTCTAGGAGCAGCACTCAAGTTTAGAAATGGCACTCAAAATACTGTCAAACCAGACTCTATTAGTAGCTTGTGGAGTAAAACTCTGCTTTGGATTAGTGTGCAAAAGCTCAAAAACATCAATGCTGTGTAATAACTTTGCTCTCATTAAGTCAGTTTGTTTTCCTTGAATTACTGAATTTGTGTTTAAGAATTTTTCAATCTATGTCTGATTAATAACAGAAACTCCAAAGGATCCAATTTGCTTTTGGTTGTGGTGAAGTTACAGTAACACTGGCAATGTGGTGCTATGTGGCTTAAAACAACATCAATGCAAAGATTTTTTTGTTCATAAATATAATATGAAAAAGCTTCCTCGTTCTAAGAATTAATCTAAACTTTGATGATTTTTTTTTAAATTTGACTCCTCTTTCAGTACTTTTGTTCCTTTGACATGTGCATGAGCTGAGATTTGCTGTTCATTAGCGTTCACATTAATTTGATCATTCCTGAACAGCCAGTTTGGCCCAGTTATAGATTGATGACACTCAGGACATTTTTATGTCTCTGGGATGGAGGCAGTGGATGTGTGAGAAACAAAATTGGAGAAGAAGGGGGTTTAATTAATGATGAGCACTGCAAGCTGCCTGTGCTGGGACCCACATTGTTCAGGGACGTGTGTGTGAAGGTGTCTGAGAGCATTCTTTGCGGAGGGCACAACTTGAAGCCTACACTTAGTAAAGTCTGGCTGGAAAATATCCTGCTGTCCCTCAGACGAAGGTGAGGTGCTGTATCCCAGGGTGTGGAGGGAAGGAGCATTCCCTTGCTCACCAGATTCCCCATGTTAACACTGATGACTCTGCAAGCTGGGTGAGAATGTTGAGAATCCAGGCTCCATGCTGACCTGTGGGGAGACACTGGTGTGGAGGACCTGGTGTTTCTGGAGGTGGGATCCTGGAGCAGCTGGGGGCTGCACGGTGCATCCCCAGGAGGGGTGGGGGAAAGGGTGACTTCTGTGAGCCCTCCACCAATACACATTAAAAATCATAGAGCATAGGTTAAAATCTGCTAAAACTTGCTGGAAAACAGATTTATTACCAGGCAGAAGGAAGCAGGCCAGAGGTCATGGTGTAAAGGACACAATGTCCTGCTCAGCCTGACTGATGTGAGCTGTCAGTGCTCCCTGGTGCTGCTCAGGGCCATAGATTCCTCTTGCAGCCTTCACATGCCTGTGTTCAGCATCTCCAGTTGGTTTAGATGTACTGACTCTTCAGGCCTGTGTGTTCCTAACTGCTCTCTGCTCCTACCACCCTCCTTTTGGGACTGTCTGGTCCCTGCAGGCTGTGTGTGAATGCTGAAACAACAGGTCAGGAGTGTGGGTAATGGACAGATAAAAGCCCTTTCCTTCTTCATGCAACAAAGAACTGGAGTGATGGCAAAGACAAAAAAGTTCAAGTGCACTGGTTCATAGGAGCACTCAGTAGTCACAGTAAACTTTGTGGCACAGTTACCTTCTTAAATAGTATACTGGGATGTTTGATTTTTAATATATTAGGAGATCTAATGCACTAAGCTTGCTGGGCAGTGGGATTAATTAAGGAAGGACATACGGGTTCACAGTTTTGGATTTATAGCCTCTCATGGGGTTTTCATTCATTGATATTAAACAGTTCATAGTCAGTTTTTTTCCATTGGATTCATATAAAGATTGAAAATCACAGTGGAGATATCTTTAAATTATTTACCCCAGAGTTTTTGTCCTATATATCCATGTTATTCACCTGGTTCTACAGATGGACAGACAGGCATCCAGGTTTGCAGTGTTCCTGTGTCAGTCAGGAAGCCATTGATGGGGCTGTGGGTGTGAACCATTCCTGGGCATTCCCCAGTCTGAGTTTCAGGTACAAGAACACCTTTGCATTCAGGTTTATCATGCTAACATTATTCATAAAAACACTGCACTGCTCGTGCTGCTTTCTTCAGATCTCAGTTCCCTAAAGATGTCTCATCCAAATGCAGTCCCAAGCCAGAACTACGGGACTTGGATCTTCACAAATGTGATTAACTTCACTAGTGTCAGTGGTCCCATTGGGGTTCTTCACCATAGTACAGATAAATGTGTGTAATTGAAGAATCGAGGCCTTAGGCTGTGAGAAGTGAAGAAATCGCAGCTTGAGGTTCTGTATCTGCAGCTTCTTTGTGGGAGGTTTTGTATTAATAGTCAATTAATTCAGTGTGTCAAACAAATAAAGCTTTAAATATTTAGAGATTAGGAGGTGCCTAATAAAAAATTCACAGGAAAAAAAGAAGATTCCCTGATCACTACAGCAGCATTGAGATATTCAAAATAAAATAGGTAAGATAATGTAGACAGTTAAATACCTCATATTTAACATGTCAAAGGGTCTGTGAAAATAGCTTTTGATGCATATAAAAATGTACCAGGAGAGTAAGAGACTTCTCATCCAGCCAGACTTCCCAACCTGTGTTTTTATTTGAGGTTTTTACTGTTTGTGGAAGCTGTCCCAGGCAAATACTATGCCTTATTTGTTTGGAATTGTTTTCTGGAAGAGGAAAGGTGTAATCAGCAGGCAATCTGCTGTAATGTGTGAGTTGGCAAGGCAGGGTCCCCACCTCTGCTTTGGATGGGGCTCCATGGTGAGTGGCTGGTTGGACTGTGAGTGAGAAACAGTGACCAGAGACTCTGGGGGAGTGGGCAGCATTTGTGTGAGCAATGCCAGCTCCAGCACTCTCTTTAATTTGTTGTTTAAGTATTAAAACAATTATCTGAGCTTCTCTACCTGGTTTTGCCAATCTTTCTAATGGAAGAGCGTCAGCAGAGTACAGAATGTTCGTGTCCTGTGTTGTCACACTGACCATGGGTCACAGACCCTCCTCAGCACACCCGACTTCCTTAGAAATGTAAACTGGTAAAAACCCTTGGATCCAGCCTTGAGCCATATGAACACCATGTAGCCAGAGCAGTGAATGATTTAGGTGTTCTTTTTATTTCATTAAAGTTTTTCAGATAAAACCAGTCCAAAACTAGAAGACCAGCAAAGAATTATGTGTTATTTCAGGCAAGTGGACAGTTTTGCTGAACATGAACCTTCACAGGTAATCTCTGGAAATCTCTTCATATTAATGATAGTGAAAGAGGTGAGAGGAAAAGGAGCTAAATCTAAAAAAAAATTAAATATCAATGACCAAACCCCATTAACAGGATGCTGCTCTGCTTTTGCTGTGCATTCAAAGGGTATGAGTCTCCAAGAAAATAATGTATCTTGGATTATGTGTGTGTATGTACATAGGAGAGGGCTTTTTGAGCTATTACAGAAACTTCAGGTAGTAGTGTTAGAAAATAAATGGGCTTTAGGATTTGAGGAGGTTTTTTGCTTAGCATTGTTACTGCACCTTGATTTCATCTCAGTTCAGCCACCATGAGCAGAGAACAAAAAATAGGCAGAACTTTTTCGATTTTCTGATAATGACTGTAATTAGCATCACAAGCTGTAGAAGTGGTGATATTCCCTAAAGGTTCCTTGTCATTATCCTCTGTTTCTGCACTGAAAATAAAGATTTTTAAGACAGGGTATCTTCTGTATTTGGTACTGTCCCACTAATGGTAACATTCAGCCCCCGTGACTGCGTGAATCCATTCTTAATGCTTGTGTCTGCTGTGGGCTGTGTGAAAGCTGTGTGAAAGTATCCTGCCAGCAAGCAAGCATGCTCCTCTCAAACCCATCTCTGGATGTTTTTCAGCATCCAGAATGAGTCCTTTTTCATGATGTGGTCAAAGCACGTAGAGTGGGATTTTCTGAGCTGGTGCAAATGTTACTAGAAGAAAGTTTGTTTTAAAATCCCAGTATGACAGTGTTTCAATTGGGAGTTCAGTGAGGTCATAAAATAAATTATTTTTGCCCCTAAACAAGTGCCAGAGCTGGGTCACACTACTGCAATAAGTGAGACATGGTTTGATGGCACTGATAACAGAGGCTGTAGAGGCTGTTAGTGGTGAAGGTGGGCAGGTGTCCCTGCCCAAGCCTCCACCTGTAGCACTGGGTATTCAGCCCCTAGAACTGAAAAGATCTTGTGTTTCTTCCCTTGTTTTTCAGTTTGGGTCATTAACCACCGTGTCTGATGCATTTCTAAGCTGAATAATTTTGACAGCTGCCAATTTGGTACACATACCATGGGCTGAGCTGAGAGCCACCAAGCTGGGGAGGATTCTGAAGCCTGAGCAGAGGCCCTACCTGGCACAGCAACGACCTCAGGCATAAAGGGGGCCCTAAATAGCTATTCATCAGGGAACAAGCTGGTCAGAGAAAGGTCACCCAAGCATCTGAGACCCACCGAGGTTTTTATCCTGGATAAACCTCTGCTTGCCAAAATCGGTGAACACATTCACATTGTTTTCAAAGCCCTGTTGAACTTTTAACTGGTCAGTGTCAGTGTTAGATTATTAATTACACTGTTCATTATCATCACCATTTATTTATTCTATAAATTCTTTAAAAATATTTTCTGTTTTTTTTCTATTTCTGTCAATTTTGAAATTGATTTGGGTATGACTAGAAAATTATGGATTCAGGGGTTTGTCTAGAATTCTGCCAGACAACTGCAATGTTCAGTAAATGTAAATATTATTTTATTACTTCATGTTAGTGCTATCATGATGGGACTTGAAGGATTTCATTCTGAAATATGATACTTCACACAGGCTGAGGCAAATTGTCTTCAATGACTGACCAAAGTGGGAAGAAGGCAGAAATGCCATCTCCTCTGAATTAATTATGAACCACACAGCTCTTGCTATTATCTGTTTACACATTATTGGCCTTGTGATGTGGTGGTGAGAGATTTTCTTTCACTGGTCCAAACGTACATTAAGTCCAATTTCATTAAGAAGGCTGCTCGCCTGCCTTGTTGAAAGGGTCATTGTGTTGTTATTACAGTGTTTTCTTTGTGTTCACTTCCCCCAAATTCCATTTTGTATTTGTAACTATTTTGTAGAAAAGTTTGAAAGTGAACTTTTGATGCCTGTGAAAGCTGCTTCATTGACTTTATTGACTCCAGAGCCTGAAGTTCTTTATCCACAGAGATCTTTAAAAGGACACTAAAAAGTTTCAGCCAAAGCTTATAGAATTTGGTACTTATAGTTAAGTATTATAGACCCAATGCTGTTCCCATGGAGACCTACAGGAATTTTTCCTTTGAATTAAGTGGTAGCAAAGCATACCCTTTATTAAGTGGGAAAAAGACTGGACTGGAGAACTCCATTTGTTGTTCCCAGTTTTGTTTGTGTGCTTGCTCTTCTGTATAAAGATATAGCAAAATTAAATTTTAGGTATTTTTGGTGAAATTTTAAGTATTTTCATTGTGATTCATCTGCTTCAAGCTTGTGCTAGGGTGGTAACCCATGGGGCAAAGGCAGAGCTCTCCTTTCCCTTGCTGCTGGTGTCTTTCCCTGCAACCTGGGATGTGAAGAGTTTCAGTTTCCCACATTTCCTGCTTGGGACAGGTCAGAGGCACAGCTGGTGCTGTTGGCAGGTGGTGTCAGTGCATCTCTCTCTTGGGTTCTGTGCCACCTATTCTTGAGGACACTTTTAATGTCCATTTGTGGGAACACCAACTTGTTAGAGCTGAAATTCCAATTATTTACTAACAGTCAAAGAAATCCCAGGTAGACTCATATTTAGAAGGGGTTTTCCCATGCTGGAAGTTTGGGATGTTGGTGAAAGTCTCTGATGAGCCCTGCTCCAGCCATGGCTTCGTGTGGGGGCTCTGCTACAGGCACATGGCCAGATCCTGCAGTTCTGGGGTATAAACTTAGAGAAAAAAAATAAAATTGAGGCCTCAGATTGTACAATACGGTGCTAAAAAGTGGTTTTGGTTGAAGCTGTGTCATTAAATCCTTGGCTACTGAAGTCAACAGATTTATGATTGATTTTACCAGAGTGAGGGTCTTGTCTATAATGAAGTCCTTTCATTTTGTCTCTCTGAGATTTCTCTTGTTCTTTCTTAGTGCCTTATGACACATTCACTCCATCCTTGTCTCAAACAAAGAGAAATTATACCATCATGATTGCCCTTTAAATATTTTCTATTTGAGGACCTACTGAAAAGGCTCCAGAGGCAAATTCTTGGTTTAGAAGTTGCTATTTATGTCTAGACACATCTGAATGTTGTTATGCTTTGAATGTCCTGGATTGCTTGCTGCTTTCTTTGTAGAGATGGATGAGTCAAGAGAGAGAATGCATTATTTTAAATTAACTTGAAATAAGCTTTAACCAGCTCAGGGTTCTACTTGTTGCAACTGGCTCCCTTGATAACAATACATAACGAAATAAGTGACACCACAAGGAAAATCCTTATTTATTGGTGTTTTAAAGCAGAGCAGGAACAGGTTCTCAATACAAGACATTGGATTCTGTTCACATATTATTTTTTTGAATTATTGTAGTGTCTCAGACTCCTGGTCATGGCAAGGAGCCTGCATGGGCTCCACACAAACAAATCCAGTGC
This sequence comes from Acrocephalus scirpaceus scirpaceus, assembly GCA_910950805.1. Classification (NCBI taxonomy): domain Eukaryota; kingdom Metazoa; phylum Chordata; class Aves; order Passeriformes; family Sylviidae; genus Acrocephalus; species Acrocephalus scirpaceus. Next base: position 8,790,726 of record OU383785.1, read on the forward strand.
CTTGTCTTTACTCCAAAGGGCTTCCAGCACAGGTGTAAGGCAGGCAATGACAGGGAACAGGCACAGAAGGGAAGAAAATAACAAAATCACGACTAGTGCCAAGAGAACTACTGGTCTCTTTTTGCTAACCAATTATCAAACATCCTAATAAATCAATAGTTAAGCTTGGCAATTTATATATTTCATTAAAAATATGCACACCTGAAGTAGGAAGCCAAATTGTCCTCAGTGTGTGTATTTCAGCTCCAAAAGCAGATTACAGAATAAAATTCTCATAGGCTGGGTGACCTCCACCTCTGTTTTTCTGCAGTTCTGCATTTCTAAAAGTATTGTAACACACCACAAGTTAAATTGCTGCTTGTTTCTGTTCTTTCCTGCAAGCTGTATTTGCTTACCAAGCAGGTGAGAATTATGAGGGCCAACATGAAGAGCAGCCTGGCTCTCCAGCTGTACTGGTGCACATCCATCTAAAAAGGATGGAGTCACAGCTCCTGCAATTACACCTTCCTTGTTGTTTTGTAGGTATTCATGTCACAGCATTCCTGGGTGGGTTATATTTACAAATACACAGTTCTCTAGGATTTTTATTTTATGAGATACAGTTCCTCTGGGTCAATCACTAAATCTCTTGTTTCTGGATTTGGTACAGGCAGGGCAGGACTCACTGCAATATTAGTAGGTAAAATGTGAGGCGTGTACAGGTAGAGACATAGAACAGCACCATAGAATCATTTAGGTTGGAAAATCTAAAATCATTGAGTCAAACTGTTAAAATCTTCATATCTGCCCTGGACCTCAAGGGTGGAGCTGAGTGCCTGTGCTGGCTCTGGCATCCACACTCAGCACAAATGGAATGTTTGGGCATCATCTTCAGCAACATTTCGTACTTAAACCTGGCAAGATAGAGGTCAGATGTTAGATGTTCAGATGTATACAGGAAAAGAGTGAAACTCTGGTTTTACGTCACTTGAAAGACCACAAAATGTCATTAAAACTCTGTATATTAATTTATCCAGCTTAATTGTCTCACTGCTGACTGCATGCTGGGTTACATTCATTTTCAAAGGATGAAGCAAATATTTCAAACGAATGATCAAAAGAATATTTTACTCTTTTCACATTCTGAGTATGGAGTCTATGAAACATTTATTCAGGAAATGAAGTATTAGGGCCTGACAGATATCTCCAGCGTCACTGAGTAAGCAGGTTATCTGGAGATTTCTAGTGCAAACAATCCCGTACTTTGATGAATACACGAGTAATTGCCATTACAGGGGGTTGAAAGCAATATTAGATTGAAGTTACAGTAATTTATAAATAAACTGAAAATTAAGTCGATTAAAATAAGAAATATCTTTTTTCATCTCTGCATTTCTTAAGCAAAGAATAACAGAGAATTTTGCTTTAGAGTGTAAGTAATAATATTTTTGTTGAGCAGGGGGCTGGATGTAAGGGAAATAGATTGATGCCTGATGTCTTAGGGAATTCTGCAGGAGGATCTGTGAAATGCTGCAGTCCTACATGGTCAGAGCTTATGTTTGTCCTTGATTTTGTGTATGACATTCGTCTGTGATTGTGACACTTTATTTTCACTCAGTGTTGTCATCAAAATGATGCAGACCCTCTCTGTTAACTTAAGTGTTTAGGAGCTCTGAGACCTTAAATTGTAATTACATTGCTTCAAATGTCAGGTTCTTCAGCATCATATCACTGCTGGTGATAGAAACCTAAGCAGCTTAGGTGATATAAACCTAAGGAGCTTAATAGCTTCAGGATGCCATATAATGTATGGGGAATCTCCCTGCACAGGGAATCTGATAGGGGACATCTGAGTCACGGTGACAGCTTCAACAAGCAGGCAGCAGGGGAAGGCAGGGAGGGTGTGATGAGCTCAGAGGAGGTGAGCTGATGATTTGCTATTTATAGACACACGAAAAGGCTCAGAGACAGGAACTCCAGGCAGGGCCACTCTTTGCTAGGAAAATGATTCCTCCTCAGAGCTGCAAGCAAAACACAATTTGTAGCTGGCAGAGTCTCAGGGTGCCCTCGTTGTATGAACACATGGGCATGCCACAGCAGCAGCTTTTGATGAGAGCCTGAAATACAGCAACGTTCACTGCTGAATTTTACCTTTCTGTTCCTTGGTGTGTTTTGTTTTTACAGGGAAAGAATGAAATTATGCTCTGTATCCTCTACAGCAAAAGCAACCTCCCCTCATTATTTTAAACTGAAGGAGGGCCAATTTAGATTAGATACAAAGAAGTTGTTTTTTTACAATGAGGGTGGTAAGATACTAGCACAGGTTGCCCAGAGAGGTGGCGGGTCCATTGCAACATTTAAGGCCAGGTTGGACAGGGCTCTGAGCAGCCCAATGTCACTGATGTCCCTGCTCCTTGCAGGAGGGTTGGATTAGAAGACTTTTAATAGGTCTCTTCCAACCCAAACTGTTCCATGATTATGATAGGGAACTATTCAGGTACTAATTATTCCAGTTTATTTACTGGAAGACTCTCTTCTCAGCCCGTTCTGGAAACTAGAGTTGTAGTACTTAAATCCAGTAATCTTCTCTTCAGAAGAGACATTGATGGTTACAAAAACCAGTTGTATCTAACATCCCCATCACCTTCAATCAAAACCAAAGAGATTGGGTTTGTTTCAGTTACTTTGTAAAAGGGTGCCATGGTTTAGTGATTTCCTTATAAAAAAGGGGCAGAAAGGGCAGACTGAGGTCAGAGTTCCAGCTAGAAGCCTCACAATCATTGCTTGGAGACCATGAGCTGTAGCTGCAGCACATTCATGTCCTAGACAGGGTTAAAGAGTAGTTTGGGCCATTTTCAAGCCGTGGTTTGGCCATGCCTCCTCTGCACCAGGGAGGGGAAGGCTTTAATGCTAAAGGTGACAGTGACCCTGTCCTAGTTACTCCCAGTTCCAGAGAGGGGTCCAGTACCTTCTGTCCAGTCAAGGACACACCCCCTTTTTTCTTGAGAAAGGAAAACATTCAATTAGATGAATCTATAAACCAACAGACATGATAATCTCACATGCAGGTTGGAAGTTTTGTCATAAAGTATTTTCTCAATACTCATAGAAATATAACATTATTTGGTTTGGCAGGGCTCTTACAGATCATCTCATTGCAATCCCCCTGCTGTGGGCAGGAACACCTTCCTCTATCCCAGGTTGCTCCAAGCCCCATCCAGCCTGGCCTTGGACACTGCCAGGGATGGGGCAGCCACAGCTTCTCTGGGCAGCCTGGGCCAGGGTGTCACCATCCTCACAGGGAAGAATTTCTTCCTAACATCTAATCTAAATCTCCTCTTTTAGTTTAAAACTGTTCCCCCTTGTTCCGTCACTGTCTGCCAGGATTTTTTTATACTCCCTCCTTTTTATAAGCTCCTTTGAGGTACTGGAAGGTGCTGCAAGGAGCTTTCCCTGGAGCCTTCTCTTCTCCAGGCTGAACAACCCCAACTGTCTCAAGCTGTCCTCACAGGAGAGGTGCTCCAGCCCTTGGAGCATCTTTATGGCCCTCCTTTGGACCTGCTCTTACAAGATATTTTCTGCCTTTCTGCTGCAAGAAAAAAACACTTCTCCCCCCCACCCACCCCCCACGTAACTGAATGTAGCTCTGCTCCTGCTCTGCCTTAGACCCATCCAAGTCCAGGATCAATGTCATGCCTGTTTCACAGATGCTGAACCAAGTGCTTATGGCCGAGCTCAGAGCCTGCACACTGTTAAAGCTCGATGAGCTCAATGAGTGCAGAAGGAGCTCATCACCTCGGCAGATCAGGCGGATATTGAAGCCAGTGAAGCCCATGTCACATGCTTATAAAGGTCAGACCCATATTTACAAAAGCCCATCAGAGTTGAATTGTGCCCTGATTGACATTATACTGGAAGGAAGACCTGGCTGTGCTGATGTTGACATGATTTCCTGAGAAGGTAAAATTCAGGTATTTATTTCTGATGGTTTTGCACAGCGCAGAGCTCCCAGCCTGATTTGTATTCAGCTGCTGCATATTAAAGCTGGTCATTGCTCTTGTAAATGGTAGATAGGAAGAATTGCTATACAGAGAAATATTTCCTCTGTTTTAGAGTAGATTTTAGCTGTAGCCATCCGACTCCTGATAACCAAAGCCAGAGTGATGTGTCTGGCATTCTCTGCCCTGCACTCCCGGTTATTTATTCTGTGATGTGCAGGAAGGAAAGAGACGTGTGCAATCTCCATTCTTGTTACCAGGAATTGTGCACTTAATTCTCTGTGCATTGTACTGAAAATGAACTAGTAAGATGTGTTCTGCATCAGCAAAAAGGCTCCCTTATTCAGCTGGAATGAGAACATGCACACTTTAACTTGGGAGTAAAGAAAATCGCTGTAAACGATTTCTTTAAACAGAATCTGTTGGGTTTTGCCTTTAATTTTTGCTGAGAGTGAAGATTCTGCAGAGTTTTTTTTCTCCTTTTTGCTACCCAATTGCTAACCTTGCTGTTGCATGTGTTTCTGCTGCTTCTAGCACTTTTCATTCTGATGGCAGTTTTTCATCTCTTCACTAGCTTATGGCTAAAACAGTCCTTGTAACAGGAATTTCAGTTGCTCACTCCCCAGAATAATTATTTCCATTTGTTCCCACTCTGGTCCTGGGGCAAAGGGCTTCCTCGTGTCTTGCCTTGATGGATCTGTCCTCCCAATTCCTGTTTTGTACAAATGTCTTTTCTGCAGGTGTTAACACCAGGTGACAGCACATCCCTGAGATGTATTTTAAGTGGTTCTTAGCTAATATGTGGCCTGTACATATTAGGGCTTATTAGTAGGACTGGAATTTCCTATTCAATTAATAAAAATGCATCAGCATACACATGCATAATTATGGAAATGCATATAATTCTGAGACTTATTCAGTCTGAAAACTTTGCAGAATGCTTCGCAGACGGGCTGTGAAGTACCACTAATCACAGCGCAGACTCCAAACACACACAGGGAATGGAGTGGGTTCTCCTCACAGTTACTCAACAAGTCCCTAAAATAACCAGGGAAACACATTCAAATCGGGATCTCCTCACCCACTGTTCTTTGTGTTAGCTACTACCTAGATCCAAGGTGGTGTTTCTGTAGGAAAAGATAGAACAGAAAATTGCAACTCAGAGATTTTTACTGAAGCAAAGTCATTTGTATACTGTGTGATTGTCTAACAGCACAGACCTACAGCTTTATATGGTGCCTACAGCTTTTAAAATTACATGCATTAATGAATCTGAAGGATCTGAATCTGATAGATACCAATTAAAGCAAGAATCACTAAAATTAGAGAAAGAGTAGCTTGGTATCTGCTCCCCCCACCTAACAGCCGAGCACTGTTCTCTACAATCTTTTTTCCCATCAGGGTGTGTAGGGTGAAGGTAAAACCACTGCAGTTCTGTAAAGGCAAATGTTGGGGCAGAGCATGAGCACCTCCACACCAACCAAACAGCCTCGTACCAGGGATAGGACAAATGTTTGGAGCACAGGACAAGGCACTGCAGAGATGGCAGAGAATCCCTCTGGGGATGGAGCTCCCTGTGCTGGCACCTCACTGTGCTGTCCTCAGCCACACGGCTCAGAGATCATCTACAGGAGAAAACCACCTGCTACACCTAATCTCTAAATTTCAATCAATAGAAGTTAATATCAATTTTTCCTGGTTTGGTTGGGACCACATTTGACTAACCTATAATAAGCCACTTTATATGGAAATCAGTGTCAGTGCAGCCCTCGCTCCAGTCGAACTGTATCAGTTTATGGATTCACATTAAGTTCTTCAGCAATACAACTTTCTTCTGTAGCAAAGCCCTCAGAGAGTCATCAGCTTCCTATGGCATCAAGGCGTGGAAATATAAAGTGAAGGCTTAGGACATCTCAGCTATATCAAAGTTATGAATTCTGCCTGAATTCATGAGGCTGCTGTATTATTTAATGCCTCACTGTATAAAGACTCAGAGCTTTGTTTCAAAATTTATGTTGTCTGCTTCGGGTCTGAGCTTAAAGAGTTTTGAGAGGAACAACCCAGTGTCACTTTCTGTAATGATCTGCTGGAGGGAGGTGAGGATGCTGACCTGGGCAAAAGGCAGAGGAAATCTGGGCTCTGCAAGTGACTGACAGCAGTGGAAAAGCCCCAGCAGAAAGGAGTAAAGGCAGATGTGTACTTAAGGGCTGTGAAGAGGGGATGTATCTGGGGATGGGAGGAGTGGTTACAAACGTGTTCTGGGCAGGAATCATGAAGCAGCCCGTGCCCACGGAGGCCAGGAGGCAAATGACAAAATTAAAGCAGAAACCAAGTGATGATGTGGGTTCTGAAGGGCTCGGAATTGCCTGGAGACATTTAATATGCCACTTAAATCTGTGTGCACGCTCAGCCTGTGAGTGAGTCTTATAGCAGCTGGAATGTAGAGTCTCATTCCTGAGCAGTAATACCCGTGCACAGAAACCGTGTCTGCAGAGACCCATTTACAGCAGCTCCCGGGTTTATGTTGGTCATAAGCCCTCCAGTATTGGTCAGAGGAGTTTCAAGGGTACTAACCTGCATAAAAGGAAAAGTGGTCTTTAAATACTAAATAAAATAGCCATTAAGAGTTTCACCATTACGAGGATTTTTTGCTTGCTGGGAGCAATGTCTTGGCACTCAGGGACTATAGAGCTGCCTGAGGAATGAACAACGATGGATGAGCACACACAAATAAAATACTGACCCCAGCTCAGAGCTTCTAAATTCTACCAAAGTCCCTCTGGCTGGTGTTTTACATTGGTCAGGCTTTGCTGGCAACAGGCACAGGGACCAGAGCAGACACTTCACACTTTATAAGAAGAAAGAAAAAAGGACTTCACTCTCATGTGAAGTTAGAACATTCCAGGATCAGAGGCCTCCTTTTGCCATTTCTAACCAATTAACATTGTATAAGTCAGTGCAGGCATCTTGTGTGGGAGATCTTCCTGGGATGCAGGAGCTGGAACACTGACCTCTCCACACCCATCAGGGCTGCCCACAGCCTCAAAGCTCACTTTATGTCTGGCCTCCATAAAACACCAATACAGAGGTACCCATAAAACTGTCTTCCAGGTTACATTCAGTGAAAGGATGTTTTCCTTCACCCTCCAAGGTTTACAAAGGGGATTTACACACCTCAGCTGGAGAACAGCAGGTTGTATGACCCTGTTCACCAACACATCCACACATAGGGGCCAAATTTCTTTATTTTTGGCTGCCTTGTGGCTTTTTTTTGTTTTCAGTCTGGTGACTCTGTCCTGCAAAGGAAGTGTATTTTGGGAGTTATGTCTATAGTTGCAGCCTTTTCATCATGTCCACTTTCCCCTGTAGAGAATACTTAACTGCTACTGCTGGAATGATTCTACAGTGGTTCACATTACTAATTATTGAACACCCAATACAATTAAAGTACTCTCTTCTTTACAACCCTGGGGATAAATTTTAGAGTATTAAGATTTATTTTCTTTTTTTCAAAACCAGTGCAAAGCCGAACTTTCTGTATTGCCCCTGGGTTTCACACTGCAAACTTGGTCAGCCAAGCATGCAAAAATCTGCTGAAATAAGCCCTGGAGACCAGGTTTTAAATGGCCCTTTCACCATCCAGAATTCTCTTCTGCTGAAAGTGGTTGCCCAAACTCATCACACAAGGTTTAATAATAATTAATTACTCTAAGCCAGATAATGAAAAAAGTAGTACGGACAGACTCCATGTACATGTACCAGTTGAAAGCATTAAATTTATTTTCTTCTGGTGCAAACCATCAGTAATCAAATTTCCATTGCCCAGTGACGGGTGTGAATGGTCAAGAAAAATACTTAAGTCAACAGAATTCCAATTAGAGATCTGTGAGTATCCTGTTTTAAATATGGCAAAGTAAGGAAATATTTTCCCAAGAGGATGGTCCTCTGATGAGTAAGTGTGGTTCTGAGTATTTCACTGTAGCAAGTATTTGGCAGGAACAAGATCAGTGAAACAAACCTCTCTCAAGTGCCTGAAGAGAGGAGAAGTGGTTTCCTTTGTAAATGAGTCAGTCCTGCTCTGAAATTGTTCTGTAAAACATGGAGAAGCTTAAAAGTATGGTGAGACTGCCTAACATGGCTTTTCATGCTGTATTTACAGCAGAATACTATTTATTCCATTTTTTCTGCTTTGGAGGTACTGCTCAGCTTTGGATGGTTGTTTGTTCCAGGTGAAGGATGCTATGAGAAGCTATAGAGCATTATCATTCCTTGGGAAAACATGAGCAGCCATCCTTGCAGCTGGGGAGGAGGCAGGGTTGGGTTTGGTCCCAAAGATGAGGGCGTCAGGAGAGGGGAGTACTTCTGACTTCACTACAATCTCCATGCCTTTCACAATCATGTAACTGGGGTTTGCCTCAAAACTGTAGGTCTTAGCTGCATCACACATGAGTTTGAGACATAATTAATATTAATGAAGCCCATTATGTAAAATTAGCCATAGACAGGAGATTCTTTAAAAGGTGAAATCATAATAGTAATGACTGGAGTGTCTGTGTTGCTGGGAAACTGGGAGCTGTCCTGGGCTGCTCCTCAATATTTGCCTTTCATTACAGGTCTTTCCTCCCTACTTGTGGAAAAGGAGTTTTAAAAGAGAGAAACAAAGATGACTAAAAAGAAAAGTCTTTCTCTGAGCTTTGGTATTTTTTGCAGCTGAGTCTTGGGTCTGGCAGGTAAAAGACCTGTGGAGATTCCTTAGCAATGATGCCCTGCAAGGAAAACCAGCAGCAGCAGCACAGGCGGGTGTAGGGCACAATGCTTGTTAGTTTGGGAGTATTTTTGGGGGATCCTCATTGCTCATTTTTCCATTTTGTTCTCAGAAATTGCAGGGTTGGTTCCCCATCAGGTGTTGTATCTGCAGGTCCCTCCATTTCCCAGCACAGGCTTTGGCCACTGACCTGTGAACACATCCTTCAGCCACTCCAGTATCTGTAGATCTGCCACGAATATTTAGGTGCAGCCTTCACATAAAGCAGCTACATATTCTTGAAAATTCTGCAGCAAAAGTACATAAGCTTAAAAATAATCACGAGTGACGTGTTCAGCTAATCAGGAACCCCAATTGTCTTGGTGTCTCTGTGCACAAATCAGTTGTATTTCAGAGGCTGAAGCAGGGAGTCACCACTGGAGCCTGATTACAGATTTTAAGTGCTGCCTGATTAAATTAAACTTGGGGCTGTTTATGGCTGATTTTGAGCAAATGGGAAAAATCAGAGCTGCAATCCAGGCACTTTAAGCTGATCCAGATTTTGAGAATTAAAAATTCAGGACTCAGACCTAGATCCAAGTTTTTTCCTGAGGCCCCTGTCATCAGAGTGGACTGATTCAAAATCTTGCAAGGAAACTCTCTGGGCTATTCCCCTGTAGTAAACTTATATTTGCTTAGAAATAAGTGACTTAAGGCCTCTGGAAGGCTTGTGTCCTCAGCACTGAGTTCACCATAACAAAGTGCTAAACCCCTGAGTGGTTTACTTAGACACAGAAATAGGCATCAGTAGGTATTTCATCAGTTCCTACAGTACAATCCAACCTTTGCAGGTTGGCACATGTATTCTCTTTCAGCCTTTTGATTAACTGCATAGTACCAAAACCATACGTATTTATAGCTTGCAGAATTAGATAAATTCTCCAGATGTGGCTTCCTTTTAGTTATGTTGAGATGACTGGAGATCAAAGCCTTTGATCTTTAGCCTGACTGAAACCTGCTGCTGATCTAAGTCTAGAAAATGATGCAGTGAGGCGAACTGGCCACTCTCAACTTGCCCCAGAAGCATCTCAAACAAAACGTATGGGAAGAAACTTTGTGAAGGATATTTCTATACACACCATTGAGTCTCCACTTCTGAAAGTACAAGGCAGTTTTCAATGAACCTTTTGCTCTTAACCACATATTTAAATAGATTGATTTTCTTTTCCAGCTCAGAAATGATTTAAGACTTTTCAGTGCATGCATATCCTCTATGATACACAGAACTGGCAGGAAATGTCATCATGAGCTAGTTTATAACCTCAATTAAGGGCATTTCCATTGCTCCAGATGTGTAAAGCAGACTTATAGCTGAGTTCCTGGTATAGTGAACTCCCTGATGCATCCTAGGCTCAGCACTGCCAGCTCAACGATATCTTCTTCATGACCCTTGGAAAAAATGATGAATAGCCAGGGAATTGCAAATTCAGACTGAATCCTGGCAACATGAACACTTTATACAAGTCTTAGCCAGTTAGGCAGATAGCACAGTCTGAAAACCCTTATCTGGGAGCACAGGCTCTTCTAGCAACCCCAGCTGCAGAGCAATGCAAAGTTGTGTGTGGCCACTTCTGCCTGTCCCTGCAGCTTCATAAACCCCACAGCAAGGCCATAAACCCTCAGCTCTTTGGGTGATACTGCCAAGAGAGTTCTGACTCCCACAGCCACTTTCATGAGTTGTTTGCTTTAAAAGAAGCTGATAACAAAACAAAACACACACATAATAAACCCCAACCAACTACAACCAAAAAAAAGAAACCTACTCAAAAACCTTATATTCAAACTTCAATAAAATCAGAGACTGGACAGATTTTCATTTGAGAGAAAAGGCAGAAATGTACTATCCTAGAGAGAGCACAAGAAATGGAATTTATTTACTAAATCATAAATTCTTTATCAACATCAGAAGAAAGAACTATAATTTTCAGATTACTGAAAATTATCGTAAAGGATTAGCTCAGATACATAAGGGAAAATTCATATGAAAAAGGTAGAAAACCAAATGCAGCCAGCAAGAAACATCAGGGTCAACAAGAAATAGTCCTTAAGCCCATTATTAACGTGAGGAAGAGCAAATGAAAAGTTTGTACTCCTGAGGGGTTTGGACTAAATGATTCTTAAGGTCCATTCTAATCCATTCTGTGATTATATGCTTCTATGAATTAATGTCTATTTCATAATAATCAGTGAAAAGTAAATAGTGAATATGAGTTTACTAAATTAATATTAAGGAAAAGAAATCTCAGGACAGATTAGAGTAAAATCAGGTTAAAGAACACTTAGGTAAGTTAGAGATTTTGAAATTGGCTGGGGCTGACTTAATCCTGCAGTCCTTGAAAAACTGTAATCTCAGAACTATTAATGGTATCTCTGAATTCCTGGATGGGCTGGGGTGATACCAGAAGACTGAGTAAAAAGAACAGGAGAATTGTACAACAGTCAGCTTACCCTCATAATCCAGAAAAATGCCGGAGCAAATAGACACATACCTGGAAAATTAGAAGATGAGCAACATCTAATACAGATTTGTCAAGCACAAGTCATGTCACAGTGCTCTAATTTAATTTTAAAGAGTAAAAGGCCATGGGGATAGAAGAAAAAGAGGAGATATCAAATATTGACTTCAGTAAGGTTTTTAACACACTTTTTTTCTGATGTGGGTGTTTGGTTGCTGGTGTTTGTTGGTTTTTTTTGTTGTTGGGGGGTGAGTTTTCGTTTTGGTTGTGGGTTTTTTTTGTTTGCTTGTTTTTGGATTTGTTGTTGGTTTGTTTAGGGTTTTTGTTTTGTGGGGTTTTTTCTCTTTTTTTTCTGTAAATCTGCTGATCTCAGCTGCTCTGTTACAAACTAACCTAATGGAGACTGGAAATAGGGAATAGAAAAGGGTGAGACTGTAGAGAATGAAATATCATCTTGTTTTTGAAATAAGCACAATGCAATAGTGTGGGGGAAGCAAAGATGAGCACAGTAGAAAAGAGTCAGCAGTAAGCAGAAAGATAAATGACAAGTGCACAGCTTACAAGCCAAAATACAGCCCTCTGGAGCTGTACAGAGTGAGTAATGGGCACTTGCACCAGGCATAATGTGTGGTCTGAGCCCTCTGACCTCTCTGGACTGCTCAGCTGAACTGAAGCCAAGAGCAGGAGTGGTTTGTTGTCTTCTGCAGAGCTCAGGTATTGCCCTCAGACAACTCAGCCAGCACGGTGCCTCTCAATGGAGCAGACTTTGCCCTTCAGTCTTTATGTGATGTCCTGCTGTCACACCAGACCCAGCAGCACACAATCACCTTTTGCAATTTTATCTCCCTATATATTTTTATGGCCTCACCCTCTGTCCCACTCCACCTGTCTGTCCTCATCCCCCTTGGCCTGCAGCTCTGGAGCACACAGCTGCCTCATCATTACCTCTATCCGTAATGAAAAAAGTTTACAGTCTCAAAAAGGCCCAAACCCATATGGTTCAACATCTGATTTGTTTCAAGTCACATAAGTCACAAGTTGAAAACTCTCCCTTGCACATATGCCTAGGAGTCAGGGTGTGGATTTCTCCAGAAAAAAGTCTCCTGTCTGCCTTTGAAGGGAACAGCTTTGCCTTTGATGTAGCCATAAGCGAGGAGCTGGCCTTGCCTCACCGTGTGTTTCCTTCACAGATACCTTGACTGTTGGGCATTATTTACAGTTCATATAGAAAACTAGAAGCAGAGTCTTGCAGCACACTGCTAACCCTGCCCAGGCTGGATTTAGTAACATCTGAAGCACGGTACAGATGCAAGTTTGGGTATTGTCACATACAAGGTATAGATATTGTCACATATTCTGCACTTTTAAGGACAGTGAATGTTCTCACTGTGACAGGCACTAACAGACATTAAAGACCCAGAGCAGCTGGGTCCCTCTCAGCTGGGGACACCCCTCACCCTCTGCCCAGGAGCCCATTTAACTCAATCCAGGACCTTCCATCTGTCCCTGAGTGGTGCCAGGGTGGTGCCGGGCTCCAGCAGGGCCACAGACTGTGCTGGCTGTGCATCCCCTCCCTCAGGCCTATGGACCTTCTGCCATGATGGGCCTGCTTGGAATTGCTGGATGGTGTCTGACCTGGATCACCTTCACTGGATCTCACCTTGGCCTGTGCCGTGCCCTTTGAGCTGCCCCATCTCCACGAACTTCCCTGATGTTGTGAGCTCTTTGCTGAGCCTGGCTGTGACCTGTGGGTCTGCTCTGCTCCCCTTGCTCAGGTACTGAGGGCTCTGCTGGTTGTGTTACCAGGCTGGGCTCCTGCATTCCATTCCTATAAGCACTTTTAAACCTTAAATCACTTGTTTAAACTTAAGTTTAGTAAAATGCCTCATGGCAGAGGCTGAAGAACTCAGTAAAATATGACTCTTCCCTAGGACTACAGTGAGATGATGTTGTCCAGGGCCATCTTCTAGCTGGTAAATGAAAGTTTTATTTTTGGGCATAGGTGGATTAGGTTTACTACTGCAGTGTGGGGTATGACATGCCCTTTTTTGGGTGCAGAAGGGCAATGGGAAGTTCAAAGGGGTGTGGACTGTTCAGATACACTCACAGACTCCAGCTGGCACAGGGCCACCACATGCTCCCAGAGCCCTGTACTACTGAAGCATTATAATTTTTTAAAAAAAGATAAACATTATATTTATAGTCAATATGAATGGTTAAAACCACAGGTACTGTGTGTCTAGGTTGTCAGTCTGGAAGATGTTCCTTGACCCCCTGGCATCCCACCCAAGACTGAAGCCCAGGGATGTTGGTGTTACCAGGAAGGGAGGCAGAGTCAGTGACACCTGTGAAGCAGTCATCAAATGTCTGACATTTTCCTAAAGAGGGCTACATGATATGAAAATTATGCATTTTATTCTGCTGGATAATTGAATTGATCAATCCAAATAACTGAGGATTTATCCCAAATTGAATTTGAATCTAAATTCTGACACTTATTGCTGCCCATGGCTTGCTTTTATACTTTCAACTATTTCTGCTGCCTTTGCTCCCCTCCCAAGCAGAGGCTTTCTCTGTGAGCACTGCAGACCTGCACTGTTGTCTCGTGGTTAGTCAGTTGAGCATTGCTCCCATCTTTCTGCACCTGTACACACTCAGTATTTTGTCTGGGTTAATCACCAGCTGTAAGTTACAGTCTTCTGCATCCTAACATTGGCACTGAGCTCTGTCAGGGGGGAGAAAAACCTCTTTTCTGATTATATTAAATTGTCTATCCCAAGTTGAAGAGTGTGTTGCAGCTGAAATGCTGATAAAAGCATTAAATGTGGAGCTTGCTAATACAAAGCTATAGCAGCAATTTAGCTCGTTATCAGGCAGTAAATAAGACTTACCTGCTATTCTTTGATCAGCCGTTTTTCTGTTACAAGCTGCATGTGTTGACAAATTATGTCACCAAAAAGAAATCCAAGTCTTTGATGAAATAACAGGAAACATGCATGTGCTGGAAGTTTAAAAATGCATTTAAATAAACTGCTTTAGGATTTTGGATAGTGGTGGTGGATTTGCTTAAGGGGTGCATGAGAAAGGGCTGGGCTGGACATGGGGGGACAGGAGAAGCTGGAGGGGCCTCCAAGTCACCCTGAGCCCCACGCAGGTTTTGAGCAGTGTTTCCAGAACACTGGAACTGCAGCCACCAGATGTGACTGATTCTGCTTTGGGTTTGTAACAATAAACTAGCAGTTTCTGTAAATGGGTGGAAATGGATGCCTCTTTAGAGGAGAGATGCCTCGAAGGGAGCTGCACCGTGCAGTAGTACCTCGTTGTGATAAGCAGCTCTTTAAGGGTGAGATTTGGATCCATGGCTCTGACATGTGAAACTTTATTATTATTAGAATGCTAACAGTGTTGCTTGAAGGGTCCAGTGGAGCTTAGACATGAGTCTTGGTCAAATTCCAGCTTTCTGAACTGTTTCCCAGAATACTAGACAGAACTGAAACCAATAGGTTTCCACGGCTGCTTCTTGAAAAACACGGCTGGAGAGCCAAGTGAAATAAGATACCACAACAAGGGAGAAGTGTGAAGTTGGAAAGCACAGATTTGGACCTGAACTCCCCCAGAGTCTGGAGGCTTTTAGATCCAAATTCTTCATTTGCTCCATCTCAGAATGTGAGGCTGCCCCTTGCATCCTCCCTGCCTTGAATTCTTCCCAAGTGCAGGAGAGAGGCTGGGACTCTTCCTGCGGTCAGTTTTTTCTGCTGTAACTGAACCCTGCAGTCAAAATCTCTAAAAGCTGGTTCTTCCCTGACTATAGGCATGTGATTGAGACCGGCTTCTGTCAAGTGTGAAAGGTCTCAGACTGTACCATGCTGGGGTCCAGCTGGCTCCTTAGCCTGTCTCCAGCTCAGTCTCACCCTGTCTCAGAGCCTGCAGAAGAGGACCCAGGAGTTGTGGTGGTGGGTATGTGCACAAAAACCTGTTCCCCAGGAATATTTTCTCTCCCCAAATATGTTAGTCTAATACTTAGGGGAACTGGCACAAAATCTGATCTTTTCCCAGGATGTGGCTCTGGATATCCAGTTATATTTACCCACAGGAGACTTGGGGCTGTCCTTGGTTGTTGCTGATTTACAAGCATCCAGGATTTCTTCCAGCAGATCTAACAGCGTACTTTATCAGTTTTGAGTTCACCTCTTCACCCAAATGAACATTAATTGACCACTAGATCAGATATTAGGAAGAAATTCTTCCCTGTGAGGGTGGTAAGGTGCTGGAAGAGGCTTCCCAGAGAAGCTGTGGCTGCCCCATACCTGGAAGTGTTCAAGGCCACATTGGAGCAACCTGGTCTAGAAGAAAGTGTGGCAGAGGGGTTGGAATAAGATGGGCTCTAAGGTCCTTTCTAGCCTAAATCATTCTATCATGATTAATTAAACAATATTACAGTTAAATTATCCTTTATGTAGTAATATATTCAAATTAATAAGAATTAAGCCCAGAGGAATTAAACAGGAATCTTTCACATATTTTTCCAGTGGCTCCAGCACTCACTGATCTGTGTTCTCGTCCCCTTCTACTGAACATTTCCCTCGTGAATGGGAGCTGCTCTGCCAGAGTAGCACTTCAAATCGACCTTGTCCAGCACATTTTAACCATGGCTGCTTAGGAGTAAATTAATTTCTCCTTCCCCACTGACTGGCACATGCAGGATGGTCAGGTAGACCCTGCAATTAACAGGGAGAGACTTACAATTCATCTTAATCTCTCTCACATATAGTGCTCAATAAATACATTTGATTGCAGCTTTGATGGAGCTGCTGGAGCTCCAGAAGGCTCATGAAATCAGTGTGTTCAGTCAATTTTTCACCTGCAGAAGCAACCAGTGAAAGCTGTAGATCCATTTGTTGGGAAAACAGCTGAATTGGAGAAATGAAACATCTCACCGGGAACAAATATTGTTTGACAAGGCCGGGGGCAGCAAAATACTTTTCACGGTATTTTTCTGCCTGAGGCACCTCCCTTTTGCTGCCAATATAATATACAGGAGGGATGATGGTAATAGTGGTGAGATGGGATTATTGACAGCTCTCCCCTGTACTTTCTTCTTTGCCTCTCATCACAGACATCAGCACAGCATGGGGAAAAAAAACCTCAATGGGAAGATCCTTTGCAGCCTTTTTCCTAAATTAACCTGCACAGAGGTGATTGCCATGGAGGAGGAAGGGGATTAGCCTTTCCAAATCCCTCTGATCCTCAGTTCTGCAGGAGTCTTGACATTCCTCTAGACATTTTTTACTTGCAGTAAATGCAGAGGCGTCCATGGGCTCCTTCCGAAGGTCTGGGAAGGGTTACTAAGGAAAGCCAACCTGCTGCAGCCCCTTAGGGGAAATACTGGGGGTTTCTAAATTGGAGAAGCTGCTGACCACCCCCTTGGGAGTGGAGGTACAACCAGGTGGAGCTGTGCCCCTGTCTGAGCCTGCTTACTCCTGCCTCCCGGCTCCTCCGGGCTGTGCTGCACAGACTTGCCAGCTGTGGCTGCCCACAGAAACAGGCTCTATAACCTAAAGGGAGGTTTGTGATTCCAGACAAGCCTTGCTGCACCACCTGTGCTGGGGCAGGTCTTTCTCCTCCCCTCTCCTTAGAATTCACCCATTTGTTTTGTCTACATCTGCTGGATCTGGCAGGAGAGTCTCTGTAAGTCTGAGGAGTAGGTCACAGCTATGCAGGAATTGAGCACCTTTTTAATTTAGGAAAGGCTAGAACTGCCGTGGGAAGCCTGGGATGGATTTCTTCTAAAGTTTTTTTGTACCATTTGGGTGATGTGAAGAGGACTTGACATAACCTGACTTCATGAGAAAGCCAAGAGACCAGCCCAACAGTGGTAAAATGTCTGTGGTCTCCGTCTCCAAATCTGCCCTAATTTGAACTTGAAAGTGAGCTCTAAAGCCCTGCTGCTCACTTTTGAAACTTCAACCTTCTCCTTGTGCCAGTGAAGTTCAAGCAGTCACCAGCTTGAAGGCTCTTAGATCCCCATCCCTGTAAAGAAAAAACTCTGCCTTCCCACCACCCTGCTCCACAGGGGAACTTCAGTGCCTGTGGACAAAACTCTGGGAGGATTTTTTTTTTAGCTTCCTGTAGTTATCTCAAACCTTCATCTCTAAAATGCAAAGGCTTTTATAGACTTTGTATTCTATTAGTGTAACACTGAATGCCCTCGTTCTTCAGGTATTTATAGCAACTTCTGCAGTTCCCATAATAACTCTTCGTGGCTCAGCACCTCGCAACATGATGTCTTGTTATCCCCATTTCACAGATGTGGAAATAGGGCACACGGAAATTAAGTGATTTCTGCAGGATCTCCTACAACCCACTGCAGCGCCTTGACTGTAACACCACCTTCATCTGAGTTTCAGCTCAGGTAGGATATTGTGGGCTTCTGCTATTCTCTTCATTTAAGATTATATAAAGAGATATAAATACTAATTCTGGAGCAATGCCCTGATTTTTAGCAGTTCTGAGGAACCTCAGATGTCTCTGGACTCGATGCAGACATCCAGGAACTCAGAAAATTAGGCTGGATTTTAGTAGCTTAAATATTGTTGGTGTACTTGCTGGCAGAGCGGGGGATTAACAGGAGGTGCAGGGTTTGATTAATTCTTACAGCTGCCCTTGGTCTCAGTCAGGAGTTGAGCTGCAGGGGAGCCAGAGCCAGGCCCTGTGAACCAGGGCAGAAGTGGAGTGCAGGGCTCCCCAGGAGCTGTGTGGGTACATGTGGGATCATGGGATGGAGCAGCAAGGCTCTTCCCCCTGGCCTGATGAGGCTGCAGGATCTGCAGGATCGATAAACTGCTGCTGTGGGATGGTTTTATGCATCCAGAGACGTTTCCTTCTTTTGTTCTGCACAGCAGGCCATTGCAAAGCTTGCATCACCAAAGTCCTTGCTTTATTTGTGCCATCAGGAACAACTCTGGCTAATCATAGACTCACAGAATGGTTTGGGTGGGAGGGATCTTAAAGATCATGTAGTTCCAGCCCCCCTGTACTGGGCAGGGAGACTTACACTAGACCAGGTGAAAGGTCCAATGAATGGCACTGGGCAGAGCTGGATCAGCAGGCACTCAGAATCTGTCCCAATCCTCCTCAAAAAAACATCCAGTGCTGAACCTTCAGCTTTTTTTGGGAGAGCCTGCCTTATCCTGAACCACACTGCACTTGAGACTACGTGGGGAAACTCCAGGAAAATGGCTTCTCCCAATAAAACTATATAGCTGTTCATAAGGTTTTCATTAACCTTGCTCTGGGAATGCCTATTACTTCCAGCCACGGTGCCTGGTACTGCTTGGTACTGAACACACGTGGAACAAACCATTCCTGCCCCAAAAGATCCAGCAGTGCAAAGCTGTGCCTGCTTTGGAGAGTTTGCTGCAGCACACGAACATCAAAGCTCTGCAAACCCTTCCGTGTCAGTGTGTTACACAGATGGAATCTTGGAAAACTGGCAGGTACCAACACAGGACATTTTAAGAAGGATTACATTTGGTACAGCACAATAGTCCTTTATAGCCAGGGCCTTAATGTGCTGCTGGTTCATGATGTCAATTAGCTGGATTAAGTTGTACCAATATAAAAAAAGTATTAATGAGACGGTTACAGTAAATGGAATGAGCAGCACTCATCCTGTGCCAGCTGCAGGGGCACTGTCAGACATTTGGGATGCAAAGCTTTGGGTATTTGTGGCACTGGGGAGGACATTCACAGCCAAGCCATGAACATCCACCTGCTGTGGTGGCCTCTGCTGCTAAATAGAGCAGAATGGGGAGCAGCAGCACTGCTGGCATCCCAGCAGGCAAGCTGGTTCCAACCCCCAAACAGGCAATGACAAATACTTCATCGTGGGAGAGATGAAGGACTCAGAGGAAAAGGTGAAGCAGCAAGGCTAGAAGTAGGACATAAAATCAGATTACAGCTTTGCTGTGTTTGAATTGCATTGCTTAATTCCAGTTTCTACTGCTCTAAGACTAGACATCAAATAGAATGCTAAAATTATTCGAAACCAAGCTACAAGTCTCAACATCAGAATGCCTATTATACTTATCTGTGACCTTCTTACCATTAAAACCACCTTATTATCATTATTGTACATTTTCAGATTATTATTAGGCTTCTGAACTCTGCTGCAGCTTGATTTATAGAAACTGCTTAGTCACTGGCAGCAGTGCTGTGCTGGGAGTGGGAGAGATGCTCGCTTGTGTTTCAGCAGAGGCTCCTGCCAAGAAGCAGACACTGCCCTTGACAGATCATTGAGAGCTGGTGAGCATTTCCCTCTCATGTAAAACTTCTGGAATAGCTGCAAACCAAACCAACCTTCTTCCCTACCAAGAGCAGGGGTGAAAAAACTCAAGCCTCAATCAAGGCATCCCCTCCAATGGTTTGGGGCACATTTATGCTGCCCTTTGTATGAAAAGCAACCTTCTGGTTTGCTGTGTGCATTGCTGGGAGCACTGCTCTGGGTTCTGGGGAGGTAGAGCTCCTGTGAAATTGGGATTTAGGCTTTGGAAGGAGCGGTTTGATGGGACAGAAGTAGTCAGCAATGTGGGAAGGAGCCAGCTTGGCATGGGAGGTAGGGGGGCTCAGCAGGTCCAGGCACCAGGGCACTGAAGAGCACATCCAAAATTAAATACAGGGGGAGGGTGCCTGCTGCTACATGACATTAATGAGGGTGATGGTTTCTGTGACCTCACTCAAGGAGCAAATGCTCTGAGCAGAAGCTGCTGGACAGGCCCTTACATGAAGGGTGTTTTCCCTGAATTCTACATGCAGGGAAATTCTACCAGGGCATAGTAAATGTTAATAATTTACAACCCTCTGAACAAACCAAATTACAAACCTGTTTCTTTTAGTTATGTGCTGAGTAATGACTATGCTGAGCTCTTTATAAAGTGGAGACAAAATCAGAGTCCTCAGCCCTGTATACCCTGAACAGGCTGGGGGTGATGACTTGTTCACCACTGCTTCAGTCAAACTGCACCATCCCCAGTGCTGGTGCTCCAGCAGCCCTGCAGGTCTGGCCCTCCAGAGCCCTTTGAAACCTGCAACTGAATTGAACTGAAAATAAAACAATAGGTATCAAACACTTCCATCCTGATTTCTTTTGAGGAAATGTTTCAGCATCACTAATGAAGTGTGCCTGTTTGCAACATGCTGGTATCCTGGAGATTTAAATCCAATGCTTCAAAGAACACACATTGGTTAAGTAGCTTAGTCTTTAGTTTTATTCACGCTGGAGTAAACCATTGCCAGATATTTTCAGGGAGCTAACAGGAGAGAAACAATGGGTCTATTTGGCAGAGTCCAGTGGATGAAAAGCATCAAAGTCCTAAACTGCTGAAAATAGTGAAAAATAATGGATTGGTTCTTCTCTCCTAACTCAATACCTTTATTCTTTTTGACATTTATTTTTTTATTGCCTTTTCTCCTCTAATGCATTGTGGTGACTCATGTGAAAGGTCTCTAATAATGTTTCCTTGCTGTGAAGTCACTGGATAATCACTACTCCTTCTCAGGCCCTACAGAGCCATGTATGTTTAGAATATAGCCAGAAATGGGGTGACATTAATAGAACAGGGTAAAATAAGAGGTGGAAAAAGCATTTAAAAGCAGGTACTGAGGAGTAACACACCCAGAAAACCATGATTTATATATCTGTTAGAAATCAGAAAGGGCATGCAACAATGTGGGTGATATACAGAGCTATTTCATGGGATAGCTGGTGCCACAGCAGCTCACTTCTGTCTTTCTGCTGTTCAAATAATTGCACTTGCTCACAGATACAATGCTTGAGTCAATATTTTCAGGAACTTTGCAACTCACTTAGGCCCAGACCATATCTGGCACTTTTTGCTCTCTCAAAGAGCAAAGCCCATTCCATGTGATCTTGAAGATGTGCATGGCTGAGCTGGGATGAGGCTCTGGAGAAGGGACCCATTGCTTGGCTCAGCCTTGGATTTGGTGTTCAGGAGGGAGGTGCCACCTCCCTTAAAGTCTCTGTGCCTAGTTCTGAGATGTCTGGCTCGTTCAGGTGCTGGGTGTTGCTGTAAGGAGCAGAGAGGCTGTTCCCAGGGACTGGACTTAGTTTCCTCTCTTAGCAGGGAGATCCAAGGGCCATATTCCAAGTAGAGACATCATGGCTTTGCCTAATAACAAACCTATTGACTTAGGGCATTTGGGGGCATGAATTCAATAAATTGGTGTTTTACTGAACATAGTGTTGGCCAAGTCCCTTCTAGCCAAAGGCCATCTCTTCTGAAGCAATGAGGGCCCTAAATGCAGCAAAACAGAAAATTTATAACTAAAAAAATGAGTGAGGAATGCTGGTTTGACAATATTGCACAGTCCTGCCCTAGTCTGCATCCAGTTCTCAGCTATTCTCTGCCTGCAGTCCAATAGTAAAGTCATATTTATTTTCTTGGCTCTGCTGTGTTAATGAAAAAGCCACTTAACAAAACAAATAGAAGGAAGGACATTTGCAACCAATTATGGTATTGCTGATCAGTCACATTGTGCTGGAAATTACACACTGAAGTTCAGCCCAGGCAGCTGATCAATGACCTGGTAGCTTGGCACTGGTGCACGCTATCAACTTAATAAATCTATGTAATTCCAGTCCCCGTGCCAGCATATATATGTGCAGTCAATATGACATCAATATTATATAATGATGGTTAAAACTAATTGCCCAAACACTGTGGTCTCTTACCTGCTGTGCAACCCCACCAGAGCCTGACAGTGTTCCAGCAGGCAGGGTGGAATTTGGTACTGTCTGTTCCTTAAACATACCCTGGGCATCACTTAAAATCGTGGGTTTAAAGCTTTTTTTTTTCTTTTCTTTTTTTTTTTTTTTTTTCTTTTTTTTTTTAAACCACAAGGGAAGTCAGCACTCCAGCATGTCATTCAGGGTTGACCAAATTGCCAGCCAGCTCTCTGCCTCTGGGAGGACGTGGTGTGCGCCCGGGCCCTGGCACGCGCTGCAGGAATGGGGTTTCTCCTTGGTGGCAGATGCACATCTTGGCTGCTTTATGCATGGCTTCCTCTTCTTAATTAGCTCTGACATTTTAGCTGTTGTAATACGGGTTTGGCTTAGGAGTTAAGGCTGAAAAGTCTGGGAACCTTTTGTTGGAAATGAATTTTGGTTAAGTACAGGGAATCTGGGATGCTTCTAACTGTGTTTAAGCTTTGTGATGGGCTGGACCAGGGAACTAGAGGAGCTTCTGAGTGTGCTGGGGGTCACTTCCTCCCATACCTGATATCACCAGTTTCAGTGCTCTCTGCTCTTGTATTTCACTCTTGTCACAGAATCTACAAAGAACACAAAAACTACATAATTTGTACTTATAAAAAACTTGCAACTTATATTAACTGTTTAGAAACAGCTTTTTAAGGGTACCTGGACACTAAAGACATCCTAATAGGATTTTTTAAGTCCCAATCCTCTCCAGCCAAGTGATTCACTCATGTCCCCACCTCTAATGCTTTATGCACAGTATTTTACCTGGAATCACAGCAACATCCACTCTGGCACATACTCCAAGCCTCTGGCCATGGCTTCAGCTTTTCTGGGAACATACCTGGCCCTGTGTTATGTGGGACCTGCTGTTTGTCCCACATCATGACAACAGGAAAAGAGACATTTGGGCAGTACAGACCCACCTTGGCACAGTAACTTTGGGTGTGTCCTCACACCTCAGCTGCATTTCTCAGATTCACCATGTCCTGGAGTCAGTGGAAAGATATGTGAGAGATCTCTACCTCATTCCTCTGTCCGTAGTTCTTATTAATTCAAGTGTTTTACTACATAAAGGATTTTTAACTGTAATATTGATTAATCTATCATCAATGAATCATGATAGAATGGTTTGGGTTGGAAGAGACCTTAAAGCTCATCCTTTTCCAACCCCTGCCATGGGCAGGGACACCTTGCACTATCCCAGGTTGCTTCAAGTCCCATCCAACCTGCCCTTGAACATTTCCAGGGATGGGGCAACCTGACTTACTACTCTCACAGAGAAGAATTTCTTGTAATAACCATCCTCTGTCAGTTTGAAGCCATTCCCCCTCGTCCTGACACTCCAGGCCCTTATCTGATCAGTCTGATCTCCTTTCCCCCTCTGCTCTGTGCCAGTGACAGCTGCAGGTCACTGGTGGTTCCCAGCTCTGCTGCACCTTTCCTCCAGGGAATGCTCTGTTATCAGTAGATGTTTATAGTTATCAATAGATGTTTATAGTCTGGGAGCATGTACAGGAACTGAGCCATGGCTCTGCGAGGTGCTCTGCAAAAGTGGAGTGGAAAAGGCAATCCCTGCCCTGAGTGTCTTGTGTTCTGCAGGCACTAGGAGCCCAGGGGATATACAGCACATGCACACACACAAAAAATGTGTGTATATTATATATGTGGCAATGACTTTTCTTTGGTAGCATAATTTGGTTTGGCTAATGCTTAGCTGAGAGCACAGATAGGGAGCAAGGAAAGGAGGGAAGAAAATCCTGATTCATGTTGCCCAGGCACAGCCAAAGCTAAGTTTGGCTGGGCTTTTGGCAGAAGTGAGTTGTAAGGATAGTTCTGAAGGAGGAGAAAGGAGTGGCTGTTCAGATTTTATCGGGAAGGTTTTCCCAGGCTTAAAAGAAAGCTGGGCAAAATGTGAGTCTGTGCTTTGGGAAGGAGCTGGCAGAAGGATTACAGAGCCTGGTGGTGTAAAGGTTGTGGGCTGGCTGTAGGTAGGTAGGTTGTTGCTTCAGCCAGGTAAGAGGAGAGGTACAGAGGTAACAGGAATAAAGAGTAGAAGGCAAGAAGCTCGTAAATTATGTAACTGAAGGACTGGTATGGTTGTGGGGTGAATTGATGTGGCCTTGAGGGTAGCTGCTAAAACTGAAGTTTGTAATAACTGATGTAAGAAGAGAGAGGCTTGGAGGAGATTATTTTAAAAAATAAAGTTTTGGACATGATAAAAAGAGCAAATTTGAGACAGAGTTCCAAGAAATCCAGCTTGGTATCACTTGGGTGAGAAAGAAATGGAGAAAAGAAGGAGGATGGCAGAAAACTTATTCCTGACTGATTGGGGGGCGTAGGGAGGCAGAAAACACTGACTGGGCTGTTCTGTAGAGCTCTTGAAGTCTTTTTCAATTATTTGGGTATCTTGCCAATTTATTTTTTGATTAATGGATTTTTTTCAATATCATTACTGATTCTGGTAACTTACCTGGTGTCACAAAACACTGATGACTGTGGTTGTACCCAGCCTGATTCTTCCTCATGGTACACCAGCTTCACACAAACTTGGTTTCTTTTGATATTTCCAGAATTTCATAGTAGAAAAATACTCTGAGAAAGTTTTGTCTTGTGGTGGCTTATCCTTTCTAACTCTGGCCATCACTCAAATAAAAAATGGCATTGGTCTGCGGAAAAAAGAAAAATAATTGAAAAATAGATTCTTACTTCTGTTTTTCCAAACCACCAGAGCAGTTTACCGTTTCTGGGAAAACATGTAATCAGGCAACATTTCCCTTAATGTCAGAATGCAGAATAATGCTTAGATGAATTTTTTAAAGAGACACTTTTATATTTGTCCTGTCAAATGGAGAAGATAATCAGATTTTTCTTTCTCTTAGCTTAAGATATTTACATATAGAAATGTTAGGTAGATTAGTTTTCCTTCCTTAGTTTTCTTGGTTTGGGAAAAAAAAGGGATTTTGTATTGATTTTTTTTGGTTTCTTTGTGTTGGATATAAAACCAGGATGTAGAAGAGTTGGAAGTGGGTTGGGGGATTTATCAGTTACACTTGGAGGGCAGCATATCTCAGTATGGTATGATGGGAGGAAGGTGTGAAATCCTGGATCCAGTAGTATCATGAGCAATACTTCCTTCAGCTGTCATTACCTTTATTAGATAAGAATAATGGAATAATTTGTACTCTTCCAAGGTTTCTCAAAAATAAGTGACTTCTTTGTGATCCTCTACAAACTGGAAGCTGCCTTGCTCTATGTGAGTTCCCAACCACAGCAGTAACAACTGTGTCTCTGTCTGGAGAAATTTCATCACAGCCTTGGCTCAGGGTTTGCTTGGCAAAAGGAGGAGATGCCAAACTCCCCCTGCAGATGGGGTGGGATGCTGAGGGGCAGCGCTGCTCCTGACCTCTGGCAGGTGACACGGATCACACCTGAGCTCCTGTGGCCGTGCTGAGGAGGGAGCAGCTCTGTGTGCTGGAGGCATCTCCTCCTGAGAGCTCTCCCGGGGGGAGCTGCGCTGCCAGGAGCTCTCCTGAGCTTTGCAGCAGTCTCTGTACCTGCCCCCACGTCTGTGACAGACATTTCCTCTCAACAGATGGCTGCAGGGGAATGATGAGGAAGGTGAAGTGATGCAGTCTCAGACTGTGGTCCCCACCAAAAGATGCAGCTCCCGAGGCTCCAATTTGACCAGTGAAGCCAGAGATCTGCAGGAGCACTGCCTGCGGAGGAACACGGCCCCAAAGGAGCCCCGTGCCTGTCCTCGGTCTCGGGTGCACAGATGAGCATCTCCAGCAGCCTGGATTCCAGCTCCTGGCTCTGCTATCCCAGGGAGTGACGGCAGCACATTTGCATAAGGAGCACTGGGTGAGTAATACCTGCCTCTGCAGACAGCAAAGCCTGCAAACACTTTGTGGTAAACCTGCTGCTGCTCTGGGCAGGGAGGATGCACTTTACTCCGAAAGCAGAGGATGAAAGGCTCTGTGGCAACGGCTTCCTTTGAAAGGGCTGAGCCCAATCCTCTGCACAAGCAACTGTTTATTATCAGCATCACTGATCTCCAGAGCACTTAATGCCCCTGCCTGCACCGTAGGCAGCCGGCACTCACTGCAGCCTCGCAGCCTTTTGCTGAGGATCTCTGCCTTACTTCAGCAATATTGCTGCTAATTGCAATAAAATAGTGGATTTAAGGGATTCATCTGTTTCAGTCACTTGTTCAGGTAGGCTCAGGATGGAACACGGTGACAGCAACAACCTGAAATGGCAGTATTTACCCAATTCCTAAGCTACAGGTGTGCAGCAAAGCAGACCTGTGCCTGTCAGCACAGAACTGTCTAAGAATTAACCAGATTTGCACCTTCCCTATCTGTCTGCAGATAAGAGCGTTACCTCAGAGACAGGCAGCGGATATTGCTGATAGACTGAACCTGGGTGCTGGGTAACTCCTGACTTTGACCTTGGCCACTTATATCACAGGAGCAAAATTCTGCATGCTTCTGTTTGCTTACATGGAGATAAGGATACTGGTCTCGGGATTAAAAGTGTCATTAAGGAGGCACATTATGATTATAATTATTATTTTACAAGCTCAACAGTGTGCAGAAGCTGGCAAAGCTGCTGCTGAGGTTCTTCAAGGAGTGTGTGCCTTTGCAAAAGGCTGGAAGAAACTCTACAGGAGGATTTTCTCATACATAAGCTGAGGAAAAGGATTATCTGTGAAACAGCCAACAGTTTTTATTTACTGTGAAAATCTGAGTCTCACTCTCAATTTCCCATCAAGATAAAATGCAGGCATTTGGTTAAAATGGTAACTTAATGCTCCAGAGGTTTAATTACCACCACTCTATAATCAAAATCAACAGAGTGCAAGCTGTAGCTCCCAAATCCAACAAGAAATGCAGCTTCCCACAAAGCAGTCAATAAAAAAGAAGATATATAGCATGTGCTTAGCTTTTGGGGTCCTTCCCACAGCTGAACTTGCAAATCTGCTTTTGCTAATGGTTTTCTTTCAAACCTCAGGTTCTCCCTTAGCTTTTTTCAAACTCCAGAGTTCCTTATTTCTACACTTGAACTTTCTCTGTGTATAATATCTATAGACAAGGTACTGAATTAAGGGAGTTCAGAGTGCTGGAAGCTAAATTTCAAATTTTTTTCCTGTACCAACAGAAAGCACTGAACTAATCTCAATAGTGGTTATTACTGAAACTTTATAAGGGCCTTGGTTGGAAAAAGTGTCATGAAAGCAGGGATGTCTTCTGGGCTGAAGCTGGTGTGATCTCTGGCATGGACCCTCACAGATCAAATGATCCATCCTCCTCCATTGCAGTTCCTGCGCTTTTCTTTAAGGACTTCAGGACTTCTGGATCATAGGACCAGCTTGGGTCTGGCTTAGGACAGTCTCCCCTCTGCAAGCTGAGGTTTCTTTTCTCCAGTGCCTTCTCCCAGAGCATTTTCTGAACGAGGTTGTTGCGCTGTGCCAAGTGATGATCCCTGTGAAAATTCCAGATGCTCCATATTTTGTTTGTTCCCTGGTAAGTTGGGTTTCTTGTGAGCAAAGCTTTTACCTGTCCTGCAGCCACAGCCCTGCCAGGCACCAGGGCAAATGTGTCCAGCACAGGTGCTGTTAACAATGCAGTCCTCTGTCCTCTGCCAGGGGCTGAGCCCTGAATTTACATCCTGGGATGCTCCCAGATGCTGCAATACCAAACACAGAAGTTGCTCTCCAAAAAAACCTTTGCCATGGTTTTGGCCCTCTAAGCAAGGGTTAATTTTCCTCCTCATCAGCCCCCCATAAAAAGCAGCACATTTTGTGACCTGCTCCTACTGACTTGTGGAAACAAGAGATTCCCTATTAGCGATCCTTGTCCAAACAGTGTTGGACTGGTTAGTGCCAGCACTTTCCATCCAGCACTAGTATTTGTTTTTCCATGCTCTTAATCTTAGAAATTGAATTGAGTCTGATAAAAGTGACTTCCTGAATATTGCATAACAGTTTACGTCTGTCAGGAGGGAAGACAAACAGACCTGACCTTGAACTCGGAAAATTTCCTCCCAGCAGGTAAAAGCTTCCAAAAGTCTGAGCAAGGGCTCCTTGTCTCCTCACTGTCCTGGGACAGCAACGAGGCTTCCCTGGCAGCCTTTCTCTCCGTATAAAAACCTCTGTAAAATGCTTTGGATCCTCCTCTGGGACCTGAGAATCCCCCAAAAAGAGCTGCAGCAGGAAGGCAGCTTCATGTTCTTGCTCCGAAAAGGAGCAGAGGAGAAATCCTGTCCATATCTGGCAGGTTTTAGCCTCCAGGGATTAATTAAAAGCTTTTTCAGTTTTTCTTTCAAACCTCACAACATTCATCCCCGCCTCACTGAATAGGGAAAAGGGAGAGGCATTTTCTCTGGTGAAGCACCAGCCTGTTTCAATCTTCAGTTTTACATTGCAGTAATATGCTTTTCCTAAGGGAATACCACAGGAAGGGCAAACTTTGGCTTCTCACCATTGGAGCATTACGTCATTAAAACGAGCTGGAAATCTGAGCAGCGGGCAAAACGAATTCCCTAAGCTTAATAATTCCCCCTTTCCTTGGTGCTTCTGTCCCGTCTTCCCTGCCCATAGGCAAGGCAGGTGGAGGTGTTGGCAGAGCCAGCGTGGGATGGGGACCAGTGAAGGAGGAGTGGGTGATGATGCTACAGGAGCAGGGAGGTGTCCTGCATCTTCTGAGCTGCTGGCACTGCTGGGGCTGGGACTAACGGGGCTCTGGGGCACCAAAATCCTTTCTTCTTTGACTCAGGCTTTTGGTGGTGGTTGCAGTGGGGGGAGAAGGTGCCACCTGGCTGTCAGGACTCCCTGTGAAACATCTGAGGGTTTTTGCACAGCTTTCCCTCTACCAGAAAAGTGCAAGGCTTGGGAGACTCTGGGTTTTGGGCAGCATCCTGAGGAAGCACCACAGCTCCCAGCTCAGCCCACCCCGAGTGCGTGCGTGGTGCCCTGCAGAGCCCCCGGCCATGCCCTACAGTGTTTGTTTTCTGACCCCATTACCTATTCCAGTTTGGTTTTCAGCTGCTTAGGCTTGATTATTTTAAACCCCTCTATCTGATTACCAGCAGGCCAGGCAGGTCAGATACGGGGATCCTGGGGGATCCCCGGCAGTGCTGCACAAGGATAACTTGCCTCTCATTCATGCTTCTGAGGGTGTTGGTCAGCTGAGAGGGCAGGGGAAGAGTTACAGGGATATTCCAAACGGGGTGAAGGCAGCTCCCTGTGCACCCCCTGTGCCACAGCCTCACAAATCTCAAACTTTGCTGCAGGATGGAGCACCTTGCTGCCCTGGGCAAATGCATGGGGAGATGTGTCCTGGCAGGTGCCCAGCACCCCCAGGAGACCTCAGTGATGGCAGCATGGCACACACTAACCCACGCTGGCACGGCAGGATGATTCTGGAAGCAGAGCAGCCCGGGGACACACTGGCGTGGCAGGGTGCAGCAGATTGGTGCCCAAACCAGGCATCCCTGTGAAACCTTTCCAGAGCTGCCTTGCTCTTGCTTTTCAGTTTTCTATTGTTGTCCTAGAGCTGTTTTCCCCCTCCTCCCCCCAGCAGGATGAAGAAGCCTCCAGCTGGCCTAGGAGGCTTATCAGCTCTGTCTGGCTGGGTGTTAACAGTTTATTTGCATAAGTACCTGTCCCCGTCATATGCCGCTTGCCTTTGTGACTCACTGTAGTTGTTTATTTTTCCTGCAGCAGCCAGGCTTTCGGCTGCTGCTCCCTGAGGTATGCCAGGGCAGATGCCACCACCCCAGGGCACTGCGGGATGCCTGGCACGCTTGGGGCAGGAGTTCACCCTCCCTGGCTCACCCGCTCCTCCAGCCCTGCGGGACCAGCTTGGAAATTAAATGTGTAACTGGTCGGGTCCTGATTTCTCCTGGCTGTCAAGATAAAATTAAACTGAACCCCCCCATTTCACACTTCAGCAGCTGTCCCTGACTGGGGAGAGCCAGGCTTCACTTGGGAGCACAGTCCCAGCCCTGTTGCAGGGAAGGGTGATGCATCTGGGTGGAGGGCTGGGTGATGGGTAGCTGCCTCCTCCCTGCTGATAGCACTCACAGAGTCATAGAATGTCCTGAACTGGAAAGGACCCACACAGATCACTGAGTCCAGCTCCTGGCCCTGCACAGGACAACCCCAGAAATCCCACCACGTGCCTGAGGGTGTCGTCATAAGGGAATTTGGACGTTGTCCAAATGCTCCTGGAGCTCTGTCAGCCTTGGTGCTGTGACCATTCCCGGGGGATCTTGTTCCTGTGCATGACCACCCTCTGGGTGAAGAACCTTTTCCTGATATCTTTATTTCAAGGAGCTGAGATCCTTAAAGTGTTTTCTGCACTCAGGTCTCAGCTCCAAAGGCAGAGGCAGTGTAACCTGCCAGCCCAACTCTTTGGGCTGTGCTAAAGCAAGCACTGTGCAGCTCTGCTCCAAGTGTTGGTCGTGACCGTGGAGTCACCTCCTCAGCCAGCAGCCAAGCAATCTTGTTTCTGCTCATTAGCTCTGAAAGGTTTTTCCATCCATAATAAGAAAGTCATTAATGTTAAACTTCCGCTGCCAGGTAGGATTGATTTGGAGATTATAACCACTATGAAGGGGGGATGCATTGCATATACAATGTGTTAAAGTCCTGGCATGCAGGAATTGTTGTTTCAATGGTTGCCTGTCACCTGTGGAGCTCACCAAAGCTCATCCATGGAGCTCAGACAGCCTGGAAGGGCTGGTGAAGAGTGGCTACTTTCACAGGGAAAAGGTAAACTCAAATCAGTAGCATCCTCTGCAGAAGAGATGTAATCCCATCCCAGGAGATGACAGAATTGCTCTTGTTGCTGTGATATTTTACTAATACAGTGCATAGCCTAAAGGTCCTCAGTATTCACAGATCTGAAATGCACAGTGTGGGATTCCCTCTCCAAGGAGCTACCAAGACAGACATATCTTCTCCTGAATGTGGCCCAGAAACCTGGGTGCTGCTGCGTGGTGTGTTCTGCTGATATGTCCTGCTTCCCCTCTGTGGCTGATGTGTCAGTGAATCAGCTGCCCAGCTACTTCTTGTACATAAAAGTCATTTTAGACATGTATTTTTGGTGTTCATCATATAAAGTGCTTTTGACAATGTACCAGTTGAGCCATGCCAGGTGTGCTTTGCTCTTCTGGTTGGGAGATGGGATGGATGGATGGATGGATGGATGGATGGATGGATGGATGGATGGAACATGATGAGAAAAACGAGGGATTTGGCTCATCCAGCACATCCAGCCTCAGCTCTGTGGAATGTTACAGGGCAGACAAAAGTGTACGAGAAAGAAGTGAGCATGGAAAGGCAGATAACCAGTAATTTGCTATGAGTATCATCATTGAGGAGGATCAGTGGATTTGGTTTGTCCAAAGAAAAACGCAGAGAGAGAAAACAGAGAGAAAGAAGCAACCAATACACCATGTGAACCATTCAAAAAGTGGTTAAGATAAATTCATGAAGCCAGGAGTGCTGCAGGAATCTCACTGTAAATATCATGTTAAGTTGTATATCAAGAAATCCCAGACTATCTGTCTTTATCTCTTTTCCTTAAATTCATTAGCAGCTGACTTGTCCTTCTGACTACTCTCAGGTCTTTCTGAGACGTTGTTTCCCATTCCATGTGCTTCCTTAATCCAGGCTGGGTTGGCTGCATGGGAACACTGATGGAGTGTCCATGTCAGCCCCCCTATTGTTAAAACCAACCCTGTAAGCAAACCTTCATAATTTTATTTATGACTTTGGGATGAGATAATGATTTTCCACTTTGAAAAGAAAGCTCGCTACTTCAACATTTATTTTCTATAAATGCCATGGCATTTATATTGCAACAGGAGACTATTCAGTGACATTATCTGATAAATATCGTGTTATACAGCTGCAATTTACAATGCATATATTTTTAACGGTGCTTCTAAGCTAAATTAAATGCTTCTAAAATATGGTACTTAAGGAAAACAAATGTCTGTTCTAGCAATTTTGTTTTTCAGAGTGCACTATTTTTTTAAAACCAGATACCATCTTCATCCTGTCAGGCAGTAAATTATGCACTTGCACTTTCATAAACTCTCCCCTTGGGAACTTAGTCAATGAAATGGAAATGTCTTTTTCACACCCTCCAACTCCAGAGAAATACAAGGAAATAGCCAACTTGGTTATAAACTGAATGTCTAGAGGGAATCCATACAAAATGTGGATTAATGCAGTCCTGATGCATGTATTGTTTAGCATATGTACCATTCACTCAAATGGTGCATTGAGTTGTGACTGGGATCAATAATGTCTCCCTTTTTTTTTTTGAATTGGGAGAGTAATTGCATATTCTGTGGTGGGATCTGCAGGTATGAAGACACACACTGTCACTGGACTGTGAACCTCCCTCCCAAGGCAGGACACCTGCAGGAGGAGGAAAGCTCTGCTGGCCTGCTCAGGGAGTAAAGCACTCACACTTTGGTTGATCCTTGCTGTGCTGTGGGTGGGAATGGGCAGGACAAGGGCTTGCAATGGCAAGTGGGATAGCCTTTCATGAGGGAGAGCAGAGCTACTGAGGCAGCTGAAGTCCATGTTCCTTGTAGGTCCTTCGCAACTGAATTATTCTAAATCTACTTCTACTTGCACCATCCATCACCCAGAACCACAGAGTTTTGCCTGTAGCAGTGAAATGTCTTCACATGGAGCCCTATGTGGTCCAAGGAGTTGTGTTATCCCCTCACCACATCGTGGGTGGAAAGTTGTGAAAAGCCAGGAAAGGGCAGCAAAGGAGGAAGGGAGCTGCAGGGGAGTCTGCTGAGATGCCCAAAGATCCCTCAGAAGCAGGAGGAGCTATAGCAGCTCTGTCCCAGGAAAGGCACTGAAGCTGTTCACCTGACTACTGATGGTCCTCATTTCCCCCAATCCACCTTTAAGAGCCCCTAAAAGCCCCAGCTCCTCCAGTCTGGGGAATGCATGAAATGTGAGATGTATTAGATGCATTCGGCAATAGCAGCAAACTTGGGGAAAACAGGAAAATCAACAGCAACAACAACAACAAAGGAACCTTGAAATTTGGCAGAAAAAATGCAGTGCAAACCCCACAAGAAGGTGAATATCTTTGCAAAAAGCCACTTGTGGATGCATTCCTTAAAGGTAATCCCTTCAGACAGTGTGAGGCTGCCATTTCTTTGAAAGATATTAAAGCAGCTGTTGCTAGAACACAGAGAATTACTGAGCTATCTGTCAAGGGATGGACATTTGTAATGCTATATCTACTTTTTTTTTTTTAATTTACAGTTTATTTTGATACCAAATTTCCAGCTACTGAAGGTAATTGAGACTGCAAACAAAATCTCACTATCCACTGATCTGCCAAATCAAATTTTTTCTCCTGTAAGAATAATTTTTTCCTTAGCTTCAGAGAGGAAAAGAATTATGCAGAATGAATGAGAAAGAAAAGGGATTAGTTTATATAATGACCATAGCAGCCATCTCTCCCTTGATCTGTCGTAGTTCATTCTCGAAGATGGGAATGATTATTATTGTAATTTAGAACAGAGCTCGTTCATTTTCCTTCTGCTGCATCTGCTTACTACTCTCCAAATTAACACATATTTTAATAAAAACTAAATATCCTGACTATAGCTGGGATATTGGATGACCCCAGCTGGGATATGGATGCAGCAAGATTCTTATCATCTTTGTGTTGTCCTCCTGGAATGACTGTAATCTGCCCTGGTGCTCGAAAGGAATTAAAGTAGCCATGAGGTGATTTTGATGACTTCTGGCCACCAGAGGCCTCAAAAGAGGGCATCTAAGGCAGTAAATTAGCAGCTGTGTGTCTCCCGTGCTGTTTTTAAGTTGTGTGGTGTTTCTGAGGGATCTCTAAGAACTCTCTGTCACTGGAGCAGCTCCCTGCTCCATGATGGTTCTCCCACACGCAGCACCAGGGCTGGGTGGGTGTCACAGCAGGAATGGGCTCTGGGAGCTGAGCTTCCCTCAGGTTTTTTTCACTAGTTAATGTCAGATGATAGAATAGTTCTAAAGATCCTCAAAATTACACTGGATTTTTGCTCTCTTTGGGAACTACTTGCACTCCCATGGACCAACCCCATCAATTTGGTTCTCCTGTACTATGGTCATCAGATTTGATGCCAACATGGGCAAGTGGGTTTTCCTTCTTCTCTCTCTTGTCTGCACTGAGATTTTCACTGGTCTCAGCTCTTACTGAGAGGTTTTTTTTAAACCAAAGTGTCGAAGATGATCTATTTCATATGCTTGTTCTCTTAAAGTTGCTTTAACACTTTTGTACCTCTAAGGTGAGCCAATTCAACCCTAAAATCCAGGTATTCTCACCTAATCACTCCAGCAGGAGGCTCCTCCAAGGTGGGAAAGCAGCCCTGAGGTGACAGCTCTGCAGCGTTTTGGGACACTCAAGGTAAACTATGGGATTTAACTCCACAGAACTCATACAAAACTCAGAGGCTCTGTCCTGCACTTCAAAACTTCTGTTAATTCTACTTGCATGCTCATCATCGAAAGGCTGCCTATATTTTTCCTTTCAGGTTTGAGAAAATAAGCACCAGTGAATGAAGATGAAAGAGAAATGTTGCTGGTTTCTTCCCTGGAGATCATATTTCTTACTTGTTGCATAACTGCTTATTTTAGCATCAATCAGCCAAGCCTTTGTTGTGCAGACAATTCTGTCCTTTTAAAGGATTTGTGCAGTATTGTTTCTTCCAAAATGCGCTCTTTTTTGTTTTTATTATTAGATTTATTTCTCTCTTAGCAAATGCCAACTGACAACACCCTGCAACACCCTGTCAGAGCTCTTCATAAGTGTTACATAAATGTCATACTATGTAAACTGAGTGTTGCATACAACATATACATGACCTTTCTGGAGAACCATCCATCAGGTGCCATCTCTGTGTGTGTGTGACGTTTATGCATTTGTACACAAGCTGTGTTTAAGTGTGCATATATGGTAGCCAAAAACCTATTAAAGGGACTACTCAAAAAGCAGAAACATCTGAACTCTTGTCAGTGCAACTCATCTACACCCTTTTGTTGAAGCAGAACAAGACTTCAGTTGCATGTTCAGATACTCTGTTCCTTCTGCATTGCTGTGTGTGCAGTGAGATGGTCAGCGAGGAGCTCAGCAATGCCTATTGTTCAGCACGTGAGCCCAGGCAGACCACATTATTCAGAGCATTATTCACATGTCTGACCACTTCTGGATTTCACAATGGCAATAGGAAATACAGCTCCAATACTTCTCTGTGCAGTTTTCAAAGCAGAGCAAGGTGCTCATGTTCTGGATGGCAAAAATGTACTGAGGTTGTGACTAGGCATGCTGTGGACCTGCCACGCCGTGCCATGACCTTCTTTAGAGGTGTACTCCAGAAATCCTGGAGAAATGGCCCAGAGGGTGGTAAGGCTGTACAGGACCAGAGCAGGGACCTGTAGGTTCCTCAAAAGACAGAGTTATTAATTTCCTCATGGCTTTTTCTATAGCACTTTCCACTACACTGCCTCAGTGCTTCAGCACCTTCATTAATCTTCCCCAAACACTCATTCTGAAGATGGGTCAGAGTGACACATGGATGGATTAAGGTCAGTTTTGACTAATTCAGGGTACTCCATCTGAGAAGCATAACGTCCGCGTTTTCAGAGCATTTAACATGATACAGCACTTCATACATGCAAGCACAGCACCCACTGCTCCCAGCTGCACAAAGATGGATGCCAGCAATTCAGGCTAAAGGTTTCCAGCCACGCACCCCAGTGTGGGCAATGCAGCCATCAGCAGCCAAAAGTTTGGGTTAATGACTTGTAGTGTTACACAGCCCGTGACAAGGGCACGGAAAGAATCTGCCACTTTGGGAGAGTTTTATCCTTTTGTCACAGCCTCTCTGTGTCTTGTAGCCCTTGCACTGCTCCTCTGGCAGTCTTTGGTTATGCAGATAAAATGAGGATCTGGCTAAATTTGTTTCCATTTTGACTTGCAGAGCAGATCCGTGCTGTGCAGGTGTCACAGAGAAATCAGATTGTGACAGTGTAACTAAGAACTGCATTAAAGTATGTGTGTACAGGAAAATCTCCAGAAATTGGTATGGAATGCCTCACTTTGGACACTTCTGATGTCCGGACCAGGAAACACAGCGACCTTCACAATGCCCCTTAAGGCAGACTGTGCTATAGATGAGGTGGGATCTGTAGGAGAAGACCTGTCAAGGACTTAAAGACAGGGGCTGTGCTCATGAATCCCACTGCTCTTGGAATCCCAGGAAATGCTTTCTAGCCAGTAGCTGATGTCTCCTGCTCCCTGGGGGGCTGCTGAGAGGGCTCTGAGCACCTGAAGCAGCAGCTGCCCCAAGAGCAGCATTTTGAGATTTCAGCTGCTAGAACTGGGTATGTTTATTGCTGTGTAGTGAACTGCTCTTCAAAACCCAGTAACATGACTAATTTGGGTGGCTTTATCTAAAAGACCATAAAAGGCTGCTTCATGCCAAATTTCAAGACCTTATTTCCAGTGTTAGTCCTAAGAACCACAGCAAGTCCAAGAATGACCGAAGTGATGCTCTTCTCCTACTCTGCTTTCATCCTTGGAAGTGCCAAAGGACTTGGAACGTTTGGAAAACACCCAGCAGAGGCTGCCAAGGCAGAAAGTTACAGCCTAATTCATTCAAGTTTGGTAATTTATAAGGAGCCACAACAGGGATGTAAGTTGGGGAGCATCTGGCTATTGTAGCTCTGGTTCCTAATGGTTTATAATTGGTAATTGAGAGTTTTAGGGCTGACCAGCTTAAGGAATTGTAAGAGATGATGGCAGATTGTCACTGAAAGAGAGTCTTTAACTTGAGTTTTAATCTTCTGCAGCGATGGTTTAAAACAGTGCAAGCCAACTTCTGAAGGGCCCCTGGGAGTTGGGGAAGACGTATGCTGTACATCCAATTATTATTATTTTCATCTAAGAAGCCGTTTCTATCCCGACAGCACTGCTGTCGTTGTTTTTAATCCTGTGGAAAACAGCTGGCAACAGGCAGCCCTGAGCCACCCAGAGCCCAAAACACTCGTTTGGGGAGCGCACAGCAGGGTCATCCCGCGCGGAGCTGGGCGGCAGCCGCGCCGCTCCGCATCTCTCCGCGGAAACTCTGCGAAGTTTTTTGGGGGGAACACACACGTAGACACACGCGCACGGGTCGGGGGGGCTCTTCTGTTGCAGTCGCATCCCCAGCCCCGCCGTTCCTCGCCCCTCCGGAGCGGCCGCGGTGCGGGCGCGGAGGCTCCGCGTCCCCCCCCGCCACACACACACACACACACACACCCCGGCGGTTCCCACGCCCCGCGGCCGCGGAACTTCGCTACGCGGGTGCGGGAGGGAGGGAGCAGCTCCGCACCGCGGCCCCCACCCGCCCCGCGATGGGCAAGAGCCGTCTTTTTGACGCAGGAGAAATGGCAAATTTTAAGTACGTCATTAATATGGCGCCAAACGCCTTGGTTTCTTTTTTTTTTTTTTTAAGTATAAGCGCTTTTTTTTTTTTAATTTTTTTTTTAAGGTTGGCGAAGCCGCCCCGTGTACGCGTGTGCACAGCGCGGAGAGGGGGAGCGGGCGGGCGGGCAGGGGGGGCGGAGAGCGTGAGTGTGTGCGAGTGTGAGTGCGTGTGCAGGGCCGGGCTGCGGGGCGCCGGGGCTGCGGGCGAGCGGCGCTGGGGCTCCGGGCAGCGCCATGGGGCCCCGGCGGCCGGCGGGGGGGTGACGCGGGGCGGGCGGCGGCGGCGGCGGCGCGGCCCGCGATGGGACCCGCGCTGCCCGCACCTGGCCCTGCCGCGGCGCCCGGGGAGGGGAGAAGGCAAAGAAATTGAAGATTTGGGGCGGCCGAGGCGGGGGGGGGGTGGGTGGGGGGGGTGGAAGCACCGCCACCATTATCCGTCCCCGCTCCGAAAGTCGCTTCCCCGCCTCCCTGCCGGAGCCGGAGCCCGGGCGGCGGCGGGGCGCGGAGCGCCGGAGGAAGTGCGGGGTAAAAAAGAAAGAGAAACAGGCGGGCAGGGCTTGCCCGGCCGCGGCGGAGCGGCCATCTCGGCTGAGAGCGGGGCCGCATCCATGGAGTTACCGGGCGGGCGCTCCTAAGGAGGGCCCGGGCGGC
Organism: Acrocephalus scirpaceus scirpaceus; assembly: GCA_910950805.1. Lineage (NCBI taxonomy): Eukaryota > Metazoa > Chordata > Aves > Passeriformes > Sylviidae > Acrocephalus > Acrocephalus scirpaceus. The sequence goes on from OU383785.1 coordinate 8,828,900, forward strand.
GCGGCCCCGGCAATGACACCGTATTGAGCCGCCGAGGGGGCTCTCCCGGCCGGGGACTGCGGGAGCATCCCCCGCCCCCGCCTCCTCCCGCCTGTCACCCCAGAGACCGGCGCAACTCCGGGCGGACACTCCTGGCCAAGGTAAAGGCTCGGCGGGGTGGCGGCGAGAGCGGGCTGGCTTTGCAGCGGATGGTTATTTTGCAGCTCCCCCTGCTTTTGCTGTATTTCTCTTTTTTATTATTATTTATTTTTTTCCCCTCCCTCCCCCGGCTGCCGGGCGGGGGATGTGCAGCATTCCCGGGGCGGATGGCGCACGTTGGTCACTCTCCTTTGGAAGTGCGGGAGGGAAGGCGGCGGGAACGTAAACAAGAACTTTTCGAGGCTCGGTTCGCCGCTTCGTCCCTTTATTCCCCGAATTAATGACTGCGGCAGCGGCCCCGCGCCCTGCCCTGCCCGCCGGGAGAGGAGGGGACGCCCCGGCGCCCCGCGGGGCTCGGGCGGGCAGCGGGGGCTCGGCGGGCGGCAGCGCGGGGCCGGGCGGCGCGGTCGGGAGCGGCGCGGCCGCGGGCGCGGAGCGCTGCGCGGGGCCGGGATGGCGGTGCCCGGGGGCGTGGCGGCTGCCGGCTCCCGCCTGCCCTCCCCTTCCTCCCCCCCTTCCCTCCCCACCGCGGGGCTTTCCCCGCCGCCTTCCCCCGCCGCGCCGCACCGCTGGGTCCCGGGGCTGCCGGGCCCCGAGGCACCGCCGCTCCCCCCCGCGGCATCACCCGCGCTCGGAAGCATCCCGCGTCCCCCCCGCGCCGTTGTCCCTCCGGGCCGCCCCTCCTTCTCTCCCCGGCCACCTGCCCCCTCCGCAGGCTCCCTGCTGCATCCTTCGGGGAAGCCGGCGGCGCCCGCGCCGCCCCCGCCGCGCCGCTGCCCCTTCCCCACCTGCCGAGCCGCTTCCCGGGCAGGATGCGGGGCTGGGAGCGCCCCCCCGGCTGCCCCGCGCCCGGGGTGGGAGCAGCGAGCTGCAAGTTGGGAAGCGCTGCAAAGGCGGGAGGCTGCTGAATTGTCAGCCTCGATCGCAATTAGGGGGGGAAAAAAAAATTCTCTCTCTCCATACCTATACATTTTGAGCGCTTTTTGAGTGGGAAGAGAAGGATGGTATGGCGTTCACAGGGAAGATTCTCAGTGCCTTTTCAGCCTCCACGGTGAAAATCGTTTTGGAGGGCTTGAGCAAGGACCCCCCGACCGCTTGGACATTTCTAAGAGGAGATTTTGCTTGAGGGGAAAAAAATAATTATCTGATCTCAGCCTTCTCCCCAGGGGTAAGGAGCCCAGCTTTTAGGAATGGTGTTTGACCTTTAAGCATTTATTGACTACTGGGGTTAAAATAAGCTTGAGATAGGAGTAAAAATAGCTTGCAGAAAGGTTAAATCGAAGGTTAAATTTGTTTTTCTTAGGAAAATTGAGGCTGATGTTCAAAAATGTAGGCTTGGAGCAAAGGATGGAGGGAACACGTTAGGGGGTCTGTAGGCGAGGAGATGCAATTCCTTTAAAGTATTGATGGCTGCTGATAGTGTTTGACACCCAAGTTCTGAAAGTTGGTGGGTGGGTGGTCCTTCAGATCAGGTCCGGTCTTTACCTTTCTGTGGGTTTTCATCTTTCACAGAGATCGGAGTGTCTGTAGCTCCTGTTGATTTTCTCTTGAGTTTTTGATACTCAAGAGACGTGCAGGATGGGGCAGCCGGCTGTGGGCATGGAGCTGTGCCCGGTGTCCCCTCTCATGCCCTGCGTCCCTGCCTGCGCTTTCCCCACGAGGGCAGGGGTGGCCCCAGTGCCCTCAGTAACCTTTCTGATTACCTGTGCTCTGTCTGGGCTTGCCAAAGAAAAAATAGATAATTAGAAAGTAACGAGTCAGAAGAGACAAAGTTATAAATGTGAGTAGTAAAGAAAAAAAATCCCCTTGTAGATGTGGGGAAAGGCAAAGCGCAGGAAGTAAACGAGGGCTTGTTTTGTTTTAAATTGAAATGAGATTAAATTTTGCCCTGGGGAGCCAAGACAGCAGAGTTGGTATGGAGGAGAGGAGGGATGGCTTGCTCCTCACCTGGGCACCTGAGCTTTTGCTGGAAAGCTGGGGCTGGCAGCAGCCTATTGAGGAGGCGAGGGACGGACGAGCCCCGGCAGGCAGGGGCAGGCTCCGGCTGCCCAGAAGATGGTTATTCTAGGTACCAGGATCCTGCCCTTTAGCGTTTACACTTTGCAGGGCTACCAGGGAAGCTTCCTCCCAGATGCAGGGGCTGAGCAGCACGATTTGCTGCGAGTCTTGTTGGCCCCCCTGCTGTGCATCCTTTGGTCCAAAAGTTTGTTCTTCTGTTACTATGAAATTGGGGCTGTGCCAGTTTGGGGGATGCTCCTGCTCTCTCAGAGCCTCCTGTAGCAGCACTTGGCTCCAGAATTTGTTCATGGGAAAAGGCGATGGGACGAGGACAGCCCTCCCACGGTGTTAGACTGGGATGTTCCAGCCCTCCACCCTTTTTATTACACTTTCTAACAACTGGCTGGTGTTCCTAGACAGAGGGAAAAACACATTTAAGGCAGAGGGGATGCGTCGGGAGCAGCCCCAGGGGCTCGGTGTCGGCCGGCGGGCACAGGCACCCGGACGGGTCCGGGACGGGGTCCCCGGCGCGGGGTCGGTGACCGGAGCCGTGTGCGTGCCGCTGGGGGCACTATGTTCTGTTTGTGTTCCTATTTCTGGGCTGGAAGAACAAACAGGGAAGTGGTTTTTCTGCAGTCTCATTGCAGCTCACAAACAGAGCACATCATTCAGCCGGTGTTGCTCACAGCGTCAGAGGTGACGGTGCGGGGACCGAGCGCGGCGCATCCCTCAACCCGCGGGGAGGCTGGGAGGAGGTGATGACCAAATCCTTTCCCTTTTTAATTTTTTTTTTCTCCTGCAACTTATGCAGGTTGCTGTGCCTATTCCCTGTGGAAGTGGGGAGCACAGGCACGTATGAATTTCTCTATTTGCTTGCAGCAATTCAGAATGGTTCGTTCTTGGAAACAGCCTCTGCACAGGGTGCTGGGATGACGCTAAAAATCTCCAAATCGCACGTGGACTTGATGTGTTGAGGAGTTTGTGGGGAGCTGGTAAACATCAGGGGGTTTCCCAGAGCACAGGACTGGTGGAGGGGTCTGCAGAGAGAGGTTTCTGTACTGGCTGGAGGCTGGAGGAGGCATTTCGGTTCAGTGTGGATGGGAGCGGGTGCCTGTCCCTGGCAGTGTGCCCAGCTGAGCTCAGGATCTGGGCACAGGCATCTCTGTGTTCCAGCAGAAGTTGTCTTCACCTCTCCCAGGTTGCATGGGCTGGGCAAAATTGCATACCCAAGAGCTGCCCTCCACCCTTCCCCTGCTGTGAGGCAGGACCAACCAGGCTCAGGCCATCATCTCCATTTTAACACCAATGGTGGTGCTAATTTGTCCAAGGACATAGTGATTTACATTTGTTTAGGCTGATGAAGTGCCATCATCTTCCTTGGTTTAGCATTTATCTGCCTTTCTCAGCTTGAACAATGGCAATGCTAAACGTGTTGGTTTGCAAGCAGTTCAGTTTTTGGTTTCCAGGCATTAGCCAGGGCTGTGCCTGTAGATTTGAGTTGCAGACACTTCAGGGGATGTTCATTTGTTTATAAAAGAAACCCACATCTGTTTCTGTTTGAATTTTTTAAGCAAGCCTACGTAGAAACCTTTCACTTGGTTTCTGGCTCTGTAAAAACTAGATTTTGGGCCAAGTTTGACCTAACAGTGACCTTCTCAAAGTATTACAAATTTTTTTGGTATTTGTTTATGACTTTATTAATGATGCCATGTGGGGAATGGGTCAGTTAAAGGTGAAATTAACTTATAATGTAAACAAAGATTAATTTTGGAGCAGAGACCATATTTTGTGGGGACTTAAGTTGCTCAGTAGTTCACCAGCAGAATTGCTTATGAGAGGTTTTGGGAGCAGGAGTTCCAGCCCTGGGAGGGATGTGGGCAGTGGGTCCGACCCCCTCCCCCTCCCCAGCAGGTGCCAAAAGGGGGGTAGGAGCTCAGCCACCATCAGACTTTATAACTCTGGGATACAGATGGGGAAATGGCCCAATTACCATTCTACAGTAAATTCCTCTCTTAAGTGCCATGCAGTTTACTACTGTCTGGCTGCTCAAGATGAGTCCCTTAGAGGAAACAGCACCTTCTTAGCATGGCCTGGAATGTGACCATTTTCTGGAATGACCTGGTTTTTGGTTTTGGCCAAAACTTGTGCTCCCTTCAGGCACCTTACCTTGTGTGCCATCCCCTGCCCAGCCTTTCAGTGCTGCTGTTCAGAAGTGTCTGTGCTTTGCTCAAGCCAGAATTTCATTCAGAAATTTAATGCAGTTTGGTTTGGAGGATACTGTCTTGGATCCTGCCAAACTGTGGCAAAATGATTTACTGAATTACAGACACTATTTTTACCTGCAATGTGAACCACTGCTGTATGTGAACATCAATCCATCTTGTTAGGTATGAGTGTGTTAATTCTGTAGGCAGCTCTAGGACAGAAGCAGGATGCAGGGACCACATTCAGTTAGAGGGATGATCAGTGCATCTCCTCATATATATCAGCCAAAACCGGTGGCAGCCTCCTGCTACCTGTGCTGAGCATTGATTGTAAACCTTTTTCCCTGCCTTGAGAGTGATGTCAATGATGCTGTCTTGCTGTAAAAGCAGAGATGGGAAACCTGGGAAATCTCACTGGCTGTCAGTAGCATTCTTTTGCTTCAGCTCAGGTGTTTATTTTCCTCCTCTTGGCTTTGGTTTATTTAATCTTTGTGATTAGGAACTCCAGAATCAATAAAAGCATTGCTCTGTCTTTGTGCTCCAAATGTCTGTTTGCCACTTCAGACCAGTAGGAGCCAGTTTAAAAGGTTGAAGTAGGATTTTCACTAAAAGTAAGCTGCAGTTAGAGCTATCTTCAGTTTCATTTCCCCCAAGCAAAATCTAATGGCTACTTGGAACAAGGCTGGTTTAATAACATCTGTTTCCCCTTGAATCACCAGGGGAAAAGTATTGATATTGCCATATTCTTAGGGAGTGTTTTAAGTCACATTTTGACAGGGCAATGCCTTACCACAACACTGATAGTTAAAATGTTTAGGATATTTTGTAGTATTTTCCCCTATGATGCTGTGATAGCACATATATTGTAAAACACAGCTATCACAAGGTTTTTATATGCTTATGTGGAACATTTCCTGATGTTTGGGGGGAAATATCATGCTGTACCTGCTGCAACCAAACCACACAAACCCAGTGTTTCATTATCATTCCCACTTACCATTTGTGGAACCAACAGTGGGTATGACGTATGAACACATTCAGATTCTTTGAAAATATCACAGAAAGTACCAGGAAAATTCCCATGAGGTTAAGATTGTTTTCTGTGGATTTATTTTGGCTTGCAACTGTGGATTTATTTTGGCTTATGGATCAGACAACTATCCTGTTGGATAGTTGTCTGGTCCATAAGTAGCCCTTTTCATCCAGAAAATCCCAAGCCCTATATTGGAGGCCACGTTGATCAGCCACCAGTCACATTGGCAAAATTTGGATCCTCGAAAGTTAAAGTACCTGTCTTCTTTTATTTTTCCTGAAGCACCTACTTTGAGTTCTGAGTGCTTGGTTCCCAAGGGGTGAGTTCAGGAGAACCTGCTGATTTCAAGCGCTCCTGTGGCTTGTTCAAAGTCTCAAAGCAAATCAGCTGAGTTTGAAACGGGTCTTCTCATCAGTGCAGTGGTACCTGCTGCTGTGATTTTAGCTCTGAGAGGATGGAGAAGTCACTTGCTCACCCCTGGAGCTCTGGTGCCAGCTGTGCTGCCTGGGGGAGCTCCCAGCAGGGCAGGGCAGTGATGGGAAGTGCTTCGGGCTGGCCCGTGTGACAGATACTGCCAGAGTCTTAAAAGGAGTAGGTACCGGCTGAATGGGAAGATGGGTCAGAGGGTAAAACCCCAGGCTTGTGGTGCACGGGTTCTCTTCAGCTCTGGGATGCTCGTACTTCCCCCTGCAGACATACCGAGAGTGTGCAGTTTCCATTCTTCTGTCTTCACACTTCTCAACTTTGCAGCTCAGACAGCTGGTTCACAGGACATCTTTTCTCCCATCCAACAGCACCACAGTCACTGGTAGGGCATCCTGCAGTCCATGTTGGAGCTTCCTCCCTTGGCAGTGCTTTTGCAGAGGAAGGGGCATTTGGATGCAAATCCTGCATAGACAAATTTCCATGCAAAGCTGAGTGATCCAAATGCACTCACTGTAACTACTGGGAGTGGGAAAAGCTGGTATTTTAAAAAATTTGTGAGAATTATTTTCTCTTGGTTTTTTTTTTTTAGCCTCTGGGTAGTTGTTTGTCCTGAGGGTAAGGACTGACTGGTGCTGGGGTAAAAGGGTGTGCAGATATTCAGATAGCAGTGCTTTGGTGCTGAGATGAGCTTTCTGGACATGAAGTGTAATGTTCAATTTCTTTTGTTACAGATGGAAGAAAAACGACGCAAGTACTCCATCAGCAGTGATAACTCAGACACCACTGACAGTAAGACCTTTAATTCAAAGCTTTGAACAAGATTCACCTCCAGCAGTCAAAATGCTTGAATAATTACTTTACAAAGAGTGGAGGAAACTGCATTTATTGGGAAGTCTCTGCACAATGAAGAGTGTGCAGGGCTGGGTTTGTCGGAAGTGCAGCAACAAGCTGATATCAATTTATTTAAACACTTGGCTGTGGCTCCTCTTAACTGATGAGAGTGTCTCCCTCGTGTGAGGAGTCTGGGTGAGGAGAGCTGCTGATTGCAGATCTGCTAACCAAGCAGCAAACACCCTTTGTAGATGAGTTGTCCTTTCCTGTGAGCTGCAGCCTGCAACTAGTTTGCTCTTGATTTGGGTTGTGCCAGGGGAAAGGGAAGTTTTTACTGGAGTCAGAGTAAAACTGGAGCATTGTTCCCTTCTTGCAAACTGAAGAGTTATGTGAGAAAAGGGATAAGGCTCAAGCCAGCAAAACTTACAAGCCCACGCTTGCTTTTCAACATCTACCTCACTTCATCCTCATTCAGGAAGGCACAGAAGCATGTGTTCAACAATAAACATGTGCAAATGTGCTGAATTTTGCCTATAAATAGCACACTCTCCCACTTAGCCAGGGTTTCACCTGCTGCAGACACACCGCAGTGCCTTGGTGTTCAGTACCCTCAAGGCACCAGCCTAATCCCTTGTCTGGACTCTGGAGTTTCTTACTAGTTGCTCTTGGTTTCTTACAAATGTCACAGTAATTTCATCTGGGCCGTGCTGGGGAATTTGCTCTCCACACTTTACAGGATCTGGCTGCTGGATATCCGAGAACGAAAGGGACTTTAGTAAAGACACTAAACTTCTGGGCTTTTTCCTAACAGGATGATGGAGAGATTACAGGGGGTTATGGAAAGGCTGATCTTGCTGGGTTTGGCTGCCGTTCCCACAGCTTTAGCCAAAAAAATTGTCAGTGTAGTGGAGTTTGCACCACAGCTGCTGACTGGGACCTGCTGTTGGGCTGCCAGCGGGGACCCCCATCCTGCTGGAGCCCTGGGGGGCCTGGGGGCTGAGCTGTGCCTGCAGAAAGGGTTTCAGGCCCTGTCAACAGCACTTGCTTCCCGTAAAATGAAACATCTCTATCTCAGAAAGGGGTTTGTTTTGGAAGCCATGCTCCAAACTTCCCGTCTCCTAATCCCCAGATGCTCAAAGGCTTACGGAGCCGAGCTGTGCTCGCTGCCTTCGCTGCCTTTCGGGGGTAAGGCATCTTTAATCATGGTATTAAACAACATGGCCTTATCTCTGTGGGGCTTGGATATTTATGCTGCAGGTGATATCTAAGCTGTTGACAAATGCTCTCCTGCAGGATAGTTGTAAACAGAGTGGTGACCTTCTTTTTCGTGCCTCTGCCAGGAAAGGGTAGCTGTGGTGTGTTATCCAAGCCTGTATAGCTGTAGCATCATATTGTAGCTTGAGAAGAGGGGGCAAGGTGGAAATTAGTGGCTGATCTGTCCATGAAAGCTGTGGAGCTGCTGCTGCACACCTTGGAGCAGCTTGCTGAGTAAAGCAGCATGTCCATGGGCTGCAGCATAGGGATGTCTGCTCTGGGCTTTGTCTACACAGTCCTGTTATGCTCTGAACTGTTATAAAGAATTTCATTTATATGGAACCCTCTTTAATAACAACTGGCCTGACACTTCAGAAAACAAGCTGTCTTTTGGGAGCAGGTGATGCCCCCACATTTGGTCTTCATTTTGTGAAGTACAAGAAAGTGCACTGCAAGTAAAGAACACAGGATGATGCTGTGAGCCTTGTGCCCCTTCCCCTGCCAGGGAAGATAGGCATGTAAAATTCTCCTGGGCCTGAGCTGGTGGCAGAACAGATGTTTCCCCTGCAGTGGTACCACAGCCTGATCCCTGAGTCAGCTCAGCTCCTGGCCAGAGCACTTCCTGAGGTCTGCATCTACATGGCTCCATTGTATTTGGATCTTGCTTATAGGCACAGTGTTGTTTCCTCCTACTTAGCCCTGCAAGGATAAAATCAGTGTTAAATAGGCCTACTGATAGTTATTTTGTTGCAACATCACAGAAACATTTTTATATATTGGAATATGGAGGGGTCCTCCTATACAGAAACTGAACTGTCATCATTATTTTACAGGAATTCCAATAATGAGTTTGTTATTTATTATTAACAAATACAGTCTTTCATTTAAGTGATAATGACACAAATGGGTTGGAAATCAAGATCAGTAATGTAGTGGTTCCAGCACATTTCAGGCTTTAGCTACCCTTCCCTTTTGGGGGTGGCAGCAGTGGTGATGATGCTGCACAAAAAAAGGAAAGTTATGTCAAGGTATTATTTCATCTTAGTGCTGACCCAAAGTGTTGGTTGAGGCTGGAGCAGTGGGGCTGGTGACAGAGGTAAGGAAAAGCTTTGACTCTTTCCCAGGTAACCTGTCTCTGTTGCCTTGTTGCAGGTCACACCACATCCACCTCCAGATGCTCCAAAATTCCGAATACCAAATCCCCCTGGTCACGGCAGAAGGAGAAGAAGCCCTCTGAGGTACGTGGGCTTTTAGGCTTTTCCCAAAAGGAGAGTTTTCCCATGGGACTGTCCTTGCCCAGGTGTGGCAGCCAGCGTGCCCATGGCTGTCTGTGGGCAGTGGGTGCCAGGACAAGGCATCCCTGAGAAGCCAGAGCCTGTGGAGCAGAGCCACAGCTGCCAACAGCCGTGTCAGCCCCAGCTCTCCTGGGCAGGGAGCTGATGGATACACCAGGAGTGTCTCTGATGAAGGGTGGGGGTCCTTGTGCCTGAAACCACTGCAGTCTTTGGGCTCACTCCATCCCTGTTGAGGCAAATGAAACAGACTTAGGTTGGAAGTTAAATTTGGTGGGACTGCGAATCCTACAGTACTGGGGTGTCTGCCTACCAAGATTCCCTGGTTTGGATGCCCTCCTGTGTGCCCTTCTATTAATGGCACAGGTCACAGCAGTGGTGGCAGGGGAGGGTGATGTGGAGACTCCTCCCCATGAACAAGTGAGAGGCATGGGGAGCTGTGAAATGAGAGACAGCACAGCTGAGTTGCAGGTTGTGTTGTGTTGGTTTCCCCCTGTCACGGGGCTCAAGGACATTAAGCTGAGGCCATCAGTGTCTGACCTTGCTGCAGGGTTTCCCCTCACTGGTATGGGCAGTGCTGCCCATTCTGGGGACACTGCCCAGCTTCACCTGCTGGCTCTGTAGTGCAGGGTCTGGGCCTTGGGTGGGAGGAGCTGTTTGTCCCCAGGGCTGTGCTGGAAGGGGTGGTGCTGTGTCCTGTTTTCCTTACGTGCCTCGGATACATTTCCACTAGCCATGGAAACTATACCAGGCATGAGCTGCTGTTGTAGCAACCTCGGTGTTTGGCAGTGGTCATCACCATTTCAGCAGCAGCGTGAGCAAAGCCAGAGGGACATTGTTCTCACATTCCCTTCCCTCTGGATTGGGGTCTGGAGTCAAACAGTGCTAAGTTTAGAAGCAGATGAAGCTGGCATGGCTCATGTGAACTCCCCGAGTCCTCCCTGTTTCACCTCCTGACGCTGTGGCCTGGTGAGCACAAACCCCTGTCACATCCTCCTTTTGCATCAAGCTGAGTAGAGATTTTGAGGTTTTCCTGTGGTCACTGCCTGAATTACAGCTGCACTTGGTTCTTACTGCTCTGACAGGTTTACACTGATATATCTATGTTGACAAAGGACAGAGACTGAAAAAGTCGAAGTTACTTGTGCCTTGGGTAAAGAGAGGGACTGCAAAGCTGTTACTACCAGCTGAGTTAGTTGGAAGTACTCCAGAGAGCAAGAACCAGGGGTGCAGATATCACTGACTGCTAACAAGGCTGTTGGAAAATTGAATATTAGCACTGGTAATGCTGGGTTTTGGTTATAGATGTGTCTCTCAGTGTGAGTGTGGGGGAGATTTCTCTGAGCTGATTCCTCCTTTGGGAAGTGAAGCATTTTAGGCATCTCCTCCTGCTGTGACACTGTTGCCCCTCTCTGAAATAACTGCCCATCCCTGTGTCTGGTGTGTCCATAAAGGCCTTGGGTGAGCCCTTTATGTGCTGTCAGAAGTCCCTGCCACAGAGATGCCTCATGTTAGATGTGAGAAGATGTGACTCGTGTCACTACAGTGTCATAGGTGCCACCCTGCTGCTGCCCAGTAAAATCCTTCTCCAAGAGTTGGAACATCTTTCTGCCTCACTGGTGCAGACACATTTTTGTCTTTAATATGAATTACTTCCATCAGCCACCTAGGATTTTACCTGACTGTTACGGAACATAAGTCCAAGATTCCAAGTGAAAATGCTTCTGGACTTTATGGTAACACCTGGATCCAAATTGAAGCTCTACAACAGCTGGAGTGAAAACTACATCTTAGTCCATGGCACCTGGGGAGACATCAGGTGCTTGCAGAGAGATCATCCCTCTGCTTACTGCTCCATTATCTCCTGAGGAGGGTTCTCAGTGAAATGTAGCTGTGGAGCAAATAAAGTGGAGCAAAAGCTGAACAGTGCCCAGCTTAGCAACAGTTGGGACAGAAACTGAACCTCTGTGGCTTATCTGAACTGAAACTCCAGGGGAATTTGGGGAGGCGATGTGTGATTACTCAAGCTGGAGTTTGGCCAGGATGCTCAAGCTGACAAACCATCTTTTACAAAAGCATGGAGGGCACACAAGCAGATGGAGCAGTCCAGATCTCAGCTGTGCTGCCCTCACTGTGCATTGCCCCTGCACTTGCTGGTGTCTGGGTCTGCTGGAAATCAGCGCAGCTGAAGCTCAGGGGTCAGGAGATGGTCAGAGGTTGGATATGGTATCACCCCAAGACCTGCAGCACTGCAGGGAGATGGTTTGGAGGTCACTCCAGTGTGAATTTCCTCTCCAACAGCATCTTCTAAACTTTTCAATGAGTGACTCAACTTCTGCTCTTCCTGTGAGCAGGCATGAACACGGCTGGTCCATGTGTGGGATCTGCTGCTTGTCATCTGAAACACTGTGGGGTTTGGCACATCCTCCCGGGAGCACTGGGGATTTCAGGCACAGACTGGGACAGGCATCATGTCCTGTTGGAACAAGTACTGAGAAATGTAAAACACAAACTTCTCCACTATCAAACTACTTCACATGAAATAGTGAATCACCTTTTCTTTTGTCCATTCTGCTGAAGATGGAAACCACAGGAGGATAATGAGGAGAGCAGGATGTATGTATTAGCAGATATTGATCCCCCAGCCATTTTGGGTCTGGACACACCTTTTCAAACAGTAACTCACACTCTAGGTTTACACATGGCTTGTAGCTTTATCAAGAGCTGCAGTGGGTGCAGGCATGTCCTGAGGGATGGCCATGCTGGAGGATGGGCTGGGGAAACAGGGGTTCATGTGTGTGTGGACCCACCAGCCTGTCCTGCCCTTCTCCAAGTCATGTCCCCATTTCTCTGGGAGCTGCTGTCCCAGAGAAACATGCATTCCTCCTGACAACCGGGGCAGGAGATAAAAAAAATGGCAAGCATTAGTGTTACATAGTTATTAGTCAGGTCAGGGGGTGATGTTTATTATGAAAGACTCTGTGAGAAGGGATTAACTATACACATTAAAAACCATCCAATACAAGGCATCTGGAAAAACAAGCTTCTTAACATGGAAAAGTACTGAGCTGTTTGTAAACATCCGCGAAGGGGCCATTGCCAGGGAGGGTGATTATATTTATCTGTGCCTGTCACGGGGCTCTGCCCGGCCTCTGTCCTGGCTGTCCCAGGCACCAGGCCTCTGTCTTGGCTCTGTCCCTCGCAGAGGTGACAGTTGTCCTCCCCTGCCCCTTGCCTGGCCAGCAAAGGCTTTGGGGTGAAACCTGATGCTGCCGGTGCCCTGGGCATGGCTCTGCTGCACTGCTTTGCCTGAAGGCAGAGGATGAACGTGGGCAGCTGCCAACAGCTTCTTGCATCTGCAGTGATAGCAATACCAATCTGGTGATTTTAATTAATCTCATTAGTGCTCGTTTGTCTCTTAACTTGTCTGCAAATGGAGCATGGTGGCTGGTACCCATCTCCCTGTGTCCCTGCAAGGAGCTGCTGGTCACACTCCCCACCCTGGGAGCTGGAAGGAGGGGTTGCTCGCTCAGGTTCTGCGTGCTGTGGATCTGAATCTGCAGCAGGGAACACGACATGCCTGAAGGATGGATTTCTGCTTCTGTTAGTGGCACATCAGTGCAATCCTGCCCCCGGCTGTAGAGCTGCTGGGGATGTGAGCACGAGCCTGGCTGGTTTGACTGCAGTCATCAAGCCTCTCTCCTGTTCCTGACAGGGAACAGTTGTCAGTGTCTGAGGAGAGAATCTAAGAACAAGGCAAGGGTGTAATGCTAGTCGCTGGTTCTATCTGCCAGCTCCCAGCCATCAGCAGCCCGGGGACTCCCTTGGATGCTGCCTCTGAGTCACTGCCTTAGCTGCTGTTAGTCATTACCTCCAGAGCTATTTGAGATCCACAGTGCTCACCTGCACTGCTGGAATATATTTTGGAGGACAAAAGCCTGCTTTTTTTGTGCAGAACACCTGCCTGCCAGCCCTGCAGCCGTCCTATCTCAGCTGAAGAGCTGAAGAGCTCTGCGTGGTCTCAGCTGTGCTGTGCAAGTGCTGCTCATCCCACCGGACATCCTCATTGCCCTTCTCCCTCGCTCCAGACCCTGGGGAGGCGAGGGGACTGCAGCTGCAGGGCTCAGGATGAAGGGGAAACCACAAATTTATACAATTTACATTATTTTCTGCTTGCCCTGTTTGGATATTACTTCCGTGTTTTGAAAGGCGCCTTTTTATGTCTCTTTACAAGGATTTGACTCCTTTTCCTTCTAAAAAGCAATTCTTACTGCATTGGATCATGTGTTTTTCCTCCTGGATTAGGTATATAATGACCCAGTGCAATGTGAATGTAGTTCCTCTACTCTTCCATGCTTGGAAAAGATCTTGCTTTCATGCATGTGGCCAAGCAAGACTGGACATGCTTTCATGGGGCTGGACAGGGAGAAAATCCCTCTCTGTTGAAAGGTTTGACTGCAGTTTGGCTTTGTCAGTTTTCCCTTGCCAGCTTGAGGATAACAGATTAAAACCATTGTCTTCTGAATGCTGAGAAGGGCCAGACAAAAATGCTTCTTGTTCCTATTTTGAGTTCTGTTGTTCATTGAATCTTTAACATCCAGTATTTCAAGAGGAAACAAGACTAGATGAAGAGATAGGAGGCTGGCTCCCAAATGGACATGGGAGTTCAGAATTTCTTCCCCCACAGGCAAGATAATACCTGGTTGCACCCACACTCCTGGCATTGCCACATTTCAGAATCTTGCTACCAAATATCAATGTTCCTCTCAACTTGAAAAGGGCTGGAAAAATGTGATAGAAGAGCAGGAATGTAGGACTGGGAGGTCCAGAGGGAGAGGGGTGGGGCAGCCAGGGCTGCACCAACAGAGGTGCCATCTCAAGCTGATATCAAGACAGTTTGTACAACCAAAACCTATTCTCAGGGCTCCCATTGTTCCCGTTGTTTTCTCTTTCTCTAAAAATCCTTGTGACTCATGAGCTATAACAAACAATTTTATGCTTGAGAGAGTGAAGGGCTAACAGAGCTGGCTGGAAATGAGGAGGGACTCCTGCGAATGAGGCAGCTGGAGACTTCCCTGGTTCCAGTGTGGATAGAGGAAGGTGGTTATGGCTGGGGATATGCAGGAGTCAGCTGCCAGGACTGCAGTCAGGGAGGGGAAAAAAGAGTTGAGCCAAAACCTGAAGAAAACCTGTTATCTCAATGTCAGGAAGCAGTCCCATGCCCTGCCTGACCTGCTGCTGCCCCTGCTTGGGAGCAACGCTCAGAGCACCCACTGCCCCTGCTGTGGAGGGGACATCACTGTGGGATTCCATGTGGTGCTGTGACTGTGAGGGTCATCCCTGTGAGATAGCACATGGCTGCTGTGGGTGTGAGGGCACCAGGGAGGGGCACAGGTCTCTTGGGTGATGGAGGGAGTGAATTCAAAGGTGGAACCTCGCATTCAGGCTGTGACCATCCCTCCTCACATCTCCTGCCTGCCCTCACCCTAGTGAACACTGTGTTTTCTGCATGCACTTCATTTTGGGCTTCTGTTCTCTTACACTGTGTACCACTGCTTTGCAGCGCGGAGTGCTTTGGAGAGAGTTCTTTTTGCTAAAACTTTTTAGGGACAGAGATATTACTGTGTATTAAAAAAATGGCATCCCATCCTGGGACTTGAAGGAGGAGGGACTGAGCTTATTCCTCTACCCCAAGAGCAAGCTCCAAAGTCAGCTGGGTGCAGATGCAGGGGAAGATGTGTAACAGAATTCCTGCCAGCTCAGGAAGCCTGGTATGCAGGGACCCAGCCTGCTGGAGCCCATCTGTGTTGGGCTGAGCCTCCTGGTCCCTCTGGAGCTGTTTTCTCCTGGGCTGGTTTGCAGCAGGCGCCTGGAGCCGAGCGCCCTTGCCGGGGATGCCGAGGCCGGGCGCGATCGGCTGCGCCGGATCCGGCACAGCAGTCCCCGGGCTGGCTGCTGCTTTCAAAGCTAATTAAACCCAGTGCTAGACGAGTGTTTCTTTTCATTTCGATGTAAAGCCCAAAACAGATCCGGCTCTTTGGCTCTCGCCCAGGAGCTGGTTTCGTACAAGTGGAAAGTCGTTACCTCGGGATCTGCGTTTGGTGTTTTCGGGTGGGTTGTTTGGGGCAGAGGGGATATTTGGCAGGCTCAGACCTACAGTACAGTCCCTGGAAAAGCCAAGTGCTTGACAGAGCACATGGAGTGGGAACTGAATGGCAGGGAGATTGCCGGCCACTTCATTAAGAGGGGTTTGTGAGTGAATCACAGAGCCTAGAAATTGATGTGAGAATTGCATGGAAGGGTGGTGGAGAGGCTCTCAGAGGGGCTGGATGGTGATGGGGAGGCAGAAGTAGAGAAGGAGGAGATTGCTGGAAAGCAGCACAGCCTGGGAGTCTTAAGCTAAGGGAGGGATGGGGAGCAGCATTTCAGATGCCTCATGGCATGTCCGTCATCCTTCCTGTTGTGGTGAGGTACGGTGTGCCTTGGCATCTCCCCGGGGTACATGTGTTTTTCTGTTGTCCAGCTGTAGGACAAATTGATGCTGGTTCATGGAGAGCTCCCAGAGATGCCTCACAGCTGTTACAGAGCACAGGGAGAGGCTGCAGGGCTGTATTCAGTGGGAGAAGCAGCAGATCCTCACCAAGGTGGAGCAGCTGATGTGTAAGGTGCCAGGGGCTCAAAGAGGAGCCAAATCCAACCCCTGCCTTGCAGGTTTCTGCCATACCTCCAAGAGCATCCTGCCAGTGCCAGGCTACATCCAAGTGACACATCAGGGGATGTGAACATCAGAGGATGTTACTTTTAATTAGCTCAAGTTTTTTTTTTTTTTTGAGAGGTAAAAGCCATACAGCTTTTGCTTCAGAATAGCAAATTACAGAAATCACAAAAATACCGATGGATTGTTGGGGAGCACCATGGTTATGGTGTCCCAGTGACATCTCATGCTGCTGGACTGCCAGGACTGGCTCTACTAGTGAGTCAGTAGACTGGTGGGCTGCAAGGGTGGGGAAGTAGTAGGGGTGGGTAGTCCAGGCTTGCCTGGCCTGTGGGATACCAGGGAGGTGAAGGTTTTCTCCACATTCCTTTTTTTGCCTGGAGTCTGAGGCTGCACAACCACACTGACCTGGTGTGGACTCCATGTCCGTTTCTTTTGGAAGTATGAAGGAGGAAATACCTTGGGATTTTGAAATTTCATGTTCTTTTTCCCTGTCTTAAAAGTTGACAGTAACAAAGGGAGAGGCTGGCCCTGGGCACTGGTGTGATGCAACTCTCAGCATCACTAAACCTCCATGAGGTTTCTGAGGAAGCAGAGCTAATAAAGGAACGTCTGGCTTTGGCTTTGGCCTTTCCCATTAATGACGGATCGATAGACAATAACTCAGATCCCACTCAGGGCTGGAAGGGAAGGACAGTGCCTGGCCAGGGCTGTGGTGGTGGCGGGGGAGCGGGTGCAGGGCAGCAGACAATCTGTCAGCTCCCACGGCCGGGCAGAAACAGTAAACACTCCTATTGAGGGAAAATTGCTTGTTTTCTGGTACCCAACTTTCTCTTCATCGCCAGGTCCTCGGTTCATCAGTGCCCAATTTATCCTTTATTTGGTTTTCATAAATAATTCAGAAGAGTTTTAGTAGAATAATTGAGTCTTTTCCCAACCCTAATCCCAGACAATTCAAAACAAAAAGACATTTAGATTACAATTTGAGCGTATTAGCTGTTGGGAGATTTCCAGACAACTGATCTGCTTTCCTTTACAATTTCTGGGCTGTTCTATCATTTCTAAAGTGTTCTGCTTTGATAGTTAATAATTTGAGCATATCCAGTTCTTCATGAAAAGACAGAGGCGTCGCTGTGATAAAGTGCGGGTGCGCGTGCTGCCGTCGGATGGGTGAGCTTATCTGTTTTCCAAGAAGGACTAAATAAATGAAGGAGTGAGATTGCAAATCCAGCCTTATCTTCAGGGAAATAGATACAATCGTGCTTATTTGGCTTAAAATTAAAACTAAGCTTGTATGCTGATGCGAGCTGAAAAGCCAGAAGGGATGAATTTGGGGAAGACTTAATGCAGGAAAACATGAGCCTGGGATCTGCACCATGCCGAGGGGAGAAATTATATCAAGGGCTGGTCCCGTTGCTGTGCAGGCTCCTCCATCTCCCTCGTCATCAGTAGGAGGAGAGTGATGGGCCAGGATTTTGACACTGTTTCCTGGGTGCCCAGCCCTCGTGTTACCCTGAGGAGACAGGGCTTGTCACCTCATTGCTGTCTCCTGATGCTGACCTCGCCAAAGAAAATGGGGATCCTTGTTTGGGGTAAGGCTCTGGGAAGGGCACAGCTGCTGTGGGTGCCTAGGAGGCCTCAGGGAAGGGTAATGATATGGCTGAACCCTCCCAATGGTTGGTTTTCCTGGAAAGGGCCGTCCCATGTTCTCCACTGCTCTGGAGCTGGCTGCCAGGTCTGTGCTGAGGTGGAAGCAGGAGCATGCTGCCATCCTGCCCTGCACTGCCAGCACTGCCCTGAGCAGCTTCCTGGTGGAACTGGGTGTATTTACCTGCATGAAAGAGGGATGCAATGCCCCTGCACCCCACAGCATCAAAGGAGGTGTCCTTAGGAGGCAACTGAGCTGGCATTGAGGGAGGAGGGTGTTCACATATCAGCAGGATCCAGTCCAGGTAGTTTAGAAAAGCTTTTGGGTGCCCTGCACCTTTGGAAACCATTCCTGCTTGGCTTTGCCCACAAATCCCAAGGGCATGTGTCTTTGAAACAGTATTTTCTATAACAGTATTGTGCCATTGCCAGGGGAAGGTCAGATTGAATATTAGGAAAAAGTTTTTCTCTGAAAGTGTGGTTAAGCACTGCCACAGGCTGCCCAGGGCAGTGGTGGAATCACCATCCCTGGAGGGAATTAGAATGACATGTGGATGTGGCTCTTGGGGACATGGTTTAGTGCTGAGCTTGGCAGTGCTGGGTTGACAGTTGGACTTGATGATCTTGTAGGGCTTTTCCAGCTTTAATGATTCTGTGGTTCAATGATTGTATGGTGGTGGTGGCCAGAGCAGGGAGGTGGCACTGACCCCCATGGTGACCTCAGCTTCATGTGGTTCAGGCACAGGGCAGCATCTCATCCACCCAAGCCAAGAGCTCTGAGGGGTGAGGGGTTACTCAGGTTCATGTTGTCCTCATTGGAGCTGGGCACTGGAACTGGATTAAGGAGAGGATGTTGACCCAGGCTGTGACCTGTCAGTGCAGGGCTGTCAAGAACAGGTTGTATTTCTACCCTTTATTTTAGAAAACACTACAGCGGGATTCCTGTGCTTGTTTGGATACACAGACCCACACTGCTGGAGGGACTATGATATCTCACATATCCCTTCTCATGCTTAATTAATGCCTGTCTTAATATTTTTTTTTAATTTCCCACACTGGCAGTGTGTTAAAAGGTTACTGTGGTGTCTGTAACCATGTCTGTGTAGCACACAGAGACTTAAAGCACCCTGATCTTTCCCAAACTGAGCTGACTGTAATATATAGGCTGTTAATTACGTTTGCTGAAGGGTGTGCCAAGATTCTGTCTGACCAATTCAAATCAGGTTTATATAGACATAGTCAAAAATGTCTCCAAACAGCTGCATCAGGAGGGAAGTACCAGTAAAATTCAGAGGTCCCAACATAGCAAAGGTTGTTTATATATTGTATTTAACTCTAATTGGGTTAGCTGCTGAGACTCTGAGGATTAAACAAACTGACCTAAATACTGGTCTCAGTGGTCTTAGTTAATGTCTCATTTCCTGCATTTTGGTCGCTTTGGGTTCCCAAATACTCTCCAAAGTGTGTTATCTTTGTATCAAAAAATGTGAAACTATACTGTATTATTTCTTGTGATTCTGACAAAGCAATTCTCATTTGGAGAACAGACTGTGAAGAGATTAAACAATATCTGAAGAAAACACCTGATCCATCCCAGCCTTGTGGAAGGAATGCAGAAGTAGCAGGGATGGAGTGAGATGGTGTCCAGGCAGGATTGCTGGCACTGGCAGTTATTATCCAGCTAATAGCAGATGGTAGAGAGGAGAAATCATCCATTTTCATTTACAATTTATTTTTATGCTGCAAGAAGCAGGATTGCTCGAATCATTGCTGTCAGGCAGCCCTCTGGAAGGAAAACCTTACTTACCGTGAGGGATATTTTTAGAATGAGTTTTTCATCCTTGTATATTGGGAGAAGATGCTGCAGGGCCAGGAGTGAGATGGAGAATGAGCCCATTCACTGACTGAAAGACTGGAGGATTTTCCTGCAGGAGGGGACCAGTGTTGATCTCACAAGGAGTTTATTGAGTCAAGAAAAATCTGTGTTTGTGGATGTGTAAGCAGCACCTAGATTACATTTTAGCTGGATAATTTCTGTCTTCAGCTTTTGTCTGTCCCTGTTCAAGACAATGAGGTGATGTGATGAAGGTGCTTGGGGCAGTGAGGTGACCTGAAGGGAATACAAAGGTGCTCAGGATGGTGAGGTGACCTGAGGAGGATGTGAAGGCGCTTGGGACAAAGTGGCTCTGTGTTTCCCACATCTTTTCCCACATCTTCATGTTAGGAACATGATTTTCTTGTGACCTGTGAAGACCAAATGTGGAGAAAGCGAGTTGATGTACATCCCTTGGCATTTGGAGTAGATTTGTGTGGCTGGGCTGAAACCATCAATCCCCTAGGATAAAGCAGCCTGTTTCTTCAGTTTAAAACTAATTTTTGGTCTGCATCTCGTCCAAGCTCACACCCTGGCTAGAATTCCTGACTACCCAGTATGGGGGGGCCTTGAAGGGGTTGCAGCTGCAGGGCTTGGGCTCTTGGCACTGCCTGGCTGGAGGGGAGTCCCTGCCTGTTGTCATGTTCTCCTGCCCTAAACTTACCCTGCAGGGGCTAAATTTGACACCCTGAAGCCACTCCACTGGTGATGCAGACACTCCTTGTGCAGTCCTTGGGGGCAGTTTCCCAAGGACACCTTCCTTGGGTCATGTGTGCCCCCAGCCTGTGCTAGATCTCTGCACTCAGGATGTTTTTTCCTGGTGCAGGTTTTCCGGACGGATCTGATCACAGCAATGAAGATCCCTGACTCCTTCCAGCTGAGCCCTGACGAGTACTACGTTCTGGCTGATCCTTGGAGGCAGGAGTGGGAGAAGGGTGTCCAGGTGCCAGCAAGTGCTGAGGCCATCCCTGAACCTGTGGTCAGGTAAGTGAGCAGGGTTTCCTCCATCTGCTTCTGTCCATTGGGCCCCCTCTGCCGGGTCCTCTCTGTGGGCTTCCCTGTGCCTTAGTGGGGTGCACACCGTCTCAGAGAGCACATAAAGGTGATGCTCAGGATCCTGGGCTTGCACAGGGATGCACCACCACATCATGAAAGGTGCATCTCGTGCAGGTGGCTTTTTTTGGGCAGTGGCTAGCTGGGACAGCTCCTTGTTTGCTCTTGGTCAGGAAATTTTCAGAAAGATCTGATAAAATCGAAGGGAGGATAAAAAAATAACACTGGAAAACTGCACAGAATGCCAGCCTGTGCCTGGCTGCTTGATGCTTCTCTGTCTATGAGCACGTGGTTGTACCGCTGGTATCTTACAGCAGGGGAGCAGGAGTTGGCCCTTAAATGAAAAACTTCCCTCTTTACCATGTTTGTGCGGATTGGAGACGTGCTGGGCATGCTGAGATTCAGGGCTTGGGAAAAGGAGCCCAGCAAACACAGAAACATCTCCCAGACCCTGCAGAGGCGACGTCTGTCAGCGGAGATCAGGGGCTCATTAGCTATTTTAAAATAGGGAACTGAGTTTTAAAATAGACACTTAAACAGCTGCTCAGGCGAGAAGGAAACATGGGGGAGCTGCTACTCCCTTGACGTGTGCAGGGGATTATCCCAGGGCCGTGGCCAAAGCTGTGGGGGAAAGGTTGGTGCTGCCAGCAGGGGGAATGGAAAAGGCTGGGTAAGGACCCCAGAACTTGCAGGGTTGGATCTGAAAACTTGCAGGATCAGACCCAAAACTCCCTATGGGGTTTACAGGAGCTTACATCTCTCGTGTGTTCCCTTTGTGATGTGTGACACCGTGTGTGCATCCTGCAGAAACACTCGTGAAGCAGCGTGCCAGGGTGATGCTGGGCTGCTCATGGGAGCGTGGTGGCTGCAGGGGGATGTGTTTGTTTCACCAAGGGATTTGGGCATGGAGCAGAAGCTGGTGGAGGCTCCACTTGTCCCACAGCAACAGCAGCTGCTGCTGCTGCAGCTGCCGACCCCGCTTCTGAAATAAACTTTTGTGTACACTCCCCTTCCTCCCCCGGGGAAAACAGAGAAAGAAATGAAACTTTAATGAGTCTGAACACATCAAAAGGGAAGTTGTAAAGGGGGCTGTTGAGTTGATTTAATCCTTGGGAAAAGAAAAAAAAAAACGCAACCAAAAAAAAAAGAGAAGGAAAAAAAAGTCTGTGTGTGAAATATCTTTTTTTAGTTGTCTTTGATAGCTAACCGCAGTCTGGCCTCGCCAGTGCTTTGCTTCCCAGCTGAGGGCTCGTGCCGGGGCTGTTTCCAGCTGAAAAGTGATGGCTTGGCACTGCCTGGGCTGGCAGTGCCCGTGCAGAGCCAGGAGTGCTTCCCAGCAGTGGGATTTGACATCCCAGACCTCACAGCCAGGGGCTTCAGGGGTGCAGGACAGGCTGGAAATGTGCCTCTCTGCTTGTCTCCAAGCCCTTGGATTTGGGGGTCCTGGAGCAGCTCTGCTGCATGTTTTCATACATGGATATTCCTAGAGTGACACCTAGAACAGGTCATTGCCTCCCAGGTCCCCATCCCACTCTGGCCTGCTCTGGCACCCCCATTACCACAGTGATATGGGTGCTGTCCCCCTTTGGTTTCAGAGGGGACATCCTGGTGCTGCCCAGTCACCATGAGTGTAAAGTTTCATTTCCAGTGTCAGGTTATCCTCTGAAGAATTTCCTAATTCTTGGGATTATTTTGCTTGCCTAATTATTCTCAAAATTGGCACTTTTCCATAATCCTTGATGAATTGCCTCCTGAAAAAGTTCCAGTTCTTTCTTCAGTACCTCAACATTGTTTTGAGTTCAAGGCTTGCTCTACGAAGAGTTTGTTTTATTTTTGAAGCAAGAGATATTAAAAAGAAATTCTTCCCTGTCAGGGTGGTGAGGTGCTGGCACAGGTTGCCCAGAGAAGCTGTGACTGCATCTCTGGAAGAATGGCCAGGCCAGACAGGGCTTTGAGCAACCTGGTCTAGTGGAAGGTATCCCTACCCATGGCAGGGTATTGGAAGTTGTAAGGTCCTTTGCAGTGCAAGCCAGTCTGTAATTCTGAAATCTGACCCATTCTCTGTGACCCCCCCAGAGATACTCACTGCTGACTCCACCATTCCCAGCTAATCCCAGGTGGATTTCTGCAGCCCCTCTAGTTTGTTGTCATGTCCTGCTCATCCCAGGCTGCTCCTGGGCTGCTTGGAGATTGTGCTGCTTGCTCACAGCTTCAGCTTCCTCTTCTTTCTTCTCCTGTTGCTCTGTCTTGCACTGTGTTTCAGTTGCCTGAACCATCTCTCTTTGCTGGCTGGACAGCAAGTATGGCCTGGAGGGCTTTGTCCTCAGATAGACACCTGTTTGGGATATTTTGCTTTCCCCAATGTGATGGGAGTGAAATGAAGAGCTCATTTTACAGCAGTGTTAATGGTTGCACCTGGTTTGTAGCCATGATGCACATCCCAGGGGGGAGGCAGTGACACTGCCAGATTTTTTTTAATCAGGACAGCATGCACGCCAGAAGGCAGAGCAGAGATGGTGTGCTTCTGCTGAGCAGCTCTCCCTCCCAAAGCATCCCTGCCCTCAAGATTTTCCCACTTGGGCTACTGATGTGAGAATGGGAGGTGGAGAGGGCAGCATGGGAGGTGGAAAGGGCAGTGTTGGACTTCCAGGGACAGTGCAGACTGCATTTTGCTGTCTCCAGGGTTAGACAGCTCCTTCTTGCATCTTGCCTGTTTTGGAGAAATGTCAAATGTTTTTTCACAAGAGATGACTCTATTTCATCTGCCTTAAGAGAGCAGCCTTAAAAGGCTTTACAACTCCATTCACCTCCCTGTTTAATTACTTTAATTCACCCCAGTCTCCATCCCAGGAGCTGGAGCGTTGCTGATCCTGCCTGAGCTGCTGTTTTTGCCCCCCACCCTGTGGCTGCTGCCCCATGGCCTCAGCATCGCCTTCCTCCTTTGCTTCCAAACTTTCCTTTTTCCCTACTCAAAAAATTTCATCTAAACCAAACATCCTTTCTGTGTTGGGTATGGACAATCCAAATTCCTTTAATCTGCTGAAAAACATCCCAGCATTGATGTTTTTGTAACTGGAAATGTGGAGCCCAGAAGCTGACGCTCTTCCTCACTCTTCCTCGCTGTCAGAGCTCTGCTCTCCCCCATCTCAGAGGTGTAACAGAGCATCCTGCCCTGAGGGAGGGATGCCTGTGCTAATCCAGTCCTGATGTTGTCACTTCTGACAGCCACTTCCATGTGAAATTCCTGGAGGGAGGTGGGGAGGCTGGGGAGGAGACACTAGAGCCCCAGGAGCTGGTGAGCAGACAAGCACTGCCTGCAGAATAACAGCCAGCCCATGGTGCTGATGCTCAGGATCTGGCTCCTGGGCTGAGCCACGGGCAGGCAGTGGATTGTGCTCCAGAGATGGATCCTGTCTTCCCAAAGGTGCTGTGCACACGGCCACTGCTGCTCTTTTCATCTCCTGCCTGGCTGCTTGGAAACTGCCTCTCCCTGCCCGCGCCCTGCCGCTAGGTTTTGTGCCTCCAAAGCTCAAAATTAGATTTTTAAAACATTTTGTTTCACTGGAGCTGTAAAATGTCAAAAGCTGGGGGTGAGGCAGAAGGCAAGAGCTGTATTTTAAGGAATGCTTTCCCCAGAAAGCAGCTGTCTCAAAATGCCTCCACTAAGAGCCACCTTAAACTCGAGGGTCCTTTCTAGGTTAGCACAAATTGCAGTGCAGTTGTGAGGAAAGCAGGGAGGGAAAAGGTGCAGCATAGCTTGTTGTCCCAGGAGGATGCTGCCGGCAGCCACCTGGGTGCCAGGGTCATCAGAGGCAGCACGGGAGATCAGCTGTTTCCTCTCCACCATCACTTCTGACTCATGGCTGTGCAGGAGGGTTTTATTTTGTATGGCAACATGCCTGAGAATTGCCCAGAGCTTGAAGGGCTCCTGTGTGGCAATAAAAGCCACTTGCAGTCAGATGGAAGCTATCAGAGGAGTGAGTAGTCAGGGCAGCTTTCCCTTCCTACAGGCAGGCTGGCATCCCCTGCCCTTGTGTCTCCTGGTCACCCTCCTGCCGTGTGGGTGGTGGTGACACTGCATCCCAGTGGTACTGTGTATTCCACCTCTGCTAGAGCCCACTGGAAGGACCTCCACTGGCTGTCTCGAACCAGAGCTGAGCCTTACAGCCCCATGTGTGAGCTCTGCAGTTATTTTACAGTTGTGTAAACACAGGCACAGAGATTTCCAGCACAGGGAGAGCCAGGTACAAGGTCCCAGTCTGGTGTGGGGTGCAGTTGGCTGCAAAGTTGGCTCATCTCAGTACAGCTTCAGGATTAAACAAGATAAAGTAAGAGCACAAGTTATCAGCAGTTTGGGAGCATCAGGGCTTTGGGTACCTTCTCTGTTGGAAATGGGAAGATGTTTCAGATGAGCTTTGTATTCCCAGAGTCACCCCATAATAAACCCCAAAAGACATGGACTTTGCTGGTTGATATGGGTGCTCATAGGAGGCTGTGAAGCCATTTTTGAGCAGTGGATGTGCCAGGACCTGACCTGGGCTTGTCCCTTCCTACTGGTGGTGATGCTGGCAGCGTGTTGAGCTTGCACAGCGGGGCATCACTTTGTAAAGCAGCAGCACCTACGTGGGATTTTATGCACCTGTGCGGATTTTATTTCCCCCTTTATTTAATGATTTAATGTTCTTGGCATGTGGCTCCTTCCCCAGGCTGACAGGGATGCAAGCAGGATCTCAAGGTGGCTCTTGGATCTCACATTAAGCCACATTAGTATGTGCTGTAGATTCTGTTTCCTGTGAATTTGCACACAGCGGGAGGACGAGCAGGAAGGCTGCTTCTTGCTGGCAGGCTTCCCAGATATTCTTGGCGTTGCAGATCTATACTTGCATCGTCGCTGTGGCCCTGTTTTAACAGAAAACAGAAAGTGCTGTGCTAACAGGAAGGCACAACCTCGGCGAGTACCAGCCTGGCGATGGCGGCGGCTGCAGCGCAAACGCCGTCTGCCACGTCGGCACGGCGGCCGTGTCCCTGCCCTGTCCTGTCCTCCTCCCTCCAGTCCCTCCAGTCCCCTCTGCCCTTCCCTAATGGCCACACACAGAGGTCAAGCAGCTCCTTGCTGTGCTGCTGGGAACACATCCAGCTGCTGCAGGGCTGGATCGTGGTGGTGTGGCGCAGCCCAGTCAGTGTTCACCTCCTCGGAGCTGTGTTGTTCTTTATTGGACTCCCATAAGGAGTTGCCCCCATGTCTCCAGGAGTTCCAGCAGCTCTTTCCAAGAGCGTGTAGTTGCTGGCAGGTCGTGATTTTGTGATATCAGTGTCAATGGAAGAGGAGCCATGTGGAGCAGGTCTGTCTGTGGGAAGCAGTGCTGGAGAGGAGTGTACTGAGGCATGGAGAAGAGTGAACTGGTGCATCAGTAGTGCACCAGCAGGACTGGAACATTTCCCTGCCCCCATCTTGCAGTGAAAAAACACCACAGGTCCTCCTCACAGGGCTGGGTGCTGCACCCAGAACCCCCAGTGCTGTGAGGGAGCAATGCCAGCAAAGGGAGAAAACCCCTCCAGGAGCAGTGTCTGCTGCAATGTGGAGCGTGGTAGCCTGAGGAAAGGTGGCCAGGCTGGCCTGGCAGCAGGGTGGCACGATGCAGATGTCCCAGCTCAGCCTGGACGTCACCTCTCCCTGTCCCTGGGGAGTGCTGGCCGGCAGCCAGGCTGGATCCCTGCAGCTCCCAGCTCTGGGAGGGCTTCCCGAGGCTGTTCTCAGTGTGTACTCCGTGAACCAGCACACTTTGTTCTCCAGTGCTGAGATTGGACTTCCTTTCCTCGGTCGGCGACGCAGACTGGCTGTTGACTCATCAGCTGCTTCCCTTGGGCTTTGCTGCAGAAGGGGCAGGCAGGATTCTGCAGCAGTTTGAGTAGCTTTTGGAGCAGAGCTTTTTTTTTTTTTAACATAATCCTTTTTTTTTTTTCCCTGTTTTCTTTTCCCTTCCCTCCAGCTCATCATGAAAAATGTGTGAGTTTGGAGCTTGCAGATGGCATGCTGGCGATTTTACAAAGGGCTATTTCTCGGGTTGGTTATCCCCATTCTGTGGCTGCCTGCCCTTAAATAATGCCTGGGTTCTGGTATGCTCCAGAAATACGTGTACACTTCCCTCAGAGGCTGTGCTCTGATCAAAAGAAATGAAAATCCCGCTTGCCCTAGGCCTAAATGTTTTGATCACAAGCCCTGGGCCATGTGTGGGGAGAGGAAGGCTCCCTGCCTGCCCATTCCTGGGGACCCCCACAGTGACAACTGGCTCTGGGTGAGGATGGGCTGGCCAGTGGCACTGATCCAGGACTGCAAAATAATCCTGGTGATGCAAAATAATCCGTGAGTTTCATCTCCAGCTCTGCCACTGGGAAAGGGAGGTTTCCAGTCAGATCTGCTCAGGCAGCCCTTGTCCCTGCAGGCAGTGGGGAGAGATGGACTGTGCATAGGGTTGTCTGTCCTGTCAGTGTTTCAGGTACCTGGTTTAGGATGGGATGAATCACGCAGGGCAGCAGAGGGTCTGGGCCATGCAGGTGGTGGTACTGGTGCTGCAGGAGGTTGTTGGCTCGTGCTCGTGCTTGTGCTTCACAAAGGAGCAAGTGTGATTTACTCTGCCTGTTACTTGTCATCATTTCTGGTTTACTCTCTGCTTGACAAGTTCTTGTGTGGGCTTTCAGCAAGTCCTCACCTTTATTAGTTTGCTATGGGAAATGTGTTAATCCAGCCTGTTCTTACCTCATTCTGAGCCACTTGGACTTCTATTTTGAATGTTTGCTAATCCTCCCAGTGGATGCCTGTGGTTTATACTGGATCAGGCACACAGAAAGTCAAGTGTACTTCAGCAGCAAATGTATAGAATGAGTGAGCTTGATTTCCTGCTGCTCTGTAACAAGGTTTACAGCTCTTGGGACCAACTCTGGTTTTGTACAGCCTTGGGAGCCTCCACATCTCACTCCATTGCCTCTGCTCTCCATCCAGAACTGTGGATTTAGTGTGTAGCCAGGCAAACCCCAGCAGCTCTGATTGCTGGGCTTGCAACCACTGCACTAATGAAATCACCTCTCAGTGATTTAGTGCACCTTGGGTCCCCTTTGAACAATGCAAGGAACTATTACTTTTAAGTGCTCTCCAGAGTGGTGGGAGGAGCGGGATAGCCCAGCAGCAGGAACAGCTGCTCTGTTCTTGGTGCTGCTGTGGGTAATCCTGTTGAATTTAGGGGAAGTATGGCTGGAAAGCGAGTGTCACTATGTTGCCAGGACCTTGGGGAGGTGGAGGGGAGCTGGTAGGTGGTTTCTTTCAGTGCACTCAAGAGAATCTGGAAAATCTGATCTAGTTGAAGGTGGCACGGGGCTTGGATTAGGTGACCTTTAAAAGTCCCTTCCCATTCAAACCATTCTGGGGTTTCACGAAGTGCACCCAAACAAGTGTGGCTGCACGTGGTGGTGGAAGAGGCAGACGGATCCCTCCTTGTTTTCTGGGATGGGCTGCGTGCTGCTGCGAGTGACTCAACGTCAGAACTGTTCTCATGTGTTCAGGGTTCAGCGTTAGTTCAGTGATCCAGAACACATTAAAAGAGTCTGGATGCTGCCTTTTCAAATTCCTCAAAGCTTTGCTTTCACTGGGCTGGGTTTCTCTAAGGAGACCCATGTGAACACACTGTGCTGGTGGATGGGAGTTGTCATTTTGTGCCCGTGTCTGTGTTTTGAGCTTTCCCATGCTCAGCTCTGTGAGTAACAGTGTCAGGGGGAGTTGTCCAGTTCTTGATCTGCTGTGGCTCATGCTCAGGGCATGGCAGGTGCAGAGCTGCCACCATTGCTCATGTCTTCTGTTTCTGGTCTCCATTAGTAGGTGGATACAAAGGCAAGTGGAGCTGTTTGCATTACTGAAGTAATTATGGAAACATTATCTGCCTGGGATAATTAATTCCAGATGCTTTAATGTTAGTAGCTTGGCTTAAGTTACATAAAGAAGCAACATTTTTTTGTCTTTTTATATCCAGGAAACACACACTCAAGTGTCCCTGGCTTCTCTAGTAGCAATTCCAAGACATATATTAAATTGAATATTTAATATAAATTGAAATACTGCTTAAATGGAAATGAGCAGGACACTGGCAGCCTGCAGGCTGGGTTTGGAGAAGGTTGCTGTGTGACATGGGTCCCTGAAGGGCCACCAGGTGGGTCAGTGATGCTCTGGGAGAAGGGGGAGAGCAGCACCTGTGGGTGCTGGGGCTGGCTCTGCCCTGCTTGCCTGCAGGGAGAAGGTGCTGTGTGAGCATCCTCTGCAGCTCCCCTGGAACTGGAGGCTGCTGCGTTTTGCTGGGTTTCAGAGCTGGGTTTCAGACCCAGAAGAGCAGCACAGGCTGTGTCCCCTCCCAGCTGCAGTCCCCCTGCTGCCTTCAGCACTGCTGTTAGAGCTGAATGGCACAGAGAGAAAAGAGGGGAAGGAATATGGAGAAGATCCTTGCACAGCATCAGAAATTATGTGTGTATTTTGCTCTCAGCCCAGACACTGCTTTTGTCTAGTCAACCAGAAAAACATCTGCGTTTTGTTGTTCCAATCAGCCCACCAGCAAACCACTGCCCAGCCATTGCTGTGTCCCTGCAGCCGTGGTTTTCCTCTGACAGAAGTTGTGGAGATGAACCCAGCTGTGCTGTGGTGCTCTCCTCTGCCTTGGGAAAGCAGGCACTGCTCTGCACCTGAATTCTTCTGTACCATGTCCCTACTCTCATCTACATCAGAATGATTCTCGGGGCACTGAATCAGAGTTGCAACTTAAATAATTCATTTGTTGAGCTAAATCTCAGAGAGATTTAGCCTGGAATATAAACGTGAGAAAGACAGGGACATCAACACTGGTCTTTCTCTAGTCTGCTGGGTATCAGGCTTTTTATGTGGTGATAAACAGCTCAGAAATGGAATTGGAAAAGCTGTCTGGGTTTCACAAGATGGCTGTTTAGTGCCTCCTGTTCACTTGTTTTCCTCTTTTTATCACATCAAAGAAGAGTGAATCACTTTCTCCGTAGAGGATTATGTTATTCCAGGGGCCTGGAAGGACCCGCTATGATTACAGGCTGTTACAGAAGGAGATTTCAGATGGGGAGGGAACAACTAAGCATTTTTCTTACTGCACCTGTTAATTGTAATTGGGAGCTTCAGCTGCATTTCTGTAAAACTTCCAGAACCTGCCTATGTAAATCCTAAACTGCCAGCAGCTCGGGAGGGGCCACCCTGCCCCATCCTTAACATTCTGTACAGAAATGGGATTGTCACAGGGGGATTTCCCAGCCCAAAGAGAGCCCTTGAATGGTCCCAGAGCTGAAAGGAGTTTGATGTGCCGAGGCTGATGCCCTGCAGAGCTGTGCTGTGCTGCTCACGGATCAGATGCTCCCCATGGCTGGGGATGTTTGAAAAGCTGATAATGAAAATTTCTGATGTTCACTGGATAGCGCCGAGTGTCGGAATTCAGCTGGGAAAGACAAGGGCAGCAGCTGAAGGGGCGGTGGGCGTAGCTGCAGCACTCAGTGCCGGGCTGGTCCCTGCCTGGCAGGGGAGGGAAGGGTCCCTGAGACATTTCGGGTCCCTGACACATCCCCAGTGGTGCAGCAGGGCTGGGGAGTGCAGCCTGCACAGCCACCCAGGCATTGCCTGCACAGCCACCCAGCATTGCCTGCACAGCCACCCTGGCATTGCCTGCACAGCCACCCAGGCATTGCCTGCACAGCCACCCAGGCATTGCCTGCACAGCCACCCTGGTATTGCCTGCACAGCAACAAGCATTGCCTGCACAGCCACCCAGCACTGCCTGCACAGCCACCCAGCATTGCCTGCACAGCCACCCAGGCATTGCCTGCACAGCCACCCTGGTATTGCCTGCACAGCCACCCAGCACTGCCTGCACAGCCATTCTGGCATTGCCTGCACAGCCACCCAGGCATTGCCTGCACAGCCACCCAGTATTGCCTGCACAGCCACCCAGGCATTGCCTGCACAGCCACCCAGGCATTGCCTGCACAGCCACCCAGCACTGCCTGCACAGCCACTCTGGCATTACGTCACCTGGAGCTGCACTCACTGGCTGCTGCTACCCAGAGGGCAGGATGATGCTGCAAGCAGCATTAACCCCTTCCTGAACACCCCCAGAGCCACTTGGGTAGCACAAAGGGACCTTCACAGAGCCCAGCACTAGCGACCGATGTCTGTGCAGCCAGGGGGTGTTTTGGGCACAGCTGCTCCTGTGACTGCAGCTTGGTGGATCCTCCTGGGGCCAAATTCAGCTGCTCTGCTCTCTCAGCACAGCAGCAAAAGCTGACTGGAGCTTCATGTGTGTAACTGCCTGTGTAGGTTTTTGGGACAAGCACTTAAAGGAAGGTTTAGGGTACAGCAAAGGGCAGTGCCAGCCCAGTTACCCACTGTGCCCATCAATGGCAGTGGGGACAAACTGCACGGTGGCACTGAGCTGCTTGCTCAGTGGATGTACATGGGAAGGGCTGATGTTGAGTTCCCTCCATCAACCTTTTTTGCTAGGAATCTGCTTGTTACAGCCCCTGCCATGAACGTAACTTACAAATGGTACAAAATGGGTGGCAGACCAGGCCATCAGCCATCACAGGTTCCCCTTCCCAGACCCACAGGTTCCCCTTCCCGTGGCTGCTCTGCTGATGTATGTATGATGAATTTTCATGGATTTTCAGAGGCTGTTGCCAAATCTTGAGGGGGTTTTGGCTCCAGCAGCCAATAAGGAAATACTGCAAATTGTTTATTTTCTGCACAAAGTGATCCCAGCGGTGCCATCTCCTTCTGCTCAGGGTCTTGTTTGTTTGAAAATAAAACGGTTTGGTGACAGTGGCCTGTTGAGATACACTGTGTCACCTCTCTCCTCCCTCTCTGGGACCAGCTGCCTCCAACCCTCTCTTCTCCATCCACAGGAGGATGTGTTGACAGACTTTGGGTACCCGTAGTCCCTCCTGCAGGGTCCAGGGGCTCTGGTGTCAGGGGGTTTATGCCAGGGGTGACAGCAGGGTGCCCACAGGGCTCTAAACTCTCTGTGCTGGTGACCAGGGTGCTCCAGATCTTACCTGGAGTATCTCCAGCCAAGGAGGGGAGGGCTGAAGTGCACAGGTACCTGTTAGCAACAAAACCTGGATCCTAAAGATGTTTTTAGGCTCATGCAGCTGGTCAGGCCAGCTTGCACACAGGTCTGAACATCAGGGTAGTTAATTTAAAACCTAAACATGTATTATCTTCTTGGCGTTCCCTTCCATCCTTGAACCCAGCTTTGAGAGTATAATTTTTGGCTCATGGTTTTATAGCCTTTACTAGAAGCCATAAAAATACAAGGAGTAACATGGTCAGTAAATCTGGGTGTGGGTATGCTGAGGGTCACAAACCTTTGTGTGTGGGTTGTGGCTGTTATTGTGACCATCCACCACTATCTCCAACCCCATCCACCACCCTTATACCCCCAGGCACTTTTTCTAACTTAAATTCTTAAATCTGCTCTGCTGTTGAGAGGCAATAGCATCTATAAAGTCTGTTAGCTTAAGTTCATAAGAAAATGGGGCATCTGGTCCAAATGGCCTGCTAGATACTATTTTAATAAACAGAAAGTGAAAATCATCCTTTTAAATTGCCCTTTGAAAGCTGTTGTGTGCCACAGGAGAACTCCCCCATGAGCAGGGCTGGCAGTAGGAGCAGTATCAGCATCTGCTAAAGGTTGCTGGCAGAGCTGTCTTGCCACTGATTTTCCTAAGCTGACTTATTTATGGACATTGGACAAGACTAATTCAGCCTGGAATGGAGGTAAAGAAAAGATGACTTGCTAAAGCCTTTGTTGTAATAAAATTATTTTTAGATGAGAAACACTATGCAGGATTAATTATTTCTATCTGATATATTAAAAGGGAGCATATAGAAAAAAAATGCCTTCTCCCTTCAGCCAAGTGAAGCATTCAGTTTACAGAGATGATTAACCATGGGAATTTGCTGAGTGTATTTTATTACTGTGTAATCTTCTCCAGGGATAGATGTGATCCTCAAGAGTGTTGGGGTCCACATACTCCTTTTCCTCAAGTGCCCTTGAGACCCATTTTCAGACTAATGGCCTCAGGTTTGTTGTGATTTTTAGGCCGATCCCAATTTTCAGCCCTTTGTTTAAATGAGCCTTTGATTGATAACAGGATTTTTTTTAAAAGCTGTGTCTCTGGCTGGCTGGATAAATAAAGGAGTAAATGCTCCTCCTGTGTGATGGAGCTTCTGTGAATTGTCTGGCTCTTGGTGGAGCTTTGCTTCTGTGATTCTTTGCCATGATGGTGCAGGGAATTTGGGTGGGTTGGTGGCTCATGTGAGACTCCTCATCACCCAGCCTGGGTATTTCTTTGTCCACCGAGCAGCTATCTGGAAACATGTTTTCCCAATGGATTAAGACTTGTCCCTGCACAAAAGGGGAGCCCTGATGCCATCCTCAGCTCTTGGAGCCCAGCAGGAGATGGATAGATGGATAGACACTGCTGAGGGGCAGCCTCTGTGCTTTTTTCCCTTTTCCTTGCTGTGTCTCTGATGAAGTGTTTGGACAGCACAAAGCTTGCAGCTTTTTGGGCTCCAGTGTGGAGGTGAAGAGGAGTGCCCAGCTTGGTCTGTTTTCTGTATTGCTGTGAGTAGTGCATGGTCTTTCCCAAAGGATTGCTCTCTTGTCTTAAACTGTAGGAACTCTTCCTTCCAAAGTTCCTCCTAGCCTAAGGCACTGTCACTGCAGTCACTGATCTTTATACCTCAACAGGAAGAAGCTCATTGCAGGTGTGTTAGCATGTGTCAGGAAGGAGTGAGCTGCATTTTAGGAACGTGATTTTATCCACCAAAGCAATCCAGGAATCAGTGGGAGCCTGTGCACCTCTGGGCATTGCATCCTACTTGATCTTCCCAGAGGCTTGGGATGCCCCATGTGAGCCTCAGCATCTGGCAGCCTCCAGCTCCCCTCAGGGTGGGAGGAATGTTCATGGGAACAGGCACAGGCTGTCTTAGGGTTTGCTGAATTGTTTGCAAGCCATAAAACCCTTGTGTTTAACAGAGTGCTGCAGATAAGTCAGGGAGTTAATCTGGACCAGGCTTCCAGCAGGTATATTTTTTATATTTTATACAGTGAGAAGCTTGTATAACCTTCATAGGGTTATACAAGCTTCTCACTGTATGGAAAAAATATACCAGCTATTTCAGTTTCTTCATTTCTGACCTTCTCTGTTTGCTGATATTTGAAATGGTGAGAAAATGGCACGAACATGTCCCAGCATCCCCAAGCCTGAATTAACTCCAGGGGATCCCAGCCCATGCTGCCAGATCAGCATGTGGCTGTGGGGAGGAAACTTCAAAAGTAAAGTTTAGTGATCCTCTTAAGAAGATAGTTCTTATATTAATACTTATTCCTTGTAGGAAAGTGGCTGCTGATTGCTGCAGCACCTGATCATCCCTCCCTGATCCCTGTGTTCCCAGATGGGGAGAGGCAACTGCCATCACTTCATTGGCACTTTCCAAACCTTTTAACAGAGTGCTGGTGAGCTTGTTAGATGTTTGTATCTTCATTACCTTGATCTTCATCATCAGTGATGTAGTGAGAGGCAAAATGTCACTCTGTAAGTGGCAGTTCCCATTAAACCAAAGCAAACTGCATTTAATTACAGTGTCAGAAAAAGCTGAACGTTGAGCACTGGTGGAGCTGTTATCATCAGTGAGCCCCTGACCTCTCTGTGATCTCTGCATCACCAGGGACTGTGCAAAGCCAGGACCTGAGAGTCTAAACATGCATCCAGGTTTTGGGGGGGGAATTGGGAGTGCTGGGGAGGCGGGTGCATGACTCGAGGGGAGAGTCACTTGTCTCCTGTCTCTGAGCATCAGGTTCAGCAAAACTTCTCCATAAGACACCTGCAGAAAGGAGGTGGAGGCTGTGTGCCCAGGTGGGAGTGGGCATGCCCAGGCTGAGGCAGGTGCTGTGTCTCACACACTGCTCTTGGCGGGCAATATCGTGTGCACAGTGTGAGGTAACCCCGAGGGATTGCTCCAGTCACGTCAGCATCCTTATCACACTGAGTGCATTTCAGTGCTGTCAATACACTCAGTGACCTGTTCAGGATACTCCTTTGATATGTACACAGAGCATTAATCTTTGCAATTTTATGCCAGGATAAAAATAGCAGCTCTTTCCTCCTGCCATCCTGAGCATCCGTGGCTGGCTCAGTGTCAGAGCATCACCTGTTGCAGGGGCTGTTGGGTGAGCAGCTTGTGTAACTCGGCTTAATGAGGGCTTGTGGCCCCAGCCTCGTGCCTGCTCAGGCAGCTTTTCACAACAGAAGCGTTCATTGCAGGTGGAGGACTGGTTTTTTCTCTCCCATAAGGAGGCTGTGCCCACCCTGGGTGCTCCCACACCAAGGTTCTGTTTCTGTGCAGGGGTGACCTGGACCTGGGGCTCATGGGATGGAGAGGTTCAGTCTGACATGAACCAGTGCATGTTTCATCAGCAGCTCCTGCTTTATTTTTTGTTAATAGCATCTTCCAGTGGCTAAAGGGGATAAAAGAAAGGCTGGACGGGGACTTTTTAGATGGGTATGTAGTGACTAGGCTGGGAGGAATAGCTTTGAACTGACAGAGGGCAGATTTAGATTAGATATTAGGAAGAAATTCTTCCCTGTGAGGGTGATGAGGCCCTGGCACTGGTTGCCCAGAGAAGCTGTTGACTGCTCCATCCCTGGCAGTGTCCAAGGCCAGGCTGGATGGGGCTTGGAGCAACCTGATCTAGTGGAAGTTGTTTCTGCCCATGGCAGGGAGGGTTGGAATTGGATGATCTTTAAGGTTCCCTCCAAACCCATCTATTCTGTGATTCTCTGATTTTAGGGGTTGGGGAGCTCCTTAGATGCCAATCCTGAAGATGTGGCTGGAGCATTCCTGGTTTCAGTGTTAATTACTGCTGTCTTCATTAGAGACATCAGTGAATCCCCAGGTCCTGTCCTAGATTAAAACTCTCCTAGTGAGATTGTTTTAAAATGTGGGGACTGAGAGCTGTCCTTCCATGTAGCTCATTTTAGTTCGTGAACTTAAATTTGGAGATGTACTCAGCACATTGGATCATGTCTTTATTTTCAATTTGCTGGTGGGGAGAGTAAAGCAAAAGAGATAATAAGAACCCATTTCTCGATGTTTCCCTCTCTGAGCCATAAATAGTTGCTTCTCCTGCTGGTGGCTCTGGAAGTACCTCCAGTGTTTGTGACCACAGAGGACAACAATTTGACTACATGTCTGGGTCTGTAGAAACTCCAGGTTCATTTTCCTGTCCTGCCACAGATTTCCTTCCTGCCCTTGGGCAAGGCAGGAAGGGTCTCATTCCCAAGGACAGCTGGGCTCAAGTGTCTCTCCTTGGCACATACAGACCTTGGAGCATCTGGTGCCACAGTTCATCTGGTTATGTGATGGACACCGTGGCTTTGCCCCAGACACATCACAGAGCACAAGGCACTCCATGCTCTGACATTAGCTTACATAGCAGGACAGAAGGCAGATAAAAGTCTTCCAGGGATCAGCAGCCGTACCAGCTGGCACTGGTGCAAGAGCAGGGCTGGGTCCTCTAGCTTTGCATGGGGAGAAAATGTTTGGAAGAGGCTGACATGCTGCAGCGAGTTGATGTTTGGTTGCTGTTTCTTTGCAGCATCTTTCTGGCTTGATATCTGTGCCAGGAGGTGGATTTCAGGGGAGGAAATGTGAGCTGTGCAAATACTGCAGCAAGCTCCAGTTCCTAACTTTGCCGAGATCTGTCAGCTGACACCACAGGCTGCTTCTCATTTCCAGCTTGTCCTCTGCTTGCATGTCATTAGGCATGACACTGCTGACATGTGCATGGCAAGTATCATGCATATTGCTGCAGAGTTGCCAAGGAAAGGCAGAAGAGCTGACAGCCAGCGCCTGGTCGCTCTCTGTGCGAGTTGTTTGCACAGATGAGGCAGCTCCTTTCCCCATCCTTGTGGCTGTGATTAGAGAGCACTCAGAACAAATCTCACAGGCCACTGTGGGATGTTCTCCGGTGCCAAGCATGCCAAAATGCTGCCCAGCACGGTGTGGATGTGGCACTGCAGTGCACAGCACACTAGAGGTGTTCATGGAGGAGTTAATGGCTGGGGGGCTTGCTGTCAGTACTTGGATCATCATCTCCATTGCACCTCATTTTTCTTGTGTAAGAAGTTAATTTTTGTAGATGAATGGGAACAGTCTTGCTGTAGTTGCTCTGCTGGGGCTGTCTGTCCATGCTGGCCCATGGGCTGACTTCAGGTGCAGTGGCTTTGTTTCCCTTCACAGACTCGGGACCCAGTGTGGTCTCACCCTCCATGACAAGAAACAGAATATTTTTCTGAGTTGTAGCTCTTTCTCAACCTCCCCTTCTTTTCTTCCAGGATCATCCCCCAGCTGGAGAACTCACTTTCACAGGTTTCACCGAGCAGCCTGCCTGGTGCTGAGATTTCAGAAGCTACAAGGACTTATTTGCAAGGAATGAGCCGCTATGACCTGGATGAGCTCGATGCTTGCTGGTTGGAACTTGTTAACATGGAGCTCAAGGAGATGGGTGAGTATTGCTGGTTTGTTCTTTTTTTTCTTTCTGGCCTGGGTGTCCCACAGTGGGCGTTCAGGCTTTTTGAGTAAGCATGTGGAACTAAAGGCCTTGAAGAAGAAATGTCAGAAATACTGGTCCTGATTGCTTCCTGTTCCAAGCATCTCTAGATATCACAGCATAACACTGCCTGCATCACTGCTGTTATATCACTGCACATTCTTCAAATCCTTTAGTGGATTTTGGTCGAGTGCAAGTACCTGAGTTTGGAATTTGACCACTGGCACTAGTGCTTAGCATGGTCTGCTGGGCAAATGCATTGGCACAAACCCATGGGTGTGTAGTCCTGCCAGACTGTGGAGGGATTTTCCAGTCC
The DNA here is from genome assembly GCA_910950805.1 of Acrocephalus scirpaceus scirpaceus. Classification (NCBI taxonomy): domain Eukaryota; kingdom Metazoa; phylum Chordata; class Aves; order Passeriformes; family Sylviidae; genus Acrocephalus; species Acrocephalus scirpaceus. The sequence goes on from OU383785.1 coordinate 8,866,344, forward strand.
TTGTTAGGGAAGGGTTGCTGTGGTGTGGCTGCTGCTCTGCAGGTAAGACCTCAATAAAGCATTCACCTTGTGAGGTCAGTGAAGGCTCAAGTGTGCGTACATGAGGGGTTAGTCCTGGTGGCAAAGGCCTTTCAAGAGTGGGAAAAAGGATTTTGCCAGGTGTTTGAGCAGATGGGATAGTGCACGGTGGAGCAGGAGGGTTGTGCTGGCTCTCACAGGCAGCTGGTTGAGGGCTGCAGCAGGATTCAGGATGAAGTCGGAAGATGCAGTTCAATGAGCTGGCATGGAGCTCAAGCGAGCTCAGAAGTTGGCCATGACATTGACTGATCTTGGTTTTGGAAGATCTGTGCTTCTGGTGTACTCACGATTTGCAATGAAATTTTGTTACCATGACCCTGAGAAAGTTGTAGAAGCCGCTTTCACAGTTTGTATGATTATCTAGTATAGGTATCCTGTATATTATGTAGATTATGGGATTTCCCATAATCTCTCTTGTGGAGCCTGTAGCATCACAGAGAAATCACAAGTCAGTTTTGCCCTCATTAGCAGGTCCTGTATTAGCAGCCTCAGCTCTGTCATTAGCACGTGCAGGTTTTGAGGCACTGGCAGCTACAGTGAAGTACTTGGGCAGAGCAGAGGGTGCTGCTGGATAAAGCCAAGTGCCTCAGTCCTGCTCAGGTACCTTGCAGAGGATCCACCCTTCCTAACCCTGCATAGCTGCTGTTGCTGCATCAGGAAACCACCTTCTACCACACTGGGCATCATTCTGACCCCAATGTGCCTTCATTGTATCCCCTGCTATATTACCCTTGCCATCTCCACTGCATGGCCATCAGAAGTGTCTCTGGGCTCCTGAGAAGGGTTGTCTCTATTTCCACTTCCCCTTGTGTGTATTTCATAAGTCTCTAGAAATGAAGTGGGCGGAGATTTGGCTTCTTCAGCTCAGTTGGATTAAATTTGCCTTGCTTTATTATTTCTTCAAAGTATTCGGTTTCAAATGCAGTGTCCAGATGTGGAGCTCCTGTGGTGGTGGAAGGTTCAGATAGCTGGAAGGTCCCTGCCCCAGGCCAGACGGGAGCTGGCTGCTGGCTGTCCCCGTGTCACCTTTGGGCTGGCATGTGCCAAACCCACGAGTGCTGCGGTAGAGTGGCGGCTTCTCCAGCAGTACTGCCTTGGGAGTGAGCTGAGTTTGGGAGGGGAGCTTGAGCTTCACCCCAGTCATACCCCTGCTCCATGCAGGCATGTGGGTGGGCTGGCACCTCAGCATCCTGGGGAGTCCCAAGTCAGGACACAGAAGTGCTTTGCTGCTGACCCTCGGCCACTCTGAGCAAGCTGCATTTTTTTACCTCCATTTCATCATTTATCAGCCAGTCGTGTCCTTAGGAGAAGTTTGTCCAGGGCTGGGCTGGATGAAACCATAGAAACTGAGGAAGCCCTTGAGCCTTCCTGCCGTCACCAAGTCAGGACCAAGGTGATCTCAGCAGTGGTAGTGCAGAGGACATCACTGCCCATCACCTGCTTCTCCAGCCTGTTCCTGTCACTGAGGGACCACTGTCATTGCTGCGTGAGCCTTAAATATTCGGGGAGAGAGCAGCTTTGAAAACCCATGTTCGGCATATGAAATCCACTGCAAATACAGCTTCAGCCCAATAGATTCTGGTATCTTGCCCCCTCCCCCTGTCCTCCCAACTTCTCTAGCAGTGCAAGGGCTAGTACATTTTTTCCTGTCACTTGGAAAGGAAGAGATGTGGCTTTGATTAATACCCCATCCCTGATGCTGTGGGGAGCTGGGGGTTTGGCAGTGGGGAAGTGGGATGGGAGCTGGTGCTCCTGGCTGCAGGACCACAGTCACATCACCCATGGGAGCCGTGCCCACTGTGGAGGCTGGAGGTCATCAGGCTTCATCTTCCTGCCCGTGGAAGGGATGGGGTTTGGGTGCTCATAGGGGAAAGCTGTTGTAGCAAATCTGTTGCTGCTCAGCTCCTAGGCTGGGCCAGAGCGGGGGCTTTGCTCCCTCTGCTTCCCAGATGGGAAAAGCCAGGGTGGTATTTGGGTGCCCTTCATCACGAAAGGCAGAGGATTGCTGCTGCCTGGGTTGGTCCAGAGACAGTCCATAAATAGCACTTTCTCCCGGAAGCCCTTGACATTAATGACACCGTTAATGACTCGCTGAGATTTCCAAACCTGCTTTGCTAATCTCCAAGATCATTAACGTGACGGCAGCCTCCCCTCCCATTCAGAGGAGTCAGGAGTTATCTCCCAGCATTAATTTAGGAGGTAGGCAGAAGTTTAAATTCCTCAGGGATGTTTGGGTGAACTGTTGTCACTGGGCTGTCCAGGGGCACAATGTGTCATTCCCAAAATATTTAATGACAAAGAAGGATTCTGATCTCTGACTGGCGCCTGAGGATGTGCGGGGAGGAGAGCTGGAAAACACCTATGAGATCATCCAGCTCGCCTTTCTGGGTCCATGTACCACACAGCACATGCCTTTTCCAGTCCTTTTTAGGTCACCCCAGGGATGGAATTTTATCACCAAGATCAGATAAACCTCCAGATAGCTCCAGCTCTCTGCATTCTGCCTGCTGACTCCTCTCCCAATTAAGTGGAATTGCTCCAGAAAGCAAAGGTTTTACATGAAAAGCAAAAGTTTTAAACATAAAACGGCTTTAAATAGTTTTAAACCCCCCAGTAAGATGCCTCAGTAGCTGCTGCTGTACTCGATGGAAATGTGCTGTTTAAAGAACCTTTGTGTGCTAGAGATGAAGTCAGTATTTAGGCATGCCTAAGTGTTTTATTTGTTGCTGCTGCAATATGAGATTGTAAAAAAAGTGGATCTGAAGACGACTGAATGAAGCCTGGAGCCAGATTAATGTTCATGCCACTCCAGGCAGCACAGGCCTGTCCTTTTAGACAGGAGCCATGCCATAAGTCTTCATTTTTATATTAACATTTTATGCTGTGTTTTGTGATCTCCACTAAATCCAAAGCTATTGTAAGAGTACAGCTAGAGAGACTTCAAAGAGCAAGGCTGAAAGATCCTTTTGCAGTGATCGGCACTTCATAAACACACGGAAAATCCTCAAGAAATTGCTAAAATTGTTGTCGGAATCAATTTTGCTGAAGGCAGAGTTGAAGTTTCTAAGTATTCCCTTGACTTAATCCATATGGTGTATTCTGCTCACATATGCCCACCACAGCTTCTATCTTGGGAGCTGGAGGTGTTCCTGGTATTTTATGGCAGGAACATGCAAAGGTCACATGGATTGCTTTTGAAGCTCCGGGGGGAATTCATCACTGCATACTTGAGATATGTCTGTGTACTAATGAGATGATACTTCCCTCTGCAGAGGTGAGATTGGTCAAGTAGATGTGAAATAAGCTGGAGTCAGTGGAGTACCCCGGGCAAGATGTGCTCAGCAGAGCAGAGGCTGCTGTCAGTCCTGCTCCTCACAGAGAGGCTGCTTCCCTCCCTGGCAGTCCTGGGTGTCCCACTTTGAGGCTGCTCCCATCCCACTGCATCCTTTTGGGATTCTGGGAGCCCCTTTTTCACCCTGAGGCAGCAAGCTGGCACTCCCCAGGCAGAGCCTATTTCCAAGCAGCTGTCACCACCACTGTGTGTCCATGTCCCACTGTGCAGGACCACCCCAGGACAGAATCATAGAGTGGTTTGGTTTGGAAGGGACCTTAAAGTTCATCCCATTTCAAGCCCCCTGTCATGGGCAGGGACACCTTCCACTATCCCAGTTTGCTCCAAGCCCCATCCAGCCTGGCCTTGAACATTTCCAGGGATGGGGCAGCCACAGATTCTCTGGGCAACCTGTGCCAGGGCCTCACCACCCCCCCAGGGAAGAATTTCTTCCTAATACCCAATCTCACCCTGCCTTTTGTCAGTTTGAAGCTATTCCCTGTGTAAAACAGCACAAGCCTCTGGAGCTGAGCTTATTTAGCTCCTTAGAGCTACAGATAATCAATACCATGTGTAAATGAATGTATTAATTGTTTGTATGTGATGTATTACTGTATATTCCCTGTATAGATTAGCAGGGTTGGAGATCAGTGGGAGACTCTTAGGACATTTTCCCTCCACATTTTCAGCACAATCAGTTTTTACATCAAGTCTCTGTTTTGCTGTTTCCATAAATTCCTGGCAGTAATTGCAGTGGTTTCCAGCAGTACTCCAGTTTTGCTGCTGATGGGGTGAGGAGGCTTTCATCAGGAGTGCTCTAGGACAGCCCTGTCAGAGCCAAGCATCGCTGCAGAGAGGCAGCAGCTTCTAAAGTGGCTTCTGAAACATTTTGTCATCATCTTAAATTTGAGCAATAATTGATGTCGGTGGGTGGCAGAAAGGGTGATAATTGGTTCCTGTAAATCTTTTAAGTGCATTAGCAGGCTGTGTTTGTAACAAAATGTCTGGAGGTTTCACTATGGATGCTCAGTTCACTGTTTTTGTGTTGGTCACACTTTACATGCAGGGTCTGTTTATAAATAACATTGATAAAATATTAATGTACAGTTGCTGCATCTTCCAGGGGCTGTGTGTCTGCAGGTGGTGGGCTGGAGGTGGCTGTGGGAGTCCCAGGTGTTCAGGTGGTTGGCTGTCATCCCCTGATGCCCCTGAGGGATGCCCAGGGGGCACTCAGCCTGGGGCAGGGTGGCTGGTGTCCCCACGAGTGCCAAAGCAGGCAGGTTTGAAGTGGCTTGCCCGGGGCGAGCTGGAGGGCCAGTGAGCTGGGAGGAGATCTCTGGAATCCACGGTCCCTGTACCATGTGTGAATACCCCATCTCATCAGGGACTTGTCATCCTTTCACCTCAGGTTTTCAAAGATAGTCAGAGACAAGCCTACATCATCTCATGATTGCTTTCCCTTTTTTTATTGTAATTTTAAAAAGCAGTAATTTTGCTTGTTTTTATATATATACATTTCCTGAGAAGTAGACTCCCAGGTTTATAGTCTGCGAATCAGCTATCAGCCTGCAGTCCTGATAGCTGTTTGTTCATGAGCTGTTTCTATCTCCAGGTATTCTCCACAGGGGGAAGGGATTTATTGTTTCTGTAAATTGATAATAGTGCAGCAAAGTTCAGTCAGAAATAGGTCTCTATTTTGTAAAAGGTGGCTCTCCAGCTATCTTTTTCCTCCCCTCGCAGTGAGTTGGCTCACACTACGACAAGGAGTAGCTGAGAATTTGTTTAGTGGAAGAATATTGCTCCTTCATGGCACATAAATTACGACATTACAGGAATAATTATAACGGAGGGCGGCGTTGTGTGAAGGAATGTGCCTGGTACTTCTCCCAGGCGTGGCGCTGTGGCTGCAGTGCCAGCCCGGTAATCCCAGTTCCTTTGGGATAAAATTCTGTTTCAGGTGCTGTATGGGCAGTTGTAAGGCCTGAGTTGTGTGGAGTTGGGCTGGACCTCTTGGGAGCCCCCTGGGATGATGGGGGATGCTGGGTGGCTGTGGAGCTGCAGGGATCATGGCAGACCCTGGTGTAGACACATCAGGGAAGACTTTTTTGCTTGGAGCAAAGTTCCTTCATGTTTTCTTTTCATTAATCAGATCTGGAGACCTCCTGTAGTGCATCATCATCTGTCACCTCTTCTCCTCCATTTCTGAAGCAAGTCCCATTTTCTGGTGCTTCCTTAGCTGGGAAGGTGCTGCCCTGCAGCATCCTGCCCTGTGCCAAGAGGGGACAGTTTTTCTCTGTTATCTGAGATGCCGTGGGAGGCAGCATTCCCTGGATTACAGCCCTTCCCACTGTGGGGCGATACCAGGGTGTTCCAGGGAGGCTGGGTGGCCACATCAAAACCCTTCATCATTAATGCACTCAGTGTTAATGGGGAAAGGGTGTGGGTGGCCTCCTGGAGGGGGTGATGGGACATATTCCTCCTGTGTTGGTGTTTTGAACGTGGCTCCAAATAGCTGGGGATTATATTGGCACAGGATTGAAGCCTCACCTCTGCCTGTGTCCCTCCAGACAGAAACTCTGAAGAAGTTTATGGCTATCACTGCTGTTCTCTGGGGAGAAAAGCTTTGTTTTCTTGCCTAAGACCTTGGCACACCTTGAACCAGGTCAGCAGGTACAGTCTGCTGACCTGGTGATGGTCCCAGATGTGGACATCACTGGATTTGTTCATTGTAGCCAAGATCAGTTGTCTGCATCTTTACTTTCCTTCTCTGAGGACAATAATAGTGTCACTTGTGCACATACACAGGGAGTGTTTTGGTGGAGAATTTTTTTGTTTGCTGTTTAGCTGGCCACGATCAATAAAGAGAGAGTTTTTGCAGGCAAAAAGATGACAATTTTATGAATGGAGTTTAGTAGCACCAACTCCATGTGATACAGAAGGAGATAAATGGAGCACAAATGGAAAAAGCACTTCACCCCCAGGCCCCATTGTTTAGTGCTTCATAAACGATTAATCGCTTCATCCCCATCAAGTGCAATTGTCAATTCAATAAGCTCGGAGGTATTGGGGATGACGCTTGGCAAAGGCATTGCTAATGTAATTACACCTAAATGGGGTGTGAGAGCGCCTGTGTGTGTGTGTGTGTGTGTGTGTGTGTGTGTGTGTGTATGCGGGAGGCACGGATCCATATTCCCCCTGCAGTGCTGGAACAGCTGCATGGCACAGAGGCTGAGCAGGGACCCCCCAGGCACTTCTCTCCTGGCTCTGGCAGCCTCTGGTGCAGGAGTTTTGCCATCAGCATGAACTTTCTTCTCAGCATGAACTAAGCCTCTCAGGGTTAGGCAGGTGATGGTGGAAAATTCAGGAGGTGGGATGGGTGCCGGTTCTTTCCACTCGAGGTGAAGTGGAACGGTGGCAATGCCAGCGTGATCCTGACCCTGGGCAAGGTCAGAATCGTGATTCCTGTGGAAAACTCCCTCCCTTTCCTTCCTGCAGCTGCCAGCTCTCTGCCTGCCCTCTCCCATAAGCACAGGGCAGCTCTGGAAAGTGTTCTGGGAAAAGCACTGGGAACACCTTGATGATTGTTTTGCTTTCCAGAAGAGCAGAGCCTGAAATGTTGGGAGGAATGGAATAACTCCACACTGCCACTCTGGTGCTCAGGCTCATAGTCGCAGCTGGGGAGTTGAAACCCTGACCAAGAGGAGGATATTCTTGCTGAACTGGTTTAATACTCACATAAAGTCATGTTGAGCAAGTGCCCCTTGGGTGGTGAGTTTGTAAAGGGACTCCATTAAGGCACAAATAATGCGCTGGCTTTCTCTGTAACATGCAGGCAATGATAGGACAAGGGGCTTTGAGGTGAAAGAGGATCGGTTTAGATTAAATATTGGGAAGAAATGTTTCCCTGTGAGGGTGGGGAGGCCCTGGCACAGGTTACCCAGAGAAGCTGTGGCTGCTCCATCCCTGGAAGTGTCCAGGGGAACACATGGACAGGGCTTGGAGCAACCTGGGATAGTGGAAGTTGTCCCTGCCCATGGAGGTGAGTTGGAACAAGATTTTTAAGGTCCCTTTCAACCCAACCCATTCCATATTTCCATGACATCCAACTGGATCTATGCCAAGGGCAAGATGGTGGCTCCATCCCAGCCCTGGTGCTCAGAACTCGCTGTGCTAGTGCAGGATGGTTCACATTGCTGAGCTGCAGAGGCCCCAGCAGCCTGTGCCAGCCCATCGCCGGGGCTGCTCCGGAATCAAACAGGTATCAGCAGGTTCCTTGGCGTGTTGCAGCACAGCAGCCCGAGCTCTTGAAAGGGCTGTGATAGGGAACAGTGTTGTCTGTCTTAGATGGTATCTCAGACTCGACATAGATGTGTAAAATGCCAGTCTGGATGTTTGCAGAGACTTGTCAAGCCAAGGGAAACCGTGCCAGTGAAACTTTGGGGAAGAGCTTAAAAAGGCAGACAATGGTGTGTTTGCTTGCTGAGCTTGTCTATGTGATACTTTCCCCTTTGTTGACAGAGTTTTTGCAGTTGATCAGTGGCTATGGGGGAAAAGATGCAGCCTCTGCCAGCCCCATCCAGCCAAAGGTGCTGGGACCCCTGCAACCCCATCCCTGGGGCCTTTAGAACAGCCCAGAGTTCAGCCCTCAACAGGGACATCACACTGTGACTTGAGAGATGACCAGGATGCCAAATTTTTCATGGAACATTTAATTAGTAACTGCTCCTTATGGGTTCTTCCTCAAGCCTTTTTTCTCCATTGCCGCTCATAAATGAGGTATTTTCTTCCATTGCTTTGCGTCAAGGAGGATGGACAGCAGTTTGGATCACACTCCTCAACTGTCTGGCCAATAGTGGATATTTCACACTAATGAACTACAAAGTTTAATTGTTTTGTATTGCATCCTGCTGGTACTTCTGTTGTCCCCATGCCTTCTCCTCTGATGACATAGTGCTCATTGGGAGACAGTGTGTGATGAGGGCTTAACTCTGCCTCTGTCCCTTCACGGAGAACCTCACTCCTGCTCCTGACAGATTTTTTTCCTTGCCTGGAGTGACCTCATGTTGCATTTGTGGCACCAGGATCTTCCTGCAAAAGTGGGAGGCAGCACTTCTGGGACCAGCCTTCAGTGTGATACCATTTTGGGGCTGCTGAGCTCCTGGCAGCAGCATGCCCCATCTAAAGGCAGCTGGGTATCCCACTCCTAGAGGGGATAAAAGGGGATAAAAAAGATTTTGCTGCTCTAAAAAACCTCTCCTGGTTATTGACCTTGTATTCCTGGTTGTCTCTGTGGAGAAAGCTCTGGTAAAGCATCTCTGCCACCTCTCTCCAATAAAGATCCTGGTGTGGGGGAATAAAAGACCCACCTGGGTCTGACCTCCTCATTTCAGTAAACCCAAACACAAACCTCTAATTTATCCTCAGTTTCTGCCTTTGGCTTCAGTTTTACATTTCTGTTTAATTGGCCTTAAAATGGTCAATTTTCAGTCTTAACAATTAAAACACTGACTCTGTGTTGCCAAAGCTTGTCTGAGCCCTCGCTGCAGAAAGCATCTTTGCAAAACTCGCCTCCTTGAACATTTAAACTGTCAGCCCCAATTATCCGCATTCCTTCAGCTGAATGGGTTTCCTTCCTCTCAGCCAGCAGCAATATTTTGTTACTGTCTATGAAACACAAACTGCATCCCGAGTTAGGGGCAGCCGTTTTCTGAATCACCACTTTTCCCATCGCTGTGGATTTGCTCTTGAGTTGCCATCTGAAATGCTCAGCCCCTGGCAAAACGCTCCCCGAGGGCGGGTGGGCGCCCGTGCCAGAGCTGCATCGGTGGCTTTGCCTTCATGCTCTGCCCTCTGCCTTGCAGAAAAGCCCGAGCTGGATGAGATCACCCTGGAGCGAGTGCTGGAGGAGCTGGAGACCATGTGCTACGAGAACATGAACATTGCCATCGAGACTGAGGAAGGCTTGGGCATCGAGTACGACGAGGACGTGGTGTGTGACGTGTGCCGCTCGCCAGAGGGGGAGGACGGCAACGAGATGGTGTTTTGTGACAAGTGCAACGTCTGTGTGCACCAGGTGAGCAGCACCTGGCTCTCTGCTGGTCACCCTCTGGTACCCTCCTCCTCTGGGTTCCTCCCATCCCCACCCATCCCTTCCCCTGGGCTGCTGTAGGCTCCTGTTAAGTTTTCCTCCTGGATCCCAAGTGCAGCTCCAGAGGAATGGGGATAGCAGAGGGGTCTTGGATAGCTGGCGGGCAGCAAGCTTGCTTTTCTTAATTTCTTACCCCCAACCATTTATAAGTGCCCACAGAAACATACAGCCAGAGATTGAAATACCCCTTCCTCCTTATTCTCTGGTCTCTGTGATATTTTATGTCTCCTTATTCTCTGGTCTCTGTGATATTTTATTTTATGTCTCCGTGTCCTTTAATATGCTTATTCTTCATCACCCCATTTATTGAACCCCAGTGGGATCTTTAGCACCCTCAGGTGATCAGCACTGTGTGTAAGACTTAGCTGGTGGCTAGGTGGGATGTGGGTCTGCAGTCCTGTGCTCACCAGAGGAGTGGGCTTGCACAGACCCCCCCAGCTTCCTCCTCCTTCTCTGCTTTACCTGGGGAGTGGTTGGACCTTCCAGCTCCACCAGTGCGGTCTCACATCACGGGGTTTCTGTCCCAGCCTCCCAACTGTGTGAGCGTGGGATTTCATTTTATTTTGCTGCCTGGAGGAAAATAATTTTATTTTTAGAATTGAATGCAAATGCTTCAAGCTCTTGCTGGGGGGAGTCTGTGGGCCTGCCGCTTTTGGGGAAACCTTGACAAGGGGAAGGCGGCCACATGAGGGTCTCCTGAGTCCCTCATGGACCCAGGGAGGTTTTACTGGTCATGCTTCAAGGGGAAGTGCTGTGTGGTGCTGGGATGGCAGCAGCAGCACCTGGGCTTCACCCTCTGTGTGAACGGTTTTGGGGTTTTTTAGTTCTAAAGAGAGCCATTTGCTCATCTTTTGGGCAGCTTTTCCATCACTGCTTCCTGGAGGTGGGAGAGCACTGGAGATATCTATAGTTGCGGGAGGTGGGTGTTTTGAATGGTTTCCATCAGTGAATCAGATTCCACAAAATACCAGAATGATTCAGGATTGGGTTTGTGATTTTTTTTTTTTGTCTTGGTTTCTTTTTTCACAAGCCCAAGTGGCAATGTCAGGCTGTGAGGTGGCATGAGCCACAGCAGGGACTCAGGAGGAACCGTGGCACTGTGTGGGCTCCACTTTAAGCAGCAGCCTGCATTTCAAGTATGTTGAAAGAAAAGAGGGATTTTCAGTTGTTTTCAGGGAGCAAAGTCCAGCCATAAGCCCTATGCCTGCCCATAAGCTGTCCATGATTTAATCTCTGCCCCGATTTACACCCTAAGCCACAAAGTCCAGAGGCACAGTGCAGGGTGTTACATGGCATCATGGTTATCTAACCTGCACAGTGCCTTTGCCAGCACCACATCCAAAACCTGCTGGGAATTATGATTTCCTGTGGGCATTATGGTGCTGGTGCTGTGGGCTTCACCAGAGCCTTGCCTTGTCCTCCTGCATCCTGTTGGGAAGGGGCTCAAGACACACGGTGGGTTATGGTGCCAGGTTGTACTCACTTCATCTGCATAACACAAGCCATGAGGCTTGCTATTAATTAATTCCTATGAAGTGAAGCTTTTAGAAAGCACATGCAGTTTTTAAAATTGTCAGCGAGGTGGAACTGTGTCCCCCACTGCTAAATCACAGTTCATTGCTCTCACAGTGACAACATCACACTTCTGCTTAGCATGGGAATGATCCACCTTCAGTTTCCAGCCACCATGCCATGGGCTGTCATCACTGAATTCCCTTTCCCTGGTGTGGGCACATGGCTGAACACACCCTCTGTTCCATGGACCACACCAAGCTTGGCTATGGCTTGGCATCCTCCCCGGTTTTTTGGCATCTTGTTCTCAGTGATGTTGCACCCCAGATAGATGCAGCAATAAAAATAGCTGTGCTGCTCCTATTCAGCATTCCTCTGGGTTCATGTTTCTGGAGCACCTTCTGCCTGGTGCTGGACTTGGAAGAGTGTGTTTAGCTGATAATGCACCTTGTTTCTAGAGCTGCTCCTTGTCTGGGACGGAGGCCCTGTATTTGCTTCTCAGGAGCAGAATTGTACCTTCAGCTGCTCTAAAATCACTAGAAATAAATAACCAAGATCCAAGAGTCTGCTAGAGATGGGCACCTGGTCATAATTCCTGCTTTCCCCTGGATTTTGAGATGAGTCTGCCAGTTCATTCTGCTGCTAGTACATATCAGGCTGATTCTTGACTGGTACTAAATCACATGTTTTATAAAACTGTGTTCCAGAAGTGATTTATCTATCAGATTTGGAGGCACTGTGAAACACACAGTTAAGTCTCTTTGAACCGTGTAGACTCAAGCAATAATATTTCCTCTGTTAATTCCTTGTTATCCCAATAATCTGTTCACAAAGTAGCTTTTTCCACTTGGAAACCACTGTCAGAGTCAGTTTGTAATTTGGGGCAACTTAAAGTCATGTTGTAGTCTGTTCTGGACCAGTAAAGACTGATGATGTACTTCTGCTACGCTCACATATCTCCATGTGCCCCCTCTGTTCCTGTCCCCACCCACAGCACAGTCACTTGTGGTGACAATGACCTGCACCAGCAGGAGAAAAAGCTATTCTTTTGGGGGGGTAAACTTCAAGAAGTGGAGCTGACGAATGCCTGGGCTCAATTTGCAGCCACCAGTGCTGGGGGTCCTTGTCAGCACTGGCTGCTTCTCTTCTGCAGGGATGTCAGAGCAGCCAGATGTAGAATTAATTACATCTGCTCGCTTTAAATAGGGACACAGCCCTGTGTTAGTGCCCAAGGCAGTGTGTTGCCCTCTGAAAACCCTTTAAGTGTGAGTTATCAGGACCTGCCAGTTCAAAACTACCTAGCTTTAGTAGTAGCTGTTTAATACAGTCATAAATTATGGTCAAAGTGGAAAGTATTTATCATTATGTGATATGGCTTATCATTTGGCTCTTCCCCAAGTATGGAAGAGAAATATTTATGAAACACTTTGGCTTCTCGGTGTCTCGCATTACCACAGCAGGTCAGGGCAGCCTGAGTCCTTCAGTTCTCATTCTCTTGGCTGGAGGGAGACTTGTCTGTGCCCCCTTTAGATGTGTCATCCTTAAGATTTATTATCCCTTTTGGTTCCTCCCATCTCATTTACATTCATGACTATTGGCTTCCCCTTTTTACCTTTCCGTAGTTATTTTTGCTTCCCCTTTGGGCTGTGCTGGGTCTGTAACCAGTGTGGTCAACTTTCTCAATCATGGGCTTGTGGCTTTCAGCCCTCAGTGACCTCAGAAGATTTCTCTGCACAGCATTTCTTACTTTTCCAAGTCATCGTGGGTCAGGAACAGGCAGGACATGAGCAGGCAGATGTCTGCACCATGGAGCTGCTGGTGATGGGGGCTGGAGCCAGGCGGGTGCTTGGCATGATGAACAGCATGTTTTTATACTTAGCTCTTAATTAAAAGCCAGGACACACTGATCTGCCGTGAGCATCCGTGTGAAAACAGGGAGGGCAGTAAGGAAGAGCTTCAGCTGCCTGTCCATGGCTTTGGCGCTGTTCATTGGGATGCGGCGGTGTAAGAAAGGTGGGAGGGATGGAGGAGGTCTGGGAGGATGTTCATCGTGGGCTGCTGGATTAACCCTCATCCCTCACGTCCCCACAGGCGTGCTATGGCATCCTGAAGGTGCCCATTGGGAGCTGGCTGTGCCGGACCTGCGCCCTCGGCGTGCAGCCCAAGTGTCTGCTGTGCCCCAAGAGGGGCGGAGCGCTGAAGCCCACCCGCAGCGGGACAAAATGGGTCCACGTTAGCTGTGCCTTATGGATACCTGAAGTAAGATGTTTTCCAGCCTCCTCCTGACACGTGGGTGGGCACAGTCCTGGTTTCAGGTCTTGGCCCAGGGTGTTCGTTAACGGTGTAAGTAACAAATGCAGTTTGGCTCGTCAAGCTGTGCCAGAGCCACAATGCCAGACAGTTACCACACCGTGTGTTTAATTAGCAGCCAAGGGGTGCCCTGTTAAGGGAGGGCAGAGAATTGAGGTGCAAGGCCACAGAGGTGGGGGGACATACCTTTGAGCAGAGAAGCTAATTTCATATGCCCGTCTGAGATACACCTCAGATGAGGAATTAATGCAGAGGAAGAACCAACATAAATTTTTCCTTCCTGCGTCAGATTTGTTTCTGGTTTTGGGAGTTTGGGGATTTTTCCAAATTACAGCTGACCCTGGAGAGTAAGAAATATAATCCATACCTCATTCAGATTCCACAGACACCCTCTTGTAGATTTGGAACCGTAGCTGATACTTAAAATTTGTCTTCTATCTTGTGGCCAGGTTAGCATTGGATGTCCTGAAAAAATGGAACCCATTACGAAGATCTCACATATCCCAGCAAGCAGATGGGCTTTGTCCTGCAGCCTCTGCAAGGAGTGCACTGGGACGTGCATTCAGGTATGTAACTTGGCATTGAAGAAACTCAGGCCTCCGGGGCTGTACCTGTATTAGCCACTGGAGAGTCTTGAGATGCTGAAGGACATGGTCTGAATGACACTTGTATCTGTTCTGAGTAAACCTAATGACAAGAGCCTGTCAGGCATCATCAGATGTTGTTTGCAATCATTTAATGCACTGAGTGCTAGAAATCTAGATTAACTTTCTTTGCATAACACAGTGGCGTTGCTGTAGTGACACTAATTACTGGGACTGCAGATGACCTTGGTTTAGATCAGAAACCTCCAGGAGAAGGGCTTTGTGAGGCTGCCAGGAAAGTGAGATGCTTTTGGGATACATAACGCAAGTATTTCACAAACCTCAGGGGTCAGCCTTTCAGTTGTGGGGTTATCAGGGTACACCAGGATTGGATACTCCTCACTGACCTGCTGGCTCAGAAAATAAAGTACTTACCTTGTCAGTACCACTACATTTCCACATTTTCTGTTTTGCCACACCTAAGCAAACCACTGCAGATACTTGATTGCCTGCTCTCCCCACAACAGGAAAGAAAGACATTATCTTTTCAGATAGAAAGCAGGATTCTCCAGGCTTTTCTATTGCAAAAGTGGGACATAGCTTCCCACGCCATGATCTCTGTTCTTGGGGAGAAGAGCAGAAGCTCCCATCCAAAATGCAGCCCTCACACTCTTGGTGTGAGGGCATTTGGGGAGCCCTGCTGAACCCCATGATTCCCTCTCCTTCTACCTGCTTGGCCAGTGTGATGTCCTGGTGGTCCCAGAGGATAGCCATTAAGCTTCGAAAAATTGAGAGAAATTTAGGGATGTGTCCTGATCCCAAATGATCAGTTCCAGTACCTCAGCAGGAGCTGCACGGCAGAGGTCAGTGCTTGCAGCAGTGACTGTGGACCAGGAGCTGCTGGCTGGTGGCAGAAGGACAGCAGGGATAGGAGCTCTGCAGGCTCTGCTGTGTTTGTGCTGTCGTCTTGGGTTTAATACTTTAAAGGCAGCTATTTAAAAGTAATCCCCATAGTTTGAAATGAAATCTCACAATACTTCTTTAAATCTGTCGCATTGACTCATTTTTTTGATGGCTCTGGGTGCTTATTCACCCTGCCAGATGGAGATACTGTGTCAGAATGGCAACTGCTTTCAAAGAACAGAGGGGCAGGGAAGGAAGCAAACAGGCTTGGCAGCATCAAAAAGAATTCAGTGTCTCTCAGGCTTCATCCTCTTAGTGCCATCATGACATGGGAGCTGTGAGATCCCGGGGACTGAATGGATTTGCATTAAAGGTGACCTGAGATGGAACAGGAGCCTTGCTGCCTCTTGTGCTGGCAGCTCGTGGTTTATAAGTCTTCGTGAGTTTGCCACTGGAGCATTTGCTGAGGCCACCCTGCCATGTGCGGGATGGTTTTGCTTCAAGGAAAAGGGAGAGAAGTGTAAAAAAAGCAGCCAGTGCCTTTATTTAAGGATTTATGGGGTAAATTAACACCCATAGGTAAACAAATACGCTCTACTCATCCATGGTACTGAGCTCTGTTTCTAAAGCTTATGTTTATGGAACATGTTTTATGGAGCATATTTTATGGAGTGCATTTTTCCTAGTGCCTGTTTATACAGGTGGGATCTACCCTTGTCAGAATTTTGGGTTTGTGACCCAGCTCTGAAAGGAGGATGTTGTTTTCTGCAGAAGCACTGGGTGTTTGTTACTGGCAGCAGCAATCAGGTGCTGCAGGTGGCCAGGTCTGTGGAAGGAAGGAAGTTGCTTCCAGAGGGGGATTTTCCAAGTGGCCAAGAGGGTTTTATGAAAGTGAGATCTGGGAGGCAGGCTGGAGGAGTAGAAGACTGCCATCCCAGCAGGGCATGTTAGAGGCAGCACTGCAGCTTGAGAAAACACTCACCTCGGCCACATTTGCAGAGACAAACACCAGAAGTCTTTGTAAGGACCTCTGTGTGTGGAGGTGTTTTTCCCCATCGAAATTTGACCATCAAAAGGGAAAGAAACTCAAAGAAGCCCAAGGAAGGGCTCCCCACTGCTGTCCATGCCTTTGCCCTTTCTCGTGCACATAACTCAATCCCTTTCTGGTACAGAGCTGTGAGCCTGCTGTAACTTGGTGTGACCGTAACTGAGCCTAAACTACTGGAGGCTGTGCAGGGGTGCAGCTCTGGAGACACCCTTTGCCTGACTCCTGTTAAGGGGAAGTCATTACTTCATGGTGGTTCTTGTGGTCAGACATCAGGAGATGCCAGAGAGCTCAGAATGCAGGAGGAATTTTCTTGTTTGCATTTCTGAGATGGAAAAGAGAGTGCCAGGAGCCAGGCTCTGGTGCAGCCTGAGTCCTGACCATGCTTTTTTGGGACTCCGCTCCCTCCTCCGTGCTTGTCAGAGCGACTGGAAGAGCTCAGCGAGGCAGCACAGAGTGCCAGGGCTCTCTTAGTTGCTGGCAAGCTTCTCCAAAGGGCACAATCTTCGGCTGTCATCATCTTCCAGCTTCCTTTTTGTTGTCACTTTTTGGAGAAAAAGCCCTTGGAAATGTCCTCCATCACTCCCCCGTTCATCATCACTTCTCTGCCCACTGCTGCCCACTCCCATTAAGCAAGCAGTGCCACTGCTCCTCATCCACTGGGAAAACTGGTGGTTCCCAAAGGTATTTTCTGCCTGTAGTCCTGAAAAGGCAGCGTGTGGCATCAGGGATAAGAGCAAAGTGTGTTGCTCATGCTGCCCCAGTCCCATCCATCTCTGCCCCACATCCTCCAAGGAGTCTGTGAGGCTGAAGTTGCCTTTTTCAGCTGAGAAGCTCTACCAAGCTCCAGACCATCTGTGGTCACGAAAAATCACATGGTAGTTTTTAAGGATGCAGAAGTGTTGTGTCTGATGGCTTGGCCAGTGTTCAGCACTGGTAATTAATTTTTCCTTCCTGAGCTCCCCTCGCAGGTCTGTTGGAGGAGCCACTTCCTTCCCCTCAGCCCCAAACTGCAGCAGAGCACCACTGCAAGCTGCTAAACTTCTGTTTGAATGTCCTTGGCAACTGAAATCATCTCTCTGTTTCTTCCCAGTAAGAACGATTTTAGGACTAATTAAGAGGCCACATTAAATCTCTGGGGCAGTTTTTACCCTCTCTTTTTTCAGAATATTGTTTGGGAATGGATTTGCCTGGATAAGCAAAGTGTGCTGAAATCCTTGAATGAAAGGTGCTGTAAGATAATGAAGCACAATCGATAACGGAGCGGGAATTGCTCCAGTCTTTTGAGCCTGGTTTATTCTGTGTGGCAGATCCCTCCCTCCTGCCACAAGTGGCATCATTCCAGTGCCATTCTGGGATGGATCAATATGTTTTTATTGTTCGTTTATCCAGGGTCCCTCAGTGGCTGTGGCTGACCAGGTATCTTTCTTTGTCGCCCTGTCAGCTGAGCTGCCTAATTATTTTCTGTTTGCATTTTGGGCGCAGCTTCTGACAAGTGCTGCTTGCCATCTGTTGGAGTAGAGAGATCCAGGATGAGTGTCACTGGATTTTCTTTATTCCTAAGGTGGAGTGATGGTCATTCCTGTTAGCAAGAAACTGTCCTGGCAGAAGACATGGGCGTGTTGTTAGTGCTGTTTTTAGCACTGATGGCAGAAACAGAAGGGAAGGGACAGCACTGCGTGTGCTTTAAAAGCCAGCGTGTGATATACTGACTGCCCTGAGTAAATCTGGAAGCTGCAAGTCAGGCTGGGCTCCCTCTGTCCCTCCTTCGTTGCCAAAAATAAATACTTGAGAACGGAGCTGGTGCTTCAGCTGCGTGTGTGGCTGTGACAGGGCTTGTCCCAGGGGATGGCCAGGGTGGCAGGCCAGGCACCCTCTGCCCACTGTGGTGGTGAGTGCCCTGGACTGGCACAGGGAGCATCAGTGGGTCCCTCACAATGCCAGGCTCCAAGCGAGTGCCAGCAGCATAGCAGAAAGAGTTGAGTTTTGCAAGTTACCAGATATTTTCATGAACAATTTCAGACTGAAATTAGGACCAAATGGCCATCTTTAAACAGGATGAACACAGTGTTGGAGTTCATAATCTGCTTGTGGTGCCTGTGGGAGCTAGTGCCCAGCATTGCTGCCCAGAGCCATGCTGGTACAGCCAGAGCTGCATCCAGCTCTTCCCACTGCTCTCTGAGGCTTTGGAGCAGGGCCTGGAGAGCTCTGGAAGTGAAGGATTTGGACAGTGCTTGCCTATACTTTTCTTGGTCCTGGCAGCTTCTTGAGCACCAGCAGACTCATTAAAAAAGTCAAGGGAAGATATCTAAAAGCAATAACATCAAAATTTTGCCCCTGGGTTCCTGAGCAGGATTCAGGGCTGATGGATGGGATGGTGACAAAAAGCTGTAACTTCTGTTCCTTAGCTACTGCCAGAATATATTTTTCTTTTTGAGAATTAAGATGCAGCAGATCCCCAGTAAAACTAAATGGTTTGCCATCAACATTCAGGAAATTTCACATGCCTCCACCTGGTCCTTCAGGCCACAAGTGCATCTTCATCCCCCACAAGAACAATTCATCTATTAATGCCAAAGTAGTGCCTACAGTAATAGCCCACTTAAAATGTCTTATTATTGCAGTTTAACTGGTCATTAGCAGCTGGAATAGACTGATTTCTTATGGGTTATGGTTGAAATAATTACCTGATACTCTGAGCCATTAAAAACAGTTAATGAGTAGAGGGAGGAGAAGGTGCTGACATGGACACAGCCACAACGCTGGCTGGTGGGAGTTCTTCTGTGGGACACCAGGCTGAGATTTGTTGCCTGTGGCATCTAAAGTAATTTAAACCTGAGGTAAGTTAGGAAAATCATTTAAAAATTGATCTGATACATGTTTGACAACATTGTAGCCAGTGTACAAGTTCTAAAGCATTCATTTTGTGTTGTGTTGCTCCAGTTGCATTTTTTTTTCTTTTTTGAATGGAGCAAGTTAGAGGCTGTGCAATTTCCCAAGGAGGAAGGTATTTAGGAGCATTGGCTGCTTCTTTGATCCTAAGGTCACTCCTAAACCTTGCCGTGTTCTATGTGCTTCCAGTAAAAATGGCATATTGGCATTAGATGTGGTAACAGAGGTGGAGTAGCCTGAGGGTGAAATACAAGTGAGCACTGCTCCATCAGGAGAAATCCTCTGACAGTCTTGGAGCATCCCATTGGCCTGTGCTATTCTTTGGCTTTTGACGTGTCTTGTTGGAAGAACCATTGGAAGCTTCTGGTTATGGTAGGTGAGAGATGAGCAAGGGCCCATTACAGAGGTGGATTAAAGAAGGTCAGGTGGGAAAATGCCATCTCTTGAACCCTGGGGTTCTTCTGCTTGTGTTTGTGGTGTTGGGCCCTTGGGTTGATAGGTGCTCCTCCGTCAGGAGTTCCTGTTGTGCAGCCTCCATCACTTCACGGCAGGTGTCCCCCTGATGGTGTCCCTGGGTTTGTGGCTTGCCCTTGTTGCCTGTTGTGCTGGTGAGTGTCCCCTCAGCAGCAGTGCCTGGCCCTGAGCCCTGTCCCTCTCCCACAGTGCTCCATGCCCGCCTGTGTCACCGCATTCCACGTCACCTGCGCCTTCGACCACAACCTCGACATGCGGACTATCCTTGCAGACAACGACGAAGTGAAGTTCAAATCCTTCTGCCTTGAGCACAGCGCCGGGGCCACCAAACTGCCCGAGGAGGCACGGACAGAGCCTGACCAAGCCCAGCTGGACTTGGAGAAGGTCACGCTGCGGAAGCAGAAGCTCCAGCAGCTGGAGGAGGACTTCTATGAGCTCGTGAAGCCTTCAGAGGTGGCAGAGAACCTTGACTTAAGTGAATCACTGGTGGATTTTGTCTACCAGTACTGGAAGCTGAAGAGGAAAGCAAACTCCAACAAACCGCTGCTGACACCAAAAACGGATGAGGTGGACAACTTGGCTCAGCAAGAGCAGGATGTTCTCTACCGACGCTTAAAGCTCTTCATGCACCTCAGGCAAGACCTGGAGAGGGTGAGTACATCTTCTCCTTCAGTGGTGTACCTGTATGCTCCATCAGGGCTGCTGGCACCCACAGACAGCACAAGCCCTCTTCCCCCTGACTCAGTTTGACTCCCCTGACAGTTTTGTTCTTTCATCTTCATTCATCAGAAACATAGCAATGCTCAGTGTGTGTACATCATCCCTGCCAAAACACTGACATTGATGGAATAAGTTAGTGTTGGTCTCAGCTGGGGGTTCAAAAGAGCAAATGTCTGCAGGGAGAGGTGCCTTGGCAGGGCTGGGTGGATGGGAGGCAGATGATGCTGCAGCTTATGTCCACTATACCTAAATAGTTTCAAACCACAAAATGATCATGTGTTGCCCCTCAGATGCTTTGCAGCAGCAAGGCTTGAGAACTCATTGTAATTACTTACATTAAACATCAAAGATGAGTGAAAGGCAGAGTGAGAGCAGGGCCAGGGGGACTGGGCATCCCCTGTCCTGCTTCAACCAAAAGTGGGTCAGCTCCTTAGGGAGCTGCTGCTGGAGGCAGAGCAGGACCAGAGGATGCAGGCACTGGATGCAGGCACCTGCAGCTCCCAGTGGTGCAGGATATCCTTGAATCCTCCCAACCACAGCAGAGGAATCAGCAGCCTCTACAGCAGCTTTTTGGGTGAGAGGGAACATTGCTGGAGCAGCAGTGCCCAAGTGGTTCCAGAGCTCCCTGGGCTGGGCTTGCTGCCACACCATGCAGCTGCCTGTGGATTTGGCTGTCATGGCTGCACAGAGGGCAGGAGCAGGGATGGGGCAGAGGCTGGAGAGGAGGAGCAGCAGTGAAGGTGAGAAGCAGCAAGAGGAAGAAGCACAGGGGAAGAAGAAGCACACACAGAACCTGGGGTGAGATGACAGAGAGGAGGCAGGTGCAATAGTGCTGCTGCTGGGGAGGCACATGGGTGTAGCACATGGTGGGACAGGGACAGGCAGGGCAGGGATGCTGAGCTTGGCTTGGCATGCACAGCCCAAACTCCTTCTCCTCCTGTGCTTAAGACCCAAGGCCTGCCTGGTCCCCTCTCTCCTGTTCCTGCCAGAGGGGTGAATCCATTGCCCTTGCCCAGGTCCCTGTTAGACCATCCACTCACAGATGCAAAGGCCATGGAAGGGCTTAGGGAGTCTCTAGGAGCAAGGAAGAAGGAAAGCAGAAAAACAGCATTGCTCTGACCTGGTGGATGTGGTGCTGTGGTTCTCTGAGCAGGGGCTGAGAGTGCTGTAGGTGACATGCTGTTTCCTGGGAGGTGAAGGTGGTGGGGATGTTGCGTCTGCATGAACCCTCTCTTCAAACTGCTGTGGGTCTGTGGTATAACTGAACCTGTTTATAAAAAAGGCAGTGTGGCTGGGCACTGTGTTCATGTCCAGCTGGGGGTTCAGCTTTGGACCAGCCTGCTCTGGTCCCTTGCTGTACCCACCTCCCATGTGGATCCTGGAGCTTGAGAGCCTCCTTCTGTAAAAATAGTTGGGTTTAAACCTATTGGTCTCTTTTCTGTGATCCTGTGGGCCTTCATCCCTGTGGTCATCATTGCCATCCCTCTGCCAGTGTGCCCCCCCTTTGTTCCTGCCTTTGCTTATCACATTTCCATCTCTGTGTTGGGCTGGGCTGATGCTACCATTAGTGTGTCTGCAGCAACAGGCTGCATCTGCTTGATCCAAAGGTGACAGGTTCAATTCACTTTTTCCCCTCATCTGCTCTATATTGTAAATCTAAACCAGGCTGCTTTGCCTCCTGCTGCTTCCTTTTGTTCCCAGCTTGGCTTTTCCAGCTGCACTGAACCACTGTGCATCCCTGGGTACCATGCTTTGCTCACGGCAGCTTCTCTTTGATTTCTTTGTGTCAAAACTACGTGTTTTACCAGATTTCTCATTTTCCAGAGTTGCCTTCAGGCTTTGTGGGGTGTGCCCATCAGCATTTAGTCTCTGCTTAGCAACTCCCTGCCAGGTTTCACTGCCTGGCCCTGGAAGAGCTGTTTGTTTGTTCTGCTTCCAAGAGTGGAACAATAAACACCAGCCAGATCAAAGTCCAGTGCTCAGATGGGTAATAGGGGTTTAAATCCAATTGTGGGCAGAGCATCCCAGGTATCTGATCCTGCACCTGGCAGGTCACAGCCACCCTGTTTCGCTTGCAAATAGTGAGGAATCACATCAAACTGGGATCACAGATGAACAGCCTGGAAGACTCTGAAGGTTTTCAGAGGGTGTCCACAGGAAATCATGCTGGATTTTAGCAATTTCAGCAATTAATCTGGCAGAAGTGATTTGAGGCTGATAATGGTATAGGAATCCAGGAGCTGGGGAAGCAGAAGCAGAGAGCAGATGACAGCCAGAGTGATGGTGGTTCCCTCTGTCATTTCTTAATCCCTGACATTTCTGCACTTTATGATGTCAGCAAATTAAAGCTATTACCTGCTATTACCTGGGAATCCTACTACAGTCTCCCTATTTTATTTTTGGCCTTTTTTAACCCTCTTTGCCTTTTTTAAAAAGCTTTTTTTCAAGGACTGGGTGTTTAAATTAGCTTTAACAAAAAGCTGTGGTTTCCAGGCTTTCACACCAGCATCTAAACTTGGCTTGGGGAAGCAGCACTGGGTAGTGTTGAGCTGTGTGTGGGTAAATACCAGCAGTCTCTAAGCAAAGCTAAAGTAATGTTTTCTTCCAGGAATATCAAATCATAGAGAAGAGATGCGGCCAAACTCTTGCAGGTTGCCAGAAGCAGTTGTTTTCTTCATAAAGAAATAGTTTGATGTTTTCTTCAATCCAGAAAAAAAAAAAAAAAAAAGAAGAGAACATAGTGAAATACGCTATATAACTCCCTGCCTTGTATTTACAGCTAGGGGATTCAACAACAACAACGAAAAAAGAGCAGCTTTTTCTCCTTTTTTTCTAAACATTCCTAAATTGTCTTTAAGTGAGACAGTCTTAGGGATTGGCTGCAGTTGTCCTGCTGCCCTCACAGCCTTTGGTGGCAGATACGAGGTAAGCGTGGGATGATGTCCTGGCTTGCTCTGTCATTGTGAGAGGCACAAAGGCTCCTGGCCACACTGGGACAGTCTCCAAACCTGGAAATATTCTCTGCAGAGAAAGGTGTGAGCATGAGGAGGGGAAGGAACCAAAGACATCAGGGTCACACGTGAGTGTGGACATGCCCATGTGCATGTTCCTTTATTCAGGCCACCTCCTCCTTACCTTGTTACAGGCAGCTTTGCTCTTTCAGAGCATCAGAAAGCTGAGTAAATGCTGTCAAATCCTGTTAGCTGCCATTAGCATTTTCTGCTCTGCAGCTGAAAGCTTCTGCTTGCTCCAAAATGCCTTGATGTCCATTGTGGCAGCAGTGCCAGAGCCTGGCTCTCCAGCCACCCTTACGTGGGGCTGGCAAAAGCATGGCACTGAAACTCATCAAGTGCCAGGTGCCAGGAGTTATCAGCCATAGCTCTGTCATCTTGTGCTACTGGGGGTGTTTTATCAGCAACAGGGTTTAGCTGCTGCTGCACTGGCTCATGTGAGCAGTTATATTTTGTGCTTTGCTGTTAGTGTTTAGAGCTTCAGATAATCATAAAATGGGTTGTGTTGGGTTGGATTGGGTTGGAAGGAACCTTAAAGGATCATCTTCTTCCAACCCCACTGCCATGGTTAATGAAAGTTCTTGAACTTGGACAAAATGCACCAGTGATTTGCAGGTAGATGTGGAGAAAGTGTGAATAACCATGTGGAGGGGCCAGATTTGAGGTAGGGAGCTGCTCCAGCTGCTGACCTGGGTCAGCATCACCAGGGTATTTTGCTGTATTTTCTATGCTTTTTCCTGGTATCTGCTTTAGGGCAGTTCTGTGAGGCTCTGACATCCCCATCCCAGCTCAGCCCCTACCCTGCACTGGCTGTGGGAAGAGGGTTTATCCCTCCCTGCAAAAGGTGCAATTTCTGGATGAAAAGTGGTGCATTGACTCAGGGCACCAAGCTGCTTCATAGAATTCAGCATTTTTTTGTGCAGGTGGCTGTGTCAGGTGTGAACAGGACATGTGCATGATGCAGCTGCTGGGCCAAGGACACAGCACAGTGCGCAGGTGGTTGCTCAGCTTTGCATGACCTTGTTGTAATGCTCCTTGTACAGCATCTTCCTTTCCCAGACTTCAGTGCCCATGCTGGAGAAGCCAGCCAGCCTTCCTTGCCCACCGTGAGGTCCTGGCTGTTGGAGCCAAGAGACATTTAGGCTTGGGATTATTCACTGTATGGTTTTTCCCAAACGTATCACACAGTTTGGATCAAGAGCCCTCACTGCTAGCCCTGGCTCACCCAAAGGGCCATGGTAGGAGTGCAGCACAGATGGTGAGGTGAAAAGGATGGAATCCCAGGGAGTGGGGATTTCCCTGGGCAGCAGGAGCAGCAACACAACTTGAGGAGACCTGCTTTGACCCTCCCTAAACCACTGTTTCTTGTGTTTCTGTAGGTTAGAAATCTCTGTTACATGGTGACCAGACGGGAGAAAATGAAACATACCATTTGTAAACTGCAGGAGCAGATCTTCCATCTCCAGATGAAGCTTATTGAGAAGGATCTTTACCCAGGTCAGTACCACAGACCTCATTCTCACAGACACCCACTGAAGCCAAGTTGTGTGCCCCAGCTGCCCTCACCAGGGAAGCCAGAGCTGCCCCCTCCCCTGATATGTTATTTTGGTACAGTTCATATATTGATTCAGAAACTCTCAGTAAAGCCAGACTCTGGGTGACTGGAGTGCTGGAGCTGTTTGTTTTCACAGATCCCTCTTGATCCTCCCCTTCCCAGAAATCAGTCTGAAGGACCAAGCATTTGCGTAGGTGGGGATGCTAAGACAGTGTTTGGTGACTTTTGTGAGCTGGGACTGCTTGGGAGGAGATGGCACATCCTGGGCATGGGCTGCTCTGCAGCTGGCACCCTGGCACAGGGTGGAAGCCCTGCTTCAGGCTCTTTGCAGATGCCTTTGAGCATTCTGTCAAGCATCAAGGGTTAAGCTGTTGCTCCAGGAGACCAGCTCCTTTAGCTGTGGTCAGCTGCAGCTCCCTGCTTCACATACCCATTAGTGGAGATCATGCTGCTGACTGCAAAGCCTCTGCCAACTTTTATTAAGGAGCTGAAATAAAGCTGGTTTCCTTTTGTCCTACTTTTTTTTCCTTTCGCACAAGCAGTGCCAGAGCCCACAGCTCCTTCTCCCTCCTTCTTCTGCTCCTTTGCCTCTGGTGGCAGGGCAGAGCAGACCCCTGGCTGCAGAACAGTTTTTCCAGCAGCAGCATCTGGTGCTTTGGCAGCTGCTTCCGACGGTTGTTGTGTTTGTGGCTTTGGAGTTGTGTTTGAAACCATCACATGGTTGGGGTTTCTTCAGGAACTGTCTGGGCTGAGCTTTCCTTGACAAAAGTCTCCTTTGACTGAAGTTTTGGAGGCTGAGGAATGTGTATGTTGAGATGTCTGTGACCCAGGCCCATGCGAATTCCTCTTGATAGCCGAAGCCAGGCAGCAATGGGACACAGGGGTGGCTGGGACCCCAGGGTGTGCTCTGGGTTGATGTGGGTCCTGTAAATCCCAGTCCCTGTCATACTCTGTGTTGCGTCCTTACTGGACCAGAGGTACAGCTCACCAGCCTGAACACACACAAATGGTGTTCCCACCAGCTGGAGACCCCACACTGCACATCCATTCCCTGGCACCCAGGGCATTATGCACATGTTATTCCTGAGCTGGACCCCCAGCTCACTGTCCCTGCCAGGAGCACCACCTGCACTGTGCTGTCACTGCCAGGTTCTGTGAGTTTTGGAGGCATCACAGGGGACTTCAGGATGCTCTTCAGTTCAGCTGGGCAAACCCAGCCCACCATTTGCAGCTCTCAGGAGATGGGCACAGGGTCGTTTGCCAGGATGGGTTTTTAAGCTCACCTCTCTTGCAGACTAGGTGTTAGATAGCTGGAAATGCTCTTGGGGACCTGTGTTCCCCAGAATGCCTCGGGGGTACATGTCCAACCCTCTCTAATGCAGCAGTGGGATGATAGCTGGCAATTCCTCCCAGGGAGAGCCAGAGTAGGTGAGCTGGGAGCCTCACCAGTGGGGTGCAGATGCCAGACAATGTTGGGGAGCTGTGTTGGGGCTCTGCTGATGTTGTTTTGGGGTTGTCTGCACTGCCCAGTGCTGGTGCTGTGCGATTACCCTTCCCAAAAATGTTATGGCTGTACTTGAGAAAAGCATGGCTGCTGTTCCCATGATGTTTGTTCTGCTTAAAGGTGAATGATCAGAGACAAACCCACAGTGGGAGGGTGGCTTGGGTGGGGATTGGTGTGTAAGGATTCACTTCAGACCTTGTGATGCAGATGCTCTTCTCTCCTGCCCTGGCTGGCATTTGCACTTTCCACTCTGAACTAACCGAGCTGAGCTGCTTGTCTCTCCTGGGATGGATTTACTGGTTGAGCCTGAGTAGGGACTGACTGCTTCCTCTGGGACTGAGCTCCTGTGAGTCCCTGCTGCCAGGGAAATGGCCCAGCTCCAGAAATTTGGTCCTGGGATCTCCAGGTGGTTTGGGCATCTGGGTCCTTCCCATGCCGGGGGACCTTAGGACCCGAGTGCCTTTCAGCATCAGTCTGTAGAGTGTCTGAGCTCAGGAGGAGTTCCCTTGCCAAGGGACCACACCAGGAGCTGCAGATACTCAGCATCCAGTGTAACTAAAGCTTTGGATAACTCACTGCTGCCTTTTCCAGCATTACAAAGCACTTACTTGTTTGAAAGTGGGGGATGGTTCCATTAGCATCCTCCCCCACAGCTCCTGACCAGGTTCTTTCCATACCTGGGGTTCCTGGGAGAAAGGAGGAACTCTGCATTATTTCCCCAGATGAGGCCAGTTTTTTAACTGCTGTTACAGTAGCCATCAACCAAGATCTGTTGGGGTTGTTCCAAAGATGGTTTTGGCACCAATGTTTTTTTGGACTGGCTCCCATACAAAACTCAGAACAGGAGGGGTTTATTTTTCCTGCTGTCAAATGATCATTTAAGCAGGAGATTCTTAATAAAATCGGTGAGAACTGCCCGTGTAAAATGAACCCTCCTCTCTTCCCTGTATTTTTCTTGCACAGAGTGGAAAGTAAACACTTTCTGGCTTTGAAACACGGCTACTATTTTGACAGATTCCTCTTCAAAAAGTGCTGCTCGGGTTTCTCTTTAGCCCCGTTGTGCTGTCTAAACAAAGTTAGATTTTGATTTTGTAAGCGAAGTGAAAAATGTCTCTGCCTTCCTCCCATTACTTGGCAGGAGTGTAGCAAATACCAAATTTGCTTTTGCATTTCTTTCTTTTTGTAAGTCCTTTGGTCAGGAGGGGTTCCTGGCTGGCAACTCCAGGACTGTAAATCCTCTGTTAATTCAGACTCAGGCAGGTGCAATGCAAATTCCCTCCCCTGCTCACCCAGTACATTTCCACTGCTGCTGCAGGGGGAGAGCCGAGGTTATTCCCTGTGACCCATCCACCCCATGGCCTCTCTGCTGAGGATTTGCTGCTGGCTGACACAATAAACTGATTTCTTCCTTAAGATCATTGTTTAGCCTATGGGCCAAACTCTGAAAAACTGCCTGTCTCGCCTCCATTTCCATGAGCCACCCACCTTTTGGTTTAAGGGCAATATCCTTCCCTCTCTGAAAATTAATAGAAGTTTTAGCATGGACTTCTGGGGGAGAATGGCCTAATGGAGTAAGTAAAAACTGTTGGAAGTATTTTACTTGGCAATACAAGTTATACTTTTATATGGTATTTGTCCTGTTTACCCAAGAGGAATAAATCCAGTAGAAGTTCAAAGCCATTTAGGAAATGCTAATTTTTAGCTGAATGTCTATATAGCTAAGAGTTAGATCCCTACCTTTCCACAGGCAATCCTGGTCATCTTTTCTACTTCATGTACCTATAGCACTTTGGGGTTTTTTCACTCCCGCACAGTTTTGCCAAAAGGTCAAATCAAGGTTGGCTTTAAAACTGCTGATACCTTTGTTCTGTCAGTCTGGCTGAATCCCTTCCTGGAGATGCTCTTCTTGGTGATGGGTGACACAGAGCCAGGTTTGTAGGTCACCATGGCCCCTGCAAGGTGTCTGAGCAGGATTTGGGGTTACTCCCTAGTGGGTCCTCACCCCAAAGTCCTGGTGCAGGTCTATGGCTGTAGAGTCTCCAGCAAGTCGCTTGCCTTCAGTGGGGCTGCTCCTGAGGCCTCTCCTCTCCAAGGCTAAAATCTCCATTTTTTATAACCTATAGGATTCAGATTTTCTTAACATGTAGCCTACCTTAGCCTACAGCTGGCCAAAGAATGGCCTTTGTTCTCCCTTTGCCCTGGAGTTATTTGCAGGTCTGCTCCAGGTCTCCACTGCAGGGGTGTGCCCCAGGGGAACTTGCTCACCGCAGCATCGCTGATGCCTCATCTCACACGGCGTTTTCCTTTCTTTCTAAAAAATGCCAGAACAAACTGGGAAGAAGACAAAGGGTAAGAAAAGTGACCCAAGAAGGAAAGGAAGAGATGGTAGAAAAAATAGTCCTGAGAAGACAGAGAAAAGGAAATCGGTCAACGAAACTGTTTTGGGACAACTGGGTAAGTCTGATTTTATGGTGCAGAGTTGACCCGTGATTCTGGAGGCTCCCTGTTTTGGGGAGCAAGGTTAAGAATCCAGCCCCTGATCCCTCCTGCATGTAACAGGGTGGAGTTACCTTCCATCTCTCCTTTGTGGGAATCAGCCTGAATTATCCAGGTCCTGCTAGAGAGACTGGGTCAGAAACGTGCTCAGTGGCAGGGCAGGGGATTTAAAATTCCCCCCCGTAGCTCCAGGATTGTTACAAAACCTGTGATGGGCTGCTGGAGCAGGATTTCACTTTCAGGTGATAAAATCAGACTTACCCACCCCATGGTAGGGCTGCTCCCCCATGCCCTCTGTGCTGTGCAGCACTGGTGAGTACAGCACGTGGACTGTGAGGTTTCATGTACTGTCCATGGCATATATGGCCATGCTGGTTGTGCCAGTGGGGCAGGAACATCCAGAACATACAGTGGCAGGCAGGGCTGGGGGAAGAAAAAGAAACAAAACAAAAAGGTGGTTTTGGACAAGGTCCTTGACAACTGCATATGGTTTTTACATGGAATTGGGTTGTTGCTTGACTTCTCTGGTGCTGCCATCTCCACAGCAGAGGGAGAAGGTGATGAGTTCACGTGTGCCTAGCTGCCACAAAGGGGCACAGAGGAGCACTGGTCCTGTGAGGCTCTCAGGCAGTCTGGAGATGCTGTAAAACCCTCCAGGGGGTACAGTGTTTCTGTGGGAGGTCTGGTGGTCTGGACCACCCTGCCTTGCTCTGCTTTGCACATTGCTCACCTGACTATGATGCTTTCTGATCATCTCAGAGCTGTTGGGTTTTAAGACCTTTGGAAATGGGGCTTTTGCACTCATTCTGTCTCTGCTCAGTTCTTTGCTAAAGAAGTTTTGGATTTACTGGGGCAAACTTCAGCAAACAAGGGAGGCTGGAGAATCTCAGAGGAAAGCTGCATGGCTATGAGCTTGGGAAACCAGGCAGCTTGGCCCAAAGCTTCACTAGGGTCTTGTAACCTCCTGAATTTTGTGAAGGGTTTGAAGCATCCCTTGGAGCTGCTGTCATCAGAGAAGGGCTGGGAAAGGTGAACTGGACAGTGGCCTTACCCACAAAACTTGGGCTTTTCGGTGTTTGGGTATCACACAGTGCCCTAAGTTCACCCTTGCTCCTGCTGCACCTTTCCTGCCTCAGGCTGGTGTAAGGGTGGGGTGCTTTCTTCTCCAAAAGGGCGGTGGTGAGTTGCAGGAGGTGCAGGGTCACAGCCAGGTGATGTAAAGGGTGATGTAAATCTGTCACTGCTACCAGCAAACATTGTGGGTGTGTATCACCCTGCCCAGGCCACTGCTCTTTCTCTGTTGCTAGACTGACTGTTTCAAAGGAAAGCTCTTCCTGAAATCCAAAATCAAACCTCATTTTTCCTTCATCCATAAAACCAACTCAGATGTTGAACCTGTGGGTTTCTGTTTCAGAGATTAAAACTGCCTGTGCTTGTGTAGGTGTGCACATTTCCCATTGCTAATTGGACACAATTAGCCCAGCCCACAGTGCTCACTCTTGCTCTCAATGATCATTATCAGGAATTTTTTCAGCTTTTTCCATTCCAGCCTTCATCTCTGTTCCTCTTCTTCAGTTTCCATGCCTTTTAAGGTGTTCTCAGACCTGCAGATGTAGCAGTGATCCCATCACCATGCTGGCTGCTTGGTTCTGGTGGTGGCCAGGCAGCAGCTGGGGAAGCTGTCATTGCTTGTCTGGGCACAAGTCATGCTCTGTCACCATATTTTTTAACATACACTTGAATTGTTTGTCTTCTGCCATTGCATGAGAATGTCTCCACCTGTGCTGGGATGTGTCATTGCTTGTCATCTTCGCTGAAGGAAGAAGCTTGGTTTGGAATCAGGGAGGTTTGTGGAGAGTTGGATGTGAGGGACTCCTGGGGTTGTTGTGCTGTGACCTCAGTGAACCCCAGGTTCAGCACTGTGCTGGAGTAAACCCTGCTCTGTGTCCGGTGTGGTGCGTTATGGTTGATCTGTTGAGTGTTTCTCCAGTGCCAGGGAGTTTTGGTGGAGTTGGTGATGGTGATAGAGGGCAACGTGGCTGTTCCTGGCTTCTGAGGCAATCTTCCACTCTTGTTTTTCTCAGGCTTGTCAACCTCCTTCCCCATCGACGGGACCTTCTTCAACAGCTGGTTGGCACAGTCCGTGCAGATCACTGCGGAGAACATGGCCATGAGCGAGTGGTCACTCAACAACGCCCACCATGAGGACAGCACCCCTGGCCTTTCTGAGGAGCTCCTCCAGGATGAGGAGACCTTGCTGAGCTTCATGATGGACCATTCCCTCAGGTCCCCATTCAGGCAGAGTGAGGCCACAAAGAAAGTGAAAAGCAGAACGAGAACGAACACTAAGAAAAAGCTGCCAAGGAGCAGCCCCTCTGCAGTGGGTGGGGGCCACCCGGAGGGCTCGGAGCCCTGGACTAACAATGCCAGCAACTTGTCGGATGATCCCTCCAAGCCCTTCGCTCTGGATTCCAGACCCAGCAAGTCAGAAAAAGGGGCAGCAAAGCTTCCCACCGACCGCAAAGGGACGGGCGAGGCCAAAAAGATGGCCAGGAAGGGCTCTGTCCAGAAAGCCAGCGAGCCTCATCCCCCTGCTGGGACACGGGGCTGCGTCGGCAAAGAGGACAAGGAGGAGGAGGAGACGCTGCGCTGCGCTCAGACGGAGCCCAGCCCCGCGGCCAAAGTGCCTGACTCCATAGGTAGCCCCAAAACCATCGTGCGGTTCAAATTACCAAAGGAGAGCCGGGGGCCGCGGCGGTCGCAGCCCCCCAAGGCCGACGGCACGGGCGGAGCTCCCTTGCGTCGCTTCGACGCCGACACGGACGGATACTTCTCGGACGCCGAGATGAGCGACTCGGACGGGGAGTCCCGCGGCGGCCGGGCGCAGCGGGGCCAGCTGGACGCGGCCGGTGAGGACATCGTCAGGATGAGCATCCTGGCATCCTAACTCCTCTGACCATGCCGGCTCAATGAGGCCTCAACCCAGTTCCAACTGCCATGTCCAATTCCTGCCTGGTATCACAGCGAGGGGGGTTTTTAATATGTGTATATAGTTGGAAATTCGGCACTGTTGTCTTTCTCTTCTTGATACGTCTGAGATACGGCTTCAGCTTCACCGACATCGATGACTGTGACAGCAGTGGTCCCTCCCCGACTCCCTGCCAGACCCCACTTCCTTGGGAATGTGGGCCGGCACCTGCCAGGACCGATGTCGAGGGTGCTGAGAGGGTGGAGGGTGCTGGTACCCGTGCTTTCTGCAGGGATGACAGTTCAATTAATGGGCATTATTAAATGAGGGGCAGATTTCTGCCTGGGACGGTTGCCCTCAGAGCAGGGAGCGAGTAGAGGGTCCGGCAGTGGCCAGCTGTGGGAGGGGAAATTCCCACCTGTGTGTTCGGAGAGAAGGAAGTGAAATAAGCGATTCTAAAATAAATAATGACTAAAGCACAAAAAGCTTGTTGGAGGAAAACGCTTGGGGTGGAAGAGAGCGATGTTACATTTCTATTTTTAGGGAAAAGAAAACCCCTTGGTCATTATTTTTCCCCTCACCTTTCCATCTGGTTTGGATCCGTCCAGGGACCAGGATGCAAAAGTCCTCCCTGTCCCTGCCCCCACTGAGGTTCTTAGAAACACTGAAGTGATTTACTCAGGTGAATGGATCAGCAAGTGGAAAATGGAAATGTGGGGCAGGATGGAGGAGGAAAGTGTCCTTTAAAACCACCGTGGGGAGTCAGGGTTGGTGTAACCTGGGAAATTGAGCAATTTTTTTGCTCATCCTTCTCTCCAATGCTGCCATGGTCCCACCATGCCAGGGCAGCGCATTTGAAATCCCCCTTGCAAACCAAAATCCCCCTTGCAAACCCCAAGGCCAAATGTGCCATCACTGAGGGGAAATGACAACCCTTGCCACCACCATTGTGTTTTCCTACTAAATGCTACAATGGAAATGGTGAATTTATTCCTCTCCATCCTTTGTTTTGGTTTGTTGGGTTTTTTTTTTTACCCTAAATCCTGGTTACAAGCTGTTGACTCGTTGTGGAGGGGTGATTCACAGAAGCTGACATTATAAATATGACAATAATTTAATGCATAAAATGTCCCCAATAAGCCTTAAATGTTGTTTAAAAGCCCATGTTACCTATAAGTCAGGCGAATTTCCATGTTTGCACTTAATTGCACCATTACTTCGGTTTTGGCTTCAAAGGTCACAGTTAAGTCATGCTACGTGTTTTATTGGAGTGACCCCAGTGTGAGCTCAGGGAACAAAAACAAAAAAGGAATTCACTGAAACTTTTGTTGTTGTTGTTTTTTAAAAATAAAAAATGTTTAAAAAAAACTAAAAAAAAAAACCACAAAACAAAACCAACCCAAACCTGGGACACTTCTGCAACCGGTTAAACCCATCACTAAACAAAAAAACCTTGCAATTGTCAAACCAATCAGTCAAAGAATTTTGTGGATGCCAAAGAAATATTTTGACAGTCAAGCAGCACAGCCAGAAACCGGAAACTTGTCATTATGAAAAAAATTGGAAGTTATTTAGCAACCAAGGACTAAAGACACACTCATACCACACTGCTGCGGCGTTAGGTTCCAAGCTTGCTCCGAGGGATGCTGCTGCTCCGAGACTGCATCCTGCCGTTTTGGTTTCCGATGTTTTTTGCTCATTTCACTGTGAGCTTTCTTTTTGAAACTCTGAGACTATTTCGATTGATGTTTTAGAGTAGATCATCATCTTTATCAGCCTTCCAAAGTCCTTATTATTGATAAAATTGCAGCAAAGATCAGCGATGACAGCCCAGCTGATCCCAGACACGGCGACCGGTGGGGGCTTTGGGTGGGATGCCCAGCCCTGCCTAAGCCAAACACTCACCTGGCTGAGACTGACCGTGCCTGGGAAGGAATCTTCCTCAGATGGGAAAAATGTGACACAAGTGATTAGTGGGGAAAAAAAAAAAAAGAAAACAAAAAAACAGCAAAATACCAACAAAACAGGAACCACCTTTGTTATAAATTAGCATAATCCATTGAGGTTGGAAATGAAAATCTGCTCATTAATTAAGGCTCAGTATGTTCAGATAATGTTAAATACAGTAAATAGGACTTAGTTTATCTTATCAGGCTTGCTAGCTTTAGCTCCAGTAGCCTAGTATACGAGTCATAACAATAATCAATATGCTGCCTTTTAATGAATCTTGCTTCCGTGTGCTTCACTCAATTATGGTTAAAAAAAAAGCAATCCACAAATTTCACTGTACACAGTTCCATTCATCAGCTTCTGCACTACTTGTCTTCTCAGTACAGGAAAGCAAAAAGGGGGAAACTTTAAAGAACAACCGACCTGGCACCTCCAGCACTGGGCAATAACACAGTTTGAAACACTCCCAAAACATCAGGCATCATGTTTTGCATCAGGAGATGGGGGAAAACCTAAGGGAGCTGGTGGGGTGCAGGGAAAAGAACGGGATGGCAGGAACAGAGAGGAGGAAAAGGGCTCTGGTGAGCTGTGGGGCTGAGCAAAGGCTGCAGCCACCCCAGAGCATCCCCTGCCTGGAGTGTCCTTGGAGCAGGGGAGTCTGGTGTTCTGGAGAGAAAATGCACAAGGAAAATATTTTTGATGTTAATGTAAATGTATTTTGAAATGAATAGAAAGAGAAGAAAAAAAAAAGGTTTATTTTAGTACAGAAATGTTATCTTTTAAGATGTATAAACTGCAGGAATTGACATTTGCACTGTAAGAGCACCTGTTTCCTTGGAGAAGCAGCCGCTGTTGAGATGAGGATGCAGAAAGCATCATTCCCTGATGGAGCACAGCCTCACACCAGCCCCAACCCTGATGGTTGAGGGAGTTTCCCCAGGACAGCTCCCATTCTACACTCCCATTTCCCCACACCCGTCTTTTGATGTTTTTTTTTTTTCTTTTTTTCTTTTTTTCTTTTTTTTTTTTTTTCACTTGCACCTATTTTATGGGGTTAGGATGCCTGCTGTCCCATGGAACTCACCCCAAGGTTGGATGCAGAATGGAGCCAGGTGGGATGCAGGCTGCAGGAAGATGCTGCTACAGGGCAGGGCATGAGGTTTGGTTGTTCTTTAAGGAAATCCCCTGCAGTTTGCACCATTCCACATTCAAAGCAACCCACTTCACATCAGTTACAGGAAACGATATGAATGTCACAGGAGGAGAAACCCTTCTGTTTTCTTTGTTTCAAAGAACGTGATGTGCCATTTGTTAATACAAAAGAGAAATATTGAAAATATATTGAAAAGAGCAATTTTAAATTATTTTTGGCTTATGTTGCAATATTTATTTTCTTGTATTAGAAATTCCTTTGTAGAGAAAAAATGTATTTTTCATTAATGCAAAAACCTATTTCTCCTTTTTGTACATTTTCCATGTTAGTTAATCCTTAAAGCAATATAATGTTATCAAACTCGTTCTGTGTGAGACTGTATTATGCATGCTATTTGTGTTGCCTTGGAATAGCTCTGTCTGCCATTATTTTCATCCTGTTTAGATACAGTGTATGCTTTAATACACATTGGGACCATGGCCCATTGCTTATGAAAAGAAACCCCTTTGCATTCCTCAATGTGTTGGCAAATGCAGTCAATAAAGCAGTGTTTTCTGTGTACCTCGTGTCAGTGTAGTGAGCGTGGTCACACAGAGCAAACTCATCCCAGGCATGCAGCTCTGTGGGGATGCAGGGCTGGTCCAGCCCTGCTGATGCAGCCACTCTGCCTGTGAGTAAGCAAATTTTTGAACTTCCATTGCAGTTCCATTGACAAATCTTAGCCAGCTCTTGGGAAGCACAGCTGGAGATGTTTGTCACAGCTGGAAGGGCGAGCCCAAGCAAGAGGATATTCACAAATTTCCCCATGCCTGAAAGTTTCTGTAATTCAAGGTAGCCACCTTTCTCGTGGAGATTTAAGTCTTGTTTTGCAGGCTTGGAGCAAAGCCCACAGAGGAAGTCCTGCTGTGAGACAGGATGCTCAGAGGAACAGCTTCTTGCACCAGGAGCTGGTTTAACAGGCAGGGAAACACACTGCTAGATTTGCTATTCATGGGAGCAAAAGCAAGCTGTGAAATCCAAAATACTCCAGCAATGTGTTCCTGTTTGTAAAACACTCCTTTGTATCCTGCTGATACCAACCAGCAAGCTGTCCAGTGAGTTGCATCCCTGCCCATGAAGGGGATTGGAACTAAATGGTCTCCAAGGTCCCTTCCAGCCCAACCCATTCTGTGACTGCTGATAAGGGCTGTGGTTGATGGCCTTTCTCTCCACCTGTGGAGTGTGGTGGAAGCACAGGGCTCATCACACAGCTTTAGACACTTGAATGGGATCCACATCTTGTGCATGCTTGCTTGGTTTGGAGGCCACAGGCAAGGGTGCTGCCTTGCTTCAGCGATTATTCAAGTCATCAAGGAATGGCTATTTTCTTCTACCTTTTTTGGCCTTCACTGGCACATTTTTCTTCTATAAAATTGCCCAAGTACCCAAGCTGCTGAAGGAAAATGAGCTATTTAGTAGACATCATTCAGTTTGTTGGTGAAGTGATTGATCAGGCAGGTCATGGTGCACAGTGAAGACAGAGCAAAACCATTCATCTTAGATGGGTCTTCTGGGGGTGGAGGCAATTACCATGGCCTTACATTAGCTCTTCAATGAAAAGGCAAAGGATTGGTTTATTGCAAACCAAGGGTTTTGTTACTGGGCTGTGTTCTTACTCACAGCTCTCCAGGCACCCCAGTGATGAACTCAAACTCCAGTCTAGTCCCCAGAGCCCCTTGGTGCAGCTGTGATGCCCACAGCAATGTGCATGAACCTGTCAGAAAGCCAATTCAAGAGTTGCCTTCTGTAGCAGGTTTTTCACCTGTTCTAGGCAAGGAGATATTCAGGAGTTCAATTCCATAAAGCAGGGAGTAAGGCCAGCCTGACTTTCTGTTTAACCTTATTGTTTAACCAGCAACCCCTTTCCCAGCCCCAAAACATCCAAGGGGATGATACCAAGCCCAGATGGATCTCAGAGATCTGATGCTGGGGAACATGAGGCATCATCTTTACAAATTGGCAAGGATTTTGTCTCCAAAATATTTAAGGCTCATGGAAGAGCTAGCCAAATTTCTGGGAAGAGGCATCCCTGCCTGCTGGCACCTGCATTAGACCAGAGATGGCTTAGGATGGTCTAGCTGGATGTATCATGGAAATGGGCCCAGGGAATGGAACAGAAATGCCTGCAAGCAAAGGAAGAGAGAATTTTTGGCTGCTAAAAAGACTACATCACCTCTGTATGTCACTTCCTCTCCCAGAGACTCCATTTCACAGGAGATAAAATAATCAAGCTGACAACAAAACCAACTCACCAAGAACAGCCCAGCAGCCCATATCTGACATCTTTCTGTTTAGACAGACACCTTCTAAACCCCAAGCTGGCTTTTGAAGGAGTGAGGTGCAGGAGGGAGTTCCACAAGGCCAGGACTCAAACCCTGAGTACCAAACCCAGGCAGCAACCCCTCTGCTCATCACCATCACCAAAGGAGAGCCACCAGCCATGAGGGGCACTGCTGACAGAGCAGGGACAGGAACACCTGGGCCACTGGGGCTCCACCAGCAGCACCACACTGTCCTACGAAATTATTCCTCAATAGTTACAAAAAGCCATTATTAAACATATATTTGTAGGCAGTTAGAGCACATAGGGCTTTGCTATGGTGCTCACTCAGGGCTTGCCTATAG
This sequence comes from Acrocephalus scirpaceus scirpaceus, assembly GCA_910950805.1. NCBI lineage: Eukaryota > Metazoa > Chordata > Aves > Passeriformes > Sylviidae > Acrocephalus > Acrocephalus scirpaceus. The sequence continues at coordinate 8,903,642 of OU383785.1, forward strand.
TATCCTCATCACAGATGGTGCTGAATGCCTCGGTTTGGAGCATGTAGCCAAAGAATCATTTCAATTTAATTGCAAAATAAATGTTAGGCTAGTCCCTATATGTTTTGCATAAGGATTGCAAGTGCCACCATAAATACTAATGGGTCAAATACACCCCAGTGTCAGTAAATCATCAGCAACAGATGTGGAAAGTAATTAATTTTCCTTCAGCTTATCCTGAAAGAATTGCAGTAAGACCTTGTTTTATTGTGTTTGATTAAGTGCTGGTAGTATAACATAGTTTCCCCTAACCATTAAAACCGCTGGTGCTGTACTTCTGCATAAATGCCTCTAATGTGATGAGACCATATTTAATATTTACTCTTCCAAAGTTAATACATTTAGGGGAGACATTTTATGCGCTAAAAATAGTTCCTTGGTCTTGGATTTCCATATAGGGCTGTGAAATGATGTGTCTGCTGTGATTGCAACAGATGAATAAGAAAAAAAATCTCTAAAAAAATAAACCTATGACTAACCCACAAAACAAGGGAAAAATCCCGCTGCAGCAAGTGTCGACCCTGGCTGATCCAGAGGGTTTCACAAACTCTGTCTCTGCCATCTTGCCCATCCCAAACTCTATTTGACAAACTCATTCCCTGTTAGTTTAATGCACAAGTGAAAACTAAACTTGTGGAGGGTCAAACTGGACATATTTTTGTGGAGGGTGTAACCAGGTATGTTTTTCCATGGCAACTTAGCTTGGGGATGAGTTGGGACTGGTACTGGTTGCAGGCAGCTCTTCCTTCTACTGAGACAGCCAAATATGCTGGAGATCCACCATGAAGTCATGGTGGGGAGGTGCCCAGCCTCCAGCCAAGTTTTTGGGGCACAAGGTGGGCCCACAGCTTTGCCCCTACCCATCCCTCATCCATGAGAGAGTGCTATGGACATAGATCCTGGACCTGTCTGCCATCGGGTATAAATCAGGCAAACAGCAGAGTTTATAGGGGAATTAGGTGGTAAGAGGAATGCAGCTCCATTCCAAAATCAGAAGTCAGGTGCTGGTGGTACTGTTTGTGCTGTGGGTGCCCTGAGAAAGGAGCCCTGGGGGAATCTGAGCTCTGCTGGTGTGTGCAGTGCTGGGATGAAGTTTCCCAAGGTTGCAGGATTTTGGCATTTCCCAAAGCACTGGGATGGGGTTTCCCAGCTAAACCCACTCTGCTGGGTATCAGATGCAGTGTTTTTCCTCAGGAGTAGCTGCTGTACATTCAAATGTAATAAAGATTAAAGTAATTGACTGTGCTTATATTTTAAGAGGTACTTTATAATGCTGACACTGGGCACAAGGAGAAAATGCAGAGGTTAAAATACTGCTGTTACACCTGGTCATTAGCAGCCCTGCAATGAGCTCCAAATGGTCAGAGCAATGAAATGGAGTTTTTCCAGGGAAAACAACAGCAGGTCAAGAAAGCAAAATAACACATCTGCAGCTATAAGTCTTAGGAAAATTACTCTCAGGAGAGAGATGCTGAGGACACCAACCATCCATGTGGGAACGGACCTGCCACGTGCTCTGCCTCCATCCAAACATCTCCCTGTGCAGGCTGGAGTGCAGTACCCTGCAAGAGAGAAAATTCCCTACAGAAAACAAGGTACCAAAACCCCTTCCAAGAATGCTCAGCTATAAATAGGTGTTTGTTGTATGGGATACCACAAATAACACTGACACTCCACAGAGCGACCGGCAGGCGGGGGATGAATTCCTGCCCTTAATAAGAAAGCAGGATAAATAAAGCATTTCTAAAAGAGGGAAATCAGCAATTTTAGCAGCTCCAGCTTTAAAATGAGTATGTTTGGGAGATAAAGCACAGCAGCAGGGATGCCAGCTCTTGTGTCCTGCATTCTCAAAGCCAGCTTGAGCCAGGTGCCATGCTGGGGGACACAGGAGTCCTCAACACACCGAGAGACCAGCACACAGACCTGGCATGGTCCAGCACCCCTGAAGAACTGTTCTGCAGAGCCATGGGGAACGAGCTGGTTCTAATCAGGTTTTTTAATCCACCACACAGGGAGCAGCTCTGGAGCAGCATCACTGTGTGGCCAGAGGCAGATCAGGGACACTCATCTCAGTGCCACGAGCATCACCTGCTCGGCAGCAGCTCTCCCCTAACAGCAAAAGGACCCATGGCTGGTATTTTAGGCTGAGTCACAAGGATGCCAAGGCACAGTCAGCCACAAGGCACATTTATTGGCACAGCAAGAACCAGGTGTCTGCTGAGCCATGAGGACTTAGGTCACTGCTCTGATCTGATGCCTGTGAGCACCTCCCTGGTCCTCTGTGTGTGGTGCACAACAGTGCCAAAACTGGCTCATACAAGCACACCAGGAGGAAGAAGGAGTATAAATAAAGGAGTATAAATAGCTGAGCTCCAGGAGCACAGGCTGGGAGCAACAAAGGCATGGCATGGCACTGGCACAACCAGAGCCGAGAGTGTGCCAAGAGAGGCTGCACTTCCTCTACTCCATCAACAACCACAGCTCCCACCCAGCATCCCACCAGCCCCCCTGACAGGCATCTGCAGTGTTTTCCATCCCAAGCACTAGAGGACATTCAGTGATGATGAAGTAAAGCCACACCTGACACCAAGGGAGATGTCACTGCTGCCCCTGGCTCACAGCTGCATGTTGGAAAACATGACCTGAGAACTGAAACTCAGTATAACTCTGCTTCCTAATGGGGGAACATAGGATGCCATTACTGGCTTCTGAGACTGCTCACTGGCTTCTTTTTTATAGTTTCATAAAGTCTTTGGCTTAGCTAAGGGTTTTCACCTATTGATAATTAAATGGACAACAGCTGCTTCGGCAAACAGAATTACCTTACACCAAGGCAGGTGGCAGCACTGTCTGATAGCCAGAGGAACCACACTGGGGCCCTCACAGAAATCACATTTCAGCTGATTTTCCAGTCTGAGGGTGGTGTTTGCTGGCTGCTGGAGAGCTGCAATGCTGGGGGCTGGCAGAAGTGAAAATTGTCATGCATATATAAACTCATTTTGCCTTTTGGTTTCTGTAATGTATCAATGAAAGCAGTTTGTTGGAAATTAGGGAATCGGGAAAGGTTTGTGGACCTGGAGGGCTGTACTGATGGGGTGAATAAGCAAGGAATTGGCTCATTACTGAATGACTGGAAGGAACCAGGAGTCTGCAGCAGCAACTGAAGCATCTTCCAGACTCAGCCACAGGCTAAACCCAGCTGGAATGAGCATCTGCAGCCCTCAGAAGGGAAGCAGCAGCAGCAGGGGTTTTGCTGACAAAATATCCCCATCCCTTCTCTTCATTTTTGTGCCTCTTTGTCATTCCCAGGGAGCCTGGGTGGGGCTGTGACTGTGTCCCCCTGTAGGACATGGCACTCAGAGCAGGGCTGTCCCTCCCGAGGGTGCTCCTGTGATCTGGTACAAGTGGAAAGCCAGACATAGGCAGCAATTTCATTTACATTTTGCTCTTAGAGTTTGACTCACGCCAGATTGAAAGTCAGAACTCTGAACTCGTGGGGTGGGGGAATGAATGACACCTGAAACACCGAAAGCTGGGGGAGGCTTGTACCCACACCGGGAGCTGAGGGCAGTGGGCAGCCTGACATCGGTTCACTGTCTGCACCTCTGACTGTCAGGCCTCTGCTCCCAAGCCTGGCCTCCCATGGGTGCTGCAGCCCCTTGTAGGATGCTCTTTGCCCCATCTGAGCAAGAGGACTGACAGGCTCAGATCCTCCACAGACAAATTTGTTTCACAATCAAACAAACTGAAAGAAAAGCCTGGACTGAAACGCCTCTGCCCCCACCCAGCCCCAGCTCCTCTCATCACTAGCCCCCAGCCCATACGCTGGCTTTGATCCCACTCCCCGAGTGTCCCACACAGCTGAGTTCTGGTGCAGCTCAGTGCAGCTTAGCAGCACTGGGGGATGCCCCATTCCCATTCCAGAATGAGTAATTGTGTCCCCAAATCATCAAAGCAGAGAACATAACTCCCTCCTAATGAAGAAAAGGAGCTGTGGTACTGCTGGTCCCATGCAGGGCTCAACCCTTGCTTTGCCATCCCCAGAGCCATCAGCTGCCCTCAGTGCAGTTTTCATAGAGTCACAGTTTGAATTGGGTTGGAAGGAAACTTAAAGCTCATTTTCAACCTCCTTCCATGGGCAGGGACACCTTCCACTAGACCAGGTTGCTCCAAGCCCCATCCAGCCTGGCCTTGAACATCTCCAGGGATAGAGAAGATACAGCTTTTATGGGCAACCTGTGCTAGTGCTCCAGCACTCTCACAGGGAAGCATTTCCTTTTAATATCAAATACAAATCTACCTGAATCTGTAGATTCATCTTAAATCCATTCCCATTTCTCCTGTCTCTCCATGCCCTTGTGAAAAGTCCCTCTCCAGCATTATTGCAGCCCCTTTAGGTACTGGAAGGCTTTTGGCTCCTTCACCTGGGGAGGGGACGAAAGCAAAGGCATCACTTGGCGACATCGAGAGCATCATCTTCTCTGCGAAACACATGAGTCATCTCCGCAGCAGCAGCCGGTGCCGGCCGGAGCCGCAGGATCCCACATGCTGCCGGGGAGAGCCGGCCAAACCCGGCGCCTTCGGCTTCCCGGCAGCGCCGGCCCCTTCCTCCTTCCTTCCTGCCCCCGCCGCCACCTCACAGCCGCTCGGATCCACACATCACTGCTTTTCGGAAGGCTGGGGGGTTTTTTTGCGGTCGATCTGGGCAAGCTGACTTCAGGAAGAAAACCCAGGCCTGATGTCCCCGTCCCTGCCGCAGCTCCCCGGGCAGTATGTGTTGGGTCTGCTGCAGCGGAGAGGGGCTTTGCTGCAGGAGAGCTGCACAGGCACTCGGGCACTCGGGCACACAGGCATTCCCCTCAGAGCTGCACAGGCACTCGGGCACTCGGGCACACAGGCATTCCCCTCAGAGCTGCACAGGCACTCGGGCACTCGGGCACACAGGCATTGCCCTCAGAGCTGCACAGGCACTCGGGCACTCGGGCACACAGGCATTCCCCTCAGAGCTGCACAGGCACTCGGGCACTCGGGCACACAGGCATTCCCCTCAGAGCTGCACAGGCACTCGGGCACACAGGCATTGCCCTCAGAGCTGCACAGGCACTCGGGCACACAGGCATTCCCCTCAGAGCTGCACAGGCACTCGGGCACACAGGCATTCCCCTCAGAGCTGCACAGGCACTCGGGCACTCGGGCACACAGGCATTCCCCTCAGAGCTGCACAGGCATTCGGGCACTCGGGCACACAGGCATTCCCCTCAGAGCTGCACAGGCACTCGGGCACACAGGCATTCCCCTCAGAGCTGCACAGGCACTCGGGCACACAGGCATTCCCCTCAGCACATCACTGCTGAGCACGGGGACAGCGAGGGCAGCAGGGACAGGGACAGGGACAAGGCATGCCCTGAGGCATGCCAGGATGCTCAGCACTACTGCAGCAGGAGGACCACCAGCTTCCTTATGCTTAGGTTTTGCTTGGTGATATAAACAGCATGAAGATGTTACCACAATAATTTTATGACTTTTCAAGCCTAGTTTGATGGCAAGTTGGTGCTCCAGCCCCATGGGCAGGTGATTATGCTGCAGAATACACCAGAGCCATCGCTGCTCCTTCAAATGACACTGGGTTATCCCCATGTGCCTGTCCTGATGGCTGGGACAGCCACCACAGCAAGCTGGTGGGTGGGAGCTAGGCTGGACCTGGTGAAAAAAATCCATAAATAAATAAAACCTTCATAAATCAACAATGCTCAGCCTTCTGCACACAGGGTTTTCCCCAGCCCACTCCAACTCATCCAGACCAGTCTCTGGAACAGGGAGCAGAGGTGACCCAGAGTGACACAGGGCTGTGCATGAAGGAACAGCTTTTGTGATAGCAGCATGTGGGAATTGCTCTTTTCTGCAGGAATATGAGGCCCCCAGCAAGGCCACTGCCAAGATCCTGATGATGAACATGCCACTTGTTCATGCTCTAGTCTGGACACTGCTGACTCCAGGCAGGCATCCCAGTGCTGGGGAAAGCAGTTTTGGGAGTGCAGTGCCACTGGGCTGGTTTGAATTGCCACATGGACCACACCAAGTGCCTGCAGAGTGATTTCATCCCCTGGGATAGCCTAGGAGCAGCTGAGGAAACTGTCCTACTGCCTGCAGGGGCACTTGCTGTGTCCGTGGAGGGACAACTCTGCTATGGCTCCCAGCTTTGGCACTTTTAGTGAGCTCCACGTGAACCACTAGAGCAGCAAACAATACAGCAAAGCCACAGGGGAAGGGTGGAGAGTCTGAAATTGTGGGCTCTTGTCAGGTACAAACACTGCTTGGCTGTACAGCAGCTACTTCCCATGTGGTTAATGCAAAGAAATGGTGAAAATAAATAAAAGCAGCATTTGCTGCAGTGATGGAGTGGAATCCAGCTGACAGAGAGGAGCCCCCATTTCAGCTGCCCAGTACCTTTTGCATCCCCAGCTCAGAGTAAAAAGGCATTTGAAGACCGTTTTTGGATAAAGGCATGGACTGGTTGAGCCAGAGGGGAATGGCTGAACTTCTTCTGGGAGTAATTGCAGGCCTTGGTGTGTTGGAGCAGCAGGACAGATGGAGGCTGGGGATAGTAGATCAGAGCCCAGCCTGCGCAAGACAGGCTTCTACTGAGTGTGATGCTTAAACTGTAAATGTCCCCCATTCACCTACAATTCCTCTCTGGGTTTTCCCAAGGCAGATGTGAACCCCAGTATGAAATGCTTTTAAAAGATTTCAAACATGGCCTAACACCTGTCCTAACGTTTCCCACCCTGCTCTTGCTGAGAGAAGAACAACCAAACCAGGTTGGATGGCACCGGCAACCACCAAGGAGCAAATCTGTGCTGAAGCTGTGGGGTTAAAGAGCTTCTCTTTAGTCAGCTCCCACACAGGCACAGAAGCTACTCAGGCATCACAGCTGAGCACCCCACCAAAGCCAGAATCCACACTTTCCTGAAATTACAAAGGTTTTTAGCCATATAAAAGTATATTGCAGGCACATCTATAATGAAAATCTTGAGATATCTATATGTGAAAATCTATATGGATAGATACCTATAGCTATAGATAACCAACACAACTGTTGGTTAATGAGACACCTCTGATTACAAGAATTCATGGGGGAAAGGAGGTCACCATCCAAATTATCCACTTCACTGAAGCTCTTACACAGATTCTAACCTATAGATAGATAGCTCTATAAATACAGTTTTTCATCTGCAGATAGTCAAGATATCTTGAATATCTATAAATGAAAAACTAAATTTCTAGAATTCAAGGCTGAAAAATCCAATTCTACATGGAAAGAGAGAAAAGTGTTTACTTGTGTGCTGAGCTCTACTCAATGTTACTTGTGGGTCTCTTCCAACTCAGCATATTCTCTGATCCTATGTGATTCTGTGTGGCACCAGCCACCACCAAGGCTCAGTTTTGGGGTGCTCACAGCACAGGGGGTTCCCTGCAGCCTTGTGGCAGGTGCTCATCCTCGATAGGATCTAGCCTCTGAACTTTGCCTCCAAGGAAATACGACACTGGCAGCTACCAAGAAACTGGGGTATACATCAGTAGTTTGAATAGTGGTTTTCTTGAAAATATTTTTCTTTTTTCTGGTGTTCCTGGGTATCAGGAACATGGCAGATGGGTGCTCAGGACCAGTGAGGGTGCTCCAGGCTGTGGGCTTCCCCCTTTCCCAGCCCAGGCCAGGCAGCAGCGCAGGACAGCCACTGCCTGTGTCATGCTCAAAGCTGCATTTTATGCTACAGCAGATGAAGAACTGCTGTTCTCACAGCTGTCTGACACAGAAATCATTCTTTGGGAAGTTCCTGAGGTGGGAAAGTAAAAAGCCACCCAAATACAGGCAGAACACTGTAGAAGCCCATTTTCCTGAGCAGCCTCCACTGCCCAGACAAGACCCCTCTCTCTGACCCTCTTTTCCCCCAAGGATTTCAGCACCCACTCCCAGCCCCACACTACTGGTTTCTAACCAAAGGCCACTGCAAACTAGACCGAGATCACCAGAGCATTTTATGTTAGACACTAAACAGACATGAGATGATCACTTCAACTTAATTATATCATAATTAAGCCTTCATATTCCTGTCATCTGGAACTGTCAACGGCAGCCTGAGTGGAGCTGCTGCTCCTCTCCAAGAGCCGTCACTCAGTGCTTCTGAGAGGTGTCAAAATAAGGGTAATTTTGCCTGCAGAGCCAGCTCATGGCTGTAAACAAGCGGTCGTGCTTCACTTCAGAGCTCTGCAGTGCAGCAGGGGCTGCAGGCATCCCCTTGCCAGTGGTGTGGGGTAATGATTGCCCAGGGAATGTGGCAGCCTCGATCCCCACATCCCAGCCCTGGTACCAGCATTGTACCCCCACATGAAATCACCTCCTTGCCTTGTGCGAGCCAGCTGTGTAAAACACATATTTAATCATGTTATTAGGAAAAGTTAAATTTAAGTCAGCATGTACTTTTCCCTGCAGGATTGGAAAATGAGGCTGAGGATATAAATGTGGGGAAGATGCCTTTCCCTGAGGTTCAGCTGAGCACAGCCCCCACTCCAGCACATGTTGAAAGCTGGATGGCCTCTGTCTCTGCTGAAGGAGGCAGCAAGGGAACCATGTCCCCTCCCAGCCTCTCTGCTCAGCAGGCCTGATCCTGCTCCCTCACAACCTCAAGACATCCATCCACAAACCCAGGCTTTCCTCTTCTCCTTTGGATGCCTCCCCTTCAGGCCAAGTCACAAAGCTCCCTGTGCATATAGGCACTACAGTAACTACCATTTTATTATTATTTAATCTTACAAGCTCCATGTAAAGCTTGCAAGGTTTTATTTAGGATTGTCTGTCAAAATTCCTGTCACCTTTGTGGTTACCAAGTGAGTCATTACCACTGTTCCAGCAACACCCCATCAGTTACTGGCCAGGTGAAAAATAATATCTACTTCAATTGAAGCAGTGATTAATTTTTGCTGAAGTATAATGACTTCCACGGAGGGTTTCCCTCACCCTTGGCCAGTGCACCTGCTGCTGAGCTTTTCTTTCTTCATGCTTTAACAAATTCCCAATTAATCACCCTGGGAGGTGGCCGTGACTCATTGCCTCCTGCAAGCAAGCCCTGCCTCATTCTGGGGAGCCCTCTGACCTCCCAGCCCTGCCTCCAGCCCACGTGGCTTTTGGCTGGCCCTTGTCAACACGATCTGATTTGTTTGTGTAAGCTTGGCAGGACACGCATGGGAGTAAGAAAAAGCACAGTCAGGCACTGGAGTGTGCTGGGCACGTGGCACCACGGTCCCCAGGATGTGCTGGGCACTTCGAACAGGAACTCACAGCCTAAAATTAATGTGAGTAGTGACGCTGATCTTCCTCCACCTGCTTCATCCTCAGAAGGAGTGGGTGGGAAGGAGGCTGGAGGAGGGCTGGCTCCCAGCTCTGCCCACCCCGGGGCAGCCAGTGAGATGCTGTGGCAGGTGGAGGCATCAGGGTGGAGATCCCAGGCCCTGGAGATCCTGAGCAGCCTTTGGAGATGGAGTTAACCCCAGGGTGGAGCAGATCATTGTCCGTGTGCTGCTGGAGCAGGAGCAGCCAGTCTGCCCCTTGCTGTCCCTGTGTCCCCAGCGTGCAGACCTGGCCCTGCCACCTGCAGCTGACCCAGGCAGCAGCCAGGCAGCACCACGGCAGAGAGGAGCGATCCCCAGCTGCAGGCAGAGGCACACAGAAGGAAATTAGAGCAGTGCTGCTAAAATCCACATCACAGTTTTTTGCATCCACGTGTTTTTGCAGGGGAAAGCTGTTAACCACATTAGTCTTCCTGAGCTGCTTATCTGATAAAATTGCTGCCCTTTGCAAGGGTATATTGGCCCCAAATAAGTGCCTGTTTGCCCTTTCTTGCACCCGAGTTTGACTTTCTGCCGTTTGTCTGGCAATTCAGCAATTTAGTAAACAGCTGCAAAGTATCTTTCATTCCTTGAAAAGAATCTGTTCCTCTTACACCAGCTCTGTGCTCAGTAGTTCTGGAGATCGTTGCACAACTCCCTGAGCTCTTAAAAAACATCAGTGTTGAGAGGTGAAAGATTTTAAAGCCTGCTGCCACCTATGGATGGAAGGAAAGCAGTGAGAGCAGGAATCCTCCCGGGAGCATGCCTGACTGGAAGGAGACCTGAACTGTGGATGAATCCTTGGCAGTGGGGAGATGCCAGCAGCCCAGAAAGACACGAGCTCTCTCCTTCTTCAGACAAACCCAACAAGGTGCAGGACACAAAGGGCTGACGAAAAGTATTGGGAAATTTTCTACCCATCATGAGATACATGTAGTACAGAAAGGAAATAAGCCTGGTTTTTGGCTTGCTGGATTAATCTGATTATGGTGTTTTCACTGACAGACTGCAGCTTGCCTTCCCCTCTAACTATTTGTTCAGTTGTAATTAAATCCTTAAAAAATAGTATCTATTTGCATTCAAATTTCTATGGTGATAATTTCTGCAATAATACTCTACAAAACACCTGGAATGGGTATTTGTGGGGCCATGAAAACTACAGAGCAGCATATTGCACCCTCACTGGAGGAAACTGGGATATCTCTAATATAGATGTTTTAGATAACAACACATCTATAATATAGATGTGTTATTTTTATAGTACTGTCCCTAGCAGAGCCCTTATTTCATGAAGAGGCTCTTTGGTTCATGGCAGGGGACATCTCCCATCTCCCACCAGCCCTCCCCAGGAGCCCTGCTGCTCTGTGCCCAGCAGGACCAACCTTTACCTCGCACTGGGCAAAGAGGAGAGGGCAGGGCCTGTGGTGCAGACAAAGGACCACACTTGGTGTTCAATGGGATGTTGTTAGATGCATGGTGCTCATACACATGGTATTAATTGGTTTTTGCTCTGGTTATCCCCATGCATGCTCTGGAAGTAGAAAATGAGCTGAAAGCAGATACAGACTGATCTCAGGCACCCTTACCCTTTAGAAATAGATATACTTCCAGCACAGGGTTAAAGATGTCCTATTGTTTTATTATTTTAATTTTTTTTTTTGGTAATTTCATCAGCTTCTTGAAAAACCTGTTTTTCTTTTATCCTGAGTCATTTCACATGAAGAAACTATTGTTCTAAACTGTGACTCATCAGTTTGCATCACCACTTTCCAAACCCCTTGGGGGCACGTGGGCTTCGAAGCAGGGAATGGCAGCCAGCCTTTATTTACCAATAAATAGGCACTTCATTTCTGCATTGACTCATTGCTGGTTAAGCCTTGGTTTGTTCCTATTCCTTAGCGAACCTGGAGTGATGGTTCTGTTTGCTTTTGTAATTGTTTTTTATGAGGAGCATTCACATGAACCACATCTCACTGCCAATCTGTCTGCTGCTTAAATACAAATGCTTGCAAGGAGAGTCAAGTATCTAAACGATACACCTGAAATACCTGGAAATAATCAAGTTTCCATAAACTGCCACGAGGCAGAAAACACAACTGTTGGTTAATGAGACACCTCTAATTGCAAGAATTCATGGGGAAAAGGAGGCCACCATCCAAATTATCCACTTCACTGAAGCTCTTACACAGATACTAACTGTGGATATTTTTGAAATCTGAATCAAAGGAGCTCTTTTGGAGCTAGAATCCCCTCTGTCATTCAGAGATACATCACTCCTGCCCAGCAAATGCAGCACCAGCAGCATGTGAGGGATGAACAAATTTTGTATGAGCAAAAGCGAATGTAAAGGCGCAAAATGAAAGACTTGATCCTGCTTTTCATATGCACCAAGACCTGAATAATTCTCCTCCTGTCCTTCTGCAACTGAGTAAGTACCAATAAAGAAAAGAAATAACACTTTTGGCAGCATTTGTCCTTCTAACCCCACAGTTGTCAAGATGGAATTATACTCAGCACCTTATCCTAAATACCTGATGCTGCACTTCCCTGTGGGATGGGACATAAATCAAATCATGGCTCAAATCTCCTGCAGCTGCAGTGTTGAATGCTCCAGCAAACCCCTGCCATGGTCCAGCTGGGCTGGGATTCATCTCAAGGGCAGGAGGAATGCACAGGGCAGAGAGCAGGTGTAACACTAATAATTGTATGAAGGGTTGCACTTGATCTTAGAGGGCTTTTCCAGCCTAAACAGTTCTATGATTTTGTGTGTCCAAGGCAAAGACAATCGCAAGAACATAACTTGAAAGCCAGTGGGAATAAAATGAATGTTCCAACTACGAATGGGATGATTTCTGCTTAGTACCCCAGAAGTGGGTTGCACACCATAATAAACTTAAACAGGGGCATAAATTTCTGGTTTTCCCTAACAGCAAGTAGCCAGCTAATGTGAAATTTTAACAATTTTTTTTCTTGCCATCCTCCTCTTCTATGCTGTCCTTTGTGCACATTTAGGAAGCTCACAGGAAAACCATTTAAAAGTAATTTCTAGTCAAAATTTCTGCAGTAGTTACCAACACTTCACTGCTGTCAGAGCTTCTCAGCCAGACAATATGGGGTATGGGTGCATTTGCAGGGGGAAATGAGCTGAATTTGGGGCTTTAGGGTTTTCTTTGGCTCTTATACATCAGTAACATGCCAACCTAGGCTCCTCATTGAATTCCTCCCACCAGGCAGAGCTTTCCACTGAGAATCTTTCAGTACTGTGGAAGGCTTGTGGGCTAGAAGGCTTGCTCTTTCCAGTTCACCTGATTTTTTACTCAGCTCAAAAACCACACAAACTTCCTAAAAGTCAGGACTGGGAGCAGGTTATTCCCCAGGGAGACACAGCAACATAGGCTACAGGGCTCAGGCAACACATGCCCTATAGGCTGCATTACACAGGAGGGAGATGAAGGCACATGCTGCTCTCGGAGTTTGGGGGATGTTTTGTGTGAATGGAGGGGCACCATCTGTTTCTGAAAGGACTGTGCTCAAGCATTTGCTGAAGACGAGGTGAGAGTTCGATTGCCTCTTCTGCAAAATGAGAAAATCAGAAATGGAGTAAATAAAAAGGGCAAAGATTTGTTGGAGCAACTCCAGGGGAGGCCACAAAGATGCTCTGAGAGCTGGAGCATCTCTGCTCTGGAGACAGCCCAGGAGAGCTGGGATTGTTCATTCTGGAGCCAAGAAGGCTCCAGGGAGACCTTACAGGCCCTTCCAGTGCCTAAAGGGGCTCTAAGAGACCTGGAGAGGGACTTCAGAGAAGGGCATGGAGTGACAGGATAAGGGGAAATGGCTTCAACCTGACAGAGGGCAGGGTTAGACTGGATATTATTATTCCCTGTGAGGGTGGTGAGGCCTTTGCACAGGCACCCAGAGAAGCTGTGGCTGCCCCATCCCTGTTCAAGAACAGGGTGGATGGAGTTTTGCTCTCCCTCCTTGCATGACATTTTCACCCAGTTCCCAGGGCAGGCTTTGGGTCTCCTCCCACCTGGCAGGACTCCTGTGCTTGCACAGACAGGCTGCTCCTCGTCCCAGCAAGTGCCTGCCCAGTGCCACCCTCCTACTCACTCCCTCCGGCAATGGGCTGGATCCCAGAAGGCTCCAGCCAAGGACTCAGGGTAGGAGCAGCTCCTTCCCAGCCACAGCCTCATGCTGTGCAGGTCACCACTGGTACCATCTAATCAGTGCAAAAGCAAAGTCTCCATGACCCATTTCTCTCACATCTCCTTTTCCTTCTTTTGCAATCTTGAGATTTGCACTTTAGATTTTGCAGAAAGGATCCAAGTCTCAGCCACACATCTGTTTATTTCAGATCTGGAACATACAAAAAAAATATTATTTTTTGTGATTTTTTTCTAGATGCCGTCTTTGTGAAGTCTTCCTATGCCCACAAGGTGTCTAAGATATTATTACAGAAACTCACAGCATTTTCCCTCTTATCTGGTAACACACAGGATGGTTTCTTTGCTTTATTGCATGAACCTGCTTCCCTTTCACTAAACATCTTCCAGCAGCACAACGTTCTGTGGCAAGATTAAATTTGCTTTGTACTCCCAGAGAGGTGCAAGCCAAATGATAGTTGACCAGGTCAGCCAAGGACGTCACCAGCCCCATCTCCATGGTGTGCATTTCATAATTTCATGTTTACAGAGACATAAATAGACCCATCCCACAGTCACATGTGTGAGGATCTATTACATTCTTCACTGCAGTCAGACTCGCAGCAGCTCAGTTAACTTCACCTACCCACAGAGACTTGGGGTTTCCTCATTTCTCACAAAATAATAATGGCAAACAACACATGTAAACTTCTTACTGCTTCTCTCTTCCATTGTGTCTGATAATGGCTCTGAAAATACAAGCAGAATTTCTTCTTTGATAGAGGTCTCTCTTTCTCAGGATTTTTAATCATCAAAGTGTTGGGAAAAAGCTCCCCCCAAAACAGCCTGGGACAAAAAGAATCAGATTTGGTGTTTTTTTAAGTTGGCAATTTAAATTACAGATTAGGTGACAAAAGGCTATTACAGAAGTGGTAATTAAGCAGATAGGAGGGCTAGAGGGGAACTGAAAAAATAAAAAACACTATAAATCAAAAAGAAGTTCTCTTTACAAACAAATCTTCAGGTGCAAGTGTCAAATGATCATAACCTTCTTCTGGGGATGTTCATCAGAGCTCCCCAGAGACAGCTGTCACCGACAGGGCAGTGAGTTGGAGTGAGTGGATAGGACACACTTCCAAAAAACATGCTCGAGTAAACCTCTTATTTTGGAGAAACACCCATCCTTCTTTAAACCAATGCCAAAAGCTTCTCTAATGCCAGCAACAAAACATAAGCTCAGAAAAGGGAAAACTACATTACTAGCTCTGCCTAACCACTGTTTCTCCAGACAGCACCCAGAGCTCCAGCTGCTGTCCCTACTGTGGCTGCACATCTCAATTTTTCCCACACTATCTCCTGTAATTATTTATTTGCCAGTAAAGCAAAAACTCTTAATTTTCTCTCCTGCAGACTGCTGATTTTTTTTTATCCTTTAAAACCTACTATGAGTGCAGACTTGTAGTAAATGTCCTCTGCAATTTCATGCTAATGTATCTAGTAACAATATTTTACACAGGTTTATATTAAACCTCTTGTGTGTGTATATATATGTATACATATATACGAACATATTATAGATACATACATAGAAAGCAAGGAATAGAAGAGTTAAGTGGCATGTACAGGAGTTTTTCTTTTACAGTTTCAATTTACTTGAACCTAAACCAAAGTCCTGCTCTAAGAGAGCAGCATTTTGGTACTGGGGCTGGAACCCAGAGCCTGGGCTGAACTCAAAATCCATTTGTGAGTGCCAATGAACCATGAGAGGGCTTAAAGTATGGGTTAAGTTTTGCTGCTCGTGCATTTATCTGGTCACAAGTTAAGTGCATTAAACAAGTGACCTCAGCTTTATTTTTGGAGAACAGCGGCCCAAGAAGCAGCAGTTTTCAGCGACTTAGCAAACCCCAGCCTAATTCTAGGGTACTGGATAGATTTTGAAATAGCCTGGCAAACGCTGGCATCACCACAGCATGCACAGACTGACTGAAATGCAGCTCCTATCACTCCCCAAGTTCTCTCTCCCTTTTGCTTTCACAAGTGCCAGCGTTCCCAAACACCCGCCCTGCAGTCAGCCCACACACGAGCTGTGGCAGGGCAGCATTAGGAGCCCTGTCTGTAATTGCTCTCCCTTTTACCTCACTGGCTAAAGGACATTTTTCAGCCCAGCTAATTCTTCCCTTCCTCCATTACACAGGGGGAACTTGGCCAAGTATTTCCTAGAGATGCTCACAAGGACCTGCAGGGCAGCCCCTGCCCCATGCCCCCAACACTGACCCCTCCTCCAGCCTGCTCAATGCCCACTAGCAAAGCTTTTAACTTTCACTAAAATTCGAACAAACTCAAACTTAACTTCTGCCCTTCCTCTCAAGAGCCACATTCACACTGAAAACCATATCCCTTTGCTCAGAACCCCCTGTAATACAAAAGCTGAGCTACTCCAGACCTCTCAGCTCAGCTTCACCAGTTGCCCAGCCCAGCCACTTGTCACACCTGAGCCCTTGTCCCCAAAGCTGCTGCACCTCCCCTGGGCAGGGTACTCAAATATCACCAAGTGGCCAATATCAGGTCTCCAACAGCTCATCCCTGCCCCAAGCTACTGCCAAGGGTTTGCTCCAAGCAAGTGCTGCTCCTGGGAGTTCACCGAACTGACAGTAAAGTACCACTTTGCAGGGGGAAAACCTAACCAAACAATATAAATTCTTACCTGCCTGTGCCAAAACCGGGCAATTCTTACCTGCCTGTGCCAAAACCAATAGTGAAAGTATGCCTTTACATTCTCCTTTTATGAAAATGTTTATTTAGATTTAGGAAGGAGAATCAGAAATTTTAAGTAGATCCAAGCTTTGTAGTGTACACATTGCAAGCTTTTCTGCTGTTTTACCTTGTATTCTACTGAACCTTGTCATGTTTGGTGCAGTAAGAAACAGGGTCATAAAAAAAACCAAATCTTTTAAAATTATTTTACCATACTTGCTCATCAAATTTTTAATTGTAATTCAAAAGCAGACAAAAAAAATTTTGAAAAATGTAAACTAAGGAGAATGTATGCTTAGGGTTGGAAAATAGTTCTCTAACAGGAGGTTAACACTCCCCTGTGGGCTACACTCAGTTTGAGAAATTTGAATTCAGAGGCAATCCCCACTCCATAGTCTCACCAACAGGGCCAATCCTAGAGCACAGCTGGATTCTCAGGAAGCATCAGTCACCTCTAAGATCATATTTTTCCATCTTACTTTAGAACTGCAACAAAGGAAATGCAATTTTTTCCATGTTCAGAGAGTTTTCCAGAGGGTTTTTTTCTATACACCCATAAAAAGAAGTTGAGCAAATATGAGACTGAACTACTACTATACCCACCCAAGAAAACCCAAACTCACTCCTAGACCATGTACTGAGCACTTTTTTCCTGATTTTGATAATTTGACAAGAACTACCTGTTTAAAACTCCTTCAAATTTCAAGCAAAATTTTATTTTCTCTTCCCAATACTTGTATTTCCAGCATAGGATGGGACAACATAATAACAAATGCATTGACAACATGTTAAAGAACACTTCCATCTTTAGCTTTTCTTCTGCAGTTTATTATATAAATTATGCTATTCAACATTTAGAGCACTCACATTTCAGAACAGAAACACCAGTGCAAGGAGTGGTTTGTCCAAGTGCAAGGAAGTTACAGTGGATGAGGCTCAAATGTAACTCCTCAGTCCACAACTAACAATAGTGTGACCTAAATGTGAGCACGTTGTAGTAAACAGAAACACTGAGCTTTGGTTGGTAACAACCAAATACTTTGACAGGACAAACAAGAGAAAAACAATTTGACCTCAAATCGACCTGTGAATTCACTGGGATCAGAGACCACCTCCATCATTTTTCTGAACTGACATTATTATAAATAAGTGAATGCCAAATATTCTATTTGATGCTCAAATCCAATTATCAAAACACAATAAAGCTCCCATGCATGCAGGTATTGTAATCCAGTGAATGACACAGGTCACCTTTGGCACATCATAGTCAGGACCTGAACACAGAAATAATCCTGACCTGGCAGAGGATAAATGAGAAAACTTGGAGAGCTTTCCCATCTCCAATGCCAATAATTGTTGCTAAAAAATGTATTAAACCAAGACTGAAATACAGCAATCACCTCTCAGTTATACAATACATACTAGACCCCAATTTTAATTACATCCAAGTAAAAGAAATCTTATTCAACCCAGAGATGCTAGCAACTGGGGTCACTGCTGTGAAATACAGGCCACTTCATAAGTAGTTATTAGGATCTTAGAAATCTGCATTCATTTCTCTTAAGGAATTGTTGCAATGTAAAAACAAAATGAGACAAGTCATAAATAACATCTTTATTAATGAGTTTTCTTTTTCACATTCTTTAAAGTGATGTTCAATTAAAATCTGCATAGTCAAGAGTGCAAAAAAAATCATATAAGTCAGACTCAAATGTGAACATTACTTTTTTTGAAGCAAGACTGGTCACAGTCATAGGAATAAAATAGAAATAAATGGCCAGGGAGATACAGAGGGGGTGGGGATGAGAACCACGAGGAAAATTCTCATCAGTATATTTGTCTATTAATGAAGTCTTCACACAAAGACACACAACAGTCATTCACATTCATGTGCACAACAGAATGTAAACTACAGAAGAAAGGTCCTTCCTCTGCTGAATGAAATGAAACAGAGCAAGATTATTTATGTATTTCACTGAGCATTGATCACCTATTCCAACAACATACCTAGGTGGATAACACAAGGTCCAGGTTTCTTCACGCCCTTTTTACAATCACATTTCAGCCACCATCCCACAGCAGGAACCAGGAAACCAAGAGTGTTTCCATAACACTGGGAATTATTCTTAACACACACTTTTAAGCACCATCACCTCCCTTCTTTTTTAGTTTTTAATAGGATTACCCCTTTCTTGAGTGCTGCTGTTCACAGTTGGTTGGAAGAGCAGGTGAAGAGGACCCCTTCAAGCCCATGCAATGGCTCAGCCTGTGGAAGTGCAGCAGAACATCTCCACCTCCAGCTTCATTTCCATAAGCATAGGCAACACAGTCCCAAATCTCTCACATCAGCACCACAATGTGACTCTGCAAGTAGTACTTTTAATATTTACACCATCTAGTGATTTAGCTGTGGTTCTCTGCATTACAACCATCATCAGAAAAAGCTAGGGGAGAAAAACAAAAGGCATATCCCCTACATAATGGCTGCAGGTAGTAAAGACACACACTGTCCACACAGTGGTGAGAGGCCACTTCTTGCCTCCAGTTTGGATTTATGCAGCAGGGAAACCACTCTACAGCTGAGCACAAGTTTAAATGCAGAATTCTCTATGTTGGTCATTTGGAAAAGCCCTCACACTGAACTGCACCACACACAAACTGGGCTTAATGTTTTGCATGTGATTCTACAGTAATAAACTTAATTTACAATTTATATTAGTTATGTTCTGAATTATTCAGATGCACAATCTAGGACTGTGGGGAACTGATCATCAATATTCAATCGTACCAGTTCAAGTTAGGGCAAGGAACAAATCTCATTTATTTGCTTTGTGCCTATAGCCTTTAAATCTGAGATTCAAGCCCAGAGGTCAAGAGAAAGTTATTTGTGAAGTCAAACCAGTAGAAATACATTTGCTGCCATGGATATTGGAAACATAAGGCCTGAAGTATTTTGAAGAAGATGTACAACAGGAAGTAAAAGGGATTCAGTACAACTTGCAGCATTTTGTATTTGTACAAGGACAAAACAAACACACAGAGTGAAACTCAAACCCATCCTTGTGAAATGGTGACTCCAGGGCTGAAACCCCTGAAACCTTCATTTGGCAAATGAGGAGTAAAACATGCCCAGCACAAGAAAGCACCAACCACAGCTCCCAGCCAGCATCAATAAAATATGCTGCAACACCCTTTCTTCAAATATAACCTGCTTTCTCCTTGGGGAACTAACACTCAAAAGCAGGGAAAAGCAGTCAGAAACTGGAAAGAGGGACTGAATTTTACCCCATAAATAAGTCCCCTGGGCAGCCAGCAGCTGCCACACTGGCCAGGTTTCAGGGCAAAACCACATGAAGGAATAAATCTTGTCCCAGTTCAAAATACCAAAAGTAAAACTGGCCAGTGGGTGTGAGCTGATAAATTTTCAAAAGCAGCAATGGCAACCCATTTTTTTCCTGGAAATTTTATTGGGCAAATCTTCTGGCAGACCCAAAAATGAATGAAATTGGAAACAGGATATTTAGTGCAGTGGTATTCTTAATTTCTTCAGAAAGAAGCTGTATTTCTTGTGTCACATCAGGGGTTTAATTCAAGAGATCAGTAGATTAAGACCACTTTTGTCATTAGTTCAAGATTTACTTTGGCATGGCTAATTTACACTATTTGTATTTGTGGTAATTATAAGGGCATCACAGTAGATTTTTCCTTTACTATGGAAAATCCTAAAATAAATACAATTTAGTAGTCTGAAAAAAACCCTTACTTTAACCTACAATGAAACTACTTGTGGCCTGCTTGCGTTCAGGAAATATATCCCACATATCAGATCAGCCTCACTAGTTAAGACACATTAAATGAACACATTTCCCATTAAAGATGCCAAAAACGGATTTAAATTTTATTGCATGACGTTGCATAAGAAAGTGTATTATTGAAAACTGTAAGGCATCATGCAATTATCCATCAGCTAATTATTTTTATTCCTTGAAAGATGGTATATACTCTGAAGTTTAAAACCAGTTTCAAAAAAGTACATAAAAATTTAACATAAGCATTAAATATTTTTCACATGTTCATCGTTTTCAGCTGTTAAAAAGTGCATTCAAACATACTGTACTGGAAAGTTGCTCTGACCAAAAATGGTGCTGGAGACTCATTAAATTAAAAGCTGCAAAAGGATGTTGCATGGGATTAGAAAGCTCACAGGTTGTGGTATTTAAACTTACAAACTTGCTTGAAATAATTTTGCAATCCTCACACTTACAATTTAGCATCAATGATATAATTAGCTAAAAATGTGTATTTTTAAAATTGAACAGTCAAATGAATTCAAGTTACGTACACTGAGTGATCAAATAAGGAGCAGACAACACTGAGACCCGGGCCAGGATGTGCTGCTGTGATTTTGGCAGGGATCAGTTGATGTACTGGGCCATCCAGCGGAACCCCTCCCCGTAGCCTTGTCTCTTTAGCACACTGCACATGAACACCTCCAGGGGCCTGGCATTCAGGTCTTTCAGTGGTGTGCTGCCCTGCAGAGAAACACAAACATTCCCTTACAGTTCACTTACAAACAACATCTATTCCACATGGACATTTGCTTCTATGGAATGCCCGTATTTAACTCGTGTTTGACACTGGAATTTTGGAAAATAAATTAATCTAAAATTGTAGAATGGGTTGGGCTGGAAAGGACCTTAAAGCTAATCTCATTCCAAACCCCTGCCATTGGCAGGGACACCTTCCACTAGACCATGTTGCTCCAAGCCCTGTCCAAACTGGCATGATAACACTTTCAGGAATGGGGCATCCCCAGCTTCTCTGGGCCTGACACCTTCACAGGGAGACCAGAACATGTGACCTTAATCTCAGTAACTTGTATACAGGAAATACCCTATGCATGTTCTCATGTACATCCACCCTGGAGAGGGGGAAGTACATGAAACCACAATGGAGCAATAAACACACAAAGAGAATTTTAGAGCTTATATTTGGTGTTCAGTCACAGTTCCCTGCTCTGTTTGCAACAGTTTTCCAACCAGATAAAAAAAAAATTTGCTACAAATTTTAGGACTGACCAAAGCAAGAGTGCAAAGTGCTTGCTTGCCAAGATCAGCACAGTGCAATAAAGCTGCTGTTCAACTGGAGATTCACAGCGGTGTCCATGCTTCATCAAATACATGCGGTGTAAAGACCAGAAAACAAGAGGGCAAAATGCAGCAAGCAAGAAAGTAAAGATTTGTTCCTGCCTGACCTAAACTCTGACTGGCACTGAACTTTAAGGGAAGTGAATAAGCAAAGAGGAATTGCAAGGCAGGTGCTCTCAGCAGAGCAGGTCAGCTAATGAAAGCTGTGATTGGAAGCCACAGTGGAACGACTCCGTCAGCTGCAGGGAGGTTTCTTTCCAAGGGCCAAGAACTTTGAGCACCATTTCTAATGCTCACAAGCAGAGCACTGTATTAACTTTACATTAAGAGGAGTTGAAGTATCACAAAGATCCTTACTAAAAATCTGCCTTGTTGCTACAGATGCCAATAGGAACCTTTTCATTCCCACAGCCTACAAACTTAAGACTTCTACAATGGTGTAAATCTATCTCTAAGCTTTAGGCAAATATATTAGGTGGAAATTATTAAAGCTTGCACTTGAATGAGAAAAGTCACTTACTGAAAGATTCTATTCAGTTTTCTCTTATAATTCACTCTATAACTATAGCCTCTGAAAACTGCTTAAAAATAGTGCATAAGAAAGTTAAAGTATTAAGAATTATTCTAGACACAAATATATCTTCTCTGAAAAAACATGGCATTAAATACAACATAAAAGGTTGTAGCAGACATACATCTAACACTCACACACAAAGAGACTTTGAGATTCATTCTATATACTGTCATTATGTACTAAGTACTTTATAAATTAGAAAATAATTTATTTTTTATAGCTGGAGCAAACCAGAGTCAACATACAAATAAGGCAAACTAACTCCCTACACAAAAAAAACTCATTAAAAAAACCCAAACAAAAACCCCCCAAACAAAACAAAACAAAACCAAAAAAACCAGGAGCAGTACCTTTCCTGTTGTCTGGCCATACAGACCAAACGTCTCTCGTAACCTCTCTTCACTGATGGCTTCAGGTCTGTCAATCTTGTTACCAAGAATTAGGATAGGCACATTAGCAATAGTTTCATCTGTCATTAGTGACTGCAAAAGAATGGAGAAATGAGGACTGATTAATTTAATAGTCAAATCACTACTACTCATTTGCAGATGACAGCAGAGGTCTGTTTGGTATTTGAGCTTAGTTCTTAGAAGTTCAAACTTTCAAAAGCTTACTTAAACTTACATCAAGTTCTTCTTTTGATTCAAGCAATCTTTCGTGGTCTGCACAGTCCACCAAGAACACAACACCATTAATTGCAGGCAGGTAGTTTTTCCACACTCTGCGAGCTACAGGGAAAATCAGAAATAAAAATATAAGAAAATTATCCCCAAATACAGAGCAATGTGCATTTGTAATTAAGAAGCAACAGGTGTGTGTGGGTTTATTGATTTGATTTTTTTTTTCATTCTTAGCTTATGTTGCCAGTCTTTGGGATGCATTTTCATGTTTTACAAAGCTTGAAATAACAGAGCAAAATTATCATTCTCTCTAATGTTATCACTGTTCTATCCCACATGAATGCTGATGTATGGAAATGGTTTTTGCTCCCCCAAGACTTATGTCAACAAAGGTAAGTTTGAAGGTAAATGTAAGGAATTCAAAGTACAGAACTCCTCCTCACAGTATTAGTCAGAAGTTTCTCCTCTACTGCAGCTCTTGCCAAATCATATTTGTGATAAATGGTGGAGATGGGCAAAAGAGCAGCCAATGTCTTTTATGATGTCACAGAAGGCTGTGGGAAGTCAGTCTCTGCAGCAGGGCTGTGTTTCTGATTGGAAGCAAACTCCAGCGCAGTTCAGTGTGCTTAAGTGAGTCAGCACACACTCTTACCTTGAGCATGTCCACCCAGATCAAAGGTAGTGAAAGTCATGCCAGCAATTGTCAGCTCTTCTGAAGCTGGAAACACAGAGAATTATGTCCTAGGTTATGCAGTGCTTTGGAAAAGTCCAGCCTTCTAGCACACAGATTTTACTTTCTTTTGGTTCTTTCCAGTATTTTGTTATTCAAGAAGAAAATGAGAGTAACAGATTCTCTCAAAATCAATGGCACATTCGTGTATCACAAAATGTTATTAACCACTAAAGCGTGTGTGAAATATCTACAATGCTAAGAACAGCAAAGTATTCCTACATTATTTATCCCTACATATTACACAAACAACAGTTGGCTCTGGCATCTGGTTTGCAAAAAAGATTTTGCATTTGGCATTTTGTTTTCAATATTGTTTAAGGCTTCTCCTCTTCACATCCTTTCCCAATTTCTCACCTCCTTACTGGACTTCCTCAATCCACATTTTCAACCTGTGCTGAACTTTTTCTCCTGCAAGGTTACCAAGATGACAATTGCACAGCAACCTCTAAGACACAAACACTGATTTTCCAATTATACAGAGAAGCTGTTCCCAAAAATTGCAAACCCCTATTTCTTGCAGCTTCTATAGTACAAACTCTCTGCTTCATTGTTCTGGTTGTCATTCACCTCTTAATTTTAAATATAACACACTGAACTATCCTACACACATAGTTTTTTTAAGGTTATTTGAACTATCCATGGATTGCAATCCCAAAGATCCCTTTTTGTCTCCCCAGTTACACTGGTGGTCTTACGATGTATAATCAGATCCTGCTTTTCTTGCAATCCTTCAAATGCTTTCTAGCCAAGGAACAGCACTATTAACTTACTGGGGTGTAACGTGGGGACGTGTTGTCCCAGTCTGTCATCTTTGAGCATGTGCAGCAGTGTAGTTTTTCCAGCATTGTCCAGCCCAAGAAACACTAGCTTGCCTGATTTCTTGTACAGTCCTAGAACAAAAAAGGACCTAGTGATTAATCAGTTCAACCAGCAGGAGTTCATTTCCAGCACTAGAGATGATTTTGCTCCTAGGAACCAAGTGTTACAGTACAAAATACAGACGAGGCAAACTCTACCACACCTTTATCAGTGCCCTTTATCCGTGTCATACAAATGACATTCCCACTTAGCACAAGCCTGCTGCACCAGGTAACATGCAGCTTACAGGATGGTTGGCAGGAGCAGGAGAGGCACACAACTGGTGTGAATGTGTCAATCATGGAAATGCATTCCATCACCTTAGGAAAAGCATGGCAGAACAGGACTAAATGCTACCAGTGTAGTTTACTCTGCCCCAGCAAAAAGACAGTTCTGCTCACAGGTGGTAGAGACCACAGCACTAACAGCAAGCTATGGACCATGAACCATCCTGAACCTCTGTTCAGCTACCTCTAATTACAGCAAAACACTTGTCTGAGACATAAAGAAAATTCAGACCTCCGTCAGAATAATATGGAGAAATTGGATTCAACATCAATAATCATAACTTGTGTATGAATTCTTTAATATTGGTTCACATATTATTCAGACAAAAAGTAATTTTCACCCATACCCCCAGGAAAACTGTTGGCTACATCCTGAAAAGCATTGTCAGGGCACTTCTGACATACTTTGTCCCATGTGACAATGCTTTCCTAACAGGAATAAGAAATTTTATTTTCATTGGTTTTCATCTTTATAAAAACATCTTCTGCCCCTCCACTTGTAACCCCAGAAATGCAACAGTTGCTGTGAAGGAGAGGAAAGATGTTTAAAACACGAACACCATATTTTCTTAAATTGGAGATTATCAAAGGGCAATTCTCTTCCAACTTGTCAACACTGTATCCTCTGCCAGAATTAGCTTTCATTGCTTCAAACACTTTGATATTCAAAATTAAGATAAATTAAATTTAAAAACAAAAAATTGATCCTGTTCTGTACTGAGAAAAGCCCCTATCTTCTGTAATGTGCTATTCTTGTGTGTGTTGGGATGTTCAGCCAGCCCCGCTGATGCTGCAGCATTCCAGGGGCAGAGGTTCCTCTGCCCAGCAGACCTTTACACCACTGCTGTTTGCTCACCTCTCCCTCTGCCTTTAAGCTAATCTCAGGGATCACATTCCAGCTGGACATGTTTTGTAACTTGCAGGAATGAATATTCTCTCCTATTCCTCACCTTATTTCATTAATGATCTTTATTACTCCAGGTCCTGTAGAGTGTCTTCACAGTTCTTTCAAATACAACAACGCTTAATTCCCAAACTCACCTTCTCACATGCTCATACATACATTAACTACTAAACTACAGAGTGGAGGAGAAAGTGTTAATGTTTACAGAGAAAGAAGTGGACAAACATTTTCATATAGTAACTTACATCACAGGAGAAACTCCAGTTCACACTCACCTTATGAGTTAAAAAAAACTCTATTAATCTATAGGAAAACAATAATATTTTTGTCACTCTCAGCCTGCACATCCAGAACTCTGCTTCCCAGACAGATGTTGCTGATATCACCAAAACATTTAAAGCTTCCCAAGTGTCTTTCAGAGAAACACAGGACTAACAAGCAGTCATACTTCAGCTATTGGCTACACCAAGTCCCGAGATTTTACATATACATATAAATTAAAAAATGGTTTTGTGCATTCCAAAAGTATCCTTGTGCAAAGATGTTCTTCCTAAAGTGATCCCATTAGCCTTCTAACAGGACAGCACAGGGAACTGTAGGGAGTTTCCCAAATGTTATGATCTGCCTTCTTCAACTGTAAGTATAACTGAGAAGGCAAAGAGAAAGTGTTTCTTTTAGAAAAGGAGAGATATAAAAGAGGGAGCTACTTCGAGCTCCTCTATCTTTCAGCAGAATTAACTTTGCTTGCACAGGAATGGAAGAGCAGGCCAGTGTGCAGTAATCACTGTGCAGCTAAGGAAGAGGAGATAAGAAAGATTAGTCAACTTAGTTAAAATTTCACTGGCTAACATTTTGATAGCAGGCCAAGGGTCTGACATTCAATGCAAAACTTTAAACTTTCAACTGATAACAGGTAGGTGGCACAGCTTGCTATGACTTCTTAGCCTGAAATGCTTTTTGACCACTTCAATAAAATCCTTTGAACTTGGAAATTGTGCCTTTTACCCGTGTGATCTGCAACTTCTGATCCTTTTTTTTAGTACCCTAACATTAATTTTCCTCATGGTTGTGGGGTTTTTTCACCTTGAACTGATACGGATTGCAGACTTTTTGGTCAGGGAATAATTTTCTGAGGCTCTTGAGTAGATGTTAGTGAAGTTTCACACTAATTTCTGTGGCACAGAACAAAAAAATCACAGAACAATGTCCTGCTGAATGTGAGAAAGGGCTTCAGTATCTGGTACTAATTTTTGCAGGCACTCCCTTCTATTTGGATTCTGAAATTATATCCTCATGTGCAAAAGACCTGAATTAAAATAACTGAGTTCAGTCCTTTACATAGAAAAATCAGGAGAAGACCCATAAAAGCCAACTGAATTACACCAGCTTAAATGTAGTATGATTAGAAAAGTCCAACCTATTATGATCATGAAATAAAATGTAATTTTTCTCAAGAAGGATTAATGTAAGATGGAGTGGAGAGCACACTATGGAAATGCGCAGTATTGATAAGTGAAACTTTTGTTTGAGTGTTACTGAATGTGCACCAAACCAAATATTATTATTTACCCAGCAGTCTTATTATTTGAAGATAACAGAGGTGAACAGATATTTTACACAAGAATAGCTGAAAGGAAAAGCCCCAAACAATAATGACTTACCTAAAAACTGCAATACGCTACTGAAACCACTGTAAATCCAATCAAATAGGAACATATCTGAATCTTATAGTCTGAAATAAAGAGGAAACATAATGCATTTAAGTTCTGTCAGCACAGCACATTAGGCATTGTAAAATATTTATAGGTAACAAAAGTAATTTAAAATCCTGCGTTGAAAATAAAAACCATTTTTGTTTTGGTAAACTGTATCATAGATCAGTTAAGTGACAACAGCAAGTATTTTCCCCTCCCCTGGGAAAACACTGCATGGACTGAAGTCTTGGCAAGAAGTAAAAATAATTTTATCCAAAGTACTATTTGTTGAAGTTATGTGATAATCCACTGAAGATTTTAAACAGGATTTTCACTTTTCAACTGGGAAAAGGTGGCACTTCAGAGAGGGCACTAGAGGGATATCAATGCAGATTTAGTGCTTTAGCCACCCCTGGGAACTGCTGGGGTTCAAAGCAGAGGCAGTAAGAGGTCAAGAAGTTTTGCACAGTTGAACCCAGAGAAGTTTAATACCAAATAAATCCTTATCCACACAGAACCTGTCTGTTTACCCTTCAAAGCCAGTGACCTCCTGTATCATCCTGCACAGGCTGCCACAATTCAAATCTTCAATGCAAAAGTTTTGTTTAAAAAAACCCACCAGCCCACTATTCCTTCAGCTTAGATTCAAGAACAGAAGGATAAGCTGAGAGCCAGCACTAGGTTCATTGTGTAGCCACGAGCGATTAATTTCCCAGCTTTCATCCTAATTTCCTCATTATCTAAAGTGAGGATAATCACAGAATCATTGAGGTTGAAAAAGACCTCTAAGATCATTGAGTCCAACTGTTAGCCCAGCACCACCGTGTTCAGCACTTAAACCAAGTCCCCAAGGGCCACATCCACACGACTTCCGAGAGCTTCCAGAGATGGTGAATCCACCACTGCCTGGGGCAGCCTGTGCCACCCTTTCAGTGAAGAAATTTTTCCTAATATCTAATCTGAATCTTTGCTGGCACAATTTGAAGCTGTTTCCTCTTGTCTTGTCACTTGTCACCTGAGAGAAAACACCAACCCCGACCTGGCTACAACCTGTCAGGGACTTGTAGGCAGTGATGAGGTTTTCCCTTGAGCCTCCTTTCTCCAGGCTAAGCCTCCCCAGCTCCTCCTCATCAAACTGGTGCTCTAAATCGCACTGAAAGCACCAGTTTGACACAGTGAACTCTGAGTATTTTAGTTCTCTTGGAGACTAAAGGGCAACATCCTTAGAAGCCTTTAGCCAGCTAATTCCTACTGGAATGCCTGACCCCTGCAGACACTGGAGTCTGACTGCCCTGGAAACACTGGACTGCACTGCTAAACACAGCATCCACACTGCTACAGGTTTTCACCATACTTGTTTGGAAGCTGCAGGCCTGCCTTGGGCCATCACAAAAGGACTTCAGGGCAGCTCTGAGCCTGGAGCACACCACACAGGAGTCAAAACACAGGTCTGAACCAGCCCAAAATCCAGGCATCCGTCATAGCAACTACACTCATGACAAAGAGTTTCTTTGCTACGCAACAACAGGTACATCATACAGAGATAGTGTGGAAAGAGGAGTGAATATTTAAATGACCTTTGCTTGTACTGGAACAAAATCTGCTCAGATGACCAAGCACCAGGTGTCTTGGTTTCGCCACAACTAACCCTTAAACCTTTAATCATGTCTGCATTACTCTGAACAACACAGCAGCTGCAACAGGCACAATTTTTAAGAATACAAATCAAATATGCTTGTCAATGCATAAACACTCAGTTACACAATGTCATGACTGAACTGTCCCTTGCATGGCTAAAAATCAAAGGTCAAGAATAAGCAAACATGGCAGAACACACACGTCAGCAGATTTATTTATTGCTTGAGCAAAATACCAATGGAGAAAAGCCTCTGTGGGGCTTAGGGAAACGATCGACTCAAATAACCTGCAAATCAGGGCAAATAGCATGATGTAAGAGAAGTGCTCAGATTACTGAGGTGAGAATAACTTCAGTGTTCAGTTGTATTAACCTGTTCCATCTATTACACTTAGGTTTACAAAAAACATCAACCAAAACAATCTTCGTGCATTACAGAAGAAACTTAAAGGGGTGAGATTCTAGCGATTAACCTGAGAACAGGATTACTCTACAAACACAGCTGAAATGGCATTAATATTGGTTCAATTTCTATCACTGTAAGAAAAGTGGTGCTGGAAACAGAGGTACCCAAATCCTTCCAGAACAACTCCATATCAGCTGGCAGCAGTTAAAGGAAAGCACTTTCAAAATGGGAAAAAAATGCACAGCTAATTGTAAAGGCACACAGGTAATATTTGAATAGAGATATTAAATCTACTCTTATCACACAGGAAAAGTAACTATATAATTCAGAGCTCTGTCAAATCAAAGCATTACAAAACCAGAGTGGCTCTGCTCTGATTTTGAGAGTTGTTATGCTGAGAGCAAATTCAGGGAAGAGCTGAGACTGTTGAATATATACGGACTCAAACTCTCAGGCTCACATAAACACCATAAAAGCAGAACGACGAAGACTCAGCAATCAGTGTTCACAAGCCATGATGAAGACAAAGATACTATTTTAATATAATTTCAAGGGTTGATTTGAAAATAATCCACTGGAAGCAGACAAAGGCTTTGAATGAAAAGGTGTGCTGGATCAAGACAGTCTTGATACCAACTACTTTTACAGACATCACCAACTCACTGTGTCTCTAGTACAAAGATACCAAAGTTAACTTTCTAGTATCACTTCAGTGACACTGAAAAACATCCCCATCAACCCTGATCAATATTTCATCAGCAAAGCATCACCCAGTAACTCCTGTGGAGGCAGGTCCACCACTCCATAGACCAAGGATGTGGGTTCGCTTACTGGAGACTGTGGAGAATGAGGAATTCCCGCACAGTGGCTCTGACAACACTGAGCCAGCCTGCTAAAGGGAAAGCTGCTGACAGCACAGACTAGCAAGCAAACTCGCTCACACCTCTTTTATCTTCTGAAAACTAGGAAATTTCTTCCTCCTACACTCAACTTGCTTCTTCTCTAGCTAAAAATTCATAATTTCACTTCCAAACCTTAGGACAGTGCTCACTTCTGAAGCCTCTTGAAGTTAAGGTAAGAGATAATATCAGGCTTTTAAAGAGAGGTTTAAATGCCTTTATGGAACAATAAAGGAAACAGAAACCAGTGACACCCAAATGAACAGCTCATGCATGAACTGGGAACACACTGTGCTACACCTGTGTGGGGACTGTCAGCAAGAGCCAGGGAAGAAATCTCAGTCCAGCCTGAGAGCACCAAACCTGCACCTCCTCAGCCACAGTTTAGTCTGAAACCACAACCTGCAAGCAGCAGCTTAAAGCCTACTGCTAAGGGTAGGCTTTTCAAGTAGGATATAAACATGATCACTTAAAAGTTGTAATTTCACACATAATCCTCATAACATTATAAAACATTACCAGAGGCAACAAAAGTCAAAATCCCTAGGAAACTCAGTGGATAAACTGAGATTCTACAACACAGTTTATTTTTTGATTTGAAACTGCACTTGGATGTTGTATTTTAGAGGAAAGGCACAGTTAGAAAATGAAGTAACAGCATAGATTTTCTTTAAGTATTTTAATAATTTTTAAACAGCAACTAATTTTTGAGACAGCAGAATTTACCTGTGAAGACAGCACTACAACACACGAGTTCCTAAGGGCCCTTGATGCAGAGGTTTAGCCAGCCTTGGTTTACAAAGCCCAGCTGTCAGAGCACATCCTCACTGCAGGGCTGCTGCACCATTCACTGATTTATGAATAAAACCCTTAAAAGCAGTAACTTCTGAAGATATAACAATACTTCAAACAAGTATTGCCAGGTCGATACAACGTGGCTGAGGGCTGCCCAGGGAGGCTGCAGGGCATCTGTGGGTTATGGGGTTACTTAACGCACCTGACCATGGCAAACCCACTGAGGTAGAGCTGCTCGGGACCTGCGAGCACCGTGACAGCCTCACGGACCGGCCGGTGCCCCCAGCGACCCGAGCAGCACCAGGGCTGTGCCGGGGGAAAAACAGAGGGAGATGACAGAAGGGACAGGAGGGAAAGAAGGGGAGCGCCCGCCCCAAGCCCCTCGCGGCGCGCTGCCCGCGGGCCCGCGCAGGCCGCAGCTTGTGGGGGCGCGCAGGGACCCCCGGCCAGGCCCAGCCGCGGCCCGGAGGCCGCTCACAGCACGGACATGGGAACGGCCCAGCACCCAACGGGGCTCGCCCGGCTTCCCCGCCGGCCAGGGAGAACAGACCCCTGGCCGCCCGCTCCGCTCACCCACCGCCGAGCCTGAGGTGCTCCGGGACTCGGGCAGCACCGACACCGACACCGACACCGACACTGACACTCACCCGCGGCTGCGCCCGCTCCGCCCCCCGCGGCTCCTTCCGGCACCGGCGCCCGCGGCGCACGCACTCGGGTGGGCTCGGCTGTGTTCGGATAGACTCGGCTGCGTTCGGATGAGCGGGCGTCGTCTCGGCTGGTTTGCCTTCGGCTTGGCTCGGCTGGGCTCGGCTCGGTTCGGTGTGACTCGGCTGGGTTCGGTTCGGCTTCGCTCGTCCCCGCCCCTCCGCGTGCCCGCCCAGCCCCGCCCCTGGCCCCGCCCCTTAAGCCGCAGGACCGCTCCCGGAAGTGCCACGTGTCCGCAGTGCGGCTGCGCGCGCCGCCCGGCAGTTCCGGTGGGTCCGTCCCCCCCGCCCGGGCCGGCGCCGCCACACGGGCGGCTCCGAGCGCACCCGGCCGAGCCATGGCCCAGCCCGCCGGGGCCCCCGCCGGCCAGCACCCCTACAGCAACGGTGAGTGCGGGGCCCGCGGGGCTTGGGCGCGGGATAGGGCCTGGCGGGGACGGCCCTCGCCCCGCGGCGCTTCCCCCGGACCCAGGCCGCCCTTCGCCCCGGGGCAGCGGGGGCAGGGGCCGGTGCCCGCGGGCAGAGCGCAGGGAGGGGGTTCCGGAGACCCCCGTTCGCTGCCCGGGTCGCTGGGTTACAGCCGGCTGAGCTCGGCGGTGCTCTCCCGGCAGTCTGGACACCCGCGGCCTGGGGCGGAACGCAGCGGAATTGGGGAGGAAAGCAGGAAAGGAGCGGCAGCGGAGCCGGGCTCCTGGTGTGACCCCGGGAGCGGCGTGGGGCGCTGGGAGCGGGGCTGAGGTGCTGTCGGACCGGACCCTGCCCCAAGTGTCACTGAGGAAAACACCGAGCGGCTCATTAGGCACAATGAATCTTCATTCTGATTTATTTTCATGGCAGAAGTATCCCAGAGTACATTTGTCTGTCGGTATGAACGACAGCGTCTTTCAGAGAGCCCGTGTCTGTCTGTGCTGCCGGGGTAACACGGCTCGAGCTGCCCCGGACCGTCCCTTAGCCCGGGTGGGTCCCTGTCGGTGACACGGCTGACACAGCCCAGGTTTGACCCTTTGGAACGGGGCTGTACATGTGGCACTGTGGTTATCGCTGAGCTCAGCCTGCGGCGCTGCGGGGCTTTCTTATCTTGTCATTCTCGTAAAGCCGACATTATCTGGTTCTGTGTGCGGCAAACTGTGAAAATCTTGATTACTCTCTTCCCCTCAAAATGTATTTCTTTAAAACGAGATATTAAAGGTGAAACTGAACTTACTAACCAGTGTTTTAATATAGGAATAAATTCAAGGCCAGCCTTGTTCCTGTGTCTGTTTTCGTTTCATGTGTGCAAATCTGTGCTGATGGAAGTGTCTCCTGATTTCACATACACATCCTCTGCACTTGCTTCCTTAATTATACACTTGTGTGTTTCAGTAGCTGTGCTGCATCATAAGCAGTTCAGTTATAATGAGATCTTTTGATTTTTCTTCCCCCTCCTCCTGCACAGTGTGTTTATTGCTGTTCTTCAAAGTCATCAGCAAAATGACAATTTGCAATCAACTGTGTAGTTGCTTCTAGGGTCAAGAGAGTGGGAAGAGTATGAATATAGTGTGGAGGGAGAGATTCTGTCCTGGAGAACTTGTGGTCTGAGCAGAGACTGTACAAAGAGAATGTTAGCTAATGGAGTAGCTGAGTGGGATGATTTACAGACTGGCATTGCTTTATGTTTGCTCATTTCCCTAGTGTCAGATTAAGCACATAATGGAAGTTATGGAGAGGCAGTTGAAGAAAGAGGAATTTCAGGCTACTCAACTGTCAGGTGTTATGAAAAATAAAGAACTGAAATGTAGTGTTATGCAAATACTAGGCATTAAAATTAAACCGTTTTTACGGTATATTAGAGATAAGGTTTGGGTTGCTGGCCTTTGAAATAAATCAAATTGTTCAAGCATGGACTGGTCATAGCATTGTTTAAAATAAATGTTGAGAGGGTGCTGTGATCCTTGACTTTTATACTAACACCAAAGCTTTATAAAACAGTTTTTTGAGGGTACTGAGTGCGTACAGTGGTCTATGGGGAAAGAAAACTGTCAATAGGATGATAAATTGTTCTACAGATGTCAGCCCTTCCTTGCAACTTGTTGCTTGCTGAATTGGTTGCAGGTAACTCCCTGAGTTTGTATGTCCACTAAGGCAGTAAATTGTCACAGCAGCACCGTGTACTGCCTGGGAAATTGTTTAGCACAGAGCTTTGGGTTGCTTAGCAACAACCTTACTCTCCTTCATTTCTGTTTGTCTTTTAATAGGACCAATATTCTGTACTCATTTAATTGCAGGTGTCTAATTTGCTTTCCAGTTGATAGATCTGAAGTGCAAGCAAGAAGAAGAAACAATTCTTTTAGAAACATTTTACTTTTCTCATGTGATACCTTAGCATGGTACTTTGATCACATGAGGTGCTTTAGGAGCTGTTGGGTTTGGAATCCAGTGGTCAGAGTCAGATGAAGTGGGCACTAGTCATGACTAGTTCCATGGCATCTGTTGGGATGTAACTTTTTAGAGTGTTTGTCTTTGCATCTCCCTGGAGCTTGGAGAGCTAGTGGCTGGCAAAAGTGATGTGCTGAGTAACTGGCTTGGAATAGGAGACAGTGAAAGTCTGTGGCAGAAAATATTACTTGGATCCTAGCCGTCCACATTAGTACTCTGACCACTTTATAAAACCATCAAGTGGCATTCATATATATTCTGTGCTATTCCTGATCTCTTAGAAACATTAAATGGCTTTGTGTTGTTGTAGAGGAGACTTTTGCTGTTAAATAGGTGGCCTTTCTTCTGTTACTAATTCATTTCTGTGGTCTCCGAGTGTTGGCTGTTTTGCTGCTGTGCAGGTGAAGTAGCTCTTCAGTCCACACAGAATTCCTTGTTTGTTTCTGGCTTCACAGAAAACCAGCAGCATTTGGGGAAAGCTGGACAGCCCAGAGACTCTTTGATACGGGTCTCAGAAAGAGGTCAGGTCAAAGTGGGTATCTGGCAGCAACCAAACAGTGAATATTGAAAAGTTTTTGTGCACTGTAAAACTCTTTGTAAAGGGGTTTTGTCCCTTAGTGCTATTTCTATAGCTTTTTTGGCAGCTTTGTGCAGACTTGTCTTGGAAACATGAAATATTACATGAGGGTGACAAGACTTTTCATTGTGCTTCTGAGTTTAAAAATAAAAATTGCAATTGGAACATTGCTCTGTGATGAATTTGATTTATATTTTTGCATAAAGTGCCACAGAAAATATCAAGTAGGTCAGTTTTTAATATCACCTCTCTTCCACTGTTTTATCCTCAAGCAGGGAAATAGTGCTTAAGAGAGCAATCCAAATACTCTGATTTCTGCCTGGGATAGAGTCATGCCCTAAGGTGAAAAATCAAGTTATTAAATCAATTTGTATTTGTTCTGTATTTTTCCTACAGTTTATAGTGATGTTGTTACATCAGTGTTTGTGTAGATGCAGTCAGAAGGTTTGATAAGAATTCATAATTTTTAAAGTTAGCAAGTTTAATTGGCAGTGGGGTTTGCAAAGTGATTGTTGGAAACCCATCTGATACCCTGCAGGGTAGTTTTTGAAGGTTACTCATAACTGTAAGCATTTTTGTCTTTGTGAGCTTTTTCTCACCCTTGATTTTAGAGAATGATTAATTGTAAATATCTAGGAGTAGCACTGTAAGGACAGTAGGGTATAACTGGATTTCCTAACTGAATGATAAATTGCATGTTGAAATTAATGGCTGGAGAATAATATGGTGTGTACCTTTTATGCACAAATAAGAGGCAGTGAGGATGAGATCACTGGCACTGTAGTAGTTATATGGACCTGTGCAATATTCAGTGAATTAACAGCTGAGTGCGACCCAGAGCCTAAGGTTTTCTAAGGATTGAGAAGCTGAATGATCAGTGCAGTGTTTGTCCTAACTAAGAATTTTAGTGTATTCTGCATTTAGCTTAATTTATTGTCAGAAATGTGTGAGTTACTCTAACTTGGAAATACAAACTTGCTCGCCTTTCAGAATTTAGCCATTGCGTTTCAATAGGAAACCAGCCATCTTTTTTTTTAATGTCTAACTGTGTGTATGGAATGTTTCCAGTATCTAAGCTGTGTTTTTAGGGGATGAGGAGAGCCACAATGTGACTGGCTGAACTGAATGATACAACATTGGAAAGTGTTTTGGTAGTTGTGAAGGAGTCATAGCTGGCTGTGGCCTGCAGTATCTAGTGTGTTTTGCTCAGAAGGATGTCACTTGAAAATTGATAGTCTCTCTTCAGCATGTCCATTTTGTGGCAATGGTATGAACAATCTGTAGTAGTACCCTTCTTGATGGAGCTCTTATTGAACTGGAAATCCCATGAGATTCTGTCAACCTGTTCCTCTGTAAAGCAGGAATCTGATGATGTTCATGCCTTTGTTGTTTACTCTTTGGAGAGTTACTAACCTTTTTTTCAGTTTTTTTCTTCAAATGAGTGAAACTCAGTTCATGTATACCAACCAACAAATGCATAATGAGCATCATTAACCTGTCAAGGTTTTTTCCTGACTGGTGAGTTACTTTATGATAAGCTTACCCTTCATTCTGTGTTGGTGACCAGTTGGCCACTCACATGAGCAGTATGTATATGAGTAGTTCTCCTACTAAAATTAACTGCAGAAACCTTAATAGATTAACTCAGTCACTTGAGAAGTGGCGTGGTGACCTATGCTGGCACTTGGCTGTGGTGTTGTGGTAAGCTGACGTGTAGGTTGGTGTCAGTCATCATGTGAAATGGAGTTCTTACGCAATGGATCTTCCGCTTTCGGTCTGCTTGTGTGTGCTACTGCCACTGGCGTGGGACAGTGCTCCTCTGTGGGCAGCTTGCTTTTGGGGGTTTCTGAAGATTGGATGGGATCCTGTGTGAGTTTCAATCCAGGAGCATTGATGGTACTGGAATGCTGAGTGGTTTCAAGGTTGCTGTAAAACAAAACAAAGATGTAAGTGTTGATAGCAAAATACTGCTGAATTCATGTCCCTTGCAGCAGTACTTCTGTCACACCTAATGGTTTAAATTAAAAATGGCTCGGAGACTAATAAAATCCTGAGGAAAGACATTCACAGGAACATCTTTTATTTTCAGAAGTGATACACAACACTGACTTCCTAAAGAGTGTAATTTTTTTATCATTCCAGGCCCTGTTCAGAATCAGCTGATGCATTCCCCGGATGGCCAGGGGTACAGCCCTGCAGTTCCAGGATCATACCCCCATCAGATGCCGGCAAAGGTTCCTCCACACCAGTCTCCTGGACAGTATAGCTATAGTGGCTCTCAGAATGTTTCTCAATTAAACAATTACCAAGGACCTGGCCAGACTCTCAATAGGCCACCAGTTGCAGCTTTCTCTGGGTCACCAGTACAACAGCCAGGTCCTGTTCCACAAGCGCTGCCGCCTGCATTACAGAACTCAGCTGCTGTATCATCTGCTGGGAGTTTTCCTCCTGCAGCCAGCCCACCGGTGCTTTCAAACTGGCAGTACAGCCAGACTCCTGTGAGTCAACCACTTGGGGCTCAACCAAGCCATTTGGCTCCTGTGCCTGGGACAGGGTCAGCTCAGCCACCATCATCATTATCAGGAAGTACAAATCCTGCAGGGAGTTATCAATATGCTGCTTCTCCGGGGGGTCCTCTGCTGCAGAACAGCTACATGAAGCCAGGTAACCAGAACTTTTTGATACTTTATCAATGTCCATTTTTCAACGACCTTTTAAAATAATGAGTATAAAACTGACTCTGCAGTGACATTTTGCTTGTGGAAGATTGTTAAAGCAGATACACCCATCAGAAATACCCAGTTGCTTTCTTTGGGTTAGAAATGAAAGTTCTGTGCCCAGGTTGGGTGTTTCAGCTGGCTGGAGCAGGTAACTCCTGAATAGGGTCCCGTTGTTTTGGGGTGCTGTGTGCGGGTGATGCTGTTTCTGTAACTTTCACCACTTCCTGGGGTAACTTGTTGGAGCATTAGCATTTTTCGGTCCAGGACTTCACCACTGAAAACTAGTTCTATTTAGTGAGCATGGTCAGTAACCACTTGATTCAGGTAATTTTCTGAATAGCCTATCAGGCTGATGCAAATAACTGGAGCACAGCCTGGAAAGAAAACTGAAAAGCATTCTGTGCTGTTGAAATAGAGGTCAGTTCAATGGAAAGCTTCCTTCCCCCAGATTTGTAGTTTTCACATTTAAAGTTAATTGTCAGTCTTCAGAAAGTACTCTAAAAGTAGGAGACTTTGCTCCTACTGCTTTTCTGCTGGTATATGCAGTGGTAAAAGCTTTTCTAAGACAAAATAGCTCTATTGTGCAACTTGTGATTATTATGGAAGCACAGTTAATACTCAAGTTTCTTTTTGCCAAACTGCTGTATGTTGTTAGTTTTTTCTGACTAAGCATGCAAACAGGACTTAGGTACAGAAATACTTTCCATGTAAAAGCAAATAATTTTTCTTGTTGAGTGCTTTTAGCCTCATTAGAGAATTTTATGATGCTAATTTTTTGTTATATGCCTGCCTAATTTTCTTACGCTGTTTAAAATGTCTTAAGCTGGCAGAATTTATGAAACTATTTCTGGCACTTAATTGGAATAAACAGTTAGTATTTTGGAATTAGTGAGGAAAATGCAGAGAAATTTTGGAAAGTGGCATATGAAATGAGAGCAAGTGTTTTGGAATAAGTAATTTTTATATCCATTCAATCCTCCTGAGCCATTTCCCTGGTATTTTTTTGTATAACAATGTTCACTTTTAAAACTAATTAAACTTGTTTGGTGATCACTCCAAACTTGGTTATAGAGTTGGGATATTTTCTGCACGTGTTGAAATTCTTGCCAGCAATAGCAACAAAAAGCTGAAAGAAATCAGTAGCTAAAGGAACCCAGAATGAGAAGCATGACAGAAACAACCTGAAGCTGAGACCCTCTACCCACGTGTTAGGATTTATGTATCTCATGCTGTTCATCCTCTGAGTAACAGGAGTATTTAGAATTCAGTCTGCTTGTTTTTGTAACAAAACCTTTGCGACTCTTTTCAGCTGGGTTAAACTCCTCTTAAAAGTTACTCTCTTTATAGGATCTGCACCTCCACCAGTGACTCGGCCTTTAACTCCACTCCACCCTCCAAGGCCACCTTTAGGACCTCCACCAGTTGGTGGGCCACCTAGGCCAGCAGTAGCAGGCCCACCTAGTGCACAGTCTCTGCTAAAATCAGCTGCAAGCCAAGAAGGTAAGAAACAATTTGCTCTTTATGTTGAATTCAAATATTGCTACTTGGGGTAATATGCAACCTTTAAAGTCAAGCACATTGTTCTATCAGAGACTCAAATTGTAAAATAGATACTAATACAGCTAAAATTTAATCTGAAAAGAAGAGGTAAGGACCTGGAAAGAAGAAAAATTCTTGTAAACAGCTGTTAATAAAATCTGTGAAATGAACAGTTGAAAATAGATTTTAATTAGAAATAGATTTTAATAGAAATTAATGGCTGAAAATTTCCAAGTGCTGTTTTACATGGCCATGTCTCCTGTAGTTGGCACTGCTTTTTTTCTTTTTTGTGTTAAAAAATGATAGGGAAATTCTCATTTCTCTGCGTCCCTGAGTACTGTGAGGACAGAAGTCCATGTATGACTCCCTGTATTGTTCATTCTACAGGGAGAGATAAAATGTGGACCTTACAATCCCTTGCTGTTTATGTAGCTGTACCTTATTCTTCTCTGTGTAAAATCACTGAAACACACATCTTGCATTTGTTAGTTTTCTGAAGGAAGTTACTAGAGGCTGTGAAATGTCAGCTGTTGAAGGCAGATACCTGACTTTGTGTCTCCTGTAGGCCCTGCACAAATATGCCATTGTTTAAGAGCTCCTCAGGACTCTGTATCAGACAGACTCCAGTTGTTTGGCATTTACTGCCCATGCTAGATGGGGCCATGTGTGAGTCGGCAGCTTTATTTTTACATACATAGTTCTGTCAAAGCTGTTGGTTCCTTGCATGTTCAGATTGACAGTTTCTTGTGTGTGGTAGCTCTGTGAGCACAAGAATAGTATATTCAGATTTACCTTAGTTTGGAATGTATTAAATGTATTAGAAACAGCTTTTGCTTAGAAAATATTTTCTTCATCATGAAGAGAAACATTTTCAGAGCCTTGGAGAGATAAAAATTTTTAGTCTCTGAAGCAGTTGACTGCTGCTAGCAAGATTCACTGTGTAATATAAGTTCCTTTTATTGGGTCATCTTTGAAGATTTTAATAAAAAATGGTAATAAAAATAGAGTACCTACTTGTCCTTAGCAATATATAGTTGTGTTAGTATATTTAGACATAGTTGGCTTACCAAAAACTGTCCTTTGGGAGCACTCTCTGAGATTCAGGGTTTTTCCTATCTTAGATTGAATTTCTCTCTTGACTGGTATGTGACTGTGTCAGAGCTGTTGCTGCTTGGTGAGCAGTAGTGGACCAAGTGTGTAAGTGTAGGAAATTTGGTGTTCCTGTGAATTATCAGTGGAAAAAATTCTTCAGGGAACTCTAAGCTACAGGCTACTTGGAAGACTGCAGCTAGCCTAAAGAGACTTCCTCTGAGGAGGGTGTGTCCTCTGACCTTTACTGCATGTTGGCTTGGAAGCTATGGCAAATCCCTAATCTGAAGGAGTTGTAAAAGATTATTCAACCAGAAGTCTAGGGACTTTTGTTTTCCTTAAAAAAAAAAGAAAAAGATTATGATGTTTTATGAATGTCCTTCACTGAGGTCACATCTGCAGGGGACATGTGTGAGAAAGAGGACAAAGTAAGTGTATATTTAATTCAGTTTTATCCTGGGTCAAAACCAAAGCAGATTCAAACTGTGATTGTCTTATAAGCAAGTAGGGTATTTTTTGCAGTTACCTCATTAAAA
Source organism: Acrocephalus scirpaceus scirpaceus (assembly GCA_910950805.1). Lineage (NCBI taxonomy): Eukaryota > Metazoa > Chordata > Aves > Passeriformes > Sylviidae > Acrocephalus > Acrocephalus scirpaceus. Next base: position 8,944,094 of record OU383785.1, read on the forward strand.
CTTCTTCATAACTTGCGCACATTTTTCCTGTGGTTGTTTCTCTTAAAGGTGACACCAGATCTGCTGCCAGTGATGTGTCTGTAGTGCAAAACAGCTACGATGCAATTGAAGGTGGTGGCCTCATGGGTAAGGCTTTGGGAGTAAAATGGTTGTTATTATTATGGAACTTTTAAGAGTCTGGGAAAGAGACATTTAAGCATTTGTGTACAAACATGTACTTGGATCAATGCCTGTCTTGAAGCTAAATGCAAAATTTGAAGCATTGACAGTTAGCATGTCTTTGCCTGTGATATGTAAAGTAGGTGAGAGCCCTTTGCAAAGTTGATAGCAGATGTATTTTTTACACTTAAAAACTAAACAGGCAGCTCTCCTGTTGTACTAATGCCTCAAGGTACAGTTCCTCAGCAGTTAAGTATCTGTCTACTCTGCTTCCAGCAACTCCACATCATTCTCCTGCAGCCCCAAATCTTCAGATGAATAGAAGTGTTGGGTATTCTTACCCTGCCTTACCTCCAGGCTACCAACATACTCTTCCACCTGGAGCACCAGGAATGAATGCATCTCCTTTGCAATATCCAGATGGATCAAAACATTTCCACCAGGTAAAGATTTCTGGTTTCTATCTCAGTACTACCTCCAGTGGGGGTGTGTGAGTAAAGAAGTATTATGGTTGGTAGGTGTTGTGCATCCCTAGGATGCTGCTTCTTTTGTTCCCTGTTTGGGAACCATTTGTTGAAGAGGACAGACATAGCTCACAATTAATGCTTTTGCTTGTGCCTTGGTACCAGTTTGGAAAAGCTGTGTGCCTGCTCTTTGTGAAATGTTCCAACCTCAAATCTGTTCAGGATGTTTCTTTTGAAACTTTCAGCTGCTTTTGGCATGTTTCTCTTCCGTGGCATTGTTATTGTAAGCTGAAGTATTTGGGTTTTTTTCCCTTGAACTTTCAAAGTGAACTGACCAATACTTTCATCAGCTGAGCCTCTGTATTTCAAGTGCTTTATAGGCAATTTATGCTACTTTTTTCCTCTGTTATGTTACATGCAGAAGTGAAGTTCATGTGGCAGCCACTATTTCTGAATATATTGATACCATGGCAGTTAGTACATGAGCAAAACAAGCTGAAAGGGATACATATGTGGTTTTAAACAGACAGTGGGTTTCATCCAAGTAATTGGTGCTAATTTGTGAAATTTTATTTGACTCTAGCCTGCCCTAGGCACTAATCACTTAACTGCATCAATGGGTGGCCTGAGTCTACAGCAGGAAGGGTTAAGACCTGTGAATCTTCTTCAAGAAAGAAATATTCTTCCTACCACCCTTTTGAAGGCTCCTGTCCCCAACTTGCATGAAGACATCCAGAAGCTCAACTGCAATCCTGAGTAAGATTATGCATTTGTTATAATACATCAAAATAGGTGGAAGTATAAATTCCTACTTATAAACGTAACTTCACAAAATATTTTCTTAATTTTATGAGTAGAAAATATTGAAAATGGGCTTCACTGTGTTATGATAAAGGCAGTAAGTGGGCTTAACTGAAGAGGGGAAAAATCATTGTAGACAGTATGAGGAAAAATTTGTTAACTAGGCAGGTATAGATAGGTACGTTACCAAAATTTTATGCCTGGCAGTGAGTATGGATGAGAAGATATAAAACAGGAGTTAATTCAGTCAGTGATGCACACCAAAAAGATTGTGCATGAAGAAACATGGATGACCTCTGTATTGGAAAGTAACCATTTAAAACAATGGAGTAAATGAAATTTCAAACAAGAGGCTGGCAGTTAGTTAATAAATTATTCTCTCTGAGGAGACCAATCAAACTGTGTATAGCCAGGGACTCCTGATTTGCAAATATTTTTATGGTAGATAAAGGAAATAACAGTGCCTTTGTGACGTTCATGCAAACAAGCTGGACAGGATTTGCAAAACTGCCACATACATCTGCACTTTGTGGAAGCTGCTGAGTGCTCAAGACTCAGAAAATGATTGTAGGATTATTTTTAGTTACTAAGTTTTTTAAACCGCCTTTTAAACATTGCTGGTTCTTACTTATTCCAAAATACCATTTAGTATATAAAGATTTGGTGCAACTTTGAATATCGTTAGGCTTAACTTTGACTTGAGTGACTAAAATGACACTCAGCTCTGTGTAAAGAGCGTTTGTATAAAATAACAACTCAAAGTGTGTACTGTGGGTCAAGCTCAGACAGAAACAAAGTGATTTGAGAGAGATGGAGAAGATCTTTCATCTGGAAATGGAAATTCACCATTAAATCTCTAGAAAAATATACTGTACAACTGAAATCATAATTTATTTGAAAGCCTCTGAAAATAACCCTTTGTCCTTCATGTAGGTTGTTCCGCTGTACCCTGACTAACATTCCTCAAACTCAGGCCTTATTGAATAAAGCCAAACTTCCTTTGGGGCTCCTGCTTCATCCTTTCAAAGACTTATCGGTATGAGAAATATTCAAAACTTTACATGCTGAAGTATCAACTATGCCTTTACTAGAGTCCAGACAATGGACAATGAATTATAAAACAAGGGCAGGTACCTTGGCCCGCAAAAACTACCATAGTAACTGACATTTCCTTGTTCCATACAGATCATTGTAATTTTTCTCAATTATTTCTCTCTATCATTTTTAAACCTTCAGGTCTCACTTCTTAATAAAAAAGAGAGCCTCCCAAACATCAAAAAACCTAAAGCTTAAAGGCAGAATTTGGACTGTGATAGAAGACAACATCTAAATTCCAGGTTGTCACGTATCAGCTGGAGTTATTAATTTCAAACCTACTACTAATTCTAAACTCAAGACTTGACAAAATTGAAGGGATTTGGATGTCATGAGATAGCTGGAAGATTTTGAATTTAGCAGTGTCTCTCTTAAACATTGGGGGTTTTTCTCAGTTTAATTGATTTTTCAAAGATGGTGGGGTTTTTTTTCCCTGCTTTTTGATCTGTATTGGGTGCAGGACTCGCTCTTAAACCATCAGTGTTAAATTCAAGAATTTAGAGGCTTGCAAAGGGAATCTACACAATCAGATATGTTACAGTGCAGTTCCTACCTGTCATATTAAGGAATGCTGTGAGGATGTAGAAGTACTCCTCCTTTCAACAAGGATGCTTTGCCTCACTAGCCAGCACAGTGTAGGTGGTGTTGTTACCACAGATGAGCAGCTGCAGGGTGAGGATGCTTTAAAACAGGAAGCTTTTCCTTTCCAGCAATTGCCAGTGGTCACTTCCAGTATTATTGTGAGATGCCGTTCCTGCCGGACGTACATCAACCCTTTTGTCAGTTTCCTAGACCAAAGGAGATGGAAATGCAATTTGTGCTATAGAGTCAATGATGGTAAGTTTTAAATGTTGCAATTAACCCTTCCCACCTTGGCCTTTGAGACTGGAGTGTTGTTGGCCACATCAGTAGGGGGATTATTGTCAATCACACTGGGAGTCATGAGAAATGTTTCCCAGTGACAGTGGTGTCCCTAAAGAAATACTGTAAGCCCAAGTAGTCAGAGTACCCTTGCACAAGTGTGAGTGAGCTCCACTGCCTGATGTAGTTCTCCACGAGTTGCCCAACAGCCACAAAAGAGTTGATATATTTGTTTTAAAATGCAGCACAGCCAATACTAGTGTGAAATACTAATATATAAACTTACCTGCATAGTTCCTGAAGAATTCCTGTATAATCCTGTGACAAGAGTTTATGGAGAACCTCATAAAAGACCTGAAGTCCAGAATGCTACTATTGAGTTTATGGCTCCATCTGAATACATGGTAAGGCTTTATTTACTTATTCTGTCCCTTGGTTTTATTTTCAGAGGCAAGTCAGAGAAAGCTTTGTTTCAGAGGATGCTTTCCAGTTCAGTAGAACAGCTGTTGCTTTAAGGAGTGTATCTGACAGCTCATGGGGAGAACTTCAGAGAGTCCACTTCTAAACATTTATGATGTCAAAGTTGTTCTATATTTAGAATATGTAGGTATCTTCAGAACAAAACTAGAATTCTGGTATTACCAAATTAGAGGCAAATGCATTCAGAAATTTTAGGTATCATCTGTGTGTTTTAACAGTTTAAACTTGCAATGGAATGAATAAACCAAATCTAACAAATACTATTTGAGAAGTAAAGATAATCTTTTCTTTGCTCAGCTGCGTCCACCTCAGCCACCCGTGTACCTCTTTGTGTTTGATGTCTCTCACAATGCAATAGAGACGGGATACTTGAATACAGTCTGCCAGACCTTGTTAGACAATCTTGACTCGTAAGTACTTTTTTCTTAAAATATCCAGTTTTCATTCCTCTTAAGAAACTCGTGATAGACACCAACATGCCAGTCCTGTTTGAAAGACAAGTTTGCTAGTGTGGGCAAACAGTGGCCAGTGTTGTATTAAAATGTACTAAAAAGCTGTAGTCTTTTTCCCATCACATCTACACCAGTATAAAGGTAATTTTGAGGCTTGATTTTCAGTCTGACTTTTCTATATGCTTCATCAATCCCCAAAAGAATATAAGCATCATGTTTATGATATCTTTTGAACTTATCTAAGCTGAAATTTAGATAAGTATTTGCTGAAAGTCATACATCTAATAAACTTCTCATAAAATATATACTGTTTGAACTTATATAAACACTGCTTGGTATTTTGCTGTTTATTTCTTCCTTTTCTTCCACTTCTGATTATCCTCTTAAAAGGTTTTCACCTGCCTGCTAGGTGACTCTACCATGAGCTCCGTTTTTGTTGTGGTTTTTGTTTTTTTCAAAATGACTTAGTGAAGCTCTTGCAGTCTAGCTGTTAAACTAACTGCTTGGTAACAACCATGGAGAGATGCAGTGGATGTTAAAAAAAAAAAAAGCCTGCAGAAATAAAATTTCATATCATTGAACACCATATGTCTCATTTTCAGGCTTCCTGGGAACACTAGAACAAAAATAGGCTTCATAACGTTTGACAGCACAATCCATTTCTACAGTCTTCAGGAAGGTCTTTCTCAGCCTCAGATGCTTATAGTTTCAGATATTGAAGGTATGTAAAAATAATTTTTGTGATCAGTACCTATTAATGACTTCTGGTTGTGACAGCCTTTAAAAATGTGTCTGGTGGGAGTTTCTAGATCACACCATTATTCTCTCTAGTAATGACTTAGAAGTACCATATGTGTGAGTTTGTTTATGAAGACATCTCCGTGATGTCTGAGCAATGCTGTGGCTGCTCATGACTTCAAACATGAAGACAGCCTTCCTAACTTCTAGTTTAATTTGTACAATTCTGTAGATTCTTCTTGAAATCCCAACTACTGATGCTGGATACCTTTCTATAGATTTTCTTGTGGCTGATGCTTAGGGCTTGTCCTTCTGCCTTTCATTTCAAATTACCTTTCACTGAATGTTATGGGGCAGGGTAAAATGAACACTGGAAGTTTTTGCTATGTGATTTTATTTCATAGTCTTGATTATCCTTCAGCCCTGTAGATTGCTACTCTAACATGGGATTCTAGCCACAGAAATGCTTATGAGAAAAAAAAAGTCCACATAATTTTGTTTGCATGGGTTAATACACTGATACTGTGTATTTTTTTTCCATTAAATATTATGGTTGGCAAATAAAGTCAGGGAAAGCTTGATGTGTTTTTAAAAGATAACTCAAATATTTTTTTTCCCTTTCAGATGTATTTATACCAATGCCAGAAAACTTACTAGTAAATTTAAATGAAAATAAAGAGGTAAGAAGCAAGGACTTTCTTACATAACTAATGACATTTGCATAATTGTGGATATTTTGGTAATTCTTTGATTAATTAATGCTCATTAACATTTGCTGTTCAAATGATAGGTCTGAGGCAAAAAAAAAAAGGTGTCTTTTGTCTACGTCACTGTAAATTCTTGCCAACCTGAAACAAGACAATACTTCAATTTTTCTAGGACTTCCTCTTTACTGCCTTAATATTGGAAGTGTTAATACTTGGTTATGTTCAGCGAAAAGCTCTATATAAAGTAGAAAACCATGAAGACTCATAGGCCTAATACTGTTTTCTCACTTGTAGCTAATTCAAGATCTGTTGAAGACGTTGCCACAGATGTTTACCAAGTCTCTGGAAACTCACAGTGCTCTGGGGCCTGCACTACAGGCTGCCTTTAAACTGATGTCCCCCACTGGAGGTAGAATCACTGTCTTCCAGACACAGCTCCCATCTGTGGGAATGGGAGCACTGAAGTCACGAGAAGAGCCAAACCAAAGAGCAACAGCAAAGGTTAGGAAAGCAAAAAGGTTGAGAGTACTAACAACCCTGTTCTGTGCATGGAGATGGTTCTGGGATTTCCTCCTCTTGGTTAATTTTGTGCTTGTCTTGCTCCTTTGTTAAAGTAGCAGGAAAAACCAAGCAATATAAACACAAATTAATTACCTGATTTTTTTTTAATAATATATTTTTAATCAATGATGGGGAATTGATTATAAGTGTCCCTGAAAACAGGCAATAGATGTATGAATTAATTTGATTTTCCTTAGTATTTTGTAATAATCTACTGTGTTAACAGGATATACATCTGACCCCATCAACTGATTTTTACAAGAAGTTGGCCTTGGACTGCTCAGGGCAACAGGTTGCAGTGGATTTATTTCTTCTTAGTGGGCAATATTCTGACTTGGCTTCTCTAGGTAAGACATATAAAGATGTTTTGGGTCATGGAACTCTTGTATTTTGAGCAAATGCATAGAATCTATGTTAATATTTAGTAGATGAACCTGATTAGAATTAATCTAGTGTGTCAAGATATAGATTTGCCCTTGCTGAGCAGTGACAGTGAATAGAATAGAATGTAATCTTTCAGTCCTGATTTAACCTACTTATTTTCTTGCCTCCCTAAGTGAGTCAGGATTCTTATGCTACTGATATAAGTAGCAGAAATACTTTCTTCCTTTTATATGCCCTTTAACTATCAGGGTCATTGCCTTTAAAGCAAGTTTTATTAGCATTTTAATTATTCTTTTTTCTATTTGACCAAAATTTCAAGTGACAACAATTTCAAGTCAATGGCAAATTATTTCATGCCTGAAACTTATCACATACTAGAATATACAGTTGTGCTACATCTGTCTCTGTAGGCAGGTCTGTAATGGTGTATTTGAGTGATTTGCAGGTATGAACAATTTAATAGTTTAAAGACTGCAGGAGAAACTGTCTGCACTCTCCAATGTATACTGGTTTTGTTTCAGGTTGTATATCAAGGTATTCTGCAGGTAGTGTCTACTACTACCAATCTTACCATCATAAACACAACCCTGTCCAGGTGGAGAAATTGCAAAAGGAACTGAAGCGATATTTAACTAGAAAAATTGGGTTTGAGGCTGTCATGAGGATAAGATGCACCAAAGGTCTGAATTCACCTTCTTAGATTTTTGGGGGGTGGAGAAGAGGGAAATGGGTGCTCTTTGGGAATGTTTTCATTGGTATTCTAGCTGTTTTGAAACCAAAAGGCAAAGATTAGAAAAGTAAAATTCAGTACCAAGGATAAGACAATTTTTTTAAGACTGTATTTGCAGTCTGTTTTCTGGCATCCAAGTTCCTGTTTATAATGGTCAAAACTGGAAATTCTCCTGGACTACTATTTCAACCAGGGACTGTTTTTATAATCTGGATACTTTCTACTACTATGAATTGATTTGCCTTGCTAATTATCACTTTGTGCTAGGCTTTGTGGATTCTTTGGCTGAGTTGTCAGTTTGCAGTATTTACCTTTTCTGAAGATAATGTATATCATTGAGAGGGAACATTCTAGTACAGGCATATACATCGATGGCAGATCTGTGTATGGTGCCTGTACTTCACAGCTATAAAACCCAAACCAATTCATTATTATTTTCTAGGTCTTTCCATTCATACTTTCCATGGGAACTTCTTCGTACGATCTACAGACTTGTTGTCATTACCCAATGTAAACCCAGATGCGGGATACGCTGTGCAAATGTCAGTGGAAGAGAGTCTTACAGATATGCAAGTTGTTTCTTTTCAGTCAGCTCTCCTGTACACCTCCAGCAAAGGTAAGGTTAGATTGAGCCAACAGGGGCATTTGTAGTGTTGCTTCATAAAACAAGTATGGATGTTACAGTTTTCTTTTCTTGCAGGTGAAAGACGAATTCGTGTCCACACTATGTGCTTACCTGTTGTCACAACACTGAGTGATGTGTACCTAGGGGCAGATGTGCAGGCCATCACAGGACTCTTAGCCAATATGGGTGAGTGTGCTAAGAGTTTGTTTGGATAGGTGTGGATTGTATCCTTAAAGATCTGAGCAATAATCCTCTGGGAGGTGACATTAGAAGAAAAGATTCTCCCTCCTGAGAGTGCTTTCAAAGTCACAAAACTCAGAGTTTTGGTTTCAATGCTTGGCTTAGCTGAAGGGTCAGTAGAGTTGTATGTAATCACCTGGGCTTAGGCTTAGTCTGGTGCATCATCGTGGGCCCCAGCTTTTTTCTGAAGCACTGACTTCCCCTAGCATGTAGTAAAAGCTTAAGCTGCATCGACATACATCATAAAGTGAGAGAAGTTAATGTATGTGATTTATTCCTGCCCGAGGAGGGAGGAAACCCCTCTTATTTGACCCTTGTGCTGTGTTTTCAGCTGTGGACCGCTCGGTTTCTGCCACGCTGAGCGATGCTCGGGATGCCTTGGTCAATGCAGTGATCGATTCTTTAGCTGCTTATCGCTCCTCTGTGCTGAGCATCCAACAGCCCGGGCTCACAGCTCCCTTCTCACTGCGCCTCTTCCCACTTTATATACTGGCACTCTTAAAACAGGTAAGAGGGGAAAGGAAGGCAGGCAGGAGGACGATTGTTTGGCACGTCAGCCTGAAGTAAAAGGGCAGTTCTTTGATGGAGAATGATTTAGTTCAAAACTAGGAATTTAGAAGTGTGTGTGTAAAACCAAAAGTATAAATGTTTTAAGGAATGGAAGGGCAAAATGATAAAGACACTGACTAGTGAAGAGAATGTGTCAGGGTACTGATAGTGTTTTCTCAGGAATCTCAATTTTGTGCATTTCTGGAAATGTAGATCCACACAGCAGTTCAGTGTGGATTAGAAGAGAGCTGGGTGCTTGGCAGAGAGGGAGCTGGCTGGCTGTTCTTGCAAGAGGTTTAAAGCATTTCACTCACTGAGCATTTTGCTCAGTGTATTTTTTAATTGAATTTACCTGAATTGATACTAGAAGTCATTTAAGTGATGAATGAACTGGTTTCTTGGTTCAAAAAGTTTTGGATTCATACATCTTGATTAGGAATTAACCAGCATGTTCATACTGAGCTTTTTCATGTGAAAAGCTTGATAAGCATTTCATCCAGTCAGGTGGGAGGAGTGAGCCCTACTTTGATTTATAGCTTTTTTTGGTCCCAACAAGCCTGGACTATCTCTTTCTTGTAAATACAGACCTAAGATTCTGTACATTGAAGCCATGTAAACTGCTCCAATATTTATTCTTTTAAATGTCATCAAGTAGCATTTTTGAGGTGTAGGTTAGAGAGTATTTCAGGGTGCTTTCATCTCAACTGTGGTGCTCATTAGAAAGGATTGGTGGTGCCAGATCGAGCTTAATTCTAAAATCCAGAAATGGGAATGAGACTTGTATGATTTATATGTGAAACACTGAAGAGAACTATGAATAAAATACAATGAAAAAACACTTACGATACATCTCTAAAACTTAAGTTAGTAATAAGCAGTAGGCAACGTGTGAAATTCAGCTTATCTTGCTTTGCTTTAATGGTTAAACTAATTATCTGATTGTTTGCAGAAAGCATTTCAAACTGGGACAAACACACGTTTGGATGAGCGCATCTTCACCATGTGTCAGGTGAAAAACCAGCCCCTTGTTTACCTCATGCTCATGACACATCCCAGTCTGTACAGAGTCGATAATCTCACAGATGAGGTGAGTCTGCCTTGCTACATAATCTGTTTTGTCCCAAAGATTTGTGTGATGTGAAAGTAAATGTGTTAAAAGTCTCCCAAGTCTTCCATATTAAAGCTGCACAGCTAAAATGTAATGTTTCATATTCTCCCACTTGTTGCATTTATGCATTTGTTATTTGGAACTGGTTTGATGAATTCTGGAGAGAAGGTGTGCTTTGCTATGGATGGACAGGGAAGGTTTTTTCCTAACTTATTTCACCTTTGCCTTGTGTTGTTGTGCTATAAATCACATACACATAAAGACATCATAATGTGTTTCTTGTCCCTTTGTAGCTTCCTTTATTTTAAAATATCAAGCAGTTTTGAGAACAGGGAATGTTTATGTAAAACCCTGAACAATTTTGGAAATTACATCTTTAGTACATAACAAATTGGATATCCAGTTCTAGAACTAATTAACTAAGATACATTTGATGCAATTTACCCTGTCTAAATAAAACATTTAGATTTATTAGTAAATTACTAATGAATAAAGAAGATTATCACTTTAAGTCTGACTTGAGCTAAACTGAGAAAAACAATCCAGCTCCAGTATTCAGTGTAATAGATCCTACTCTTATTTAACATTCTGTTCTGATTTTTTGCATCAAGATGTGAACCACTGTTTTTCATCCTTCTTTTAGGGGGCTCTTAACATAAATGACCGAACTATACCTCAGCCACCCCTTCTCCAGCTGTCAGTGGAGAAGCTGAGTAGGGATGGTGCTTATCTTATGGATGCTGGCTCTGTAAGTTGTGTGGTGGTGGTGGGGATTTATAAAGTATCCAAGTTTACTTGGTATGTTCTTTCTGAGAACCGCAAATATGTACAGGACTGCTGAGGTGTGTTTTGGGTTGGATTAATGTTGTTATGATGGGTGTCTTTCAGGTGATGTTTCTGTGGATCGGGAAGAACTGTGGGCAGGGCTTCATCAGCCAAGTCCTTGGAGTTCCAAATTATGGCTCAATACCACAGAATATGGTACGTGCTTGCTCTGCACATCAGTCATACACAGTGCTGCCAGAATATCATTTGTATGAGAATTAAAATACACGACTCAGATATTAGCCCTCTAGTGGTACAGATCCAGGGAAAGAAATAATTTTTGTTACCTCTTGGAGTTTCTTCCCATGAAGACACAGTAGGAAGAGGCTGACAATGATTGAAATTCTCAGACCTGTGGGAGCAGACTAAGAACGCTTACAGTGAGCGCAGTGAGTTAGTGGGAAATCCTTTAATTTTGGCAACAAAACAGGAATCAATCACAGCTCAGTCATCACCATTTTGACAGCTAATTGCTGATAGCAGTTTAGTGCTCTTAACTGTTTCAAGCCCCTTCAAAGAAGACATGACTGAAACTATCCATCACAAAACCTATCTCTCTGGGTTTTCTTTATACCAAATGAGTTGGGCTAGTTTAAGTGTTCCTTTTACTGTTTTTCTTGAAAATACCCTCTTTGTATTAATGAAACCCTTTGGTTTTTAGACACATCTTCCAGAACTTGAAACGGCAGAATCCATCAGAACACGAGCTTTCATTTCTTGGCTGAGAGAACAGAGACCTTTCTTTCCTATACTATATATAATAAAGTAAGTGGTTTTAACAGTCTTTTTGCTTCTTCAGCAACAATACATACTTGGATATCATATACTGAACTTTCTCAATGGAATTCTTAACAATAGTGTGTGCTGTGCCTGACAAATTTGACTACAGATATGACTTATGAGTTATCTCCAATTAGAATTTCAAAAGACTAAAAAAGACTTAAATGTCACAGAAGAATCTTTAGGTAATGTCAGATAAATGAAAAAAGTACTGATAAGAGCATTTATTAGGATTAATCACTACTAAGGACTATTTGAGATCCTCTTTTCATATGTCCTTAAGCTCTTGAAATGTCTTGCCACTTGACCTGTAACTTTATTAATGCATGGTACTCCATGGCAAATGTTTATTCCACTCAAACACTTCTATTTTTGTTTTTAAGGGATGAGAGTCCATTGAAATCAAGTTTTCTGCAAAATATGATTGAAGACAGAACAGAATCAGCCTTATCATACTATGAATTCCTCCTTCATATACAGCAGCAAGTGAATAAATGAAACACTAGCCTTTGGCTTACTTCTTTAAGGAAAGATTTTGCAGTAAAGAATGATTGTGCTTGTAATACCTTCATTAAATCTGTGGCCTGAGGCAGTTGATGAGAAGTTCTCACTGTGATTTCAACGAACTAAAGCAAATAAAGGACCACATCTGAGAATCAAATGTGCAACTACGTAATATTGTACCTTAAAAAAAATCAAACTGTTGGAACTGGTTGAGCACCTTTAATTTGCTGCAAATCGTGTTTTTACTGTAAGTAGTTGCAGCATGAAGTATATTTACAAAGGCAATACTGAGAAGGTGAAATACATTTTGTAAAATAAAGAGTTCTTTGTTGTTCAAAATGTATATTTCTGTAACTTTTTTTTTTTTTTGCTGCTAGATATAAAACCTCACAATACTGATCATGATTTGCAGGGAAATTCTTTCTAAGTGCATCCAGTGATTAGAGACAGAGCATCTCCATGTTCAACTTAATGCTTAAAGTAGCAATGAAAGAAGTGTTCATTGTGAAATGAACAAATGCTTATGAAGTGTAGAATCCAGTGCTTGGATTGGATTATGGCTAATAGGACTAAAGGTAAGCTTAACCTGGATAAGGTGGCTGAATTTGTTGAAGCTTTTAATAAGTCATTATTCTAATTTTAAAAACAGTGGGGAAGAGTGGGCCCTACATGAGACAGATTTTAAAAAGTCATTGGTTGAGTTGGCAGCAAAAGTAGACTTAGGTAGATGGTAAGCTTTGCTTTTCTTTAGTAAAAGGAACAGTTTTAATTTCAATTTATGAATGGTGTGAGAGGGGAAGAGCAAGGAAGGTTATCTCAGATCTTGTTTGGTTTATGTTCAGTAGACTTTTGGCTCTTGTTTACATTAAGTGATTGTTGGGCCCCTCAGATCTGATGTTTCTGAAGCAAGTTTGTTGGCAGTACTTCAGACCAAGTGTTGGTCTGCAACACTGAATATTCTGACATTAAAACTGTAAATTATTTTTCAAAGAACAAAATTATTATATTGCATTTGAAGATTTGTATATGGTTGCAGACATGCCTGAAGTTTTCAAAAGAAAGGGTTTTTGCTGCAGCTGTGTAATGAGCCCAGGTCCAAGGTCAGTGTGCACCAAATAAAAGCTTTAAATATACTCTCAGATCCTGCCAGACATACAAATCAAAGCTGACATCAGACTTGAAGTAAAAATTTATATACAAAAAATATTTAAATAATTTTATAGAAGTGTATTGATAATTCTTGTTTTCAAGATAAAGCTATTGATAGCTACCAATGTAAAGAGTATTTAAGTTACTGTATTCCGATGCCCATGGAAGTGTTGCATATGGAAAAATCTTGGTTTGCTTTTTTATTTAACAGTGGTAAAGGTCTTGCAAAACCTACTTTCTGGGGCAAGTAACTTGAAGAGGTAAAACACTTGTGAGTGGTCAAATGTACTGTGCTTAGGACATTTGGAGATACAAATGTCAGTAGGGTCAACATTTGGGTAAACATTTGCTCCCATTTCAGGCTGTAGCTGCTCGTGATTGTCAGGAGTTGCCTTACTTTAGGGGAGGAGTTCCTTGGGAGAAATTGTTCTTGTTGAGCACAAGAAGGTAAAGTTCAGAACAATGGCTAAAAGAGCATGAAAAGATTATTATAGAACCAATTTAAGCTTCCCTGTCTGCTGCCTCTGTAGCAAACAGGAATATATTTACTTGAACTGCTTTACAGAGAATTGCACAGTTTCTAGTTATAGTGAAGAGGTGTCTTTTAAGTTTTGACAGTCTGATTTTTTTTTTTCCCAGGGAGGGGGAAAGGGGTCTCTTCATTTAAAGCATAAATGAAACCTCTGCACTTGCATAGGTTCTGCCCTAAACCTTGTGGTCTGGGGTATGTTATTGCTCAGATGTTGAATTGAAAAACATCCTTGCATCAAATAGCCCACCCAAAGTCTGTTTCTTACTATGACTGTATTTTGCTACTATATCTCTTTTTTGAAGAAACAGAAATACTGGAGATTGCCTCGTTGCTTTATGTACACCAGACTAATGGCTGAAGACGTCAGTATTCGTGGCAGTTAACAAGTTTGAATTTGAGTCCCTAAGTTTTACAGAGCAAAACATGATAAATGAGTCAGATGAACCCTCTCGGAGTTCTCTTCACTTTGGAAAAAATTCTGTATTGAACTTTGTTAGTTTATTCCCTCGCAGTGGGGAAGGCCTGCTGGTTCACTTGTACTGCTGTAATGGCAATACAGGGAACATGAACACACACTACCTGTGATTGCATTTTTACAAACAATTGAAAAATGAGGACACTGAAGATGGACTGCAAAAGTAGGCAAGAGTGGCTCTGGTACTTAGATCTCAGCACAACTCTACCACTGTAAATGTGTGGTAGAGGTGTGTCTCTCTTTGTAGTTGAAGACTTTTTTTTTAAACTATTTCTGTATTTGACACATTAGTGTTCAGCCAACATTGTTATCATCCATTTTACTTTGCTTTCATTATTGTTTTTAAATTAATATATTTGAGTCTAAGTCCACATAGACTGTGTTGCAATAACTAGAATGTTTCACTTTTATTTAGAATTAATTTCTTAACAGAATTTAATCAAAGATGCAGAATGGCTGTTAAGTTAAGGGACCATTAAATGTGATTTTAAGGTTCTGTTTACTATTATGGATGTAATCCTTACAGTAAATTTAATTTTGTAAAGTAGTGTATAATATTGTAATATTAAATCTTTGTTCTCTGAACTCAAAGATTTGATCTTCAGTATGAAGTTATAAATCTTCCCCCTTCTGAATTTGAGACAGGATTTACTTGTCCTCCTTTTTACAGTTTGTAATTTTCACTGTTTTATTCCTGTAAAAAGTCATTTATAACACATGCAAATGCTTATTTTATCTGTGCTAATTTATCAGATTTGGCTACTCAATAAAATTAATTGAAAGAACTCATGCCAGTCCATCACTCCTTTCTTATAAATAAAAATACAATAATGTATTTAATCAATTGAGATAAATATCATGTTGGTCACAGGAACCATCTGACAGTGATGGTTGGAATTAGCCTTCAGCAGCATTCCAAGATGGTGATCAATTTTATTTTAGGTAATTCTGTATCTTCATTTAACATCCCATTATTTCAGCAGCTTTTTTGTAAAAGCCATTCCATCTTAATGCTTGCAAATTTTTTTGAGATGTGTCACTGCTGCCTCTGGCCCATCATAGACTAGTTAATGCACGAGCTTGGTAGTCTAACTTCTCTATTTAACTGGTTTTAAATACAGAATTCTCTCATTCAGTATTGTAGAAATATTAATTGGACTTGACAGCTCTGGGTTTTTTTTTTTCCCCAATACATATAACTGTCCTGCTGCTGCTGAACTCCACCACTCCTGTTGTGGCTTGGGCGTCAGCCGGCACCTGTCCTGGCACTGGGCTGTGGAATTCCCGGCTCTCCCAGTCCTGCTCCTGTGGAAGTCTCAGGTGGGGACTGAAGCTGTTGTGCCAGGGCTGTCCAAGGCGATGGTGCACATGGAACCCTCTGTGTCATTTGGTTTGGCTGTGCTTTGCCATGGGGCTCTTCAGGTAAGGGAAGAGTAATGTGGCATTTTCATCACCTGCCACACACAAGGAGAGGTGTAACGGACTTTTAATGTACATAAAGATGAACATTATGCCAATTGCATCTCATTGGAAAGAAGTCAACACGCTCCCTGTTCTATAATGCCGATAGCTTTGGCGTCCTCGAGACGTGTTTGTCTGTTGGTGTTTCCTGAGTGTGCACCGTCACTCCCGCGGCGGTGCAGTGCCAGGGTCGGAGGCTGCGTGTGCAGCGGGGACAGCGCCCGCCCTGGCTCGGGGTGTCACCGTCACCCGGGTCCCCTCAGCGCCACCACCGCCCCTTCCCGACCTCACCTTGCACCGTTACGTCACTTCCGAGTCCGGGGCGGCCATCTTGAGTGCGGGCCCCGCGCCGCCAGCGAGGGCCGTCCTTCTGCCCCTACGCAAAATGGCGGCGCCCGCTTCAGCGGCTGGAGGGGGGGCGGTGCCGGCGCCTGCGCGCTGGGCGGGGCGGGCCCGTGGTGCCGGGCCTGCGGTGCCGGGGATGGCGGACGGCGACGCGGGAGCGGTGCCCACAGCCCCGGGCCCCCCCGCGGGGCTCTCGGCGTCCCAGCGCCGCGCAGAGCTGCGCCGCAGGAAGCTGCTTATGAACTCGGAGGAGCGGATCAACCGCATCATGGGCTTCCACCGGCCCGCGGCGGGCAAGGGTGAGCCCCGTGACGGGTGCGGCGGGGCTGTGTGAGGGCTCCGGGGCTGCGGTGACGCCTCGGCCTCTCCGGCCGTGACCGCTGCCCGCGATCCCCTGGTGAGCAGGAGCGGCTGGTTCCCCGCAGGGACAGGGCCGGCTGCCTCCCCGGTCCCTCAGTGCCGCCTTCGTTCGTAGGGATGCTTCAAGCAGCACGACCTGCCCTGCTCCGCGAGGGACCCGCCCATAAAATCACTGTGCCGTCACTTGGGCCCAGCACGGTCCCTATATAGGAGCATACAAGCTGTCATTTCATTGCAAGTAGTTTTTTTTAGTTGAAGAAACGATGAGCCTCCCCCATGTTTTTAGTCAGTAGCTGCTGGTTTTCATAGCTGGCTTTTTATAGCAAAGTTATCTCACATTTGGATAGTGACATAGATGTTTTTGGTTGGCATGCAGAATTTTCTTGCAGAACCATATCCTAGGTAGCGCTTAGTTACATCTCTACATTCTTCAAGTGGGCTGTCTTGTCAGGAAAGAGTTCTCAGATTTCGGTTTACAAGGATGCCCATAAGCCATGAATCAGGCTGATGTAACACTGAAAAGTACTCCTGAAGTGTTAGTTCTTGCCCTCTGGTAGGGTCAGACATGTTCTTGATTTGGCTGTTGTTCTCTGCCATCACTTCCCTCTCTCTAAGATGGGTTTGATAAAGAGCAGGTTAACACTGCCCTGCCTCTGACAGTAGACAGCAAGCTAAAGTGCACTTCTGTTGTCTGCTTATTTGTCAAGTATTAGTGCTCTTCTGGTTGATTCACTTTCTGCAAATCTTTGTCTTTTTTTTAACGTCAATCCATGTATTTGCATCTTTCTGCTTGTGCATGCAGTGCTGTCGCTTAAGGAAGTTCAGTGTTTTAATTTTTCTATTGCAGACTGACAGCTTCAACTTCTGACCTGCATTGCACAGCTTTATGTTTTGTATCTGCTCTGTGAAGAGTGCCCTCTTTAATCATAAATCTGTCTTTTCTCTTGGGAAGCAGAGACCCAGGATCCTGATCCAGTATAGCTGAAGTGTTGTTCCATGTACCTGGTATGCATAACACTGTGTTTTTATTTTTCTTCCTTAGATGATGAAAGTCACACAGAATTAAAGCTTCAGCACGAGCAAGATAAATCAAGCTCCCTTCCCATTCCTTCAGTTTCTAAGCGGATTGTGCTTGGTGATTCTGTGTGTAACGTGACAGGCTCAGCTGACCACGCAGGCAGCATAGCAGAGCTCAGAGGGGACAAGGACTTGTTTGGTAAAGCCCCAGAGCTGGTCACCGAGGGGACAGGCGAGCTCCGTCAGCGTCACAGGGGAGAGCTGCCCTCTGAGGCTGCACCACGGCCACCGAGACACGGCTTGGAGCAGTACCTGTCCAGGTTTGATGAAGCTCTGAAGCTGAGGAACCAGCTGATGAGTGAGAAGCCAAGCCAAGAGAATGGGAATGCAGCGGAGGAGTTTGACTCTTTCCGCATTTTCAGATTGGTGGGATGTGCTCTGCTCGCCATCGGGGTCAGGGCTTTTGTGTGCAAGTACCTGGTGAGTTCAGGGACACAATCCTGCTGGGCTTGGCTGGTTAATGCAAATTATTGGGGAATATCTGGGGCTGAAGTCTATCGGTAATGACCAAGTTGGGAACTTCAGGCACTCTTTAAATTTCCAAAAATTGTATAAAACCTAAAAAAATTGCGGACTTGTATGAGATTAATCTGCTACCAACACAGGCACTGTGTAAGCACTGAGAGCAGCATGTTTGGTCTGTTGCATTTCAGGAGCAGATGCACTGGAATAGTTGTTGCAGCTTAAGTCTCCTGCAAGTCTATTCCCGTCTTGGTGAGCATATGAGTCAGCTGCTCCTCTAGTTCATGGTCTACAAAAATATAGAGTAAGAATAGAGTTCCCATCTGTGGAAGAGTCCAAGGCCAGGTTGGATGGAGCTTGAAGCAACCTGGTCTTGTGGAAAGTATCCCTGCCTATGGAAGGTGTTTGGAATGAGATGGCTTTTTAGGTCACCTTCAGCCCAAACCATTCTGTGATTCTAAGAATAATAGTTGTACCAAGATAAGTAGATCCTACTCATTTATCAGCCTGGGAAAAGTTGTTCCTCAGTATTCCCAGTACCTGCCAGAATAGTAGCACAGGGGTGTGAGGTGCGTGTAGCTGTCCACCTCCTGGATCCCTGGGCTCAGTTTTACACACTGGTTCAGTTTTATACTTTGCTGTTCTCTTCTGCCATTTCAGGTCTTTAGGCTCAGAGAATACAGGGCCAAACCTTATTTTTGGCATGTAACTTCTCTACTTAGATTTGTAGTGTTCAAGAACAATGTTGCTCTGTTCCACAAATTAAATTTTACCTACTAATTTTCTTTTATGACTTAGGAAACATTAAATCTTTGTGTTTTTTAGCTATTGTGACCAAGTTAATTTTTATATATTCTCTTCTGTTCCTTCAGTCAATATTTGCACCATTTCTTACTCTACAACTTGCTTACATGGGACTGTCCAAGTACTTTCCAAAGGTAATTTTTTTTCCAGAATTAGATTAATTTGAAGTGTTTTCAATTTAAACTTGTGTTTAGATTGTATTGTTTTAGGACCAATGCATGTGAAGTATTCTTCCTGTGTTTTAAGCTGTAGAGTTGAATGACCAGTGCTGATAGTTTATAGTAGTTTTTAATCTTTCCAGATTTAGTCCAGGATCTTTTTTAATGTTGCAGTGAAAACACGGACTAGCAGCTTGTGTAGCTGTAGCCTAATAAAAAGCATCTGACCAGGAAATCCAGGTAGTTCTTTCATGTCTTCAGGAAACTTGTTTTTCTTCTAGACCATGCTCTTCTCTGGTTATTATTTGCTTTGCTAAGTAGTTGTTCTGCATGTAATATCTGGATGAAATCTGGGAGAGTGTTTGCTTAAAAATGAGGCAGAACGTTTAGTTTTAAGGGCTCTGCATTCCACTGCTGGTATTGGTTTGAAAGGCAGCTTGAAATGAGACATTTATTTGTGTGTGAAACTTGCTGCTTATTAGCAAGATTTGCTATACCACTTGCTTTATATATTTACAACAGGTAATTGTGCTGAAGTATTTGTTAGGTTGATGATTTTGTCAGGTCTGTGGTGCAGAGTGGGATTGAATGATGTTCAATCCGTAGTTAAAAGGGGAAATTTGCATTTTAAAAGGAATAGTAGATTACTTGTAGAAAATCAGAATAATCAGCAGTTGTTTTGTAGTTAAGTATATTATAATAGTCATTCTAAGCTGATGTGTCACAACACAAAACAGTAAAATTAGCCTTAGATTTGCACCAGCTCATCTGCTACATCTTCTTGATCTTGTTTCTGGTCTACTTAAAATCAGCTCTTCAGTTTCAGAATTCAAAGTTCCCTTCCACAACTTGCTTTTATTGCAGTTAGACCTGGGTAAGGTCAATCCCTTTGTTAACCTTCATTTTTCTCCCATGAAACACAGAAATATTCTTGAAAGCATAATTTAGTTTCTATTAAATTAAAATATCCAGCTAGTATAATCAAATTATTAGAATTCTCAGCCACTGTCACCTTTTCCTGCCTGTCAGACTTCATCCTTGGGATTCCTCATCTTAAGGATTGAACAGCTTTCAAAAGCTTTTGGAGCATTTCTGCTCATATCAGAGGATAAAAGTGCCAGATTAAGTTGTTCTAAACCAGAAACAGTTGGATTTCAACTCTAAATAATTTTTCTGTTAGAAAACTTAGCAGTATTTATGCGGTTTTGAGCAATCTGGTCTAGTGGAAGGTGTCTCTGCCCATAGCAGGGGGTTGGAATGAGATGAGCATTAAGGTCCTCTCCAACTCAAACCATTCTGAGATTCTGGTTTTTGCTGAACAGTGTGATGAGATTAATCCAAATCTTACAGTGGAGATGCTAGGCTTGGCTTCTCACACCTAGATTTCCCTTGTCTGGGAATGTTCCCACTCAGGCAGGAGCAGCTGCCCAGCCTCGTGTCTCAGCCTGCTGGGAGCAGTAGTGTGAAGGAGGCAGAATATCTGCGATGAGTTTTATCTGCTGTTAAGCAGCCTCTCACTCGGCTCTGGTGGATCCATCACAGCAGGAATCTGTGTCTAGGATAAGTGCTGTGACTCCTGGAGCGTGTCTGGACAGAATTAATCCAAACCTGCTACTCCTACCAAACAATTTGGAAAGTGAAAAATTGGCACAACATTGGTGACATGTAAAGCAGAACTGGATTAGAAGAAGTAACATGATACTGGTTTTTCTTTCCTTTTTAGTGTGAAAAGAAGGTGAAAACAACAGTACTGACTGCTGCTCTTCTCCTGTCTGGAATCCCTGCAGAAGTGATCAGTCGCTCCATGGACACCTACAGCAAAATGGGAGATGTTTTCACAGACCTTTGTGTCTATTTCTTTACTTTTATCTTTTGCCATGAACTTACTTTGGTTTTTGGCTCTGAAGTACCATGATGGCTGTAGAATTCCACACAGTAGCTACACTAAAGCTTTCTGGACTGTGTTCCTTTAACATCTGACTGTGCAGGCAGGTCTAAACCTTCATTAAATTTCTTACCTGTTGGAATGCTTGAAAGGGGCCTTAAATCCAGTAATTTTGGGAAAGGGAGAGCAGGGTCCCTGACTACCAGTTGTGTCAGTTCAGTTTATTTAAATACTGTGTCTGTGTATTACAAATGTGAAGGCTAGGATGCAAATGTCAGTGGATGATTTATTTGCTTTAGTTAGATGATGCCCTTCTCAGCTTCCTTCATAAACATTTACAAAGCTGCCTTTGTTCTTTTCAGTGAGAACTAGAAGAGAATTCCCTTCAGCAGAACCATATATATGTGTATATCCTGTATGACTGTAACTAACAAGACCTGCTCATTTTTTGGTGTTTCCATTTTTTTAAAGAAAGCTCTAAAGAAAAGAAATCCCTGTATTCTCTTCAAATATTCAAGTTCAGAATGTTGAACCAAGTAGCTGCTTCTGGAGAATGTTGGTGAAACTTGCCACTTCGTTGTCGTTATCCTTGGCTTGCTATACATTACTTGTGATTGTAATTAATTTAATTTGATGATTATTGTGGAAAAGAGCTAAGCAAAACCAACAAGAAGGTCCTGGTGCTTATAAAGGTCATTAATCAAAAAGTAAGAAGAAAGAGAACTAATTGCATCTGTTTATGAGTTTCCAGCAACCTAATGCTAGTACAGCTCACACCTGTGCGGATACCTTTTTTTAATTTAAACAGTTCATCTCATGAGAAATTTTATATATTGGCACCCCTGCTGCAGTATCAAATCTTTGCTCTAGTATTTGTAAAACTTGCAAGGGAAACAATTTTGTTTTCAATCTCTTAGAAATTTTGCACACTGAGAGGAAGGGTCATTCCAAATAGCCAATTTAAATGCTGATCATCTCTGAAAATCTCTGTTGAAGGTAAATTTGGTAGTGTTTTCAGCTTGTAGTTTCCTGTTTAAAATCTGGAGTTTCATGTAGGATAGGCTGATGCCTATTTTTAGCATGGTAAACCACATATTTAACTTGGTATTTGCCTGCAGAGATTTTTTTAGGGAGCAGATGTGTTTGATTGTACCTCTCTAAATGGCCCAGCTTTCAGCTGATTATTCTCTGTTAAAGCTTCCTCCGGTAATTTTAGTGATGCATTTCTGACTTTTAAATTAGATACATGTTTGTGCCCTGAATACAAGAACCTTATGTTTTGATTTGACCATTTTCATACTTTTTTTTAACTGGTTATGTTACAGTGAGTATTGTATTACAGATGTACAGGGCTGGACTGCAGAAAATTCTGACTTAGGTCTATTAGCACAGATATTGATTCAGCAGCTTTAAATTTATTTATATTAGATAGTAATTCCAGAAAATTGAAATTACAGTAATTTAAGTTTGAGATATGTAAATAATGAGTCTGCTCAAAAATTACTTGTTCCGATTCGCTATTTATATTCCCAAATGTAATACAAATACTTTGGAAAAATCCCTATACCGGTACCTGCGAATAACAGAGGATTTTTAATCCTCAGCATAAAAACGTTAATCACGTAAATACTCTTGCATGGGAAGAAGCACCAGGAAGGGCTTATGCTTAATTAATAAATCTCGGTGAAGAAATGGCGCTCAAGAAAGTACCTTTGACCAAGAAACCAATCTCTTTTATTCCGTTTTTACCTTACCTCTGTTGGTGTACATAATTCTATTTAATGTTTATTGCCAGACCGATTGTTTTCTATTAAAAGCCTATTTGTTACCCGCTTCCTTGGCGCTGCGTGCGGCTGGGCCGGGGCGGGCTCGGTTCCCGCCCCCGGTTCGTGTGCCCGGGGCGGCGCTGCGCCCTCCGCCCGCCGGGGGGCGCCGGCGCGGGGCGCGGGCCGGAAGGGGCGGCGCTCCCCGCCGGGCTCTCGCCGTGCGGGCGCGGAATGGCCGCCGCCGTGTAGCGGGAGCGCCGCCGCCATGGGCCGCGAGTCCAGGTGAGGGAGCGGCGCCGCCGCCTCGCCCGCCCGGGGGTCGTGGCGCGCTCGGGGATGGCGGCTCGCTCGGGGGTCGTGGCGCGGTGAGGCGGCCGGGAGGGGGACAGAGGGTGGCGCGGGCTCTCCCGGCCGGCGGGCGCGCTGAGGCCGCCACGGCAGGGCCCGGGCCCGGAGCCGGCCCTGAGGGGCAGGACCGGGGACTCGGGGCTCCGAGCGGGGACCGAAGGGCCGCGGGTCCCAACGCTAGGTGGGGCCGAGTTGTCGGGGTTCACCGGCACCGACCTCGCGGCGCCCGGAGCACCTCCGGCCTTCGCGGGTTTGTTCCAAAATGCCATCAGCCACGTAGGGGGATTAACTTGGTTTAGTTGTTTTTTGTTTGTGCCTTTTGTAGTTATGCAGGATTACGTATCTTTTGCCCTCTCACAGCTGATAAAAGCACCTGATTAGGGTCATAACCAGCTCGGCAGTAATGTGCCCCAGTGCTCTGTGTGTCTCTGGCCAAGCCTGTGCTCCAGATGATACGGAGCTGTTCACACCTATCAGGCTTTAAACTGATTCCGCAATTTCCAAGTGCTGTCGGGCATATGCCTCTGTCTTGTAGTTTAATCAGATTTTAACACTAAAGCTGACACGACAGTCCCCATATGCAGTTGTACTACACTGTAACAGCTCCCAGGTCCATAACGGAGATTTACACCGAGAGAGACAGATGACTTGAAATTTTAACAACCACCTTAGGCACAAATTAGTGATCTAGTGCAGAGCTGGGGACTCCCACAGATCCATCTAAATTAGCTGCAGATGAGCTGGGGCAGCAGTGGGCAGTGCAGGGCACCGTTAGAGCCTCCTGAATTGAAAGCCAAGCTCTGGCACTCCAACCAGCAGGACTCCCTTGTTTGTCACAGTATAGCTTCTCTGCTGGAAGTGACAAGGTTCTTCTGTTTGGGCTAAAAATAATGTTAAAAATGGGTTTAAACTTGTATTAATTTTCTGTTTTAACATACAAAAAGTTTTAAAACTGAAGAAATGGTAAGAGGGTGAAAGTGAATAGTGGGTGGAGATGGGTGAGGGCCGTTTGTGCTGGGGTTGCTGGAATGAAGAAATGTTCCTCACACTGGGGCTTCTACAACCTGAAATAATTTTTTTGGCTTTATTGCACACTATAGAGAAAAAAAAACTTCCAAAATAAAAGTAGTTCTCTAAAACAAAAAGAAAGAGAAGCATAGAGCAGATCCCATGGCATTTTGTGATGGAGATAGAAAAGTCTCAATGCTGATGGATATTCTTTGCACTCATTCTGCTGATAGGCAGGATGTGGGTATGTGCTGCTAACTCCAAGTGCACATGGTGCCTAAATATAGCACATAACATAGACTAGATATAAATACACTGCTATTTTTAGAGCTGAACTATTTTAATATTACTATGGAAGTGAAACAAGGTGTTGGTGGGCTTAAAGTCTTGCCTTCTCTGCTTCTTCCTGCTTCTCAAGCATACTGCTGGGCTTGTTAGGAGAAAGGGTCTGTGGATCCTGAGCCACAGGAGAGTGAACAAGGGAATTATTCTGGCATGGTGACCGAGTATCTTGGATTGGAGGAAGAGGAAATGGTCACAGTCAATGTCCTTCTGACTTCTACACTCAGCTGAAGAGTTTCCTAGAAAATTCCTAGCCCTGCTCTGCCCCACAATGTGGTTGGGATAAGAGCATTAGTGAGGGGAGGAAAGGAGACACCCATCTCCATCACACACCCTTCAAGCCTTTCTGACTTCTGACAGCTTCTGTTGTGATATTTGATATTACAGAATTTCTGTTGATGTCAGGATTGTAAAGGCACTGACCACAGCTGAGTCACATCCTCAGAGGTTTATGTTTCTTTAATTCCAGTCTGACAGCTTTCCCACTGAGCAGAGGTATAGTTTACCTGTCTTACATGGGTAAACATTTATCGTATAAAAAGCAACAAAGAGCAGTTTTGTTTGCTTGACAAATTTTGGGATAGCTTCAAAGAGCCTTCAGCTATTCCTATACATAAAATAGAAATCAGTGGATTTCTGAAAACGAAATTGTTCTTGATGTTATGGTGTTTTCATGATGTGCTTATAATAGTACTCTAAAAGAAAATCATGATCAAATTAATCCTTCTAATATCAGCATTATTAAGACTGTATATGCATATTATGTATCTTATACACATATAATGTATATTAATCAGTTTGACAAGATGATTACAAAAATTTAGACATTTAAAAAGTCCAAGGAATTCAGTTAATTTTTTTGCTTGCTTGCCCACCTGACAAACACCTTTTAACTGCACACGGTTCTGGTGCTCACACTCGGTGCCTGTGCCACGCAGGCATTATCGGAAGCGCTCTGCGTCCCGGGGACGCTCCGGGAGCCGTTCCAGGAGCCGCTCACCGTCGGACAAGAGGAAACGCGAGGACAGGCGCTCCAGGAGCCGGGATCGGGATCGCAGGCGGGAGAGGTCGCGCAGCAGGGACAAGAGAAGGTCCCGCTCGCGGGACAGAAAGCGTCAAAGGTATGACATCAGCTCTGGTCAAAGTAGCTAAAAGTGCCTGTCCGCTGAGTATTGATGTTCTGCCACTCCAGTTAGTTCTTTGCTGATGTCTGTGATGGATTTCACTACGCTTAAGGCTATTTGCTTATTAAATGCTTTTGGGCTTGCTGGTGCTGGAGTTTGTAAGTTCTTAGTGGTCTTGAGGACTGGTGGGTTCCTTTTACAACCTGTTCCTCAATGGAAGACTCAAGTTATACTATGAGCATGTCCTAAGACAATTTTGTTGCATGTCAGGCGTTCAAGGAGTAGAGAAAGGGAACGGAGCCGAGAGAGGAGACGATCCCGGAGCCGAGAGAGGAGGCGCTCAAGGAGCAGGAGTAGAGGGAGACGGTCTCGGTCCTCCAGTCCAAGCAAGAACAGGAAAACAGAAAACAGGTATTCTTGTGTTCTTGGCTTTAGAAATGTGTAAAAGCTTACTGCAGGTCATTGTCTTTTAAATATATCTTGATAAGGTTTTCAGATATAATTGCAAACAGCATTTAAGGCTCTGCTGTAAAATGAGTGGGAAGTCCGTAAATGGTAGCAACAACAGTCTGTATACAGCATAAGTAGTGATGGCACTCTAGAAATCATGGCAAGCTGGAATCACAAAGGGAGTAAGTGTATGTTTTGTATTAGAATAGTCCAAAGAAAAAAGCTTATTGATACTAAATTAGCTAAAGGGAATTTTATACTTATTGTCATAAGCTAGCACAAATTTGGTTTAGATGCTTTCTTTTTAGTTGGAAGCAAGTAAGGATAATAAAAGCTGTGATAAATGGGTTTTGTATTCAGTGTAGGTCTGCCTTTTACATTTGCATTACATGAGTAGCTTTTCCCAGGGAGAAGAGCTTTTGCCTGTCAGCCAGGACAGTGTGTTTAGGGGGATGCTCACATTTCCATGGCAAGATGCTAGATCACTTTACCTTTCTCTAGAAATTCCGCAAACAGGAAATTTGTTCTGTCTCTTTTCTAAATGCCGACTTCAAGGAGGTGTAAAATAAAGCCCAGAACAACTGGAGTATCAATTGTAAGAGCTCTGAAAATGAAGTCTGCAAAGAAATGAGAAAAACATGTGAATCGGTGGATTGGGTTAGAGTCTACATTACTGGTAGTTAGAGGAAGTAATTCCATGACATGGAAAGCTTGTCTGGGAAGCAGTGTGTTTTGTTTGAAAACATAGCAGGGTGATTATAGTTCTGTTTCTGTCTAGAATATATGTATCTTCCCCCTGAGAAAAGCTGTAATATTCTAAGAAACATTTGATCTTACCTTTCAGATCAAGATCTAAAGAAAAGACAGAAGGTGTGGAAGTTTCCAAAGAAAAGAAAAAAGACAAAGATGACAAAGAGGAAGAGAAGGATAAAGATGCTACCACAAATGCTGTGGCCACTGAGGTAGAGACTTCTAATATTTGTAAATTTAAAAGATAAAGAATTTAACCCAGGAAGTTTGTGGATGTCCAGTCTTCTACAGCTTGCTCACTCAATAGTTGCATTTGTTTAAAGAAGCATATAAAGCCAGCAGCCATTAATTTTCACTTTTTGGTTGGTTTTTGTCATAGAATTTTGATCAGAACAAACTAGAAGAAGAAATGAGAAAACGAAAAGAAAGAGTGGAGAAATGGAGGGAAGAACAACGCAAGAAGGCAATGGAAAATATAGGAGAGCTAAAAAAAGAAATCGAAGAGATGAAACAGGGCAAAAAATGGAGTTTAGAAGATGATGATGGTATTTAACTGCTTCATATATAACAGATTACTTTTGTGCCTAGTAGTATTTTTATTACAGTATCTTTAAAGCATCTAATTACTCTTGAGAATGTGGACCATAAGATAAAGCCTAAATCTGGTCATGGTGTCAAATGGTTTAAGATACATTTTTGATAAACCAACTGGAGAGATTTGAATGAGGAAAAATTACATAGTAATTACACTGGGTTGTAATTATTTGGGTGGACAATAATTTGATACATGTAAGGACTTCTGTCTTTTATCCCCATCTTTTTCACTCTTATTAGATGATGAAGAGGAAACTGCAGAAGGAGAAAAAGAAGGCAATGAGGTTGAAGATGAGGAGTTAGATCCTTTAGATGCTTATATGGAAGAAGTAAAAGAAGAGGTCAAGAAGTTCAATATGAGAAGTGTGAAAGGTGGAGGTGGGAGTGAAAAGGTAAAATCTTGTTGAAGATTACTTGCTTTTAAAAGACAAAGATAACTTTGTGTTTTAATAGCAAAATGGCTTGGGAAAAATGGGGGGAAGTGCAAGAAAGCAAGAAGTTATATGCACTCAATGCATGTTTGCTTTAACTTTCATTTCCTGGTGTTTTTATGAAACTGTTTATTAGGCATTATTCTGATAAAATTTCACTGAGGGAAATAAAATGCTCAGCATAATGTATTCAGAAGTACAAATACTCTGTATGTTTTTTACAGGATGGGTTTTGTTTAATATAATAGTGCATTATATTTTTTAACATTTTTAATAGAAAACTGGACCAACTGTTACCAAGGTGGTAACTGTAGTGACAACCAAAAAGGCATCTGCTGAGTCAGAAAAGAAGAAAGGAGAACTCATGGAGAATGACCAAGATGCAATGGAGGTAATGGAGATGCTTTGTATTTCTCTTGTGAACAGGCAAAGTGCCTGTTCTTGCTTGCTGTGGTTGTGTGTGGTGTTTGGCCTGAAGAGCTGTGAAGGGTGTGGGTATTTTGCTGCTCTGGAGGCTGTGGAGGGACAGCCTTGCCTGAGTCACAGACTCGATACCCCACAGGCCCTGGAGCTCAGCCACTCAGGTCCTGCTCTGTGGCTGCAGTTCCAGTGTTAGTGGTGCTCCTTCAAAGCTGAGGTGGGGACCTCTGTCAAAGCTGTGACTGCAGTGCAACACCAGTCTGCTGGCTGGCTGCTTTCTCTGAATTTCCTCATACTGTTTCTTTTGTATTCTATTCTTTTGTATTTTGATTATTTCTAAATGACAGGACTGGTAGCTGGCATTAGTAAAGTCATGAAAGTGGCAGAGAACATGGTGAGAGTTAAGGTTTGGGAGAAACATGAAAGAATTAGGGGAAGGAGCAATTGGGACTCTTGTCCTTGAACAATAGAGAGCACGTCTTCAGTTTCATGTCTAATACAGTAAGAAGTATCTGTTGTTTCTGAATAGTTTCACTATAAATGAAAAAGCCAAACACCTTCGTAATTCATAATTCCTAATGTACACAAAATTTGTGATCTCTACAGTATTCCTCAGAAGAGGAGGAAGTTGATCTTCAGACTGCCCTGACTGGCTATCAGACCAAGCAGAGAAAGCTGCTAGAACCAGTGGATCATGGAAAGATAGAATATGAACCTTTCAGGAAAAACTTCTATGTTGAAGTACCAGAACTAGCTAAAATGACTCAGGAAGGTAAAGACAAATACAACCAGAACACCTTGGGTACTATTGAAGAAAAGAATGGTAGATTTCAGTGTGCTAAAGAACAGCAAATGCTTTGGAATATAAAAAGCATTTGGAGCAACTTGCTATAGAAAAACGTTAATTCAGGTGCATCCCTATTGTATTGTATATAATTATATATGAGGCTTTGATTGGAAAACCAACCTGAGTCCTTTCAACCTAACAGTGTTTGTATGTAACAGGCAAAAAGCTATTTTTCTGGTAGTGATAAAATTAATATTTCATGTTAAGGAACAAAGCAAGATTTTTGTGATTAATATAGTAGAGAAGTGTCAAGTTTGACTCTGTTAAAATGTTAACTCTATTTCAGAGGTAAATGTGTACAGGCTGGAGCTGGAGGGAATTACAGTCAAGGGAAAAGGCTGCCCCAAACCAATAAAAACCTGGGTTCAATGTGGTATTTCCATGAAGATTCTCACTGCCCTCAAAAAGTAAGCAAGCACTTTATGAACTGTATCATCCTTGATTTTGCTCGCTGTGTTCTGTTCTATGTCCATGAGAAGAATCTTTTATTTTGCTGCATAATGCCACGTGTCCATGTCTGTAAATGCTACATGTATAGTCATGAGAGTATTTATCATTCAGTGTTGAATTATTAACTATTCTCTGCCATTTGTATCATGTTTTGGTGCTCATTTTGATCTGTATTTTTTGAATGGCACTGATATGTATATGTAAATGTGAATATGTAAAAAAATTTAGCAAAACTTCATGACTCAAATCTGTCGAATTCTATTTTGTTCTTAAATTTTTTTTTTCCCTTTAAGACATGGCTATGAAAAGCCCACTCCAATTCAAACCCAAGCTATCCCAGCAATTATGAATGGACGGGATTTGATTGGCATTGCTAAAACAGGAAGTGGAAAAACGATTGCATTTCTGTTGCCTATGTTCCGACACATTATGGATCAGAGAGCATTAGAAGAAGGAGAAGGTCCCATAGGTAAAAAGATTTTATTTTCAAAGTTACTATTTCAATAAATATAACCTCAAGTATTTGCTTTAGATTTCAGTTCTTTGATGGTTATAGGGAGAAGTGCTTACTAATGTCCATTGATAAGTAGCTTATTCTTTTAGTTAAAATTCTTTTAGTTAAAATCAGCATGCTCTTCAATGCTGTTTTGTGATCACTGTGCTACCTCGTGTTGTTTCAGTAGCACTTCCATGTCCATGTATCTGGGAGACCTTACTCCTTTGATTTTTACACTTGGACCAGATTTTCACTCCTTCCTCATAATGTCTGTTACCTTTTCCTTGAAATTACATTCTTAAAAATAGGAAGTAAATTGCTGTAACCATCATTACAAAAGATTAATTTCTACTGTGGAAATTACAACATCCCTTACATTGCAAGGTATGAAGAGAATGTTTTGCTTTCCAGCTGTCATTATGACACCCACACGTGAGTTGGCTTTGCAGATTACCAAGGAGTGCAAGAAATTCTCAAAGACACTTGGGCTTCGAGTTGTCTGTGTTTATGGAGGAACAGGAATCAGCGAACAGGTATGCAAAACACATGCCTGCCTTGTCAAAGACTGCTTGGGCTTTATTATTCAATGTTTCTTTTGTAGCAAAATTAGTTGCTTTTTCTTTTCCATTAATCCAGTATATTTGCAGTCTTCGTAATGGATTTTCTCTGTGGGAATGGTAGTAATGCAAAAAGCTTTACATGTAACTTACCCTTAAAAAAAAAAAAGATCCTGGAAAGTCTCAGATGTGATCCTTAAAAATTTCAGACTGTTTCTCTTTATGTATGTACTGAGCATTAAATTAAAATTGAATTATTAGTGGGATATAATAGTTTGAAAGTTTCTAAGAAACTGCATTTTGTTGAGAGTTCCCCATAATATAACAAAAGCCAGAAAAAGATAACATTGGTTTATTGCATTATCAAATATTGCATCTGGAAGTAACTTAGATATTAATTTCAACGTTTTCCACACCTCCACCCCACCCATTTATGGAAACAACACTAGTGACCTGTGGTGGAACATGGGTGTGTCTGCTATCACTTGTTCCTGATGTATCACTGACATTTCTTACAGGTTCTTAACTGTATTGAAGTTGTATCCTCATTAAAACTACTTCAGGCGGTGGTAACTCAGACTGTCAGGGGTTACTCTTTTTGGAAGCAAAGTTTTCCAAAGACTTGAAGAAATTGCTTATTAAAATCTTTACATAATTCACGTTAGTAGAACAGCTGTATTGCAGTGTAGGTGGTTTTCTTTTTTGTAAGGTGATACATGCTTAAAAAAACCTGAAAGAAATCATAAAGCAAAAACTAATAGATTGTTTACTGTGTTTTGAAATCAGATAGCTGAACTCAAAAGAGGTGCTGAAATTATTGTTTGCACACCTGGACGTATGATTGACATGTTAGCAGCTAACAATGGTGAGTAGAAAACCTTTTCCTTTGGAGAATATTTTTTACATTTGTTGTGTAATTCTAACAAATTCAAAAGATCATGTATTTTGATAAATGGTCTTATGGAATTTTCTTATATCTCTTCAGGCTGCACTATATAGCTATTGAGAATATATAGCACTAATAATAGGTTTAAGCATATATTGATTTGACTTTTTTGGGGAGGACAGGAAATACAACATTCTTGAAGAGTTTTTGAGAATGTTTATCATTGACAAACTCGAAATGTGCTGGTCCAAATTTTTTAACTTGGAGTCATTTAGATAAAGGTTATGTAACAGCTGCTTATTTTGTCTGCTCGTTGATCCATTACCCATGTTAGAGTAGCTCAGCAGTTCCTTGCTTTACAAGAGCATCTGACTCTGCCTTTATCTGTTGGCTTTAAAAACCAGTCAAAGAAGCCCTCCCTAAATCTGCTCAGTAGTAAAAGAACTGACCTTATATCAGATATTCAGATTGATTAAACTGAGCCACTGCAGCTTTAAGAGGTTTTGTCCTAGTGTAACCATTGCATGCTTATTAGATAAAGTTTTATTATTAAATTATTCCACATCAAAACCTCTACTAAACTGTTGACATTATTTAACTTCTGTGAAAAAAGTACCTTCAAGACATATAGAACTGGGCTTCCAAGACTTATATCGTCAAAGGTAGGTACATTAATGCTGTTCCCAAGTAATTTTACAAAGTTATTATTTGGGGATGAAAGTGTTAAGATGTTAAATAGATACATAGATATAAGGAATACTTGCTTTGTTCCTTAAGTATGAATTCTGTATCTTAAAAAATGCAGCGCGTAATGTTTTAAATAATTTGAGGATTCAGCTACAATTAGCTGAAACTGAGAGGACCAAATTCTTCTGTAGTTTGATAGGCACAAGTCTGAGTGGTAGTTGTAGAAAATGTGACAAATCTGTTCTGTTCAGAGAGCATTTGGCAGTGTCACTCCACAGTTGCGTGGAACTGAATGCATTTATATTGTTTGAGAGTATGATTCTAAAATCCTTGAGTTAAATCCTCCTCATGAGAGGGAATCTCTTCACTGTTTGGGAAGGGTGCTAGTTATCTTGTCCATGATAATTTCAAAATGTTCACAGAAACACAACTTGCTAATTTTATTTCAGCCTGTCCCAGAGTTTGGGGTGGTTCTTGATTTTAAATTCAGTAGCGTTACTGGGTAGGTTTTAATCTTTATGTAGTCACTTTGAAAAGACTGCTTACTCTGTTTTATGCCTATTATTAGCAGTGATCTAGAACTAGTATGGTTATCCTCAAATAGTTATTCTTATATCCAAGGAAGCATTACAGTTTGTGTATAGTGGAATTTTCTGAGGCTGCAGCAGTTAGCACTGGGCTTTGCCTTCCACACATGCGCTGTAATCTCTAATATGTTCTTTTCTAGGTGCCGCTGTCAGATACTGGCTGATGTGGCTCCTTGCTTCAGCTCAGTCTTAGTTTTATGATGTGTTTTGGCGAGGGCAGTTTTCTGAATTTTACAGGTTCTTCTGGCCCTATGATGGTATGCAAGAGAAGAGTTTGACAAACTAAAAGGGCCTTGTGCATACTTACACATTTCCCAGAATGTATGTGTGATTAAAGTGTGAATATTAAAATTCACATTTAGTGAATTTTTTAAAAATTTAATTAATGTCTTTGTTAGATGATAGTGAGACTATATAACATTTTAAAAAATATATTCCTAAGGAAAACTAAATTTCCATTTGATTTTGTTTCCCATGTGTTTTTTCCTCTCCTTTCACAGGTCGGGTGACAAACCTCCGTAGAGTCACGTACGTTGTACTTGATGAAGCTGACAGAATGTTTGACATGGGGTTTGAGCCTCAGGTAATTCATGACGTGAGGGATGGTGCCAAAAGATGCTGTTTTTTACATCAAGGATTTAGCAATGTTACATTATTACTACAGTGCCAGTGGGTGTTCAAAAGCATGTGCTGCATATGGACAGCAGTTTACGCTGACTAATATTTCTATTACTCTCCTATCTATTATTACATTATTATAACATCACATTATACTCACATCTAATAGAAGGTATCCCTGCCCATGGCTAAGGGCTGGAACTGGATGATATTTAAGGTCCCTTCCAACCCAAACCATTCTGTGATTCTATGTTTTGCTTTCAATAAATTCCTATATAGCTTAGGTTTTTCTCTAATACACAGGGTGTTTTACACACTCATTTTGAATACTTGTGGCCATGTTGTATCCCTGTATAATTCCTTTATACAGTTGTCGTCTGTTTATAAAGTCTTTGATGTCTCTTGGCAAGAGATAAGAACAAAACGTTGGAAATGCTGCTGACTAATTACTTGGTGAGAGCTTTGGACATCCAGGGCTCTTTCCGTTGTCATGGGCTATACTGTTCTCCAAAACTAGGAAAATTCCTTTTATTTGTCTCTTGAGCTGTAGGATCTCTGCTACATTTTCTAGGATTTTTGCTGAGCTGCTGCTGCTAGATTGCATATTGCCATACAACTTCCTTCTGAATCCAGCAAGTTTTGCCTGTCTTCCAATGCCAGCAGCTTGGTGCCAAGAAGAAATCTGTAACGAGTATTTTGTAGTCTGTGAGATGCAGATACCACCTGACTTTAAAGATGACAGCTTTGTATGAGTGTGAAATTGAGTTACAGCAGTGGATATTAACAGGGAATGTTCTCTCACCACAGGTTATGCGCATTGTAGACAACGTCAGGCCTGACCGTCAGACTGTCATGTTCTCTGCTACTTTCCCCAGAGCTATGGAGGCCCTGGCTCGCAGGATCCTCAGTAAACCTATAGAGGTGCAGGTTGGAGGCAGAAGTGTTGTCTGTTCTGATGTGGAGCAACACGTGGTGAGTATGATACATCTGCCTCATGATACATCTTCTCTCTTGCAAAAGATTATTCCCAGCAATGTTGAATATAAACCAATATACCCACAGAGCTTTTATTTTTAGAAGTTTAGTGGCCTTATTAAAAATGAACTTAGAATAAATCTACACTCAATCTGCAAATGAGTGTGATTTTTAAACTTGATTAGTAGCTACTAAGCTGAACAGCTGTTTTACCACTAGCTGTAGGAACAGCCTGAAAAAGTAATCTCCCATTCCTGATTTTTGCTTTTATACGTTCTGCATTTGTTTAATAACTCAAGATACAAATTATACTCTTTCTACTTGGCTTTTGTATGTCTTTTTCCAGATTGTCATAGAAGAGGAGAACAAGTTTCTGAAATTACTGGAGCTACTGGGACATTATCAGGAGAAAGGATCTGTTATCATATTTGTAGATAAGCAAGAACATGCAGATGGGTTGTTGAAAGATTTAATGAGGGCTTCTTATCCTTGCTTGTCTCTTCATGGAGGTAATTTGCAAATTTAAGGATTTATATTAACTATTCCCAACTAGGATGTTGGTATCCAGTAATTCAAAATCACTTCGTTCCTGTATAGTACCAGGTATTACTTCTTCATAGCAGGTTTTGTGTTGTAATTGGAGAGGATAATTGTCTCTTAATCTGAAATAGACATGATAGTTTTGTGTAATTACTCTTCATTGTCCTCTGTGAGATGTCATCAGATTCCAAATCTTGTGTCTGTGCAAGAGGACTGTTACTGAGAGTTAACACCTCTCAGGGAATATTGCTAATTACTTGTTAATGTAGAGTACTGAGTGCCATTGGGGAGTATCACATGATACTTCTATTTGAGATTCCACACTAACAGCAGTGGTCGCTTTATTCTTTTTCTATCAAGCAGTAATAGAATGGAAGTAGCAAGAGGAGAAAAATACCTTTACAATGCTGTCCACTCCAGTGTATTTTAAAACTTAGAGTATTTTTTTAGAACATTTTATATAAAACCAATAAGTACAAAATGAGTGTTCAGCAGGAATGCAGCAATGGAAGAGGGGAAAATATTTTTGTTCTTCTGAGATTTTGGTTGCCTTTAGAGAATGGACAAAACCTCCAGATAAGGTCTCAGCTGAAGTACAAAATAGAAAATAGTATTAAAAAACGTTTTGAGGGTCTTGGTATGGGGAAAATATCTCCTGATAGTTGAACAAGTAAGTTATTCTAAATAATAGAGGTTATTTTGGCTAATGTATTTTGCCTTCAAAAGTGTGAAAGTATCAAAGTTTTATTTGCTTGTGGTTTTGGTTGTTTGAAGTTGGGGAGTGTTTTGACCTGTGTACAAATTCTCGTGACTTAAAGCAGAGCTTTATAATTAACTGATTTGTCTTGCAGGTATTGATCAGTATGACAGGGACAGCATCATTAATGACTTCAAGAATGGAACCTGCAAACTTCTGGTGGCCACATCTGTAGCAGCAAGGGGCTTGGATGTGAAGCAGCTGATGCTGGTGGTCAATTACAGCTGTCCCAACCATTATGAGGACTACGTGCACCGAGCAGGCCGCACGGGGCGAGCTGGCAATAAAGTATGTACACTCAGTTGTCTGGTTTGGTTAGTACTTGCATTTTTCCCTTCTTTATTGTTTGATGAAGTTGTTCCAAGGGATAGCTACAGAGGGAGTAGTTTGTGTTGTTGTTGGGAAGAGTGTTTTTAATATGTTCTGAACTTAAGCAATCTGAAATATGGAACATATGTGTTCTCCTGATGTCTGAGTGTTCTTTTAAATCCCATTTGTGGTTGACAGTTTGGGTCTTTCTCACTTTTGGCAATGTGCCCTACTAAATTGATAAGATTTTAATTTTTTAAACTTTTAATCATGACAACACTGGTTGGAAGGAGCGATTTCAGTGTTTGCTAGCTTACCCCTCTGTATCAGCTTCCTGGGAAATCACATTATTCATTCTACACTTCCACTAAAAAAGAGTTATTTCATCACTGTCATGGTTACTTTCATTGATCAGAAATCAGCATCTCTGTAAGGGTGCTTCAAAAAATTTAGAGGTAGTGTCTTTCGAGCTTTTTCCTAATTGTGTCTTAAATGAATTTTGACCAGGGGTATGCATATACATTCATTACTGAGGATCAGGCACGTTATGCTGGTGATATCATTAAGGCTTTGGAATTGTCTGGGAATCCAATTCCTCCTGATTTGGAGAAGCTCTGGGCTGACTTCAAAGACCAACAGAAGGCTGTAAGTAGTTCTTTCTTCTGTAGAGGGCTCGGTCCAGGTTTAATGCCTGTGTATGCACGTGTGTCCAGTTATCCAGTGCACACACATGGGTCACCTCTCTGGGAACACGTGTATGCTTGGCTAAGTGTGTCAGTGATGTCAAGATTGGGATCTTGAATTTCATTTAAAGAACTGCTCTTGAGAATTTAAATACTGTCACCTGGTATGTAATAAGTATCTATGGTATAAAGGGCACTTTGGCTTTTAACAAAATTTACATACAAGATAATGAAGCCCTTTCACAGAATTTGTATGATAATTTCTAGAGCTCTCCACCAGAGAGGACCTCATCATCAGACATCTCGCTCATGCTGAGAAGAATGACTGTGGAGGTTTTTTTACTGCATTTGAAAAGCATTTAAAGTGTATACTTACAGAAAATCCCAACAGGGTACTGTCACTGCTGAACTAACATAGGTTTTTTAATTACATTTCTTTGTGAAATTCTTTTAAATTTGAAGCTGTTTATGAATGTGCTAGGATTTGCTTTTTAAAGAACTTCAAAATTATTTGTATAATCTTAAAATCATATTATGGCTATCAGAACTAGGATTTGAAACTCCTAAGTATGATAATACATGTTTCTGTTTTCAGGAGGGAAAGTTGATTAAAAAAAGCAGTGGATTCTCTGGCAAAGGTTTTAAATTTGATGAAACAGAACAGGCTTTGGCTAACGAAAGAAAGAAGCTACAAAAAGCAGCTCTTGGCTTGCAAGATTCAGATGATGAAGACACAGCTGTTGATGTAAGCACTTGGGAATAGGATTTAAGTTGCTTACAGTTTTTCTCAGTACATTTGATTTTCTTCCCCAGTAGGTTGCATAATACATTGCAGAGTGCATGGATTTCTGTAACTCTTTGACCTTTGTTACTGCCTGCATTTATTCTTCAAATATAGCAATATAGCTATGGAGATCAAGATCTAGGAAGATCTTTAGTGTCTCCTTTTGACTTACTGGTATTTTACACTTAATGTGTGTAGTTATGTAAATGTCACATAAATTATTTTACATAACATGGGAAATTAATCTTGCATAAACTAAATAGAACAATGTTCCTTAATTGCTAATATATTTTTATTTGAAGTGTTTTAAAGACATAGTAGCATTTTCTATTTCTAAATCTTACTAGCTTCCTTTCTTAATGTTGGATAGATTCCTTTTTGTGACCTTGCAAGTAAACACTGTGTTCAGACTTTTTCTTGATTAGATCATCCTTTCGTTGAGCTGTAGTTTTGGGCAGGCTTCTACCATTTATACAAGATTAATTTCTTTAAGAACGTGTAAACTAAATGCCCCTTAGTGTTTCTTCATTTATGATGGCAAGATTATATAGTGGTAGATGCAGTGATCATATAATTGTTATTTTCCCTAGATTGATGAACAAATTGAAAGCATGTTCAATTCAAAGAAAAGAGTAAAAGACATGGCAGCACCAGGAACATCAAACGCTCCTACACCATCAGCTGGGAATGCAGAAAAATTGGAAATTGCTAAAAGATTGGCTTTGAGAATCAATGCCCAGAAGAATCTTGGAGCAGAGGCACAAGTCATGGTTCCCTTCCACTTTAAGGTCAGACTCTTTACAGACCAATTTTATTCTTTATTTAAAAAGGTTGTTCAGTTCTTTGTTCTGTGGCTGCCATATGATTTAGTTCACACTAGTAACATACTGCATTGTTTATCTCATTTAGGGTGGGTTTACTCACTTATATAGGATTTGTAAGTGAGCTGATATGTTTATAAGACTTATTACAGGACCGTAAATTCTTTGTCTGCCCTGGCAAAGAGTTAATTCATTACTGATAACATTACACAATTAGTTTTGTCAGCTTTGGCAGAGTTGCAGAACATCTTTATCTGCTGAAGCATGAGATGTACATGTGATGTACAATGTGTTTACATTAAGCTTAATTGTTCAAGAATGTCCAAAGATATTTTAAGCTGAAAATACAAAAGACCACTAAGATCTTTTCTTTGCAGGTGTGAAGGGAGTTGTTGAGAGGAATGAAGGAAGAGCAGAAGTCTGGAGAATGTCTTTGTTATGTAGACAATTACCTTACATAGAGAGCTTTAACGAAACCCTTATTGGTTTATATAGGACTTTTTTTGGCTACCTTGTTCTCAGTATGGACCTGTGCTTTTACAGGATGTGATGCAGCAGGCTACAAATGCTATCCTGAGAGGAGGCACAATTCAAGCTCCTACTGTGTCTGCCAAGACCATTGCAGAGCAACTGGCTGAAAAAATCAATGCCAAGCTCAATTATGTACCCATAGAGAAGCAGGAGGAAGAGAAACAGGATGGAGGACAGAATGAATCCTTCAAGAGATATGAAGAAGAATTAGAGATCAATGACTTCCCACAGGCAAGTAACCATTTTGCTATAATCAAGTTTAAATTACCATTATTTAACAAAACCTCTCTTCATACTTACACCAATAAAATTATATGTCTCTGTTTCTGATCATACCTAATTGAAATTATTACATTAACTGTGATTACTTCTCAGGTTATATAAATGCAATGCTTTGGACTTACTCCGGAGAGTATAAAAAAAACAAGTATTCATTATCAGACAAAAATCTCTTCATCCTCTACCCACTTCTCTAATACCCAAATCTCTAACACTGGTGTTTTTTGGAAAGGCTTTACTGCCATGACTGATAAAAGCTCTTTGCCCTTTCTTTAGTACCTGAGTATTTCTGCCATTCAGAATATTGCTGCTCTGATCTACCTCATCTGCTATTTTGAGGATTTATATTTCACAGTATCAAGTACAAATTCCCTGTATTTATCTTTGAGGTTCTGTGCATGCTGGCAGAACTAATGGATTGCCATTTTGTGTGGTGCCTTTCTCCTTGTTGATCCTCTCATATCCTTCACCTTGCAGACTGCCAGATGGAAAGTTACCTCCAAAGAAGCACTACAGAGAATCAGTGAATATTCTGAAGCTGCCATTACAATCAGGGGAACTTACTTCCCTCCAGGCAAAGAACCCAAGGAAGGAGAACGAAAGATTTATTTGGCTATAGAAAGTATGTATTCTTTTTATAAATGTTTCTATTAAAGCTATGAGTCAAGTTTTTTAATTAGACATGGAATTTTTGTAGTCAGTGTTTGGACACATGAGTTATAGACTCACTGCAGTTACTTTGCAATTACTGAAAACACTTGTTAATCTTTATACACTTACCAAATAATGGATGGGGATCACAGAGAGGCTTCTCCTCACCTGCCGAAGAACAACAGCTAACATATGAAATCAGTTTGGAGGAGAGGAAAAGAACAGAGAAAAAAGAATTAGCACAAAGAGGTCTGTCCCAGTGTGAAATAAGGAAGAAAATGGAATTCTGTTTAGGCTGTTAAAGGTATAAGAAATTGCATCAACTACTACAACAAAAAATTGGCAAATGTCATGATGGTTGTGTTTTCTCAAGAAACCTCTAATCCTACATATTTCTGGACAGTATCATTTATGACTGGAGTATCTTCCTTAAAAGAGAACACAGTCAAGCTTTGGCATTCTGTGCAATAGAGTGTTCTTCACCAAATTGCTGAGGATATTCAGCAAATTCTACTGTGCTTATGAAAGTAGACAGCAGTGTTTATTCTGTAGGCTTCATATTCAGAAAGTGTTCAGGATTATAATACATATTTTTTTATCTACAGGTGCCAATGAACTGGCTGTACAGAAAGCAAAGGCAGAAATCACACGACTTATAAAAGAGGAGCTCATCAGATTGGTGAGTGCAATATCCAGAATGCAGAGGGAAAGTGCCTTAATATATTCCTGTATGAGATTGACTTCTGCAAATGCTGATGCTCTGGCATAAGGTTTTATTAATATAAGGGACTGGGACCTATAGATTTCAAAAACACTGTTTTACTGAACAGCCTAAAAATCCATGGCACTGGTTAATCAGCCAGAACATGGCTGCTATCAGCCAGCAGATGGAGATGACACATTGACAGAGCTTTTTGAATGAAGACCCCTCAAAGGGTTGGGTCCCAATAAATTTCCTAATTTCAACACCATCAGGCAGGGGAGAGGAGAATTATCCCACTCATTCTGATATATGTGTTGAGAGATCTGGTTTGCTGTAGCTTTACAACATATCCAGCTAATAACCTAGTGGGGTTTTACTGCAATTCATTTATCCATCTTCACTTTTAACTGTGATTATCCTCTTCTTTATTTGCAGCAAAATTCTTACCAACCAACCAACAAAGGAAGATACAAAGTTCTATGAGCATTTGGAGTTATCTGTCTGCTAGCAGCTGGTGCGTGAAACTTTGTGGCTTATGTTGTTTTTGCTGTTTACACTGCTTATTGTAAATTAAGAAATTTTTTTATTTCATCTTGCGGACCTTTTTTTAACAGAAAATTGATACTTGCTGAAGCATCTTAATTCTCTCCACTGAAGTTATCAGTCTTAAAGCAGACCAGTTTTGGCGGAACATGATTTAATTTAAAAGTGCAGTTTATATACTTTTCATCATAAAGAATATGAAATAAACATTTTAATTTTTTTGACAGACAGTATACTGTTAAGTAAATGAAAGTGTTGGGATTTGTGTTGGAAATCGTTAGAATGTACTTGCTTCATATTGTTGAAATGGTTCACACATCAGTTTATACTGGAAAAATTATAAAACACCAAAATAAAGGCAGGATTTTTCTTCTGATCCATAGCATCTCTCTGGCTGGTTCCACACACATTCATTCCTGTACAAATGTCCCTGTTAGGTCCGAGAGTCTTGCATTGATCAGAGTAGAGAATTTACCAAAAATACTCAAGGTCTCGTTTTAAGATTTTATCCTCATGTCCCGATTTTTCTTTATCATCCAGATAATAGATAACTCTTTGGGGTTGTTGTAAAGTGAAATGTATTGTAGTATGACAATAGTTTTCCTGGTTTTTTTCTAAACATCAGAATTTTAGGATTTGATTTTTTTTCCTCATTTGGTGACATAAGAATGAAAGTCCGTTTTAGTTTAAAAAGGAATTTGCAGAAAAAAAGAGAGAAACCTCTTTTGTAATGAAGTACAACTTTGTCACTCTTTTATAGTGTTCTTATATATACATCTAATGTGATTATTCCCCCAAGACTGTCATCTTTATTACTGTTAGGCCATGACTTCAGGTAAAAATGTATAGTGATATTTATGAAAGAATTCCACAAAAACTATCATTGCAGTCAACAAACTGCTGGGACAGGCAAGACTGATGTTTTTGAGGTCTTATCCCCTTAACCAGTAGGATTCATGAGGGACTCTACTGCTAAGCATTTAACTCGACTGCTAGTCTGGAGCTGAGGCAGTAGCAATTTGAATTGTCTCATTCTAGCAGCTGCAAGACTTTCAAGATGATGACTTTCAAAAAGACTTTCATAGAAAGCTTTTCTTACCTGACACATTGAGAAGAAATGTGTCACTTTAAACCAGCTGTGTATATACTGCTTTAACTGTGGTGGAGACAAATCATACAATCTACATCATGGCTGTATAAATTCACAATTTTTCTTTCCAAACTTCAGGTAATTTAAGTGACTCTTTGTGTTTGCATACAACTGTCTGTTACCCTGTCAGTGCACCTTATTTGCAGTACAGGGAAGAAGCCAAGGAATGACAATACCAGCTTAACACTCTATTTTTTGGATAAGAACACTCTTAATGTAGTACTTGCCAGTATTAATACATGGAATAGAGCCAAGAGAAGCAGCACACTCAGTAACACTTCTCAAAACAGAAATCATAAAGCTCTGTCATTATATTTAAATACATTGGTTTTCCTTCCCTTAAGAACTGGGGTTTGATGTCTTTCCTAAAAATTCTTTGTTGAATTGTCTAACTTTTGGACAGTGTCCCTTCCCAGAAGAGTGACAGACACATTTTGTATATTTAATGAAGAGCACTGCAGAGTTTGGACAACCTGACATGTCTTTAAAAATCTTGGTTCAAAATGTTCATACATTGATATATCCTAAAAATGGCATGATGGAGATACTTTTATTGGATTTCGGAGATGCAAAAATGTATAATCTTTAACTTCCTGGGGGTTTTAAATGCAATGTCAATATTCTTATGTTTTTTTAATTCCAGCAAAAATAAAAGCAATTTCAATGTATATTTTTCAGAAACTGTCTTTCTGAATAGCTCCTCTGTTTTCTGCATTTGCACTGCTTCTGTGGTTTTTTCCTATGACAGTTAACCTCGTGTTGTTTGGAGAAGGGTGATGCAAACAGCAGTTTCTACTTTTGTTTTTGTGCTGGAAATGCAATGCAACACAGCACAGACTCAGTTAAGAAAGTCACAGTGAAGGTGTTTGGATATGTGAAAACAGGAGCAAAATGCATAAAAACCAAGGGAAAAGATGCTCTGAAATTAACAAATACACAGGGAAATAAACACTAGAAACAAGATGGGAATAAAAGTTTGGAGAAGACACAATTCAATAATGAAAACAGCTATATGTAGTTTTTCACAAGTGTGTCCATGGATATAGACAACATCTTTATAAACATGATTTGGCTGCTTTCCAGGCAATCTACCCTGGTCAGATTCATGTTGCCAGTTGTGGGAAGAGCACAGGGATGCTGTGTTTTGGGTTTTTTTTTTAAATACACATAAGTAGTGCTTGTTCTGTTAACTGTCCAGGTGATAATGCTACCAGCTTCAAGGTTGCCTCTATGCTCTCAGTACTGGAGTGAACAGTGATGTTTTGGGTGGATAAGTGATAGAAGTATTTGGCACTGGATTATGAATGAGCTTTTTCTTGCATGTTACATAATGTGGTGGTGTCATTGTGCAGCAGGCCCACACCAGGGAGGGGAGGCAGAGCGAGACCCCTGCTCCCAGCCCAGCTCCCTCATTCTCCGTGCAAGTGACCTACCTGAGATTCAAACAGCAATAACTCCCCACCATCACTGTGTAGGATTAATGCCCTAGCCAGGAAAACAGGAGAGACTAAATCTAGTATTTTGTGTGAGGAAAAAAAATACACAGCAAGATAAAAAATGTGTGCTATCACAGTTCAGAATGTTATACTCCTGAACTGTATGGTACATGGTTGCTACCTTTTGTTTAGAACAGGCAGCTCAAGGCCTATTTTGCATGCTGACTTTATGCTATAAAGATAAACCCAGACAGTGAGTGCAGATGACAGCCAGCATGTTCTGTAGCTGTTCCTTGTGCTGGCTGCTTGAGATTTTACTTGTACAATTAAAGCACT
Organism: Acrocephalus scirpaceus scirpaceus; assembly: GCA_910950805.1. Lineage (NCBI taxonomy): Eukaryota > Metazoa > Chordata > Aves > Passeriformes > Sylviidae > Acrocephalus > Acrocephalus scirpaceus. Next base: position 8,987,724 of record OU383785.1, read on the forward strand.
GCAATTTAGTTAATATGCATTTGGCTATTAATTAAATAAAATATTCAGAGGCTCAAAGTACCATTTGTAGGGGCTTTTCCTACTCAAGTCTTCCAAGTGGAAGAAAAAATTTGTTAAGCAAAGTTTTCCTGAAATTCTGCAGTTGTGGCAGCTGAATATAAAACACCAAAGGCTGGATTTGGGATCTTCCTAAAATACGAAAAGGAATGCTGGAATTTCAGGGAGTGAGAGAATACTTTGGTCTTTGGACTTTCAGTCCTTCAGGCATGTTTACAGTTGTAAACATGAATTGGTGGTTACTTCAGGTGGTTACTTTTCAAAAAAAAACATGGTGGTTACTTCAGCCAAAGTAGTGGCAGAGTTACAGACAGGTACCTGTGGCTGTGGATGATGGAACCTGTTGAGCTGGCCTGGATTAGTTTTTAACTTTCTGCCATGGTCATGATACTATTGATGGTGTGCTGCTGAACACCTCATTTACAAGGGCCTGGCTTTGCCTCAGTTTGCTGGTGAGGTGGTTCTCAGGGAGTGCTGAGGGTCGTCCCTGAGCATTAGTGCCAGGCCCTGTGTGTGTGCTCTGGCCTCCTCACGTGATGCTCCAGGAATGCACTTTCCTTTGATTATTTTCCTTGACCCAGATCTCTTCCAAATATGGTCTCAGCTTAAACAAGTTTGTGTTCTTAGAGCTTGGGCGTTTGCAGAATAAATTCTGGCTCCCAGCTAACTGTGGCTGGCTGTATGGGGGAGTGGAAGCAGAGAGCAACCTAAAAATGCAAAAATAAAAGGGGCACAGCTGGACTCAAATTTGTCCCAAAATGTACATTTTGTACAATGTTTATACAATGCTAGGCAGGAAGATTTGTTTTCATAGTTCTAGCTACAGTGGAAACAATTGTTTTTAAATAAATGACCATTAGTTTGAGTGATTGCCACCCAAACATTGCTTCTTTGAGACTTCTCATCTGAAACAGATTTAAATATTTTTCTTTAGTCAAACTGAGAGATACAAGATTGTTAAGCTGACCAGCATAAGCAGAGGTAAATTAATTAACGTCTCAGATCTAAGTTGTTCTAGTGAGCTAAGAAATTATTAATAACCTACTGCGGAGTGAGCATATGATTAAGTTTTTTTATACTTTGGCCATTCTAAGTATGAAGTTGATCATCACAAACGTTCCTCAAAATAATAAATACCCCATGGCAACTCTTCTGACATGAACAGCCAAGCAAGGAAAATGTTACACTCAGAGTTACGATAACAGGTTTTTGTTAAAACCTAAATTTCCTCTGCTTGTGCATGTTAGCGAGGAAGTGAATTAGTAGAAATTACCAGCTCTGATAATTCACAATTAAACAGACAGGAGGTTGTGGCAGTTCCCATACCAAATTCTCCATTTGCGCAGCATGCTCTGGAGCCCAGGACTGGCGAGAAGCTCCTGTATTGGCAGAAGGAGGAACTTGTGCTTTGAGGCCCTTCTTGAAAATGTGGATCCTTTGGTGAGATCTCCAGTGAGAGAGGAGAAGAATGGCACTTTGTGGTTTGGATGTGGGAAGGGTCAACATTTCATTGCATCACTTATCTTACAGATAATTAATGTAATTATTTGGTACTGCTAATGAGTCCTTTAGAGGGAGAAAAGGAGGAAGCAGATTCACAGCCAGAGGCACACCTTTGCTTCAGGCCCTGGGAGCTGTGACAGAAGAAGACAGTGGCAGAGCAGTTTATCAGTGTTTGGTCCCTGTTGTTATTAATAGTTTCACATGAGGGGACTGGTTGCTGTTGCTACCTGATGACAATTTGAGCTGGCTCAGCTGGTGTGGGTTTGCCTGGAGTTTGGTGCAGGGCAGTGACACCAACCTGGCTGTCACAGAGCCATGGCCAATTCCAGGTCAGACATTTAGCTCTTGCTCTGCTCTGCCAGCAGTAGCCTCGACACCAGTTGGGTTCCAGCTTTACTGCTTGGGACAGAGCCTTTCACTGCCTCACACTGCACTTCCACTCCTCTAGGGTCTGATGGCTTCTGTGTTCTGTTGAGACCACAGTTTCTGCAGAAATCAAGAGGTTGAGCCCAGTCTGACTTCATCACCTTCCAGATTAAAATACTGAAAATAACAGGACACCGAAAAGGTATTGAATTGAACCATTTTTCATCGGCATTTCCAACAGGCGTTTGAACAGCAGAAAGATGAGCTTTGTAAATAAACTGAATCATTTGCTAAATTAAGCTAAATAAATGCTGCTTTTCCCTGCTGCTTTCTTATATTACAAGTGAGGATTCCTGCATGCATTAGGAAGAAATGGCAAGAATATGAATCATCATCTTGGCAGGATGTTTCACAGCCATTTTCGGCCTCAAGAGCTCCAAGTATTGTAGAAATGGAATATCTTAGTGTTGGAGTACAGCAGTCTGCTCCTCAAACAACAGCAGGAGAGGAAAATACTTTTAAAAGCCGAATTAATTATTTGTGAAAGGTGCAGGTTGTTGCTTCCTGGTCTTCTTTGCTTTTATTTTCTAAAACCTCATCTGACTAGTACACCTTATTTTTCAGGCTCTTTTGTGTGTCAGCCATGACCAATATGGTTATTCAGACCCTGGACCAAGGGTGCTAATGAAGGGTAGGAATCTTATAGTCATTAACAAATGTGGAATAAAAAATATGTTAGCCACAGCCCTCCACCAAGTGGGCAAAAGGTTGGGTGGTGAAATGTGCTTAAAATTCACGTTTCTATGGGATGTTTTTGGAAACAGTTGAAGTGGCAACTCCTGCAGCTGCTGTTCCTGCTTCCAGGTATGAAGTTGTGTTTATAAGGAAGTGCTATTGCAATACTGAACTCTTCAGAACACAGATGGATGAAACAAAGCAAATTATTTAATAACCAGCAGTCCCACACTGGTGCTGTGGGACACTGATGGTCCGTGCCCGGACCCAACCCCGTGTGAGCCACGCTGGAAATGGCAGCTGTTGCCACTGCAGTCAGCAGGGAGAGAGACCATCGTTCTAATAGCCCTGAAGCTGGACTATTCCATAACGGATTGCAGCGTGTGGTGGAGTGGAGGTGATGGAGTCACCGTCCCGGAGGTGTTTGAGTAAAGACTGGATGTGGCACTCAGTGCCACGGTCTGTTTGACCCGGTGGTGTTGGTCATAGGTTGGGCTCGGTGACCCCAGCGGTCTTTTCCAACCTAAGTGAGCCTGTGACTCTGTATATACTTTTGACACGGAAGATACCACACTCCTCCATCCAAACGGCAGTGATGGAAGCACCAGTAACACCCACCCGCTTACAGGGCCGTGCGCGGCCAGGCACAGTGCCTCACGCACTCGGGACGTGTCAATGCCCTCACCAGCCTCAGCACTTCCCGCCCGCCCCACAAAATGGCGGCGGCCGCGCGGCCCCGACCCTCGGCGGCAGGAGGGGCCTCACCGGCCCCGCCCCGCGCGCGCCCCCGCGGCGCGGCCCCGCTCGGGAGCGCGCCCCTCTCGCCCCGCCGCCCGCGCCCGCCGCAGCGCCGCTCCCTCCCCTGCGCCCGTCCCCTCCCTGCAGCCGCCCGGCGCGGTGTGGGGAGGCGGCCGCTCCACCCGCTGCCGCCGCCGCCGCCCCGAGCTTCTTAGGTAGGTGCGGGTCGGGCCCGCGGGCCCCGGCCCCTGCTCCGCGCGGTGGGAGGCGGCGAGCGGGCAAGATGGAGCCGCGGCCGGCGGGGGAGGGGAGCGGAGCGGAGCGGGGCTCTGCTCTCCCCCCTCCGCTCCCTACCCGCCGCTGAGGGCGATCCCGCGGTCTCCTCGCCCCGGGATGCGGTGCTTGGCCCCGCGGGGCCGCGCGAGGGGAGCTGCGCCATCGCCGCCTGCCCCGCTGTCCCCGCCCGGCCGAGGGCCAGGCCCTGTCCGTGCCCCCCGCACAGGACACGGGACACGCGAGGCCACTCCCGGCGCGGTGTTCCCGGCTGCGGCCGAGTCGGAGGGAGCCGTGCCGCCCCTTTGTCCCTTCAGCCGGCCCTTGGCCGCTCCAGGTGGGGCTGGGCCCTCCTGCTGTCCATCCTGCGGCCGGGAATTGTTCCTTCCCTTCAGCACCCGCAGCTCCGTGCGTGGGGCTGGTGTGTGCACGGCTGTTTATTAGAACATATTCCCATTCGCGTGGGGCATCTGGATGTGTGCGTACAGCCCATGGATGTATTTCCCGACTCACCTGAGTAGCGGATGCCTTGGCTCACCTGCACATCGGGGTACCTGAAGAGCCTCACTGTGTCCCTTCTGTGCCTCTGCCTTCTGACATAACGCGTGTCAGTGCTGTGTGTTCTCGTGGACAGTTACGGGTAGTTTTGTGCATAGTCCTTCTGAAGTAATTAATTAGTGAATAGTTGCACCTTAAATTTGTGTGCAGTTCTCTCTGGATTAACAATTATTTTGATCCATGTGGTTTTTATTTGTGTAAAATGAAAGGGTAGGAGGGGCACGCTGTTAAAATATTTCTTAAATTATGGCTTATTTGTATTTCAGTTTTCAGATGCCACAGTTTCTCTTAGAATTTTGTGTGTGTGTGTCTGTACCTGTATCCCTCATATTTTAGATGCAGTCTTAAATTTAAAAGAGTCCAGCATGTTTTTCCATTGGCCATTGTTGAACAGATTCAACAAGTGGACTTTGTCTTTCTGCTGTCTCACACAAGGACGCTGCTGTGGCTGGCTTTGGGTGTGTGGACAGGTGTCCAGAGCCTTCTGCACAGTCCTGCCACAGAGAAACGCTGTGAAAATGCACATCAGGAAGGAGATGCTTGATCCATCTCTTAAGCTTGAAAGTCCTTTTGTGGTAGCAGGCTAGGGAAAGGAGAGGGTAGGTGAGAACACCCACTGAGATGAATGAGCACCTCTTACCTCGGGAGCTATTGTTCGAGACTGCAACCCTGGGGAGAAGAGCGGGTGGGCGAGAACACCCACGGAGATGAATAAGTATCTCCAGCTCCTCAAAGCCCTTATTCTGGACTATGGCAAGGACTGCTCCCTTTTTTGGGAATAGCCCCTTGAGGTGAATGGACAATTCACAAACTCTAATAATCCTTTCTTTATAAAGATCCACTTCTACCTGCTCCATCATTCATATGCATATTTGGTTTGCCTTGAAGTTGGGTAATTGCAGAACCACACACTAATGGGGGTGCAGTTTCAGAGTACTCTCCTAAGCTAGTCTGTCTGGCCTGATGGCTGCTCAATTCTATGCTGCTCCATCCTCAGCTCTGGGGTTTTTCTCCAACCTCCATTCCCCATGCTGTGTTTGGGACTTGTCATGCCTGTCATCCAGATCTTTGAAGTCCACGAAGACCATCTTTTTGAGCTCTTGCTGTTTTTCTAAGTAACGTTACCAGGGGGTGGGGTCAGTGGCAGCCAGTGGGTTATGTGGCTGACCTGGGAGTGTCTCTGTGCCAATGGAAATGTGGGTTTCTGTTACTTTCTTGTCCCCATGCCTACACACTGTTGATTTTGCTTTCTTGTTGGATTAGTTTTCACCTGGATCAGATCCGTGGTGTTGATTTGTCCTGCTCTTGCACAATAGTTAGTGTTGGCAGAAGGAGTGGGAATGTGGGAGAAGAGGAAAAGGCAAGATTGTCCCGTTCAGAAAAAGGGTGGATTCAGAGTGGTTTCTGTTGATTATGAAACCAAACTGTCAGTTGTGTCAATGTGACTGGAGGTGCACAGGTAATTAAATCATTGATGCCATCTTCCTTAATTTTTGTGAAGCTGTCTTAAGCCTTTCAAGGTGTCCTGTTCATCATCATCATCATCATATATGATCTTAATTTTGGGGTGGGAAGAAGTCAGCTGACATCTTTGCTCATGTTAGCATCTAGTGAAACTCTGCCCTTGGATATGGCTTATTTGATTTTCAGGGTTAGAAAGCGTAACAATTACTTGTTTGCCTGGTTTTGCAATCAAATAATGAGTGAACCCTAAAAGTTCAGTTTACTTGACACTTAGCCTAGTGGTGCTTGCCAACATCAACTCTTTGTGAGAGCAGTTGAGCTTTGTCTGTAATACAAAGCTGGTGCTTAGGCTTTGGAGAGCTTTGTTTCTCCTAGGGTGTCTGAGTTCAAGTCTTTGAACTCCTGGGGGCACAGAGACCGAACCTCGGTTGCAGCTCTCTGGTAAGGAGCAGGAGGCACAGATGCTGGTGAGGGAAGGCTCCCATTCTGCCTGGCACATCTGGGGAGGGGGAATTTGAAGGGGGTGAGTGTTTGAGCTCCAAATAACTCTTCTGTCATATCAGAAAATCACTCTGGGTCACCAGGGGAAGGAGCATACTTGTAAGTTGTATTACTTGGGGAACTCCAAATTTCTAAGAATAATTGAGAAATAAACTGCTTACTATATTATATTGTCTCTTGATTTGCAGTCTTAGGTTGTCATGTAGTAACTCTAGCAAATCACTGATGTAAAGAAATTATTTCTTCTATTTTGGCAGTTTTTAATATATTTTACCTGGTGTCATATGGTGAGAAAAATCATATTGTGCACCAGCTGCAGAAAGGGCTTCATAAACACAGTGTGGAAAAGCTGATTATCAAGCTTCACAAGTAAATAAGATTTCAATTATAGGTTCAGGTGTTACACTGTATGTTATGCCACTGGTAGAATTTTATACTTAGGATTTTTAAAATATTTACATTTATGTGAATACTCCAGGTAAGGTGCATCTTTGTGAAAGCAAACAGTTACAGGATTTTAAATACTGGGTGAGACCCTACAAGAGTAAATGTGTAGAAAAGGAGCTGACAATAAAAGGGACATGTGAAAAACATTTAAATTGATAGAATTAATTCTTCTCAGTGAGTGATGAAAGGATTCCTCACACATGCTGTCCTAAGAAAGAAGAACAGAACTGATACCATATTTCTGTTGTGGTCTTGAAAAGGAAAATATTCCTTCTGCTGCTGTTGCTGCTCAACCCCCCTGCAAAGCAAAGGAGCCCTGTGACGCTCCCAGAGCCGTGGAACTCAGCATAGAGGGTCCTTTATGAGGGATCCTGAACAGAGCCAGGCCTGTGCTCCACTCCCGCGGCGTTCACTGGGAGCAGTGACCTTCAGAGAGCTGTGCACAAATGATGCTTGTGGGCTGCTTGTGTTGTTTAGTAGCGAGTCACATACTTTGTATGTGTTGGATGATGATGAAAATGTGCTGCTGCAGCCTCCCACAGCTCCATCGATACTGTGGAAACTATTGCAAGCTCAGCGGTGAAAAACCTCAGAAAAATAAGTGGGTGTTGTATACTAACCCTCATTAAAAGCAAAATTGTCCCTGTTGGTGTGAGTTGTTTACCCTTCCTGGTATCCATAATTTGAAAAGCTGTAATATAGATGGACTTTGAGTTTTGTGCAGTTTTGCTGTGATTCAGGTGTGCTTTAGCAGAAGTCAGAGGCACTTGCTGAGTCAGGTCTGTCGTGGTGCTCACCAGACCACAGAAGGCAGGCTGGGGTGGGTGAGAGCAGAGCAGTTGTCTCCTGCTTGTGCTGGGACTGATTATTCTGCTCAGTGCAGATAATGGGTCTCAGGTCCAGTACTCAGTATAAAATAACTACTGCAAGTGCCTGTGTGAGGGGCTTGTGAACTTCTCTGCTTATCAAAGGTTTCATCTTGTCTACACTGGCAGCTAAATCATGCCCATGAAGAAGGCAAGGTATGATATTTGAAAGCTAAAGATGGCGTCACATCACAGCCCAAGAGGATGTTTTTATCAAATGTGATTTGAGTAGCTTTGATACTACAATTCTGTGTAGTGAACAGGTCATGAATGGGAATTTCTTGCAGGAGGAAAGCCTGGAGAGAGAGATGGACTGTAACAATACCAGGAGCCTTAGCAGCTGTGAGCTAGAGCTGTATGAAACTGTATTTTAGGGATACAAGGAGGGGTCATGATCATGTCCAGACATCCCCCTGTAGCAAAGCTTTATGGGTCCCAGCTGGCTTGTCCTGCTTCTTTCTAGCAGTGGTAGAACTTCTGTGCTTTGTTGCACGAGAACTGCCTCTCTTTTCCCAAAGCCAGCTTATCCAGTGCCTCCTCCCTTCGCCAGCATTTGTATAGATATAAATTACCAGGCACTAAAAGATCCAGATAGAAAATTGTCCACAGTCACTTTCCAGCAAATCTTTTTGAAATAAAACTAAATTTCTTTGTTGCAGTGCCTCATCTTGACTGTTGATACAGAGATATTCAGCCAGTCAGTTCAATCAGTTTAAAAACTAATTTAAGTAAACTTTGTCAAATATTTTTACATGTCTATTTACAGGATTAAAACGAGAAAGTTCTATCTTGTTGGAAACTTTTTGGAGGGTTTTATTCAAGAATGATTGCACACAAAGTTGTATGTGTTTAGCTGTACAATTTAGCTAGAGTGTAATTTTTAAATTGGCATAGCTTTGCATTTTATACCAATTCTCTTTTATACTGTGTATCTCCCTGCCAAGAAACCTGCTTCCACTCTGCAGATAGACTCTCTACATTCTTTTATTCCCTACTGTAATGTGAATGAAGGAAAATTATGCTGGAGATTCCATGTTAGGGTAATTAAGCTTGATTACAGATTTCCTTTTAAAAACTTTTCAAAAAAAGTCTTAAATCAAAGAAGATAGAAGAGGAACCTTGGCTACTACTTGAAATTTGCATGGTTTGATGAAAAATGGTGCAGAAAGGGGGGGGGGAGTGCATTAAAAAAGATCCCATTGGCAGTCTTCCACTGAGATTGGGGGTTTTGTTAAGCTTCCTCTAGAAAGAAATTTTAAACAGTTACTGATTTGTACTGTCTTTCTTCGTTCATCCATTCCAGTGATGCTGGTTGTTGCCAGATGGAAGGTAAAGTACCATCAGCCAGGGCTTGTGTTTGAAGTCAGTGTTTGTCAGTGGTATTGCAGTAGACACAAAGCACATGCATATGGTGATGAAGCTCCAGCACTTACCAGCTACAGCAGAATATATTCACTGTCTAGGAGTACTTATGATGGTTCTCCCTGAGAAAGATGGATGGATAAATCCTCCAAGTGTAATGAGGAGAAGAAGCAGAGAATAAGAATGTAACACAGGAGTGAGTGTGAGCTTGGTTGCTCTCATGAGAAATACCAGGGGCCCCTGCTTTTATTCAGTGCCTTCTTCCCAGCTCTGGTGTGTTCCTTGGATACTGGGCAGCTCAACTGATCCTTCTTTGTGGCAGTTGAGCTTGGAGCAATTTTTTGGGGCCAAAGCCAGTATTCCTGTGTTTAAAAGAGTACTGAGACAAGAATGCTGCTCACCACTCCAAGTGTCTCTAGTGGATCAACAAACAGCTGAACAGCCTTTCAGAGCTGCTGGGCTTTACTCTCTCCGCAGCAAAAGGAGATTATAGAACCCTCATATTTGCAGTTACATATTGTGAAAAATCTCAGGTATTTTTTGGGATATTGCAAGCACTTTTCTAGTGGGGTTAAAGAAAGGTAACATTTTTTTGACTACTTATTGTAGAAAACCTTAAGCTTCCTTCTGTATTGCTGCACAGAAAAGTCTGTCTGGTCGCTTGACCTGAGCTTATTTCCTTTGTCCTTTGCTAAGTGCAAGCTTGCAAACTATTCTTAGTTGTTTTGTTTGGATGTTAACAGCTGCAATAACAGTGGTTTCACTTCTGTTCTACTGTACCCCATGCAATGCACCAGGATTGTAGCACTTGGATTATCTCTGCTAGAACATCTAATATTTAAACTATATTAGTATCATAATTTCACTATTTGACATTACCCATATTCATATATTTGCACAAGAGTAATGCACACTATAATGTGCCTTTGACAAGCCAGGGTAGATTGAGTGTTCCAACAGGGAATGTATCCTTTGTAATCAGGAGAAAAGAGCACGGGGATTTACTCCAGGGTAAATAGACTGTGCTATGTGCTTTCTCTCTGGCTGGCAGGAAGCATTCATAACTGCCAAATAAATTCAGTAATCAATGGTAGAGTTTAAATTGTGTTGCTGTAGGTGATATTCCAGAGCTATTGTAGGGAAAAGATAATCAATCATCCAGACCTTATCTACTTGGGAAGACATTTTTGGTGTCTTTTAAGTGTGGCTGTAAGACATAGAAGTACTCTGAAGGGCCCGATATTTATTGGCTTAATTTTGTCTTCAGCATGGCTAAATATTACTATCTTAGACTGTGAGTATTTGCAGCTTACTTAAGTTGTAGAACCAGTATAGTTGAATGGAAGATGTAATTGCTTTATTTCCCAGAGTTGTTGGCAATGCCAACAATATCAACATGTCTCAGTGCTGGCATTGCTAGCAGTTTGTACGTGCTCTGCTAACTAGGGCAACAGTGGCATTTCTGCAATCCAGCATCTTGTACTTCGTTACAAATTCATTTCATCCCTCTCCTTTCCCAACTATGGCACCATTGTGTTGCCAAATGCCTTATGTGTTTCTTTCTTTGACATTAATTGTGACATGAAATAAGAAGACTGATTAGCACTTCATTCTTTTGCTGCAGTTAAGCAAACAAAAAAATCTTTTGGATCCTATATTACTATACCAAGAGAGTTGTATCTTTCTTTGGCTTACAGCTGAGTCATATATTAATCTTAGAGCTAGAGGTTTAGTTAGAAAGGTTTTGGAACTGTAGAGGAGCAAATATTGTAGGTGTTGGTTGCTGAAATGCTGTTGTTCAGTTTTTTAACTTACTTCTTCCCTGATTATACCTATGTGAATAATATGTGGTTTAAACTGTCCTTTTTAACTATGTATAAAGGTTACTGTGCATAACCTCAAGTGAAGGCTTAATAAAACTAATTTTAAAAGTAATTTACTGACATCAATAGACAAAGTAGTTTGGACTAATTTTATGAAACAGAGGTAGCTTTTGAAAGATTCTCTTTTGTTGAATGCTGCAGTATTATGATATATTGATACATATTTCTCTCTCCTATTTTTGGTAGAAAATGATGCACCCTGTTGCCAGCAGTAATCCAGCTTTCTGTGGGACCGGCAAGAGCTCTTGCCTGAACGAAGACAATGTGAGGGCTGCAGATCAGTTTGACCTCTACGCCACACAGCAGAGCAAGTACAGCCACGCAGTCAGCCACAAACCCATTGCCTGCCAGAGACAAGATGCCTTGAACGACTCCCACTTGCAGACCACAAGTGGCAGGAACATAGAGACAAAAGACGAACTAAAGAAAAAGAAAAACCTCAACCGCTCCGGGAAGCGTGGAAGGCCGTCAGGGACCACGAAATCAGCAGGGTACCGAACCAGCACGGGTCGACCCCTGGGGACCACCAAAGCAGCTGGATTTAAGACAAGTCCAGGCAGACCCTTGGGTACAACTAAAGCAGCAGGATACAAAGTCAGCCCAGGCAGACCTCCAGGTAGCATTAAAGCTCTATCACGGCTTGCAAATCTAAATTATACTTGTGGCAGTGCAGCTTTTCCTTACCCTATGGTGCATAACAGAGGAGTCCATGCTGCTGGTGAAACCAGCAGCAAAATCAAACAGCCTAATGAATGAAGGGAGGGAATGAGTAACTCCTTACTAATCTGCTTTATGCTGATTTTGGGCATGTTTCTTGAGTTTTCTTGTAATGTTTGTTTAAGTCTGAGCTTCTAGATTTTATTCCAATAATGCCATAACCTAGGGGTGCAATTAATAACTTTTACAGGATGTTGAGAAGGCTTTGGTTTAAAGAGGCTCCTGTTGGTTTTAAATCATAATTTATAAGGAAGACTAAAATGATACATTATGCCTTGGTGTCGATACTTAAGTAATGTCCATGTCCCTAGTTTTAAGTTCAGTTTCTCATAAATCTGGATGTGTGGCTATGCATTAAATAATTGAAATAAGGAGGACAGAAATTAGCTGGCTGATGGTTCATGATGTGGCCTGTCCCACAATAAGCAGTTTAGCCAGTTAAGTTCTTACTTGGTAAGAAAAATTGATAAACAAAGTGGCAAGCCACATTTTCCATTTCTGCAGGACCTTCTACAGACCTCAGATAGACCTAAAATAGACTTTAAAACTTAAACAACTAAAAAACCCCAACCTTTTTTTCTAAAGTGATTTCCAGTGGCTTTTATTTCTGGAGTTGTAGCATTAAGTGAATTTCAACTAATGCTCCAAAAATATTTTGGAAGATATTAAAGAAACCTGAGCATTTGTACAGTGTGTTACAGCTTCACAGCGCCTTACTAAGACAAGTTACTTTGCCTTTAGGTGAGAGCTGTTCTTTTAGCTACACTGTTACAGGATTCTGCTAGGTGATTTTGAAATGATAGTACATATACCAAACCACAAATAATTCTTTGAAATTTGAAATATTTTATAAGAAATTAAGTACTGTTCATTCTAGTTAGGCACTTGATTAATATTAAACAGTATGGTCTTAAATCTGTAAATAGCTATTTACGCTGGCTTTTGCCTTTCAAATCTGTGCTTAGATGGCGACAGTTTAATAGCTTTTAAAGTAATAACTTACAATGTTTACAAATTAAACTTTTTAAAATAGACACTGTTGCCAAATTTTTAGACTCAGTTTTGCCAGATATTCCTGGAAATAGTTATTTCATTGTTAGACATTTATACTATATTTAAGTTATGGAAGCTTATATATCTACCAAAGGACACCATTTTCATGATTTATAAAAGCAAACTGTATAGCTGATGCAAACAGGATGCAGTTTACTGCACTGCTAGATCCCAGATATAGAGTAATTCATCTATGCATGCAAGCCGGAAAAAAATGTTGTTGGTTAACTATAAATACCTTTCTTGACTCAAACTAAAACCTCCTCTCCTCCCAAAAGAAATGTTCCATTTTTCAACTGTGTGTGTGTAATTTTTTTTAAGTGTGAGAGAATGTGTGAGTGTGTAAAATACTTTTATCCAGACCTAAAAAGAAAAAAAAAATCAGTCCTTAGTGTTGTATATTGTTTGTTATAAATTAATTTTACTGAAACTAAAACTTTTTTTTTTTTAAATCTGGAAGAAAGTTTACATTTAAGTCATTTCACATATAAAATTACTTTATCATAAATTTGTAGCTTGAAATACCTGGGGAGGGGGAATACGTAGAGTTTGCAGATTTGGGGGAGAATAAAATATGGGTTAATTGAGCCTGTACTGAATGGGTAATGATGATGGTCATTTTTGTTAACATAAATGCTATTCTGGCCTGCTGTCATTTTGACTAGACCTCTTGATTTCAGTGATGACAACTTAAGAAACAGATGTCATGTTTCATACCTTTTTTATCAGGAAAAAAGCAGCAAGCCTTCAGGTGTTCCAGTGATGCCTAACACATATTGAGCTGGACTTTTGCTGTACTTTACAATAGGTGTGTTGAATTGTTTTGGGGGAACTGTGTATGCACTGGCAACTAAGACAATGAACCTCAACTTATACTGGATGGCTCCTTAGTCGATAGATGAACTGATGGCAGCTAAATTGCTACTAAGGAATAGTTTCTTCATGCTGAAGCTCTGAAATCCAGTTGTATGTTCTGTTCCTCAACAAACTCGCAAGTCTGAAATTTAGCAGTCTCTCTCAGAAGATATAACTTCTGACACATGCAAAATGCTAACGTGAGTTCATTCACCCTCAGGATCTGTGTTGTATTGGCTGTTTTTAATCAGATAATTTTTCAACAAAAGACTGCTTTAAGTTCTTTCCTGAACTCAGCTGGGCAAGCAGTCGTCTTCAGCTGAATGTATAACTGCAGGAGTGTCACACCTCGCTGGCAAGGAACGTGTTGCATGTCACCACTGTACCTTGGAGAAACTCCACTCCTTACCTCCTCCTGTTGATCCTGTTTGCTCCTGTTCGTTCCTCACTTGTGCATCCACTCAATGGTGCTGTGCTGTGTCAGGAGATAATGCAGATGTATTGCTGTTCTGCTAGTATAATTTGTATTCAAGTATGCTGATGAAATAATGAAATCACCTGAGCAATTTCTGTTCATTACAGTGTTTATTAATTATATCAGATGAAATATAATCCCAGTAAAAACTAATTAATGTTGTCAGTTGTGAAGTGATGAGCATCAAATAGAAAAGTGTTCAGAGAGCCTGCAGTGTGCTGCTTGGCACTCTGGATTTAGGAAGGAGACCAGATGTGCACTGCTGGCGTTTCCTAATTCTGCTTTATTTTATATCTGACTAGAGTTTACTGGTGCCATGCAGTGAGGGGAAAAAAAAAAAAAGAGGAGATTCAAAGTGACTAGAAATGGAATTTTCACATACTTCTATTCTTCCTATGTATACTCTGCAGAATACATTGTGCTTTTTTCAACACTTTTCCTTCCGTGAAAAACACTGAAACAGCATGTTAATGCATCAACTTTATTAGTACCAATGGGAAAACTGGCATTTTCCCCCCATAGTATGAAAACATTACTTGTAAGGTAAATTGCTTATTTTATATTATATATCATAACTCAGCTATTCATAAGCTAGGATCACTGTTGTGTGTTAACACTGTTCAGAAGACCGACATGTCAAGTTTAGGTTTTAATAATTTCTTTTAATTATCAAGTTTCTAATGTCTTATTTATACATAAATGAAATGTATTAGCTTGCTATTATTCCTTAATGATGCTATAAAGTTCACTGTTTAAGATACATATAGTAACTACTATTCATTTTCTGATTAAATTTACTTAAACTTTAAAACCAAATAATTTTGCTACTATTAAGTCTTGCACTGGACAGATTCAAGATGCTAGCACCATATTTTGGCAGAAAAAAAAATCAGATACCATCAGAAGCAGCTGACTTTGATATCAAAGATGGTATTTTTAAAATCGGCACTTAGCTTTGTCATTAAAGCAATGTTCTTTATATCTTGGATTTAGTTTAAAAGTAATCAAACTAACTAGAGCCATTAAAGATCTCTCTTCTGAATGAAGATATTTTCATTTTGTCTGAAGGATCTTAATGTTCAGTCAGGACAAAATCAAGCCTTGTCAGTGATGTATCTGTGAAGAGAATTACCTGGAACTACAATACACCGAGTAATTCAGATGAGAATTTAATTCCCTCCCCCATTTTGAAGAGCTTTAAAAGGCAGAGCAATGTGAAGTCATTTGTGCAATGGTT
Organism: Acrocephalus scirpaceus scirpaceus; assembly: GCA_910950805.1. Classification (NCBI taxonomy): domain Eukaryota; kingdom Metazoa; phylum Chordata; class Aves; order Passeriformes; family Sylviidae; genus Acrocephalus; species Acrocephalus scirpaceus. The sequence continues at coordinate 9,002,814 of OU383785.1, forward strand.
TCATTAGTTGTGACTCTGCTGTTCTTTGTTATATGTAGTATAATATTTCATGCTACCCTTAGAGTTGACAGTTAAAACAGCTGATAACAATCATAAATACTTGGAACTGCAAACTTCATTTCTGATTACAAAAAAGTTTATTCTTCTCTATTTTAACACATATATTTTACCACCGCTAAATATATTTATGACTTTAGTAGAGACTAGACCTTTCTCCTTGTGACTTTTTTTAAAATAGAATAATCTGTATTCTGAAATTTGAACCACTTTCTGTTCCTTCAATCTTTCATCATTTGCTTTTCCACAAGTTTACTTTGGGGGTAACAGTAGTCTGTTAAATAACTAGTATCAGCACCCTGTCCTCTGCTGTAAAAAGCCTGATTAGATACTGTGTATGGTTTTATGTCCATGAACTTGAGCTACTCGTGTGCAATTATGTGTATGGGAATGGAGTAGTGTTCATGATCTGTATTTACATCATCATATGGATGTATATTTATTAATAAAGTTAATACTTTAAAACCTAGCCATTTTTCCCTGGGGTTTTTTTTTTTTGATTTTGATTTTTTTTGTTGTTTTTTTTTAATATCTTTTAAATTCTGGCTGAAGATGCCAGTTGACAGCGTTACCAGCTTGTTACAGGCATGCTATGCATATATTGCATTAAGGCAAAAAGACTCTATGAGTTGCGAGGTGTCAGGAGATAGAGGAATATTGCTTATTTTTTATGAATTGAAAACAGTGTGACAGTAACTTAATTGTTCTTGTCCTTTCACTCAAATAGGAGAAAAGGGGAGGAAAGGAGCTATAACCCTGTATGGATAAATAGTCAACTGCTAACTTTTTCCTCTGCACATGGAAATCAATTTGAAAGTACTCATAAATAAGGTTTTCATGGAATGGTGGTCATAATTCATTATTCTGTGATGAATAAGACCTATTTATCCCTGTATTCCAGGAGTATTCCAATTTATTTGTGTTGGTAAGATGTACTTTGCCACTCAACACTTTTTTTCTCTTTACTGAAGTTTTTCAGTGATTCTGGGGGAGAATAGGCAGTCCTACCCACCAGACCCCCAGGCCTACATCCTCTGCTTGCTCTCCAGCACCCTTTGTTTTCTTTTCTGTGAACTTTCAAAGGCCTTGAATACATCTGGAGTTGGAACATTCCAAATGTCAGTTGCTATTATTTTGCAGACTTTGAATTTACCTGAAAAGGACATTTGATGAGTTGGTTGGTGGGTTGGTGGCTTGGTTTTTTGGGGTTTTTTTGGTTGGCCATGCTAATAGTTCTAAATATTTGGCTTTCAAGATGACTGGATATGTTCAGAAGAGAGTCTGCTACATACTGGTCTAAAAATCCCAGTTCCTGGACATGACTGCATGAGCAACATGCATTATTTTATTTGTTGTGAGGAAACCTTAAGTATTAGATACTGTATCAGTCACAAATTGTATCAAACAAGAATACAGCCTTTTCAGGTGGGTTGAAGTTCCTTGACTGCTTCCATGGCTGCTGTGTTCTCTGCCATGGAATGAATGGAAGGATGGAAGCTGCAGGAAGTCTGTTCCTCAGTGCACAGCTGGTGTGTGAGGCCAGGTGTGGTTTCTGATGGCAGGACCAGTTCAGGACTTACTCATGCAGGCAGATCAGCACTGCTGGGTTATCACCTACACAAGCTGCACATCTTCAAGGAGTCTTTAAAATGCTTCTGTCTTTTCATAACCTCAGGTATGTGTATGGTGAGACACCAGGGCTTGTTTTGGGGCTGGACTGACACTTTTGTGCTTCTGCACCTCCTTGGTGTGAACTCTTAAAGTTGCACAAAGAGTACCATGTGAATTAGTCATGTTGTACCTGTTAAACATGGATTACTTACAGTCACTTAAAAAAATCTGTACCATTTTGATTTGTGTTATGGCAGAAAGGATATTATGTTAGGATTAAATTCACAGTAAGAAACTGTTTTCAAGTTGAAAATGCTGGTTTGACTAAACTCAAACATAAGGACAAGGCGGGCAGCTTGTTCTTTGCTAGTCTGCACCATTTTGGATTCCCTTTGTGCTCTTGCTTTCAGGCTTGCTCTGTATCAGCTGATCTAATTAAATGTCTTCCCTCTATGTGCAAACCTCATGTTTTCTATTTTTAGACGATTATGTCCTCATTATTAATGCTTATGCAAATTGGGCTTTGAAAGAAAAAGCTTCAAGTGAGAAAATGTGTGCTGTAAGGAATGACGCCGTTGGAGAAATACACCTAAGTAAAAACAAAGCAAAAAATCCCATTTCCATAATAAATTACCCCATCTTCACTTATACACGTGTACTTGAGTTTTCCTGCCCTTTTCCAGTGTGCATGGTTCATGCTCCCTGAGGTCATAACTATCAGTTTTTGACAGATGCAGTGTTTGGGCAAAATCTCATTGTGCACTGCTGGCAGTTTTAAGGAAGTGTGTTAAAAAAGATATCAGCACTTGAAGTAACGTGTTCATTTTCAAAATGCCCCAAATAGTCTTGAGGCTTCACTATTAAACTGAAATAAAATAAAAACTAATTGTGTAACAGGGAAAATATAATTTCCTAAAAAGGAATATGGGAGTATTTATCTTGCCTTTCTGCTTGGGAGCTTTGGTTGATAAGCTGCTGGACATGAACTCTTCTTTTTATGTTTAAAAATACACCTTTAGTTTACTGCATTTTACCCTTACCCCAGCCTGCTGTAGGTTATGGTAGTTTGTGTGCAAACAATTCCCGAACGGGACCGTGCTTCCCTAACGAGGGTGGGGGTAGGCAAATCCTTCGCCAGGCAGCTGCGGCTGTGAGGCAGTGCTGGGGCTGCAACACCGGCTTGTAAGCAGGCTTTGGGATAAGGTACAGGGTGCTTTATGCACCCTCAGTCACTGCTCAGTCACAGCAGCCTGCCGAAGCCATGGGATGGCCTCGTTCCAAGAATTTCCAACCAGAACTAATTTAAATCAACAGTGAAATGTCTCCAGCAGCATCAGCAGCCCGACACCCGGCCCGGGCAGCGGCTGCGGTCACACCGTCCGGGCTCAGCCCTGCAAGGCGGGCTCACAGAACCACAGAATGTTTTGGGTTAGAAGGGACCTTAAAGAACATCTTGTTCCACACCCCTGCCATGGGCAGGGACACCTGCAGCAATATCCCAGGTTGCTCCAAGCCCCGTCCAAACTGGTCATGAACACTTCCAGGGATGGGGCAACCACAGCTTCCCTGGACTACCTGTGCCAGGGCCTCACCATCCCCACAGTAATCGTTTTCTTAAAATAATTTTAGTAAAGTTGGTTTGTTTGGTTTTTTTTTTTTTTTTCCTAATAGCTGATATAAACCATTCTCCCTTCTCCTGTCACAACATGCGCTTGTAAATAGTCTTGTCCCACCCTTCCTATAAATTCCCTTTGGGTACTCGGAGGCCACAGTTAGATCACCCGAAACCTTCTCCAGGCTGAACACTCCCAATTCGGGGTTCGGCGGGGCCGCGAGGAAACCGGGTTAAACCCACTCGCTTTGCACCTAACACCAGCAGGGCTCTGTCCCACCACCGTCACTGCCGAGGGCTCTTCCCACGGAAATAGGAGCGGCGGCGGAACTGGAAGTGTCCCGGGGATCCGGCGGATGCGCTCGTTGTCGGGGAGACGCGGCGGCGCTGCCGGGCCCGGGGTTGAGGGTGAGGATGTGGCGGCTGCTGCTGGCGCTGGCCTGGCTCGGCGCGACGCTTCCCGCAGGTGCGGCCGGGGGGCTCTGGGTGCGCGGTGGCGGGGCGGGCGGGGCGCGGGGCTGACACCTCCCTCCGTCCCTCTCTGTCCCCGCAGGAGCGGCGGCGGAGCGGAGCGCGGGCGGCCCCGAGCCGGTGCGGTACCGCACGGCCGAGATGGCGGACGCGATGCTGGGCAGCGGGGCCCTGCCCGAGCAGCCCGTGCTGCTGTCGGCGGTGCCGGCCGAGGCGAGCGGCGGCCCGGCGGGGACTTGCGATGGGGCGGCCGCGGGCGATGCGTGCGGGCCGGCGGGGAGCGGCGCCGCGGCCGCCCAGGCCCGGGAGCAGCCCGTGCTGGAGGCCGTGCTGCCCGCGCCCGCTGAGGAGCAGAACGGCACCGACAGCGCCAAGGCTCCCAAGGTGAACTGCGAGGAGAGGAACACGACGGGCATCGACCGCTTCACGCTGCAGATCCTGAACGTGTCCCAGGTACGCGGGCGGCCCGCTCACGGCCCGGTGTTGGTGTGAACGCGGCAGGGCGGTGGAAGATGCCCCGCCAGCCTGTTGCTTTCAGTGCTTGACTTAGTGAATTTCCTTGTGTAACGTCCTCAGTTCTGCCGAAGAAAATATATGACTGGGCAAGGAGGCCTTTTGGGCCATTCTGGGCAGGAAAAAAAATGGAGTTATGGCTCGTTTCATGTGCCTGTGTGTGTTATCTCTGTGCTTGCAGGGTACTGCCAGCTTTCCTGCTCTGTGGACTGGTTTTTCTCTTGGAAATCATTAGTGGCAGTTAGTGCCAGCTCATTTATTGTAACAGTTATGTGTATGTATATTTTTAATTAATAAACTTTTAAAATAACCTTTAAAAAAGGTTATATACAATTTTCCACATGTTTTAAAAGGTGCAGCTGCTTGATCAGTATTGCCATGTATCTAATCAATTGCTGAATAATGCATCCCTACACAGAATTTAACTCTGTTAAATATGTAATTGTCCATGTTTGTTCCTGTGCTTTCTCCAAGGACCTGATGGAGTTCCTGAACCCAAACAGCAGTGACTGTACATTGGTCCTGTTCTACACACCGTGGTGCCGCTTTTCTGCCAGCTTGGCACCTCATTTTAACTCTTTGCCCCGAGCATTTCCAACTCTTCGCTTCCTGGCTCTGGATGCATCCCAGCACAGCAGGTAACTCACCCCCTATGCTCTAGTTGCAGTTTATTTCTGTTAGCTGTGAGCTTTAAAAACAGGAGTGATTTTTTTTCTACATGAAGTGACAATTTTATTTAGTGAAACTGACGCTTTTGGTATTGTGACTGTCTTTATTTTTTCCTCCAGAAGATTTAATTTCCTTCATGCTTTGTTTTTTCTTTATGTAGTTTATCAACTAGATTTGGAACTGTGGCTGTACCAAATATCCTCCTTTTCCAAGGTGCTAAACCTATGGCTAGATTTAATCATACAGACAGAACGCTGGAAACCTTGAAAGACTTCATCTTTAACCAGACAGGTGTGTAAACCAGCCCTGGTTTGTCAGTGGGAAGAAAAGGCTGGCTTTAAGGTACAAATTGGGCTTTTCTGTCCCTGTGTGTGTTCTTTAGAATGGATGTCATAAAGGCCCTGAGAGGACCCAGCAGAGGTTCATTTAATCAACTGATGCTGTGAGCTGGATTTCAGCCTGTGCTGAGAGCAGAAACAAAGCTCCTGGGGCTGGGGAACAGTGGGGTTTAGCTAGAGAGGCTGCTGGAAGGATGGAGCACATCTTCCTGCCCAAAGATTTAATTGAGAATGAGATAAATTAAACTCTCCTTGCCACCCAGCCAGCTCTCTTCTAATCCACACTGAAGGGCTGTGTGGATCTGCATTTCCAGAAATGCACAAAAATGAGATTCCTGAAAAAACACTCTAAATCAAATTTCCATGTGCTGAAAAACCCCCACAACTTATCCAAGACTGTGCTGTGGGAGGGCAGAACAAGCCTTCTCCTGTTATGCAAATACACATAAAAATCACCAAGTTTTTATATAAGTAAATCATATCCTGGGTATATGTTTATGTACAAGGGCCATCTCACCAAAATTTTAAGTCTGCCTGTGTTTGAGCCTCAGCTGGAGAGCAGGAGCAAGAGATAGAAGCAGCTTCTCTGTATTTAGCGATTATGGTGTTGACCAAGTGCTTTGTTTTTTAGGGATAGAAGCTAAAAGTGATGTGGCTGTGACAGAGGAAGACTGGGAAGGGCCCCTGCCAAGCGTTCTGACGAAGGGCATAGACTGGCTGCTGCTGTTCTCTGTGCTCTTCCTGGCTGGCTTTGTCATGTACGCCACCGTCCGCACCGAGAGCATCCGCTGGCTCATCCCGGGACAAGAGCACGAACATCAGGAATAACCTCAGCTGTTCAAACAGGGACAAAATTTTCCACTTATTGGTAAAGTGGGAATTGCTATGGACTAGAAGTACCTAAGAATGAACTGTTGAATTTGTTGGTTGTAATTTATAATAATGACTAAAAATTGGCTTTATTTATCAACTGTTGAATCTGTAAGGAGCATATTTGTGGTAATTACAGTGGTAAGTGAGCAAGTACGAAAAAACATGAACTAAAGTATTTATTAAGCTGCTCTGATTGACTTCTTTTTAATGGACTTTGATGTAACTATTGGTACAGTTCTAATTTGTAGAGCAGGGAAGATTTTTACAGCACATTGGTCTGTGTGTGGCACTGCAGGGAGAATTGTTGGTACATTAGTTTGACTGTCCATAAAATGAACTATGAAGATGTTTTAAATTATTTTTCACTCCCATGGAGCTGACTGTTCCCACCTCTGGCACTGGGTTCAGTGCTGGTTTTCTCATCCACTTCGCTCTGAGTTTTGATTTAGTAGCAGTTCTTCATGAGATTTAGAATCACTTCCCAAGCTCACCTCACTATTTCTGTATGTGTATACAATTTATTTACCACATTACTGTTGGATGAAATTGTATTAATTCTCCTTTTTAAAAAAATAAATCAGGTTTTTAGTGTAACCTTTTTAAGTTTCTTTCTTTCAGAAGTAAAACCACGCAATTTCTGAACTACAGCTCACCTGCCTAAATTAGCGAAACCAGTCTTGATGTTTATTTAAATTTATAGTACCATGTTTGCTAGTTCCACACTCTCCACTTGAGGCTACATAAAGAATTTATGGGTTTTTTTAGTTATGATGAGTATGGAGGGCTTTGGATAAGGTATGTACTGGTATGTTGTGTGGGGTTTGGATTATGTAATTGCATAGCATTTATAATGGTGGAGGTTTGCCAAAGTACCCTGACGGGATGCTTTAGAGAGCAAATTAAACTAAGATAAAACAAAGACAGTCTTAAGACTTATTCTTTGACAGATAGCTCACATCCCTGCAATGTAATTCTTCACATATTTCTCTGCTGCCTCTATTTTTTCCTCTGGAAACCAGAGGTCATGTGTCCAAAAAGGAAACCTCACTGGTAAAACTTTGGTGTGACTAAAGATAAAGCTAGGATGGATGTTATTAATAAAGATTGTGAACGATAAATTGGAGCATTCTTGCTTCTGCCATCTGGTTCGTTTGAGAGGCTCAGGGCTGGATTGTCCCCGGTGCTCATGTCCACACCGCTAAAGAAACAGGGATGTGTTTAGAAACAGAACGGGGCCGTGTCAGTGCGATCCCACGGGGTGGGAATGACACCTGCCTGCTCACTGCGCGACAGAATCCACCCGCGGCCGGCAGCTCCGCCAGGCCGTTCTCCTCTCGGGCAGGTGTCACAAATCATGGAATCATCAGGGCTGGGAGACCTTTTAAACCGTCCAGTCCAACCCTCCACCAGCACCGCCACTGTAACCCCTAAACCCCATCACCGAGCGCCAGGTCCCGGCTCCTCTTTAAACCCCTCCAGAGGTGGTGACTCCGCCACCTCCCTGGGCAGCCGGTGCAGTGCCCGACCACCCTGACAATGAAAAGGTTTTTCCTAATGTCTGATCTGAAACCTCAGTCTCAGCTTTAGGCCGGTTCTGATCCTCTCACTGCAGGCACGGCAGAAGAGATCGGTCTCCCCTCACTCCAACCTCCTTCCAGGGAGTTGCACAGAGCGATGCGGTGCCTGAGCCTCCTCGTTCCTGACCGGTCACCGCTTTGCCGGTACCACCCGCAGCCCCGGGCGGAGGCAGCCCCCCTTCCTCTCCCGCTCCGTCTCCCGCCGCTGCCGGCGCGCTCGGAGCTCCCGGTTCCGCCGCGGGCCGCGGCTCCTCCCGCGGGGCGCGGCGGGGGCGGGCGCGGCCGGGGCCGGAGGGGCCATGCCGGGCGGCGGGGCCGGGCTGTGGCGGGCGCTGCTGGGAGCGCGGCGGGCGGCGGGCGGCGCCGGGAGCCCCGCGGCCATGGTGAGGGTGAGGGGGGACCGCGGTTGGCCGGGGCGCGGGGCGGAGGGGCCCCACACGGACAGGCCGCGGGCTCGGATCCGTCCCCGGCCCTGTTCCCTCGGAACTGCGGGAATTGGGATTGCTCAGCCTGGAGAAGCCTCCGGGGAGACCCGGTTGCCGCCGTTCAGTACGTGAAGAGGCGCGGGGACAGCTGGAGAGGATTTTGGAGAAGGGCGTGGAGGGAAAGGATAAAGGGGAATGGCTTCACACTGACAGAAGGTTAGATGGGATATCGGGAAGAAATTCTTCCCCGTGGGAGTGGTGAGGCCCTGGCACTGGCTGTCCCGAGCAGCTGTGGCTGCCCCATCCCTGGACGTGTTCATCCAGGCTGGATGGGGCATGGAGCCACCTGGGATAGTGGAACGTGCCCCATAGCAGGGGGTGGAACAAGATGGACTTTAAGATCCCTTCCAACACAAATCATTCTATATTTTCCCTGCATCCCCCCGCCATCCCACCTCACGGCTGATTATTTTATTTTACACAAAGCTAATAATGAACAGCACATGCAGGGTTCAACCCTCGCCCCTCAGGCATGAGAGTTAGTTCTAATTTTTTTTGTACTGTTTTGCCTGAGCTTCCTCGGAACAAATATTATTGATCACTTGGTCAGCCCCAGCACCCAAAACCCCTGGGTCCTGAGTGTGGGTCAGGTGCCAACACCTCGGGTGCTCGGGCAGCGTTGGCACCCAGTGCCCGTCCCTGCTTCTCTGGGGATCTGGCCATGCCCGTGAGGAGCTGCTGAAGGCTCTGGGTGTGGAAACACAATTGGAATCTCCCACTTTATCTTCTTCCTTGCTGCTTTCTGCTACATTTCTGAACATCATGATGTGTCAAGGGGCTGACTCAGGACGCGGCCTCCACAATGCAAAATGTGCTCAGTGTTCACCAGGGCCTGTGTTAGACGTGGTCTCCATATTCCTATTTAAAACTCTGTGATCGAATTTCAAGTCACAGCATTGTCTTGTCAATGGCCATGTGTCAGGGAGGTGTCAGGAGGGCCCCGCAGTGTCCCCAGAGCTGGCACAGGACATCTCTGTGCCAGCTGGAGGAGTGGACTTTGTGTTGCGTCCTGGTCGCAGTCCTGGACTTTGCTATCTCCAGAAAAACCACCCACCCTCATGAATTTTTGTGCATTTGCAGACTAATTTCATCTTGTGCCAGGTAAAACAGTATATTTCAAGACAGCCTTTAGCTTTGGTGATTTTTGTATGTGCTTGGAAAAAAAAAAAGAAGAATGTAAGAGATTTGTGCCTATGACTGCAGTTATAGAATGACAAATCTGAAACTTGTGTTCTTGAAGCCTGACGTTGTGTTTGAAGTGTACAGAGCCTAAATTAGTTCAGTTTGGCACCTGTAAAATCCATCTTTTGTTACATCTCTGTAACCTCCTAAACACAAACAGCAGCAGTATTGCTGTTAGGTTTATTTACTCAATTTGGGGCTTTTTATCCCATGTTATTGGTGAAAATGTTGCTCCTTGGCCCTCGTGTATCTGAAGGCCTTGCTCAGGTCGCATTAATTGCGTTAATTCCTGCTCTGCTCAGACTCACAGCCCCATCTGGTGGCACCGGGGCTCCCGCTGGAGCACTGGCTGGCAAAGGTGAAAACTCCTGAGCTGCTGAGCTGGCGGCAGGTCCTCACTGGCCTCCCGTGTCTGAGTGATCCTCTGGAGCAAAACTGCCTTTCTGGAAGATCTCACAAAGCTGGGCCAGCTGCTAAAATAAAGACTAAACCAATCTGAATGTAGCTGTACTGGGGAGAAGGGTTCTTCTCACAAAAGCATTGCATTTATCATCAGAGACGGAGACCCATTTCTCAGAATATGTCGTCTGAGGAAGGGCTCATGCTCTTAGTCCCTGCTTTTAGAAAAGGGATCAGCCCTCTTCCAAAGGCCCCACAGAATGTTCCTCTGTGTCTGGCTCTGGCCTTTTGTGTGGTTCAGCCCATGATTCAGTTATTTAAGCAGAGTGTTAATCTGTCATGTCTGTGCTCCCAGTGGCATCAGGAGGATTCCTGTCACTTCAAGTAAGCCATACTTAAACACTGGTGCCTTGCAGAATCTAGTGCTTTTACCAGTAGCTTCAAACTTCTTGTAATTGTGTCTGTATTGCCATTTTTTTCTTCTAATTTAGTTACAAAGCTCTTTGTTTCTTGTAGAACTCCACAGCATGTGCTGTCTTAAAAGTCCATTCTACTTTCTTAAAATAGTAAAATACAAAGTAGGTAGAGTGCAATCTCCTGTTTTTCTTCTCTCTTCTCTCTTTTTTTTCTCTGTGATATCTTTTAGTCTTATAATTGTACATTTAGCAAATAATATAAATCATCCTTTACTTACCAGACAGAATGGAACATTTGAAAATTAAATGTCATGTTACAGCATCTGGATAATTCAGATGACTAAGGGTACAGGTGTGCAGTACCCTTCATTCCTAGCAAGGAGTTTGTTGCTTTTCACTAGTTCTGTACAAAAAGCACTTGGCTGAACTTACCTGCCCAAACAGGTAAGAAATGGGTTTGGCTGGTTTGGGTTAAACTGGTCTGTGAAATTTTAAACAGTAAGAAACTGCACAGTGAATTTTCCACATCCTCACCTTTGCACAATACATAACCACAATTTCATTGTGTGGTTTTCTTATTGTTTTACAAAAGAGAAACTCAGCCTCACTTGTGCCATGCCTTTATTTTTTTCCCTCAATAGTCCTCCCAGTCTCACTGGTTGACAACAGAGGAAAGGAACCAAGTTTTACTGGATCTCAAAGCTTCAGGCTGGTCTGAGCTGGGAGAAAGAGATGCCATCTACAAGGAGTTCAATTTCAAAAATTTTAATCAGGTAATGATTGTTATATGCTACTTTTAATATAAAGGAAATGTAATTGCTTTAATTTCCATATGATCCTGATGGGAAAACATTTATATTCAGAAGTTTGGGAGTATCCTGGTGGGGCCAAATCCTCTTGGATTTGCCCTGATGAATTGCTCTCAGATTCTGATCTCATAAGGTGGAGTAAATTAATTCAATTTTATAGTTGATAAGTAGATTTGTTCTAATATTACAGTTTCTTGATTATAATATTCAGGTCAGGGTCAAGGTATTGTGGAATCAGACAAAGCAGTATTTGACCCTGATTTTTTTTTTCATTACTGGCACTCATAAATAAATGCTGGAAATATATAACTATTGGGCAGTGGGGATCATTTTTATCAGAGAAGTATGTGAGAAAAATGGGTAAATGTAAAAAAGAGCAGGAACTTTTGGCAAGTAAGGTGGGGAAAACAAAAACATTTCACCTTCTAAACAGGAAGACAAAGTTCTAGTATATCCTTGATTGAGTTGTAATATCTAATCCTGCAGTGTCTTTGGCACACAGAGTGCTGGTTTTTTTTACCTCACTGGGTTTTTGTTTGGAGACAGGATCCTGAGCCACATCTCACACAAGAACTTATCTCAGACATCAATTACAAACTTGCTTGAGAAATACTGAATTTGTCTTGAGATCCCTGTTCAGCTACATTCCCTGAGAACTCCCTTCTAAGGAATCATGACATTACTTAGAAAAAGTCACGTTCCCAGAGCATGCATTTCCTTTCTGTTTTATTTCTGAAGGAGAGGTGAGCTCTTTCTTGGGAGGGAAAGAATTTCCAGGGGTTTGTTGGGATGATGGGTCTCACCAAGCTTGTTCTTTCCCTCACTACACAGCCCCAGTTTGGGGATGCTGTGGGTTTGTTGGTGTGTGTAGGGACCAGGAGCTGTGCTGTGAGCTGTTTATTTATATAGCTGTGCCTAAACCCAGAACAAGATGTTTTAGGAAACCACAGTGAGCTGGATAAACAACGGTTTGTAACGCTGGCCCTTTTTTTTGCTGTTTCAGTAGTTGTTACAGTAAGGAAGCCCAGGCAGTAGTGAGAAGGTGGGTGAAGTGAGCTGGGAGAAAGCAAAAGAGAAAACAACTGCAGAAAAATCCAGCTCATTAGCAGGACAGTGCTAGTCCAGGGAGCATGTCCAGAGCCCTGAGTACGTTTTTAACCTGAATGTTAATACAGAGCAAATAGAACCAAATCAGTTCATTCAGAGGGCAGTGAAGGGGAGAAGCCCATGAGAGGGAGCTCACAGGAAGCCTTGGTGAGATGTGCAGGCAGCTGGGGGCTGGAGCAACCAGGAATGAGGAGGGATAGAAGTGACCCTTGGAAGAGTTGAGAATTTTCTGACTTTGAATATTCATGAAATGGCATCTCTGCCTGGTTATGGTCAAAGTCTTTGTTGGTTCAGCACAACTAGAAATGAAGTTGCCCCCAAAGTTAATTGAAAAGCAGTTTTGCCCACTGTAAATGAGTAACTCAGATCAGATGGATTTAGACAGTCCCTGTCTGCCAACAGACAGGTGAGGAGACAAATCAGTGTGCTCTTGCCAGCAGATATCTGGAAAAGGCATTGCTGTGACAAAAATTTACAAAGTTGTATTTTTTTTTACAGTGTAGATTTATCTTACAGCATGGGTAGATATCCATATGTCTTCCTGATCTGAAGGTGGATGGAGCACATTCCAGTACAGGAAGTTGAGTATATTTAAAGTAGCATATTGGTAAATGATGAACTATATATTTATACTTCTAGTACCCGTAGTTGAGGGAAGAGTACTTTAAAAAATTGCCACTTGAATTGTTTGGGAAATATTAGAACAGTGTCTTTCATTCTCAGCTGCTTTCATGGCTGTAAGGCAGAAATGAGAGCAGAGGTTGGGGGTTGGCTGCAAAACAGAATTTCTGCCCCCAGCTGGGAGAAAAAGCCATGTGGGTGGGTGCTCTGTGCAGCTCTGGTTAGATCAAGCATAGAATATCTAAGGGCAGAAATTCATGTGTTGATCTTTATGGATTTACTGCAGTGTCCCCTTTGCAGTTGCAGAGGGCAGAAATCATTCCTGTTCTCGTAGTTCAGGAGCAGGCTCAACATGCAGATCCCAAGGGCATTAGATCCTTAGCTGGTATTAGAGAGCAGATATTTGCCTTTCGATAATTTGAAGCTGAAAATAAATTTAAATTATGCATGTATGCTTAATTCTATTAAATTATGCACATATGCTTGTATTTATAATGACTATTAGTAAATACTGTGTTTACTACAACCTAAGAAACAAATGACAAAAGTGGAGCTATACCTGCCTTGTACTTTGGGAGAATTTAGTCCTGAAATGAAAAAATGGAAATTGTAGGTACAACTGCTTTCATTTAAAATAATAAATATTCTATTTACAAGATTTAAAGTGTTTAGTAAAAGTCAAAGGACTAAGAAATGTCATTTCCTCAGTGATCTTCTTGCTGCCATTTTACAGATGGCGTAAAATCAGGTGTAGAAAAAAATCACCCTCAAAAATACCAGAAAAAAAAAAAAAAGTAGTTGAGCTGACATGAAAGGTATTTCAAATTTATGTTTTGCAGATGATATTGGTATGATTAATGTATTCATTGCTTTTTTTTTTATTGCTTCTTGCAGATAATGTTCATGATGCATGGAAAATTCTGTGGCTTCAAAATCTATGCCAGGTTTACAAAGTCTGTGTATGTCAACAGATGTTAAGAATATAAACACAACTTTTATTATAAAGTTGTGCAAATGTGTAGACATGAGCTTGGTTTATGTATATTATTTTCAGCATGAGAATGAAATGAAACTTCTGTGAAACGAGAAGAGTTATTTAGATTCTTGAAGCTTTCAGGCTGAGATTAGCTCAGTTAAAAGCGATCAGCAGTGAGCTGCCTTTGTAAGGCTGACAAGCTAATGACACTTCTGGCTCAGGGAATTAGTTTGTAACCCAGAATTTAAAAGCACTGATGGTGTTTGTTAGTCTGAAGATACATTTTCATGAAAATGGACTTTGGTGGTACAATTCTCTGAAAGAAGCTGGAAACCAGCCTGGGGTTACTGCTGAAAGCCCTTGGTTGGTTTTGTTGCTGTGGATGCCCACCAAGCACCAGTCCTGGGGGGCTGGATGGCTGTATGTTCCCTTTATGTGAGGCAGGCTCCTGGTGGGTTGGTGTTCTGCATCTTGTATAAAATAAAATACACCAGTGGTGGGGGGAAAAATGCTGCTCAGCTGTAGAGGAGAGTGCTGTGTCCAGAAGAGCTGTGCTGATGACACCAATGCCTCCATTCCTCCTTATGCCTTGCAATTGCCCTGAGCTATTTCCACTGTGGAGTGGCAGGTAGGCAGTGATGAGTTAAGACTGGAGTCTTTTACCTCCAGGACCCTCGATGGTGTGCACTCACTCAAAGCCCCCAGGTTGAGTCACTTTTCCAAAGGAACATGTGCTTGGCAGAAACCTTGGCTGTGAGCAAGGTTTTGGAGAGGAGGTGGGCTTGGAACACTCCATGGCAAGTGCCAATCCCGGCATCTGGGTGCTTGTGGGCCTCTACAAACCTCACAGCCACATCAGGGAGCTTTTCTGGGGCCTCTCTCCCAGGCTGCAGCGCAGAGAAGAGTGGCTTGTGAGGCTTTCAGGCCATGGTGTAGCATTGTGAAGGGATGCTCTTATCCATTCACATCTTTGTGCTACTGAAACAAAACTGTTTTCTTCCAGTGGAGAAAGCCCTCTGCTTCCAGTCTGCTCAAACAAAGTTGAGAATTGAGATAGAAAGTTAATTTATGCCTCCAGATCATGCTGGTAACTTCTCCCAGCATTTCAGTTCACCTTGGGAGCAATGAGCTGGAAAAGGGGACAGGCCTGGTTTAAAGATTCATTTCAAGCCCAGTCCTGGGCTGCAAAAGGCTGTGAGTGCAGGATGCCAAGTGCTCAGTTTGGGTCCTGTATCCAGCTGCTCACTTTCCCTGAATTTGCAGGAACATCTTAGCTCTGAGACTTTCATGTCTCTTGTCAAACTTGGTTGGATTTGACCAGCGGGTTTAAGGGGCAACTGCCTGTGTGATTGCGTTTCCGTAGGTAATCACACCAAGGCAGCAAATGCAGTTAGGAAATTACAAAGGTGGGCAAGTTTGCTGATGGTCAGGTTCAGAATTTACAGCTGCTTTCTTTTATAGGGTAAGTTTTTAATTAAGTTTGTTTTAAAAAAAAAAAAAAAAAAAGATCGTGTAGGAAGTCTCCATAAGACCTCTAACGTCATTTTCTAAAATGACAGGAAATCAAATGCTCTAAGAGTTTTAAAGCTATTTCAGATACATTTTTTGCCTTTTGGGGCAAGAAGGTAGAGGTGGAAGATGAGCCTGAGTAGAGGGGAAGTACGGAAATGCTGTGCACTAAGAGTAGAGGCACATGTGTCTCAGTGCAATTTGTGTCTTGGGTTTTGAGAACATATTTAAAGATGTGCAAAAAGTCTAGGAGTATTAAATAAGTTATTATTCTCACTTTGCATTTCCTTTCCAGATTTGCTGTCTCTCTTGGTTGGAATCTGCAAGAAAAAAGTCACACAGAGCATGTTATGATATCTGCCTTTGTTTCTCCCTCCTGGTGATGCCAATGTTTTTTTCCTTTGGCTGTGGGGAGACATGCTCAGATTTGTCCCTTTAAATTGATGATCCTTGTTGTATGATCCCAGTTACACATCCAAACGAATTTGGTAGGATATGCAATGCATACTCTTGATTTCTTTTGATGGCAGTACTTGGTGCCAGTGCCTTAAATATAATCTGGGTCCGTCCTTCCTTTTTCTACTCCTGGCACATTGCTTTGTTTTTTACATTCATCAAAGGTTGGAAAATTTGGTTTTATACATATAGGCAGTGTATTTTGTTGCCACTTTATGTACTTAATCTTTTGACTGTTTGTCTGAAATACGTCCATGCCTTTTATGTATTGAAAACATTATATCTTTTAACTTACAGTCTGCAGAGTTAAAATGAATTTTATGGTAAATATTCAGTTGTGGATCACATCTCCAGCTTTTTATATGCCACAGCGGTCTTGTGGGTTTTTTTCTTCTCCATTGTCTGATAGTGAGGTCATTTTCAGTCCTCTTGAGATATTTTATTCCCAGCCAGATGCAGGCCATATATTAAAAGTAGCACCTGTGGCTAATATCACAGCAGCTTACCATAAATTTACATGGTAACTAGGATTATATCTGTCAAGACTGTTAAAAAATGTCTAGTTTTAATTTGATTTCCAGTATTGAAGGAGCTCTCCAACATTTTGCTTCATAACTATATTTTAAAAGTTAAAGTCACTCCATTGTTAAGTTTTATAGCACTCCCAGTGCCCATTAAGTTGATTTGTTAAATGGGGGTCAGAATAAAGCAAGTTGGCTACAGGAGGATCGGAAACCAACCCATTTGTGACAAATTTAGTCCTCGCGTGTGAATCTTCTCGGAGCCCGGGGAGTGATTGGATTCAGGTGCAGCCTGTGTCAGTTGTGTTTAACCTCAAAGCCTGAGCAGCCTCAGCCCAACTGTCACTTCTGCTAATCGAAAGTTGGACCCATTTTCATGCATTTTGGGGGGAATTGCTATTTTTAATGTAGTATTGCTCTGCCAGCTCCTTCTGCTAGAGTTTTGCATTTGATTGCCTGTCGACTAAAAATAAATTATTTTTTTATCCAGCTAGGTAGGTGCTGGTTTTCATATAGGCTTTCTGAAACTGCTTCATTTTCCATTATCCTTTGAGTCCTCTCCCATATGCTGTGATTTGTGCACCTGCAAAGTTATGAAAGTATTTCTGTTGGTAGTTATGTTGTTCACTAACTTCCTAGCGTTTATGAATACAATAACCGATTTATAATAAATCAGAATTATTTATGAGTGGGTTTACAGAGTTGGGAGTATCTTTGTATTGAAAATAATGAATTTTGGGCGTATTTGCCTGTTGACATTTTCTTTTATTAGAAACTGATAGTGAAGTTTCTGGGACTGGCAGAGGTTAACCTGCAGGCTGAAGCACAGTCAATGAACTGCATCAAGTGTCTCAGAGCAAAGCACAGTAAAAATATATGATTCCTGGACGGTCACACCTTCCTTGAGTTTATTCTTGGGATTGACTGAATAAATAAGAGTCTCGCCTCTGAGTCGGCAGGTCAGGGTACAGCTGTGGGACCTGGACATGATCCACCTGCCCGCGCTGCTGCCTGCCACTGCCTGTGGGACAAAGGTAGTGCAGGGTCTGGGGGAATGAAATGAGAGGTTCCAGGGAGATGCTTATGATTCTCCTTCCTTGGCCTTGGAGAAAGAGGAGATGACACGAGCTCTGGTCAGCGTGTCCTGTGTCCAGTGATGCTTCCAGTTAATTGGCAGTTAGTGGTGAGAAGTTATGGAAAGCTTGGAGGTCTGTAGTGGTGGAAATGTGTGATCTGATTATCTAAAAAGAAATTAAACCCTTGGAGCTGGGAGTTGGGAAATAAGGTATTTATTTTCTTCTCACAGCCATCATGGCCTGCTGTGTACAAACCCACAGAATGCCAGAATGGTTTGGGTTGGAAGGGATCTCAAAGCTCATCACATTCTGAACCCCTGCCATGGGCAGGGACACCTTCCACTATCCTAGTTTGCTCCAAGTCCCATCCAACCCAGCCTTGAACACTTCCAGGGATGGGGCAGCCACAACTTCTCTGGGCAGCCTGTGCCAGGGCCTCACCACCCTGACATGGAGGAATTTCATTCCAATATCCAGTCTAACCCTGCCCTCTGTCATTTGAAGCCATTCCCCCTTGTTCTGTCCCTCCATGCACTTGTAAGAAGTCCCTCCTCATCTCTCGTGTAGCTCCTTCAGTTGATGGTTCCTCTTTGTGCTGTCGAGTATTCTGTCTCCTCTTTGCTAGGGTCTGTGTGCTGATGCCACCACCCTTGCGTCTCACCTACCTGTGACAAGTGCTGTTACAGTACCCATGTCACTATTATAATTTCATCATGGCACTGCCAGTGGTGTCAGGCCACCAGGTTTATTTAAAATGTCACAATATTAATCCTATTTAAATAAAAATAATGATCTTTCAGTTGAAGACTCACGAATTGTCATATGTCCTTCATCTCCTTTATCATGCAAAATGAACCATGCTGGTTCTGATAGAGTTTGCATCAGGTTGTTGGGGTTGGTTTTGTGACTTAACTGTAATTTGGCATACTCATTTTCTTGATGAGCTAAGTTATATTTCTCACTAGAATAAACCATTATTTTATTGTTTATAATTATTGGGGTGTGATGTTTCTAATTGCTAAGTTTCCCCCCTCAGTAGACCTGTTGTATCTCCTTTTATGCACTCCACTGCTTAAAATCTGCCCAGTTGACCTTTGGGCTGCTCTCCAGTTGACTCCAATACAAATGCTTTTCTTAACAGATGGATTTATTATCACTCAAGTAAAAATTATTACAACATTTGTTTTATGCTTGTTGCATGCATCGATCTGAAAATGCAAAAGAAATTATTTGTCAAAATGCCTGTTCGATCTCACAAGCTGTCTTGTAGATTTGTAGCAAAAGTTTCTTTTTTTTTTTTCAGCCGCACAGATTGATTGTTTCAATTAAACAGAACAAATAATGTTCTATCAGCCATAAGGACAGTGCTCAAAGAGATAAATGGGAGCAAGTCACTCTATTTTTTAGCTACAGTTTGGGTACTTTCCATGCTAAAACACCTTTGGAAAATGAATGGAAAATTCAATGGGTTTGAATTCAGTTGAATAGCTTCATTTGGGAAAATGCAAGTATGACTGCCTCTTTTGAAGAAGATGGTCACTCAGATGAATGTTTTTATCTTTTCAGTTAAGGAAAACTGGTTTCTTGAAACTCCTTTATGCGATAAAATTTATTTTTATGGGGGCACTGGAATGATGCTGGTTAAATGCAATCCTGATTGTTTAACCTTTTGCATCCCCTTGCTTTTGGAGCAATGCCTGCCTACGGTTTCAAACTGTAAATTGCCTTTAGCACCAGCAGCTCTCACTTTCTAATACTCCCACAAAGGAGCAACACGCTTTGGGATATTATTCTCTGCAGCTGTAATTAAAAATGGACTCCGGCTGGCAGAATAAACTGAAATAAAACTACAACGCCCCTATTTCAAAATTAACCATTACTCACCAAAAGCACATCAAACCCACTTAGCGGACATCCGTTAATCCCGCCGTGAGCCGGTTCAGGCTTTAATGCACACTGTTTTACACGTTAAGGGGTTTGAAGTCGCGGGCCAGCGCTGACCTTTCGCATCTGCTCCTCTCGCAGTAGGAATCTCCGCTCGCCGCTCCCCGTCAGGGCGGATTAGCGTGACGAAGTGCAGCTCTTCTGCTGGCTGCAATTTCGGGTTTTGATCAGAATTATTTCTTTCACAAACAATCACGTTTGGCTAAAACGTTACATCTGCTCTGAAAAGCCACTGGCAGGGCCGTCGTTTATCGGGGCAAGGCGAGTGGAGGTTTTTTAGCCCTCGTTTATAAAGCTGCAAACCCACTTCGTGTGGCTTTTTTGGTCTTCCCTTTGCCCACTATTCCTTTAGTTTTGTTTGGCTGAGATGAAAAGTCATTTTGGACAAACACGAAGCTGGTTGTGACGTCCTGGAGGAGTTTGGTGGGAACACAGTGATGAGTGGGAAGCCCTGTGCTGAGTCAGCACTGCACTGTTGGGTTTATTTATTGCTAAGGATGCTTGGAAGGAAAATCTTATTTATTCCTAGGATCAGAGGAAAAAGTCCTGATAACATGATCTACTGTGATTTTCCTCGGACTAGGGTGAGAATAACGACAGACAGTTAAATATATGTCTGTGTATGTCCAATACGTCTCTGGTTGAGGGAACATTTACTCTGTTTTACAATGGGTGGGTGCTTGTAGTGAGCAAAAATACTGTTAACTACAAGCCCAGAATGTTGGGTTTATGCACCCATCTCGTAATGCCCAATCTAGCAAAAAACCCAAGAGTTTTTCAAAGGGTTTCCCTTTGTGGTGTGGTCATACAAATTTATAAAAGAAATTTGGTGTTCACTGGAGGATTCAGAATTACTATTTGCCTCCCCTCCTAAGCCTGTGTCTCTATTTCCTGATGGACCAATGTACAAGCAATGTGCATTGCCCAGAGAAACCTCTGTGTTCTGGTAAAAAAACAACCAACAAAACCCCCATAGAACTTCTCAAAATACTGCTCATTGAACGTACTCTGTCACTTCAGGCATGTGCTTGGAGCATAAGAAGGAGTCAGAAGATAGTGGATAATGTTAAGTGCAGGTTGAGTACCTGAATTGTTGGCAGTTTGGTGAGCCTTGTCCTAATAACACAGCTTAGTGTAGCTGCTTTTATCCTTTTCTCTCCAGCCATTCTTCCAAAGAGCAGAGACAGGAGATGAAGGTCTGGCCAAGGTGACCTATAGATCCCAGAGGGAATGGTGGGCATGGCAAACCAGGCAAGGGACCTGAGTGTGCAGAGCTTGAAGGATGCCCCATCTTGTCTGGGAAAATTCTTGGTCTATCCTATTCTTTTTTCCCAAATGATCTGTTGTTTCTAGACATTTCTTGAAATGTCTTGTTTGCAAAATAACATTTGAATTTTATGGTGCAATATAAATTAGCAACCTCCCAGTGCCGGCCCAAGTCTCCTCCTGAGTTCACTGCCCCTGTGTATTGTCCAGACTGTTCTACTATAAAAGGTGTCCAAACATTAAAACTTGTTCTGACAGTACAGTGTAGGACACTTTCAGCAGTGAAATGATTTCCTGACTAGATCTGCAGTAAATGGTCCTTAGTTTGCTTTACTGCAAATCTCTAGATCTTTTTAGCTTCTGGCTTGGCCAAGAGAATGATGGGAAGACCTGTCCAAATTCTCCACATCTCCATCATGTTTTCTCTGTTGCATGTTTGAATTGCTGAACTTGTCTTTAAAAAAACAAACTAAACCAAAAAAACTGACAGGATAGTGGAAGATGAAATGGTCATGCAACTAGCATCTTCTCTTAATCCATCATAAAGCAAAGCTTTTCTTACCACTCTTTGATGTGTTCTTAGGATCATAAATGGCAGAGATTTAGAGGATTATCAGAGGCAGGATATGATTGCCCTTGGATGCTCAGCAGA
The DNA here is from genome assembly GCA_910950805.1 of Acrocephalus scirpaceus scirpaceus. Lineage (NCBI taxonomy): Eukaryota > Metazoa > Chordata > Aves > Passeriformes > Sylviidae > Acrocephalus > Acrocephalus scirpaceus. The sequence goes on from OU383785.1 coordinate 9,023,954, forward strand.
GAAGATGTTGGATATTAAACTGATAGTATATGTAATCTTGGCCAAAAGACCAAGGAGAATTTTGTCTGAGCATCCCTGTGTTATCAACAGCATGGATGGCATGTGAACTTCACTTTCATGTCTACAGAATGAAATCATTCTTTCGCATGTGAGTAAAAAAACATTAGGGAAAATTGCAGACTATTTTGTTCTGCTCCAGTCAAATCTGTTTCATCCAAAATGTAGCATGATGGGATAATGAACTTTTCTGTTCTTCTACACCATACCTGCACTCTGTAAAAGTCAGAGGGTTTGAGAAACTTTTAGAAGTGGAACACTCACTTAAATTAATTTTGATTTGCTCTGGTTTACGATACCTTTGTGTCATGGGCTGGCACTGTGCTGTTGAGGATGATTCACTGCCCTTTCCCTTAGCAGAGGGCTCAGGTGCCTGAATTCAGAAGGTTGGAACTGGGGACTCCTTGCACCTTGTTACTACTTTATTTTTATTGTGGTTTGTGTGATGGCTTTATTACAGTACAGCCAGCGGTTTAATTTACTGGACCAAACATTAGTTTTAACAAGTCAAATTATCATTGTTCTTTCAGTTGTGCAGCCAAGAGAGTTTATTATTTTAAGTGCCTGATTACTTTAGCAGGTGCTCAGTTAATGGGGACTTCACTGTGTTATTTCATGTTTTTAGGTAGGGTGCAAAAAGCTCATTTTAAAAAGTCATGTTTCTTGAAATAGCTATTTTATTTGGTGCAAACGTCCTAAGGGCAACCTTTATATTCCATTTTTTAACACAAAGCACACAAAAATGGCTTGGAAGGTGGAGAGCTGCATTGAGATTATGACGTGGCTGAAGAATTTCTTCCATGTTTTAGTTCAGTTCTTGAAACCTGGGATTATTTCCCTCCTTTTTTTCTGGAAAATGTAATTTAGAGATCTACAATTTTTAATAAATAAAATTATATTTATTAGTCTATGTTTATAAGTGCCGAGGGACCTGGGGAAAAAAGGAAAAATAAAAGCATTTATTTTCTATATTTTGATATGAAATGATGCATTACAGATACCACATGACCTAGTTCCAGGTGTGGTTGGGACTTAGGGTATCTACTTATTTTGCAGAAGCTGTTATGGGCAACTATCATTGTATTTATCTACCTACAATCAAATGAATGTATTTTGTAATATGGTTGTAATGGCATTGAAACTTTTATCACTTCCAGAAAGTTTTTATGCTGCCTTAAGACAGTGTTCTCTCACTTCTCACTTCTACTGTTCTCTCACTTCTACTCCATCAGGTCTATAAATCTTTCTGGTGGAAAAGGTGATTAATTTTTGTGTGAAGTGTGTTTATTGAATCACTAAGAACATTAAAGCCAATCATGGCAAGTGCAATCACTTACCATATCCTCATCATGGAGGCTGCTGGAAAAGTAAAGATGTGATGAAGAAGAAGGTAATATATGTAATGTTTTGTGTTTTATTATTATCAGTAAGCTAAATTCAGCAGTTGTTAAAATTCCGATGCAAACGGGCTTAGAAAAGATCAGGTTGAGATCTGTTGTGCACATTGCACACAAGGGTTTTTTACATATTTAATGAGCTTGAGAGGAGGAGGAGAGCAAAGCAAGGCACAGGATTTAAATGCAGCAGCTGAGTGGAAGTCAAAAGTCCTTTTCCTTGCACTGATCTGTGTCCATTGACCATAGCAAAATAACTGATTTTGCTTTTCCAACTGGTTGAATCTCAGATGGGGCAAACGACTCTTGCATCTGCTTTATGACTGTTAATGGTTTTAAGGTGAAAGAGGGTAGATTTAGATTGGATATAGAAAGAAGTTTTTTCCCTGTGAGGGTGGTGAGGCCCTGGCACAGGTTGCCCAGAAAAGCTGTGAATAACCCATCCCTGGAGTGTTCAAGACCAGGTTAGATGGGGCTTGGAGCAACCTGGGATAGTGGAAGATGTTCCTGCCTGTGGCAGGAGATTAGAACTGGATGGTGTTTAAAGTGCCTTCTAGCCCAAACCATTCTGTCCTTCTGATTCTGTGATGGCACAGCTTAGGTCACTGCTGAGCTGGGAAAATGAATCCTTGAACTCTGATCCCTTTGGAGAGCTGCATCTCAAGCACTGTCAGAACTGTGTTATGTCTAGTGCTGCACTGGGTCTAGAGGGTGCTGAGTGAGTGCAAACTTCCCTTTGCCACAGGTGGCACGGGCTTTTCCTGGGACAGCATTCCTGAAATTGCCTTCTGTCATCTCCTGTATGGTACCTGTGTGAGAAACATCCCCATCGAGGCAAGGCTGTACCTCCCTGCTCCACTCCTCTCTGCCTCCATTTATTCCCCATGTTCTTCAAATTGGTAAATCATATGACAATAAACAGAAATACTCTCAGTGAAGAGAAAAGGGGAAACTGTTGTTTATCTGGTCAGGTGGTTTAGATTAGCAGTGATGCTGGTCTGTATTATGTTACTTTAAATCATAGTGTCCCAACAGGACATAAATTATGAAGATTGTTACAGTATGTTTCATCCAATGTAAGATCAACAAATTGGAATAATTTTTTTAATAGGAAAATCAGTGCTTTGGCAAGGTTATTGTTGAAGAATTTAATTTAACTTGAGCTTTGCTTGCATTATTTCTTAATATATAAAAACTATTTGCATAATGTACGAAGTATAAACATTTTTAGAATCAAAGGCAAGAATGCCTTTTCCAAGATTACATAGAGTGGCAAACTACTTAGAATAGATCAGTGTTTGTGCTTTTGCTGTCAAAAATGTTTGATATAGAGCTGGCAAGCTGGTTTCTTCACTGACATAATTGTAAACAAGTGTTGGGAGACAGAAACAGCGTTCTTTGGAGAACATGGTGTAAAGGTTTGCACATTCTCCACTGCACATCTAACACAGCTGCAATAGGAATATAAATAGGTAACTTCTTTTAGAGTGTAAAGCAGCATTGCACTTTTGTGTAAATGATGTATAAAGATAAGTACGGGGGATGCAAGTGATCAGCTCTGGATTTTCAAAGAACATTGTAAGTGCAGAAAAGCATAAACAATTCAGTTGAACATTGTTGTTGTGGGGGTTTTTACAGTTTCAGATATTGCTATGAAGACAAAAATGGCATCTCAGTCCATGCCAGAGTGTCTTTAGTATTATTCTTCCATCCTTTCCCCTCATTAGTATCCTTCAGAGTTAAGAGTGCTGCTTTCCCTGGTCACAAGTGATGCTGTGGAATGGGAGGGATGCTCCGTTCACAATATTTTGCTGCTCGAGCTATTAAAGAGGAGAAAACCAAATTTCTACCAGTGGTTCATCAGGTGTTGTTCACCTTCAGACCCTGTTGGCAGCCCATGCCAGGATGGGGTGGAATGGAGAGAGTAAGGAATTGTAGGCACAATGCCTGATTTGCCCTGTCCATGCCTTGAAGCCCAAGCAGAGAGATGTGGGACATGAGCAACCCAAGTTTAGCTCTATTTTGATGCATGATTATTTGCATTCTTAATTACTGTCCCACAGTTCATGGATTGATATTAAAAGGGGGGGCAGCAATGAGGAGATGTTCACCTAATTTATGCTGTGTATGAATCCAGACACAGACGAAAAAAAGGAGGAAAATATCCAATGCCATGTGGATCCAGTGTTCCTGAGGATGGTTCAGGCAGATTATGGGATATTCAGGCAGATATATTGGGAAGAATCCCAATATGGGCACATGGTTTTGGGAAAGAATATATGTCCTTCTGTGCTGCCATCACCTAACTAAATACTAGTTAGATTCCTCTTTTTTTGTGTTTTAACTATGTTGTCATTTTCAGATAAAGCGTGTAGCTTTGTGACATGATTTATGCATATTTATACAAGAAAAGTATTTAGTGGTGGAGTAAATAGAATCAAAATAAAACAAATCCAATATTTTCCTGAGAGCACAAGAGAAAATGTCATGAGAGCCCTCGTGACTAGCAGCTAATCCTGACTTCAATATCTTGACTTTAAAGAGCTTTTTCCTTTTATCTGCTGGTTTGTAGCTCACTGTTAGGTAGTGATGTCAGCTGGATATGTGTAAGCTTCTGGAGTTTGGGAGTGAACCTTAATGGTTGATTTTATTGTTACAAGTGTCAAACTGCTAAGGAGAATACATGCTGTACCCTGGGTACTTTTTACTCAGGTGAGCAGAGAGAGCAAATGTGTGAGGTGTAGTCATCTCCTGTGTGACAGTGTCACTGTAACCTGAGTAATTTATTAATTTCCCACTGATAAATGGTACAGATGCAGCCTGGGTGGCGGGGGAAGGGAAGACAGGTAGCCCTCGCTCTGCAGAAGGTCAGGGTTAATGCTACCTCCAGCGTTATAATGACAGATGGGAGGCAGAAACCTTAATGTACTTGTGATTAGCACATGCTTTCCTTGGCTGGGCATCCAGAGGATTTAAGAAGCCCACGTGCACACTTCACTTTAAAACAAACAAACAAATAAAAAGTGTGCATGGTTATATTGCTGAGCCTTTCAGCTGTTTTGCTTAAATATCTCCACTTGGAGTCAAGTACTGTCAGCTGCTTTCTTCTGGAGATGCACGGCGGTGATCCATCACGGGGGACCTGCGGTGGGTGATGTATGAGTGCAACACAACGACCTGGGAGCCTTTGATGTATAACTCATCAAGATAATGTTGGCAAGCATTGTACAAAAGCAGCGTGTTTAAAAAGTATTAAGATGAATGGATTCCTTGCTTAAGAAGTGTGAAAGGAAGAAAAATAGCAGATTAGCTCCGGGATCCCACGGTTCTCCCAGAGCTGTGCAGCGCTGTGTGGAGCAGAGGGGTGGATGGAATTTCATCTTTCCTCCCACTTCTGACAGCAAAGTGTCTGGCCCTGGTTTTCCCATTCTCAGGCAACAAAAGTAACATTAAGTCTTATTTTGTGATAGTGGATTATATCAGTTTCAAGAGCAGTTTAACCAGTCACAAAACATTATGAGATATCTGAATTTTTTAAAAGTTTACCTTGGTGTTTTTTCACTTTTTTAGGTTAACTTGTTTTTCTAAGAGTAGCCCTGATTTTTGTCTCATGGAGACATATTAGGGCTGCTAGTATTTAAGAAACATTTTAGATGTGATGCTATGACTGAAACACCATTAGTTTTTAGTTCCTTCTTTCATGATCTTAAAAGCCATGAAGGGAAGAGATGTACCAGCACACCTAAGGCATCTTGTCCAGGTAGGATTGCTTCACTCCTTCATGGTTCATTGCAGGGATTCTGCACTCTGCCACCTCTTGGGTGGTGTGATCTACTTACGTGGAGTTCCCTGAATATCTGGATACTATTTTAGCCCAAATGTCCTAAACAGGTTAGGTTAAAAATGTGTCTAATATGCCTATTACTGAAAAAACCAGAATACTTCATAACATTTACTTCATAGAAGTCTCTTTTAATACTTCTTTATGGCTTCTAGGAAATGCACAAAACCTTTCTTTCTCCTGTCTTTTAATTTTTGAGAGAAAAATCAGAAAAAGTTCTCATCTGGGGCCAAAGGACTGCAGATCCCTGTTATTAATAGAGTGAAAGTCAAGACTGTGTTGGGTCTCACTGTCATGAGTGGAGTGGTTGCCCCATTTTCATCAAGAAATGTGTGATGGTCTGATAAACTCTGCCCATCAGTGCAGTCTTGACAATGATCTTGCACTGCAGACTGCATAATAATTTTCATTATTTTTAATTAAAGTTGAAGAAGTGCAGACTCCTGCTCAAATTAAGGTTGGTTGTGTTGCCGGAATGCGGTAATTACTTTAATTGATCACAAGATAGTTTCCTTGATCACCAATTAGACCAAATTACCGATCAAGTTTCAAGACGTGAAGAAATGTCCAAACTGATTTTGTGTAATAGTGTTTTCATATCTAATCAAACCTAAAGATCTTTTCCTTCCAGAGCCCGTTGTATTTTCCCAAAGAAAGGTTAAGGCTCTACAAATAAAAGGTGATCAATAAACAATAGCGTTCCAATTCATTTAATTAGCAAAGGAAGTATTTAAGACCTTAATGGAGATTGTGTTGATGAAATTGCTCAGTAGAACCATAGCTCATTTTTTAGTGAGAGATGCATTTTGTGTGTAATTAAAGTAAACTAAAATGCAAGGGGTAAGTTGCTGTGGGTAATGTGCAATGAGGGAGAACGTCTCTGAGCAGAGCAGGGCGTGCACAAAGGCGGGCAGGCTTCGTCCTTCTCTGTGACACTGGATTGCCCTGGTTGGGACAGTTGCAGGCAGCTGGAGTAACAAGCAGCAGGACGTGTCCTGGAAGAGCCCTCTGTGCTGGAATTTATCCCTTTTCATGAGTTGGACAGCCTCAAGTTGAGCAGTCTTTGGTAGGATGAAAAGTTTTGTGACCAAGGTCCATTTTATCCAGCTGGAGACTCTACTCTCTGCAGGGAAGGGGCACTGGGATGTTGTGTTGGTACACTGACTGGGGGGATTTGGTAGTCTAATGATGAGGAGGATTTATCTGAAGTGTGGAGGAAGGTATACAGGGCAAATTAATTTTTTAGAGTAATTTGCTTGTGTAATTCTCTCTGTGTGCTTTCGTTGGAGCAATGATTATTGTCTCACCATCAGTGACTGTTAGCAGTGTGACCTGGGTCTGTACATGGGTGGGTGAGTTCTGGGATGAACAGACACCAATAGAGCAGACACAAACCTGCTAGAGGGTTTTATAAATTTATTTTTATTTTTTCCCTTGCTATTTGTTTCTGTACAGTCAATTTGGTTGCAGACACATCCCTTTTTTAAACTTTTGAGGATATATCTGTGTATAAATTGCTGTGTTGGGAATAGCATTCTTATTAAGATCACGGACACTCTAAAACCATTTAAATCAATACTATTAATGGAGAAGTTTTTCCAAATCATTGCTAACATCTGATGCACAACTTGCAGCTTTCTACTTCAAAGCAAGCTGCTGAAACATGGGCAAATTTTTAAAAGTAATTGTTCACTCAAAGTAAAACTAAACCGAGCGAGAGCTTCAAGGGAAGTTAGATTCTTCTGAATTTTGGAAAGCTCTTGGGTCAAAGAAAAAAAGCTTTTTAATTGCTGACAGTTTGGTGATTTCCAAATGACAAACCTCATTGGAATGATTTTCTCTGATTATAACGTTTGCATTCATTTGACTGGCACAACGACCAACAAAGTAATTCTTCATCCAGGCACCAATTCTTTTTTTTCCTTAAAGGTTTTTGCAATTTGTGAGAGGGAAAAAGACTTGAAACTATTATCAACCATTATATGTTATTCATTGACCACATGTTTGTTTGAAATGGCCATCGCTTGGTGGAATGTGGGCTATATACATTCTCTTCCATAAATTAGCACTAAAAACCTACCTAAATCAGGTATGGTTTTGTGTAGCTTGTATTATAATCTGAACCAGACTGTAATGTGGATGTTCCTCCAGGTTTGCATGTTAATTTAGACCCTGAACCCAATGGATGGAGCTTGGTATGAACAAAGCCTGCTGCCTGCATCCTGCTCACGCTCCCAGGCCCATCGGGCCCCACCGCATAATCACAGTCTTGATTTGCATGGACATTCTAATTTTCTTTATTATGCGGTGATTTGCTTCTAAGTATTTTGGCAAGGGCCTGCTATTATTTTCCTTTTGAGCCTATGATAAAACCTGCGTCCTGGGGGAGCTTGTAGGGACAGAGGATTGGAAAACCTATTTTAACTCATTTAAAGGGAAAATATGTCTCATAAAGCAGAGGGGCAGGCCCACCTGCTGCCTCTTTCTCCCCAGTGAAATAAATAGCAAATGGTTAAATGGAGGGATGTCTTTCTGGAAGCAGTGTTGGTCATACTGTGGCATGGTGCTTAATTAGAAATGGCATGCTTCTAAGATGCAGTAGGGGATGGGGGACTCGGGATGGATATTTAAAATCCCTGCTGATGCCAGAGGCAAAATCATTGCTGTTGTGCAATAGCTTTGAGTCCTGGGCTAAGTCACATTGAGCGGGGTAATTTACCAGTGTCTGCAGGGGATCATTTCAGCCATATTGGGAAATGCACCAGTGGCATGAGAAATTCAAATGCCTCTTTAGCACACACAAACTCAAGGTGCAGCCATCTGGGGTATCTTGAGGAGATTTTGAGATTTTGGAGTGAATCTTGCCAATCCACTGCCAGTCCTGGCAGGTGGAGTATTTTCCTCTTTGCTCTCTCTTTCCCTAGGCTTTTGGATTTATGACACGTGTTGCTCTACAAGCAGAGAAGATGAATCACCACCCAGAATGGTTTAATGTCTACAGCAAGGTAACTTGTTCACCAGCCCTAGTTACTCACACAGCAGTGGAGTTCAGGAGACCAAACCACCAATATTTATTTTATTTGTAGCTTGTCTACTAGGTAAGGGGATGGGTAGTGTCTCTATAAAGAGATGCTGAGATTTTAAAGAGATGCTGAGATTTGCAGTGGTGAGGAATCAAGAATGAAGCTCTTTGCGCCTGCTTCCAGCTGTATGGCTGGGGCCTGTGGCTTCACCTCTCTGGCTGAGATCTAAAAATAAGACAGAACCCTTTAAACTCCTATTTAGCCAACCTGAATAAATTACTGTTTTAAAACTACTCACCAGCTCTCATTCCTGTCTGTGCAGCAAGTCAGGAACTCAGTGGTGTAGGGTAGCAGACTGTTGGTACCTAAATGGGAGCCTGGCAGTCTCAATTTAGATTTGATTTGTTAAAAATTGTAGGCTCCTATGTCTCAACATAGCAGCTTATAAAATTTGTTTATAATATTACCTAACTGATGGTGGTCTCATATTTACAAGGGTTACAAGGATTACTGCAACCTTCGAATGAAAGGTGCTGTGTGAAGGGAGAAATTATTGCTCTCCCTTCAGTTTTATTTTCTAATACTTCTCATTGCATTGTATCACATTGTTTGTTGTAGCATTTAGTGAATATATGGCAATCCCACTAAAAATATACCAAAAGAAAGGACATGTGGACAAGCAGCCTGTAGCTCAGACCACCACCTCCACAGCAGGACATCCCACCTCTCCCTGCAGCTGAAGCTCCCAGCAGACTCTTCCACATCAGCCCTTCATGTCAGCCTGTTCAAGGGGTATTAAATGATCACTGGGAAAAAAGCTGATCATCCACTCTTCCTGATTTTCTTGGATTTCTAGAATATTCAGAATTTTTTTTTTTCCTTTTGAGTCTTCCCAAAATCTCAGTCAAAGGCAAAACAAAATAATGCCCAACTTGTCATTTGGCTCAGTCTCAACAGACCTGTGATGCAGCTGTGTCACCAAGACTTTTTTTTTCTTTCATTAAACTGCAGCAAGCTTAAGAATTTTTTCACCTTTGGGATGCTGGTTTTTAACAAAATGTGAGCCCCTGACCCAGCTCTTGGCAGCTTGGTCACTAGCCTGGGTTCTCCATGAAACTGATCCATGGAATTTAAATGTAAAGAGTGAATGATTTAATCAGACACCTCTTCTTGGATGAAGCCCAAGAATGCAAAGCCTGTGTTATTCTGCAAAGGGGCTCATCTGGTGAGATTCCAGGCTCTGTAAAGCCTCCTCACCTGCAGCGTCTTCTGGTTTACATGAGCAGGGAGGGTCCAGCTCGGTGCTTGCCAGGAGCACTGGGTAAAACCAGCTCACTATGGAGACAGACGGCATTTCCAATGGACTGCTGTTCAGCCAAGGTGCCAGAGATCAAAATGCCTTTGTAACCTCTTTCTTTTCCTTTGTGACAGGTTCAGATAACTCTGATTTCCCATGACTGCGGTGGACTGACCAAGAGAGACGTGAAGCTGGCTCAGTTTATTGACAAAGCTGCTGCCTCAGTTTAACCAGGATGTAAATAGCTTTAATACAGTGTCGACCTATATCTTGTGTTTAAATGGGATCCCTCTTTCCTTGTAATCCTGATTTCCAAAACCCATAGAGAGAAGATAATTTGTAAAAGGAGTGGCTGAGCTTTTCTGACCTTCAATACCTTAGTTTTGAAACCCCTTTGGACATGTGTGCTTGTCCTTTGCATTGCTGGCTCTGCAGGAGGATGTAGTGGATAAACCAGCAATAAATAAGTTTTGAACAATCCTTTTTTAGAAACTAAACTGGGCTGGAATAAAACCAGGAGCCCACCCATGTGTGTTGGTGTTCCCCAAGGACTGGTGACAGCTGCCACATGAGCTTCCCCCATGCCTGGCCACTTCCCTCCTATAGATTTGTACATCTCTGCACTTCTAACAGTGTAAGAGCAGCCTGGCCAGGTCAGTCCCCTCTGGCTTGGTACCATCATCTCTGCCAGTGACCCGTGACCAGTGCAGGGACACTGAGGAGAGCAGTGCAAGCTGCTGCTGATGTGTCCTTGGAGATGCAGCTCAACTGGCAGGAACAGCTGTATCCAGAGTTGCTGCTTGAGAGCCTTTCCCTGTCTGAGAGTATAGAATCACGTAACCACAGACTGATGTGGGTTGGAAGGAACCTTAAAGCTCATCTTGTTTCAACCCCCTGCTGTGGGCAGGGTCACCTTCCACTAGAGCAGTGTGCTCCAGGCCCCATGCAGGCTGGCCTGGACACTCCCAAGTGCAGGATTGGATCTTGGAGCTGCTGAAAACTTTAGCGTTGGTACCGCAAGTACAAAAAAGTCCCGGTGAGCTCCCAGCTCCCACACCTTTAAATGAAACATATGTTTGAGTGCTTGGCCAGGTTAGTGCTCAGCACCCTGCAGGATTGAGCCACTGTTGGTGTTGTAATGCTCCAGTACCTGCTGGATCAGGCAGGGGTGGCTTGGCCAAGTGCCCGGAGCCCTGGCCAGGGCTGCCGGGGGTGAAGAAAGCGGCATTAGCAGGATTCTTGCTAAGCTGGGCTTGACTGAAGCTATGCTCACCCACTCTTTTTTTTCATAGCTAGAATTACTCGTTGCAGACGTTGTTGCAGGAGTTGTAGATCCCACTGACAACGTTTAAAATAATTTCTTCCGTAGTTTAAATGTCTTTGTTTTTATCCTATGATCCTCCCCGAGACAGATTTCCAGCGCCGGCAGGGAGATTTCACCCTGCTTAAAGCTTGCAGGGGGGCCTCTCCCCCTGCAGTCCCTTCTGAGTGTCCCCAGCATGCTCTGTCATGCCCTGCGAGCTGCTCCGGGCGCGGCGCTCCCGGGAGATTGACACCTCCGAAATGCCGGAGTGCATTGCTCAGATGACACCGGCGGCACAGCCACCAGCTACCGAGAAGTGAGATGCGCGAGTGCCAAAATCTATATCGGGGGTACATGCGAGGTGTGTGGTCTCTCGGATATTTTGGGATGCGAAATGCCATGAGCTGCCACCCAAGTGACTGTGTCGATAAAATGAGAAAGATACTTTTTGTAAATCCTTAGCAAACACACCATCACGTGCTAATTGGTCACACACAGGAAGCAAGATATTGGGGTTTATTGTCAGTAACCCTGCTTGGGATATCAAGTTAATACCTAAAAAGACCCAAATTCAGACTACGTGCTCTGCTGTTCTTTTCTCACAAGTGCCTTTCCCCAGTGAAGTGGAGGATTTCCCTGATATGGTTTGGAAATGGTCACTGTTGTGGAGAGCTAATAAAACTAAAACAACCAGGCTGTGATGTCTCCTATTACTGGTGGGGAAGTGAAATGAGATTCACCCAAAGTTTTGACAACATCTCTAATGAACTGTGAAAAGTCTGTTGTTCAGAACTGATATATAATGTGTGGGCTTTGAATAAAACCAATAAAATCAAATTCCTCCTTTGTAATTTGTTTCTTTATTATTGTACATATGTGACAAAGCTGTTTAGTTTGAAGATAAATTTAAGATAAATAATATTTAGTTACTGGGAGGTCTTTGGTTTAGAATATTGATATTTATTTACATACTCTGAGGAAAAAAATCCCCATCAACTAATTCAGCTCAGAGAGCTGCACAGTCTGGCTATGGCACAAAGCTGAGGGTGTTGAAAATCCTGACCAGCAAAGAGGCAAAAATACTCAGGAATGAGAAGTGGCTTTGGAATGCTTCAAGTTTTATGGTCAGTGCTTGTTTAGCCATCATTTTAGTCATTTAGCCATACTGTAGTCATTTCTTGATAACTTCTGGGGCATCCCACAGACCTGTAAGCAAGGTGAGCATTGCTGTGAAATGTAAATAATAATAATATAAAAATAGGACAATGGGGAAGGAATGCACAGTCTCTCTGAGCTGGAACTTCACAGCAAACTTGGACAGCCAGGATTTAGTGGTAGGTGCTGGTTTGGGGCCAGGAAACTCAGCCTAAGGCTCCTTTTGAGAAGAGCATAGTTTGTGCTGCTCTGAGCAGAAGTAGCCAGTGTACAAGGTTTGGGCCTTTCTCAGGTGGTGGCATCGTTGGAGCTGTGCTGCTCTCTGAAGACAGGGCTCAAGCAGCTGCCCACAATGCAGCTTCCTCTGCTGTGCTGGCTTCTCCTCCCAGGCAGCTTGGTACCTGCTCCTCAAGAGCCCACAAAGTTGTACCCCAAGGCAGAGTGTTGCTGCTCCTGCAGTCACCCTTCCCTGTTTGCTTCCAGGTTCAAATCACCAAGCCACCAGGTTAAATATTCCCCTGAAATGTTAAGGGGTATTTTTGCTTTAAGGCTGATTGTGGCTTGAAATATTTGGATAATCCATCAGAAGCAGCCTTCTTGCTGGCAACTTCTCTGTGCTGAGACATACAATTTCTGTGTCACCCCCACCAACCTAGACCATGGTGTATGGGAAATGCTGTCCCTGGGAGACCCTCCAGTGATGCTCTGTGGCCACAGGAAATTAAAAAGCAAAAACTCGAGGCTGAGAGAGCAGAGTAGGAGAGATGCCTGCAGTGTGCTGTGTGTTGGGATCACTGCTCGGCTCCTGCAAGGCTGTAGATCAGACCCTCACAGCACCAGCTCTGAAACAGGGCCAGAGAATAATCCTTTTCTTTCCCATAGTGGGAGCTCAGGTCCAGTAAACTGCAAAAATCATATTGAAATGAGAGGCAGTGGCATCAGATCTGCTATGTGGCTCTGGGAATGGGGTCCCACAGCTCTGCAGGAACACATTAGAAAGCAAAAGTTTGTAAGTTATGGCTCAGTTTGGATGCAGCAGCATTCCTCCTGCCCTTCCTCCTCCTCCTCCTGGCTGCCCAGACTGGTGCTGGCGTGGCTGAAGGAGAGGTGGGTTTTCTTTTAGTTAACCTCTCTCACCTCGGACAGTTTGGAATGCCTTGGACACGAGAAGGCTGACGAGGACATGTCCTCACCCAGCCAGCTCTCCAGGCTGGAAGGATAAATTGATGTGGTTACTTCTAACATGTCCATGACACATCCCTGGCTCCAGGGTGGGGCTGGAGAGATCACAGCATCCCTTGGGACATGTCTGGGCTGCTGTGCTGGTCAGCGCTGCCTCTCCATTGGCCTTGTCTGGAGCCTTGGGGGTTCAGCAGAGTAAAACCACAGGGTGGATCCCATTGGAATTTTTGGTTGGTTTATGTGCACCAGATGGCTCAGTGCAAGGTCAGGGATCCATGGGTTTGGATGATGAGCACAATTCCTGGGTTTGCCCCATCCCTGCTCCAGCACTGTCTTTGTGCTGTCTTGTCGCCTGCCAGGTCCTCAGCTCTGCTTTTGCCTCTCCCTCCTTTGAGGGGCTTTTCAATCCTGCAAAAAACAACTTTGAAAGCTTTGCACTTTCCACAGCTTCTAGGTATGTGCATTTCCTCTGGCCATTTCAGCCTCAGATTAATGAGGAGATTGTCAATTAAATGAAGTTAATGAGTTCTTCTGCATGAGCTAATTTTGATTTTTCATCACCGTTTGCTCCAAGAAACAAATATTTGTGGCTTGCTCGAAGTTACACCTCGGGAAGCATGCGTGTGTCCTGGAACAAGTGCTCACAGAGTGTCCAGACTCGCAGCACAGAGCTGCTGACTAACTGAAATAAATTGGCAATTGTTAATGCTTCTTCTCCTAAAGATCCAAGGCAAGGAGCAATCATGGATGTGAGTTATCCCACTGGCATGTTTACATAAAAGCTGAAGATCTGTCACAGAGCTGGATTCTTTGGTGAGGAACTGGAAACTCGTTTGCAAGTGAACTCTGGAAGGAGCCCAGGAATGTCTGCCAGAGGTTCTCTGGTCAGAGTCAGCCAATCCACACAGACTGCAGGGATGCTGGAGCCTTGGGAAGGGTCCCAGTGAGAGCCAAAGTCTGTGCTTGGGCTCCTGCACTGCTTCCAGGCATGATGGGTACACAAAGAAGGGAGGACAACCCCCTAAAGCTCAGAGGCACAGCTCTTCGTGGCAGTGCTCAGCAGGTTTTGCTTTTAGCCAGGTGGCAGGATGGGAGGATGCTCTGCACCTCACTGCTGGCTGCTCCCACCTGGGCATGGAGGCAGGCTGCTCCCCTGGGGTGCCAGGAGGGATGATAGCCATGTCCACACAGCATCACCATGGCTGATTTCCTCCTCCTGACTGGAGCAGGTGTATGCCTAAACTGCTCAGCAATGCAGACCCAGTAAATTAACAATAATCAGCCTGTGCTAGTGCTGGAATTTTGTCTATCCAGGAATTTACCCCAGCATTTGCCTATGTGGTTTCTTCTGGAAGTGCACCTTATGACCTCCTAAGGCGGTGACATCAAACAGCAAGTTCCACGCTCCCAGCCATGCCAAGAGTCACTTGGGGAAAGTAAGAAGCACCCAGCTGTTTCATGGAACCATTGTGGAAATGGCACATGGAGCATCCAGATCCTTCCTATGATAGTTATGTTGCTTCAATTTTATTACTAGATCCTTATAACATTTACTTGATGCTGTTCCAAGGGAGGGATGGAGGGCATGGGGGTTTGGCCCCTGTGGGCACTTGAGGTGGCTGCCAGTTCATTGTCCTCCCCTGTGACATTGCCTGCACTGGCCCAGAGTCTGTATGAAATGCATTTCAGCTTCAGATCCCCTCACCTGTTTGATACTTATTCTTAAAATGCAATTGTTTGCTCCTTTACTAGGCAGCCCTTTCCCCCTTGTGGTTTTGGCTCTGCTGGCTTAAGCACCCTTTTAATACTCAATTTTCACGTTGAAAAATCCCTCTTGGTCACACTTCTTGATTTCCTTGTCTTACAAAAGCCAGCTACTGTATGCAAACCTCTGAGCCTTAATTGTATATCCCAGTAATATGTAGCCAGGCCTGGCTAATGTCAAGAAACCCAGTCCCGAGCACTGGAGGTTTCCAAGAGCTCTGGCTGCAGGACCAGGCTCCCTGCAGGGAAGTGAGTGGAACGTGCTGGGCTCCGAGGGGCCAGTGGGGTGCATGATGTGTGGACAGGTGGACAGGACCCTCCCACACTGGGCAGTGACCCGTGATGATGACTGTGGCTTGAAATGGTCCCTGTGGGCAGAGAGATGTTGTTTGGGACATTTAATGTGAAAGTGTTGGCTCAGTTACAGGGTCTGGCAGCCACAGGCAGCTGTCTGGGCTCTTCTCCCCCTCTCTCCAGGTAATAGATCTTTCTCATTGTTTACACCAATGAGCTTTTGCTGAGGCTGTACACAAATCCCATCCCCTGCTGAGAGAGCGGCTGCAACTTCTTACAGCCAACTGCACCCTGGGCTGCTTCAAAACCAGCATCACCAGCAGGTCAAGGGAAGGGGCTCTCGCCCTCTACTCCACTCTCAGGACACCTCACCTGCAGCACTGTGGCAAGCACTGGGGTGATCAACACAGGAAAGATGTGGGCCTGATGGACAGGTCCAGAGGAGGCCAAAAAGGTGCTCAGAGGGATGGAGCAGCTCTGCTCTGGAGACAGGCTGGGAGAGTTGGGGCTGTTCAACCTGGAGAAGAGAAGGTCTGAGAGCCCCATCCAGTGCCTAAAGGGGCTACAAAAGGGCTGGAGGGGGACTTGGGACAAGGGCCTGAAGTGAGAGGACAAGGAAGAATGGCTTCACACTGGGAGATTTAGATTAGATATTAGGAGGGAATTCTTCACTCTGAGGGTGATGAGACACTGGCACAGTTTTCCCAGAAAATTTGTGGCTGTCCCATTCTTGGAAGTGTTCAGTGCCAGGTGGGATGGGGCCCTAAGCAACCTGATCTAGTGGGTGGCATCTGTGCCCATGGCAGAGGGTGAAACGAGATGGTCTTTAAGGTCCCTTCAATCCAAACCATTCTGGGGTTCAATGATCTCAGATCATGCTTCTCACTGCCTTTGCCCCGTGTCTCACCTGTGGACAGCACTGGCCACACCCTGGAGGGGACAGCCAAAGGTTCCCAGACGCTCTGCATGCTCAAGCTGCTCTGGTACAGCAGAGGGATGAGTGTGGAGTTCTGCTTAATGGTTAAGCCCCACCAGAGAGGGGGATCCAAACCCAGGAGTGGGTGAGGCTCTCCTGTACCCAGGTATCAGGGGCCACCTGGCCCAAGAGGGGCTGATGTTTGCATTAGCTTATGAGAAAAGGTGAAAATTATTAATTCCTGATTTTTTGAGAAGCCCATGGCTTGGCCATTGTATTCTTGCAGTTTCTTTTTCCCTAAAGGACGAGGCTATTTTTTTTTTTTTACTACAGCAGAGTAGACACACAAAAAAACCCCACCTCTATAAAACATAGGCCATGTCTATTCCTATTTTTCTCTCCAGCACACCATCTCCTACTTCTTTTTCTCCTGACAACTCTGGAGGTTTATTTTTCAGCAAGGAGCTTATGTGGGCAATGAATGCTCAGCCAGAATTTCTGCCTGTAATTAATTGGCTGGGTAGCCCACCAGAAGTGGGATGTTTATGGGCACAGGGCTCTTATAATGTTCACTTCTGAGCCTTCATTCCTCTAGTTTGGATCGTAAACTTCACTTATCACCAGACTTTTATATGTTAATTATTCTGTGTCGCTGGGAGAAGGGAGGACATGCAGAAGTGCACGAAATAATGAATGATTTAGGCATGGGAGATTAGATGCTCCAGTTTGGGCTGACTGTCTATGAGAGAGAAAATTGATGCAAGGCAAAGTTGTGAGAAATTTAAATCAGGGTAAGTGTGTGTTTGTTGGTGGAGCCTCACTCTTTGAACTTGTGGAACCCAGTGCCAGGAGATGCCTCACCTGGGGACCACGAGGAAGAAAACCTGTAGGATAAGATTTGGCACCATTCCCCCCTGAGACATTTAAAATGTTGATGTGCTTTGAAAAAAAATCCCACTCAGCACAAATCTGCAAGTTTAAGAGCCTAAATGCCTTTGAAAATCTGGGCCATGCAGGATTAGGTTTTGATGGAAGTCAGTGAGACTTAACACCTAAGGGACTGGGACCACTGGGAAATTGCATCCTGGCTGTTGGTGAGAATGCCTAGAATGGCTTTACTGCGGGAAAAAATGCCAAACAGAAAAATTCTTTAGTGTCTCACAGTCCCTTTCACTTCCAGGGATGCTATAAATATCCTGCCACGCCCTACCACACTGCTGTTCTCCAGCTCCATGGGCATTTGGTGCTTGGCTTTGTGTCCTGACCTGAGGAGACAAGTGCCCTGAGCTACTTGGCACTCCAAGAGACAACATCTCTTTGCCTAAAATTTGTTTAAAATGTGATAGAGCCATCAAAATGCATTTTGCTGAAGGTGCAGGAGGCTGTTTATGCCTCTGTGTGTATTATTATTTATTAATTGAAGCCTAAATTAGCCCTCAAAAGGTTAGCAGTATTTAATGCAGAGAGCTCAAACATGCAACACATTCTTGGCACGTTTCCCTTTATTAATTAAAAACCTCTTTAAAACACTCTGCCTTCCACCTTGGAGCAATAAATTTCCACCTTGAGGAAATAATTTCCTTGTTGTATTCCATACAGAGACGTTCTGTTAGCTGCGATCCCTGTTTCAGTATAGGCCCCACTCAGCCTTAGTTCAATTTCAAAATAAACTTTCAAAAAGCCAGGTTTTTCTGTGAAAGAAGAAAGGGCGGAGGGGGAAAGAAAAACTAAAAGAATCAACTTTTCTCCTTTTTAAAAATATATTTGGAATTAATTCCAATGTAGTTTACTGCTTGTGCAGGCTGTCAACCACAAAGCTCCTTCTTAATAAGAGCTCACAGGACTCTGCAGCAGGTCCTGAGCAGGCAAAGAATCCTTGGCAGCCCCAAATGAGCTGATGGTCCTGCATGGGAGGCACTGGCCTGCCTGCAGTTGCTGGGAGAGTTTTATGGCCCCCTTGTCACCCCCAGCTCTGGGTGGCTGGTTTTCTTTATGGCCGTGTGCCCCAGCCCAAACTTGCCCAATTTCATGACATAACCTGGCAAAAACGTCACCTGATTTTGGGGCCTGAATGGTTTTTGTTCCCCTGCTAGTCCCAGGCTGTGTCTGCCAGAAACCTTGGTGTGCAGGGAGGCAGGAAAGGTCTCTGCTGGCTCCTCCAGGAGTTTGGTACAAACTCAGGAGGTTTAGAGGTGAGAGATGATTGCAGACTCCTGTCTCTTGTCCTGACCCATCCTGCATGGCAGGGGAGGAACAACCTCAGGCACTGAGGGCAGCAGAGATATTATTCTATCTCCAGTTTGTGCTCAGAACATGAGCAACCAACCCCGTCACACTGGAGCAGTCAGCACTGTCTGCAAATGTCAGATGTTGTTTAGCAGGGAAAGATGCAGATAAACGACTTTCAGTGAAAGAAAGATTTCTTCCCTTGCCCACTTTTATAATTATCCAGGCTGTAGATCCTATACATCTCCTTGGTAGATTCATCACATGTGCTGCTAAAAGTATTCCAACGGCACATAGACCTTAAAGTATCATAGAGGTGGGGGAAAGCTCTTAATCAGTTTTGTTGTGATTTGTCTGAGTTTGTTTAACTTCAAAGGGAAGTTTGGAAAGTAACCCTTTTAGGTCATGTCAAGCCAAGAACTCTGTCCAGAATGGCTTGGACTCACTTTCTATGAGGTCGTGCTCCCTCCTGTGCTCTCGCAGCCCAGTGATGTCACACATCCAAAATGCTACTATGGACTTGAAACACATTCTGCAGGAGAGCTCTCCACTGCTTGATAAAGGGGTTTTGCAAAGCTGACTTGAAATAAATGCAGTAAAGCTGTCACTGAAATGTAAATGATTAGAGCAAAGTGATTCCTGCTTCCCCCCATCTCTTTTGCTCATTCTTGCTTTTAGCAAATGTAATTTAAAAAAAAACAGTTCAGGATGACTTGCTTGAGAGTGCTCTTGCCTTTGGGCCAGAAAGTTACTGGTTCAGTACTAGACTGAGTGGGTCAGTGGTTTGGGTCCCACACAAGGGCAGGGGTCCCTGCAGAGCTGCAGGTCCTGCCTGCCTGGTGGGCACTGGGGAGACCCCAGGCTGCTCCCCTGGGATGAGCATCCCCATGCCATCAGCACCCAGGAGCTCCTGTCCTCTGCCTGGCACATCTGCCTTCTCTAAAAGTGCATTGGGGATGGGGATCACAGACAATCCCCTTTCCAGGCAGCTGGTGTGAAGCAAATGGAAGGTTCTACGGGGAGACAGCCCCAAGTGTCACCTCCTTCTTGCTTACAGTGCTTTCTTCCTGAGCTTGTTCTTTCTCACAGCACAAAACCACTAAAGATTCCAGTGAGCTGCTGGATGCCATCAAAAAGACTTAGTGCCACTCTGATATTATCCTTATGGGTGGGTTTTGTTTCACCTTCCCATTTACTGTATTTGCCCTTCCTGGACCTCCACAATGACACACTGAA
This sequence comes from Acrocephalus scirpaceus scirpaceus, assembly GCA_910950805.1. NCBI lineage: Eukaryota > Metazoa > Chordata > Aves > Passeriformes > Sylviidae > Acrocephalus > Acrocephalus scirpaceus. The sequence goes on from OU383785.1 coordinate 9,043,642, forward strand.
CAGTAATGGTAGAGCAGCTCTCACAAAAGAGACTCCAAGTCATAGAACAAGATACCCTTTAGAGGTACTGAATTATTTTCTTGGAACAAATGGATATTTTGAGTCTATTTTCCCTAGGGAAAATGTGTCTGCCCTCAGCATGAGCAGTGCTGAGAGTCTAGGAAGGCACCATCAGATGGCACGTGCTGGAAATAGACTGGTTTTGTTCCCATCAGGAGGACTAATGTCATTTCCCAACACCATGCAGTGTCAGTGTGGGATCAAGGTTCATCCCAAATGTGATCAGTTTCCTGCAGGAAAATTCACTTTTTTTGCTGTTGTTCACTGTGCCTGGCCCCGGTATATCCTGGGATTCTCAGAGTCCTGGGTACCCCTGAGTGCAGAGCCCTGAGCAAGGCTCCATCCTTGTGGTCTGGCTCACATTTCCCTCCCCTCAGCACACCTGGGAGAGAGATGAGAGCTCATTCCAGGTTTATGGGGACAGTGAGGCTGGAGAATGTGCTTGTTTTAAAGTTTGTGAAGTGAGGAGGACTTGCCTCCTTCTCACAGCATTAGTCTGGGCTGCTCTGGCCTTTCCCTCAGCAATGGACTTCTCTGGATCTTGTGTGGGGAACAACTAACCCCAGGCAGCAAGTCTGAACTGTGTAACGAGAAAAACCTCCCACAAATCCCCCAAATGGAGACTGTGAGAAACGGCACTCACTTTTAAAATTTCAAAAGACTGAAAAAGGAAAGCTGCCATGTGCTCAACTACAAAATGGCTGCTCTGCCTTTTATACCCCAGTGTTGCATCAGACAACCTTAGCCCCGCCCATTGTCTGTCAATCAACTCTTCTTCACCCCCCATTGGTGGGGACTGCTTCCCTGCAACTTGATTGGAGGTGAGCTGTTGTCATGCCACGCCCCCCCAGCAAAAAGCTTTCCCCATTCCCAGCTGCCCCATGCGAGGGACACAGTACCTGTGTGCCCTCCCTCCATGTGTCCCCAGTGACCCAGGCTGACCAGTGGTGACAATACAGAGGGGGGAAGGGGACTATGGGGAGAGCAGAGGACATCTAAACAACAAACCCCAATAATGTAACCATACATCAATAAAACTTCTCTTAACATACACACAATATTCATCCCCTAACTGCGAGAGCCAATCATCCCATTACTCATCTATAACAGAGACTGCTGAGTTTTACATTTCTTGGGTTAACCTTAATGTCATTCAAATCCATGATCACAGCTTGATACTCATTGTTTAAGAAACCCACAATCTGGCCTGGAGTCCAGAAAAAAATTCCCCAGATATCAAAAAATCCTCTTTTACCCAAAACTCCAGGTGACTGTGGTTACTGTCAGGAGTCTCTGTGTTATTTCCTCCCTATTGCTTATCAGGACTGGGGCTTCTGCAAATGTTTTGTGTGCACATGGCACATGTTGCAAAGCCACTCCTGGGTTGCCTCCTTTGATCTTTTGGGAGAAAATTATTTTGAAAGATATTAAAGATATTAAAGAGTTTGGAGGCTCATCACTCAAAATACTTGGGATGTCTCCACTGCTCCTTGCACTCCTGGGTGGATGGAGGAGTGCTTGCCAAGGGTACAGTTCTCCATGTACCTTAGATGTGGCCCTTCCCATTTTGCACAGCATTTGGGGATCTTTTTACTGTGCAGGTTGCAACATCACCATTGTGAACATACTGGCATATTGGGAGAGATTGTGGAAGTCATCAAAGTAAAATCTTCTCCAGATCATGAGAGGATGAAAAGTTAAACTCCTTTTAGGCAGAATGTGATCCTTGGTGGCTGTCAGAGATCTGCCTACAACATGTGCTTCAAACCTTCATTGAAATAAGCCAGAATGATTGACGAATAAACCTTTATGGTTGAAAAGAATTCTGAAAATATCTTCTCTTTTTTCTGTGAGCTAAATGGGTGGAAGTGCAGCCATCAGCTCTGGCCCTGTGCTGAGGGCAGCTGCTGATGGAGGGAGGAACGTCGCCATTGAGAGCTGGGGGAGCTGTGGGCTGGGAACGGATCACAGCCCGGGTCCTTTTCCTGGAAACCTTGTGGCAAGGCTGGGACTAGAGCCCAGCCTCCAGTGCTCTCCCTGCCAGCTCCCTCTTTCTAAGATCCAGCAGCCTCGGCACAGCACAAGAGCTGCTCCGAGTCAGCAAAGCAACCCGCGCTAAGGAATGGGCTGTGATACCTCAGAACAAAGCAGCTTGTTCCTGTGCTCTGATGCTGATTAGCACCTTGGAACAACCTGCCTGGCCTCGTCTGGCAGTTCTAGTGCAAACACACCCACGCAGCTCGGGGTAATCGGAGAAGGAAAGAGGAGACCTGTGAGCAGCAGCAGTTCCCGTGTGCAGCACCAGGTGTGCCAGCACAGAGCTGCACCCCAAGGCCTGGGCATGGTGACTTGGACGGCAGAGGCTGATGTGCCAGAGATGGTGAAGGCTGAGGCACCCTGACCCCTCCAGTCATGCAGGCGGTGGGGATTAGCAGAGCAGGATTGCACAGCTTCCCTTTGCCCCCACATCAGTCTCCTGTTCTTGTGCTGTGGCAGGGACCAAGAAATGACTGTGGGGGTGACCAAAGGGAGCAAATGCATGCCTGGGGGAATGCACATCTGGGGGTTTGGTCTCATTTGGCTGGGTGGGGGTGAGAGGAGTGAGTGCCTTGCAGCAGGGGTGCTGGTGGCTCAGGGGCTCTCTGCTCCTGTGCAAACGGGCTCACACCTTCGACAAGCTGACCATCAGACAGCCACAAGCTGTGCCTTTGATGGTATTGCTGGTATAACATCAGGTGAGCTTTTCTCAGTTTTGTATAACCATTTCTTGTGATTCTGCACAATCAGTGGGAGTTCAGCACTGCCAGAGGAACACAGAATCCCAGAATGGTTTGGGTTGGAAGGAACCTTAAAGAAGCTCTAGTTTCAGCCCTGCTGCCATGGGCAGGGACACCTTCCATCTGACCAGGCTGCTCCAAGTCCTGTCCAACTTGCCCTTGAACACTTCCAAGCCGGAGCATTGACAGCTTCTCTGGGCAACCTGTGCCAGTGTCTCACCACCCTCACAGGGCAGAATTTCTAGAAAATATCCTCTTTTTCACTATATTATGGCTTCCAGCCATATAATAAATTAGACCCCAACATGAGCAGTATCTAAGGAAAATTATTGGTGCACCCCTAGAGAACAGAGTGGGTCGATCTTGCAGAGCTCTTCCTGCCGCTGTTGAGGCTGTGCCTGACTCTCACCAACCCCACAGAGTCATCTGCAATGCTCTCCAAAACCTGCCTTTCCTATCCCAGCCCTGGGTTGCCATTTGTAGTGTTTGTGCCCCAAAGCCTTCCCCAAGCCAGCTGAGGCTGAAAACAGGAGCTCCTCGTAAAAGGGTGAGGGGGAAACCAGTGACACAAGCTCCTGCTGAATTTGTTTTTCATGTTCTCATTTGTAATCATTTTGTGTTTTATGAGAGATACTTCCTAAAACTTTGCCAACATGATGGAAACATATGTGGTGCTCTTATTCATGATGTGACCCTTTTGGTGGAGAGATGAGATGAAAACCTGCTTTTCTCTGACATCTCCACAGCATATGGTCCAGTGAGATGGAAAATCAGTGGGGTGTGGGGTACCTGATCTTCCCCCAGCCATTCCAACTCTGTTCACTCCTCCAGAAACACAACCCACATAACTCTGCATGTACAAACTCCAGGTGGTTTTTCTTGCCAATTATTTATTTAAACTTTTTCTCCTCCTTTTAAAATTTTGTTTTACTAAGGGCAGCCCAGCTCTGTGGCCTGTGGGTGACACAAATAGTATTGTTTGGAATTTTCCCTGAATTGCAGGTTTGCTCCTGTGCTGGCTTCAAGGACAGAGCCAAACTGGGGGAAGCAAACACTACCCCTAGAAATAGTTATTGCAGGTTTCAGAGCTAATGATGCCAAGGTTAAAGGACCTTTGCTTATTTAAATTAGCAAATCCCTCTACAAAGGGTATGACTGAGTTATCAGCCTCACTGGCTCTATTTGGGCCACACTACAGTTGTCACTGAACAGGGACAATTCCTGCAGCATTTGTGTTTGGGTGAGTGACAAGGGTCACCTTGAGTCCATGAGCCAGGACTGCTGGTACCCCTGGGTGCCCAAAACTGCAGGGCTGGCTCTCACCAGCAGCACTGCACCTGCAGCAGCAGCACCCTGCTTGGCACCCCCAGCTCTGGATGTGGGTCATTGGTAATCCTGCTTTTCATTATTTTAGTGGTGAGAGAAAACTTTTGTGTAGTGTGAAAAACAATCCTGAGCCTTCCTGTGTTTATAAGAAAGGGCTCAGACAGGCTGAAGGAATGGTGTGCAAGGGCAGGAGAATGCAGGACAGCAACCAATGTGAAGGGACACGTGTCATAAAGGGTCTGGAGGTATTTTTTAACTGAAAATAAAATATTAATGGCAGGAGAGTGCAACAATGACATTGGTGAGTAACTCAGGATAAGTACAGGGGCCAAGCATCACAAGGAGCTACCTAAAAGGCAGAGAGTGGTAAAATCCTCTAACCTGACAATGGACTGAGAGAGCTGGGGTTGTTCAGCCTGGAGAAAAGAGAGCTGCAGGGAAATCTTAGATCCTCTTCCAGTGCCTGAAGTGGCTACAAGAGAGATGGAGAGAGGCTGCTTACAAGGGCATGAAGTGACAGGACAAGAAGCAATGGCTTTAAGCTTAAGGAGGGTAGATTTACATTAGATTCTTCCCTGTGAAGGTGGGGAGGCACTGGCACAGTTTGCTTGGAAAAGTGGTGTGTTGGGATGTTGCTTGACTCCTTTGTTCAGGCAGGCAGGGCAGTGAGAAGCAGCCCTCTGAACAATGTCTTTGGTCTTGGGAGGAGCCAGCAGCTGTCCTGGTGCCTGCGTGACAGTGTGATGCTGGCCCTCAGCTTTGTCCTGGGGACACTCGCTGAGCAGACAGATTAGATATGGGGGTTCTCAGCAAGGAGACCATCACTTATTAATGAGGGAAATTAATGCACTTTGTGAGTTGAAGTCTCCTGCAATCTGGGCTGGTGAAAATTAGGACCAGGCCAAAAAAGTCAAGGAGGCCTGCACCAGTGTGAACCAGACTTCATAAAATAGAGAGGAGAGGCCCCTTTTGTCAGGCGATGGCTTTTCCTCAGAAGCTAAATGATACATAATGTTTATATAGTGTTTTGCCTCTCCTAAATGCAGGCTAGACATTAATTGATTCCAGGTTTGCTCTGTGAAGTAGGTCAACTCTTTCCATTTTGCAGATAAAGGAGTGGTGGGGACTGCTGAGAGGTGCACGGGGGGTCAGCGCCGGCGCCGGGGCACCCACACGGATGGCTGCCCTCCCCTTGGGACCACGCTGCCACCCTAAATATACACCACTGCTGATGTATGTGGAAATCAGCTGGGACTCTGTAAACCCAGCTACATTAAGCCCGGTTCAAATGAAATCTGTTTATGTCTCCATTGCTCGCCACTGGTCAAAGCAGGACTTAACTAACCTAACGCTGTTTGTGTTCAAAGCCTCTTAAACCCTTGCTCTGACGGTCTTGAAGTGAGATATAAAGTACTTGCTGGGACCTGGCTGGAGGCCAGGGAACTGTTTCAGACCCCACTCTCTCTTCTGCTCATGGGGCAGTTTAGAAAAAGCATTGCACATTTCAAACAGTGATGGAAAAAATAATTTTAATTCACTTCTATTTACATAATGTTGGAAGCTTGGGAGGGTTTGGGCCGACAATTATTAATGGTTTGAATTGGTGTGATAAAAATGTTGCCTTGGCCTGGGAACATGAGCTGGCTCTCCAGACCCTGGTGCTGGGTCAGCCAAGTGCTGGCTGCAGGATTCAGGGAGTGAGGACCTGATGGCTTGGTGGGTCCCACTGCTGTGTTTCCTTTTGGCATCTTGGAAAGAGCCTCCTGCCCATTCTGCTGAGGCTGAACTGCTAAAACCCAAAGCCTGGATCTGGGGAAACCCCTGGCTTCTCCTGGTTACCTCCATTTCTGGATGCCCAGCCTAAAGGTGTTTGGTGATCAGATCAGAGGGATGCAGGGCATGCCCACCCCAGGAGCACCACTCCTTCACTGCAGTCTCAATGCTTAACTGCTTCAAGATTTTGGTCCAGCCTTTTGGCCCTTTATTTTTTGGTTAGTACCTTCTGTGAATCAGCTCCAAAGCAGGTGGAGCCAGACCCAAATGTGCAACATGGGAGTGAGGGGGCAGTTGGGTCCCATGTAAAGTGCCCTGAACTCTCCAGGTGTCAGAGGAGGTGGGCATGGGCAGGCACTGCCACACCTGCAGCGTGAGCCTGGCCTGTGTTCCATCCTCACATCCATCCCTCAGAAGACTCAGACACAGTTTTACTGGTCTATCGCTCGGCGGGGTCTGGCACCTATAAAACTGCTCTTAATTACTTCCCAAGTTACTCACCAGGGTGATGTTGATTTTGTCCTATAACCCAATAGGGCTTTGCCTATTTAGTACAGAGCACTGCCCACCATAACTCTGTTGTCTTGTTTATTGGTGTGTGATCATACTCTGTGTGCATGTGCTGGATTTTGGACACCACTGGACTGCTCACAGAAGCTGCCCACACAGTTTTTGCTTTCCAGGCTGTGCCTACCACACTGCAGCACCTCCACACAGAGCTGTGATGCTGCTGTGAGGCTCTAGCAGGTTCATAAGTGCCTGCACAAGGGGTAACAACATGAGAAGCACCTGTGAGCCTGGTTTGGAGGGTGACGAATTCCAAATCCTCCTTCCTGGTGTGCCCAGCTCACATATGCATAGGAAGCAGAGATTGTCCCCTCTAGCCATGACCCTGACTGCCTCTGATCCACTTTGCCCTGCTTTGGCACCTGAGATTAAAACAAGGGCTGTAGTAGCTAGGAAAATAGTAGAGAAAATGATGGTTGGGAAATAAATCCATGCCAGCATCAGTTCCTGCAGCATCTAGACACTGCTTTGAAGCTCTGCCGTCAAAATATTCCCTCCATGATCCCTGGGATTACCCTGCACCATGGCATCTGAGTGCCAGCATTATGAAATTCATAAGCCCTTTATCTGCCTACTTTGCAAGTCATCCTTGCACAGCAGACAACAGGACTCTGCTCAAAGACATGTTGGTGTTGGAGGCTGAATCTCTTACTGCTGCCACTTTGGCTTTGGCTGAAACCAGGGTAGGACTAATCTGAGCCCATTAACTGACTCTGATGTATTCAACCCCAAATTTGCAATGTGTGAAATATTATATTCAAAAGAGAAAAATTAATTTATGAGGATAAAGTTTGGAGGTTTTATATGCAGCTCAGTGACTGGTCTTCTCCAGAGGATTTCCTTGAGGTGTCATGACATTTCTCCAAGGCTGCAGAGCCCGAGCAGTGTAGTTACATGACAATGAGACATGGAGAGAGAAGAGGTTTCCCTCTGCCATCATTAGGTTGCAGTATGGTTTTTTTCCTGTGCTGGCAGAAGGTGTTGGATGAAAGACCTGTGAATAACACATGGGCTGAGCAATGCTTCATGAACTTAGTCATCACCTGGGTGAACCAGACAGGGAAAACAGCCTTTATTCTGCAATATAACCTCATCCTACAGAGATTTTACTTGAGGAAGGGCTCAAAGTTCGTTCCAAAGTTGTGCTACTGGGTGGAGTCCAGCCTCACTCTGTACAAGAGGTAATCTTCAGATGGATTCTGTATTTGATACAACACTCACAAGTAGCATCATGCTCTGATACATAAAGTCATGTTACCTGGAGACTTCTCAAGGAATATTGTAGGGAAGGGTTTGGACACAGTGGGAACCTCTCTAGTTCAACAAGTGGCGAGTCCAGTTAAAAGAAGATTAGGAAAAGTCCTGAAAATGGGGTTTCTGTTATAAAAGGGATCAGTACCTGAATCCTGCCATTCATGCTCCTTTTGCACACTCATGCACCAGGGCTTGTTCCAACTGATGAGGTTATCTTGGACTGATGCTAACATGGGAAGAGGATCAGTCCCAGCACTTTGAGACCTGTCATTAGATTACTCACGGGTGTGAAAGAGCATGTGGGGAAAATGCAGCTGGGGACAATGGTGAGAGGAACAGCACAACATCTCAGACCAGCACAGAAGCAACTGCAGTGAATGTTTCATGGCTTACCACCCTCAGCATGGGATGTGCTCCAGAGGCTTCTTTTCTGTCCAATTTTCCATTTTGCACTGGAACTGGGCACTTCTGAACAGATGCCTGTGGATTTCTGTTGGCCTGATGAGCTGCTGCTCTGCGTGGCACGCTCTCCTCTGGGATACTCCTCTGGCAGGCTGAGGCCATGCCAGGTCCTGCCTCACTGTGGGGTTACTGCCTGTGGGTGCAGGTCAGTGATCTGGATGGAGACTTTCTGGAGTCAGGTCCTCAGCCCCCGGGCTTAGATGCTACAAAGAAAAAGATGGTAAATCAAAACATTTGGAAATCTGTTTCTTATTTACTGTACTGCCAAGCTGCTGTAAGGCTTGCTGGAATCACAGTCCCAGAAAAGCAGAGTGGAAAGGATTTTCCTACTGATGATGTTGGCAGCGGGAGAGCCCTCGCTGCCTGCTGTGGGCTGGGACAGGTGGGGATAGGATCAGGGACAGACTTTCTGTTTGCTTATGAGGGTAAGGTAAACATTGCAAACATTCCTTGTCTCCCCTCAGCCCTTTTCAAGAGGGGCATTTATTAAATAATGGGCAGGAATTAAGGCAGACTGGAATATTTGAGGAAGGGATACTTAGAGACACATTTTAGTGGTGACAAAGGGTAAACGTGTCAGATCACAGTGGCAGGAGAAAAGAAGTCAGATGCTCAGGCCACAGCAAGTTTTGTTGGTTATTTTCATGCTCACAGCATCACCTGAAAGGATCTCCCAGCACTGCTTACCCATCAGGCGTGGGGAGAGATGCCGAAGTGTGCAGAGGATGGTTTGTGGAACCAGGGAGCTCCTCCCAAAGCATCAAGGTCTCACATCTTCTGTTTCCCCCATCAAGTGCCTGCATCTCTCCTGGGAATGTCACACATCATCTCACACACTGCAACCAGGGTAAGCTGAGCAGGGAAAGTTTCCCAGAGACTTTTGGGCTGTGATGCCAGGAGTCATAATTGCCTTGGCAGAAACAGCCACAGTTGTTCAAACCTGCCCTCTACCCGTGAGTCAGAGTGGAAGTGCTGGAGTCATGGGATGGCTCGGAGCAAAGATGCAAAGTTGGGAGTTGCTTTCTGAGATTCTTATTTCCTTGAGGGAAGTCTGAAAAAAATCTTAGTGAGGGAGCTAGAGAGAGTCCAGCAGCCTCAGAGCCTGCCTGGAGCCCACAAGGGCAGCACTGGGCTCTGCCAGCTGGTATGGCAGGCAATAGCACCAGGAGCCTCCACTGCCTGCAGGGGATCCCCAGGATCTCTGGGGCCCCCAGTAGCAGCAATGCCATGGCAGGGAAAGCAGCCATGTGGTTTGTGGGTGCCCTGTGGCACCAGTGATGTGTCCTGTGAGCTGTTCAGGGCATGTTTTGCAGAGGCAGCATTCACCTTCCTGCTTGGAGCACAAAGGGACACAGCCCACAGTGGGACAGAGCCCCAAGCCGTGTGGGAAGGTCCTGTGGAAAACCAAGCTCCCATGTGTGGGGCTGCATTTGTGTGTCCTGTTTAGGTCAGAGAGCATGAGGAGATGGCTCAGCACCGTATCCTGAGGAGAAATGGCTCTGAGCAGCTCAGAGGATCACTGGTAGTGAAAGCATTTCTGCTGAGGGGGTTGCCAGTACCCCTCTGGTCCATGGAATTGAGGGAAGAGCAGAGCCAAGGGGAAATAATCCCTCAGCATCACCAGCTGGGGGACAAGGAATGCAAGCTGCTCACTCTCCCAGCATCACGTCCTTGCCCATGACCCCTGGCTCCATCTGAGCATGGGGAGAGGCAGCAGAAGGGGCTGGGGATTGAGGAAGTGTGGGGTGGGTGCTGGTGGAGCTGATTCTTTGCAAAGCTTCTGTGGGGACAACTTGGCATGAGAACTGCTTCCAACACATGGAAGCTGTGATGGGATACAGTCAGCCTGGCTGCACTGGGTGGCTGAAGTGGTCAGAAGCTGGTGGTGGCAGGGATGTCCTGAGGTGGATGTTGGATCAGTCTGAAGGCGGGTGGGAATGGAAACCCCAGTACCGAGCTCTCCCCAACCTTGGGGAGGTCCTGTCACCTCCAGACTCCAAGTTCATGGCTCAGAGCCATCTCTCATTTAGTCCCAGTGAATTACTGAGCCCCAGGAAGCCAACCTTACTGAGGCTTTTGTAGAAGTCAAGGGCTCAAATTGAGCGGGAGCTTGGGGAAACCGTTTCCCTTGTTAAAATAAATGTATTAGTTTAATACGTACCAGGAGAGGATAGGGAGTTCTCCTTGTTAAATATTTACCAGTCAAACCCTGCTGAGGACTTACTTGGAGCAATTCAGCTTTAGTGATTTCCTTCTATTGTGGTCTAAGTCTCCAGCATTGCTGGGAAATCGCCCGGCAGGGCTGGGATGGCTGGTGACAGACCCGAGCCCCGGGCAGAGAAATTGCAGCTGGGATGGCCACCCGCCTCTCTGGGGACACTGCAGCACCTCAGCGTGTCCCCAGACCTGCCCTGGGACCTGGATGGAGATGTGGACACCTACCTGGAGAAACAGAGGGAGCAGCCTTGTTCCCAAAGGGGAGCAGAGCACAGGATGGATGCCCAACAACCAAAAATAAAGGCAAAAGAAAATAAACCTTAAAAAAAGGTGAGTAGAGACACAAAATGTTGCTCTGTGCCTTACCTGTCTGTCATTCCTGAGAGCATCCCAGCATCCCAGACTCATTACAGTCCATTTTAACAAGGAGCATTATTTCTTTGGGGGCTCATCATCTTGGGAGTGCAAATAACTGTAAATAACACAAATTGTTATTTATTTTGAATAATCCTAATTTCCCTAAGATGTCCCTTCTGCTACCTGATGGTGGAGTTAAGCCATGTCCTATAGCTTAAGATTTCCTGACATAGCTGTTTGATTTATGGGACCAATTTTATATTTATGTGATTTACATGTATATATACTAACCTGACACACATCTACATAAGCGATTTGTCATTTACAAGTTTATATTTCAGCAATCTCTATGGTTCTGAAAACTGGAAACACATTTTTTTGTAATCAAGTTAAATTTGGATAATTTCTATTGTTGGTGACTCCACATTGTTTTGTAACACTGTTGCTTTCCCTTAAACTCCCTAGAATAAAATGGAAAAATGAAGGGCATGAGGCATCTCTATGGAAATGCTCCTGCCTTGTTGGTTCCCTGCTCTCCTGAAGGCAGCAATTGCAGATTGTCAAGTGTGTTTTTTAAAGAATGACTCTATTAATAATCTTAAGAGAAAACAGATGCGTGAGGTTTGCAACCAGGACTGTGGATACTCCAGGAGACATCAATTGTTGGAAGTAAACAACAGTCCTGATTCAACAAAGCTCTTAAGCAGACGCTTAACTTTGAGCATGCACTTAGCCCAGGCTTCAGCGAGGTGTTAACATATGTTCTGCTATATAAGGAGGGACTTAAGTACGTACTTACAGTTAAGCTTGTGCTTAAGTGCCTTGTTGAATTGGGGCCAACAATTCAGCTCTCCCTCTGTCTCCCTGACATTAACTGTGCCTGACATCCAGGAAATTCAAACAGGGGCTGCAGTAGTCACCTACCAGCAGAACTTTTCCCTTCAGGCTGGGGCTGCATCTATTTTGCCTCACGGCCAAAGTGCTCTGGGTGGCAGGGTGAGGTCACCCCAGGCACCTCTGTGCCCTCATCACTCCCCATCCCTTGGGATCCCCACGGCACCACCTGTAGAGAGACAAAAACCCCATTATATTTGTAAGTCTCTATAAAGACCCAACCTCGAAATCTATCATCTTTTTTATTGTTTTTTTTTAATCAATAACTTTTCCCATAATGTTCTGCATGTTCAAGACGCCTGCTTTCATTGTGCTCATTTTCAAGTGGTTGGGGTTTTTTAAAGTCCTGAGTTGCACTGTGCAATGATTTAGCCTCCATTGTCAACCTTTATGAATGAAAAGTTAATTTTTCCAAATTTTTGCCTTTGCCTTTGTAGCCTCCATCTACTGAGTTGTACATAGCAGGTGAATGTGGATGGGAAAGCCTCAGTGTCTTCACAGGTTACTGATGACCTCCTGGACCAGCCTGGATGCTGTGGATGCCCTTCCAATTACCTTGAGATCCTTCTCTTGGCTGTAGGTCACCTGCATCCCAGACCCAAACCACTGAGGATAAAGGTCTTTGCACACAGCAATGACACTTTGAATCAGCATCACCAAAAAATCCAAAACCCAGCTCACAGTTGTGTCTTGGGATCAATTCATCATCACTTGCTGGATTTTATTTGCAGTAAACCAGATTTCTCTGAAAAGTGAACGGATCTTGTTTCATGAGCCAGGGAGAGCTCAGTGAAAGCAGCTAACAGAGTCAATACCTCCAGTTCCAAATCACACAAGGCAAATCCTGAACCAAACATACTCAGAAGTTTCCTGATCTGAAGTTCTGTCCTTCTTGTAGTCAAAGGGAACTTTTGAGCATGCTTCAATGGTGCCAGAGCAGCTTTCTCCCCAGGATTTTATTTATGGGTGGTTTTTAAACTGTGGGTGTAGCAGTTGCCGTTCCAGTCCCAGCCTTCTGTCTATCCTGTTTCCCAAAAGTCACAGCTGGGGAGCCATGCTCACTGCCAAACAAAGGAGTTTGTTTTACCTGCCAAAGCCAGGTGTGAGGGACATGCAGCCCTCAGTTAAAAGTGTCTCAGGGAGTGTCATCCAGAGGCAACACCAAGTTTTCTTGAATAAAAAAGTGTAATAAAGACCTCAAGGACCAGCTCTTCCCTGCTTATTTTCTTTGCAGATGGCAGCGTCCAAGTTCCAGTTATTTCTGTCTTGGAAAATAAAAAAGTCTACCAGAGGAAAAGGAATGTGAGTTTGCAGCAGAGTTTGGTACCTGGAAGACTCCAGGCTGGAGTGCACACTCCTGATTTATGGTGTACTTGTTAAAACCACTTGTTCTTGTCATAACAAAGCAGATCGAAGTGAAGCTGGGTAGAAGGTCCCCTTCTAGCTGGCACTTCATCATGGCTTCTTACTCTGTCTTAGGTTCTGGGGGTTTACAGTTATATAAAACTTAATGAATCAGTATACTTTAGATTTCCTTCCTAATGCATATGGGTTCAATTAACTGCACTGTTTGCTTATTTAAGCGTTTTCATTAAATTGCTTTACTATATTTTCCCGCAATTGAAAGGGAACATGGTGGGGCTGATGCCATCTGCCACCATCAGTTTAGCAGAACCTTTCTCTTTGTTCAGGTCCATTCTTTTTTATTAGAAGAGACCCTAGTTCCCTTGTGTGCCATGCACTTATTGCATTCTCCTCTTCTGACTGCAGACTGATAAATAAAAAGCTGGAGCAAGGGCCTTCATGTATGGTATTTTTTAAGGGTCTTTTTTACAAGATCCGTTGTGTTTTGCCCCCCACCCCCTTCTCTCCCCCTGCTTGCAGATCCCTTTTTTGCTCCAGCTTGTGAATAAAGAATTGTTGCCATTACAGTGGCTCTCAGCTCTTGCTGCCTGGCTGTGGGGTGGAGGATTGCTGTGGCCAAAACACCCAGCCAGGCTGCAGGCTCAGCCCAGGACAGCAAGAACAAGGCAGGAGAGGCTTTTTAAAGGAACAGCTGATCCTAGGCATCACCAAACCTCCCTGAAGGTCCTTCCCATGGCAGGGGGTGGTGTCCCTGCCTTCACCCACAGCTTATTCTCTAGAATTGGTGCTCTTAGGGCTTCACACACTGTTCTCCCCCCTGCACAGAGGGAGTGTTGTATTACACTGCTCCTTGTTTTGCTCCATCCTTTTGAGCCACATCTTGCAGTGTAAGAGCTCCTTGTGAGTGACCCTGTGTGTCCCAAAGGGCTGGTGGTCCCGAGAGGGCTCCTGCCCATGTCCCTCCCCCACAGCCCCCACTGCCCAGGGATGCCCTTCAGGGATGGACAGTGCCTTCCCCTGTTTTACAAACTAAACTGATAAACCCACCTGATCTGGAGTGCAGTCTGCACCCTGTTACACAAAGCAAATGCTTTATACACATCACTAATAGGAAAAACCTCCTAGAGAGTAAAATAGAAGAAGGAAAAATATTCATCCTGAAGGACTCTTGTCCCAAGGTTGGATTTTTTGATTTGGAAATGCAGCATTTGATATTGCATTATTTATCTGCCCTCTCTGGGTTTGGGAGCAGAGAAGGCACTCGTGCTCCTGGAGCAAAGTGATATTTTGCAATACAGTGTGGGGTGGAAAACGCCCCAGCATTTATCATTTTCTGTTCTCTGCTACAAGCATTTTATGTACGAGAAGGTGCAAAGACAATAAATAACTTGCCCTAAAGGCACACAGTTAATCTTGTGGCAAGGCCAGCAAGAGAAAAGCTTTTAACTATTGCTTGCAAAAGCCCTTGTCCTCCTCAAAGTCTGAGGGAGCTGCGGTGTTTGTGCAGGGCCAGAGGATCCTGTGAGACCCTCACACAGCCTGTGCCCCTTTTTGTAGAAGGGTTTCAGTTTGGGAAGCAGTGTGCCAGACCAAACATCTCCAGGAATGAGAGAGAGGGGGAGAGAGAGAGAGAGGGAGAGAGAGAGAGAGAGAGAAAAAGAAAAGAGAAAAGAAAAGAAAAGAAAAGAAAAGAAAAGAAAAGAAAAGAAAAGAAAAGAAAAGAAAAGAAAAGAAAAGAAAAGAAAAGAAAAGAAAAGAAAAGAAAAGAAAAGAAAAGAAAAGAAAAGAAAAGAAAAGAAAAGAAAAGAAAAGAAAAGAAAAGAAAAGAAAAGAAAAGAAAAGAAAAGAAAAGAAAAGAAAAGAAAGAGAGAAGAAAGAAAGAAAGAGAGAGAAGAAATAAAGAAGGAAAGAAGGAAAGAAGGAAAGAAAGAAGGAAAGAAGGAAAGAAAGAAAGAAAGAAGGAAAGAAGGAAAGAAGGAAAGAAGGAAAGAAGGAAAGAAAGAAAGAACCAAGGGAAGGAAGGAAGGAAGGAAGGAAGGAAGGAAGGAAGGAAGGAAGGAAGGAAGGAAGGAAGGAAGGAAGGAAGGAAGGAAGGAAGGAAGGAAGGAAGGAAGGAAGGAAGGAAGGAAGGAAGGAAGGAAGGAAGGAAGGAAGGAAGGAAGGAAGGAAGGAAGGAAATACCTTCAAAATCTTTTATAATACTCTTGTTTGCAGTAAAGAGATATTAAGAAAAAACAAAATGCGGAAAAATGCATTTAAACTGAAAAGTCTTACTCCCAAGTGGTAAGACTTTTTCTTCCTTTTCTTATTTTCAAGAAGGTTTTACTGTTTCTGTTTTTTTCAATGAAAAATACAAGCAAGGCACCAAAGATGTTGCAAAACACCTCTGAGTTGTCGAATTAACCTTGGAGGGGGAGTGGGAGGTGGGGATTACCTGCAGAAAATCACTTTGTACCCTCGAATGTATCCCCAGCCCCCCCTGGCCCCCCCGGCGCTCAGCAGCTCCTGGGCACGGGGACCCCGAGCTCTGCTAACAGCCCCACAGGCTGCTGGGACCCACATGCAGCTGCTGGCATCTGCCAAAATCATAAGGAATCACCCCAAAATACCCAAACCGATGCAGAGTCTGGGCTCTGGGAGACTTTTTGAGAGAGTGGTTCGACAGCCCTGCCAGCCCCAGCCTCTTTCTCTGGTGCCCTTTCTTCTGTAAGTGAGGCATAAAATAAATTTAAGCTGCTGGCTGTGGTAAACATTCCCTCCAAACATGCCTGTTCTTGATGCCCCAAATGCAGATATTCAATTGTGGAAGAAAGTGGAGAAAGAAAAAAAAAATAAAGAAAGAAAGAAAAGAAATTAAAAGAAAAGGATAGAGAGAAAACCTCCGACGCTTCCAAGACACTAAAAATAGACTCTGATCACTTACCAAATGGTAAAATGAAAATGATTTGCTTTGAATAGTCTCCAGAAAGGCTCAGATACAATGTCTTGTGGAGCAAAATTGAATCAGTTGAAAGTGCAGACGCCAGCTCAGCCTAATCCCTCCCAGCTGCTTTGCTTTCCTTTTTTTCCAACAAGCAGCCCCTAAAAGTCATCTCCCTAATCCTGCAAACTGAAATTCAATCTTGTATTTTTTTTTTTAAATCAAGTTTCAAGCCTGGGGCTTGTAGGGTGGGGGAAGAGGAGGAGGGAGGGCTTTGGGGTTGCCTCCTTCCCCTCGCCCTGACTGCAGTAAACACAGCCTTGAATTCAAGGAAAAGCTTTAGAGCACAATTCACTTGGCCTGAGCCAAACACACAAATCTGATGCCTTTAAAGCCCCTCCAGCAGACGGTAGATAGCTTTGAGATGTTCACTAAATGGCTGTCTGGTTGCTGCCTTTTTTGTTGCTGATTGGGGGCCCAAGGAGACCTTGTCTCTGGGTTGTTTTTTCTTTTTTCCTTTTTTTTTCCTTTTTTTTTTTTTGGTGTCTGCTGTTATCAGTGATTTTGGGCTGGGCATTTACCTAATGCAAAGACCAAGACAAACAATTTCTCACAGAGGCTGGTGATTGCAAGCAGCAGTGCATGTACGGGCTCTGCTATCTCAGGGAATACCGAGAGGTATTTATGACACTTTCCCAAGAGTTTCCCGACTCCTGCCCTCCACTCCCCCAGTTCCTGCCACGTGTGTGGCTTGCAAGGACTCAGGAAAGGCTCCTGGGGCATCCCAGTCCTCAGCTCCCTCCATGGCACTTGGAAGCATAACTCCATGTGCTTCCAAATCTGCTTTGTCAGTCGTTGCCACCTGATGGTTCACTGATCCTAAATATTTCTGGCAGCAAATGATACTGGTTTGGTTTTGGAGGGTAATTGAGAATAGATAAAATAACAGCAAAATGTTCAAAACCAAATCCTGTGGCTCAGCATCCTGATAATTCAAATTCCTGGGTCTGAAATCTTCCAAACTCAGGGCTTCAGAGGTTTTCCCCCACTCAGCCATGCAGATTGGTCCCATGAGGGTTTTGTTTGAACCCAGGTCAGGGTCCAGAATCTGAGCAGGAAAAAAAAAGGTGTCTAAGAGTAAGAAGAGGACTTCTTACTCTTAGAAGCATAAGAGTAGAACTTCATACTCTTAGAAGCATATACAATTTTACTGGATAGAAACTCCCCCACAAAGCTGCAGGCAGGTTTAGGCTCACCTGGTCAGGGAAAGATTCTGAGTGCCAAAGGAAAATAGGAAACAAAACTTACAAGAAAGAGTGGAGAGCTAAGGTGGGAGACTTTGGTATGACTTCTCTTACCCTGGTAGTGTGATGACAAAATCCCACACCGTGAAAATCACACTTTTCACCGATGCAGAGATGATTATTTTGTCTGTTCCCAACATGCACTTTTCCTCCTTTTGTTAGCATAATGGTCTTAACCCCCCCAGCATGTCAGAAGCAAAATTCTATTTGTTCACAACTGGTTGTTATTTCTGCTCTGAGATTGGTGGGGTTACATGACATTTACTCAGACAATATCCATTCTTGCTTTCTGTACCCCTGTGCCCGTCAGTGTGATTCAAGGCTGGGTCACTGAGAATGCTGAAGTTGTGTGGAACTGAATTACCTCTTGTCTAATGAGGGAGAGTGCACTGGGCACCCAGATCAAATGGCCCCGTGTGCTGGTTGTGGGATTTTATGGTGTAAACTGATGGACAGTTGAGATAAACATCCATAATTAAATGGATAAAGATACACAGGTACATGGGGGATGGATAAATTAGAATAATTGGCTTAATTAGATAGATATACAGGGCCTCTGCAGAGGGTGGATAATTTGATACTAATGCAGAAGATGTGATGGTGGAGGGAAAGCCTGTGCATGGGACATGGACTAGGTGACCTAGCCAGGGGTAAGGGCGGTCTTGATGTCAGGAACAGAAGTGGGATGTGTTGTGTTAGAGCAAGTCCTGCCTGGGTGAGCAGAAAATTTATCCAGCAGCTGGATGGGTGGCTGAGTAGTGGGGCTGGGAATGAGGGGGCTGATGGGCTGCATGGTGAACCTGTGGGATGAATATGGGGACAGAAGAGGGGCTGGCTGGATTCACTATGAAACAGAAATATTTTAATACTTAGAGCTAGGGAAGGGAGAAGGAAGGAAGGAAGGAAGGAAGGAAGGAAGGAAGGAAGGAAGGAAGGAAGGAAGGAAGGAAGGAAGGAAGGAAGGAAGGAAGGAAGGAAGGAAGGAAGGAAGGAAGGAAGGAAGGAAGGAAGGAAGGAAGGAAGGAAGGAAGGAAGGAAGGAAGGAAGGAAGGAAGGAAGGAAGGAAGGAAGGAAGGAAGGAAGGAAGGAAGGAAGGAAGGAAGGAAGGAAGGAAGGAAGGAAGGAAGGAAGGAAGGAAATAAGTTTGACAGAGAAAAATGTGTGGAGTGGACTTGCAGCATACCTGAGCATGATGGCCACGTTAAAGTGAGCAAAGAGGTGTCTGTGTATCGGGTCTTGGTTTGTTGTAGGGTGTGGAACACATAAATATGGAAGAAAGTTGGACTGAGTAGGTAAAGTAATTACTGGATGGTTGAGAATTTAAGTGGAGTAAATATAATCTGGGTAGATTGAAATATAGAAAGCAGGTATTGTAAGTCTGTAGCTGTAATAGGTAGCAAAGAGAAGAGAGTAGAAAACAGTGGAATGTAGGGAACAAATGGGCACATGAACTGAGGCTGTATCTGTTGACATGTTTAGTATTTCATATGTTTGGTATGTAAAGAGATGTTTGGCTACAAAATAAATAAATAAATTTAAATAAATTCAAGTGACGTGAGCAGCAGTGGTGCTAACATATCTAACACAGCAAAATGGATGTAACAAGGAAAATGTGATCCACTGGAAATACTGGGAATATTCTGAGGCTAGTTCAGCTGAGAGAAATTGGATGGGTGGGTGGATGAAGAAATGGGTGTATATACTGGCTGAATTATCAGATGAGTTCATGTTAGCTAGAAATATTGGCTAGATAAACCTGTAGAGAAGAAATTAATAAATTAAAGGCCAAGAGAGAAAGAGATTAGATTGAGAGGGACAAGTTCACAGCAGACAGAATATGTGTTGTCTGGGTTAAGGAATGGAAAGATATCTGGAAGAATGGAATAAACATATGACAATAAAAATGTGCTGATAGGGGGAATTGATTATGGGGAATGTAGATAGAGGGAGGAACAGATAAAAGAAGAACAATAGCAGAGTTAATAGATGAGCAGTGAATAGAATAACAGATGAGTAGCACCCATAGAGAGGGTATCTGGTGATCGAGACTCCCTGCAAACACACAGACAGAGAACTGTGAAAAAGGGGATGTACAAGACATAGGGGAGTGGAGAAAGCGTGGGGTCAATGCACACAAAAAAAGATAAAATGCACAGACAGGAGAGGGGAGTAGATATGGGAAAAAGCAAAAAAGCACTTTAGGAGGAGTGAGGTAAAATAGTAATGTAGTAAATATATTACATATAAAATTCATGCAGAATTAAGAGATTATGCTGAAAAAACCAAGCTTGGAACAATTTGCAAGCTAACAGGTTGGACCAGGTATTGGGTAGATAAGGAGACAGAGGAGTATTCATGAGCTGGGAGTGTTGAGAAACTAGCCTGATGGTACGAATTAGAAAGATGTTTAATGGGAGAGTAAATCCTGGACAGGATGATTGATGATGAAGGATGTGGATGCACATACAGATGAGTGGGTACCAGGAAGCTCATCACAGTGGGTACGAGTGAGCAGAGAAATGAATATGGATGGAACAAGGAGGGAAATGAAAATATATAGTTTGGGATGTACTATGGAAATCCAGAGAGATTAATTGAAATTTGCATCAGATTAATTAGGTAGGTAAGTAGTCACAGGCACTACCTTAATGAGAATGTATAAAAGAAACTGAAAAAATATCGTTAATCGTGGCAGGCGTTGCATTGATGTCTTGGGCATGACAGGCAAAATCAGAAGGGGTGAATACATTAGTGCTATAAGAAAGGATGAGAACGATTAGTATATGTGGGATAGATGAGATGTGTGAGACGTGAATGTATGCAAAATAGGCTAAGAGGTCAGGTAAATGAGAAAACAGGGGGAAAATGGATTATTAAGTGTTATGAAACTCACCTATGAACACCTACAGAGGTGTGTAGGAGGGAAAAGTAGATGGACAGAAAGAGAACAGATCTGTTTGCACAAGAAATAAGCATAGAGAGATTACATGATCAAGGCTGACATGTGACTCCCAAATCAATCCTAAAACTAACACTAATTCTAAATTCTGACACAAACACAACTCTTAGCTTAATGCTTATTCTAACATAGCACTAAGGCAAATCTAAACCAAAAGTATCTGAATACAGCACTAATCCAAACCCAACTTCACCTAAAACTGCATCCACCACCTAATCCTAACACAAACTGAGATCTCCCACCGACCCTGATACCAGTCCTATCCTATGCCTAACCCATGCCTCATCCAAACCCAGCCATAAACCAAACATAATCCTAAATGCTGAACCAACCATATCCCAACTCTAAACCAATCTCTACCCAATTCCAACAAACCTTGACCCTAAGCCATAAACCTTAACCCTGTCTCTAACTTAATCTTAACCTTGCATCTTAGAGGAATGGGTAGAAACATGTGATACATTTTTATTTAGCTGACACTGAATTGTGTTAAACCATAAGAAAGAGGATTAGGTAAATATGTCAGAGCTGGAGATGTCAGGTTTATGTATTCTAAAGTTATATGGTTTTGTTGCCAGTGGGGGAGAAGGGTTG
Source organism: Acrocephalus scirpaceus scirpaceus (assembly GCA_910950805.1). Taxonomy (NCBI): domain Eukaryota; kingdom Metazoa; phylum Chordata; class Aves; order Passeriformes; family Sylviidae; genus Acrocephalus; species Acrocephalus scirpaceus. Next base: position 9,064,471 of record OU383785.1, read on the forward strand.
GCTAAATGAGTGGATTCAAGGTTGAGATGAACAAGTGAAATATGTCCATGTAGAGGAGTTATAGCAGAGAGCTCACAGGGTGCACGGAGATAAGTAATTCATAGTTATCATTTCAGATCAGAGATCAGATAGATGAAGATATATAGAACACAGTGAGGTATGTAACCAGTGGCTAAATCACATCTCCAGGTAGACTTGAAGCAGACAGGTGTTGGTATGGGATAGACAGGTGGGGAATGAGGTGTTTGGGGGAGAAATGTAAAACTGATCAATAGACACAGCACAGGGAGCCTTGGAATGAATGGGTGTCTATGATGTCATAGCTTGGGGGTGTGTGGGGGTAGGACAAATAATGGGGTGGGTCCAGGTCAGGAGAGCAGACAGGACCATGGGTTAGACAATTTCTTTTTCCAATGATGAGCCCTGCAAATATGACCAGCAGAGGTGACAGCCCCTGCCTGGCTCATGGTCCATAGGTGGGTGGAGAGAGATTTGTGCAGGACATTCCAACCCCAGGCTCCACTCCTGAACTCACTTTTGGGATGCTCCCCAAAGCTGCTGCCTTCTGCAGAGCAGGGAGGGAAGGCTGATGCCTGTGTTCCACAGACCCTGGGAGGGGGAAGCAGGCTGGCCCCCAATCTTCTCATCTGCCTTTCCAGGTTTTCTGTCAAAGGTTCAAAACCTGTCCCTGTAAATATTTAAGGAGTGGTGTCTTGCTTTGTGAGATCGTAAGATTAAATTTGGGATCTGACTTAGAACAGGGATGGTGAGAGCACAACTCTCCAAAATGCTTTCTGCACCTTGTCTAACTTTATTTAAATTTAAGCAACTTTAATTTTCTGGCTTTAATAGCAGAGGAGCAGGGTGCTGTGGTTACCCATGGACCACAGCCCCACTGCTCTGCAGCCAGTGACAGACCTCCAGCTGGCCTCCCTGAGATCAGGGCTTCACCTCATGCCTAGAAGCGTTTCACTCAGTAATTTCCTTGTGTGCTTAAGTACTTTCCTGAATTAGCTCTTAAAAGAGTGAACTCTCTTTCTAGACTTTCTGGGAAAAAAAAGAAAAGGGAGTGGAGGGGGAATGGGAATTTTTGAGGGCGCCCAAATGCCAAGAGCCAGCCTTTGGAAGGGATTTGGGTTCTCACAGTTTCACCCAGGCAGTTAGAGGAGCCTCAGAAGGAGCCAGAGCAGAAACCTCTGGTAGACACAGGTACTGGGTTCTTTCAAAGATCCCACTATGTTCTTAGCTGTATCTTCAGACATCTAAATCCCTCTAAAAGTCTCACTCTTAGTGTCTAAATCCCAGGTGCCTAACTCACTTCTAGGAAAATCTCACACCAGGACTGATTCAGTGAATCTTTTTTTTTAATCTGGTCCTCACTCACATGGAGCTTTTGAAAATCCCATTCCTAATCTCCTATACCCAGGCATGTATCACTTTGAACCCTGTAATATAAATTACTTTGTGCTTCTAGGGGACAGCCACTACTTTGTCCCTGCTCATGCTAGGTCAGATTTTTGGGGTTTGCATATTAACACATAGGATTTCTGTTCTGTTGGGTGTTTTTTAGGGTTTTTTCTGGTTTTGTTTTTCTTTCCTTTTTTTTTTTTTTTTTTGGTGACGGGGGAGGTCTGAAGCTTCTCTGCAAGACTTGAATTAGCAACCCGGAGCGAGTGCTGTTTTACATGGTATTGCAGGGAGGAATCGCAGGCTGCCGGGGACTGCAGGGCTGCATCAGCGGAGGTGTCGGGAGGAGCTGGTTCTGGGCTCCTCATTTACATCGCTGGGGTTTGCCCCTGGGCACAAGCCTTCGCTCAGCTCCACTGATCTCCTGGGAAGACTTGTGAGCAAATTTGCTTGTCTCTAGCAGAGACTGAACATTGTTACCTGGTTTTCTGCAAGAAATTACTTGAGTGAAGAAGGGGGGAAAAAAAATCAAATACATATGTTCTTTCATTTTTCTTCCTTTATTTCCTCTGAGATTTTTTTAATTTGTTGGGAAGTTATTTGGTAAATAAACTTTTTGTGCATATGCTTTCTTCATTAAAGAAATTGGAGTTGGGGATAAACAAATTATTTTTTCCTGTAAAAAACCCCATCATTCTGCAGAGGAACAGGCTGGCTGCCATTGAAAGATTTTTGATAGAAAATCTGCCTGCAGCCCTACTGCTTAATCAGTTTGGAACAGAGCGTAGCCTGTAGCTTGTTAATAAGAGCAGCTTGCCCAAGCAGTTCACACAATGGTGAGCCGCAGAGGAGGCTTGCTGCATAGCTGTGGATTTTATTTTGCAGCTCTGTTAATTAAAATATATTTTACTTTGAAGGAGGTTTTACTGTTTTCTACGAGGCTGAGCAGAGAACTGTTCTTTTGGATAGATTAAAGGAGGGATATGAAGTATTTTCTTAGAAGTAACAACTCAGCTTTGTTTGCTGGGCAAACAGAGCAAAAACAACGTGTAGTTTTGTATTTTTGTTTGTTCTCAGTCTTTGTATATGGGCTGGTTTATAAGTTGGTATATTTTGGCTGTTTTGATAACATCAAACTAAATATTTCACATACAAGTTGCCAGACTGAAACAGAAAAGTCACAGATTCTCATTTAATTGAGAAAGTAATTTTTACTTATACAAGCATATACTAAAATAATAAGGCCTGAAACTGTGCCACTGAAGTTAATGACAAACCCTTCATAGGTTTCATATAAAACCTGTATTTTTATTATCCCAGTTCCACTGACTTTTGTTGCAAGATCGCAGCAAAATGTTAGGGCATTTCTAGGTGTTATTTTTATTATACAAAACCCCATTAAAATCGGTACTGAAGCATCCCATTAATTTAAATGGGACTTTGCATAGTTTGCTGAGTTCCAGGCCACAGATAAAGAGAAGTATGCAATTTAGAATTAAACTGACCACAGCTTTTTATTAGAAGACATTTAATCTTGAACGGACTGTGCAGTCTGAGGCATAAAGTATTTGTGAACTTCATCTGGGCTGGTGCAACCAGAGCCTCCACTGAGCAGCAGCTCCTGGGTTGGTCTGGGACCTCTCAGGACCATGCAGCATTCCCAAGCAAAGCTCTCCCCAGGCAGCTTTGCTTTGGAAATGCTAATAGGTAAGCCAGCACACCCAGAACAAATGGAAAACTTGATTCCGGTATTTCTCTGGCTCCAAGGATCTGCTTGCCTTGACAAAGCCTGCAATCAGTAGGCAGGAGTCTGGGGACTCTGTGCAGCAGCCGCTGGAAGGCAGGGTCCCACCGGGATGGAGCCACGCGAGATGGAAGTGATGCAGCTTCAGGAATTCCAGCTTGAGCTTCACACGCTGGAAACCACCGGCAGGAATGTGCAGGGCGAGGGATGGAAAACCATCGCCTCCGGTGTGTGGAAACACCCACCAGCCAGACGCCGGCGAGGGGAGTTCAAAAAGCAAAGTGAGAAGGGTGGTGGTGAGCGCTATTTTATACTGGCCCCCCCTCCGTGGGGACTTTGGGGACTAATGAACCATTAAATGACAGCCTTCCTCGGCTGCCCCCAGCGCGGGCACACACCTGGGCACCTCCAAAGGCACACCGAGAAGGAAAATGTGCTTGGGCAAAGGCAGTCCAAAGCCGCGCCTCAAACACGCCAAACCCCCAAATAATTCAAGCTCTAACCATTGTGGGGGAGACCCAAAGGCCGCTGGAAGCCGGGCATCCGTAAAAGTGCACAGGGAAGGTGAAGGAGCTGCTTTCTGCTCAGTGTCTCCTTGGAATTTTCCTTTCCCTGAGCCATAAATGTGTCAAGATGCCCAAATGTCGCCCAGCAGCGGCAGATCAGCTTTCCGTGGTGCAGTCACAGGGCGGGGGGACACTGGTGAGGGACACCAGCAGCACACAAGGCTGTGTCCATGGTCCCACAGCTCCTTCCTGCAGACACTTTCGGGAGGGGCTGGGTGGTTCAGGGCTCCGACAACAACTGAAACCTGGGGCAGGGTTTGGCAAAACGTGAGCGCCGCTGCTCTGATTTAGGACTAATGGTGCTACCTCCAGGAACAGGAGAGAACGAGCACCTAAAATTCTGGCTAAAATCCCAGCGGAGATCCCCTCCCGCCTGGAAACCGGGGGAAAATCAGTCCTTGTGCTGTTCTGGTGACACTCCCGGGGCTGTAGTGAGGGATGGAGACTCGGAGCCGCTCTGCTGAGCCCCCGTGTTGAGAACAAAGCCCTTGCGCAGCCCCCCAGCCCCGGGCCGGGCGCGGGAGCCCCCGGGGCACAAAGAACTGCGATCCCCGGGGAACGGGGCCATCCGCGGCCGCGCAAACAGCGCGTTCGGCCCGGGAAAGGGCCCCGGCCATGGCTATCCCTGCCGCCGGCTGCGGATATTTCACTGATTCCTTCTATCAGTTATGGCATTTGGGGCAAAACATTAATAGTAATCGCAATAGTTAATAAATAGTCATCAAATAGTAAATAAATAGCAATGAAATCAGAGGGGTTTGTGCTTGCAAAAACTTAAAGGAGAGGGAGAATTAATTGAAAAACCTTTAGAATTCAGAATGTCGGGGAATTTGGAGAAACAAGAGAAAAACGCACCTTAGCGAGGACGGGACGAGCGGCTGCGGGAGCAGGAGCAGTGCCGGGGCTGCGACCTACTGGGGGTGCTCCGGGGTGCGGGGATGAACTCTTTGGGGAGGAAAAAACCCCGACCCACGGCTCGGAGCGCTGCGATTCGGTGGGATGCAGCAAGGCAGCGGCAAGGAGGGCTGGATCCCCAGCTCCGGCAAACAGAGGTAACAGTCTGCCATAAAACCGGACCTGGAGAGGGTTTCCACTGCCAGGGCAGCGGGGGCAGGGACCGGGGCTCCTTCCCTGTCGGGACGCTGTGGGGGGACGCGGGGACACGGCGCAGCTACCGGGGGACGCGAGGGGAGCCTCCCCAAAATGCCACCACGGGGCGGGGGACACAAGGTTGCTTTTCTCCTTGTTTAGTCGCTCTCTTAAACACAGCCAGAAAAGAACATTAAAGGCATTTCTAGATTTCGTTTCGGTTTAGTTTTTTTTTTTTTTAAGTTTTCTTTTTTTATTCCCATGCTCTTAATTTTGAAAAAAAAAAATCACAAAACATAACTTATAAAACAATATATATACTGCATCCTTATCCACAACAGCATAATTGAAACATCCAGCGTAACGTTTACCACAGGTGTGAAATACACTGGGAAAGAAGTACCGTGTGCATTTTATGTCTCTTTGTCATCTACAGGTAATAAGTATCGACAAAAATAAGCAACAAATATGCCTGCCATTAAACTTCGTATGCCTTTTGTATGCGTATTAATAAAAATCATATTTATAATTTCCATGTTTTGTTTGTTGTTTTATTTTTCCAACAAGCACTTGTAAAAGTATCTATATTTACATAATAACACCTTAAGATAATAACACCTTAAGAATTTTTTTTGGTTCCTTGTTTTTCCTTCACATTTAGAAAATCAAGGAACGCTTTCAGCTTTGCTAAGAACCTTTCCAGACGCCGAGGCTCGCTGTTTCATTAGCAGAGATGCAGTATCTGAAATCACTTCATAACAAACCATTTTTTGTCTTTTTTCCGAGACTTTATAAAACGGGGGGTGTTTTTCGGTTTTATTTTTCGCAGAGAAAAAACACCCCCTGCATTTAAATAAAGATGAATGATAATTTCATTATCAGGATAAGACTTTGGACGGGGGAAAAAGATGAACAGTTTTTGCATTGCTGTAGGGTTTCTGTGCTCTCTCAGAACCGGGGATACTGCAGTCTTTTGGAAAGGATGAAGAGGTAGGAACCTTGAGCTGCTTAGTATCAGGAATGACTGGATTAGAACTTCCAACTAAAGAAAAAACATCAAGAATCATGCATTTTAAAAACAGTTTATTCAACGGCCAAGGACAATGATCCTGCACAATGCAACGGTAGATATAAATATAACCTTATATAAGTGGTTGACCCTTGTCATTATTATTTTAATAGTTTCATCCCTAATATTTCAACCATTTTTCCCCCGCAGATTCTGCGATTTGGGTTTTTTTCCCTCCCCTCTTCCCCCAACCTTTTTTTTTTTTTTTTTCCCTTTTTTTCCGAGTGTGATTCTGTTTCTCAGTGGTAAACATTAACCAAACTCTTCCCGTGCGACAAGCGGCCAAGAACCGTCCCACCAGCTCTTACCACCGAGGCGTCCCGTCCTGCCGCCCTCCCCGCGGGGCAGCGGCCGCCTTACCGACTCCTGTGCAAGTTCAAGTAAACACATACAACCCGCATAATCCAGAGAAAAAAATTGCAACTCATCCATGTACCAGATTTCGGTGTCTCTTGCAAAAGTTTTCTGGTCCGTTTACGGTTTTAGATGGGGTTATTTTTTTATTATTTTTTAAAAAATATTTTTAAAGCGCTGTTTTGTTGGTTGCATCGTTGTTTTGCCTTTTTTTTTTTTTTTTTTTTTTTTTTTTTTAGACAGTCGAAGTCCGCGGAGTTTTTGGGGCTGGTTTTTTTTTTTTTGAGGGGGGGGCGGGGGGAGGAGGGAGGGAGTGCTTTATTTTATTTTTTTCCCCTCTCTCACTTGCTTGGGTTTTGCTTTTAATCATCATCGGGTTTAATTTTTTTTTTTTTTTTCTTTTCCGTTAAACGTCGCTTTGCTTCTGCTTTGCTTTGTCGGCGGTGCTTTGTCGGAGGTGGTTTGTGTCAAGTCCGTCAACTGTTGTACTGACAGGCGTTTAAACTAGAGCCGGGGCTTTGCAAACTGCTGTAGCCGAAACTGGAGTGCTGCTTTGATTTCAGTCTGAGGCTGGCTAAGCTGGAGTTGCAAGTGTCCCGGTAGACGCTGTAGGGCGAGCCCGGTGGCCCGTAGGGACAGGCCGGCGAGGACATGGCCGAGTTGAGCGAGGAGCCGCTGATGTTGTTGATGTTGTTGAGGCCGGAGTTGGCCATGCCCGGCACGGCCGAGTGGCCCATACTGGAGGGCATGTTCATGGAGGGGATGCTGCTGGGCGCCGAGAACATGGACTGCGAGGACAGGGGGCTCATGGAGTTGAAGAAGGTGAAGCTCTTGGTGGAGAGCGGCGCCGGGGTGAGGCTTTTGGTGGCCCAGTTGTTGTAAGGGTAGCCGGCGTACATGTCGTCGTAGGGCTGCATCAGCCCGCTGAACTGGGGCACGTAGCCGTTCTTGCACAGGTCCATCTGCTGGTTCCGCTCCCGCTTTCTCCACTTGGCTCGGCGGTTCTTGAACCAAACCTGCGTGGGGAGGGGGGAGCGACACGTCTCGGTGAGTGCGGGGCCACAGCAGCCGCCCACCCCACCGACGGTGCGCGGATGCGCGCAGGGGAGCGCAGGTATCCGCACTCTGCTCCTCCGGGACGCCAGAGCAGGCTCCGCGGCCCCGCACCGCCCGTCCCCGCCGCCCCCCGGCCCCGCGGGACGGGCTCCCGCTCCGCAGGGTGCCTGCGCGCCCCTCGGGCTCTGCGCGCATCCCTCTCCGCTCCCGGGATGTGCCGGCCGGGATGCGCGGCCGCCGCTCCGCCAGGGGAGCCTGCGCGGGTGTCCGCGGCCCCCGGCCCCCCCGCCGCCCCTCTCCCGGAGCCGGGCGGGGAACGGAGAGACGGCCCGCTCTGATTAGGGCCGGCTCGCCCCGGCTCTGCCGCGTTTCCGAACGCTAATGCTGTGTAATAAAAGTCCTCTGTTACAGATCATAAAAAGAGGGATTGGATTAGTATGCTTAGGTTTAAAAAAAAAAAATCAATCCCCGCATCGCCCTCGGATAGATGCAGTCTCTGCCTTTATATCTAATGAGAATTTACAGCCCTAACTAGGAAACATAGAAGAGGGGCTGGTCCTGATGTTTGATGCAAAAAGACTGTGAGACTGGTTCCAGTCTCACTCTTATTATTTTTATATGTAATAATATCTATCTATCTATCTATCTATCTATCTATCTATCTGTCTATCTATCTATCTGTCTGTCTATCTATCTATCTATCTATCTATCTATCTATCTATCCATCTATCTCCCTCGGAAAGCATTTGAGTCCCCCGTGATGGAAGACGGGCAGCTTCAAAAATCTTTAAAAATTGGTTAAAAATCTGCATCCTTCTGCCTGCCGCCTGCGCGCAGGCTGCGAGCCTCCTTTGCAGCATCCTCCCCACCGCACCCCGGCTTTCTCCTACCGAGCCGGGGCCCAGGAGCTCCCTGCGGACACCGGGGCCCCGGCCCCGCGCGGGCTGCGCTCCCTCCGGAGCCGGGGCGGGGGCGGGGGGCGGCTCTTGGGGCCTCCCCTCCCGGCGCACAAATGGCACAACTATTATTAAATACCGGGCTCAAGGATGGAAACTCCGTGGGGGAACGGATGGCGGAGTCTATTTTAAAAAATAACAATAATAAAAAGAATCCTGTATAAATAGGAAACGAAAGCCAACATGTTCAAAACCTGTAATATACTCCTCGGAAGGTGCTTCCAGACAGGAATTTCCTGAAAATGAGGGTAATAGTTTTAATTATGGCTCCTAGACATTTTAAAGGAAGGCCCTCATAGCAAATTAAGGTTAGATTTGCAATCTGCCATCTCAGAACATCAAACCCAAACATCTCCACACAGAAGGAGAACGAAATTATGTTAATTGCAACTCATATTTTAGTTATATTTGCTCCCTGAAAATATCAACCAGTATTAATGCTCAGGCTTTGTTTTGTTTTAAACTCAATTAAGACAATGCTTTCAGACACATTTGTTTCAGATGGGTGTTTACCCTTTAAATGTTAAAAGCAGAATCTCTGTAATCCGATTTGGTCACTCAAGGTTTAATTGCCAAGTTAAAAACAAAAACCCGAAAAGAAAAAAAGAAAAAATTCGTTTTTCTGTGCGTTGGGGCTTCGCTTCGCAGTCCCCGTTTCCTCCCGTGCTTAGCCCACGATCTCGTGGTGCGTGACCGCTGTCGAAACCGCGCGGGAAATGTCTCGGGTGGAAAAAAGCACTTGGGAGGTGGGCAAACCGAGACACGGCAATCGATCGATCGATAGAGAAGATCCCGCTTCGGCCGGGATCTTTCACACATAAATCTCTCTAAGGAACTGCCGAAGCACACACATACACACATACATACATATATATATATACATATATATATATACATATATATATATATAAATGTTTCTCGCCGTGTGCACCAACATTATCGAACCTCGAGTCTGTCTAGAAGGGGCATATGTATATACAGATACACACATATATTTACATATATGCACATACACATATATATAAAGAGAGTGGTATATATGTGTGTATATATATATTTATACGCTATATATGTATATACACACACCATATATATATATATGGTGAAAAAGGCTCCGAAGCGTGTAAAAATCGAGCGCCTCGGCGGTACAAGTTTGTGTCCTCAGCGCGTATTGACTTTGCGACCGCTCCCCAGCCCCTGCCCTTCGCTTTCGGCCTCCACAAAGAGCCCGCGGCCTTGGGAGATGCGCGGCCGGGAGGGGCCGGCACCGAGACCCGCACCGTGCGGGTTGGATCTCGCCATCCCGCTGCCGCAGTAGCGAGGGTTAGCGGTGTGTTGGGAGAGGCCGCTGCGATTACTGGAATAACCAGAGTAGAGGGAAGTTGCTCGGATGGGAGTTTGCTCCATCCCCGCGCCGCGTTTCGTTCAGTCCAGAGGGTTCTTCCCCCCCACAGTCAGACCCTTCCCCACCCCGGCCTTTCGCTGCTTTCTGCACTGCTCGCCGCCCATTTTTCGAACCGGTCCCCAGTGCGAGGCCGACGGTCGCGACCCGCTCCGGGTGGCATCTCTCCGCGGCCGAGAGCTGAATTTCTCCTCTCCGGCCTGGATCCCAATTTTGGCCATTAAAATCCAGCCCAGAGCAAGCCGGCGCAGCGCTCCCAGAAGGGGCAGCCTCCCCGAGCCCCCCACGCTCCGGCGGCCCCAGGGCAGAGTTGGCTCCCGGCGGGGCTGCAGCCCCTCTTACCCGGACTCGGGGCTCGGTGAGGTTGGTCCAGACGGCGATCTCCTCCCGCATGCTCATGTCGGGGTAGCGGTTCCGCTGGAAGGTGGCCTCCAGCTCCTGCAGCTGCTGGCTGGTGAAGTGGGTCCGCTGCCGCCGCTGCTTCTTCTTCTTCGCCGGGTCGTCGGCGGCCCCGTCCTCGTTTTTCTGCTCGCCGCTACGCTCTTTTTCTGCGAGGGGGTCGGGGATGGTTGGTTTATTTGTTTTTCCCTCTTTTTTTTAAATCGTTTTTTGGGTTAGTTTTTTTCCCCAGTACAGGCACACAAAGGCAGATACCCCCGCCCCGCACCCGGAGCTGCCCACCCCACCGGAGGCACGCGTGGGGGCACCACTCGTGTCCCGCTGGGCCCCGAACCCAGCGAGCGCCCCGCAGCCCAACCCGGCCTTTCCCGGGGCGGCTGGGGAAGGAGCACGGAGCCCTGCCGGGCCCAGAGCACCCAGGGACTCAGCAGGAGGGACCCCAGAGCGGCTCGAAGCGGGCCCGATGGGTGACTGCATTCGTGGGGAGCGGGGTGCCCGTATCAGCGGCCGCTCCGCCTTTCTACGGCACCTTCTGGCTCCCTCCAAACCCAGGCGTGATCTTTGCTCCATTGTCTTTGTTGTGCTCGGCCGCGACAGGAAACTTTGGAAGGGCAGGGGTGGAAAATCCAGGAGCAATTAATTGCAAAAGGCCCCTCTCCGCTCCCCCACTTCATTCTCTTTTCGTAATCGTTTTATTCTTCGTCTTTTAGGATTTTGGTGTTTATTTTAATGCAGGGTTGAGCGAAGCCCTCCGCAAAAATCATATTGGAAGAAGGAAAGAAAAAAAAAACCACCCAGGAGGGTTTTCTCAGCCGGGATTTGCGCGGGCTGGGAGCAGGAATTCAACACCGGCCCTGCGAACTCCCTCTCCCCTTTCGTAACGGGGTCTGTGGCTCTCCCAGTCCGGTTTCGGCCCAGTTTGTCCCGGCTGAAGCGCTCGGGGAGGGACTGAAGGCCCTGAACCGAAGTGCTCCGGGCTGGGCCCCGGCGGCGCGGGGAAGGTGCGGCCGGACCGTGCAGGGCCGGGGGCCGCGGCCAACCCCCGGCCTCGGTCCTGCTGCTGCAGAAGGGAAAAACTGCGCAGAGTTTCTCCTTAAGAGGTTTTTTTTTTCTCCTTCTTTTAAGAAAGGAGGAGAAAAGAAGATTTGGGGGTTTTTTGGTTTTTTTAAACCCCCTTTCAGAGGGTTTTCTCCGGCCGCCCGCGGGCCCGGGGGCATTTCTACAGCCCCGACCTCTACGAGGTAAGCGGGAGTCTAAAAATAATCGCGTGCTGGATCCAGAGCCCGGAAGGGCTCGTCCTTGCAAAGTCACCCTGGAATCGCACCTTGCTGGGAACCCTCCATGGGAAAAGGGGTGAGGGTGCAGCGAACCTCAGCTGCTCGGTGGACCCCAAAGGGGCCGCTGGCTCTGCGGGGTTTGCAGCGCAGCCAAGGCCTCTGAGCACGGACCCCACGGCCCCAGGCCCCGGGTCCCCAGACCGGCCCAGCCGCATGGCCCGGCGGCGGCGGCGAAACAGAAACAAAAATAACCCCCGCCAAAACAAATCCTCCCGCCTTCGGCTGCGAACAGCCTGGATAAACCGGGCCGAGAGGGAGCGGGGGGCGAGCGGGAAGAGGCAGTGGTCCCCATGGGCTCCGGCCGCGGCCCCTCGCCCAGCGCTGATTGAACTCTCCCGATCTTCCCTAAAAACCCGGCCTCAGCGCAGGGCTCTGATACAATTCCAAATCGTAAGGCAAGTCATCTTTAATCGGCTTTTGTAACTATTTTTTTCCCGTTTAAAAAAATATTAAAATCTAAAGGTATTTTGCAGGTTCTCGGAGAAGAAAAGCAGGCAGGTCCTCAACCCTCCGGCAGCACCGAGGGGTCACACACAGGGGTAGGGCAAAATGGAGCAAATCTCCCTCTCTAATCTCCAATAATCCCCTCTAATCTCAGTGTCCCTTCCAGACGCCGGTCCCTAACTTTGTTTGCGAATCAGTCCGGGAGGCACAACCCAAACCCTCTTTATCACCCAGTGCCACTTCGGGACCGACTCTTGCCACAGCCACTCTTCTAGGTTAAAACTCCGAAGAACAACAACACCTACTAGAAAATTAAAATTATAGAAAACATAAACTCCCTGTGAAACAGCCTGGCTGGAGAAGTAATATCACGCTCCTTCTTGAAGCTTTTGTTTCTCTCTTCTACCTTTCCCTTGTCATTCTAAAAATGTTGTTGTTTTAATTAAATGCAATCTTGGGGGAGTACAACGTTCCCTGTAGCCCTCGCACACGGTGGTCAGGGCATGGGGATCCTTCCCTTTTCCTGCGGGGAAAGCGCTCAGCCCCCACACAAAATCTCTCCGCGGCCGCGCACATCCCCTCCGCAGCGGCCCGCGCTGCCTGCCTTGGCCCCACGCTGTCTCTCCGGCTCTGCCTGCCCTTTCTTTCTTTTTAATTTTTTTTTTTTCGCTGACAGAGAGATCTTTTTCCATCTCTGCACCACCCGAGCTGGAAAATAAACCCGGGCAAAAGCTGACATTATTTCAGAAACATCCGGCAAAACCGCACTCCCCGAAGAGCCCCCCCCTTCCTCCCGACCCCATCAATTAATAACTACAGTTTTTTATTTAAAAATAATAATTAAAAAAAAAATAAAAGCGGGCAGCTCCTGGGATGGGACCATGGAGCCATGTGTCCCCTCGGCAGGCTGTCAGCGCCGGGCACGGTGGGGGAGGCAGCTCCAGGAGGGCCCCTGCCCCCCGCTCCGATTCCCGGGGCTCGGTTGGGATGGAGCCGCCGCGATCACCGGCAGTTCTTGCTCACCCCTGTCCCTCCATCGCCTCCGCTTGCGCGGGGGGTGCAGGCACGGCACCCCCGGCCGCCCCGCAGAAGGAAGGCGCGGTGGGGAGGGGGAGGCAGCGCGGGGGGAGCGGGCCGGGGCCGCGGGGGGCGCGGGGAGGGGGAGGGTTACCTGGCACCTCCGTGTCGGAGGATTCACTGGCTGAGTTGTCGATCGGGTCTCTGGGTTCCGAGGATCTTTGCAAATGGAAGCTGGAAGCCATGTCATGGGAGGGTTGGGGTCTCAAGCTCTCAGGCAGTCTCTCCAAATTCATTCCACCTTTAAAGGAATCCATGGCAGGGGCGCCGGGCTGCCTGGGGGAGTTTGCAGGTGTTTATTCCACACAGAAAGGAACAAGGAGCTTATTTTGTTTTTTAAAGAAGAAAAAAAAAATCAACAAAAACCAAAAGCAAATCCACTTATTACTAACAGTATTATTTTAAGGGTGTCGGAAGCAATCTGGGCAGTGCCTGGAAGGCGGTTGTCTCTGCTGGGGAGAAGCACGGCGCTCCGGCCGCATAGGCAGGGAAGTGGTAAAGATCCCTTATAGAGAAACGCGAGTTGCGAGTTGGACAGTTTAAAGCTAAAGAGATTAAAGTGACCTGCCCTAGAACAAATGCCTGTAGTTAAACGGGGCTCCTCCCCCTGAAGGTTAAAACCTCCCCGTCTCGCTCATGCATCACTCCATCTAGCGCTGGCCCAGCCCGGCCGCGCGGGACCTGCCTTCGCTCTCCCCGCCGTCCGCGCCCCTTGCGCGCCCGCGGCCAGACCCGCGGCCCCCCGCCGCCCCTGCCCGGCCCCCGCCGCCTGGCCGCGGCTCCTTCGAGGGCTCCTTCCCTCCTCCTTCTCTTCGCCCGCCTCCTCCCCCAAACTCGGTGATGTATTCAAAATATTTCACAAACGAATGGAAAGGTGAACAAGCCTCTGGGGACCCCCGCCTGCCCCCAGCACCCCGCCAGTTCGCTCCCCTCCGTAATCCCCTTGCAGCCGGCAGCGCGCAGGTTGCGCCCCCGCGCAGCACGGCGTCCCCACGGGTATCCCCACGCCCTTCCAGGCTGGGCCTCACCACCCGCGGAACCTCCGCGCCCAGCAATGGATGCGCACCCGCGCACTCCTCGGCATCTCCGCGCGGGACTGAGCGACCCCACCACATGTTTCCGTCCCAGGGGGAATGTGTTCCTGGAGGGGCGCTTGGGCTGTGGACTCTGTCTGAACTGGTTTTAACCTTTTTAAACATTATTTTCCAGTCTGCTGGGGTTATAGAAACCCTGCCCGGGCCCTGCCTGGCGGCCGGGGAAGCGCAGCCCGGGGAGCAGCGGCAGTGCCATCTCTCCCATCACATCATCTTTCAGCACATGATTAATAACAAATAATTTTCCTGCTGCGGCCGAACTCGCGGTGACCCTCGGGAGGGGTCTCTGTGCCAGTCCGGGGGCCGGCGCGGCCGGCGGGGAGGGGGTGGGAGACCCCCACCCCTCCTTCTCCTGCATCGGTCACCCGTGCACCCTGTCCCGAGGCAGGGGGGTGTGGAGCAGGGCCGGTCCCCGGTGCTGCCCGCGCAGGCCGGGGTACGGCCCTAGCCCTCCTGGATAACACCTCGGTGCTTTGGCGAAGTGGAAAAAGCCCGCGGGGGAAGGAAGGTGGGAACCGCGGGTACCGGGGATGAGGGGAAAGGGGAGAAGGGAAACGGGAGGAAGAACCTGGCTGTGACTGCCTAGGGAAAGGACCCTCTCTCCTCTCTCCTCTCTACTTTCTAGGCTCACTTTAACTGATCTATCCTGACACTCTATTTTGCTTTCAAATCAAGAAAAGATGTGGGAGAGAACTTTTGAACTGTTTTATGGAAAAGTGGAGGGAAGCAGTGTTCCAGCCGCTCAGGCTTTTTCCGACCTCGCCGGGGAGATGGAGCCGGGCCCGCCCCTCACCCCTGGCAGCGCCCCGCAAGGCCCGGGGAGCGCAGGCGGGGGAGCCCAAAGCTCCCAACCCCTTCACCTCTGGTCTTAAGCACCGTTCAGGGGATGTACATGTGAGTGCTGTCAGGGTCAGCTCTTGCGAACTCTTTCTTTTTTGTTGATTTTTTTTTTTTTTAGTGACATCTTGATGTCCTTCTGCCTGTTCGCCGCTCCCGGCTGAACTTCGCTCAGGAATCAGCAAACGACTGGGAATTTCGAGCACCCGAGGTGAACCAGACAACCTAGGGGCTGTTTAAGATGGACGTGGTTTAAAATGCAAATATTTACCAGGGTCTCTGGGCCTCGAGGGGCTCAGCTGATGCAGGAGGCACGGCACGGGAAGGATGGAGACCTCCTCCCGTCTGAGAAGCAGGAGGTGGGAGCGGCCTTTCTCCCAAGGAGGAGGGAGGTGAATATACTGCAAACGTACACCGTGTCTGAGACCCTTCACCGTCCCTTTTTTCCCTTTATTTCCGTGGGCGGCAGCCCGGGGTCAGCCTGCCGCCCTCGGCGGGAGGGGGACGGAGCCCAGCGGGCTGTGCTGGAAGGAGGCGGTGGGACTCGTTGACCTTAAGAGTCTTTTTCAACCTTGATGGTTCTATGATTCCACGAGTCTGCCAACAGCCCGGCTCCGCTCCGGCTATTTTAAACCCACTACTCACAGCAGACTCCGGACAGGAGGCAGCATTCTTCAGTTCCTTTTAATTTTCCATTTTTTAAAAAATAATGGACCTAATCACAGTTTTTATTCTGTTCTATAAAATCTAGTTTTAGAATATTCGTTCTAGGTGCAATTCCTCCGGGCTGGGAGCAAAGATAGGCTCTGCCCGGGCACCGGCGTGATTCTACGAGGCGGCGACCGCGGTAATGCCGGGTCCGGTTGTCTTCCCAGGCGACCGCAGGCCTTGGTTCCTCCTGGCGTGTCACCGAAGCAGATATCCCGCGATACCGCCCTTAAACAGAGAGTGACGGGCTGGCCCGAGCAGCTCCCGGTTCTCTCTGACAGTCTCCGTGCGTGTCCGAGCCTCGGCCGTGGTGTGGGCGGGCATTTCCTGCACACCTGCGCACGGGCCGGCAGTGGGAGAATGTATTTATATCATAGATCTAACTAATCTATATCTTACATCTATCTAATCCACACCGTGTATCTGCCTTCTCTCTGTGTCTCATACGTAAATCATTAGTGGATTTAAGGGCATCCTTGCACTCTATGGAGCGGGCACGGTCCCACAGCACAGAACCAAATCCTCCCGGTTATTCCCGTAGCTGCTCGCGACACTCATGTCACGACAACAGAGTCTCCTCTTTGCTCCCATCCGAGCGCGCTCTCCTTCGGGATGGCGAGGACTCCTCTCGCCGGCGGCTCCTTCCACCAGGCGCTACGTCACGGGTCCACTCGAGTGACGTCATTCGCTGCCTCCCTGACGTCACGTCTCACCTTTCAGCCAGGCCACGACCCCAGGCAAGCCTTGATATCCCACTCGGAGCCGGCTGCTCTTCCTGGGACTTGAAAGCGGCCCAGCGGCCCCGCTGGTTGGGCAGGACGGGGACACCGGGCTCGGGTTCCCCTTTCTCCCAGCGCCTCGTGGGGGCTGAGGAGCTGCGGGCAGGAGGAGGGGCCGCAGCCCGGCCGCAGAGACTCCGCCAGGACGGCCCTGGGGAGCCGCGACCTGCGTGGGCGTGGGAAGGGCCGGGCAGAGGCTGAGGGAGGGTGGGGCCGGGGCGAGCGGGACCCGCGGAGCTCCAGCGGGGACCCGGAGTGGTGGGACAGCTTTGGTGGGAACGCTCCGCGTGGGGTGGCCGGAGAGCACCGCCGCTCCGCGCCCGCGCAGCCTCCGCGCTCCCGGCATCCCCGGCTGGGGAGTGTGTCAGGGATCCGTGAAAGTCTGGAAACCCGAAAATAAAACCGCTCTGCTTCCTCCTGCTATAAATAACCCCAGAACTAAGGATGGCGCTTAGAAATAAATCAGCGCTGGCCACACCAGTGACAGCCCCATGAAGAAGAGACGCGTCTGTCCGGGAGCCGGACTCTCACTGCCCCCGAGGGGACAGGGCCGTTTCACCCCCAGGTGTCCGGAGGCCGTCCCTACTTTCGGAGACGGGCTCCCATCCCTGGCTGGCTGCGGTGGTTGCAGCCAATGCCAAACCACCTGGGCCGTATATCAGGTGGTGAAGTTCAGTCTCTGCCAGCTTTTCCTTTTCAGATTTATTACCGTTGTATAGACTCAGATTCAGTCTATAAATTATTGGGAATTGTTACAAAAATGAAGACACCTCCTCCCAAGCGCACCTATACCCGAGAAGAGAGGGAAGCCTTCTGAAAAACAGAGCTGCAGTGAGGCAAGAGAGGGAGAATCCCTTCAAGGCAAACTCTACCAAAGTCAGTTCAACCAAACCCAGCCAAACGCGGTCTAAACAACTCCAATTCAAACAAACTCAGTCCAACCAAACCAAATCCAGCTCAGCCAAACTGAAATCCACTCAGTCAAACCAAACCAAACCAAACCAAACCAAACCAAACCAAACCAAACCAAACCAAACCAAACCAAACCAAACCAAACCAAACCAAACCGCAACGAATGCGACCAGACCAAGCCAAGCCAAAACCAAACAATGCAGTCCCAGCCAAACCAAGCCCAAATCAAGACCGCCAACCTCCCCCGTCGCCCCCTTCGCTGAACCCAGGAGACCGAACCTGCCGCAGGAAAACAACTTTTAATAATGGCACCATCCAAAAAGTGCCCCGCGGGCAGGCCTTTGCTGATGCGTGGCTCTGACCCACGGGATGACCACGCGTGTCGGCAGAAGCGGGTCCGGCGATGTGTGCGCAGGGCTGCGCGATGCCCCGCGGAGCACGGAGCGCCGGCGGGGGCGGGGGTTGTTGTTGTTGCTGTACCGTGGGGGTGGTGTCCGTCGGGGAAGTGTTCCGGGGGTGTCCTGCCCCAAACCAGCATCACCCCAAATGAAAAGCGTGACCCTCACGCACAAGGTGGAGATCCGCGTTTATGCCCCTGCGCAAGGCAGAGTTCTGCTCTCCCCGCGCGACCGCGGCCCCGGCCTGAAGGGAAAAGGAAGCAAAACCCCAAAACGGCGAAAGGAGCCCCAGAACCTTCCGACCTCCGCCGGAGCTAAAGCCGGGTCCCCCACGGGCGGGGTGGAGAGGGAAGCAGAGAAAGGGAAGAAACCCAGCCCGAAGTGCGTGTTAAATCGCTCAGGAGGGGAAGGTGGAAAATTACGCTGGCTCCTGGCCGGCCTGTCCTCCTCTGCGCAGCCAGGACAGCAATTTTCCTAAGAAGTGTAGCAAAACGAAATCAGCCCCTTTTGGACCCGTGGCCTTCGTCCCTCCGTATGCCGGCCAAGCCTCCGCCTTCCGCGGGAGCGCAGGGCCCCTCCGCGCCGCGGATGCTCTGCGGAATGGTTTCCAGCGGCCACTCTCGGCGCCCCTGGCCCCCCACTGCCTTCCTGCCCCATCCCGCTCCCCTCGGTCCGGCAGACCCTGCCCCACCACCTCGGCTCTCCCCGCCGCTGAAACACCGTGCGGGAAACACACAAGGAGGTGTTTGCTCCGGGACACCTCCCGAGGCACCTGGGGTACCCGGGGCTGCCTCCCCCCCGCCATCCGCATCCCGCTCCGGGGCTCCCCCGGGCGCGGCGGCCAGCGGCAGCGCTTGAAAAAACTTGGGATGAAAAAGTTGAAGGCTTAATGTTTTCTGACAGATACAAATGATACCCCAAGGCTTTCTTGAAATGCAGCGACTGACGGCTGGAGAAACGGTTTTCTTATTCGGGTTTCTGCAGCTGGAAGCAGCCGGGGGTGGAGTGGGATGATGCTGGTTCACTTCGGCCGTCATTCTACCAGCACCCCGAAAATAAAACCACTCCCAGGAGTTGTCCGACCTGGGACCAACTCCTTTCCCCCCCAAACCCTTGGCGGCACAGGCTCACCCTTTCCAGGAGCTGCCTTCCAGCCCTCCTCGCATCCGTCAGACCACAGGCACTGAACTCTGCTCCAAGAAAATATGAATTTGCTGCTAGCAGCGGTTTGGATTTATCCCTGATAAACCTGATGCGAGTGGGAGAGTGCACTGCAATGACAGCTTCGGAGGATGGACAGCTCAGGAATCTGGGGGATTTTTCCCTAGGTGGGGGAAAAGATGAGAAAAATCACAACATAGCCACACAATTCCCTCTCTGGGCAGAGCGAACATACTTTTCTGATTAATTGATGGAGGAAGGGGCACCGGAGTTTGCTAGGCAGCCTGCTCATATTACTCTGTGCATCTTTAGATCCCGAAATGTGGCTCTTTTGTGGGCTCAAAAAAGATGCCTCTGAAAGAGGATAATCAGAGGCCCGAGCACTCAGTTGGCATTTGTTGAAGACTCTTCTTCAGGAGAAAAGAGAGGCTACATTTAGAATGAACGACATTAGGTTCCCTTGTGGGTTTCTCCCACTTTGTTTTGGGCGAGCAACCTCTTAATTGCTCCAGCATTTGGATGGGAGAAACACATTTCCCTTCAAGAGGACATTTCCTGAAGGGCTGAAATATTCTAATAAAGCGCCGGACTCTTTAACGTGCTTAGAACAGCAGCGAATCTCTGCAAGACCTACACATTTCCTGCCTTAAAATGCAAAATCAGAGAAATAATTAACCTTTGAGCACAACCAGCTTATCTTCTATATTATTTTGTTTATTTCCCCTCCTTTTATACTTTTTTCCTTTTAAATTTTTCTCTTATTTTCTTTCCTTCTCCTCCTCACCCCTCCACACACACACACACACACATATATATATATAATTTTTTTTTTTCTTCTCTCCTTTCACTTTTTTCCTCGACTTTTTTCCTTGTTTCCCCCCAAAGTGCTGATCTCGCCCCGCTGCTCGGCAGCACCGGGCTGCTCTCGGCGCAGCTCCGCTCGTCTCCACTGCCCCACGAGCAAACACGGCCGAGATAAAGGCACGGGACACTTTTCTTTCCAGTTTCATTGTGGGAACGGCCCTATCTTAACGGGCACATCTCGGGGAGAGATAGGAACACGCCGCCTTCCAGAGGGCTGTGCTAATCAGCGCGCCGGGTTAGATATAAAAGTTCAGGGCAAATAAAACGAATTAGTTTTATTAGCACGTTTAGGAGGCGGTCTAACGAAGGAATTCGGCTTTACTAGAGAATGTTTTCTCCTCCCCTTTTGTTATTTAAAAGCAATATATATCCGAGCGGTTCATTACCGGAGGGAAATTAAGAATTGTTTCATCTGCGGGCATTTTCTGGGAGAAATGCGCGCCCTTCTATGAGCTCGATAAGAAGGAGATATTTATATTTATATAAATATATAAATAAAATAATTAATATATATATATGGAAACACACATTTTCATAATAACACATGCATGAACAACAAAACGCACTGGAAAGGAGAGGTGGCAGAGCCACCAGGTTATTGTTTAGCAGTGAGTTTCGGTAGGAAAAATCTGCCTCGGTCTCAGGCGCCTCTAACTCCTCTAAAACTTTCCCAGGGAAATGTGGCCACGTCTCCAGCGCGAGATTTCCAAGGACTTTGTTCATATTTCAGGCAAATGAAGGATTTTTGGGGAAGTTCTGCCAGTGAAGTAGACCTCAGGAAATATTTGGAAGTCAGTTTTTATATAGGCGGCTGGAGCTGGAGCAGGGAATGACCTGAAGAACATGGACTTCGGTTTGTTAAGTGGAATACACATATATATTTAAATTGGTATTTAAAAAAGCAAACAACATCTAGGTTCTCGATTCAAGCACTATCATTTTATGTGCAATTCGTGACTCGGACTTTGTCTGCAGTGTGGTTGCCAAAATTTGGGGAAAGGGGACGAAATAATAGAAAATAATAGAAATAATAGAAAACTCGCTTAGTGACAAAGTGTTTAACGCGAGACTAAAAACGAAATCCCCGAAAGATAACATCGGTGGGCATTCCTCACGTCCATTTAAGCGGGGTTAACACGCGGAGAAAAAAACATTTCTCCCCCAGTTCCACGACTTTACTCCGCCATAGGAGCTGCGTGGAACCCGCGATACAAGTACTTCCCAAAGATGGGAAAGTTAAAAAATTAAATTAAAATAAAAACAAACCCAAAAAACCCAAACCAAAAAGAGGAAAGCACAGGGGTTGTACGATATTATTTTCCTGAAAAGGAAAATTCATCGACGGCCCAGGGTCTCTCCGCCCGCGCTCCCCGCGCATCCCCGGCAGCAGCCGTCCCTTCGCCGCGGCAGCGCAACCCCGCGGAGGCACCGCGCAGCCCCCGTCCGCACCACCCACACCCCCGGCTCGTCCCGGGGAGCCCCGGCCCCGCCGGGGCCGCCCAAGGCTCCGGGCATCGCTGCCGCCACCGGCCTCCCCGCCGAGAGTACCGGGGACGAGCCGCGGAGCGCCCCGAGCAGCAGCGCCGGGGGCTGGAAACGCTGGTGCGTTTGGAAAAAAAAATTAAATATATATATACGCACGTAAAAAAAAAATTATAAAATGAGGTAACCCCTCTGGAATTGCCTTTCCCAGCGCATTTGTCAGAGCTGACGAAGCGCAGAGGCCCCGAAAGAATTTATACACGGTATAAAGATGTCAAGGACTGCGCGGAGAGCGGAGTGGGGAGCGCGGGGCGGGAGGCGAGGCCGCGGCCAGGGGCGCTCCCCGCGCCGGCCGCACGCCCCGGCTCGGCTTTGTCTCGCAGCCCGGAACGCTCCGCACCCCCGGCCGCGCCCGCGGCCCCGCGGCCGCCCGGAGAGCCCCGGGGAGGCGAGCGGGGCTCGGGGGCAGCGCGGCTCCGCGGGACGGGCGCGGGCACCGCGGCGTGGGGCGGGCCGGGAGCGGGGCGCACGCGTGGGGGGCGGGCCGGGAGGGGCGGGAGGGGACACGCGTGGGACGGGCCGGGGCACGGCCGGGAGGGACCGGCGGCGACACGCGTGGGACGGGCCGGGCGCGGCGGGGACGCGCGTGGGGAACTCACCGGGCGGTGCGCACGGCGGCGGGGTGCCGGGCCCGGCGGGCGCTGTGCGCGCCCCGGCCGCCGCTCCAGGGTTTTCTTGGGAGATTTCCCCGTCTCCTCCTGACGTCAGCCCCGTCCCAGGGTGCCGCAGACGGGGGAGGGCCGGGGCCACCGCCGCCCGCACCGGGAGACCGGCGGCGCCGGCCGCCCCGCACCTCCGTCCTGCCGCCGAAGGCATCCCCGAGCCCGGCCCCCCGCGTCCGGCGGCTCCCGCCCGGCCGAGCCTCTCTCGGGGGGCGCTTCGTGCTCCTGGCTACACGGCCCCTGCCCTCTTCATTTCCTCCCGGCTGGGGCTTTTCTCCGAGGGGACAGGGACAAGGAATGGCCTCTTTTTTTACTTCTTACCCCCCGGCTGAAATACTTTCTTGTTTCAGGACTTCAGTGCGGAACTGAGAGCACCCGGGGGAAGGCAGCGGGCAGCAGCCAGGGCTGCCCGGGCTGGAGGATGCAGGGCTCCAGGAGATGCTTGCCTGGGTGATATCGGTGCACTGAGCTCACTGCTCATTCCCAGGCCCTTGGTCGGCTTTGGTTTTCCAGGGATGCTTCTGGAGTTCCAGACACTGCAATTCTCATACCTACCCCCTGGAAGTTTCCCTCTCAAGAGAAAAACACAAAACTCGTGCAGTGACCAAGCAAACACGACAGCAGGGGTGTGCCTGGGGCTTTCCTAAGTAGAGCAGGTCACACACTTGTACACACACGGGCTCTAACTGTAGCTGAAAACTAAGGACAATGAATATGGAATGGATCAGAAAGATAAATAGCATAAAATCAGGAACAGTCCAGTCCCACACTTGCCATTTGTTATAGAGAGAAGTAAATGGGATTCACATGTCGAGCATTAGCTGGTTGTTAGTCTGTAAGATAATATTAACTTCAGTGCTTGCTGGTTTACTCCAGTTTTCCAAAGGCAGTTCCAGGAGGCACCCAGCCTGTAATTTAGGATGGCACATACTGTGTGAAAGAGGCTTTGGCACTGGGGCCTACCAGCACATCAAGGTGATATTAACATAATAAAACTTTTGGAGAGGGAGTAGGAGCTCATAAATTAATGCATTCTACTGTTTTAATGCTGGGAGCTAACAATGTGTTTCCTGTTCAGCTGATCATCCCCTCTGCAGCCTAACAGCTGTTTTAAAGGTGCTGTGAAACTGAAGAGAGGGAAGATGATTGTCTTTAAATCAATGTTTAATGATGTGTTATTAGGAGAAAAGTCTTCCTCCAGCAGATGTTTACATGTTGAGGACGGAGGGGAGCTTCCCAGGCTGCCTGCCTGTCTGCCTGAGAAGCTGGGGAGACACCCTGTGTCCTGCCAGTCTTGGAGATGGCCCAGAACCAGGGCACAGCTCACTCAGCACCGGGAGAGGCTTTGCCCAGGGCTGTGGGTGGGTGCTGAAGAAATTCTTCAGAGAGGTTGGACTAGAGGACCTCCAGTGGTCCCCTCCTACAGTACCCAGCCTGTGATTCTGATTCTGTGAAGGTTTTCAAGTAATTTGAGTCATGACTATGAGCAGGTAAATAGGGCAAATACTGAGAGCAGCCTGGGCTGTGGCTGTGAAGATCTTTCCTCCATGTAGATCGGATATGGATGCTGGAATATCCCCCAGCTCAGGAGCCTCCTTCTGGAGAAACAAGCTCAGAGTGAACCCCCTTTTAGAGGGGATCAAAAGACCTCTAGAGAGGCAAACAACTGGTAAGAGAGCACCCAGCAGGGCAGTGGGGCTGGCTTGTGGCCTCTGGGCTGCAAGGGCAGATTACACACAGCTTCCACATCTCCTAGTCTGGGAGACAGGCCTTGCTGAATGTGTATGATAGCTTGGAAGCCTGACTGAGCTCCTCAGCCACAAAGGTCAGTTGGACTGAGACATTTCTGAACACCAACAGCACTAACAGCAAGCTTCAGGTACTAAAAAAATAAGTGTAGCTTTGAGGCAAGCTGTAGGAGTGAACTGAGGTAATGTGGAAATAGAAGCAGTGAGTGTAAGCCTAAATCATGTTGTTTCCTTCACGCTCGATTCTGAGGTGGATTAATTAGTCTCAGTGTCTGCTTTTCTCAGCTTCCAGAATAAAAGGTGGTCATTGCAAAGCTTCTCTCCCAGAGAAGACATCAGATGAATTGAGGGGTGTCAATAACCCACAGCAAGGAGTGTCCAGTGCTGCAGGGGGTTGGGAGGGAAGGGCACCTCATCACCAGGTGACCCTCCTGATGCCAACCAAACCAGCCCCAAATCATCTCCAAGCCAAACCAGTTTCCAAAAGTATTGTTTCCACAGCTAAGCTAGTATTCTGTGTGATGGTGGCATGGATTGCTCCTACACAAACAGAAGAACCCTTTGCAATTTCTTTTTTAAACCATCACAAGCATTCGTTAAAAGAATGTCTCTCCATATTTCCTAATATAGTGAAGAAATGACTCTCCAAACTCACCCATTCCTTTATTTGCAGCCTTCCCCGTTAGTCCATCCTTGGAAAAGTGTCTAAAAGGCCACACTGCTTCTCTGGGAGAAACTGGGATGTTTGGAACATGACTGGATTGTAACATTTCTAAACTTCCCAGAAGAGGCAAATTGTAAAGGAATAAGCTTCTTTCTGTGCACGCACATTTGTTTTGGAGCCAAGTGGAAAGGAGAGCTCAGAAAAAGAAATGACAAATTGTTTGGAAAATATTGTCCTTCCCAAGACAGACCTAACCATATGGGGGGAAGGGAGTCAATAATGAGATTTTCCCTCTATATATGAGTCCAGCAGCCCTCCCATTCACTCCGCTGGGACCTTGGTGTGAGTCAGGCCTGCAAGATCATCCATTCAGGGAAATATTTCCAGAACTTCAGCCCCCTCCCTGCTGCACTCCTATTCCCCACTGAAAGAAGTCTACATCTCAGTTTTATGGGAAGGGCAGTGGGATGAGACCCACTGCTGTCCCCATTTCCCCCAACATCATCCACAGCCTGACACTGCTGATGGGAAAGGTGTCCATCATGAAGGAAAAGCAGAGCAGCTCTGTCACTTACAAAACATATCCATGAGTTTATGCAAGCAAAATGAAGTATGAGGACTGGGAGAAGTCCTTTTTCCAGCCCTGCCCAGTCTCCTGGTGTGATTCCAGCGTGTTGTATGAGGTTTATGTGCCTGCAACCAACTATGCTGACCTCCCGCCAGGACGTGGGCAGGTTAAGGCAGGAAAAGGTGTTGGACAAATAGAGGAAGCTATACAAGAGCAGAGTTTATTGGCATTTTGATCATGCTTACAAAAGGCTCTTGCAGCTGCACTGGATCAATAATGCTAGACCCAAATCCTTTGTGGAAAAAATGAGGTGTGCATCACTGCCTTGTGGTTAGACAGAGAAAACACTTGTTGTGGCAAGGAAATCCCTTCACTCCTTTTAAATCACTGAATTCATCATCATTGCCATCTTTGAGTAATAAATGCACGTGATATTTATGCATCCCCAGCTACTAATAGTGACAGTTATGCAACAACAACAACAAAAAAAGCAGCAATTGTGTGCGTCAGCAATTAGCAGCAGCCAGAGCCTTGAAAGATGTTGGGAAAGAAGTTTCTTTTGTGTGTGTGGTTGTGTTTATTCCCTGGTGACATGCTGCTAACAAGCTGCAAACCAAGGGTCACCCACAACAAACAGAAACAAACAAACAAAGTTCTGTAGAGGGTGGTAATACTTAGCTTAATTCTCTTTAAAAATAATTACAGCCCTGTTTGTGACAACTGGAAAGGCCACATTTATTCCAATAAAACTGCTTGTTATTCTTCAGGATGACATTTGGAGATGTTTCCTTATACAATGTGGATGTTAAGGGGAGTAGATCTCCATCGATGAAATATTGATGTATTTCTCGTCTTTGCACTTGCAGGATTTTCGATTCTGCAGCTTGTGGTCAGTTGTTTACTTGCCAGTGAAATCACAACACATTTAACAATGTTCCAGAGATCTGTCGGAGGACTGACAGCCAAGAACAGAGTCTTGGGGATTTGGGCATTAAGGAAAAGTTACTTAAGGTCTAGACATCGATCCAAATATTCCTACTGCAGTCTACTCCACGCACTATGGATTTTAGGGAAGGGGATAAATGGTCCATGTACCTTCAAATTGACCCAGATGCCTCCTGTGCTCTCACAAGGTGGTTGTGACCTCTGACTCCAAATACTGTGTTGTGCTAAGTGTTATTCACCTATGCTTTGACAGCACAGCAGTGTCTCAGCTCATTCACTCTCTGAATGCCACACTGGATCTGAATGTACCCTGTATTACACCCCGGCATCTACTCAAACCAGCTTCTTAGACTTTGTCAGGGAAGAAAACCTCATATAGGTATAATATGGATACTAAAGCCTACCTTTAGCTGAGATTCATTTAGCTTTGGTTGTAACAGTGATCGAGCTTGTACTCACACATAAATTTGTGTTCACTCCTGAAAAGATGCTGAGGGCAGAGATGTGCAGCACACATATCTGTCACTGGGTATTACTTTATTCCTCCTTCTTCCCCAGAAATTGGCTTTGGGCCAAGGTGAGAGGAAGGAGAGGGGACTTTGGCCCAGACAGTCTTGATTCCTGAAGTTAAAAAGTGGAACAAGACTTCCTTAGAGCCAGGACCACCTCCTCCCCTGTCCCATGGGCCCTTCTCTGTCTTATATTATTATTGCTGTATCTATTAAGATTAATGGTTTCCAAGGCTGTTCTAAAACTATTTAAGTGCCTGATGATCCATCTGAAACTCATCTCCAGTCTGTGCACAGGTCCCAAACATTAATCTTTATAGGTGACCATGCTGGCTTATGGATAGAAATGAGGTAAATGCACATTATTTGGCAGGAGCTATATATGGGATAGAGCTCTCTGGCAGCAGACACAGAGCCTCATACAAATGAAAAATGATGGCTTAATATTTTGTTACCTTTCCACCCCCCCAAGAGTTATTACCTCTTAATTCAGGGATGGATTGAGCTGTAGAGTGTTCTTGTTTTGGGAGAGGCTGCCAGGTGTTAGCCTTGAGCTGTCACCCAGGGAGCAGGGGCCAGGGGATCCCCTGCTGTTCCCACTTCTTGCCCTGGCTGTGCTCAGCACCCACACATCCCACCACCAGTGTCTGAAGATGGGATTAAACACAGGCTGAAGTTACACCAGAGGCAGCATTTCTGAGGGAATTTGCACTTTCTGTGGTTCCAGGGAAGATGTAACCAACTCTGCACTAATTTTTAAATATGCATCCCATTATTCATGGACCTACCATATCTAGCTGTATTTAGATGATTTTTAATTGCCAAACCTATTGTCAAGGTCTCCTAAATTCAGTGAGCAGAAAGGAGAGATGACTTCCAGGGGGAGCCTGAGAGTGTCCAGTGGAGCTGATATGAGAAAACATCACTTTTTATATCTTTGTGTATATTACAGCAGAACAAGGCACTGAGGTGAGGATGCTCAAGGTGGATTTGGTAGTTGCACATGGAAGGAACTGTTGGATCTTGTTACACCCAAAAGATTTGCATTTCAGGGACTTCCTCAAAGAACTCTCGTGTGCACTCATGGTACTGCTCCTGCCATCCCATCCTGAGAGCACCATCCTGCCAAAGATCACAGAATCACGGAATCATAGAATTGTTTGGGTTGGAAGGGACCTTAAAGCCCATCTAATTTCATGTTTGGGTGCAAATATTTGCTGCTTAGAAAGCAGATGAATCATCCATGTCTGTAGGTTAAAAACACATTTGGTATTTTTGCTCTCCTGAGGGGAACATTTACAGAAGAAGACTAACCTGGAGCTCTCCCAGTGACTGGGCTGACCACAACATAATCACCAAAACTAGGTGTAAGGTTAAAATGAAACACCTGCATGGAAAATGTTTGCAGAAGAGAAGTCCTTGTTTGCCTGGGAGCAAGAGAATTAAAGGCATTCATCCAGCTCAGTGAAATACTGTGAGATCTATGGGTGGGAAGTGCTAAGTATTGCAATTATTATTTACTATATATTAATATTTGTTATTCAGGAGGATTTGTGTGTGTAAGAAACTTGGAAGAGCTGGTCTGGCTCTGTGTGTGCTGGGGCTCTCGAGGGATTTTTTAGTGTCTACCACAATTATAGATGAGGACTGAGTGAAACCTTGTGGTTTTGCTCTACAAAACATTAAATTCAGTAACTACCCATGTTTTAAGGAAAAAAAAAAAGAAAAAAAAACCTTTCAGAATGTATTTGAATGATATTTCAATGCTGTGGCTGGAGTGAAATATTTTTTTAAAAGGATCACATATGGCTGTTGGGGAGAAGTATAGGCTTAGGCTCCTGGTCATAAAATCAAGCACTGCAGATGAGGGTGTCAGGTCCTTAATTGCCCTGTTTCCCCCAACCTGCAGAGAAAATCAACCTGCCTGTCCTGTTTGCAGAGGTCTTTTTGCCTCTGTGTTGCTCGCAGTGGTTGGTATTTTGTGTGAAGTTGTACCTGGCTGCAGATTTTCTTGCTTCACCTTTTTGTTACCTGCAGTAGAGAAAAGCAGAACACTTCCCTGTGGACCTGGGGAAGCTGGATTTTCATGTTTTGAAAGAGGACACATCTTTCTGGGTGAACTGCAAAAATTGCCAAGAAACTTTTAAGGTGTATTTGGACAGTTGCTTACTGTACCTCTTCAGATGAGTGAACACATTTAGATGTTTAGCTTTAAAAACCAGAGTTTATTCCTCTTCATTCTTAAGTAAACACTGGAAGTTCAGATCCTCCAGACCGGATAAGACCTCTGGTTCATCAGGTCTGGCATGGTGCCTCTGGCAGTGACTCACATCTGATAGTGGCAGAAGCTGCTGCTGTGAGCTCAGGGATGTGTATGGGCTGGGATGCAGCTGGGTGCTGCATCCTCCAATCCTGCCCCTCCTGGGCAGCAAACCCTTTGGTTTCACATTGTTATATCTTCATTAGTTTTAGAACACTATGAAATATTAGATTTGCTTCTTCACAAGAGCCTCATTGCCTTCATTAACGGTGCCTGCAGAACTGCTGCTGTGTTTTGGCCTTGGCTGTACCAACACTCTGCCATGAGAAACCTCCTGTTGTTTCTGTTTTTTCTCCCCTTGGTGTGCTGGGGTCCTTGGTCACGGCTCACTCATATAGAAATTGCTGGTGTTAAAGTCTGCAGGTGGGAAAAGCATTCCACAGGTTCACTTCAGCGTTTCTAAGCACTCCTCCCAATGCTACGGTGTGTCTGAGCTCAGCTGCTGTTTGGTTTCTTTAAACTTCAACCCTTATGTGACATATAATAACTCTAAACTTGGAATTACAAGCCAAGATTACAAGGTATAACATGAGGTGAAACAGTATATGGGAAATGAGGATGCATGAAAGATTTTGTACAAAGGAAGTAACCCACTGTACATAAACTGGGTAGTTGCTCAGGGCAAACCTTTAGGATTTGATGGATTATTATCACTGTGATCCAGTGTTAGACAGTGTTTATTTATTATAGCTCCCCAGTCCTCCTCCTCCCACCATGTCCCTGCCTTGGGGCTCTGAAAAACTCAGCAATCCCACTTCTCCCTGACTGCCTCATCACCCATGCTCAGCATCTGGGATCTCCATTTAATGCTGGAGCTCAGACCCGTGCTGCTCTCCTGCTGTCCACTGTAAATAAACAGGAGAAACATGGTATGACTGAAGCTTTAGCACACCTGTCCCCAGAAAACTTGTCTCTCTGTCCCCTCATTCCTTGTCCCAGCCCTGTCACCCCACTGGCACCACTGAGGCTGAGGAATTGTACCTGATGCTTTTCTCAAGAGCTATGAAAGGTGATATCGCTCTAGTTCTGTCACCGAATGCTGCTGCTGAACATTTCCAGCCCCCTAATTACAAATGTAAATGCAGTGAGTCAGATCTTGATGGATGGCTTTTCTGCGCTGCCTTCCTCTTGTTTGGGTGACTGACTCTTCCTCATTAAAGTCTGAATGGAAACCCTCCCATGAAAATGACCGGAAATCCTGTTTTCTGGACAGGTACAGATTTTGTGGAGTACAAGCGCTTCCCAGATTTGAAAGAAGGAAAGAAGGAGTAGATTGATGCTACTGACAGTCCAGATCTGTCTCATGACAAGGGAGAACAAGGAAATTTGCTACAAACTTGCAATGCTTCTATTCCCTATTTTCCAGCACTTCATTTGGGTCATTTATTTTACTTTTATACATTTCATGTTATCTAACTGCATATTGAAAAACAATGCAAAATAATGCAAAACAATGCAAAATAAACCAGCTCCACTTTTTTTTTCTCTTTTTTTTTTTTTTTTTTTTTTTTTTTTAAAGTGCAGGTTGTATTTGTTTTGATTGGAATTTGGGAGAAGTGACTGTGCCCTCGAGGCAAGAGGTGTGACCAGCAGAGCAGGGTGCATCCCTAATCCGCTGACTGCAGTGACACTCCTGGCAGGGCTGGGAACTGGGAGCCTCTTTGTGTCTGACAAAAGGAGCATCACGTTCAAAGCATGTATTACTTGATAAGGCATTCCTCCTGTAGAGATGGAAAGGAAATAACCTTGGAGGCCAGAGACAAAAATTACATTGTCCATTACTCCTGGCAGCACATAGCCCAGGCTTTCGTCATGGGTAGTCATAACCATCTAAACTCCTGTGCTCCCATGTCTCCCCTGGAAGGATTATTCAGCAGCCTAACACATTTCATCATTGCGAAATATTTCCTGATATTTAGCCTCAACCCTTCCTTTCCTAATCTCATCCCATTACTCTTAATTATGCCCTCTATACAACTGCAGATAATTTCTCTCCCTCCTTGATGTTTACAACCTCCAGATACTTTTAGGTTTCTATCATGTCCCCTTTGCTATCCCCCAGCTGAGTGAGATGTATTTGGCTCTACTCTCCTTCCCTTAGAGCTCAGCCAGTGCTCTCTATCCCAGCTGCCTTACCATGGTCTGCTTTCCTCCAAACCTCTTTCCAGCCTCTTCCCTGCCAGTGCTCTGCCATGAGGGGCTCTGGTTGGAGTGCTCTTCACAGAGCTGGATCACAAGGGCTGTCCCTGTGGGGTGTCCCTGTGTCCTGCAGGACACACACCGGTCCCCATGAGCTGCCTGGGCTGTCACTGGTGCTCCTTTCCCATCTCCTGCGTCTTCTTGCACCCAACAATGTTTTTGACCTGCTTTGCCTTTCCTCTTTCAGAACTTTTCTCAGCTCCTTTTCATCCCAGGGAAAAGAGAGACAGGAGCTGCTTCTCCCCTGGGCAGCTGGACTTGCTGAGCTACTGCAGAGGAACCATCATGCTATTTCATTTTCTCGAGTCTTTTTTCACCCAGAGAAGTTAAACCCCGGTGGCTGTTTGCGGGATTATTGATGTTAAAGCTGGCGGCTGGGGGTTGTCCCGGGGTGTCTGCAGCTGGAGCAGCCCTGCCCCGCAGTGCTCCCCGGGAACCCTCCCGCAGCTTGCGGGATGCTGTGAGTTTCGGTGTCCCCCTTTGCAGCGCTCGGCTCCCATCACCCATCGGCAGCCGTGAAACCCGAAACTCCTCCTCGCAGCCCAGGGCAGGCTGTTAATTCCTCCCAGTGTAAATTCCCACTCGGAGCTGTTTCCTGACAGCGGGCGGAGGGCGGGCCGGTGTGGGATGCCTAGCCGCTACAAATTAGAGCGCTGAGTGGCAGCTCTCGCAGGGATGCTGCTCCCCTCTCCTGACACGCTGGGCTGCCTCAGGCTGCAGGCTCTTGATCATCGTGGCATGCTCCCCTCGGTGTCCCACAGTTAATTATTTCTGTGTTGTGTGCAGCTATCATCTTCCCCCGACCAGCAGTGCCTGCAGCAACGACAAGAGCAAGAGCAAGCAGGTGACTGGGAGCCCTGGGTGGTGGCATTGGGGCAGCTGCCTCCATGCAAGCCCTTTTCCTCCAGGATTGCTGTCCAATGCTGCACTGGAAGTCTCAGCAGCGGGATTTTTGCCTTTCTCCTTCTTCAGCACGTGAGGAGGATCCAGATGCACCTTATCAGTGACAGCAGAGACACGCTGGAGCAGGCAAATGCCCAAGGGCAAGGTCACATCTTGTGTAGCCTATAGATGATGATCTCTTCTTCCAGAAAGTGTCTCTGGAGGTCAGATTCTTGTGTCTTGCATGAAGGCAGTGGGGAATTGGGCTGGGAGGGGAGGTTGAGCCCTGGCTCAGAGCAGCAGCAGCCAGGTCACACTCAGAATCACCCTGGTTGTGATGGCAGGGCATGACCTTCCTCCCAAAGGCACAAACCCAGCAGGATCAGATCAGGTTGGAGCTCTCTGGTCCAATCCAACCAGCCTGGGCAGACTCAATGCAAACCACCACTTGCACATGCTTAAGGATGGCTAAAGCCTGTGGTCACTGTGCTGGAGAGGAGCTCCATCATGCAGAATCCATTCCTTCTGCCAGGACCTCCTCTTGAGGTGGGTGGTTACAACACAGATCCTTTGAAGTGGAGCAGCCAACATCCCCTCCATCAGAGCTGCCACCTCTCTCTGGGGTGATGGTGACACTGCTCCTAGCATTTCACATCAGTGTGAACCCCAGACAAGGTGTGCCCCATTCTCACAGCTTTCCATTGCTAACCCCTCCAGCGAGGGCAGGAGCTCCCTGCAAGCCTGTTCATGCTGAAACACCCACCAAGGGCTGTGCATCACCAGCTGTCACTGTCACACAGGCAGAGGGCAGTGCCAGGGCACCAGGCAGGCACAGCTCCACGGGCTTGCTCTTGCATGGTGAGGAAGAGGAGGCTCACAGCGTCTCACCCTCCTGTCACACAGCCAGCAGAACAGCTCAGCTCCATGGACACAGCTCAGCACACACTGCCCAGGACTGCAGGCAGGTCTGCTGTCAGGCCAGAAAGCATTTGCCCTTCAAAATATGCTTTGAATAGCACGAAACTGGCACCTCCTTTTAATTATAAAGTTGGGGAGTTATATTGACAGTGTGAGTCACGCTGCCCTGTGCTTTGGGAAGGCTGTTGCCCATGTTACACACACACAGGCAAACATGGCTGTCACGCTATCCTTTTCCTGATTTTAGCAAATTAACATTATTAGGAATACAGACAAGTTAATTGTGAGTGATTTGGGAAGCGTAACTCTGTACATGTCTATCTGAATTTGCTGCAAGCCTATGTATTTTAACAACCATCATGCTGTCACTTTTCTGTTTGTGTATTTCAGCTTTATAGTTTGCAAATCAGCAGCTATTGACAGCTCTTAATTCTCTCTGTTTTATGTGTCTGACTAAATTTGAGGCTTAATTTATGCTTTTGTCTTTGTCAGGGAAATATTTCTATTTGTTGTGGGTAATTTTATTGACATCAGGAAGTTTTGTACAGAAATGTTTCAATGTTGCATGTGTCCTATTTTTTCCAAAGGTTTTGCTTAGCTGCATGTTTGTACAGCAGAATACTTTCTGTTGTTCTTCCTTGTACCTATTCTTTCAATGAATACCATTTCACTGTGATCTGACAAGCTCGTACTGCTCCAGTGCAACAACTTGCCCGTACATATTGTGGTGTTGCATTAAAGAGCTCCCTCATTATTTCAGTGCAATGTGTATCTCCAGCATTTGTCAAGGCTTGTTTGATTCAAATGTGTTTGTCTTATTGGAGGGGAAAAAAAACCCCAACCAACCCTTTAGAACTGTCAATGGGGACAATTAATAACATTAAAAAAACAAAAAGAAGAATAGCATGCCGTGAAGAATGCCTTGCTGTTATGGCACCAATGAGGAAGTAAGGTACTGGAGCCAGTTGGGGAATGAGCTCTGGGTTTGTTCCATGACTGCATGCCCCAAACAGGAGGAGTCACGGGAGAAGATGGGCAATGGCTGGAAGCACCAGAGATGTGAAAGCTCCTGGGTACCCTCCTTGGGGACCAGCAGTGGTCCAGGCAGGACTAAGGTCACCCCTGTCCAAGCACGTGGATGGCTGAGAAGTGTGCACTTCTCCTTAGTGATATTTCTATCTAATGGAATTATGTCATGAAAGTTTGAGTCATTTGACAGGAAAACTTAAAGTCTCAGTGAAGAATCTCAAGTGGTATTAAAAATTCCTCAAGTGACACCATCTGCAAGGCTACTTGGAAGACCTGCATTAATTATTAAATAGTTGTGGTATTCCTTATTATAAATTCACATTTTTAGCCAAAAGTAGCTAAAAAGCTGAATTTCATGCTTGTTGACCATTTTGTTTCTCATGCTGACAGATGGATCAGAGACAAGAATTTCAAGGCTTTTACCTACGAGGCTTGACTCCTATCTCTTGTACTAATTTTATACTGACAGTCTCATTTCCCAGCACAGATGCTGTAGAAATTACACAGGTGTCAGTTTTGCTCCAGAAAGCTTCCATGGAACTCTGGTAAGTTGAGGAGAATGTGTCAATCTCCTGTGGTGGTTTTACACCTGCAAAGCCCCCAGATTCAGCTGCTCTCCAGGGTGAGTGTGTGGACTGTCACTTCTTGCCTTTTTTTTTGCCTCAGGAGCCCATCAGTAAAATGGATGTCACCGTATCCTGTTTCAAAATGCTCTGTGGTAGCTGTTGTAGGAGCTGTTGGTAGCTGTCAAGAGTAGTTCCAGGCATCTTTTATACTAGATTAATTTCATTATCAGATAATACAAGGATATAGGTTTTTTTTCCTCAAGATATACTTTAATTTCATATTATTTTATTGGACCCCCTGCCATGACCCAAATCAGAGCTGTCCTCGTGAGCAGGATGAGTTCTCACATCCAATGATGCAAATGTGCATATATTGCAATCTGAGCAGCAGAAGTTGAGATGACTCTGCCATTGGAAAAAAATGAGTGTCTTGTTTAACACTTGCTTTGCTCTTGCCATCATACAGTGCAAAACCAGGAGCTCCCCTTCCAAGTGAATTTGAGGCTACTTGGTGTAACTCCAGGTGTTTTGAGTCTACCCCAACAAACAAAAAACTGGACTTTGCTTAAATCAGAAGACTGACAAAAATGAAGACAAGTACTAGCTGAGCTTTATAAATATTCATTGACTTGCAAACTCTTTTGGACTTTTAACCTGTGGAACTTCTGTGGACTTTGCACAGTGCTCTGTGGAAGCTCAAAGAGTCCCTCTGAAGACAATGGCTCCCTTTGTTTTCCAGGAAACAAGTCCCTAAGAAGAAAAGGAAGGTCAGCCTGTGAGTACTAGGCTTTCTAATTCATGAAAAAGATTAAAGTATCTTGAACCAAAACATGGAGCGTAAGCATGTGCACGGCTTCTTTTGAGCCTCTCCTTCTTTTCCTTCCTTGGCCAGCAGAGATTCCTGGCAGTGGGATACAGTGCTGTTTGTACTACTGATGTGCTGCTCCTCTACTCTTACTGAATGGACCAGACCAATTCCCACTGCTCTCAGCCTGGATTATTTTGCCAGCACTCAGTTCACTTGGAAAGATTTGGCCTTATTGCACACATTCAGCACACACTCCTTTAAGTGGTTTTCAGTACTCTCCATAGAAAGAGAGGGAAAAGAATGATCCTGTGGAAATTTTGAAAAGAACTGAGTATAACCTTGGTGTTCAGCTGACATCCAAGATATTCAAGGCTATGTTTTGCTGTTCTTTACTACAGCTCCAAGACAGTGGACCAAGGCAAAGATTTTTTAAGATACTTTGATCAGAGTCCTTGTTTCCAAGTGCACCTCCACTTCCAGGCCCATCTTTTCATCTATATTTGAGGGCTTATTGCCCTCAAAGTGTGCAGAGACCTGTGTGAAAGCAACACCTGCTTTTATTCCTTTTCTACTATTTCATCCCATTAAATGTGTTCTTTCCTGAAATGTTCCATGATGACATGATTCCTTGACACGTGTGGGTTTTACTGGTTTTCTTTGCACATGTTGCTGGCAGTGATCTGCAATGCCTAATTATGACTGTTAGCAGAGGTTCAGTACAACTGAACTCAAAGCTTCAGCTGCTATTCCTGCCTGGAACTGTGATTTCACAGCATTTCATTTCAGTAGTAGGCATGGCTGCCAAGGGTTTGTGATTCTCCAAGGTGAGGTTTGACCCCATTAGGTACACAAGACCCAGCCTAGGTTAAACCAAATGAAGCACGAGGAAAAATGGAGAGTGCCATGACATTTTTCCTAAGTGTGTTGGACATGACCTGGAAAAAAGGTGCCCCAGGGAGGCTGAGCATCTCTCTTGCAGAGAGGTGGCATTGCCTGGGGCACCTTGGCTGGGATCAGCTCCCACTCAGCAGCATTAGGTGCCAGTGCTGGATTTACCCAATCTTCCCTTTTCATAACAAGCGAGAAAATTTTCTACTATGCCCCATGTGTGCTGCAGTCCTTGTAGGGAGCATGGTGATGGTGACAATTGTATCTGAGTTCAGTGAATCTTTCAGGAGTTCTGGTTGTTTGGGCTTATACCCCAAGGAGCATTTCCATCCCTATTGCTTCTTTTTGGTCCTACAGTGGTTTTGCTGTATCCTTTTCCAGTTCAGGTCCCTGTTTCCCTGGGAAATAAGTTGCAATTACTCCTTGCTTCCTCCTGAGTCTCCCCGTGTGAGCTTTGAATTTTATGGGAAACATGAGCAGCTGCCATAAAATCTCTGTCTCCTTTGTCCCTGAATTGCATCATGCATGCAGCAAATTGCACATCCCAGGTTTTGGATCTTTGATGCTGTAAGATTATCTGTGCCTTATCTTCAAAGACATCTAGATCAGCTCACCTTCCATGGGAGGTTTGAACAGCTGAGGCAGTCAGGCTCTTGTGGAGGATGGCCCAGGTTTGGAAGGGGCTGTTCTCAAGCCCAACAGAGCCTCAGGCCAGGCTCTGCTTAGGAGGCTTAATTCCCTTTCCCATTAGGCCATCTGATTACAAATAACTGTGACTGAATGTTGTATGTCGAAATCCATAATCCCCTGCAAATTGTTTAAAGTCTTGTCCATTGAACTGCAGACCTTTATCAGACAACAATTTATGGGATTCCACGTCTGGCAAATGCAAATATAATGTGTGCTGGGATATGTTTTGGTGTCAGATTCTCTCTATTATTGGATAATATTATATAGTTCCAGGCTCATGTGAGTAATAACCTCAATTAAAATGTGGTCTTTGCCAAAAAGTATAAATAAATCTGTTTTAGACAGCTCAAGTATTTCCTTGTCAAGCTATTTTATTTTTTAAGACCCCATTTTTATTTTACAAGTCGCTCTTCTCAACATTAATCCATGAGCTTCACATTGAACATCATGGGCTCTCCTTTCCTTTTCCTCTAAGAGGCAAATGGGAAATAACACTTCCATGTCCAAAAATCCTTGTGTTGGATGATGTGAATGAAAAATTGTAAAATATAATGTTGTGAAATAGATTTTCCAATATTTTTTCCTTTTTGCCGAGGTTAACTTTTCTGTATTGGGAAAGATGTCTAGCCTGGGAAAGACAGCTAATCTGGGCAGAGGTTTGTGGTGCAGATACCCTCACCCCAGACCTACACAAGCTAAGAGCAAGCCAAAGGCAGCACAACAGACAGTGTGTTACTGCTCCAAATGAGTTATCCTGGGCTCAGGGCTGCATTAACAGAGCCATTGTGCTTTTGGTACCCAAGCAATGGGCTCTGGGCAGTGTGGCAGGTTTTATAGAGGCATCAGCCTGCTCAGAGCAGACTCATAGATCTCAAACAAAGTATTTATTTTTTTTTTTACAGTGGAGATGTGCTAACATGCTTAAAATAATGTTTGCAGCCATTAGGCTGTACTCCCAAGTAGTGCAGATCTTGGGGTTTGCTTGGAATGGAATTGTGCTAAGTATAAGGATTTATTGCCTGCCTCACACTTGGATGCTATGTTTTATTCTACCAGTAAATAATGAAGGCAGAAGAATTGCAATTTAAATTCTTAGAGAAATTTCGTTCTTAAACTCTTACTGGATGGCTGGACTTGGAAAAACAACTTATTCCCTTGCACCTAAAAGGTGTTCAATAAATGAACTATTCTAGTCATTTCAGCTTGAATAGGTGGCTTACATGAGCATTTCCATGAACTTTATTCTTATCTGGAGAAAAATGCAACTAGAAGGTGAAAACAAAAAGGAAAACATGGTCAAACATGCTGCAAGTATATACACTGTGATAAGACTTAGACCAGCTCTGGTTCAATGTGAGAAAAACTGGAATGAGTTAAAATGTGTGGTGTGGGGATGAGGTTGTGCTTGGGGGGACGAGAAATCCTGCAGGATCATATCTCTGCAGGGAAATCCCATCTCTGCAGGGGTGCCATCACTTCTGTCTCTTCAATCCCTGAAACCATTCTGATCCTTCAGGACCTAGCTGTGAAGTTTTTTTGCCTTGCTGTGGACTCAAGGAATTCTTAGCTCTTCACTTGGGTTCCTGCTGGCTGGGGAGGGTATATCTTTAAATGATGTTAGTGGAAATTTTGATTCAGGGCTTTCTGAAATCCCTGGAACTGGAAGCTTGAAGTTCAGGCTGCTGCGTGGTTTCCCTGGACACGTCTTCTTATTTTTTGCCTGGAAATTTTATACCAGTGGAATCAGGGGATTTTACATATTTATCCAGGATTTCCAGCATCTGGTGCCTGGCTGGAGCAGTAGCTCTGCCTGCCTGTCAGGGACAGGAACCCCCGGGGCATCCCAGTCCCATGGCTGTGTGGGCTGTGTGTGTGTGTCCAGCAGGGCAGCCTGTGCTCACCCAGAGCCTGCCAGGAGCTGCAGAGCTCACAGCTCACTTGGGGCAGCCCCACAGAGCTCAAACAAACTGCTCTGGTGTCACTGCTCTGGAGCTCAGCTGCCCTGCTGGAAATCAGGAGGGATGCTGCTCTGAGGAGTGTAGCTTACCCGAGGGAAAGACAAGGATCAGCCATGGGGCTGTGTCACACAGAGCAGCTGAGAGTTACTGCCCTGGGAATGGTCGGGTCCTTCATTCTCCAACTCATTGTGAGTTCCAACAGCCCAGGAAGTGCTTTATCTTCAGGTAAATTCTCAAAGAGAAATCATTTCCTCTTTAGCCTCTGAACAGTAGCTTGGTCTGAGGGAGTTGAACCAAATCAATCAATTAGGGATAAGAACAACACCAGTTTTTAGAGAGCTGATGATAAATTTTCGTTGGACTTGGCAGAAGCCTGTGATATTGAATCCAACCAAAAATTGACTCCGTGGGTGCTGAGACATGGAGTTTCCCCAGCTCTTTGGCTCTGTCCTCATGAGCTGATCTCAGCTTCAGCCTGAGAAGATGAGAGAATTTTCCAGTACCTCCCTCAGCTCTGCTCCTCCCAGAGTCCATGCCTTAGTCCTGCTGGCATTTCATGGCACACGAAAAGGTGTTGTGAGCACTGGTATCCTGGAAAAGCCAAACCTATTTGTGTAAAGTATCATCTTAAGTTTTCTATTTCTGAAGTATTTTAATTTTTTCCCCTTTTTGCTGGATTTCTTTCATCAATTTTTTTACACATTTCCAAGTTCTTTGCAGAAGCATGAGAAAAATGTTATTTAAATGGATTTAGACATTTTTGTCAAAACTCTGTTCGTTCTGTGAATTTGTCAACCATTTCAATAAGGTTTTCATAAAACTGAGAAGTTTTTAATTCAATATATCCAGTACAATGACCATATTTTCTTTACAGGGTGTTCTGTTGCTTAATAAGGAGAATTCACTTACTTTTTCTTTCTCCTAGACCTGGCTGGTTGTCTGTTCTGTGGAGGATGGTGTAAATGCATGGCTTTACTAATTCACAGCCAAGGAGTAAGCAATAGGAAGGTGTCACCATCCAACCACCAGCTTTGTAAATGTGAGGCCTTACTGTCTTTTCTTTTAATAGCAAACCAGGGTGTGCTTTCAGAACCGAATGCCACTGGTTCATTGATTTTTTTATTTGGAGCCCTGTCACACATTTTATTCTCTTCCTTGCTGAGGAGCTGCCTGAAGCAGGTGGTTAAAAGCAGAAATCCCTGTTGAGAGCCCTCCATTTCTGTTTACCTTTCCTCCAGACCCAGCATGAGTGCTCTGATTTGTATTTTACATTTCAAAATTTGAACAAACTGGAACAACGGAGGTTTATCCTTTCTTCTTTCCTCAAAGTAGTGCTGAAAATGTTTTGAAGGGGCAGTAAAAATTGTGATTCAGTTGTGATTATTTCTGCATTGGGCTAAGAAAAAGTAGAAGTGAGGCAGTTTTCATGCAATTTTGACTTCCAGGAGAGCTTTCTGTGTAAAAAATGTATTCCATTCCAGTGGTTCCATGAAAGGCCATTCATTAAATTTTTGTGGGACATGAACAAAATCCAAAGAGCTTTTTTAAATATGGGAACCAAAACCTAACACACTGTTTAAGAGAGACAATAGAAATCAAGTTAATGAGGTAAATCTGACCAGAGATTAACTTTGTTCAGGCTATTTTCTAATAGGAAAGAAGCAGTGGGGTCATCCAGATCCCTTTGAAAATTTATTGCTGTGCTCAGGAATTCCTCTTACATCCCAGGACTGGGAATCTGAGCAGCAGGCTGTTGTGGCAAGTAAAAAAATAAATGGTGTTATCTTGATAGCCAGATAACACAGTATCTGCTCACATAAAGTCATTTGGAGAATATTGTTTGTGAAAAGCTCTTTGCTTTGGATCCATTCCTTCTTCTTTCTGTTTTCTGATAAAAAATCCTAAACACCAAGCAGTTAAAGGCTGCCATAAAACTGAGAGGAAACACTGACACTGGTGCTTTATCATGCTCCATCTGGGAGGCGAGCCAGCTCTTCCTACTTCAAGTTTATTTCTCCTACTCTGCTTTACCTCAGATAATGTCTCATAAACAGTTAAGAGGGTCATTTGTAAATGTCTTGGAATGGTTATTGCGCTCATATAGGCTTTGGATCTTCGTGCTTAAAGTGAGTGAACATCAAGGTAAAAATCAAAACAAATTCCCAGGCCTGGAGGAAGGACTGTTTGGGAATGCCTCCTGTTCCTAGGACAGAAAAGCTGTTTTTCCCCACCTTATTTTTTAAATCGTAAGCACCATGTCTCAGATTAAAACAAGTGAGACTTGTTTGCTTGCCAAGCTTGGTGTATCACTGAGCAACTTTTAAACCAAGGACCAGAACACCTAAAGAGACCTTGGCTGGAGCATTTTAACAGAATATGGTCCCAAACAAGTGGGTTAAGCAGAAAGTCTCTGGGGGCAAACTGCTAATTTCAACCAGGATTAGATTGTTAAATGAATTAAACCCATTGGTAGCCAGCAGCAGCAGCATCTTTGTGAGGGCACAGAGACTTGTTTTCTCCCTCTCCTCATTTGTGCCTTATTCACAAGTGCTCCTTTTTTTGGGAAAAGAAAGATCCCTGCCTGCAGGTATTACCTGGTTGCCTGTAGAACCCAAGTGCCTGTTCCAAGAGCAGTAGCTACATGATTTATTTTAATATAACATTGCACATTTATCCCCTGACCCTGTCCAGCACATGATCCCCACAGCTGGGGATGCCTGCAGTGCCCTGTGAGCCAAACTGTGGTGCCTGAGGGATGCAGGGCAGGGGCAAAGAGCTGGTACAACACAACCCCCTCACATGTTGGATGTGCTAGAACAGCATCCCCAAGCCCTGCTCTGAGCAGAGGCAGGAATAAGGGCTCCATCCCCACTCTGCTGTGTGTGTCAGACCATGTGGTGAAAAATGGGCCTTTGGCTAATTTCTTGTGACTCTGTTTGAAGAGGCAGCTGTGTAAAAAGACATTTACAATAATCTTTCATGTTCTCCAAAGGAAAAGAATCCACCTGTGTAATCTTTCAAGTTAAGCTTCCCTCAGGTCTTGTTTAACATTATGAATATGGCAGCTCATATAATTTTATTATCTGAACTAAATATTATTCCTTCTCTGTCTTCCTGCTATTCTCCTAATCCTCATCAATAAAACTGCTTGGGTATAATGATTTTATAGGCTGCTGCTTCTTTGTCTTCTTCATTTTATTACTTCAACTGTATTCTCTTCAAATTAATGAATTAATATCACAATTAGAAACCCAAAGCAACATTACACATCCCACACAGCTACATCAGTCATGAATGCAGAAACAGAGATGATGAGATATTTACTAGTGATACCCCAGCTCTGAAAGTATTCCTCAGAAAACAGCAAAGAGAAGAATGTGTTGAACGGGAGAGAAAACTGGGATCTACTCCTAAGTTTGATTGGAATTATTTGATGATGGGCTATTTGGAGAGGTTCTGCTCTGAGCATGTCTGCTGCTTCTTTAGCTGTAGGCAAAGGCAAGAAAATAAATTCCCTGGATTTATTGTGTATGGACAGGGTGGTGGGGTGGTGGTCTGAAGCTCTGGAGCAGGCTGCATCCACTTGGAGAAATCAAACTGCAGGAAATGCAACAAATCAGACATTTTAATTTACTGTCAATACCAAGGAACTCTGAACTGCTTTAAATAATGAGATGTGAGGCTGGGGCTTGTAGACTCAAACTTCATCTCTTTGCCTTCAGCAAAAGGGGTATTTCTGTGCCTTGACCCTCCATAAGACAGGAGTGATGAGAGATACCTACTTTAGGCAACATTAGAGATCTGAGCCGATGATTTTAGTGCACCCTGCAGCAATCACTAAGTAATTATTATGCACTAATTTTTTTCAGCCCAAGCCTGTAGTTTCTGCTCACTCAAGGGTAATTTTTGACTGCTGCTCTCAGTGTGGTATCACTGCTAAAGTGAGTATGAGTGGATGTATCCAGGTCTGAGTTTTAGTGAAGCAAATTCCCTTCTTGTGCAATACAATATATGTCATTGTAGGCAGGGTGTATTAGTTATCCTTTCATACATGGAAAATAAATGACCGTAAAGCTCGCTAAGTCACACTGTCTGCAGAGATTCCAATACTGGATCTCAGTGATTTAAAAACAAAATTAAATGCTCCAACTAATTATAGCTCTCTGCACACATAGTTGCCTCTGAGTATTTGCAGCTGTCAGGTTCAAATATTTCTAATAACTGTGGCTATGACATTTGTTCAACAGATGAGGTAAGAATAAAAGATAAAGGGGCAGCAGCCTGGTTTGAGGAATGGAAAGGAGGTCGGATACAGAACTTGATGCCATGGAGCATTGTATCACAGGTTTGAAGGTGGGCTTGAATGCACCGGATTTTACAACTAAACTAAATAGCACACGATGTGGTAGCAACCCTGAGAACAAGAGGGAGAAAACACCTTCTGGAGGAAATGCTGAGAAATACGTGTTACTCCAAGCCCAGACCTGAGAAGGCTGAATGTTAAGGCTCCTCTCAGGAGGGTTTTAAGGTCCTTGAGCAGTTTGTGTAATTTCTGTCATGTTTCCCCATGAAGGAGGGCAGCAGTGTACAGGTGGATGTCTTACTCTAAAATTAATAAGCACCAAATCATCTGTGCAGAGGCCTGAACCTCCTTCACCTCTGGGCTTCCCTGCAGCACAAGTTGGGGTTTGAGCACACTTCACCCTGCACCATTCCTGCATTTCTGTTCCTTTTTCTGCAGAGTTCTTCATTATTTCCAAATTGTTCTTGGAGGTTTCAGACTTGGAACACCTTACCTGTGTCTTGTATAGCTGACTTCTCTTTTATCCCCCATTGCAAATAATTTTTTACACATTCTTGTCCTCAATTGCTGCAATATGCTCTGCATAAGACATGAAATGCCAACAGCAATCTAGTTTTTCAAAGGTTTCCCTTTGAGAATTCCCTGTGAATTCCCATCATGACATTGTTGACAGGAGATACCTTAAAAGGAAAGCACCACTAGGAAAAACACATGTTTGGGTTTGGGTTTTTTCTTTTGTGGGGGGAGGAGTGGAGGGGGGAAAGATTAGTAGACTATTCTCAATGTGTATGTCTCAGATCTGTGATCTTTGCTGCAGAATCCAACTGTGCAGATCTATCAAGTTCAGCCATGCTGGGGTATGCCACACAGGTGGATGGTTTAATCTTGACAGTTGAGCTTCCAACTGAAAGGAGACAGAAAAAATGAGATGAAAAAACATGCTAAAACCTGTTCAGCTCCCAGCCAGTCTTTGGAGCTGTGCTGCCGGATAACATTGCCCGTGGAACAAAGGCACAGTGATGGGTGGCTCTTTCCATCACAGGTACTGCATTGGTTTTCCTAAAGCAATTGTGAAATAGCAAGGACCCTCCCAGCTCACAAAATAAAGGAGGAGGGGTGCAGTTCTGCTTTGATGAGGAAAAGGCAGTAACATGGATATGGCCTTGGAATGCAGCTGAGGTCCTTGAGCAGAGTGTGTGTTTCACAGGGGAATGATGATACTCCAAACCTGTACATTTAGGGCTGGGTCTTTAAAATTGTACATCATTCATCCACAGAGTTTTCAGTTCATTTAAATAGGAGAATCCTGCTCTCAGGAGGACTATTTCAGAGCTGCCTTCCTCACTCACCGGCTTCACACTCTGCTGCCTCTGGAATGCGTCAGGTTTGGGTGCAAGTTGCATTTCTGCTGCAAACTTCCAGATGCATGTGTAGAGTTAGCATGGCTTGGGTCAGCATTAAAAAAAGGAAATGTTAATGAAATGCTTAAGCACATACCTATGACACAATCTGAAACAGGTGGATGTGGAGCCATTGAAAGGCTCCTGCTTCACTCAAACCATATGTGAGACTCCTATTGCCATCCTAGGAGCAATGATCAAGGGCAGGAGATGACTGTTAGTGAGCATGATTTAAAACTGACTTTAGAAAGAGTAATTTATGCTTTGGAGCCTCCTCAGATGTGTACCCAGTAGGAAATTCTGTAGCTACACCTGTTTACACATCTTTCAGCTCACTGAGATGTTAATGAGAAACCCAGCCATCATGGGCACAGGGAGAGACTGTAACAATTACTGAGCACCAGAAAGAAGATGGGTTCCAGTGACTGATTTATCAGCAGGCTTTCCTGAAGGACAGATAATTCACACCAGGAGTTTTGAGGGGCCACTGAGCTGCACTCAGATTTTCAGGGACAAGGCTAGAGACTGCATCCAACAAGGCTGGGAAACACACAGTGCACTGGAGCAAGGGATTGCCCAAGACAAAGATCCTTTTCATCTCTCTTCCTTTTGCTTGTACCCACATTTTTAAATCTCCATGTGCCCTTTGTGCTTGTGAAGACTTTCAGACTTGATGGGGCTTCAGATCCTATCACTCCTTC
The DNA here is from genome assembly GCA_910950805.1 of Acrocephalus scirpaceus scirpaceus. NCBI lineage: Eukaryota > Metazoa > Chordata > Aves > Passeriformes > Sylviidae > Acrocephalus > Acrocephalus scirpaceus. Next base: position 9,109,424 of record OU383785.1, read on the forward strand.
TGTTGGGATATTTTCTTCATTCATTCATTCTTGGTCCCATGTGCATTTGAAGGCCTTCACTCTGCAGCAGAGTTCACTGGGAGTCCAGCATCTGTTTAACATCTCCCTGCCCTGATCCTGGCCATTGGTGTTACTTGATAATTTAAACAGAGAGAAATCAGTGTCCTTAAACTCGGGATGCATGTGAGAGTGGCCTTCCTTTGGCACAGGTGAGACATGCTGCACTCTCTAGGAAACCACAGAGTTGTGGCAACTACTTCTTTGCAGGACAGAAATAAAGCTCAGTGTCAGATGACCTTTATCCTCCTCCGAACATCCTCACGGTGTTTTTCCTTCAAAACATTTCTCCTTCAAAATCTCATCATCCCCCCAAAAACTTCCCCACAGAAGTGCAGGGGAAGGGGGGGGAGGAAGTGCGGAGACACATTTTGAAGGGCTGGTGAAAACCTGTAGGTGTGCAGAGATATTTCTACTAGAGATGCCCAAGCTGGGGCTGGATCACAGGGTGGCACCAGCACCCCTCTGCAGAGCAGTAGGTGCTGTACCTCTTCATGCCTCGGGAGGCTGGGCTGGGAGTGGTGGGAGTGAGGAAAATGCTTGGGGAGGTTGCAGGATCAAATGGGTTGCTTAAGTACTAGTCATTATAATTTTGTTTGTGAAGCATCATTTTACTTTCTAAAGATAAATACAAACATGGTGAAGGATGAATAAGGCTCAGTGTAAATGGCCTGGGGGGTTTAAGAAGCTGTTCCTGCAGTTTTGGGATGCGATTATGGCATGCCAACATGCTCCCATCAAAGCCACTTGGAGACTCCAACCACAATCTCATCACTCCCCTTCCTTAAATCAGATTGCAAACCAGCAACGAGACTTCTGCTTAATTATAGCCCGAAGAGTGATGTTTGGGCTGTGAATCATGTTAGATTTCACACTGATAGGCGAGGAGTACAAGTGCTGATAGCATCTGCAGGTTGGGCACGGTTCACACAGCGTGGCCAGGAGCCATCCCGCTATGCTGTGTCCCTGGCAGGTCCCTGGTCCCAGTGGCACCCACACTGAGACCAGAGCACAATTATTTTCTGTGCCAAGTGCAACTTTCCTACTGTGCAACCTTGTGCTCGCTCCTCCTTTCGTCTCTGAAGGCCTTGGGAATTGGAAGATTCCTTTTTCTCTTTGCATAAGCAGGACATAAATTCAAAGGTTTCTGCTGAATATTTGTTAAGATACATATTTATGTGCAAAACCCTCCCGACCCCTCAGAAACCATTTAGTTAAAAGAGGATAAAGATGATTTACTTATGCCTTAGGGCTGTTGCTATTTAAACACTGTACATTTATGTCTATTTACTCTGGTATTTACTAAAAAAGCATAGTTAAATTAGCAGTCGCTGCCTCTCCTAAACCATCTCTGAAGGATCTTACAGCACTTCTTTAAGGGAGCAAACTCAGGGATGAACAAACCACGTCATTCTGGCTGTAGGACAGTGAAAGCACACACCCTTTCCCAGTGGCTACAGGGAAGTAAAAGGATGTCTACAGATCCCTCAGTGTGGCAAAGTGCTTATTTTGGTGAAAACCCCAGCTTTGCAAACTGCGTTGTCACCACACTCTGCAAGAGGCATCAGTGGGGTGGCTTGCTCTGTCACCCAGGTTTGCACACAGGTTCCTGACATCCCATGGATTCCATGGATAAATGGTGCAGAAGGGGCAAAATGCCCAGGATTCTCCCACTTTGAGCTGGACAGGGTTCTTTTTTCTGCTGAGGGGTATTGGCAGTAATGGCAATGGAGCAGTCGATAACTGGCTAGCTGTGCTTAATGACCCCAGGCACAACAGCTCCTCTCAGCTGGCTCCCAATCCCCAGGAAATGCACCTCGGCTTGATTACTGTCACCTAAAGAGTCACACATGTACTCTGCAAGCCTTCTTTTCATTAACTTAACCTGTGCCCAAAGAGCTGCTGAAGAAACAGATTTTTTCAATCAGATAGTGCGTTTTTGATTAAATGACTTGGTTTCTACCCATTTTCTCTCCCTTTCCTGCTGTACAGGAGCTATCTGTATTTAATGCTGTAATGGGATCTTACCATAAACTTGGCTGTGTCCTTCTGAAGTGACGGTGTTGATAATTAAGATGTGTTACGGTTTCCCACTAAGTGTATTTGTACCATATGGATATTCAACATGTCTCAGAGTAAAGACTGGTCCTGAAATTTGAGGACAAGGTGCAACGGATGGGAATTCAGAGTGAAAAGTACTGTAGAATTCTAGACAAGCAGGAAGCTCTGTGTTCCTGTACCTGCCTGCCTGGAGTTCCCCTGCAGATGACTTTGGCAGTGGTTTAAGAAATGAGCACGCAGGGTTGCTGTAAGTGTAATCAATGATGTATGGCAAATGTTTGCAAAGCAGCTGAGAAGAAAAGCTGCTGGGGTAGGGCTTGGGTTTTCAGCCTGCAGTAGCTGCATTAAGGAGTGGGACATGGAGATCATGTGGCTTTGGGGGAGTGCTGGCAGAGTTGAATTAAGCATAAATCAGAAATCTTTTTTGAATAATGAGGTAAGATGTAGGGATGGATTTCCATTCCAGTAACAACCTCTTTCTGCCTCTAAATGAATGTTTTTCAGAGCTGTTGAACCATGAGTGTTCCATGTTCAAGGCTTAGGCTCTGGTGGAGGGGGGGAAATTCCACATACTCCTTGCTCCAGAATCAAAAACAAGAACAAGAACAAATCTGCTCTTTCCCAGACAGAAAAAAGCCACCAGCACCCAGAAACAGACCCTGATGGCCCCAAGGACCAGAATCCCTCCTGTGCAGCTCTGCTGGGAAGCCAGGGAGGGTGGTGCTGCTGCTCTACTCCAGGTGTCACTTCCTGGCTTGCTGGTGAGGACAGGAATGGCACTTTGCAGGTGAGGCAACATTCCTTTGGCAAAAAATTATCCCTGAGTCTTGGTACCCAACTGCATTTGGTAAGCTGCTACTAGTTTTCATCTCTCCAAGCCCTGCCCCAAAATTTTCAGCTTGTCAGCCTTGGCATTGCAATGTAAGAATGGCTCACCAAGCCCAAAGGTATCTGGAAATGGCAGATTCAGGATGTGCTTAAAACCAACCAACGAACCAACCAACCAACCAACCAACCAACCAACCAACCAACCAACCAACCAACCAACTTTATTTATTAATTTACTTATTTTTCTCCTGAGCAGGCATCAGCTCTCCAGGACTGCAAAGTGCTTTTTGTGGAAATTCTGGTATTGTTTTGCTGTGGTTGAAGTACAGAAAGTGGGTAAATAAGTGAGATGCTCTTCTAGCAGACAGGTATGGGCTGGATTCTGGGGGCTCCTGTACTTTGTTCATATGTGGTGTGAGGAAAAGGATATGGGTCAATTTATTCAGTTTTATTTTTAGTATCATTCAAGAGTTAGAAAAGATTCCTCATTCCTTAAGATTCTTTGCTTTGCTGAAACAGCCTTCTGAAGAAAGTGGTAAAAAAGAAATAAAATTTGAAGCAGTTCCTGTGTATAACAGGTTAAATAGCTTTGAAATGAAATGTGAAATAAATAACTTTGAAGCATAGTTATTCCTTTTTCTTGCTGAATTCCTAGATCTCACATGACATGGAGATCTTATTTTCAGGAAAAAACCATAAACCCCCCCATATCCTTTGGCATGTTTAATGAAAATCAATCTGAATTGAAATTTCAACTGTTAGTAAATCAATGCCATCCCCATGCTCTCTGTGAATACTTGCCTGTTCCTTAAAGATCATGTCTATATTTATTTTAAAAAAGGCTGCACAGTGTCTGGCACACAGTGAACTAGACACTGATGGTACTATATAGCTATCACAAAGGATTGTGAGCTCCTACAACCCCTCTTTGGGGAGCAGCCATGGGTTATGTGAGCCAGCTTGTCACCTCCCTTGACAAGATCATGCTGTGTGAGGCACCCATGTCCCTGCTGGTGGCTGCTCTGAGCAGAGGCATAGCTGAAGCTCTCCATACATCTTGCATTTCCCAGAAAATGCTTTTCCAGTGGCCTCAGACTGCTGAAATCAAGCTGCCTGTGAGTGGTCCCCCCTGTGCACTGCAGCTCCACCTCTTTAGCAGTGGAGCTTGGCAGGCTGGGCAGTTTGCCACGAGCTCTCTGTGCTGGGACGTTGTCACTCATCCCTGGCAGCCGGAGCCATCCATCACTGTGTCAGCAGCAAGCCCTCGCTCGTTCCTTTCTGTGGGTCACAATCAAAAGAAAGAGACATCCAGGGGAGGGAGGAACAGGTCTGTGAGTCCTGGTGTCATTCTCTCTGAGGTGATTTTTTCAGGGTGCATGACCCCTGGTGAGCACCAACCCCACACATGCTGATTGCACCTTCGCTGGATGCCACTGGCCCTTGCCAGGTTGAGGAAATGCACACATTAAATTTGCCATCTAGAAGTTCCCCCCTGGTTTGTATGCTTAGGTTACCTGTCTCATTTATTGCTTGTATATTAATCAGTTTTCCACATTCCACAGTGTCACAGCTCCTTTCTCAGATGTGTGTGTGACAGATTTTCAGGCTGTGTGACATGGGCACCAACCCAGAGAATTAGGAATATGAATGCCCTTGAAGATACCAGCTTTTTCCCAGTCCCACATGACTTGGAGCCAGAGGCTTCTTAAAAGTGCCATGGGGAGAGGGGTGCTGTGGGATCTGGTGCCAATGCCCTCCTTGAGGATTTTTCCTGCTGGGAACATGTGAGGAAAGGATATTTCTGGGCTGTTTGTGCAGATATTCATGGGTCCAGTGCATCCCTCTGTGCTTGCACTGCATGCTTTCACCTTGTTGACTGGCACATGCAATTTTTTCCCTGTGCAGCCTTCCTGTCCCTACAGACAGCACAAACTTGGGGAGGTTGCAGGAAAAAATAACTTTTCTTGCATCTGCACTGCTGCAGGAGCTGCACGGGGGCTGCCTGCACGGCCAGCACGTGCACTGTGTGCCCCATACGCAGCCATCTGGTTCTGCTGAAGGTTTTGATCTCTCAGCCGGGTTTGATTTATGTGGCAAGAGCAGCAGCATTCCCATTGGAGAAGCCGAGCACGATGGTTAACACTGCCACTGCTTAAGGGTGAAGTTGGATCCCACCAGGGCTGAGTTTTAGGTTGCCCCTTATTGGACACATCTGGAGAAGGAAAGGCTCTCTCCTTGCCGCTGGCCCACTCTGCCTGGGTTTGGGCCAGACAACGTGAAACCTTTTTGCATTTTCAATGTCTTGTTCTGTGGGAATGCTGCTTTCCCCACCAAAGTTTGGGAAAAAGATACTGAAGGGTATTTTTGCACGACCAAAAAAAATAAAAATGCAAGGGTTTTTTACTTGGTATAAAGAGGGTTTTTTCTCCTGTTGTGAAGGTGGGAGTATCAGGTGGGCTGTCTGTGTGATGAGAAGCCTCAATGAAATGTTTTGTAAGGACAGAGCTCCGGGGGGCTCAGTGACATCTTCAGTTTGCATGTAGGGAACGTCACAGTGCCACATTGCTTATCTTATGTCCTGTGTCATCCTCATGGACACTGATGGTTTTTCTCCTTTTCCTTCATTTCACAGAGCCTGTGAAACACTGTGTTCAATGGTTGTGTACTTGAAGTTCTTGTGTGTGCTTGTTTTTTCCAGATAATATGACTTATCATAGTGCATTACCATAACTTTTTACTATTTCCTTTATTACACAACATTTTGCAAAATTCATGAATGAATAATCATTAGTTCTAAGAAATGTGATTGTTGAAGGTGTTGTTCCTGCCTAGGAGAATCCCAAAAAACTGGAATATGAATTTATCCTAACCCAAAGCTCTTTTATCCTAATTTCCTAGTGAAATCCAGCTGACGTGGGCAGATGCATCGATTTAAGTTGAAAGAGCATTGTACTGGCATGAAGTGTTTTGGGATGGGAACTGAGAAGAGAAAATTCCAGTTGAAATGTCACAGGAAAGTTGGGGAGAAAAAAGATCCACTGACCAAACCTGGAATGAGCACAGCCCTTTGCAGCAGGCAGGGCTGGTAAGCCCTGCAAAAAGTGATTTGTTAAGGTTTGGGTGTGTTTCTGTGATGCAGATACTGGAAGGAATTTTTATGGGATCTGGCCCTGGAATTGAGAAGATTAAATAGCAAAGGAAAAACCAATGTGCCATTTGTAACTGATAGCGCACAGAGATGATAGTTCTGGTAGGAACTGGAATTTGAGTCCCAGTTGCACTAGCCAGCCATTTCTAACCATCTGTAACAGCAACAGCCTGGGAGTAAGGGCTGGGGAAATAAGCTGCAGCAGTCCTGCATTTCTTCATGGCTTCAGGAAGGATGTCCCACGGTGGGAAAATGGGACACAGCCCCTTGAGTTGTGATTTTTTTGTTTTTGAAGCCATCAGTCCAAGTGTCAGAATTGATCCATGTGTGTTGGAATGGAGGTGCCAAAGGGAAGGTCAGAGTGCACTGCCAAGCCCAGATGGAAAGTGCCTGGGACAGCAAACAAATCACCAAAAGCTTTGTACAGCACTGCAGCCCACGCTGCTGCCGGGGTGCAGCAACACCCTGTGCATCATGTGCTGCCATGGAGTGTTGATCTGTGTTCCATCAGCAGGCTTTGAGCTTTTTTCTATTGGATTTAACCCAAAATACAGCAATGCTGTGGTCAGGCTTTCAGGAGAGAATAAAGGAGATGTTGAAGGGGTTTAAGCACGGAACTGGAAGTCAGTTCAAGGTGCAGCCCTGTGTCCTGGTAATTCAAGGTATTTTCTGGACTCAATTCACATCTTGGCTGTGCTCTCTTTCTGCCCTGTGCATCATGATCTTGGAGTGTGATGGGACTCAGTTAATTTACAGGTGTTTGGAGAAGCACCTGTAGCCCAAGATGGAAGATGGTGCAGGACAATTGCTTCTTGCACTTTGTGTGTGCACTAGCTGTGAGCTTGAATTTTGCTGTCAAAATGGACCCTTGAACTGGTTTTTGGTGCTGTCTCTAGGTCCCACCAACATAAAGAAATCAGAGTGTCAGAGAGAGAGAATCAGGGACCAGTTCCACTGCATTCCCCTGGGCACTGGGTGGTGTCATCTAAGCCAGAAATGCTGGGATTTGTAAAGGCTGCTGCCAAGACTCTGGGAACTGTAAAGGTGCTTCCAAGATTTTCTGACTTGTCTAAGGATCTCAGTGAAATGACTCAGGCAGTGACACACAGCTTCCCAGAGCAAGGAGAGCCCTTTGTCTGACACCACAGGGAGCTGCAGGGGATGCAGTGATGCTGCAGCTGGTGTGACAGGGCTGCAGGGATGGCAGCACTGGTCCCTGCTGAGCCTGGGCTTTTCCTCTCTCCCAGACCTACGGCAGCTCCGGGCAGGGAGCAGCAAACCTGCGGGATGCCTTTCCTGTTGGATAACTTGCATTTAGAGTCGGGCCATTGCCCTGCTGGAGAAGGTGGTGGGAGGAGGGAAGGGACGCCAGGCCTGCAAATTAGCATCAAAGGCTTGGTGCGAGGTTTATGGGGACATTTACTAGTGTTGTTTTCATTATTTACACCAGTCTTGGTTCTAGGAGTTCTCATTAAAAGCGTAATAAATGTAAAAATATTTTACAGGCCAATAAAAGCTCCAAAGCAAAAATAGCTTTATATAGTGTGATTTTTTTTCTTTTGCAAAATACTGTGTGGTATCATCTCGAATCTGCTGATTGAGATGGGATGAGAGAAGCCCCTTCATTCTGATTCAGTGCAAGGGGACAAGATGGGGATCAGGATTATTTTCCAGACAATTAATTTGTCAGGTAATGGTCTCCTGACTCTCAGTCACTGACTTTGGTGAGAACACATTAGGCCAAATATAAATATTTTCCTTTTTTGTTTTCCTGTGGAAAAGACAGAAAGACAGATAATTCATATTATTGTTTAAAAAACAACATGAAATGTATTCAGAAAAGCACCGGAATGAGACTGACAAAGAGAAAAGACATTAATGTTTTCAAGTTCCTCTATAAAATACTTTTGCATAAACATGCTGTATGTAGTCAGATCTAGCCTATAGTTTCTGTAAGTATGTTAAACAAGGAAAGAGATTTTTGCCAAATCCTCTGTAAGGTTTGGGATGTGCAGTCCTCTGCAGAAGGACAGAACTAAAATGAGGGAACACTTTGGAATGAACTCAGCTTGGAGGCAATCCAAAAATCTTGTGGAATGGGTGGAGACGAAAAAAAAATGAATTTAACCATTAAATCATCCAGCAACTTGGTATCTGTGACATTTATCTTGTCTCAAAAATAATAATGTTCCAACGTCTTAATGACATCTAAACATCTTTGATCACAGAGCAGACAAATTGGTCCAAAAATGATAGATCTGTCTGTCTCACCCGGGTTATCCCAATAAATACTGAGTCAGCTTTGCAAAAGGAGTGGTTGTCAGAAGTGTGGAATGAACATAGATGTGCTTGACCTAAAAGAAGCTGGAGGTGTCAGCTGCAGCAGCCTGTGGACCTCCTTGCTAGAAAGCCAATTTATGATTCCTGGTTTTTAGACTCTGGCATCTGCAAATGCTCTAAATATTTCTTTTTTTTCAGCTGGGCTGTAAAAGTTGCTCTCATAATTTTGCATGAACAATGATTTTTGCTCATGCAGGGTTTTGCTCCCAATTTTTTTTTACATGTCAAAAAACTAACCCTGTACTTGGAGAGAGGGAATATGGAGGAAACTCATTTCTCCTAGAAGGAGCCTCTGCCTTTTCCCCTGCATGCTGACTGAGCTGACCTGTGGCCAGCATTAAGGGGGCATTATCTCACAAGCACCAGAAATGTGCCAGTCACCACAAAGACCAATAGTGGCATGACCAGCTCAATGCCATTTTTGAAATCCGGTTTGAGAACTGAGTGATGCCAGGCAAAACCACTAAAATATTTGCATCCCATCTGGCAGGTATGAGCAGAAAGCTCAGGAAGACAGTGCAATTACACTACAGATTAATTTGGGCTTTCAACCTAAATATTCCACTGCTGGCTTTTTTTTGTGAATGTCTGTGACCAGAGTTGAGTTTCTCTGTGAGGCTACTTCAAGGGGAGGCACAAACCAGCCAAAAGTCACACAACATTTTCTAAGCAAGGAATAAATTTAGATCCTTGCCTTTTCTTTTTCTTACTTAAATGTTGGAAAGAAATGTGGGGCTCGGAATGGGATGAACACTGCAAGAAAACATGGCTGGTTTTACTGCCCTTGCTATTGTGCCCCAAGGCCACAATTAGGTCTGGAATCCCATTGTGCCAGGCATTGTCCAAACACAGAGGAAGGAACAATCCTCAACTCCAAGGTCTGCAGTATTGATTAACCTTTATTTGTTTGTGCAATTACTAGTTTATTATTATTCACAGTCATTTGCTTTAGAAGGGAAATGTTCTCAATTCAGAAATAATGAGGTATCAGTCATAGCATAAAGCCATGCTTTGCATATGGGAAACGTGGACATATTTTTCTCATTTTCTTGGGTGCCTTATTGAAATTTCAGGTTTTCAGGCAATCTTGGGGAGTTACACTCGTGGCCCATGAAAGCCCATGTGATCAGGACACAGAATTCCTGGCAGTCCCTTGGGAACCTGCACCCTAAAATAACATGCACTAAGGCCACGTGAGACAACAGCAGAGCTGGGACTAATAGGATCCCAAATCCCAAGCTGGTTCTCTTGTGGTAATACCTCTTGTTTCTGCAAAAAATGGATATTCTGTGAATACAGCTCTATAAACCACTGTCTTGCAAAATACACTTGATTTAACTTGATTGTTTGGGTAATCTGTATGTCTCTACATTGGCTGCTGGCTAAAATGCCATTTTCTTGTCCACACAGTGATCTTGGCTTTCCCATTTCACTGCTGTGGGAATCTCTTTTGCTATCTTATAATTTACAGGAAATTCAGAACTGGATGCAATCACAACTCATAATTTGAAATGCTAATCTTAGGCCTGTCACTCCAGCTGTATCACATACAGTCTGCTCTACTACACTTCAGTGTCTACCCTAATAACCATGTGAGGCTAGAAATCCAGGGATTAGCTTTCATTCCAGTTTAACTACTGATAGGTGCCTGTAGTGTTGCAAAGGACTCTTTCTCTTCTGAGGAGTTCCAAGCAACTTTGGTTTGGTTTGTTTATAAGCTGCTGAAAGTTGGTCTATCACAGTTTTTCTTAAATAGCACTACTATAAATTTGATTTAATTTAGCTGAAGAATGGTGCACTCAAGGCATCAGTGACTCTATTTCTCACTCTGTGTGTACTGCAACCTGCCTGCTGTAAATGTGTCAGACATTGGGATGCCAGGAAAAGAGGTGAATTTTCTTTCATTCAAGACCATCTGGATTCTGTGAATGGGTGGAAGACTTGGTATGAAGCAACTGCATTGTGTAGAAGATGGGAAAAACCCTGGCCCTGTTGAAACTAAGGGTAACATTTCCACTGACTTCAGTAGAACCGAGATTATCCACGATATTTTGGTTTGGGCTAATGGCATTTACATTGTCCATATAAATGCTGGCAAGGGAGGTAATTATTGTTTTTGCTTGTGTTTCTCAGTCATGTGAGTGCTCTCTCCATGTTGTGTAGGTAGGAAGGTGTAAGATCAGAATTCTGGTGGTGTTCACTTGTGTCAAAAGTGGGTAAAATTCATAGGCATATGGTCTTCTGCACAGTTAGTGCTCCTTAGTTACATGCTGGAAATCATAGTCATTTAGTTTGGAAATGATTAAGATGATTGAGTCCAAATTTGAATCTAAAGCTGCCAAGTCCACCACGAAATCATGTCCTCATGCACCACGTCTACAAATGGGATGCTTCCATAATTGTAAGCGCCTGAGGACACAAGAAGACCTGGATTGCAGACTGGAAACTCTCCTGGCAAAAATGTCTTATTTCTTTTTCATAGGAAGGTCTGGCCACTGCCCCAAAGAGGTTGGGCATGGAATGCCCATGGTGCAGGCCTGTGGTTACCCTACCTGTGGTTACCCCAGGGTGTACTACTGCACTCCAGCCACCCAGGCAGCTCCTCTCAAAGAATGAGGGACATGAGAAGCCAGGGAAACTACTCCTGCAGGTACCTTCAAGGATATTGGTGAGCAGAAAAAGGCTGTGGAGACTCAGCAGATCCCCACTCTGGCCAGAGGTCCATCTGTGGAAGGAGCTTGCAGAGGTTGCATTTCTGACCGTATATGGACTGTAAAACCTCTCCAGCTGGTTGGGAGTGGGGTTTTATATGGATGTCTTAAAATTTCAAGCACAGCACTGAGCTGAATCAGGAAAGGTTTTTCTTTGTTTGTTTGTTTGTTTGTTTTAAAAGAAATGTATTTTTTTAATACAGCTTGCACTGGGAAAGGTCTCTTGGGATAGAGAGTAGCATCTCATCTAAAGCATACAAAGACCAGGAAGCTCAACACCCTGACAGGGGCTACACTTGTCCGCCAAACCTCCTCGTTCATACACTTGCTCTGTGTGGCCTATTAGGAAACTGAAGCATTCCCTGGTGTTGTAGCTGTGTGCTGAAGATTCTCTGTATGAGAGAGTTTTCCCCAGCACATCAGACTTTCCTCAGAGTTGTTCAGAGAAAGGTTTTAGTTTTGCGTCAATTTGGAACAGGACTCCTTACTGAAGCTTGGGTTTTGGCTTTTCTTTTTTTTTTTTTTTTCCCCAAACTGAATTCTTGTTGTTCAGCCAGTCCTTGCTCTCTCAAGCCTATGGCAACCCCCAGACAGCTCTGGGACTTGGTTTTCATGCAGCATCTACCTTTTAGCATCTGGGTGCTCTTCTCTGAGCACCAGAGAAGCACCCAGAGCACCCAGAGCTCTTGTCCCTTTTATTCCAAGGCAGATAGTGAGTTTAGAAGGGATTTTTTGGGACATTTTACCAATTTGTTCCAACCCCTGATAGATTTGGAAGGACACCTTTGGCTGTGAAAAATGCTCACCCCTCTGAATCTATGCTTAATGGCTTCCTAAGTGTTTTATAAGGACTCACTGTAAATTTTTCTAGGGACTATTTTGAATGAGTACCTGAATTGCTGGTATGGATAGGTGGAAAATTTTAATGACTCTTGTGTGTGGTTTATAGCTATTTTTGTGCATATTTTCAACAACTACAATGGTTACACCCATAAACTGAAAAAAAAAAAGAAATCTCTTTCCCGTCTGCTGGCTTTTCTTGCGCCTCGTGTATATTCTTGTTTATTCTGCTGGGCTTCCAAGATGGAAGTTTGTACAAACATTTTAGAGTTTTGAAAAACAACAACTAGAGGCAAAAGAAGAAAAAAAAGAAAACAAGGAGTGGCGTGATCAGCTCTCAAGTGGGTCTGTGCATCCTTTACCATCTGGAGCTTCAAGCTGGCATTAATTTTTACGAAGTTTGGGACATGAAGAACCTCCTGTATTCTGCTCTGTAAATGAGAGTGACATGCTGTTTCTTTTATGTATATTCTTTGGAATTCATCCCCTGGCTGTATAGCTCTATGCTTCCTGAAGATTATGTACATATGAAGGAAATAATCACAGCAGAAGCCAACCAAATACCTGTGGGTGATCAGATAACCCAACCCGCTCTACAGCTTTTGAAAATCCTGAGTCAGGTGTTTGCTATCCAAAGAAGTTTCCTGAAAAAATAATTTCTGGGGTTCATGTACACAAAATAGTTCTAGCTTCCCTTCTAGTTTTTGCTGCAGAGAGGTGAGGAATCTGCAGACACACAATAAGGAGAGGTTGAAGGAAATGGGTGAGTGAAGATTCCTCCAGCTGGCACCTGTGGCTGGGAGTCTTCTCGGGAAGAAATTAAATTTTTATGTAAAGGAAAAGCAAGTGCAGCTTGTTCATCTGGTTTGCCACTTGTGGCTGATGTAGCAGTATTTTCAATGTTCATAATGAGTACAGTTAATGCTGTTTTGTATAATTCATTGATTTCCATACTATTTCTGTTGGCCACACTTCCTATGCGGGGAGCCAAGCATGCCAACTGCTTTCTAATATTAACTGTAGGTTGAAAATATAAAGATTGCCTGATTTTCTGGTTCTCCCCAACTGCAAGTAGAGGTTGGCATTAGCCAAAGATGCTGGCTTGGTTATGGTCCAGAGAACCTCACACAGGTTTTAAGGGATGCTTCACGTCTTCCATGGGCTTCATGCGGGGGAAAGGATGACTGCAGATGCCAGGATCTGTCCCTGCTGGACACAGAGGAGCAGCCACCATGTCTGTGTTGATGACCAAGGCCCCAGCTGGTGTTGAGGGCACTGACAGACCCAGGCTGCAGCAATGGTGCAAACAAAATATCTGTGTGGAGGCGAGCCACGTCCGACGGGTTGCAGCTGTCCCTCTGCCTGCTGGCCACCCCCGCCCCGCTCCAAATGTAAATCATCACCCTTTTCCCTTTTAACATAACAGTTGTGTCATTTAAAAGCTCAAAGAGCTGAGAAAAAAGTCTACTTGTTTAGAGAAACCATTAAAACAAATTATGAGCATTTAATAAATGGGGAAAACTGTCTGTTTGTCATAACACGGAATTTTTCCTTTAAATAGCCAAACAACCACCCAAAAGGTTCCTCATAGATGGGTGTGTTGGGGGATATTTCCAGGGTCAATCTGCACTGGGGTCCTTTCTGGGAGCCTTTGGCCCAAATCCCTGTGCAGATGAGTGGAGTGCTCAGGGTGGAGAAAAAGCTGTGCTGAGCTCCTTTTTGGACTGGCGATGGTGCAGGAAAATCTTCCCTGGTTTTGTGGTACCCAGACAGGCTGGCACACATTGCCTCCACCCTGGCAGTGGAGGGATGGGAGCACAATGCCCAGGTACCACATTGTGCTCAGCTCCATGGGCTGCCCTTGGCTGTTCATTGGGAGGAGGGTCTGCTTTGCATGCAAACGACATTTTTGTAAAGCTGAGATGCATCTCCTGAATAAACAGTAGCTTGGCCACTGCCTTTGGAGAGCAGTTCAGTGTTCTTCTCACTTCTCATGTGATTCGTCTTTTTTTCAAAACATTTCCTGATCCTGAGCTCTTTCCTCAGGTTGTGGGAACATTCAGGTTCGGATCTGCAGTGTGTGGGCTGGCCTCTCTCCAGTTGTTTAACAGATGATTGCTTTGGATAGGATTATCTTGGACAGGCAGAGAATTATCTCTGCAGTGCTGGGGCCGCCTTTGCCCTGGGATGGGGGAGTGACCAGACTGAGCTGTGATGCTCATGTTCTTGCTGGCAAGTGCCTCCTCCTGACAGTGTATTCAAGCTCTGGGCCTGTGATCCCATCTTTAACAGCTTTTAAGTCCCTGGTCCTTAAGAATGATTGATTACTAGTTAAACCCCCTTGTAATGATCCTCTTTACCTTTAGAGCCTTCCAAATTTTGGGAGAAAGCCTGCTGTGTTTTGCTGTTTGGTGACTCAGGAGTCTGAAGGTAATTAAGTGCTCAGCTTCTAAGTGCACAACATCTCTGTGTACGGCAGGATTGCAGCTTCACTAGTGTGAAACCTGGCTGCTGGCTCCCATCAGCTGCAGCCATGGAGAGCCACAGGGTGCCTGCAGTCGTGTTGTGGAGCAGCTCCTGGGGGCAGCAGATACTGTCTGAGCCAACCCCTCTACAAAGCAGGAGCTGCAGCATGGCAGGCTGCTCAGGGACGGCAAAACCAGATGGGCTCTGACAAGCACAAAGCTGCTGCATCCCTGACACTGTTCATCCACTTCTGATGGGGCTAAGGAATGACTTGCTGAGCGCTTGGGGCACTCCTGTCATGTGCCCTATGTGGTGGCCAGCCAGTTTACTGGAGGTATCTCAGCTTGTGGCTGGCACCCCAGCAGGGTGTTTCCATATTTCTCTGAAAGCTCTTGGAGCCTGCAGTTTTTACAAGAGAATTGGCCCAATGATGGAAGAAAATTTGTTCTGCTGTCATGATGGAATTGGGCAAAAGTGAAGGGTAAAGAAAAATCTTTTTTTGGGTCAGTCCCCATTTTGGCTGTGGATTCCAGCAACATGGCAGAGTGGGACTGTGGTGGTGTTTGTTGGAAGAGGGTGTGGAAGGTTTTGCTGGATCTTTGTAGGTATGTGAATGTGGAGATGATGATTTTTTAAAGGTTCAATTTAATTTTAATTTTTCTGTGGGATTCATAAGGAACAATGTGAAGATGAAGGTGTGAAAACAGCATTCAGCAGAGAGAGTGCTTCCATAAGGGGCAATGGCAATGTCACCACTGGGAGCTGGCACTGGTTAAGTGAATCAGTCAGGAGGAAGCACGTATGAGAAAGGCAGAATAAATTTGGTTTGTGATAAGGAAGATGGCAAAAGATATGTTCTGAACAGAATATTGGAGACGATAACAGGGGAAGAAAATCAAAGAATGAAATAAATGTTACAAGGGCAAAACAAAAACGTTTCAAAACAGGCTGAGTGTGTGGGCAAGAGTGAGATGGTTATCACAGCTAACTGCTCAATTACACATTTTATCATGGACAGATAGATCAGGTGGCTCCTCTGCAAAAGTGACAGTGCAGTGTGGACTCCTCTCCTCAGACATTGCCAAAAGCCCAAATGTCTGGCCAAAAAACATGGAGTAAAGCCCTTCTCCCTTGTATCACCCTCCTGTGAGCTGAACTGGTTCTGGACCTTCCCTGTCCAGCCAGCTTGAACCTGATATTTGAATTTGATATAAGGCAAAGTGTGGAGACAGATAAATCTGAAGGACCTTACCTAAAAAAAAAAAAGGACACTTGAGAGATGGTGACTCGAGGGCACACTGCCCTTCTGGTGCACCCTGTCCCTGGTGGGAATATTAACTCCTCTAATGAGAGAGGCACTGTGTCAGACTGTCCAGTTCAGGTTGATAACAAGTATTTTATTACCTCCCCATCACTAAGAAAAATGAAAAAAATCCTGTAGTCAGCCTTCTCAGTACTTTAATCTCAGAGTCCTCCTCAGTCAGATGTGCAGGGACTTTTCTTTGTGAATTGGAGCAAATTCTCCAGCTTCTCTCCCACAGGTTCTAATCCCTTCTTTTGTTTCACCATGTGGTTGTGCAAGCAGTTCCCTTGAGAACAGGGCTGTATAACAGGGCCAGGAATATATAATTAAATCAGAAATTTGGCACTAATAAGTGATCTTATCACTTTGTTGGGCTTTTTTCAGGGCTTTGTGTGATATTCTAGGCTGCTCATTTGAAGTTATTTAATTACAAGGTCCCCACAATAGAGCCAGGGCCTTGGATGGTAGTTTTTTAAATCTTGTTTTACATTTTTTTTTTTATTATACCATGTGTTATGGTGCTTTGTGCACCAGGTGACCTAGGAGGGGCTGACAACCCTTCAGGACTGTCACTGACAAAGCTGACTCTGCAGATTGTTTTTGCTATGAGTAATTACTGAGGAGGAACTTCTCTTCAAGCCCCAACAAAGTGGTTGAACCCTAGAACATACGTTGCCATCAAGCCAAGGGTTGGAGCCCACTGGGGACTGTACCCTGCTAGGGGCAATAAAGTAGGAACAAAGTCAAATCTTGTTAGAAGTCCCATTCCCAGTGAGTTTTCCTGTGCTCTGTGCTGCTCAAAGCACTGCCCCTTCTCTTGCTGTCTGTGGGAGGTGGAGGTGTGCAGCTCTGTGACCTCCGTGGGGCGGGACTGTTGCCCAACACAGAATTTTCCATGGGTTGAACCTCTCCATTGTTCAGCTCCGGGGGTGATGAAGTATCAGGGTGCAGCCCTCACCCCTGAGAAGCCTCAGGGCCTGAGTTGACTAGGTGTGAAGTTGTTTGAGTACTTCAAGATGAAGATAAGATATGGAGATTTAAAAAAACTCTATTAGAAACCTGCCATCTATTGAAGTGCATTCTAGGTAATGGGTAAGTGTGTTCAGGATGGAGCTAAAATGGATAGAAAAACAGTGTTGTAAAAGTCCCTCCTCTAGACTGTCTTCAAATCACTCAAGCTCCTCTCCTCATTTTTCAGTACACAAATAATTTTGACAACTAACCTGAATCTCCTCCCCCAAAAATGTGCAATAAGGCTGGGAACAATGTGAGACATGAGTGCAATAACACACAGACAGGCTCTGGCGTGGTGTGGTGCTGTGATTGCGTGGTGGAACGGCAGCATGTGCAACATGGGCCTTTCAAAATGCCAACACATGTTTTGGTTTGTGTTTTTGTTGTTTGATGTTGTTGTTTTGTTTTGGTTTGGTTTTTTCCCCCAGAAGAATATTTTTCTAACTCTCATGTCCTTTCCTGCTGCTGGTTCACTGAGGAGATGAGAGCTGGGCTGCCACAAGCAGGGTGACAGGTGGGGATGGTTTGGTTTCAGCCTCAGGGAAGACTGGAAGGAGCCATCAGTCATCAGGGAGCATCCAGGCTGCAGCCATGGATCCCTGCTGGATAGCATTTTCCTAAATGCAGCCAAGCTGTATTTCCCCTTCTGTTACTCTTTTGCCCCATGAAATGTCAGACAACACTCCATATCTGAAGTTCCAAGCTTTCAAACATTACACAATCTGAGATGGAAATGGGCTTTTAAAACTGTTTGCTTGAAAAAGTTTCAATCTCAGCAAAAACTGCCCCTGGGAAGCCCTTCCCCCTCTTTAAACAGCAAAACTGAACTTCAGCAATATCCCTGGGCATGACAGTGGAAACCCCTCTGCTTTTCCATTGGCCATGTGGCTTGGGGTAAAAACCTCTCTGCTGGTTTAATTCATCAATGAGAACCTGCTGATTGATGTCCTACAACTGGCCTGGCACAGTTTGCTGCACACCTGAGCCTGGAGCTGATCCAGGAGCTCCATCCCCTCACTATGCTCAGGCAGAAACCCCTGAATCTGAAAGTCAGATGTGAATGAAATAGTAAGTGAACTGACACTAACATACTCTTCCAGTGTCATTTTCAGGTCCCATTTTGTTGCTTTTCTGCCCACTTGGAATGCTGCTCCATTTACTAACTTCTTATTTGCTTTCTTTCCAGCTTGCTTACCTATCATCACTAATTACAGAACAAACAATGGTGGTAATACAGTAATGAATAGCAACCTTTTGGTGTTTTTCTCTTTTGTGTGTAGGTGCACCTGGTTCAAATATTTAAGATAAATGGGAGTGACTTTCCAATTCTCCTTTCCTTTGCCTAGCAGCACAATTTCTATCAGTCAATTTTGGGACAGTACGAGCAGGCAGCAGGAGGTTATGCCAGGTAGGCAGAAGGAAAGGGTGTTCTGAGATCTGTAAACATAAAATTCAAGGATTGCTGCCCAGCAGCATCCCTCCCACTTTTAATATTTATTTCCCCCTTGATTTTGTGCTGACATTATTCTTTTTGGTTCTTAGAGATCCTGTTGGCATGGAGTGATACTGAAACTCCTTACAGCAAGCCTTAATGTGACCCCAAAATCACAATTTCTCCACCAATTCAGAAAAAGGAGAAATTTATAAGAGAAAATAAACCATTCCTGTACAAGTGCCTTAATGCAACACTTGGGTTAAATACAAGCACAGCTCCATTGATTCCCTGCTCTGCACCCACATAAAAGGATCTCTTCCATCTAGATTTGGGATTACAATGGAACAACAAGCAATCTAAATCCACTATTAAGTACACCAATAAAAACACCTCACCACTGAAGCTCAAGCAAGCCTTAAAATGTACCTGGAAATAGGAAATTGCCTATTATAAGTGAAATAGATGTTGATATAAAGCTTTTAATTAAAATGGAATTACAGTTTCAGCTAATCTTTCTATTTCCTTTCATTATTTTATGAGGCTGGGCAGAGACATGTCCCTGTCTGCACTGGGAATGGCTCTGACTGGGCACCAGCTTCCACCTTGGACAAATCCAGCCCTCTGAAAGATATTTTGACCAATATGATGCAGTTCAGAAGAACAGTTTGTTTTTAGTTAATACCCATAATTGTTTATTTTTTAAAAAATCCACTTCTGCTTTGCTGATACTCAGGTTCTCCATCCTTTGGAGCTGCAAACACTTCTGAAAAGCAGGTGTACAATTCTACTACCCATCTCCTTGCAGGAAGACATGATCTACTTAATGAAAACAATCGTCAAGTCACCCATTGAACTGGTTTGGTGTTATTTTAGTGTAGTGATAACTAGTTGTGCTCTGGGATAAACCAAGAGTCACTTCTTGAGGTTGCAGGCATCCATTATTTAAGAGACTGAAATGGATCACTCTCTGTCTATTCAAATGGATCATTAAAATATTGCTAACTCTAGAAATAATAAAATCATTTAAATTTGGCCTCAGAAAAATGGGAATTTGACTCAAAGGTCCTCCAGTAGTAGCAGGAAGGTGTTTATACCTTGTCTTTTCATTCCTGAGCCTTCAGCTTAGAATCAGGATGGATTTTTCTGCAGCTCACTATGCCTTTGGAGAAAGGGAGTTTGAGCTAATTGCCTCTCTATGTGTCTCCAGCAGCTGAACTTTTAAGAGTAATGTTCAAAATGTGTTACCAAAATTTATATATTTCCTCGATGTAGTCTCCCAGTGGACAGATTCAGGGTGCTCATCCTTTTGTGTCAGACTCTCAGTTTGCAGTATCCACGTTCATTCCCAGTATCTGTGATGTATAATCGAAGGAGCACGTCTGATTTATCTATACCAAAGCCCCTGTTACTGACTCTGCATGCCCTGTTCTCATGTCTGTATTTTTACTGGTGTGAGCCTATGAAGTGCAAGTCCAGCTGCTGCTGGAGCTGTGGAACAATGAAGTAACTTCCAGAATCCTGTGTTTGCATGAGACATGGTGAGATGCTGAGCTATGCCAGGGGAATGCCTGGGATGAGGGGTTATCCTGAACCTGACAAGGGCATGCTGAGGCTGGGCTGGAGGAAAGCCATGTGAGTGCAGAAGGAAGGACACGCTTTAATTGCAGCCATTCACCTGCACACCAGGAGCAGGAAACGTGCATCATCCTCAGGTCACAGTTCTGCCTTGCAGGAACAGCTTTCATCACCTGGCCCCAGTGCTTCCCCAAGAGTTAAAAGCATTGACCTGCTGGCACATGTCTGCAGCCTCCAGAGGTGAAGGGAAGACCAGGGTGGGGTGGAGACACCCGCTGCCCTTGCCATTGCAGTGTTCCACAGGGCATGGCACCGGCCAGGGCTCCTCACCCCCACACTGCTTGTTGGTGCTGCTGGAGGAGGGTGCACAGGCTGTGCACTCCATGGGTGCTCCCCTGCACCTGCTGGGTCCCGTGAGAGCTGCCCTGATGTCCGACCTTCCCTGGTGCTCCATTGGTGAGAGATCATGGCTGTGATGGTGCACTTACCTGGTGCACAAGAAGGAGGGGGTCCTCTGCATTTGGAGGAGGAAGTCCTTGTCTGCAGCTCCTAAACTTCATCTGGGTGTGGGATTGGACCTCAGGGTGCTCCTCTCCCATGTGAGAGGCTGTCAGGCTGGGTGCTGCAGGGGCAACGTGTGCAGGAATCTTCTCTGCAGATGCTGACACAGTTTACGTCTGAGATAAGCTCTGAGCTGCAAATGCACAGAGAGGAGCAGAGAGCTTCTGGGAATTTTAGACATCTGGAGAACTTTAATGTAGAAAACACAGATGTTTATAGATGCTTTCTACAGAGTCATGAAGGTTTGAAGATCATAATTTCGTGCTTGGGCATCTAAGTCCTTTTGCAGATTTCCTGGCTCCACAGCTTCTGCAATGGCAGAGGAATGACTTGGATTAGGGAAGCATGCAAGCTTCTCAGGATAAATGAGCTTACTACATCCAAATGAAATGAATCTGTCTCTGTCTCACTTTTCTCTTAATTAAAATTAATATATTAATAATTATAAAGGTGTTGGAAAGATCATTAATGTGTGGCCAAAGTCTCAGACTTTTGTGTGAAGTTGCATAGGAGTTCAAAGCATTATTACTGTCAGTTTATCACTCATTACAATAATCCAATTAATTAATGTTCTTTTTTAGTGTTGAATGGCGGGTATTCTATGTTTAATATTGAATAATTATAGCCACAGTACATCCCTTGTTATTTGCACAAGAGAAGTTCTCACCATTCTCACCAGTAGGACAAATAAAATAATAATGGGATATTCCAACAAGAGGCAACGTGTGCAACTTCCTTGATCTGGATAAATTACTCTGATCAAAAAACCCCCTCCAACAATTCCAGTGAGCAGTGGGAGGAGAAAAGTAGGGAAGACAAAGCCTGTTTCCAAATGAGAACTTGGAGTTCATGCTATCCCTTTGCCATTTTGTTAAACGCTGCCTTTTGCTTTGAAAAGAGACTTAGATAGGATATGTTCAAAATACTACCCATTAATTAGGTAAATACTCTAAGCTCTCTTTTCCTCCCAAGTCCAGGGGAGCTGAGAGCCACAGCCTCCCTGCACATGGTGAGAGGTGATTTACTGTAGCCCCAACATAACAGGTATTTTCTGGGGCTGCAGCACACAGACACGCCATTGATAATTCTGCTTTTGTTTTGATTGCTTCCAACTGCAGAATGAGGGAGACTTAATTGGCAGAAATTACCTCATTCCTGGCTTGATTAAGGCCTCCATATGTGTTTTATAAATAGTCTTTTCAATTGTTTTATCACTTGGAGGTTTCAGCAGACTAAATATGATTTGTGGTGTTTTACCTCTTTCCCCAAGTGGGAGCCACTTCTGACCATCTGCCCTGCCCGTGGCTGTGGGCACTGGTGAGTGGAGGTGTCTGGGCATCCTCCAACCCTCCCTGGGGTGTTTGCCCAGCCCAGGGCTCAGCTGAGAGTAGGGTCTCCATGGGGTTTGTGTAGGGCAGTTGGCAGCACCCACCCCATCCCCGGGGCATGACTGAACAGGGCTGTGTGTTCTCTGTGCTGCTCTCTGTGTCAGGCTCCTTCATGGCAGGGCCAGGGCTTGCCCTGACAGCGCCCGTGGGCAATGCTTGCATTGGCTGCTGGCTGAATTCCTCTGCTCCCTTTCTTATTGTATTATAATAAAGGAATAAAGCAAATATATATATATATATATATATATATATATATATATATATATATCAGACTTTCATAACTATTTGGGCTGCAGTGAACAGCCTCCTGCAGCTTTGGGAAAGGCTCTTGGAGGGAACACCAAGGGACATCTCCATCCCATAGAGCTGCTGGATTATCCCCCTTCACGTCTGAGGGAAGTGGCCAAAGATAAGCTTCATCATGGGATCTTGCCTTCCGTTTAGTCCTGTCGTATATCATGTCATGTCATGTCATATCATCAAAGGTTTTGTGTTGGGAGAGACCTTAACACTTATCTTATTCCAACTTCCATAGGGAGAGACAGCTTTCATTGTCCCAGGTTGCTCCAAGCCCCATCCAGCCTGGCCTTGAACACTTCCAGGGATGGGGCAGCCACAGCTTCTCTGGGCAACCTCTGCCAGAGTCCCACCAGCCTCACAATTTCTTCCTAATAGAAATAATAGTAATAATAGTAATAATAATCATAGTCCTCCCAAATCCACCCAGTGTGAATTAAAAGTCAGACATGGAAAGATGAATGATTGGATGATGCACAGCCTGGTGCTGAGCTTTGAAACCTGGAATAATGCTTTTAAAAGAGTTTTGTAGGCAAACAGCAATGGAAAAAAAAAAAAAGAATAGAAATAAAATCAAGGCATTGTGTGCCAAATACACTGCTTACTCCACTCCATATTATTCCAAGTCTCTTTATAAGAGAGACTTAAATACAGCTACTTTGTTTTCAAGTAGCTGTATTGCTTAATCCAAGCTTTCTGAAATAATGAGATTGGCTTAAAACTAGAGCTGAAAATGTTTTATATCAGGTTCTTTTATTTGCTCTCATTAGGCTGAACATTTTGCCTCATGTGCCTTTCAGGAAGGCTGGATATGTGCTAAAGAAAAAAAAAAAAGAAAGCTTAAATTGTTGGGTTAAAAATTGATCCAAGCTCTAAATCACCAGTAAATGCAGATGACTCATGATAAAATGATGAGAATTGAAAATACTGTTAGACACTTAGAGAGATAAGGAGAAGAGGCATATTTAGTGGGATTCCTCTGTCTTAGCATTTGGTATTCTGAAGTGTCTAGAGAGAAACATGCTGATTTCCTTGGATTACTTGGTCATGGTTCACTGAGTTTGGGTTTTCTTTCCTTTCTTTTTTTTGCTGCTAATTCAGTAACAGTGAATATTCTTGTGAATGAATTCATGCAGCTAAGCACATTTTAGAAGAGAAAGATATCTTTTCTAACAAAGATAATTTCCTATCTGAAGTGCAGGGAAAAAAAATCCCAAAGGAAAAAAGTTGTATTTATGTAATTGTTAGTTCTGACTTTTTTTAAAAAAAATAGTGAAAAAAATTTGGCCTGAAACAGCTGTATGCAAAATTCCAAATAACAGAATTTGGGGGTTTGTGCCAGATTGGCTGCTGCTCAATGAGAAATCTGGAATTCAAAACCAGCACATGAAGCAGCCAGGGAGGCTGAGGGAGGATTCGGATGGGTGCAGGACAGACGTTTCTGCTTTTCATCCACAGGATGCTTCAGATAATAAAAATGAGGTCTCCATCCTCCTCCAGCTCTGTTGTAGAAGGTGCTTCTCCTGTCACAACTCACACCCCATTTCTTTTGGAAATGGGGGATCCATAGGGAGGATTAATGTAGATGAGGGCATTCTACAGAAGCCACACATAGAGGGGCAGCACATGTGGTTTAACTTCTCTCCTCCCTGGGAAAACCCATCAGTGCAGGACAGCCTGACAGACAGGCTTCTGCTCAGGGTCACCTGAAGGACTGCTCAGGTGACACAGCCAAAACAGAGCCATTGCTGTGTAAGGCAGTCAGTGTCCCAGTCAGTGGCAGTGACAGGGGACATGGGAGGGAAGGGTTTCCCTGATGGAGCAGGCAGAGGCTCTGCAGCCCCGTTCTCCTTGTGCTTCTTGGAACAAGGAATGCAGGGGGCAGCCACTGGCATTGAAAGAGATCTTTCCTTTGTGGCTGGTGGGGAGAGAGTCCCTGTGCTATTTCTGTGCTGATGGCATAGCCACAGGAAGATTATTTGGGTTTTGTGTCCCCATCCTTTAAAGGAGTGTCACTGTGTGAAAACTCAGGGTCCATGTGTGACCAGAAAGGTTTTGATTTGAGATGAAATGAGACATGCTCCTGCCCTGCTGAGGTGGGAAGGGAAAAACATCTAGAGAAACTTCTGCTTTTGCCTCTTTTGGAAGTTACAACAGTAGCTTCCCAGCAAATATTTTAGGGTGATGTTTGAGCCTTGTGCTTTCCTGGAGCGGATTTCCGGACACCACCAGAGTCCCAGCTCAAATTTTGCCTCTGCATAGCAGGAGTTGGTGCCAGGGTGAGTAAGGGAACTCTTCTATTGAAAACCCCATGGACACAGACCTTCACAGATGGTCTTTCACTGAGGACTGAAGCAATCTGCTGCTGTTTCCAAGCTGGCCTCTCAGTTCTCCCCTGGATGCTCAGCCAGGGAAGCACAGGTTCTCCTGGGCCAGGCCAGATGGGTGTTTGCAGTGTGTGTTGAGGACATGTCCTTTGGGGACAATCTGAGTGAAAAACTCCCTGGAAGTGCCAGTCCTCAGCAGTGCAGGGAGGTGGGGGCTGCTGGCTCGAGGGGCACAAGGGCTCAGCTCTGGCTGCCCCAGAGCTCCTCTGCTGCTCCCCAGTCTGTCCAAATACTGACCATCCTTTTCCACTTGCCAAAAGTTGAGTGCTGGGGAAAGGTAAGGACTTTTGATTAATGCTTGCTGGACAACTCTCATGCCTGTCCCATGTGGATAGGAGAAATATTTTTCCTCTCTCCTGCCCTTTGTATTGGAGCCACTCTTTATTCAGCAGATTTCTCGGGAGAAATCTGGAGAGAGGGAGTGTGCCTTCCAGAGATGTGAGCTGAATAACAATCATGAAATCCCCCCCTCGCATCAACTTCTGCTCCTGCTCCTGCTGTTCCATATTCTCTGTGGCAGAAACATTGGAAACAGATTTTCTGGGTGCAGAAAAAAGAAAATCTGAACAGCCATCAAGATGCCAAACAACAGAACATATTTTCCTTGCACAGATAACATTTCTGATGTCGTTAACGAACACCCAGGTTTCCCTGAAACCTCTAACCATTGTGGAGTTTTTATAATAATGTTTGCATTAGGCTTCTGCTAGGCTCAGGCTTTTGGAATTATATTTGAGCTTCCTTAGCTTTCAGCACCATTAAGCATATTTTAAAAACACATTAAAAGAAATATGTCAACTTGGTTTAGGCCGAAAGTTACGTTCAGAGAAGAAAATCAGGAACAAGAAAGTTTCACATAATACAAATGAAGTGGGTGTGTTTTTATTAAAGGAAAAAAATAAAGAAAATATATTATTCCAAATTTTTTTCCTGTAGACTGGGCAACTCAAACACATGAACTTCATGCTTGTGAATGAGGAAAATTAAGTGAGCAGAACCCAAATTTCTCCAGGGGATGTGAAACAAAACTCCTTGGTTTGGGGAAACAAAATGAAACAGGAACACCAAATGCAAAAATATGTTAAATAGCACCAGAAGCATCTGCAAGTTTAAACAGAAACATGTAACTGAAACATGGATTGTTTCCCTGGAAGAGAATGTAGGAAATTTTTCCTTTTACTTTGGTGTTTCCATAATTTAAAAGAACAGACCCTTCCCAAACTCCAGTCCATAATTTTCAACCTCCAGGGATCATTACTGAAAGGCCCAAATTCTCAGTCCTTGCTCTGCAGGAAGATTACTAAAACAAGTCTCTGCTCCTTTTTCTGCCTTCCATTTCTCTGCAGAATCTTGCATGCATTGCTTCGAAGAAGGAGGTACATGAGTTTTGGGAGACCTGGGTGCACCTGGGAGACTCTTGGGACAGCGTGATGTCTTAGGTGGTTGGGGTTGTCCTCCCACCAGGTGCTTCACCATTGATGTCTCCTCAGTCAGAAAGGTTTTGTGGGAAAAGCCATGTGTTTTCCACCACTCCTTGTTGCAATGGGTAGTCATGACAGAAGAAGGGGCAATGCTGATGACATTAATAATGGCACAAAGTCTCCGAGAAGGCATTTAGAAGCCTTGCAGCATAATCATAGAAGCACAGACTGGTTTGGATTGGAAGGGAAAGACCACCCAACTCCAACCCCCTGCTGTGAGAAGAGACATCTTCCACAAGACCAGGTTTTTCCAAGCTCCCTGGACTTGAATAATTCCAGGGATAATGAGCCCATGCCCTCTTAAAGGCAAATCCTCCTTGAAAACGGTGATGTGCCTTTGTGTGGTTGCCCTTTACCTGAGTTGTTCTTTGAGTCTAGCAACAACTAATGTAATAATCAACAAAAATGTGCAGTGTTGCTCCACTCTCCACAATGCCACTGTTTTTCTGTTGGCTTCAACACTAGCTGAGTCTTCTTTTTGAACTACTGTGTAAAGCAGAAAGACAAGATGTGACCATCCAGCCCAACCAATAGTTTTCATCTGCCTCTGATTTCTGTAACGGGTGCAGTCAACACCTCCCTGTTTGCTGCCCTTGTATATGGCTTAATATGGAAAACACAACAGGG
This sequence comes from Acrocephalus scirpaceus scirpaceus, assembly GCA_910950805.1. Classification (NCBI taxonomy): domain Eukaryota; kingdom Metazoa; phylum Chordata; class Aves; order Passeriformes; family Sylviidae; genus Acrocephalus; species Acrocephalus scirpaceus. The sequence continues at coordinate 9,135,943 of OU383785.1, forward strand.
GCTGCTGAGCTGTGTGTGCTACCATGTATGGGGAAAAGGACTTCCCCAAAGCAGAGGCATAAATTCTGCTTTCTGCTTATGTGAATAATAAAATGGTAATATGAACCTCTGTTCTCTCCCTGTTTGGGTCAACAGTATAGGAATGCCCAGTTATGAATAGCAGAAAATGTGCTTTTAAGCAGATAAGGAGAACAGCAGTTTACATTGATTTAGATGAATAGCAGATTTTTCCAGGCAGAAGACTCTGCAGCTGGAAAATTGCATTGAGTGTATCAGAAAGGCAAGAATAAAATAATTAAAAAGAAAGCAATATCTTTTAGACCTCTAAAATATTTTTCTAATGCATCTATCTATCTATGCATTTATCTAATAATAAAAATTCCAGACAAGTTTTTATATTTTATTATTGTTAATATAATAGTCAAAATATAATAGCCAAAGCACAATACAATATAATGTAATTTAATGTTATATAGTAAATATATCACATATAGTAATTACTTGTCTATAGTGTGTGGTTTGTTATAACAATATATTGCATATTATCAACCTATAGCTAATTAATAATATACATACTGATGTTGCTGGAAAAAGATAAAGCTGGCAAAATCCCTCTCATAATAATGTTTGAAAATAATTCAGAATTAGCACAAAATGATTTTGCTAAGCTCTGTTTAGAAACCTGGCATGACCAGGGCATGCATATTAAATCAGTACAATGGGAATGACGGAGATTGGGAAAACTGATTATGGTACTGCTTGCTTGGGTTTCTACATGCACCCTTCCTCAGTCCTAGGGAAAGGGACCCAGGGTGGGTGGGGACCCTGGATGGCTCAGTCAGATGGATGGATCAGTGTGGATGGGTCAACCTGCTGCTGTTATTTCCCAATTTGCTTTTGAAATTTGAAATGTCTTTTTCTGTTTTTTAAACCCTGGTTATAAAAAAAAAAAAAACAAAACCAAAAAAAAACCCAACAAAAAAACCAAGAAGGAAAGAGAACTCTTCCCTTCCTCAGTGATGCCCTGACCAAGGACAGGGAGAATGAGCCCTCAGCATCTGCAGATCCACAAACGCTGCTTGAGGGGCCAAGAAATGCAAAATTATAAAAAGGGAAGGTATTTTCTTAAGGATAAGAAAATCATGCATCTTCACAGTGATGATCTTCTTGGAATTTTATTTTAGTACTTTAAATAGCTTGATCTGAATTTTTATCCAAATAATTATTCTGGTATATACATCTACCTGCCAAGATGCACCAAAGGAGAGGGGTTTTGTATGAAGCTGCCACATTAGGGACCTTCTTCCTTAAAGAACTTAAATGTATCCATTCCCTTGTGTTTACACAACAGACACTAACAGCTCCAAGGGGTTTTGAGAGGTGATCAGGAGCGTGCTTTCTGCTGTAAAAGCTCCCTAAATATGTGTTTACCTAATTCAGGCTTTGAGCACCACTCAGGAGTGTGCCTGTGACCAGCTCTGGGGCGTCAGGCCCTGCGGTGTGTCCAACACTGGGTCCCTCCCCTCCTGATGGCACTGTCTGGGAAGGATGTCCCCAGCAGCACCTGGTCTAGTGGAAGGTGCCCCTGTCAGCAGGGTTGAAAGGAGATGATGTTTAAAGTCCCTCTGAATCCAAACCATTTTATGATTCTGTGATTCTAATTCTACAGCTGTGCTGGACCTGGCTGTGGCAGTTCCCAAATCCCTGCAGTGCCAGCAGTGGGTGGCTTCACCAGCCAAACAGGCTTGGAGACTTTTTTCCATTTCACATCTAACCTCACTAGAGATGGATCCTGAAGGATTTATAGGTTCACCTTGGGAAAAATTTGACCTCAACCTTCAGAAGTGGCTTTCTTTGCTAAATGTCAGCGTCTTTAAGAACTGGAGTAATTTCCTATTGTGGGGCTGATTTTCTCTCAGAATTGTCCCAAGTAAGCCTTGATGGTTGGATTTGGACAGAAGCCATCAAACCAGAAGTATGGGGATTTTTAGCCTGTTTGTGTGAGTGCAAAGGGTGTGTCTGTCTGAGGTTAGGGGGCAAATCCAGCTCCTTGGTCACACAGGGACAGGTTTCTGTTCATGGTCCCTTAGAGTTGAAAAGAGTGGGCAGCATCATGTGGGCCACTAGGGAAGATGCTGAACTGAGATGACAAACTTTGGTGAAGTGACACTGAATGACCACCTGTATCACATACAAATATAACACACATCCAGATCATACAGAAATTAATTTTCTGCTAATTTCCAACTTTTGCCCAGGCTTGTTCTGTGTAACTAAAATCCAGAGTTAACACCTCACTGCAGACTATAAAATAATCTTTGGTGTGACCTTTATTGAGGACGCTGTTCTGTAGGAAAAGATGTATTCAGCAGCCAAGTGGTTAAATCAAAATAACAAGGGCTATTTATCTAGTAGCTTTCCATGGCTATACTCAAGGGGGGCATATCTACCTATTTGTCAAGTCATTGACAATAGCCCATTTCTTTCTTCCTACCCATATGCTTTATTAAAGAAACACTTGACCTACCTGTCACATCAAACTGCTTCCTTTATCCAAAACAGAATAATATAGACATTTCCCTTAAGGGAATCCTGATGCAAATATATAAGGACAGGTTGCCAATTTGTTGAGCGTATTAGGGTACAGAAAACTGTCAAGGGAAACAGCTGTAATACAGACTGTTCTAACAAGCTCATTTTTTCTTTTTTTTCTGTGGTACTTTTGGTCTCCCTTTAGTTTATATTAGACGATTTGTATGTTACAATTTTTATGGACAGCTGTCAACTGCAACTCATCTTTTTCATTTTGAAAAAAAAGGAAACCTTCAGATTCCTGGCCAAGTCAGATCTATTGTTTGGTCTTTCACAATAACTCTTACAAAACCTTCAGCTGCACATAGCTGAGAAGAAAGTTATGGGATAGAGGATAGGAAAAAAAAGTAAAGCTGTTTAAAGATGGAGAAGGTTCTGACTGTGATTTGAAAGGCATGTATTTTCATGTGAAGCCACTTGAACACATGATGACACTTCCCACTCTCACCTGTCTGTTTCTGTGCTGCAGAGAAGAATCTGTCTTGCCCTGGATGAATGCTTTGGTTTCAAATATGAAATGACACAGAAAGGTTCAAATGTGGCATTTTGCACAAGCAAGCTTTTCTGTGGCTGAGGGCTGGCAGTGAGAGCCAAACTGCAGGAATTCAGGCTTCCTTGTGGCATGCTGATTAACCGTGAGCCACTCTGTCCCCAGCACTGGTTTTTGTTCACAGGTCCAAAACACTCCCGGCTTCCCAGCAAGGTGGTTTGGTGATGTTGTAGTTTCCAAGTGAAACAGCAACTGGAATCTCCTGAGACCACAAAAGATTAAGAGTCAAATCCATATAATTAGAGGTCTACATTGACTAGTGGACAAGGCAAAGGCTGTGCTACAGGAACAGAGTGCATTAAAGATCTGTTCACTTTGACTGCAGCTCCACTGAAATCAGGGGAGTTACCCCAGAGATTAATTAGTCAATTTATGCTTGTTTGCATAAAGGATGACACAGATCATCAGCTGAACAATCAGAAGTTCAGGCAGTGCAAGTCAGGGCAAGAGGGGAGAGAATTAACCATGTCTGGACTGAGGTCACAGCTTGGGCTGATCCGGTTGCTGTGCCAGAGCATCGCGCCTGCCGTGTGCCTCTAACTGCTGACCTGTGATGAGAGGCCACCACGGGCTTTGGCATCCCTAATAGAAGTCAGATCACCCAAAGAAAATGTCTCTAAAGAGTCATACAAATATTTGTGTAGAGAAGAAAAGGAGCACTGGGATCACCACGTGAAAGGCTGTGCAGCAATAAACTGGTATTTCCCCTTCATCTGAACTTCTGCCCTGTTCCTGCTCCCTGTGTCCTCACAACTTGCCTTGGGCTCCTCTTCTCAGTGGTGTGAAAAAGTGATTCCTTTATCTTTTAATGTGGGAGCACCCAAGTGAAGATCAAGAGCAGTAGGTGGCATCCTGGTCCTGCTGAAATCTTGTGGAGTTTTCTCACGAACCGTTTTCAGAGCCAGGAGCTTGCACAGATAATGGCATTGGTAAAATACTGGCACTGTGGAAAGACGAAGCTCTGATGGTCTGGTGTTGCTGCTGAGGGCTGAGCTGAGAGTGGCTTTAGGGAACATTTTGCTGGCACATGTCTTATGAAGAGACTGAACTGTGTGATTGTATGTAGGGATGAGGAGAAGAAGATCCTCAAAGCCTATCTGTAGTACTGACTCTGCCTTTAGAAAAACATTGATAGTTTCAAGTCATTATTAGGCTTTCCATAGAAGGTATTCTCCTGACCATTTCCTTGGAATATTGTGGAAAACATGGGAGAGGCACGGTCAGACACCACTTTTTTGTTCTGGCATTGTAAATACACCAGTGCTTGCTCACCACTGAGCTTTGTCTGAAAGAAGTGAAAACATTGCCTAATTTTTTGTACAAATTTTGAATCTCCAATGGATTTTCTGTGGCCAAACTGTAGCTCATACACAGAGAGAAATGCATTTATCATTGGGAATAGAGCAGAGCCAACAGCTTCTCCTCTTTCACTCCCACTGACACACTTGATGACACTTAATGATCTCTTGTCTAAATAGCGATGTGCTTGAAAAAAGACTTGATTACCCAGGGGGGTGGTGTGGAAGGGAATGTGTTACTGGTCACAGTGTATTTGGTAAATCCAAAGCCCTCAGTGCAGCCTGGTGTCTGCAGGGCTCTGGGTTACACCATGTCCCAAAGCTGGGGAGGCAGTAGGACAAGTTGGGGCAACCCCAGTGAGGACAGCAACCTGCAGCACAGCCTCCTGGAGACCAGCATCACCAGCAGCAATTGGACATTGATTAAACACTGGCCCAGGAGCTGCTGGCCCATGTGAGACACCCAGTGGGCCAGATCCCCTGGAACAAACCCACAGCAGTTCCAGCAAGGATCTGAGTCACGGGTCCTGGGGAGTAACTGTTAATTAGAATTCGACAGCTGTTTCCTGGGGAGAAGTTTGAAAAACAAATATGTCTCAATCTTGCTTTTGAAAAGACACATCTTGCCAACAGAGAGGATTTTTGATGTTTTTTTCCTCAAAGGGCTTCCAGGTATGAATCCTGAAATGTTCAGGCAACACTAGTGTAAACAGATTGATTCAGGGATTTTGTGTTATGGAGAGAAGGAGTTCAAATATCGCAGCATCCTCAGCAAAATCCCACCAGATGCTGCTTATATTGCAAAGTAGCTCATTTGGTTTTAATTCATCCTGTACCATGAGGTTACAGCCTGTTTTAGCTGCTCCTTGCTTTTTAGCTGCTTTCTGTTACTTTTTTTCTCCTTTCCTTTTTTTTTTTTTCCTTTTTCCCTGGAGCTTGTGAATTGCAAGGTCAAGCTAAAGTCAAACTTCACCATTTCAGTGAAGAAATGCAAGCAGATGTGGCTGTTTCATGTGACACTGTGCCTGCCCCTCTGTGCTGGGGTCTGTGGTGGTGTCTGCACCCTGGACCACGTCCTCTCCCTCATAGCTCAGAGGTGCCAGTTCTCATGTTTGGATCCCAAAGTTGGTGCCATCCTGGATGTTGCTCATCCCAGAGAAATTGATTTATACCTCAGCACCAACATTCCCACAGCTGCTGTTTGCTTGGCCATAGGAACGACTGTAGGCAGGTGACTGATGGGTGGTGACGGTGTTTTCCTTCCTAACACTTCAGAGTCTGATTTCCTCAAAGACATCAGGCTTTGCCACAGAGTTTCCTCTGGCTCCACCACTTTCTGCAGGTCTATTCATTTGCTCTCTGTATCTCTCAATGGTTTGCAAATGATAGTGCCAAACATCAAGGATCTACCCCTGAGCTGGTCTTTAGGTATCAAAATAAGAGTACAGCCTACCTACATAGGGCAAGACAAGGTTGGCAAAGAGGATTCCCCTTGCTCAGCTCATCCTGGGTTTGGGGCACTCAGTGCTTTTTATTCATAGGTTTGAGAAACTCATGAAGGTATTCTGCACGAGACTGGTAAAGAGTGGAATCTTACCGGCTTATGTTCATGACCTCATTGTGTGCAGTAAAGCTGGAGTAATTTGAGATACTGTTTTTGGTTGTCCTGCTGAAGTTATTCACAATCCGGGCAAAAAACACACATAAAGTTGTTCTCTTGTATGGTGATGGTGAGGAATACAGGGTTAGCAGCATCACTGAGAATTAATGAACTTTTAAAGAAATTTTAAGATAAGCCCCAGAAATTTTTCATCTCCTGGTTTGTGTATAAATTTTGCCTATTCTCAGAATGGGGTGTAAAGCTTCGGATCAACGAAAACTACTTAAGTAAGGCAATGAAGTGCATTCCTCCGTCAGAAAAATCACAACCAGGCAATATTTTTCTACCCATTTATCAGCCCTACATCTCTCTAGGTCCAGGAGAAATTTTTATTACAATGTCAGTTAAATGACTTATTCCCAGAAAAATGCCAAACCCTAATATCCTTCTGAAAATCTGAAGTAATCTCTAAGTAAAATAGAAAAAGGGTGGCAGCTTGAGCCCTCTGGTCAGCAGAGAAGCCAGCCTGCTTCCCTCTCTGCATTGCTCTCTCCATGCTTCTCTCCAAGTGCTTTATGTCATTTTGTTCCTATTGGGATTGGTGTGACCACCTCAGTGGTCTCAGAGGAGGGACTGGGAAAGTCCAAGGGATGTCCCTGTACACAGGGAAGGAAGGAAAGATGGGGGTCCCGCACCTCAGGAACGTTTCCTTGCCGAGATACATGGAGCTGGAGCTGCTTCTGGACATGTGTTTGCAATTTCTTGTTTGGTCTGCGTTGGTTCTGAGAATTGGTGCATTTTTTGATTTGCCTGCTGAAAGGGTTTCACACTTTTGGATACCAGTATTTGATTAGTTTTGATGATAACCACAGTAGTACAATTCCGACTTCCAGATTGCTTTCCAGTGTGACACTAAGCAGCCACCCATCTCCAAGGCTGAAGAAATTCACATGTGCATTTGATTTTTTTTTTCTTTTTATGAAGATAGAAGGAGTGTAATATACTTACTACAAAAAAGAATCCAAACAAACAAAAAACCCAAACCACAAAAAACTCCATCAAAAATCCCAACAACAACAAAAAAACCAACCCCTCCCAAAACCCCACCACATTTCTCACCCCAATCACATTTCTCACCCCTTATTTTAGGGTGATGCCTGTGGGATGTTTCCCAGTAAAAAGGATGTGATCTATCACAGAGTATATCCCATTCCTCTTTTTATCATCTGCACTAGTTATCTGCCTGAGCAATTCTTACAAACTTTGTTCAGTGAAGAGCTGCATTTGTCATACAACGATTTAAGAGAGTTACTGAACTTCGGAAGGAAAATGAGTGGGAATTCTTGCCCAGAGATAACATAATATGAACATGACAGAAAAAAGAAGACTAGCATTTCTATCACCCTTTTTTCCTGCCTACTAATGGTTTTGATTCTCATTATTTCTCAAATGCCAAGAGTAAAAACCCTCCAGGGTACCAATTAGCTGTGCCCAGCCTGGATACGACTGCTCTCATCCAGGACATATTTTGAGATGCTGAAGCTGTCTTTGGGAAAAGGTAATTTGTGTGCAGCTATGTTTGGTAATTTTCAAGGACTTCATCTTTTAGGGAAATAGAGATGGAATCATAACTAATTTAATTTAAACCAAAGCTTTTTATTAATTGACTTTCAATAAAACCGATTACCCTAAATGGGAACCTGGGATCCGTGTTTGCAGACTATTTTTGTCTGCCTCACTTATATTTTATTACGGGTTATGCCTTCTTGAAAAAAGAGTAAGTGACACTTTGAATTTATTTCAAAATGAGCTTTTTGCCTTCTCTACAACCTCTTTCACCTGCCTTTGCATTATTTTAAATTTAGAGAGTTGAACAATGACATTGAGAGCGTTTATGACAGTGTGCAATTGTATTTTATATTTCTGTTCCTTAATCATACTGCATACTTAAAGCATTTTTTTTTTTTTAATTTCAGAAAGAAAACAGAGATAATTCAATGGCTAGGATAAGAACATTATGGTTACAGCTGAGGGCTGGCTCTGGTCAGGATGCTGGGGTATGTGGGACACTTGGTTCATGGGCTCTGATAGAGGCACACGACTGATGGCAGTCCCAGCCTTGCCCCAGCATTAATTTATGCTGCAGCCCTCTCCCGAGGCAGTGCTCTCCCTGCTCTGCAGATGAGGAAGCAGATCTGCTAAGATCAATGCTTTACTCACCTGAATAGCTCCATTGAGTCCTACATGGCTATTAAATGACTTAAGTTCAATAATATATTAAATCTTTGCGGGGCCTAAGGCAACTTGTAGAAGGTTATTTAAAAAGTTTGCCTTAGCCTTTTCCTGCAGCCACAAAACCAACCTTGTCAGACCCTGCTGCTCTCCATTCCTAGTTTTGTGGCTTGTGCATTATTTTGCCCCATTTCTCTTGCAGACACAGCACCTCACATGAGCATCCTGCCTCTCTCTGTCACTCCCTGCGTGCCCTAACACTGACGCCCTTCCTCAGCCCTTTGCATCTCTCCAACTCACCTGTGTTCCCCTGAATTTAATTTTTCAGACCTTTAAAAAGCACAAACAAAAATAACATCAGAGGAGCGGCTTCCACTGTCCCTCGACAGCCAAAATATCTCCGGGCTTAACAAAATTGCAATCCTGGCAAAAGCAATAGAGGGAGCTGCTGCCAGTGGCTGGGGTCCAGCAAAGTACCATGAGCTGTCCTTGCTTAATCCCCGGTGAGACCTCCCCCACAGATCCATTATTTAGGATTTCTTGAAATGGACAAAAAAAATGAAAAGAAAAGGGAAAAAAAACCCCACCAGCCTCAATAAGATTTCTTTTGGATCAATATTTAAAGTGCTGGAAAAATTAAGAGAGAAAGATATTTGTAAAATTCCATAATATTTTCTTAGCCTTGGAGTAAATATTTGTAGAGAAAGCAATTATTGTGCATAAGAATTTTCTGTTGTGTCTCTTTCGGTTCTTTAATTTAAATGATTGCTTTTTTGGCCCATCCCTGAATAACTAAGTAGAGGTGATTAAAAACCTTCAAGTCCTTCAGATTTATTGTCCTGTAACTATTTTTGAAAGCAGATTTAATATCAGTATGCTATTTATATTCCCTGAGAGCTAACATTTCAGATACTAAACCAATATATCAATGCCTGATGCAAAGCAGATTGCACTGAAGATGTAGAAATGTATACAAGTAGAAAATTGCTTATATTTAATAAAGAACCAAGATATAAACATATTTTAATACAATGGGCTTTGAAATCGATGTGTTCCTACTGGTTTACTCGGTTCATCTCCCTGATGTTTCTCTCCTACATCCCATGGACAGCATGGAGGGGCACTGACACGAAGCTCAGCTGCACCCCTGGGGTCAGCAAATACAGGAATGATATTTTCCCAAGGGATGTGTCAGGTCAGCTTCTTCTGTGCACACTGGGCTTATTTTTATCCCAAAATACATTTTCCCTTCCATGCTCCAGCTGCCTGTCCCAGGGCTCTCTGCTGCCCTTGTACTGCCGCTCTGCTCCTGCTCTCCCCTAAGCTCTCCCCTCCTTGCTCCAGCACCTCCTGCTTGTTCTGGGATTTCTCCAGGGGATGCCACAGGTTGCCAAAATGCCCCCCTTGAGCTCTTCTTGCCAGGGCACTTGCTGAGGCATTGTTGTGGTCACCCTGTGCAGTGCCAGGCTCTGGTGGGTGGGGAGAGGAGGGGTGGCTGTGAGTCCTGGTCCCAGTGCCCAAAAACTGCTCTGAAGCTGAAGGGAAGAGCAGAGAGGTAGCAAAGACATGTCAAGAAAGAAGAAAGAACCACAGCCAGGTGCTCAGCACTGAGGGATTCCTAACCCCAGGCTCATTTTTGGGCTCTGAAGGTACTGGTCACCTCTGTGGTAGAGAAGGGTAAATGTTCTGTTTTATATAAATATTTAATTCTCCTTAGTCTGGTCAAAAGCCAATTGCTATAGGGGTTTCAGGCCACCAGCCTGGCCATGCTCCTCATGGATGTCCCCAGTACCACACTTCTGCCTGTGCTGAAGCTGAAGGCAGAGACCAGGTTAAAACCTTCCTGCTGCCCTTCTGCCTCTTCCCACCTCACTGCCATGCTCCTGCTACCTCTGCACTGTTGTCTCACACTTGACCTTCTCTATCTGAGATAACCAAAGGTGCAGAAACCTTCTGGTGTCTCTGCTAAAGCCTCCCACCCTCAGCCCGAGGCAAAGGCCAGGGCTGTGGAGCTGAGCCTAGCTGAGCTTAGCTGAGCCAGGCTGGGGCTGGGCAGCCCAGCAGCTGGCTGCAGCTGGATCCACGCTGTGCAGCCTTCACTGTGAGCTTGGGACACGCTTGTTTTCACCCCTGTCCTCACCCCACTGCTCAGGAAAATCCTCCCCTCCCTCTCTGCCTTTGATGGTTCATTTGTATTTTGCTACCTGCAGCAGGCTCCTGCTCCTCCCAGAAACCTTCTCCCCCATCAGCTGCCCCCTCCATCCACGTTTAACAACAGCGCTGCCTCATGACCCCGGGAAGATTTCACAACTCCCTCTCCTTTGGGCACAAATACTCTGTATCAAACCCCTCCTTCTTTCTCACCTGGCTCCATTTCTGTGTGGCCAAGCAGTGAATCAGCCTCCATCACTGCCCCATCTCTGCACCCCATCACTGCCCCATCCCTGCACCCCATCACTGCCCCATCTCTGCACCCCCTTTTCCATGGGTGCCCTGGCCCAAGTGTCCCCTTCTTGTCCTCAGCACCCATTCTGTGCCCCGAAGAGCAGGGGGGATTTCCAGAGTCTCTCTCACCACCCACCCAAAGCAAACCCTTTCTGCAAGCCCTTATGTCTAGCCACTGTCTGGAGGGGACAGGCACAGATGTCCCAAAGCCACACTGCCAATCCCACCTCTCCCAGGACAGGGGTTTCCTGTGGGGAAATAAAACAAGCTGATACTGGTGCTGGTGGGATCTTCTGTCACTCACCATCTCCTCCAGCAAGGATATTATTCCAGGAGTTAATATTCCAGCCGGTTTCCAGTGGTGCTTCCCTTCGTGCCACCTGGTGGACAAAGGGAACATTTTCTAACTTTTAATTTCACAGAAGAGGGAACACCTGGGAAAATTAATTTTTCATTGAGGAATTTGGTTGAGCATCACCCGATTTAAATTTTGTGTGATGAGAAACACGATCCTGTGACATCCTGTGGTAAGCCCCAGACCACCCCAGCAGTAACCTATTTCTTACCTGTGCTAATGTTAATGCATAATAATTTGTTTTAGTTGTAATTATAGCTGTTCAGTAAAACTCAATTCCTACAACGACCTTAACAAGGAAATAACTCTTCTTCTTCCTGTGCTGCCAACGAATTCATGCTTTTATTTAGGCTTGAGCAACTGCTTTCTGATTTTTTAACAAATGTGCAGTTTGAATCCCTCCTGTGGCCAGTCCCAGGCAGGCTGCGACAGACGGAAGCACTGGTAAAAAGCCCATGGAAATAGAAAAATTAAGTAAATAACAGTGAATATTCCTGGCAAGGGTTTCTTTTTTTCAATTTATGAAGACAAACATTGCAGGAGAAACTTGGTTCCGAGAGATATTTTTGTTCAAGGATTAGAAGTAAATCCCTGAATTGAGGTGCTTAATGAAATGAACCAAAATGGCTTTTGCTCTCAAATCCCTGCAAGAAGTGTCCAAACTGAGCTGTGAAATAGCTTCAAATCATGATTAAATAGGGAGAAAACTGCAACGTGCTCAGAGCACATTTCAGAACAGCACAAGATGCTGATAGACAGGAAAGAAATTAATTGCTCAGAGTTTTCTCCCACTATTAACAATTCAACACCCCCCCTGCTTTAATCCTCTGAGGAAAACCCTGCCTTTAGTGAGGTCCATGGAAATTTTAGCAGTGCTTTGACTTGGGCCAGGATTTTGTCCTAAATCTTTTCATAAACTCAATGAAATGACGATACAAAAATATACATCATGGACAAAAATCCTGTCTGGCAGCTGTTGGTAGCTAATGCCAGGGATAACATGGGTCAGTGTGAAGCCACACTACAGAAATGAAGAATTTCTTTGTGTACATAGTTTGAAACCTCTGCAGGCAGAGTGAAGCTGAAATTTGGCTATAACCCTCTAACTGATACCCAGATTGCTGCAAAGCCACTACCACAAAATCCCTGTGCCTACAATTAGCTTGGACTGTGATTTTATGTCTCATTTGAAAGGCGATGTCTCCATAACATCCCAGGGAATCTTTCAGGGCAGTAATACGCCTGTCTTCCCCCAGACATTCAACTCAGCCACCCAAAGCCCCGGCTTTGTTTTTCTGAAACAAAAGGAAAAATGAGCACAAATTTAAAGTATGTCACTTTAGATTGAGAAAAAATTTATATTTTACTTGGAAAATAAATTAATTGGCTTTATTTTCTTCAGTGGCAAAATCCATACTACTTAGATTATCCAGAAACAGAAAGATTTTCATTTCCTAAAGAAACAACCTCCTTTCTTCTCAAAGATTCAGTTTTCATCAACACAGAAATACTTGCCCTGACTGAGATTAGTCGAAACATTTTAGTTTATCTCAGACTTTTAAAAACTGTTGCCAACAATTAAAAAAGAAATCTGGCCAATCAAAAATAGTAAGAATATGAAACGTGAAAATGTTTCAGCTAAAAAACAAAAAAGAAACAGAGACAGTCGGCTTTCCTCACCCTCATTAATTTATTTTTACCCCACTAGAATTTTTTTTTTGGTAAAATTCTTGCTCCAAGAGCTGTCAGAAGACTCAGCTGCTCCATGGGGAGGCAGTGGGTGCCCTGGCAGCTCCCCTGGCCAGGCATGCATGGCTGCAGCGGTGACAGTGCCCAGGCTGGGGACAAAAGCCACCCCCATCCTTGGACATTCTCAGCCTGGTGTGCCTGCCCAGAGACAGCGCTGCCTGGGGAGTCAGGGATGGAGAGAACACAGGCAGTGAGCTGGGGTGGGATGTAGGAGGCAGTGGAGGGAGAGGGTCAGGAATGACAAGGGACATTTTTGGTGTGGGGGAGCACAAGCGGCTTAAGCCGGCTTTATCAGCGTGTTATAAACTGGCAATCAGCAGGGCTGAGATTTGGCAATCAGTCAATACTGGCTCAAAAACAGCCTGGAGAAAAAATGTACCTGGGATCCACTTAAGGTGACCTTTGGAAGGAAGAAAAACAAGTTTAAAAGAAAACAAATGTTTCACAGTGGTGTTTCAAACCAGCTCCGTTTAACTGAGGGTGTGTAAGGACATTATTCCTCTGTGTGTGGGAACTCTTTGTGTGCTCGGAGCCTGTGGTGACATGACACTCTTGTGGCCCTGGCCGGGGTGGATGCCCCACCTGCCTCCACAGGGCACTTTTGACTCCTGTGAGCTCCCTGATGCCTCCAGCCCATGCAGCAGCACCAGGCAAACCTGCTCCAGCCTTTCCCGGGACAGCCCAGGAGCATGCACTAACAAAGGGGCAGCTGTGGCTCTCCTCTTTTTATTCTCTTCCCAAATGAATGCAGCAGCTGCAGAGAGCCTGTAACACAGGTTGAAATCCCAAATAAGTTTAGTCCCCCACTTTGAGGTCAGCTTGCCATCTCATGGGAATGCCACAATCACACGTGGCCATGGCACAGGGGGGTAGTGGCTGATTTTCCCCACCCTGAATCCTGGGACTGAATTCCCCACAATTCTCTCTCGGCTCCTCACCAGCACATATCTATGTTTTTCCCCCAAACTGACCTGCTAGCAAAAGCTCCCCAGTCTGAAAACAACTGCCTTTCAACCACCGGATATGAAGCCCTGCTTCTGCCCAGACTCTCCCTAAAAACCTAACAAGGAATATGAGGAACATTTGAAGGAGCTGAAATGGCCAGGCCATGGATGGCGTGTAGCAGCCTCATTGGGATATCTGGTTTCTGTTATGTGTTTCTTTTCCTTGCATTATCTGTATTAGAACTTATAAAATGGATGATTTGTATCAGCTGTCCTGCTTTGTTGCTATTGCCATGTTCTGCTAAAATGATAACGAAGTGCTTGCTCCAAATCTTCCCCTCCCACAAAATATCCCAGCTATGTGAAATAAAAGATGCAATTTTATTACAGGGCTGAACAAAACTGTGAGAGGCAAAGGAAAGGGTCTCTGAGGAGCATGACTCCAGGGAAGTGGAGAAAAACATTGGTGGAGATGATGATCTTGGGGAATGCAAAAAGCAAAAGTAATTATGAGCTTGGAAATAATGATAATGTCATTTTGCAAACATAGTCAGGAACTTCATACCTTTCCCCCATTGCACCATAACCCAGGACACTTGGATTTGACAGGACAATTTCCACTTCCATATGGTATTTCACACTAAAGCATTTTTGGGAAAACTTATTATTTGCTCCATGGATACAGAAGCTCCTGATAAATTTGAATTTACAGGCGCTGGGAAAAGTTAAACTGTGAATGTACCTAATTTCATGAGGTGGAGGGTGGCATAGTTTTGATCTGCTCACTTGCATGGGTGTTCTTGATCCTTCCTTGATGAGCCTTGGTCAAGTCATAAGCATGGCCAAGTGACTGCCATGGTGCATTGCTAAACAGTAATTTCCTCATTTATGAACTGTGAATTCTTTTCTGCACCATCTAGTGAGGAGGTTTTCCAGGAAAAAGACAGGAGAGCCTGCATTTGTGTATCTGTGAGCTGAAAAAACCTCTTGAGATCAAAACCCACTGCAGCAGCTCCTGTGGAAACACGTCACAGATTTTGTCCTGATTTCAATGAAAACTACAGCCAAATCATAAATTTATAGGTGACTTCACTCTGGCTCCTCCATCAACCTTTTGTGGTGTCCTCCTCTTTCGTGGCACAGTTTCCATCAAAACCTTGATAGTTTTATTCCTTTCCAACTTTTATTCTCCTTTCCATAACTTGTGCTGTGACGTTGCTACAAGCAAATATAATCTGGGTTTTACAGACTAGAAAAAGGAGGCAGACCTGAAGTGATTTATTGTTAAAGGAACTGAGGTCAGATCCAGACCTACTGCTCATGGGAAGCTGTTAATTCTGTTATTTTGCCCGAAACATTGAGCCAGACCCCTCTTAGCTCTGGTAGCCCTGCTCCAGAACTGCTTTTGGAAGGCACTTATCTTTGAAATGCAAATACCGTGACATTTCAGATGAAATCTCATCGAGCAAGTCTACTTTTCAGAGGAAATATTAAGGAACTTAACAACTTAACACTTCAAGAGTGATAAAAACATATTTGTCTTTTACACAGAAAAGGGCTGACAGCCAAATTCTGTAATTGAGAATACTTCCTTAAATATAGAACACTGAATGAGCAGCAAAAAGGTCAATTCATATTTTTAGGAAAACAAGCAAAAGTGACTGTTCTGTTTATATTATCAATGCCTGGAGTTTGGGCATCTCATCTCATTCCTGTCTTCAGAGGCAATGTGAGCTGCCACATAACTTAGAGAAAAGATGGAATGTCTGAGTGAAAAGAATATACAGAAATTGATTTCAAGACTACAGAAGTAACATTTTTATCATCAGAAAAACTGCCAAGGTCAAAACTTTTATTAACACTTGAGTGAGGCTACACCAAATTGCATCAGTGGGAGAGAGGGATTTAGTGAATATTATTTTAAGTGGTCTGACTAAAGAATATCCTCTTGCACAGCTTAGCTATGGATTATTAATTATTACTTAAAAATTCAGTAAAGCTTTTGTTTCTCCATCCTTAGTTCTCAGCAAAAATGTACCTTATTATAGACTATTATACCCCTCCTGCAAACAGAAGGCAGTATATTTTCCAGTTTAATCAGATATTTTCATTTGCATCTAACTTCCTCTTGAGCATTACTGACTTGAAAGGATTAAAATTCCTAATTCTGGTCCAACAAGAATTTTTTTATTTTCCAGATGATCAGAATAACGATAAAAACTTTCTCTTTTTGCCCCCTACCCCTCCTTTTCTGCATATTTTAGAAAAGTCCTGCTTTGTAAATAATTTGGAAACACTTGTCACAGTCTCGTTAGTAGAGCCAAGTGTTAAATGCCCCAATAGACTAAAAATCCAATAAAGGACATGGTTTGTAACTCTTAATTTTTGCAGCTGTTGGATAAAGCCAATACATCTGTTTATGGTGATTCTTTCTTTGCTGACAACATCAATTTATCCTCTAAATGCCAATGTTCCTAAGCAGCTGTAAGTGTGCCCCCTTCCACCTCATTTCAGGAGAGTCAAACCCAAATCTTCCATTAAAGAAAACTGGGAACTGCTCCTTTGCAGCCATGCTGCCGCCTACCTGCTGAACTGCTGCTCCAAAACGTCCTGGATTTTCTTGCTAGGCAGAGGAACATGTCAAAGACTTGGTGAATCTGAAATGAAAACTGCTTGCAGATCAGCTGGGAATTTATCTGCAAATTTGTCTTTGGCTGTTGATGGACTTCTAGGATTACAAAGACAGAGGCAGAGAGGAGAAACCCTCCTTAATCCACAATGCAAAGCACAGGTGGAAACTCTCCAATAAAACAGGGTTTGGGGGGGATGGGTTGGAAAATTCTGTTTCATCAAATTGTGATTGTTTTTGCATTAACATGTTCACTTAAAGAAAAGAACTTTGCTGGGGAGGCTTTTCAAATGCAGGATACAGTTTCCTACCAAGGCTAGAAGAAGCAAGGACTGACATTCCTTCTTTATTGCAGCCCATCCAAGCCACCCTTCAGCCTCATTTCCCAGAGATAAGGGACTTAGGTTTCAGAAATTTATTCTGTCCATGTTTTTCCCTTGGAAAGAGACAAGCAAAATTGGCATCACTTTGGGCTGGAACCAAAGGCAAAGCTTTGATTTCCATCAAGAAATCCAATTCCTTTGCAGCCATTCCAGTTTGGAGAGGTGCATTAAAAACAGGGATTAAACTTTTATGCCGGATCATATGGTTCAAAATAAGGAGGGTTTAGTTCTACCCTTTGCTCCTCCCAGCTAGAATGCCTCCCAGCAAAGTACCCAGTACTGGAATTTTAGATCAAAACAGTTGCTGTGCATCCAGAGCCTGCATGCTTGCAAACAGAAAGGAGGCCAAAGGAGAAAACTCTTTAAGACACAACTGAGAGCTGGGAGGGAGTGGAATAAAAGCCACTGCTTGAAAATCCATCCCAGAAGATGAGAGTCAAAGGTGAAGGAGAACTTTCTGCAAAAGAGCTCATGTGTTGACTTGCTCCTCCAACAGTTTTGTCTTTTCTAAACACAAGTAGGGCTGCCCTGCAGAGAAGCTGCCCCATACACAGAAGGCTGATCAGCCCTTCACACCACCCAGGACCTGAGTTTTGAGACCTCCATGGGCAGGGGAGGCCGTTTTGGAGAGCAGCAGAAATAAGCTGCATGATTCAGTGCAGCAACAGCTAGTGAGGGAAGCAATGGCTATATCACCTCAGTTCAGGCTGGCTCCTGGTTTCCCTGCACTTTAAAGGGAAGAAGTAGCACCAGGTAATTTATTGGCTCTTCCAGGGCACAACGGGAAAAGGAGAGGCCATACTGGTCCTGCATGGGCAGAGGTTCCCTTTGAGCTCATTGACTTGGTCCAGATCTTTGAGCTCAAGTCCTGGTCCAGATCTCCTACTTATTCCCCAGGAAAAGTGTTTTCAAGAGGGATTTTTCTCGTTGGAGCTTAAAGTGAGACAAATTACTACATAAACTTGTAACACTGTGTGACCATCACTCCCCATTCAGAGTCTCTGCTGAGTCCTTTGCTGTTGCCTTTTGAATGTCTGTGTTTCTCTTCTGAGGAGCAGGGGGACTTTTCTGAGCTGCTGTAGGATGAAACAGGGCAAGAGCAAACTTGCTGTTGTAGGGAGAAGTTCCTGCCAAATATTTGAATAGAATGAGATGGACATTTCATGGTGCTCTGAACATTATTTCAGGTGTGCTACAAATAGGTTATATGAAAATTTATTAATTTGCAAGACATTGTATGTATGGTAGCTGTCTAGTTAGGAAAATGAAAAATAGAAATAAAATAATAACTTGGAAACTGTGGCTACGATAGGCCCATAGATGTCTGGCAAACGCTTGTCCCCAGTGCCCAAACTTCTCAGCAAGGTGCTTATATCCAGTTGCCAACTCTTGGCCACTCTCAACAAGTTTGTTATTTCGAGCCCTTTTGAGCCCTTTTCTTTTTTTTCTTCTTCTTTTTTTTTTTTTTTAAGAGTACTTTTTGTATCATTGTCACAGATTTCTTTTTTTTTTCCCCCTGCACCTCTTTATTGTGGCCATCAAGCCTGTTGGCAGAAGGCTTGCCCTAGATGTGATGGAACAGCAGATGCAGTTCTGCCCCTCCAAATGCCACTGTACCTTCCTGGACAGCACATATAACCAATTCTTAAATACAACATAAATTAAGAAACCAACAAGGGACACTACCTCAAAAAAGGACAAGCAACAATAATGTTCAGAGACCTCTTGGAAGGAACATTATCTAAAACCTATTTATATTAAAAAAAAATATTAACTGCTGCAAACTGTTCCACACCTGCCTCTTGTTTTGGCAGTAGAATTTTTGCCACATCCAGTTTTCCAGCAGTATTTCTATTCCCCACCACTATTAAGCATGCACAGTAGTGACTGAACATTTTAAAAGCAAAAATCTCCCAGCACTTACCAAAGAAAAGACGTTTAGCAAATGTTTGACATCCTATGGAGTGGGGACAGCAGCGGCGCAGGCATGTCCCAGCCCAACCTGCCTTTCCAGGAATGCAGGTTTCCTCCAAAATTGCCCTCTCTGCCTCAGGGCAACACCTCCAGCACCTCTGCTCCTGCCCTGCTGCGTGGTTATTGTGTGCACAGATGAATGGCACAGCCCGGTGAGCTGGGATGTTATTGCTGGATAAAGCTAATAAAACATTTGAGTCACTGCGAGGAAGCTTTCCCATCCCACCACACGCCTGATCCTCGGGGTTACCCGCCTTTGCCTCCTCACCTTTGCAGTGCATGGTGTTATTCTAACCTCTTTCATCTCTGGCTTTTGGCAGTCTTTTCTGCTCTAAGTATATAGTTATCTTAAGTTGAGCAAGATGTTTCAGGCTACAATAACTGGCTGATGTTTTAAATTGAAACCCCCTAATATGCATTCAATTTACATGTACTAAGGCTCTCATTCAATCTGAAATACCAACCAAGTATAAAATAATAGTGACACTTGACATTTTCACAGGGATTTACAACTTCAAAGGGCTCTACAATATAAACGAAACCTCTCTGTACTTATGAGGTGGGTAAGCAAATACTGTTAAGATGGAGAATGAATGAGGAGGGGCTGCAGAGCTTGCCCAAGGCCAGACAAGGAATTGGTGTCAGGGCTGGGGTCTGCTTTGCTCTCCTGGACCCAAACAGCTGGGCAGCTGTTTGGCTCTGAAAGCTGCCTAACCAGCATGGACAAGTTCTGAGCTCTACATCCCAAGTGGACGTATGAGAAATGCAGGCACGGGGATTGAATGCTGTCATCCAATCAAACACACCCACTCTCTCTGTCCAGGCTTGGGATCACCCTGAGCATGATGGTGCTGTGGTTTCTTGTTTTTGATGTATCCTTACACCAGTGATGTAACTTCAACAACCAGACTGGGGACGTGTGGCATGAAGGTCATGGGGCAGATCCTGCTTGTGCAAATGATAAAGAGGGTAGGAAGCCTTTGCACTGACTGCCTTTAGTACCAGCCTGTTCAACCTTTTGTGAAAAGGTTCTCAGCCTATTTTCTCATTTGCCAGCATGGGCTGGGTGCCTCTCTTGCAACACTGCTCTGTTTTGGGGAGGAGACGCCTTCCAAGCCTGCACCAGTAGCCTGAATTAGAAACCTGCACTCTGCTTGATGGATGCAGCTATTGTTAACACAAACGGGCGGGTGGATGTTTCATTAATCACAGCCCATAAACCATTTTGACTAACTGAAAAAATATTTCCTCTGTCTTATTCATGCCATAGCTCCTCTGAGCCTTTTAACCCATTTGTATGGACTAGAGAATGAGTTGCTACCCGTTATACAGCATGTCTTGCCCTTCCCTTGCTTTGTAAACATGAGCAGCTCCATTCCATGGTGTGTTTTGATGAGCTGCCAAGAGCCAGCTAATGTACTGTTTGCTGACAAGTATATGTTATTAATCCAAAAGCACTGAGCTTGTGGGTTGTGACTTTTTTTTTTTCCAAAAGAAATATAAAAACTAAATTAAACAAGGGTGTGGATATTCCTCAAATGTAGCTACTGTTCCTTCTGTGATGCAGTTGCAAATGTGCAGCTCCTCCAATTTCAGGGAATTATTTAGGGCGTTCTACTACTTTAGAGCATTTATCTTCCTGCAGAACTCACACAAGCTTAACTGGGTGTCCTCTTCTGATGATCATTTCCCTCAATGAATTGGAATTTTAAAACAAATACAGGGATAAACCTGTGGCAGCCCTTCCTTGTACACATGGTGCTCCTTCGTGCAGCTCCCTGGGACAGGCGGTGACAGGAGGGTGGTGGCAGCTGCTGAGAACTCCCAAGCACAACATCCATGTGACCCAGCAGGGGTTTCACACACCACACAATGGGTTCCTTTGGTGTGTTTTTATAGAGTTCCGTGACTTTTTGGGATATACTCAGAAGACCAACATAGACCCCCAGAGTCTTTGCTACCTGGACAAACCCCATTGCAGGGAGCAGCCCATTAACTGTTTGAAAAGGGGCTTGTAGCTCCAACCAAAGCAAGGACCATCCCCACCCCATCTCCAGAAATGGCTTGTGGGAGGGAGTTGTGTGGAAGAGGAGGAGGAAGAGAAGGGGGAAGACTTTGGAAGCCTTCCCAAGCCAGGCAGGTTGGGGTGGCTGTCTCTAACCAGCCACCATCACTCGGGGCTGAGTGCTGGCTGCACCAACAAGTTTGTGCACTGGGACCCCCCACCACACAGAGCAGAGTGTGCCCCCAGGGCAGAGCAGTGTTAGGCTTGATGTAAAAATGACAACTAAATATGAGCCATGCAGGCAGAAAACACAGGGGCTTTCATTTCCATGTGCAGGGCAGCATTTGCCTTCCAAATTCAAATGACAGCTTTTGAGGCCGTTCTTTCTGGTGACAAATGGTAATAAAGCTCCTATTTACACTGGCTGTTGACTCATCTTAGGTGGAATTATGTACTGAAATAAGCAAACAGCTTCCTATTCAATGTGATCCATATACAGCTATGGGCCACAGTACAATGCAAAGCTCCTGTATAGACAAGACCCCTGTTTGTTGTGTGCTTTTCTAGGTCACTTAGCACTTTGCTTCAAAAACGTGCTTTTTAGGACTGAGACTCCTGGTGTGCACGGTCTTTCCCTTGTGCAGAGTAATTCACCCCTAAAAACTAGCAAAGCTATGGTTGTTTTTTAATTTGCATTGTAAACACATTAAAGATGAGCTGAGCAAACCAGGACAATTTAGCATGCCTTTTACATACCTGAATATGAGGCTTGTGTGGTTTATTTTGTTAGTACCCATTCATCTAATGAGTTTTGGGACTGTTAAAATTCTTGGAAAAAAGGGTCTCAAGACAATTGCATTTCAGATGGTGCAATTGTTAAAACTTATATGTGCACAAAGCTTTTTCATAGCTCAGTTTATTTCTGTCAAACTGGTAGAAGGGGACAGAGCCGATTTTTGGTTTAGGACAGTATTTTTCTGGGGTCTTGGAAGCCATTTTTGGCAAATTTAATTCAGTTGAAAATGTGTAATTAAAAGTCCCTTAGAAACTAAACAAAACAAACTCCAAGCACAATTGTCAACAATATGGGAAAAAAGTGTTTAATTTTTTTCTCTTAAAACACTAAGCATTCTCTGAATTTAATATAAGTATTTTTAATTGAACACACGACTATCATGGTGCTCAAGGATCTCTGAATTTCTCTCAAATTGCAAGGAAGAAATCAGGAAAAATAAGGAAACATGAGGTAAAGGAATTGATAGCCATTGTAGATATTTCAAGGGACACAACACACTTATGAACATTAATCCACCAATTTTATGGCTCAGAAAGACATTTCAGTCCAATTCCTGCTGACTTTCCTGTTGGATGAAGCCATATTTCTCTTTTGAGTCTCAAGGGATTGTGGAAAGAGTGTCCTACCTCAGTTGGCAAATTAACCAGGGCATTTTGAGTCCATGTAAAATCCTGGTTGGTTGGTCATTATTTTAAGAAGCTAAAAAAGATGCAATATTGTGGTTTTCCATATACATGGATAAGCTTTTGTACCCAAGGCCAGAAGAATTTACTTTCCATAACTGACAAACACTTACACTTCCATCTCTGTTGACTTCTTTCTCTAATATTTCTCTAGTAGATGCTGAAATCACTGCTTTGCAAAAATCACTGTCCAGGGAACAAGCCAGGTATTGGTGTCACTTTGTGGGGCTTTTTGAGAGACCCAAGGTGCCTTGTGAGTTCATAGCTGAGGGGCAGAGCAAGCAGAGGAATCTGGGTCTCCCAGAGCTCTTCCAGGATCGTGTCCCACTATCACTGCTGCAGGAATCCTCCCCATCCCAGGAGTTTGTGTTTCTCTGCAGAGAAGATCATATCTACATGCCTGACACGTCATGAATGCACAAACATCTCTGCTGGAAGACAATAAACATCATCTTGTGTTGCTGGAGAGGAAAAGAGAAGTAGGGAAAGGTGTAGCAACTCTCCAGAGTGCAAAGTGACCTATAGCCCCTCAGTGGGAGACATGAAGTTATGTAGCTCATTAAATCTTAAAAAAGCAAGGAGAGAAGCTGCTTCCAATTATCAGGATGAAAATTAATGAAATAAAAACTACAGACAGGCAGCAGAATTATGCAATAAAAAGGGCTTTGCTGGCATTAGCAATGAGATGTGTAATATTTGTGTGGTTCTAGCTCAGCCTTGGCTTGAGCACACGGTGATTCTGCACATAAAATGTATCCAAATTAATGAATTAAAAATCCTTGATAATCTCATACAATTTTCTGTTCATAGTTAAGTATTATTAGTTGGGAAATCTCCTCAGAAAGGGAAAATGAGGTTGTGATCTGTTGTCTGAGAAAATAACCTCTTTGTTAGTATAAAGCAGTCATGTGCTGGGATGACTGGCCAGAGCCATGGAAAAGCCCAACTGCTGTTTTCTTATAGGGAAGGAAGATCCAACACAGAAAGAACTGCATGAAACAGGGTCCAGATTGGGGTCCAGGGTACAGTTTGGGGATAAGAGATTGTGGAAGTGAACATGCATGAGAAGAACTGCCTTTAAGTGCAGGAACAGTTTTATTAGAAGGCTTCACACCATTCCACAAAGAATATCTTCCACAATGTTAGCTCTGCCTTGGGATCCAAGGAGTGTTGCCATACTAGTCCACATCTAAAATCCATCCTGGGCATTCTGCTACAAGTAGATTTGATAGCCTTCAGCCCTTACATGCAAAATTCAATGAGCCTGATGCAAAAAATGTTTCTTTTTCCTTGAAAAAACTTTGGCTACTCCTTCCTTTCTGTTTGCCTTCTCCCAGCTTGTATAAAAGAACACAATTGCCTTCCTAGGCAGCTGCATGAAAATGTGTTCCTTTGCTTTATCAACTCCATAAATGTAACCTTTCATTCTGTGATAGTCATGTCTGTCTGCCATGGGATGGATGTACGACCAAAATAGTGTTCACCAGGGGCTGAGGAGCCCACTGGCATGGTCAGCAAGGCACAGTGAAAGTAGTATACCTGAAAATGTGTTAGTGAGATTGCTGTGCCCCTAAAAGTAGACTCAGAACCTCCAGCGAGGGGAAAATGTTGCAATCTAAACATTTATACTATTGAAAAAAAAAGGGAAATCATTTGCTCAGACATAAATTAGCTCCTGCAAGACAGATTTATTATGGCGTGGAATGTTTTAATGAGAAGAGGAGGTTCCACAACCATAGGATACACTTTGCATCAGAATGTTTGACATATAAATAACATTCGGGCGAAATTTTCAACCCTGCGACATTTAGCACTTAACAGGGGATTTGGAAGGAATTTAAGGAAGAGGGACGTGTAAATTGGTTTTTCAGTGAGATGCTGAGTGCTCTGGAGTCTGACGTCAGGTTTACGCAGGGAGCTGCGGTGGGATATTGCCTTGGGCCAGGGAGGGCTGGGAGTGACTCTGAAAGGCTCTCAGAAGGGAGGTTTGTGGAGAGCAGCTCTCCCTCTCTGCCTCCTTCAAGCAAAGCCCTTCTCAAGCCTGCTTCAGGGGATAAGAGAGATGACAGGAGCAAAATTTCTGAAATATTGTTTCTCTTTCACCTCTTGCTATCCCAAAATCTTATATTCCACAGGTTTCTAAACTGTGTGGGTTATTACCAATTCTTGCTATAGGAATCTACTGCAGGATCCCTGAGTGAAGCTGATAGATCAGTCCCAGTTAAAGCTGATAATTAGGCTGGGTGATGAGGTCAGGAAGAGTTGGCATCAAGTGATTCAAAAAGGGCAAACAGAAAGATTTTTCCTATTTCCTATGGCTATTAGCAGTGAGCTTAACATCACCTGTAAGAAAATGCCAAATCATGAGCTGGGTACTTACCTGAGAACATTTTATTTCTAGCCTGCACTTCTGCCAGGATCAGCTTTTTTTTTTCTTGTTACCTTGTTCTTGAAGAGTGATAACAGCAACTCCCAAAACTCTTCCTCCTGGTCTGGTAAAAAAACACCTGCATAGGAAATGGTGGGAGAAAATAGAAAGAATTATATAATTGTATTAAGTTGTTCTGGTTGGCCATTCACTGAGAAGGTACAAACATAACAGAATATCAAGGGATTTGGATTTTAACAATGCAGATTTTAGCTGTTGTGACAAGGGCTGTTTTGTAGACAAGTGAGCTATGAATTTATGGTCTTGCACTGGTTTTCACACCAAGCACATCTACAGAGGGGGATACTGGCATTGGGTAGAGCCTTTGGTTGGGAATGATGGCTGAGTCTTTCAGATCAGAAACCATATTTTCAAGATCTGAGCCTCTCTTCCCACCTCCTTTCCCACAAGTATGGCAGAAGCAGGGTGGTGATTGCCTGAAGGTCCCAGAAGAGTTCCTACCCTTCCTCTCCCAGGCTCAGTGCTCAGGTCTGTGTCCCAGTTTTTGTCTGACTTTGCTGGTGTGACATCCTCAGCACTCAATGAGGACATGGTGTTTTATTCAAAGAAAAATATCCTTGATTGCATCATCCCAGGAGAAATCATACTCAAATCGATGGGATGCTGCTTCTGGCAGAGCCCATGGAATGCACAGCAGAGTGCTGATCCTCCTTCTGCTCTCAGTGGTTTTCCCCAGCTGTCTTTCCCAGAGGAACCCTTCCCACCCCTCCAGGGCCCATAAAGAGAAAATAGTGTCAGAAAGAAAGCTGGGAATTGCAAGTGTTTAGGTATTTAGTGGCCAAAAACTGAGGAGAGAGATGGAAAAAACCTGAGACATTTCTGGGACAAGTATTGAAACTGTGTGCCTGCCACTCTGGCTCTGAAGGATATGAATTCTATTTGGGTGTGTAACATAAGTTTTCTCCCTAGGAAGCTCAAGAGGACTGCAATGGTTATTTGAAGTTTGCAAACCCAGGAGAAGAGAAAAGCATGTTCATTCAGCTTATTTCATGAATTATGCTTTATAAGAAACCTAGGGCTATATCAGGTTGGGAAATGGGCATGCAGTGTCCCCCCCACAGTATTGTAACCTCAGCCACAGCAGTCTTCTGAGTGATCTTGAACATAAAATTTGCTTATTTTTGTAATGCTATGAAGAAAAAAATATAGTTAAAACAATAAGAAAAATAAGAAATCTGGCAACAAAGAAGGTACAAAGATTACTTCAAGGGGTTTTTTACATTCCCTAAAGGTAAGTCCTGGGTATTTCATGCAGTTTTTCCTTCCTCTTTACCTTTTGCCATGACGTTGCAAAGCCGAATTGCTGCAGATAAAAACATGAACATTTTATTCAAGAGCAATATCCTCAATAGCACAATATTTGAAGGAAAATTGCAGCATTCAGTTTTAATGTGTATAAATTAAGGGAACGAGAAGCAAAGTGTCCTCTTGCCTGTGTTAATAGAATAATTTTTAGCAGTTTGGGGCAGAAAAAGGAATATTGATGTTTGACCTTGAATTCGTTGTGGCTTTCCACAAGAAAAGATTATGTTTAAGCAGTGTAAATGTCTCATCTTTCTAGGAAAAGCTGTTTTCACCTAATTCATAACATGTTTGCAGTTCTAATGTTGGTAATGAACTACACTGATTTGGCTGTGTAAGTAATAAATTCACTGACTAAGTTTTGCAAAATTGCAGCCTGGCCAAATTTGCAAGATCTTGGGAAAGTCATGAAAACCATCAATCTTGGCATTCAAAAATTTACAAGGCACAACTTTGTTTTACACAAGTGCTGTTGTAATAATTTATAAATTTCATTTAGCATTTCTTTTACTCAATAAGTATATAATTCATACAGGACAGAAATTAGGTTGTACAACACTTGGTTTCAATTTTGCAGTTCCTATTAGGGGATTTTAATGTTCTCCTATTATTGCTGCAGAGCTTTTTCTCTGCTGTTGAGCCGTATCATCCGTGTGCTGGCCAGCTTAGATGAAAAGCCACACTGCATGTGCTAAACCTTCATCCTAATGCTACCAAATGAATCAATTCCTACTCTCTGACTTCTGAACCTACCCTAAGGTGAAGGAAACACGATCCACCGAGGATCATCTTGTAATTAAAACAATTCTCTATGAATCAGCATGACAATGCAGGTGCTAAGCAAGCATCTGTTCAATTAAGTTGGTTTAGCAGTTTCGAGGCAAGTCTATTTTGCTTTTTTTTTTTCCACGTCATTAAGCTTACCTTAATGCTGGAAGCAAACAATAGCTCATTAGTGGATTAGGTGTAATTACCAACAGCAGTCATTATTCCTGAGGCTTAATGGGCCAATTTGCTGCTGTAATAGTACCCCAGTATTGTGGTGCTGCAGCAGAAAAGCCAGTGGTGCTGGAATGAGCCACTGCCTTGGAGGCCCTGGAAATGACTGAGCAATCCCAGCCCTTCCCAGGACACCCTCCCATGGGATGGATGGATGGAGACTTGCTGCCAGCTGGGGGGTCCCATCAGATCCCAGGCTTGCATTCAAGCTGAAGTGCACCCACTTCATGCCAGGTTTGCTGTCCATACAAATTCCTGAGAGGAAAGGGAAGAATTCCAGCAGCTGTATTAGGACTGCCCCACTTGGATTCTCTTTTTGTTGTCAATGTATTTATAAAAACATTTCTTTTTAATTGTCTTTTACTGCAGTAGCAAGATTAAGTTTTTGTTGTGCTTTGGGCCTTCTAATTTTTTCCCTGCATAGTCCATCCTTGTAGTCCTCCTGAGTTGCCTTCCCCTTCTTCCAGAGGTCATAAACTCCCCTTTTTCCTTTCACTGAGTTCCACCTCTCTGTTCAGCCAGGCTGGTATTCTTCCCTGCTGGCTCATCTTTTGGAACGTGGGTGCGACCATGATGAAGACAAAAACTTGTGTGTGAGCTGCAGGTCTGGTACTGTAGGAATAAGGAGGAGTGACTCAGCTCCATCTTCAGATTTCCCAGGAAGCTTGGGCTGCCTGTGGGACTCAACATCTCTGTACTCTGTGCAATCCACAGGCAGAGGCTGAGCAGAGGAATCAGGGGCCGAGTGTGGAGGATTGGGGGACCATTGGTGAAGTCCAAGTGTGCATAATTGTAGTCCTGTTTGCAAGCAGAGTCAAATGATAATGGCAGCTATGTTTTTATATTTAGCATTATATTTTCAGTCACTCCTTTCTACCTGAGTGCCATATCGTTTTTCTGCTTTTAGGAAGGGGATTAAGAAAGGAAAAAAAAAAGACATAATGCTATAGTGGAGTTAAGTGCCACTTCTTCAGGCTCCTGTCAAATCTTGTTATTTGGAATAATTACCAGTGTCAGGTTTGGGGAAGGAGTTTGATGTAAATTGCCTCAACGTGTACTCATTCTGTGAGAAAAGAAAACCAATATGTTAGAAGGTAAAGGACTGAATAGGCACCACCAGGAAAATCACTGTTTAAACAGCCTCACTTTAATATACCTGACTGTATTTTATCTCCATTTTTCTCCATGTCATTCAGACCTGGGCAAATCCTGCCCATGCTGTGACCAATGGTGATTTCTCATTTATTTTAATGGCCCAGCCTACAGACTCCTGCTTAGCAGGAGGTCTGGTGGGTTGCTGAGCGTTGTGTTCATTACTATATATGATCCCTTAAAAAGCTGGAAAAATCTAACCAGGCTTACTTGTACCTCCATGCAGGGGAAAGATCAACCATCTTCTACAAGCACCCTCAAAAGAGGTTTGAGGGAACCTGCCTGGGTTATGTCCAACTCTGCAGTCCAGCCCTGGTGTCCTGACAAGCCCCAGCAGTGATATCCATGTTTTCTCTGTAATACAAGTGAGGGTGAATGAGTTTTGTGAGGGAAATTGTTCACCTTGGTCTGAGGTCTATAGCTGTTGTAGAGCAAGAGGACATGCCCAGGCTGGAGAGGGAAATTAGCCATTCTGACTTTGGCCTGCTGTCATCTCCCATCCAGTAACTTTCTTGCATCTGCAACTCATCTAAAATTTTAATTTTTTTTTTAAATAGGGAAAATAATGTCATTCTCAGAAGCATTTGTATACTTTAGTGAATAGAATCCAAAACTTAAACCCTATAAAAAACTTGAAAATAATCAAGTCACTCTTTTGGATCACATCTCAGAAAACAGTGGTTTTTATTTCTTTCTATTTTCTGAGCATAAAAAAACCACACCTCATTTTTTCCCTCTTTGCAATTTCTTTTGAGTTATGGGAGCACTTTCTGTCTATGAATTGGAATAAATCAGCACCATAAAAATCATAGTGTATTGCTTTCCTCACTTCTTGGAAAATGACCTTCAGATCCCTCACTGTCATACATGCCATGACAGGAGACCAAGTAGGTGCTTTTGAGGTAGGAATTTTTTTTGTAAATTTATCCAAAAAATGCTGTCCTGTTGTCACCCCTAAATACCAGGAAACACCAGAGAGCATCAGCAGTCCCAAGGGTTTCCACTGTCTGTGTGCTGTGTGGGGTGGCTGATCCAGGTGAGCACCACTGTCCCTGCACCAGGGATGCTGGTGCTGCACAGCTGGTGCC
Organism: Acrocephalus scirpaceus scirpaceus; assembly: GCA_910950805.1. NCBI lineage: Eukaryota > Metazoa > Chordata > Aves > Passeriformes > Sylviidae > Acrocephalus > Acrocephalus scirpaceus. Next base: position 9,165,168 of record OU383785.1, read on the forward strand.
AAGCACAGCAGCCCCAATGTGGCCTGATCCATGGAAATGACATCTGCATTGGGCATTGCTTTAATCATGGCAGTAATTGATCCAACAGGATGGCTGAGCCATGCACTGGCTGAAATAAGAGCCAAAACACTGCTGGACATCCACAGCTGATGAGTTGAATTTCAAGAGGAGACTGCTTGGGACAGGCTCAGGGTGTCTGTCTGAAGGTGAGTCTGAGCAACCCTGCAGTCACTGCAGCAGGTTTTAACCTGCAGGTGGTAAATGACCTCACCAGTCACATGTGGAAAAATGTTACTGACTCCATGAAACCAGTTGCTCTGAGAGGTTCCTGGATTTCAGCATACCTTTGTGATGAGGTAGAAATGATGGCCAGTCAGAGTCATGAGCTAGACGTGCTTTCAGCAGCAGCTCTCACAATTATCTTCTGCTCTATTGCCAGTACTCAATTCCCATCTCAACTCTAAACATTAATGACTACTGCAGAGTCTGTGCAAATAAAGAGTCCCTGAAGTGACTTGAAGTCATAGAAATTACAGAGACACACTAAGAATATTCAGATGCTAAAAGTTATTTTTTACTTTGGGAGGCACAATCCTTTTTTTGGAGTGCTAGTGGCATGGTGAGAGCCTGTGATCATGACAAGGCCCATCTCAATATTTCTGGGCTCTCTCTGGTTACCTCTGGTCTTGTCAAAGTGTCTTGCCAGGCCAGGAAAGTAGAGACATGGAAAGGGAAGGAAAAAATTACTGCCATTTCTTTGAAATGAATTGGATTGCCATGTGTGGGTGTGAGTGGCAGGTTTGCCAAGGATCTGAGCAGGACCTGGCACAAGTGCTGAAATCTGGGATCCCTCCCAGGTCTGTCACACTACAGCTGATCCCTGAATGCTCCAGACACCCCATAGAAAGGGTGTCCATGAGATCCTGCTTCTGGCAGGAGCAGGGATACATGGAAAGGACAGATAGTCACTCAGTGTGGGCTGCTCTGAAGTCTTGTGGGATTCATTAGGCAATAAAATCAGTTTTGACAGAATATACATTCACAGATTATTTGATTTGGTCATATTTCAATTACTATGAGTTGTATTACAGCAGCAGTGAGGAACCAGTGAAATCCTGCTGTTTGTGCATTGCCTAAATAGAACAGGAAAGTTTGGTTTTGCTCTACAGTTAGTAAGTTAAACTGAAAACAGTTACAGTGGAAATCTGAGGCTCAGAGAAATTGACCCAAATTAATAGGAAATTAATAGGAAATCTTGTGAACCCAAGCCAGACCCATGAAGCTCCTGTTTACCCTTTGCTGCTCTTCTTCTGAACCTCCTCAAATCTGTGAATAGACAGCTCTGGTCTTCTGTACAATGCTATAAAACTATTCAAAGAACTGGAGGTAGCAAAGTTTCCCATTTACTGCTCCATTTTTTTTCTAAAACACAGGAAATCTGGTTGTCCATACTGTTTGAAAATGCTGTTTATTGATATTGGATTTGCCAAATGCTAATAACCACAAGCCTACATGAAGGAAGATAAAACTAAAACATGAAAGTTAACACTGAGCTCTGTAGAAGTTCTGTACTGACATGACTCTAATCAAGCCCCAAGATCTAGCAGAGGATGCTGCATTCCCATCTGTTTATCTTGTGGTAACTCTTCAACATAAGCCTGCCCTAGAGTTTACCAAATCACACGACACTTTGGTGGGGTTCTGTGGGTTGCTCATCGAAATATTCCCTTGTTACAACTCGTCTTGGGCAACAGATAATCTGATACGATCATAATATACTGTTAAAGCATAAAGGCAGTCAAAATAGCATTAATCTGTCTCAAGTGTGACTGGTGAGAACAGGAATCCTGCCAAGCAGTTGCCCATCGTGAGGTTAAGGAGCTCTACAGTGGCTAATCCTGTTGTCATCTGAATTAACTTTCAAATAGGGTAAAACCCCCAAGCAGTTGCATTATAAGAGGCTTAAGGTCTTGAGCTGGGGAGCAATGTGTGTATTTTGTGCATGCCTGTTTAGCAGTAGCACCTCGAATGTCATTTTGGTGTTGTTTGGATTGTTTTCCTGGGTAAACTGGGTGATGCTCTGCAGCTTGCTCCAGCCAAAAATGAGAGAGAGTGTGTGTGATAGCCTAGAATGACAATTAAGGATCCCAGAAACGCTGGCCAGTGCTAGATACCTCAGGGAATCATCCTGTAAATACAGTGGTTGATGCTTCTCCTTCTGGGAGCTGGTGCTTCCCAAAGAAAGCCTTGACAGGGGTCAACCTGCACTGAACTCTTTACAGGCTGGTGCTGCCTGATAACATTTGGCATGCTTGGCAGGATATTCCAAGTATGTTTTCAAACAAAATAAACATTCAGCACATGCAATTATTCACCTGCCTCTTTTAAAGCTCCAATGGTCCTTTCCAGCAGGAGAGATGAGCAGTTGGCTGCCTGGTTGCTCAGGTATCTTACAACCAGTTGTTCGTGTCCATGTGGCTCTCACCCATGATGTTGTGGTTACAGTTTTTTGGAGATATTTTTCCATAAACATTTAATTTATGCAGCCATTTAATATATGCAAATGAAACAAGTAAAAGAACACCAAGGCTCACAAGGGAGGAAGGTAATTGCCTCTGCTAAACTCATGTTGTAACACAGCAGTGGAAGAAGTTTGAAGATGGGCAGATCAGTCTTGATAAATGTTTGCTGATTGGTCTGGACTTTTTTTTCCCAAGATATAAACCAGAGAAATTGGTTTGGGTCCAGCATCAAAAATGGGTGTTTATTGGGGTAAATGGCATCAGGTTCATTAATGTGCTTTTGTGTCAGGATCTGTTAGGCTGTCACTGTCAATGGGAATTTTCTCCTTCAGTTCTTTGAGTGTTGTGCCATACATGAGCAGAGTTCTTGGCTCAGTGCTTGAGTTCATGGGAGACAAAGGAGAGACATTGGCATTCAAACAAACCCTGAGTATATTCACCCTCTCCTGGAGGAAAGAGCTTTTTTCACAGGATTCAGGTGAGACACTGCAGTCTTTCAAAAGGATTGACATCTAGTATTTTACCAAATTAAGGGTACAGAAAAATGTGCTGTCTGATGGTCACCTCATTTGTCCTGCTGATTCTCATTGCAGATGGCTCCAGGTGCCATCAGGGTGTCCCCACAGGGATCCCACAGAAGGGCTGAAGGAAAACCTGAGTCAAATCTGTGCTGGTGAAGGCAGGGAGTGATGGAGACACCACAGCAAAGAGCCTGCTGAAAATGTTCACTCACTTTTTCCCTCTTTATTTCTAGAGGCAGATGAGAGTGCTGAGCCCTGAGGGTGCTCCTGCACTCCAGCAGCCCAGAGCCACAGCCGTGGCTCCACTGGCAGCTTTGTGGCTTTGCCAGCCATTTAAAATGTTTGCCAATATTTAAAGCATGCATTGTTGTGGTTTAAACTTGGGAAGGATTTTTAAGGAAATCTTCAGCTGAGGACAAATGCCAAGAAAAGCAGCCTACAGCTGGCCACTCACATATTGTTTCAGTTGCTCTTGCGTGGCTGTTCACTTTGTGTGGGACCTGGAGGGCACGTTCATGGCATGTAGCAATTTTGAGGGAGTTTCTCCTCCCTCAGCTGGACAGGGCAATGTTTCTGCTGCTATGATCAATTCTACAGGTCAGAAATGGCAATATTTCACTGAAAACCCCATGAGTTCAGCTCTTCTGTCCCCTCTCCTGCCTGCTGAGCATGTGGGGCCCTTGGCTGGAGCACCAGGGAGCTGTGGTGGGATCACAGCCAGGAGAATGAGCTGGAGCAGCTCAGCTCCAGTGCACATCCTTGGCTGCTTTTGTCCCCTGTGCCATGAGAAGTGGCTCTTGGTAGGGGGTGGAGGATGGACAGTGGTACCCCCTGACTGAAAACCACTTCTTGCTTCCCTTGGGTCCCCCATCCCTTGAGTCTCTGCTGCAAGGACAAGTGATTGTGGATGTCAACACCAAATGGTTCAAGGGACAAGGAGACTTTTGAAGCCAACTTTTGAAATCAGCTTTTGCCTCTCTTGGTTGGATTGATCAGTACTTAACTCAAAATGTTCTTATTTTTTTCCCCACCAGTTGGGTCATTCAATAACTTCTCATATTCTGGTTTCTTAGAATGTAACAAGGATCACAGTTCTGTCTTTCTCTATGTTCTAGAGTCTTTTATGCCCACTTTTGCGGAGTTTGTGGTAACTCAGAGACCTCTTTGTCTGTGCCACTTGGGCTGACTTGGACCTGGGGTATAATATTTGCCAAATGAGTGAGGAGTGGGTTGGTTGGTGGGAGGGCTGATGGTTTCATATGGGCTGGCAAGGTTGAATATTGGGGGCAGAAAGATAAAACCAAACCCAACCATCAAAGAACCACCAGACAAACAAAAGAGATGAATCTTCTCAATTTCCTGGGAGGGTTCATGTTTCCAGGACACTCCCACTTTTAAGTTGCTGTAGGTTTTTTTAGAGGTCTGGTTATCCACCTCCCAGCTCTGCTACTGCTGTTTCTTCAGCCTTGGTCAAAACATTTATTATTAAACTAATAGTTGTAGAATAGAGAAATTTGATGGGTTTTTTTTTTTTGCTAAATATGCCAAGATTTACATATCTAGTAAGTGTGGAAATTTTTTCTTTTTCAGTCTGTGCAATGAGTGTTTCAGGAAAAGGGGATCTTTGAGCAGCAGCACTGTTTGAGATTCCTCACTTACTCCAATTATGAAGGTTTGGGGCACTTCACTTCCATTTGTGTCCAAATCTTTAAATTTGCAAATGGGAGCAAATCCTGACCCCTCTGAAGACTCTCTCCTTGCTGTGGTGAATCACTAAGGAAGGCTTTGCTGCCCTTTTAGGGATGTGATGGGGACTAAGTCCCTGGGTTTGGGAAGGGGAGGTGGAGCTCTGCACTTCCAGAGCCGATGGTCATTTCGTGATAAAGTGATAATGCTAATAATCCCCAGGTCCTTTTTTTTTTGCCTTTGAACTGAACACTTTGCCTGTCTCAGCTGTGGTTGCCTTTTTGAACTGTCAGTTTGGGAGGATTAGGTGCATGTTTAGGCTGGGTGAAATCATGAATGAAAATATTTTCCTTGGCAGTTTTTAAAATGCTTCCCCCCTTTAAGAGCTGAACCCTTTGGCAACAATCTGCTTTTTGCCCTGATTACCACTGTCATTTTGGGAGGTCTTTTCCCGCAGAACAAACAATGGAATTTTAATAACACAGTGAAATAGATTCAGGACTGCTTTATTTATATTTTCTTTATTTATGCTTGAATACTTCGTATGCAGCTCCAGCAAAGACAAATTTAAGCTTTGTATTACTTCAAAATGATGAATTAAGCTCTGGGAGATTTACTTCCCCAGAGAAGGATATTTTGATTCTCTGCTTTGAAAATGTCTCATAAAACCAATAAATATCACAGAAATTGAAAATAAAAAAAGCCCTCAGTAAAAATTGCAGATGCAAAGTAGAGCAGACACAGAGCTGCTCTTTCTGCAGGGTCTGCCTTGTGTCTGCACCACAGCTCCCTGCTTTAGTGAGGGTTTGACTCCAATGCAACATTACAGTGAAGTTCAGTTAATTTTGAGCATTTACTTTGTGTGAAGCCCTGCACTGAAGTGCTCAAGCCAGCACCATCTTTGGCTGCCTGAGCAAACTGGCACGGGTTAAGCTCCCAACAGCATTGTCTGAAGGACTCTGCTTGCAGAGCATCCTTCAGAATTATCTAACTTTGTCTAAGGGCAAAGAAATCACACTGACATGCAGAGTGAATTGGGGATCATCTGAAGTGAAGCATAAAATAGTACCTGCTAAGGCAATGAGCTGAGAAACTACTACCAAACTGAAATAAAGTAGCTTGTGCCTCACACAAACTCTTCTCAGAAACTCTGACAGGTTTGTAAATCCACCTTTTCTGACCAGGATTGCATTGATTGCAGTGGTAAATATTCTACTTTATGAATAATCCCTTAAGGTTGTTATATATTGTGTTTTCTCTTCAAGAGAACTCTGTTATTTTATTTTCCCTGCACATCTTCATTCTGGTGTGCCATCTTTCCAGCTTCCCAAGCCTGAGCAAGGAGATGAGGAATGAAAATATTTCCAGACAACAGATCTCTTCCAGGCCCTTCAGTGTCAAATAGCTCTGTGCCAGATAAGCCATTGATACTCCTCTGTATTCAATTAAAGAGATGGCACTTGGTATAGATGGAAATGAACCAGTGACTTCAGTCTGGGGATTGTGAGAGACTGAAGGGTTCTGGAAGGAATAGCTGTGCTATGGGAGCTGTGGAAAAACAGAAGGAATTATGGTATTTTCAAGGATGCACTGGGTATTATTTGTGCTTTATTGTTCTTTTTTTAGCTCTGCTGATTCTATCCTGCTTCACTGAAATCACTTAAGTAATTTTAGTGCATACAAAACACACATGCAGCTCATTGCTGCAGCCTGGCAGGGATCTGAAAAAGTCAGGGAGCAGAGCTGGAGCAAAACAGGTCACTGAGACTCCCTTTGCTGAACACAACCAGGATTTTTCAACTCAGACCTTGTCAGCACTTGGTGGCCATTGGTCACAAGCTGGAGTGGTGTAGGCACTGGATCTCTCTCAATGTGTGAGACCTGCTGTTTGCTTCCCTGTGCTGCTCAAAGGATTCCTAGGAAGCCCCATTAGTGCCCCTCCAGTCCCACATTCTCTCAGCTGATGATTTCAGGAGGAAACATCAGCTAAACCCTGTGAGAATTTCATTTGGCTGCTGCCAGAGCAACAGCAAAGGGGTTCAGCCATCTTACAGAGATACTTTAATTTCAGAGCTACTGTAAAACAACTTCTGCCAAGGATATTGCAGCTGTTTTTCCATTTCCCTCCTCTTGTAAAATCAAGGGTGAGGAAGCTGCAGGGACATGGCTTGCATCCAGGAATGTGATAAAGATGCAAAGAAAACCAAGAATTCACAGGGGAATGAACCTCTTTGGCCACTTTGCTGTAGCTCTGCCTACCTGGATCAAAGCTGCTGCTGCACCTGCACTGCATGGTGGTAGAAGATGCTCTTCCCATGGAAGAGTGGTTATTGCTTATCAGAGACAATCTGTTAAAGCAGAGCAGCAGTTTGCAGATAAGGAAAAATGCTGCTGGTCATTGGGGAATTTTTGGTCAATATTTGACCACCTTCCTCGGGGAAGGAACTTGTCTTTACACCTTGGAGCCCAGAGCAGTGGGAGCTTGCTGGTGATGGAGCTTGCAGGAGGGAGAAGAGCTGCTCTGCTGTCCTGAGAGGCTGCTCCATTTCTGTCTTTACATCAAACAGCAGTTTGGGGCAGAGTGTGGAGGCAACACTCTGCTCTCTGTTTTGGGAAAAGAGAAGGCAGCATCTGACAGGTGTGAGAAGAGTCAGCTCTGCAATTCTCATGGATTCAGGCATTGCTCTTTCTCTTGTTTGCCAATGGGAAGAAATATAAGTGGCAAAATATGCACCAAGAAAGTACTGCAGTTAGGGTGGTGATTTGCTACAAAAGCAAAACATACAAGAGACCAGAAACTGGAGCCTTTGGACATCAAACTCCATGGCACAGCTGGGCAGCTGTCTGCTTCCAAACCAGCTGGGGTGTTTGCCCTCCTCCCGGAGCAGTGGCATCCACAGCTTGTGTTCTGCTCTGCCATGGGGCTGTCAGGGATGGGTCAGACAGCAGCATGGGGCAGTACAGAGAGCTCCAACTTCAGTGGCCAAAGCTGCTGCTGAGCACTTTAGGCTCTTCCTGACAAAGGTGGTGACCATCTGCAGCAGTTTTGGGAAGGCTGGTGAAAGGCTTGGGATGGGGATGGGCACAGGATCTGAGAGCAAAGGAGAGAAATAGGGATCTGCAGAAACAGATGCACATCTGAACTCAGCTGCCTCCAATCTAACCAGAAAAGCCAGACAAACGAGCCTGCAAAAGTATCCTATGTCTTAAACTCTGCCAAAGGTGTTCTTACCATTGTCGTGACCCACTTTTATTTAGATTGATCTTTCACTGAGCACTAATGCACTTAAAACAAGAACAAATCATATTTTAAAAGGCTTCTGTATCAGGAGAGCATCCAAGAACCAAGTCAGAACTTGTGTTCACTGGTGCTCCTGCTGGAACATTGAAACAGATAGAAAGGGTAGAGAGTCCTGCCATGCCTGCTCATATCAATTTCCTATATTGTCACATTGAGTAAAAAACCCAAAAAAACAAAAACAAAACAAAACAAAAAAAACAAAGGGGAAATGCACAAGGCATTGAGGAAAGTGCCTGAATAATAAACTGTAAAGTCCTGAGCAAGAAGAACAGCACAGAAGCCAAGAGGAACAGTTTAGAAGTTCCACTGTTGCTGTAGGTCCTGGGGCTCTAAACCCTGAAACAAGTTACCCCATGGGCGTTCCCATGGGAGTCAAAGATTCTGCATCTGAAAGTAGAGTTAATAAAGTGCCTGATGGCTGCAGATCTCTTGATTTCAATGGAGCAGTGAATTGAAGCCTGCCTATCATTTATTTCATGGAGAAGTTGAATATTTCTTACCTCAATGATAAATGTCCAAAACTCCAGTTTGGTAAAATCAACATGCTTCCATGCTAACAAGGAAGAGGGTGTGTTGCCACAACTAAACTCCCCTCCTGGCCACCTGCCATGAGTTTCCATCACTAAAATCACTTGCAGAACTGAGGACTGGCTAGGAAAAGGAGTGGAAACAAGGCTGGAGGCGTAGGCAGGGCTCAGCTGGCACATCTGTGATTCACCTTATCTTATGGGCAATTTCAAGAGAAATCAAGAACACTTAAATAAAACAGAAAGTGAAGTTTTGAGTTTATTTAACCATCCATCTTTTAATTTTATCAGACAGTCCAGTAATTTGAATTAGTTAAGCCAATAGCTTTAATTTGGGTAATGGTTTGATTTTTTGATTTCTGGTCAGTCAGGTCAATGAAAGCACTTTATTTTTTAGCAAAAACAAAATATGAAGTTGGTGCTTTGTTTTCTTTCCAGAGTGCTGTAGCTACCTTCCATGGATTCTCAGATATCAGAGTTTAATCAATATTAAATCATCCTCACAGTCTAAGTATTTGCTTATGTGCTTTGAATTGTTGCTTGCATCAAGAACAGCAGTGATGCCCCTAATCTGCTTTCACTGGGCTCCCCCAGACTCTAATTATGTCATTAAGAGAAGGACATTTCCTGGCAGCAGTTCCTCAATTCACTGCAACAGCCACTCTTGGAATACAGACAGAACAAGGCTGTAATAGCTTGCACATGTAGACCATGGCTGCAGGGACAATTGACCTTCATTTGGGAGTGAGCACCAGTCTGGTTTGTTTAGTATTTCCAAATGATGGTACCTTACAACCAGCAGAAGTAACACTGCATGCCAGGCTCCAGTATTTACCTGTCTTGCTCAGATATATCATTACCTTATGTCAGGAGTTATGATCAGCTCCAGCAAAGAATTGCTCTGTAGCTATCCAAAAATGCTGGATATGGGATCCCCCAAGAGCATGAACTTGTGCAGCAGCAAATAGTTTCTTCAGAGGTCTGAGCTTAGCATAAACTGTGGGTATTCCTGATATTAATGTAATTAATTTGCTCAAATGCATTGACTTTCTGTGCCTAGGCTTGATTCTTGTGGAGTTAGAGGAAAGGATGAGGATTTTGGCTTACACAAGAGCTTGGGACCACGCAGTGGCTGAGGGTACACATTTGCACTAGAAGAATGGATCATTTTTGGGTATACTTGTTTTCATTCATTTAATTCTCAAGAAAGCTGTTCCCTGCCTTAAAAATTTGTCTTATGAGGACTAAAACCATGGCCACCCATGTAGAGGGTGGGAATAAAACCATTGCTAACCTGAGTGCACTCCATGCATCACCCATCAATTTACTGACCGAGTGGCATTGTACTGCAAAGTCCAAGGGACCATTTCATATGGTTAATTTTTAATATAATTTTTTTTCCTCCACATTTATCTGCCTTTCTTTCTGGTGTATTTGCACAACAGTATCTTTCTGCTGGAAAACGTGGAGCTCACAAGTGCCATAACAGAATAAAATATACACCAAATGTTAAGCTTATTTCTCCTCATTTCTGCAATGAATCTCCTCAATTCACCTGAAAAGCTATAATCTATTAAAAAATCATAATTTTTCAGTCCCAATAAATAATGTTAATAGAGACTTTCATGGCTGCCTACAGAGTACAAACACTGAACATCTTTTCAAGACAGAAGGCTTCCAGGTGCTGCCACAGTCAGTATTTCAAAAGGTGCCAGGTCAAGAAGTTTCCTGCACTGATAATGCCCACAGTGTCATCAGTTCCTAAAATCCAGATATTTCTTATATTAGTCCCTGTATTAGGTCTTTTTTAATGTCTTCAGGTTTCAAGATAAAAAAAAAAAAACTGATCAGAATTACAGGTGATGGATGGTTCCAGTCTAGTCCTTGCTGCAGCTGCAGCTATGGCTGTGCTGGCTGCTTTGGCTAAGGGGAGATGACACAAAATTTCCTGACCATCAGGACCCCTGTTAGCAGGGAAACCAGGGAAAAAAAGAAGAAAAGAAAGATGTGGGGGGAAAAAAAAAAAAAGGGCAGAAAAATAATGATAATATAAAAATAAAGGATAATTTTTGGGGCTGTGTCATCCCTTTAACTTTTGTTTGTTTTTAATGCATCAAATGTGGTCACAAATTATTGATAAAATTGTGTGAGGCCAGAGCCTCCACCAGCAACTTCCCCTGAGTCCATGCCAAGGTATTGCTACTCTTCCTGTTATTGTTTATTAAATAAATAACCTTGTTAGTGTGGGTTGTAAAACACTGATAATGTGCTTCTAATAAACAAAACATCAGAGGCAAAGATTTATGTTAAATGTAACAGAGACAATGAGAACTAAAGTTGACGTTGTTTGTGCACTGACAAAAAAAATTCTCATCTGTTTTACATTCACATATGGAACATATTCCCAGGGGAGAGCAAGCGACATATTTTTAGGACACAATTTCATCTTAGGAAATCAATGTACAGGCTATTAAAACTCCATTTTTTCCATGAATGATAAGTGTAATTACATCTCTCTTGCAATAAAACCTTGTGCTTATTAAATGTAAATATTTAACAATGATTAAAATACATTTGAAGGAAATTTTATAGCTTTATTTTATATGTTCCCATCTGGGTTGCCTTTCCTAAACCGCTATACATTTTGGAGAGTTATTAAATTATTATTTTGAGAAGGACTAACACTCTGCGTGTCCCTTGCTTCAATTTGAATTTCATGCACTTTCAGAATTTATTGAAGTCTGGTGAATTTGAGATTCAATCAATGCTCTATTGTATTTGCAGAGCTGCATTGAGGGGAAAAGTGGCTTCATGAGGTAGGAAATGCCACACTGGCACGTCTTTTGTGCACCCAATTTTGATGGCCAGCTAAAGTTTCCTGACTCCACATGCTCCAGCTCTCATTTGTTTCCAAAGGAAGCAAGTTGGTTCCTTCGACCCGTTTCTTTAGTTTTATGTACCACCCTTCTGAGGCAGTTTTAAAAGCAAGCATTAATAAACAACCCAATCTTATAAATTGCAGGTCTGGGTAAGGAGCATTGCGGGTGCACGCTGCTGACCCTGGGCACAATTCAGGGCTGTACAGGCAGGATTAACCCTTCACTGAACAATCTCATTGGATTACTCCAGAAAGGAGTTCATGGGTAGCCAAGAGTTTGGCAGATCCAAAAAATAAACTCTGTCTATAACCAAAATCTCCCCTCTTGAAGGTCCTTTAGAATGCCCAGGGAAGTGTCACTACAGATTTTAAGAGAGTTGAAGTCAGTTTTCTATAAAATTCTGCAGCTGATTTAGAAATTGCAGGGATATAACCTATTATGCTGCTATGGAACAGCTTAAATACTTCCAGAAAGGACACCACTCCTTGTTAAATTTTTATAAGTTCTAGATATAATTTGTGCTCAGATGTGCTGATTTCCCCTCTATTATTTTTAAAGGGTTGCACTCCCTCAGCAATCCCTAATTCCTTGTTATTGTTGCCTTTTGAAAGAAAATTGTGCTGAGCTCAGCTTCATACCCAAGATAATTCCAAAAGGCTGAAGTTAATTTTTAATTTGACTACTATTTTCAGTCATATAAGCAATATCACCAAAGTCAGTTACTTACTTGAGAGAGCGCTAACAGGATCAGGCCCCTGAGAGCTCCTTAAAGCTCCTGATACTGCAAAGAGTCAGGAGCTCAGACCACTGCAGAGTTTCTTGGACTCACCAGGTGCCCCTTATGGCAAAAACCAGGCTGAAAAATCCACTACAGCTATAATAATTAAAAAAAAAAAAAAAAAAAAAAAAAAAAAAAAAAAAAAAAAAAAGCAGAGAGAAAAACTCAGTATTTTTGTCCAACATGTTAAAAAAATAAAGAATTACCCCAAATTTCTCTTTTATGTACAAACCAGCTTCTGAAAAACATGGCCAAGGTGCACATTTAAAACATCTTTGGGTTTTACACCCTCCTGCTTACAGATTGTTGAACACCCTCAGCAACTCTGAGATGCTGCGAGAGACAAAGACTCAATGTGTGTGTGTGGCTTTTCAAACAGTTTTCTCTGAGGAGGAAAATTTCTCTTTAAATAAATCTCCCTCCTCTCTTGAAACTGGTACTTAAAAAAACCCCAAACCCAAGGAAGCAGCTATTCATTTCTGAAAGAACACACAGAACATCATTGTACAGCAGTATGTTACACCTGATGAAAAGAAAATTAATTTAAAGCAGTGATTTTTCACGAGATAAACCTCTGCGAAACAAAGGTTTCTCTTAGAGAAAAATAAATAGTAGTAAAACAAAAGGGCTTGCAAGTGTGGACATCTTTAATTGCTTGTTTAATTAAACCTCTCAACTAAATATTAATTTATGACTTTTTAAATATTTTTTGTGAAAAAAAAGGTTAAAGTTAGAACATATATTTGTTTGGTTTAACTACAGACCTGTATTTTCCTACAGAGCAAACAGCATTTCTTGCATACAATAACAACAGAATATCACAGGTAACCTTTCCCAGGGGCTTTTGTAGTCTGTAATGCAAGACAAATATTTGTGTATTTTTGGCTGGTCCTGTTGTCATTGAAGTCAATGGGACACAAACCTCAGTGGAAGCAAAACCAAGCCCTCGCTGACACAGACGTGATGGAATAATTCAAGGCAATCAGTTTTCCAGCATTTCTGAGCTATTTTTTACACCATAATTAAGCATAATTCACAGTGGGTCGATATGTGTATATATATGTGTGTTTATATATATATGTGAATGCAAATGTGTGCACATGAGCTTTAACTTAACACCTGCTAAATATATCACAATTTCTCAGACGGTATCAGATACTTGTGGAAAATTCTGTGCGCTTTGATAACCAGCCCTATCTGTGTATTTTACCTCCACAGGTAATTTCATTGAAGTCATCGTGTCTGCTTCTCAGGAGGAGTTAAAATAATAGACCATTATTTTGATCTTGGGTACATGGTTTTATTATTTGCAATCTCCATCACTTTTAACTGCTCAACACACACACTTAAAATGCAACATCCACTAACAAATCTAGTTTCCCTTTAGAAAAATATTTTTTTAATTTTTTTTTTTTTTTGGTAAAAGAAAGTTTTGTTTTATATTTTTGATTCATTATTTCTCTCTGCCCTCTTATAAACCAGACTCCTGGAGGTGTTTTAACTTTTAAGTACAAAATAAAAACGTGCATATATTCTGCATGTGTATATTGAATATAAAAAACATGAGGCTGTTTTCACAAGCATTAAGAAGGGAAAATTGTTGCCTTCACTTCTGTCCTTTGTTCCCACAAATTCTTGCACTGAGAATTGCAATACAATGTTCTGACTTTAACCTCTATGCTTCACTCCAACTAAAACTACTTTCATCTGTTTAATTACAAAATTTAAATCTCATCCTGCCAGAGTTACCATGTACTTCCAGCGTGGCTAGGAATTGCACTTTTTAAAAAAATTCTATAGTGGCAGATTTAGTACCAAATATATTACAGAGGACAGAGATTGCCTGTAGGAAAAAAGAACCTGATCTGAGCCCTATAATATCATACCTATTTTTTCCTGAATGTTGCATTTTTTGGACATTAAGTAAACACAGAGCTGATCCAAAGTCCATCACTGAAAGAGTTTTGTGCTGTGTTGCTGTGCACCCAAATGTGAGGCTGGGGAGAAGCACACCGTGCTTCGAGGTATAAGGGCTGAAATTCTCCCTCCATATTTTCTTATTTCATCCCGCACAGGTAAGGGGAAATATGTCTGATTTTGGTGCAAAATTTGCTGAAGATAAAGCTGTACTCTCTGTGCTGCTTTCTGTGTGGGCGTCACATTTGTGAATACAAGATTCAGAACAGAATTAGCATTTTGTCAAATAAATCACTTGCAACCAAAACACTCCCATGTCCACCCTGTTTGCGGTGGGTGACAATAAAGATGAGGACACTAAAGTAGATTTATCAACAAATGAGGAAATCCCACAGAGCTATTAACCCCCTCCTTCTAATGAATTATTTCATCCCTTCACTGTCTACCTGTTTCTCTTTGCATTTCTCAGCCAGCGAGCAGTTTAATCCACACTGTCCTCCAGCAGAGACCTTGATGTTCAGAGTTCCTGCAATGTCTTTTTATAAACCAGTTCCCTCTGCAGAAGCCATAGCCTGCAATATCTGCAGCAAGACTTGGGAAGGAATCTAGCTCGGGCTGTGATCCCTGGGTCTGTAATGTCAGTCCATACCCCTTTTTGCTGAGGGTTTTCAGCCTCTCACTCAGCAGCTGCCAGCGTGGTGCAGCACTTCAGGGAATACAGTGAGCACTGACATCGAATCGGTCTCTTGACTCAACTGGTTATTTAAAAAGCAGGGAATGCCTTTAAATGCATGGAAATTTCTCACTTCTCGATGGGAAAACATGAAAAGACCAGTGCTTTAATCTTGCTGTATAGCCCCAAGTTCAAGGCTTAAAGCTAAAAGCTTGCATTTCCAGCTCCTGCTCTTTTTGCAGAGATTCCTGACAGGACGTAATATAGCTCACAGCAGTATTAATCCCCTCTAGAGCTGCTCTAATAGTGACACCTCCTCATACCACCCAGGCTCAGCGGGCCCAAGGCTTGGGGCAGGTGGAGATAAGGCAGCCCTTGCTCTTCAGAGCAAACGGAGCCCCTAATTGCTGACATTTATTGCCATTAGGAAATTTGGGAGAGGGCCTAGCCCAGCTCTTTCCTGTGTTTTGCTGCAAGACAAGGCTGCCGATTTCAGTGGCCGCAGGATCAGCCCTGAGTTCTGCTGTCAAATCCAAAGGAGCTCCACGCCTGGGAAGGGAGATTCAGGAATCCAGATTTGTACTGCTGCAATTAACTGCAAAATTTGGCCCTAAAAATCCCACTGATGTAAACAGCAGGGCTGCAGGTCAGCACCAAGAACACAGCCTGGGATTAACGGCAGCTCACTACTGAAGCAATTATCTTCTGGCAAAGCCAAAAATCTCCCTTGTTGAGCAACTGTGGGGCTCTTGGTACTCCCCCTTACACCTGTAAAATGCCAGGTAAGGCCACCAAAACAGAGGACTTATTTTTCTAGAGTTTCATTGAGAGAGCAACTAAGTGAACCGTGTGTTCTTAGTATTACTTGTAAAATAAATCTTACCAGCCTCTGAAGAGGAGTCACGGAGTGGAGAGGCTGGACCTGATGTTTGTCAAAAGAATTAACAAGCCTGGCAATAAAACCCTGGGTAATGATGGCTCTGAAGGGTTACATTTGCTTTTGAATTTATTTTTATAAAAGCATGAAATTTTATGTAGGAGCAAGATCTATAACCACCTATTTAAAAGTAAGCGGTTTTAGTACTCAGAGAATGATGGCCTTGATTTTGTGCTGCTACTGCAGAACAGATATTGTATTAGGGGTATAGGATCAGAACTCAGTGAATAATAAAATAGTTCCTTCCCAAGCTTTGTCTTAGGTAAGCATAAAACACAATTTTCTCTAATCAATTTGTTATATTACCTGGTTTTTTTATGCCAGTCTTCCTTTGCAGGACTTATTCGTAACATTTACCGTTGGAAATTCAAGCTGGTTTGCTTCGTTGTGCAAATATGATTTCAGAAATTTTCTTTGCCTTTCCCCTCCCCGCAGTGTTTGCACCCAATTCCACAACAGTGTCAGTCAGTAAGGGGACTGAGTACAGCAGAGATAAGTTTACAAATTACCTTGTTGTAAACTTGAATGTTTTTGTGGAGTTTGCTCAACTTTAGAATATCCAGCTTAGCCCTCAGACTCTGAGCAGGGAAATAAAGCATTTCTTCAAATACCTCTCCCCTTTTCTCACTCTGCTTTGTGCCATGGTTTAAGAAAAGCTCAGATTTTACCACCGTATCCAGGCAAAATTCCTCTTAGCAGAGATACAGGATTCACCCGAGTAAACTTGGAAATATTGAGGATGACAGGCTTTTTTTTTTCAAATCCATAACAAAAAGTGCAGTCAATAATGCAGGGTAAACCTCCAAATTAACTTAAATCAGGGCAGGATTCGGAGGGAAGAGGGGAATTCCTGATCTCCTCAGGCAAAGCCCGGCTTTCCTGCAAATTCCACTTAAAGGACCTAACGGGATCAGTGTTAATTTTTTGAAGTTTTCCCTCTCCCCGGTCCTCGCTCGGGTGGCGGAGCGGGGCGGGTCCCGCCTCTCCGGCGCTCGCCGCTCCGCACCTCTGCCCGGGCGCTCCCGCTCCATCCCGGCCACTGCCGCCTGCCGGCCGCGGACCCCGCAGCTGCAGGGTCTCGGCTGGTCTTCCACCCCGAAAAACTCCTTTTAAAATTATTTTTTCCTTCCCTGTGATTTTTTTTTTCCTCCTCTCTCCCCTTGTTTTTTTCCCAATTGTCGGAAGCCGACGGGATGCTTCCCGCAAGCCCGTCCTTCCTTGAGAAGGAGGAACTGCACACATGGCTCCCGTGCTATTTAAATCAACACAGAATATACCAGCACGTTTATGTCAAACATACCATTGCAATATTCTTGTTACTATAGGAGCAAAATACATGTAAATATTTAGGTGGATTCATTCCAAGTGGAAGGGGCAGCTCTGGAAACACACGGTGCCTTGAGCCAGGACATGCTTTAGCACACATGGAAGCCCCGAGTAGGTGAGCTTCCCCCCAGATTGCACACAATCCATGCAAATGCCAAGCTCTGCAGTGCTCAATGCACACCGAAGTGTCGGTGGGACTGATGTCTGACTGCTTAGGGGAATAATCCCACCAAAGCCCCGTAATAAATGTTTCCAGGATCAGCCTGGAATGATTTGGGAGAAAGTTTCCCTGGTTTCTTTTGTTTCTTTTCAGTCTCCAAATGACAGATGACATGTAAAAGTCAGTCCCTAAAAATCCCATGCATTACAGACAGACAACAACCATAAAATTGTCCCTTCCCTATAGAGCTTTGCTTTTTATGCAAGGTCTGATTTTGTGTTTATGATGGTTGGGGAGAAGTTGTAGGAGGGCTGAAGGAGTCCTTCCTTTAACATTACTGTGCAAAAAACCAAAGTTTTGGAATTGCAGCTTAGCTGATAAACTATTATAAGTTTATATAGAAAGGAAAGGACAATTTAAGGACAGGAAAACTGTGACAAAACAAAAATCCTAAATCTGTATAAGTTATAAAAGAAACCTAGGTTTATGAAAGAGAGCCGGATTTATCTCCCAGCTCCAATGGATATCAACACTAAAAAGTATTCTAGGTGGTATCAAACATAATTTAAATGTTTCTTTTTTCGCTGTCTTTATTTTTAAATGGAAGATAAATTGGTTTAAGTAAATTAGAGCACAGGGTTTCTGGTCTGATGTGAGTGTGACCAGTTGTCTCTGTGCCGTAGTTTATGCATTTTTCTGGAGAAAAGTAACATTGGCTACCCACCAATAATTGTTTGAGAAAACTAGATATGTTCTGCAGATTTTGGCTATGCTGTTGGTCCTTGTATAAGCAAAATGGGTTGTTTTTCAAACACTGCACTCATCTGAACCAAGCCTACAGAGGGTATTTTTACTAATCCAGCAAATTCTGCCCTCCACAACATCCACACAAAGGCCACAGCCAAGTTTGCAGCCAGAGAGTGCAAACTTTCCCACTTTGGAATTGTGTGGATGAGGGAAGTTTTGGTCAGTGGAGATGTACACCAGTATAAGTTGAAATCCTAACGTTCCCCCTGCCAAAGTTTCCCATTAGGGAGCAGAAAGGAAACCTTATAAAACCTCCAGCGGCACATACCATCTCTGAGCCCTCAGGTCCAAAACCCTCTGCAAATCCCTCCAGCCTTCCTGACTGAGTCCTGCCATGCACTTTCCCACCTATGGTCCCCATTTTTTCATGGGAAGGGGATTCCCACATGGGATGAGTGTCCTCTGGCACCCGCAGCAATCATTGCCACCGTAGCTGATGCACTGGCACGACCCAAAACTGCCCAGAGCCAGCTTCAGAGAGAAGCCCAACAATGGTGCACTGTATTTAATACTGTGTGCTGTGGGAAATGGAGAGAAGACAAACGGACTTTATTTTACAACATAAAGAATGTTACACCCTTTGGTAATACGTAACTAATAACTTAAACCCATTAAAAACTGTGATCTCTACTCTACCGCTCACGAATGGAGCCAAAGCTGTAAAAATTCATGAAGGAATCAGTAGCAGGCTGGCTGGGGTTACAAAATCTACAAAAACTGCTAGAAGTCACAGTTTTCTCCATGAAAGGCATGGCCATAACAAATATCCCACACAGCTCGCTTTCTAATCCATTCCCAGGAAGCTGCATTGTGTGAGGCTGAGCGGATCTTAACATCCAGCAAGGTCAGAGCAGTGAGGGGCAGAGAGGAGGGTGTGGGGGACCACATGGATGTGTGGTCCCACTGGTGTGGGCTGCCAGGGCAGGAGGGAACCCCAAAATGCCCCCAACACTCTAGACCTGGGTTTGCCCCATGCTGGGTGTCATAGGGCTTGTAGTTGACTGATCACACTGGGAAACAAAAGCTGTACCTGGAAGAAAAGGGCTCCTTTTCATTTCTGTTCCCCACGTCAGGCAAAAATTAATGACTAAATGCACCTTTCTCTGATGTTGTCCATCATGCAAATACTGGTGGGCAGGAGTCAATATGAACTTTAAACACACCTGACACAGGTGGCTCTTGCCTTTCAATGTTAAATGGCCACTGGCCAACAATTCATGGCGCAGCATAAAGGAATCCTTGTGGCAAGCAGCTTTCCCTCTGTATATATTTGTTATTCCAGAATGAAGCTATTCATCGGGGCTGAGATGAAACTGCCCAGGTGAACAACTTCCTGAAAGCCAGTGCTCCTGCAGGAGTGCAACCAAAATCAACTGCATGGTGAATGCAGAGTGTGAGCTTGAATATCTGGGAGAAGGCACAGGAACTGCAGATGGTGGAGGGCAGGATGCAGCTGGCAGAAGGTGTCCAGTTGTCCAGGACTCTGCTGCTCCAGCATCCTTGTCGTTGTGTCTCTCCCAGGCACTGGTCATACCAAATCATTGCACTGGGGAGTTTTTTATACAGCCAGTGGATGTTTTCCCTGAGCTCTGGGTCACATCCTTCTGCCAACAGAGCAACACTGACACAGCATGGATGGAAGAAAAGATAAGTGAATGGTATTACGCTTTCTTGTTTTAGCAGTCAGCCTGTGGATTTTTGCAAGAACAGTGATCTGAAATAAAACTCAGGCTGCTCTCAGAATTGTTCAATGGCACTGCCCTCTTCCTACAAAGCAGTTGCAGTGTATCTCCAGGAAAACAGACATAACCCCACATCGGTTGTACTTCATCATTCTGCAATTTCAGTGCAAGCTTGTGCATAAATTCTTTTGTCTTTTGGATGAAGCATATCCTATTCTAATATCATTTAATCAAAATAAAAAATAGATTGCACTGTATCCAAAAAAGATATACAGACTAAATATTTTGGTGTGTAGTCACCAAAGTAACTGTAAAGAGGATTTTGTAAGCAGTTTGGGAAGTTTTCTTTTGGCTTATGCATACAGAAATCTTTCCGTATTATCAGAGTTGGGATTAATTTATCACCGAGCCCAGGAACTGTTCCCAATTGGAATTAGCCACACTAATGTCTGGAGCTGACAAGCACAGCTGCAGCAAGCTTGCTCATGTTTATTATTGTAGTTTTTCTTGTCTTTTAACAGTTTGTACACTAATGAAAGAGCAGGAGCTGAAACTGCTCATCTCTGCTCTACCACTGCAATGAGTTTTATAAGACAGTAAAGCACCTTAAGGGCTGGTTTTAAGCTCCTGATGGGATCAGTAGTAGGCACAGAAAATAGCTGCATGCTCTTAAGTGTTTTCTGACTGTTTTTTTAGAAAAGCTCTGAAAGTTGAGTACAGAAGATTGCATTTAATCTCATCTTTCTGTGTTGCTTAATTTCTGTTTTAATGACTGTTCTGGAAAACAGTGCTCTGTAGTAAAGAACTGAAGATATAAGTATTTGCTGAAGGGACAACATGAAAAAAGGAAAGAGGAATGAGAAAAAGTGTATTTAGCTGCTATACATAGGTTTCAAATGTGGTGATAGCAGAAATAGGGTATCAAGCAAAGCAGCTGGCAGAGATGGGATATTTTAGCATCAAATATTTTCTTTTCCTTGATGCTCATTCAGGATACAAGTCATTCTGTGTCTGAAAAGAAAATGTACTGACAGCATGAAAATCTAATCTATTCAATAAGAAATTCTTACAGATCAAACTGACAGGTTATCAACTGGTATGTATTAAAAATTCCATGCAACGTGCATGGTATAATCTAGAGCTCAGGGATTACTCTAGGGCTCTACCATAGCTGTGGGCAAGTCTCTGCACTGGGACTGTGGCCACCTTAATTCTTTAGGGCTTTTCTGTGGTTTTGGGCCTGTGGCCTATTTTTTTTATCCCATGGAAGTATAGGAGGAGGGGAAGAAAGCAGGTCTGACATCTGTCTCACCTGCCATGGGAGCTGGGTGAGAGCCAGGAGACGCATCTGGCCCGGGACGTGGAAGCAATTCCAGGTCTTGTATTGTAGGCATCATAACAGGACAGTAATGTGTTTCTATCCCCAGGTTCATTTTAGCATCATGTGTACACTAATTTAGCTGGAATATGACCAGATTATCTGTTCGTTTATACAAGAAAAGAGCCAGAGGCAGAGTAGCTGAGGAACAGGCAGTGCTGGTGACTGCCAGATGTCGCAGATCTTGTGAGATCCTCACTTGGCTGAGAGCCGTGTCCTTCCTGGTCGGAGCAGGCACCTCTGCCAGACACAGCTGCAGGACCTGCCTGCTCCCCACTCTCCCTCATGGCCCTGTCCTCTGCAGGTTTTGGGGAGCAGAAGTGGTGGGGAGGGTTAGAGAAGAAAAAGGGAATGAATTGAAGAGGTACAGATGAG
Organism: Acrocephalus scirpaceus scirpaceus; assembly: GCA_910950805.1. Taxonomy (NCBI): domain Eukaryota; kingdom Metazoa; phylum Chordata; class Aves; order Passeriformes; family Sylviidae; genus Acrocephalus; species Acrocephalus scirpaceus. Next base: position 9,186,637 of record OU383785.1, read on the forward strand.
GGGGGTGAGAGTAGGAGACTTCTCCTGGTACTTGCACCATGCGGATGCTCATTGGGACGCCAGGGGTATTTATCCTCTCCTCCCTGCCTGGGCTTCTGACAGAGGAAGGGCCTGTTCTGGCAGTCTGGCAATCTGCCTTTGAATTGCTGCTGCTCCCCCAGGTGGGAAAAGCCAGAATTAACTCAGGAGCAGCAGGCAGAGGTAAGGAAGAACGCAATTGCCCAGCAGCCAAGAGCTGAGAAAACACTTCCGCATCAGGTCCTGCAGAAAAATCCATCTCAGAGGCTGAGTGTGTCTGTGTGTGTCTGTGTCTGTGTGTGTCTCTGTGTGTCTGTGTGTCTGTGTGTCTGTGTGTGTCTGTGTGTGGGTCTGTGTGTGTGTGTGTGTCTGTGTGTGTGCGTGTGTGCGTGTGTGTGCGTGTCCATGTGTGTGTCTCTGTGTGTGTGTCTGTGTGTGCGTGCCCATGTGTGTGTCTGTCTGTGTCTGTGTCTGTGTGTGTCTGTGTTTGTGTGTGTCTGTATGTCTGTGTGTGTTTGTGTCTGTGTGTCTGTCTGTGTGTCTGTGTGTGTGTGTCTGTGTATTTGTGTCTGTGTCTATCTGTGTCTGTGTGTCTGTATGTCTGTGTGTGTTTGTGTCTGTGTGTCTGTCTGTGTGTCTGTGTGTGTCTGTGTATCTGTGTCTGTGTGTCTGTGTGTCTATCTGTGTCTGTGTGTCTGTGTGTGTCTGTGTATCTGTGTCTGTGTGTCTGTCTGTGTGTCTGTGTGTCTGTGTGTCTGTGTGTGTCTGTGTCTGTGTGTCTGTGTGTCTGTGTATCTGTGTCTGTGTGTCTGTGTATCTGTGTCTGTGTGCCTGTCTGTGTGCCTGTCTGTGTGTCTGTGTGTAAACTGGTTATTCAGGCCGATGCTAAATTTGGTCCCCATTTCCCACCGTGTAGAACTGTCTGTTCTCTTGCATGCCCCAGCTCATCCCTCCCAGGCTTCGGGATACTCCACGGATATTGGCACTGATCTCATGGAGTGCTGTACCTGGTGCCCAGCAAATGTGAAGGCAGAGTCTGTATTTACAGTGACAGAAGAAGGAATGGGGGAAGGTGTTGGTTCAGACAGGCAACCAGCTGGGAGGAGAGCAGCTGTTAAAATCTCTTTCCGTTGATGTTTTTGCAGGAAAGCTGTGAGGGAAGAGGCATGAAGTACTCAGGCTGAGCAAGGAGAAGGAAAGTGACTGAATGAGACTGTTCCTTAGGGACACTGGGAAGGAATGAATTGCCTTTTCAGTTTTGCATCTTTTCTCCCACCTGTCAGCATTGCACCGCACCTCTGGCAGGTCACACAGGTGTGTCAGTACGTTCACATGGACACAGACATGAAGCCTTCCAGTCCTGGCTGGCTGCAGGGTTCAGGCAGCTGCTCTGTGCTCAGACAGGTGAATGTGCTGTGCCCACAGGGGTGCTGGGCTCTGCTGCTTTGGCTTTTCTCACTTGACAGTGCCCAAAGCAAAGATCAAGCAGAGGAGCAAATGAGCTGGGGAGTTTGGGATCCTGCATTCCTGCCGACAAGCACCACTAAGCCTTGGAGTGAACTTGAGCAGCATCCCCTGTGCTTTACTGGTAACAAGGGAACAGCTTGGGATGCCTTTGCCTCTGTGTCTGTGGGAGGGCAGCTGTTGGGATGGCATCCTGGGCAGAGACAGGAGCTGGGCTATGTGGGGAATGGGAGACTTGAGTGCCTACACGTTACACCCCTGGGAGATGATATCATGCCACTTAGAGCAAAGCCCTGCTGCTGTTCTGCTGTACAAGACTGCCTAGGAAGGCTCTGTCCATTCCCTTTGCCTCTGCTGCTGTGCTGCTTTCCTGGAGTTATTTTCATTTTAGCTGTATGCCAAGTTTAAGGCTTCAAGGATTTTTCTGCACTGACCTTTAAATCCCTTCACTGGTCAATATGATACATCACCATTCAGTATAATATCCTTCTGTCTGGTTTGCTGGCCCCAGACTTATTATTTTATGTTTCTCTACATTAAACTGCATTTTCCATTCACTGGCCCTGGCAACCAGCAGATTGAAATCCCTTGTTCCTCGTTATTTGTTCCCTCTCCAATTTGGTGCCCTCCACAAACTTTGATAGTTGTGGAGGCATTTTCATTTGAGTCATTTGCAGGTATTATAAATGAGGGAAGTCCCTTGGTATTCTCATTTGTTGAGCCTTTACAAGATAGGATTACCTTTTGAAAGGAGGGTGCAGAGGTGTAGCAGCAGGACCAGTGGATATTAATAGATACCTCTCGCTACAGATCCCCTGAAATACACTGCTGCTGTCACCGAGGCGTTCTTACTTTTGCACAGATGAAGGCTGCAAGTCAGGCTTTGCTAAAATTGCTCTTGAGTGTAAGGTCTGTGAAAAATGGAGAATGGAAAAGGGGAAGGGAGCGAAGCACCAGCAACAGCAGCTGAGTAAGGAGTGGAAGTTATTATGGGAAAATAGGAAGCTGAGGTACCTGAAGTAATGCTCTGGGAAGCAAAGGGAACTTGAATGTGGCCAAAAAAAGGGAAACATTTTCCCTCTGTTGCTGGGTTTATGTGACCCTGGTATGTACATCACCCTTGCTTTAACTCCACTACCTGCCTGTGGTCTCCTGGCAGGTATTTTCTCCTGCTGTATTTGAAAAAAGAAAAGAATTGTAAACCTCAAAGCTGCAAAACCAACTGGAGCTCTGAGCCCGGTGTCCTGAGCCCAGCCCAGTGCTACCACAGAGCCAGCACAGCTCAGCCTGCCAGCCCAGCCACCAGCCCACAGTGACAGCACAAACCAGCTTCAAACCCCAATTCCTGGATATTTACAGCCACCTCCGAACCACAGGAGGAAACAAAAATGTCTCCCCATCAGCTGTGCAGGGTTTATTAAGTATGTGTTTTGGTTTGAAGCCAAAGTGCACTCGGCTGTTTTATCAGTGTTTATTCCTGTCTTTCACAGCCTTTATCAGTTATCCCCATCAGACCTGTGAGCACTTCGAAGGCTGAGTCACACAAATAAGGCTTTTATCTGCAGTCAAATCTATAATCAGGCAACAAAACCCCCTCACCTCGCTTCTATTTAGAGTCCCAACTCATGCTCTTACAGAAAAAGGGACTTAGAAAGGAATTTCAGTAATTATCCTCTCCCCTTGTCCCCCAGATGTTGATGCCTGATACAGGTACCTGTGGGTACTTGAAAAGAGCGCTCAGAGGTGCCGTCCCTTTCATGGAAGACTTTTAGCAAAGTGAACTTTAACTTTTAAACTTCCCTATGAAAAACAGATCCATGTTAAGTTTGATACCATTTGCCTCAGGATGATCTCAGCTCTTAAAATATGATGGTTTTAGTCGGATTAAGAACCTATATTGTTGCTGAAGAGAAAAAAGGGTGCCTCTTTAATTGCAGCCCAAATCTACCTAACAATTGCCACATGTTGAGCAAGATTTAAGAGTTATTAAATATGAAAGCCACTATTGCTCCTCCACTATGAGCAGCCTTTGTTTTTTAAACCTGGAAAACACTAAGTAAAGGGGGGAGGAAAATGTAAAAAACAAACCAAAAAAATAACCCTGCTGAAAACCTGAAATCTGAAGGGGTAGTTTGCTTTTTGTGGAGGTTGGTGTTAGCACAATGAATTTCCCTCTGCTGCAGCAATTCCTGCACTGAGCGAAACAATCTGCCAGTGGGTCTGGTGATCTGATTGCTAGATAAACTCAGTACAGGTTCCCAATAGTTGTTGTTTTGTTGCCATCTGTTATTGGAGGTTATTTACAAGCAATGGGTTGATAACTTGATCAGAGCTGTGCTAAGCAAAGTCTCCTCTGACTGGTGTTGGGTGTAGCAGACAGGGCTGGTGATCTGCTGTGCTTGTCCCAGCTCCAGGCAGAAGGGCTCTTGTGCAGCTCTGCAGCCTGGCACAGGCCAACAGAGCCCCCAGGACACCCCATCCATGAAACCTTCCTTGAACCTCTCCTGCTCTTTGGACTCTCAGTGGAAAGAGTATCCTGGAGAAGGAAGTTACTATTGCTGTAGATGTTTGGCTTTTCTTTGTAACTGTGAAACACCTGAAGCCCAGCACGGTGCTGGTTGCCATTTTCTCTGTGGAGGAAGCTGAGGACTGCCTGAACTCACTTGTCCTCAGAGCCAAGAGTCCCTGATGCCCTGGAGCATGGCAGCAGCTGGGCACAAAGAACCAGGGTGCTCCTTGTACTAGGGCAGTGTTGCCACATGGTTGTCACATTCACTCTGTTCCCCTAAATCCTGTCTCCCCGAGCAAACCCTCTGGGCGGCTCAGCAGCAAAGTCCCGGCAGGCAGGTGAGATTAGCCCACTGCCACTTCGGGGAGCTTGGCTTTGCAATGCTGAGCCCAGCCCTAAAAGCTGGTACCACCCCAGGGTAGGCAGAAGCCAGGAGGCAGGGCAGACCCTGTACCCCATCAGCTGCTGGAAGGAGCTCTAAGGGGCAGGATGTTCAGGTTCCTCACTGTGCCCAAGAGCTTCTGCAGGAATGTGCCTGTTTTAGGGAGCTCTCTACTCACTTTGCATCTGTCTGTGCTGCAAGCTCCTCTTTGCTGTTTAGGGCACTGGTCCTCAGGATAGCTGGGCTGGCTGGATGCCAGAGCCCTACACTGGTCTGGAAGGATCCTCCAAGTGGAACACTCTCTTCTCCCCCAGTTGAGAGCAGAACAGCCCAGGTCCTTCAACTGACTTCTATGCATTTCTAGCAAGGTGAATTTTCCACTGAAGCTCCCATAATCTTTTACTTTTTCATGTCAGGGGTAAACCCCCTAACATGGGACAGATGCTCTGCTGGGCTGTGGTGCCTCTCTGGGAATAACCTGCATCACTTGAGCTATCAAATTCAGTCCAAATCAACAGTCCTGCTCAGCTAAGTGAGACCACAGGATACAGCTGTGTTGGAGGATGGAGCAGCCCTGAAACAGGTCAAGGCAATAAAGGGGTGTTTTTACAAATAATCTCTTATAACTTGCAGAAGGTTAATGTTGGGTCAGAAGGAGAGTTACAGCTACTGTCTCTTAAAAAAAGAGAAAAAGAAAAACCTAAACCATGATTTTCAGAGGTCAGTGATTAAATTTCTTTTTGGATGTTAGCCCTCTACTCCCTTTCCACTGTGCTTGATAGTATTTCAAAGAGATCTTCAGCCTCCAGCAGCAGGATTTTAAAGTTATGGTAATACAGCTTTCATACAATCCATTATTCATTTTTCTCTGTCTCCATTTAGCAGTCCTGGCAGCTAAGTAGGATGGTAGAGTTTAGGGCAGGGACCACTGCATATCTTTGCAGTCTGGCAGGAGAACTCTGCAAAGTCTCTCAGGCTGCAGGGAAAGCAATTTTCATTTTCCCTCCTGCTCAGTAAAGTAAACCCCAGCTCCTAATTTTCAGCCAAGGAATCCCAATGGTTGGATTTTTCATGTCTGTTCTCAGACACACCCCTATAAATCTGGAGATGTTTACTGAGCTGGGAGCCCAGTTCCCTCTTTGGCAAGGTGTGAGGAAGGGGAAAGCAGTTGCCTCTATACCATGTTTTTAAGCTTCCTTTTGTACAGGGCTCAGAGAAGTCATTAGTTCCTCCTAAGCACCTTGGACTGGCTCAGCATTGCCCCGAGATACCCGCTGGGAAACACTCCTGCAGTGCATTATCCAGCCTGTTACCCAACTGTCCTTGGAAATCTTTTCCACAGCCTAAAATCCCCCCAACAAATTACAATTTGTGCTGACAAGAAAAAAATCAATCCCCTTCACTCTTAAAGTAGGTGGAAGTGTTGTTTAGGGTATGACATAGTCAGCATCCTGGCTTTTGCCTTTGTCCATTCTGTCGTGTGTCCTTGGATGGCACTTTGCCAGACATGATGTTCTTGAAATTTCTTCAACCAACAGAACCAACTTTCAGAGCAAAGCCAAATCTTTGTTCTTTTTCCATCTCCATGCTAGAGCTAGAAAGCTGGGAGAGATATTTCATGACTAATTGTCATGGGAAAGGGAATAATTGGGGCATTTTGGGAATAAACCAGCTTTCCTGAACTTTCACTCTTTGGTTCCACCCTTCTCCCCAGCAATAAAACAGATCTTCAGTTATTGTGCTAACAATTGAATTGACATGAAATTGGCATTGTTTCTTCTTCTTTCTCTTCTCTTCATTTTATTTTTTAACTTTTAAACTTTCCTTTATTATAAAATTCCAACTTCCAACTGACCCTTGAATAATTGGTTTTGTTGCTAGGGTTATTTCAGGTCTAAATGAGCCCAATGACATCTGTTTAATTTTAGAAGCTTGGAAAATATTCTAAAATTAATGAAATCCAAATGTACAACAAACTAATAGAACAATTTTATTTATTAAAAAGATAGTTAAAAATAATTCTAAACATTTCAAGAAAACAAAAGAGGTGAATGGGATTTGTCATTGTTTAAATTGTACTTATTATATTACATTTCAGTGAAATGCCCTCTTGACCTTCCACAGTTTGCTCGATTTCCTCATCAGTCTCCTTCCAGCTAATTTGCTTTGACATAAACAAAAAGAAAAGGACTCAAGAATCAAATGCAATCACCCACTATTTGGGGTCTTAGTGCTGATTATAGCCAGATACAAATAAGAATGGATGGAACTTGCTAAAAGCAGGACCATGTTATTAATTCTTCATGAATATTTGGATGGTCATGGGAAATGTATGAAGCGACACAAATCTCAAATGTGTCACAAAATGCAGCTTGAGTGCTCATTCCTTTCCAAAATGTAGTTTGAAATGTCGTTGAAATGTGTGATTTGCAGTTTTCCTCTTTTAGCAGGTTTTAGTCCTCCTCTTTGGGCTGCAGAAATGTTAGGTGGCTTAAGTGAGCAATCACAAATCACAGGTGAGGAAAGGTGATTTATCCTTTTCATGCACTTGATTTGCTACATGTACTCTTCTGAGAGGAATGCTTAGCCAGAGGAATTACACAGACATCACAGATCATCCAGGAGAGAATTTCTGCAAATGTTTTAATATCCTTAATGGAGCTGGTGCCAGGATTCTATTTAGCTATCACCTCCTGTGTGGTGTAAAGCCCTCCAAAACAAATAAAAATTACAGTTTGTGGGAATATGTATACACACATATAATATATGTATTTTTATAGGAAATAAAATGGGGTTTTACAGTACTTTTGTGCACCATGGTATTGTAAAGCATGTGATAGGTAGCAAATTGGGCAGCAGGTGTGACTCTGCAGGTAAGCATGACATTGTAAGTGATACAGGTGATAATTCCCACACATCTCCACCTTCACAAAGGAAATAAAACTCAGTAGTGTGGGGAGGGTCCCACTCAGCCTTACAGTACATCTCAGGAATATTTCAAATAGACTGTTTAGGAAAGGCTTTTCTACATAGAAACGGAATGTACCCAGGGTAGAGTGTGTGTTTCTGTTTCATTTTCAGCCTCACCAGGAATGACAGTGACCATGACCCAGGTGTGGCACCTGGGAATATAGTGCTAAGTATCTGAATGCAGGGAATTTTTAAAGTTGCATTCTCTTTCTGGGACACCAGCTAGACTCCTAGGTCACTTCTGAAGCTGAATGCCAACTCTCTTTCTGGAATACAGAGGTGTGAAAAGGTAAAACTAGGGGTTAGGATTCTGGAAACCTCTTAAAATTATGGGGCACAGAATGGCTCAGAGAGAGGATCAGTCTAGGTAGGTCCTTTTATTTCCACCCAGCTCTTTTATGAGCAAAGAAAACCAGAATTATTAATAAATCTACAGAGCCATTTAGGCTGATAACAAACCTTGCATGGAGGTAATTTAGTCCATTCATGGATCTTGCTGTTCTTCTGGTCTGTGGATTAGATTAATATCATTCCTCTTTAGAAAAAGCCAATGAAGAATCAATATTATACATGTCTTCTGGCATACCTCCAGTTATCATATTTGAGGTCATTCATATTGGAGAACTTTTTCTGGTTGGTCTTTACAGTATCTTTTTGCACTGACTTCTCTTGACTCCTTTGCCAGACAAAGGCATTAATGTGAGAGGTCTGCTTTTGTCTCTGGCAGTTTACCACTGCTGTTGAAGGCCAGCTTTTTTTGAGGTAAAGGTTACCCTCAGATGGTACCTTGCTCCTGTCACTCAAAAGGCAAAAGCAGTCTAACCTGTTTCCAAATTCTCTGAATTCTGTTGTCAGTTAGTTTGGTACTTTCCCAAGCAGCTGTGGATGTTTGAAAAGAAGACCCCTCCTTGCACAGAAACTGCTGGCAATTTTTTTGTGAAATTCCAAGATTTCTGAAGGGTTGGGCAGAATCCACTCTGGTGCCTGTGAAATCTCTCAAGTTCTTGAGCATCACTGATTTACTGCTAACAGTAAATTAGGCTAAAGCTGACAAATACATGAGAGATTGGTGGAATCAGAGCAATCAGCATCCTTCTGGAAGCTGGATGTATTTGCTGTACTTATATCTGATAACGATGTAAAACTGTTCAAGCACAGTTTATTGGACATTTCTCTGTAGTACAGGTGCTGAGCTGCAGATAACTGCGTTACGAGGCTCAGTGCTTAACCTTATCATTCAGTCATTTTTAGCTCAGTTGACAGAAGGATCACTGGTGTAGCTGTAATTGGAGTTTACAATGTTTGCAAGTCTTAGGTGCCTTGTAGCTTAATGCCATAACTATAGGGACAATAAATTACATGGTCATTAGAGGGCTTTAGCTATTCATATAGTATTAAGCATAAGAAGGACAGTAACATTTCTCTAATAACACATAAAATGTATTATTCGAATTAAAACCATAATAGGATAGACTTGGCATTACATTACAGCCTCTCACAAATTTCACTGCTTAGAAATTATTACCGTTAAAATCATGGTTTCAAAGACTTGTGCACAGGGATAATAAATTCTCCCAAGCAGGTTTAGAGAGAAGCATTGAGCCTTCATGGAGAAAGACTGTGCCTTAAAGCCGGGAAAATTCAGCCACTGAGCAAAGGTTTGAGGGGTTGGATTTCTTGCTTTCCTTTTTGTTCTCCACCCTTGGCTGGATCCCCAAACCAAGTATGGCTTAATTAAAAGCAATTGAGCAAACAAAAAGTAGTCAGAAATGATATTTAGAGGCTTTTATCTTCCTCTAGAAGGAGTTCTGCCCCTGTATGTTACTGTGTGTTTTATTGTATTTTTTTGGAAGACTTATTCGAAGGGATGTTGAAGCCATCTTATTTTTAAACCCCAATCTGTTTTCTGTCCTTGATATGTGCAGATTTTCTTTTACTTAAAGGCAGTCCAAAAGAGAGAATGACTTTGTCTAAAGTCATTAAATTGCAACACATTCTCCAGAGTTCAGTGCAGTTCCTAGCACTCTTTTCCCTCACCACTGGTGTCCCCAAGGACAGCACACAGCTGCTCTGTGTGTGCATTCAGACATCAGGGCTTGGTATATTCATTATCCCAAGGGTACATTTCATTTGTGTTTGAAGGTGTTGAGTCCTATGAAACTCAAACCTCTGTCTCACTGCAAAGAAATAAATATGGGCCTATATGACCTTCCAGAAGAAGGCTGCTGGTCAGAATGGGACCCCCCTTTCTTTATCTGAGATTAGGCCTCCTTATTTGTTCACCAGTCACTTCATCTTTGTAAAGCTGTGAATGATACGGAGCTGTTTGGAAGACAAACTGAACTGTGCTTCCTTGGTCAGTTCTTCACCCCTCTCTCCCTGCCCATCCTGCAATAACATCCTTAAGTCTCAGTCATTAAAATGGTTATAAAGGGGCCTTGGGAGATTATGGGTTTGCATCACTGTTACACAAAGATTATTTGAAGTGTGGTTAACATGGACAAGGACTTATCTCCCAAAGCTGTTTCACAACAAGCAGAACTACTAAAGACCTCATTCCAGATTGTTAGGAGATTAGAAAGGAAAGTTAAATAAGTCCATAGTGGGGAAATGAAACACTTTTTAGAAAACAAGAATTTTTCTCAAAACAGATGCAAGAATGGTTAAGAGATAAATTGACTATTTTTCCTCAGGAATCTTCAGCACCGGACAGAAAACAACAACAAATAAGCAAGGCTGAAGCTACTCCCAAAATGAGGAGTATCAGACCCTGTATTGGATTGGCAAGTGCTCCTTTCCCTAGAGCTGTAGCAGGTGACAAATCTAGATGATGAAAAGGATGAAGTTGTGGCAGCAAGAGTCCCTCTGCAGTTCTATTCCTAGTGACAGAGTATTCCCATCCTGTTTTTCCAGGGTGATTTCTGTTTCTCAAAAGAAACCATTTGGTGGGTTTGTTGCACCTTTCCCCTGACCACAATCTCCTGTGGGAACCTCCCTAGAGCAAAACCACCCCTGGGATTCCACCTCAGTGTCTGGTTTGTTTAGCCTGCACCGTGCAACGTCCTGCAAGATCCTTGTAAGATCTTGTGTAAAAGGAGGAAGAGGGATTTGCTCTCTCTTAATCCCTGAACTCAGGATTGATATCCCAGCAGCGCTGGCTTTGAGGACCAAGGTGCTGATGTATCTCCTTCATTTGGGAATGGAGACACACGGGGCAATTGTGCCTCAAAACTTGGCAAGCACCAGCCTGTGCTGTAAAAAAAATCCTTCTTGCGTTGATGAGGACTTGGATCACAGAATCACAGAATACCCTGAACTGGGAGGGACCCACAGGGGTCACTGAATCCAGCTCCTGGCCCTGCACAGGACAGCCCCCAAAATCCCACCAAATGTCTTAAGAGTGTCATCCAAACACTTCTTGAGCTCTGGCAGGTTTGGGGCTGTGACCACTGCCATGGGGAGCCTGTTCAGTGCCCAACCACTCTCTGGGGAAAGAATCCAACCTCAAGCTCCCCTGATATCACTTCATGGACAATGTTGGCTGGATAAGACCAGTCAGCTGTGAGTTACATCTCTCTGACATGTACCTCCACCACCGACCCCACCTTGTACTTTGGGAGTCTGCCTTCTCTTCTACCCAAACCTTTCTGGTATATAACAAAAATAAACAAAGAACAGTCTCCAGTGCACAGGCCAAAGATCTTATATTTGCTGTAGGAAACATACACAAGCATCTTCCAATGGAAATAGTGTGATGTCTTCTTGCATGTCCAGGAATTTTTCATTCTGTCATAACAGTGTAGTCTCTCCACTCTTCTTCATAAGCCCTTCATCCCTCTTTGCTAATGGTTTACAATATAGAACAATTTAACTGTATATATTGATGTAAATCATGTCACCTTCCCTATGAATTATATAAAATAATTCATACTGAAAACTCATGGAAAGGTTTTTAAGGCTACAATTCATCTTCTCTTTTCCATTACCCTGGGCAAGAATAAAAGCCAGATACAAATTTGGCTCTTTCCTTCAGAAAGGAAAAAATGTAGTTATTTAATACCTGAAACTAGTAGTTTCTCTATGTTCATAAATTGGACTGTACAATCTCTGAGCAAGGTGTGTTAGTCCAAACTCTCTCCACTGACATCAGTGGAACTATGGACAGCAGACAACATAATTTATATTATTTCTGAAGTCCCAGCTTGTCTGTAATACTAAAATAATTACAGATAAACACAGAGTCTTTCCAATTTTTTAACTTCTCACCTGCTAAATGTTCATGTCAAGCCTAATCAATTTGTGCCTGTACACTTGAAAATCACTATTGGGTAGTTTGATAGGAACTGCCCCTTGCCCTATCCATCTCTGGGGTGTAGAAGCTGTATTACCTTGGGGGTGGGGAGTCCTGCCCTATATCCACTCTCTGCTCACTGGATGCACAGGCTTTGGATTCATACCATGGATTGGCAACCACTTCCCTCAAGTGGCCACCACAGCTATAACCAGGAATGACCCTGCAGATTCCCCAGGCTGGGGAAAAATAATTTTGAAATCTTTACATTCCTGCAGTTGTTTGGAAAGCTTCCAGACTTCTTTTAAGGAGTCATATTTTACTCAACTTGTGTTTTCCCATCTCAAGGTTGCCAACACTGGCCCACAGGGTGGCTGATTTGCACGTAAGATCTGATATTGAAATACAGGCACTTAAACAAGAATTGGGGATTTAAATTGGGTCCAATTTAGGTATATGAAATAAGACTTTCACACATTTTTTTCTCAACCTCACCACCAAAAGTTAGATTCAGATATCCATTTAGGGGGCCACATCTGAGAAACTGGCACTATAACATATACAAGCTTATTATGTATGCAATTATGGTCACCTAATTGTGGTATTGCACACAGGGGCAATTGCTTGGATTTCCTGTGGGGAAAAATGAGCATGAGTTTGCTGTGGAACAGGAGAACATTCAAATGGTATGCAGCTGTACTTGTATGCACAAAATGCATGGAAAATCCTTGATGTGGGGCATCTGTGTTAAACCAGAAAAGGAGAGCCCCAGAAACTCAGGTATTAGGAGTTAACATTATAATAGCACGACTTTTGAAATCCCTCCTTGTACTGTCACTTTAAATGCTTTATTGATTAAGGCTTAGATTACTTAACCTAAAGCCCTATATTTATACTTAGCCAAGGTAAGTTATGAGTCACAAGTAATCCTTTTGATCCAGAGGTTGCCATGGGTCACCAGAGAAATGAGTTGAGTTATAATATCCTAGCAAACTAGCTGTGTGTACGGAAGAATAAATTAAATAAAATCTCCTTCAGAAGGTCTCCGTGATTCCATACTCTGTTTCTGTTTAACCAGAAAATGTTGTGTTTGTTTTCTCTTCTCCCCCAATCTAAAACTGAAATATATTTGTGATGATGGATGCAAATACAGTCACTCCTGTTTGTAGCCAGCTAAATTGTCTTCCCACTAAGGGTGTCAGCACTTCAGTCCTGAGCCTTCAGCTGAGAACTTCCCCTTAAAAACACTTGTGAATAACTTTGAGGTCACTTGTCTGTGCTGTACTGCATGTTGAGGTGGCATTAGCAGGTGTGTTTGCATCTGTCAGATTTGGTCTGCTGTTTACTACTACAGCCAAACTAAGCTGATCTTCATAATCTTCAGTACCTTCAAAAGATGTGAAAAATAAGTATGGGTCCAAGTATTCCCCTGTGTGTGCAACCCAGTTCTAGCCACAATGCAGTAAATTATTTCAGTTCTCAGGCATGCCAAACCAGCAGACCCTAATGAGAATAGGAAATATTTTTGTTCTAGCTTATTATAGTCTTGGACCATGTTTAACAAGGTGATGAGTACCCACATCTCCCCTTCAAGTCATGCAGGCCTGGCTTTGCATCAGGATCTGCTTCACAGGCACTGGGACCCTGAGGGAGGGAGGTGTGTGAGGTGACTGCACAGCCACCCCTGTCACACAGCTGGACCCTGCACAGACAGTGGCAGGGGCCTGGGAACTCTGCATACTCTGGGGGAGGACACAGAGTTACTCTGGAACCTGCAGAAGCTGTGCCTGCAAATTCTCTCTCTGGACACACAGGAAATTTTGCCTAACACTGGCCTGCTGACAGACCTTGAGCTTTAGAACAGACATAGCCCAAGTCATAGGTCTGAATTCACTTTGAACTGAAATTGGTATCATAAAGTAGCAGAGCCTTTTGCTTTGTTTGCTTTCTTTGGTGTGGTTTATTTTTAAAATGTATGCATATTTCCAAGAAGCATCTTGAAAATTTATTTTTATCGTGGAAATGGAATGTTTCTTGGCTTTTTGTGAGTCTGTTGGTGTACACGTATGTCCTAGATCAAGTTAGTGTCAGCAGTTGCATACCAAAACCATAGAGAGATTGGAACAGATGTGACTTCCCATCCAGAGCAGGTAGACCTTGCCCATGAAGCTGGATGACCAGAGGCTCACAGGAGTGTCTACTGACTTTTTCTGACATAGGTTTACTGGGATAGCTCAAAATATGAGATACCTCATCGTCATCACAAAACAGATGATGAGTCCCAGATGTTCAACACTCATGGATTACTAAAGAAAGCAAATAGAGGGAACAACTTTTAAGGACTTAAACAAAAAATATCTGGTCCGTTTAAGGTTCCTAACTTGCCAAGAGGGTGAGTGTCTGTTCATAGCCAAAGAAGTGTGGCAGCCCTGGGGCTGTAAAGTCATTGCATTAAAAACTCTCCATCAGCTGGGACTATAGATCTCATGGAAATGTGGCAGCTGGCTGTGGATTACTTCAGCCTCTGAGTCTTCTTTTAACAAATGCTCCAACTTTATAGCACTAAAAACAGATTCATGAAAGAATCTTTATCCCAATAACTAGGGGAGACTGGGAAGAGTGATAGTTTCAGGGCTTTGAAGTACATAATTGTCAAAACTCCCATTTTTTATTAAGTTGCTCTTCCATCCACACCAATATGTGGTTGTGTAATTAACTGGGCTTAGTTGCACTTAATCTATAAGCATAACTCAGCGAAAGACTTGACCTCGAGAGATTTCCTGTTTTACAAGTGGCCTGTTTTTGAAACAAGAGGATAATAAACAAAGGAGTATCTTACTACCCTGGTTCAGCAAATGGTTCCATGTTGATTGACTCCAGTACCCAGCAATAGAAGATCCATTTACTTCTTCTTTGTATATACCATCAGCATTTTCTTGTTCATCCACAGGAATTTAGATATTTATGTTAACCAAAAATAGAGTTAGTCTGCAAAAGTGCCCTCTGTTTTTGCATGATCTTTTTTCTCCATATTTGATGCTCAGTTATTGATCTACAACTCACAAAACCTTCTGCTTACCTGCTTCAGAGATGACTCCATCCCAAAGCTGAATTCCTGTATTGCAATGTTCAGTTTTACAGGTTAATTGTTTGTCATTTGCTTGAACACACAGGAACTCATTGGCAATTTATCATTCTGCCTTAGTTCCTTTTGTTGAATAGGCAGGTCCCAGTAAAGCTGACCTTTGCACAGGTTTAATGTTTCCCCTTCACACCTTCAAGGCTAAGGAGTTTGACTGACATGAATAATTAATTTTTGAACAAATACAGCACACCTTTTCCTACGATTCCCCTCCAAGGTATGACTCTTTGTGCATTGCAAAGGCATGTCATGAACAGGGGAGTCCAAAGGACACTGGGGTGGCTCAAAGTCTAAATTCATCCTGTCTCAGTGCAGTTGTTAGTGCTGTGTCTCCCCTCTGCTGTACTGTCATGTCCTTCTGGGTGCCATAGACCAGACAAAAAAATAAGTGTGTGCACTGCAAAGCTCAGTGCATTCAGGACAGGCTGGACCAGCTGAACTGAACCTCAGATATCTGCTTTGGGCACATCAATAACCACAACATCTCATTATGGGAGCAGGGTCACTTCAATCAACTGTGTATGTCAGAGAAATTCAAAAGAAAAAAAAATCCTCAGATTCTGCCCAAGCAGGATGTTCCCAGGGGCAAAAGAGGCCATAATATGGAAAAACTCAGCAGTGGTCTTGTCCCTTCCTTTGCTATTCTGACCTGAATGGGAGATCTTGGTTTGCAGGACCATGTGAGGACTGGAACATTGCAGCAGGTCATCTCCCTTCTCTTTCATTTCCAGGTGATGGAGGTGAGATGTAAGCCAGCCAAATGAAAGAGAAACTGTCCTCTTTGACAGTCTGACGAGAACTAAACACTCCCATAAGGTGATGGAGAAAAGGGGAGAGGATTCATTAGAACAATATTTACCCCTCTGTTATAGCTGACCATTGTTCATCTCTGATTTCTTGATCTGAACTGGCACAAAAAGCTTGACAGGCAGAAAAGGTTACTGTGAGAGTGAATGATACGAACTTGGAAAAAACATTTGCCAAGTCTGCCTTTGCTGTGTATATCAGCATGTGCTGGCAACTAAGAAAAACAGCAGTTAAAAATCAGTAAGTCAGTAATATGCACAGGTAATCTGTCTCATATTTTGCTTGCTGGCTATTTGTTATTATAATTTCTGTTCTTTCCAAGGACACTCATACTAAACACCCAGGGTACTTTTAGCCATTACTATTTTTATCATCCCTCTATTTCTTTAAATGAAGCATCTTTGAAATACCTGATTTGGGTAAACAATCATCTCGATGCCTTCAGCTTTCAGAGTCCTGAATCCTAAGACATGCTGGCCATGACGTGACCTTGCAAGAGACTGATCCGGGGAGAAGGGAGGAATCTGGGCAACAGGTGCTCTGTCAGAATCCCTCGCCTTTGAGGGCAGCATAACTTACAGTGCAATTTGTATTGCAACATAAATCAGGGCTGCCTCAAGCTCCACGTAATTCCTCTGGTGCAGAGTCTGCAGTTCATGTGATACGGTGGGGGCTGAGGGCTGGTGCTGCAACAGATGTTGGTGAAGAAATGAGGTGACAAGTGACATGGCCTCCATGGCACCAGCCATCCAAGTGATGGACAAAGGCAGTTTTCTGATAGAGGCAACTCCTCAACAGCAGATAGGCAAATGGAAGATTTGAGGAAGGTATTTTAGTTACAGAAGGAGGTACACAGATGCTTTGGAACAGTTCATTCAGACTTCTACCTGCTTCTTGAGAAAATGGTAAAAATCTGAATCAAAATGGACGAAAAGTGAGATGAGTGAGGTCTGTCCTTCTGTGTACAAGGCGCAGAATTTGTTTTGCTTTTGGACATATGGCAATGTGGCCTTTCTGTCACATATAGAAAGGGAACACTGGTGTGTTTAGATTTGCAGGAGTGTTTCCAAATATGCAGTATGTACGATTACAGGTTCTTCTGGGAGATGCTCAGTGAATCCTCTTGCAGGTGGCTTGTTATTTCAGTCTCCATGGGCAGGAAGCAAGGGAAGATTTGTAGGTGGAGAAAGCCTGGGCTAAAGAGTCTCTGGGAAGAACTACAGCCAGGTTTGATGATGAGATCTGTGCATTATGTTGTTATGAGATTCCATGTACATAAATCTGGATTGTAGCAGAGGGATCCATGTGACCGTGCAGTGTCTGTGGCTGCTTAGCAGTGGTGGAGAGACATCTGCTTCTAAATATTGCTGTGTATTTCCCTCTTGTCAATGAATCTGTGTGAGTTTTTAGATGCTCAGCTCCTGAGGAATTCCCATCACCTTCATTCCAAGGATGAACTGGAGCAGGTTCTCCCCATATGTCTAACTCCACAGGGCCCAAGCCCTTTGCCCAGCAAAGCCAGCATGAAGCCAGACAACACTGGCCACTTATAATGCCCCAGATCCCAGTGTAAGGAATTGCACTATCTCCATTCTCTTGAGTATGACAATGCAGCTGTGCCACAAGCCCAAGCTGATAAGGGGGCAGAAAATCCCCCTGAATCTTGCCGTCATGGTGTTTTGACCTCATTCTAGGGTAACTCTGGTATATGCTGTAATGTCCAGACACCAAAAGAGCAGCAAAGATTGATATTTCATGGCCATTGTGGGACAAACTCAAACATATGGACACAGGATGGAGGTGGGACATGGTTCTCATCTAGTCATACTCTTAAGTAATGTTCTTGTCACAAAACACTGAAAAAATGGAAGTCACCTGGCACTAGAACAGATGTCACTGTTCTTCATCCAAACCCCACTTCTAATCCTCTTTTTTTAATGTGTTTGAGACAGACTATAACAAAAAAAGGAGGGAGAAGGAAGCTGGGGAATCATAGATCTTTACTACACATACCACAAAGAGGCAGCGCAGTGGGAAGCACAGCTGAGTTTTGAGGAGCTGGCAGGCTTGAAAGTTTGTAGGCAGGGTTGCAGGCAGCTTCCCCTTTTACTGGAACTTGGAAAATTCATTAGGCCTGGAAATTGCCAGGTCTACTCCGAAGGGAAGAGAGAAGGGTCATGTAAAGTTTGGAGAAAATTCAAATAGCTTTTTTTTTTTTTTTTTTTTTTTTTTTTTTTAATTTGCAGATTGTGAGAAATTGACCTGAGCTTCCAATTGTAAAATTTTGTCAAACATTTATGTTGGGTGGGGTGGATCCAGCCAGGAGATACAGTGATGAAGTGTTGGGCCTGGGCAGTTTCTACTGGCAGAGATCTTCTGGAACCCAGGCTGGATTTTAAAGCTCCCAGCAGGAGCAAAGCTGGCCACCGGTGCTCATTCTGTTCTGCTGCTCCATCAGCACTAATCCATACATTCAGAAGCACCCTGGTTATTTATAGTTGACTTATATTCAGAAGTTGGTTATGACTGTGCACCAGAAAGATGAAGAATGAAACCTTGGAGGATGCCTAAGGCAGAGGGTTGTGCAGAGTGTGTGTCCAAAGGGTGAGGGCAGGGGTAAGAGCACAGAGCAGGTTGATAACAAGGTCTGAAAGCCGGGATTTGTTGGCCGCTGATTAACAAAATGGAAAACCGAGGTAGAGTGCAATTAGGGGGATTACTGTGAGCTCATAACTCCTCCCCAGCTCCTGAGAGAGTGGTTTGTTCAACTGACCTTTTGTTGGGCTGGGCTGGAAAGATATAAATTAACTTAATGCATGAATATTTTCATTTAATAAAACTGCCCCCAAATTTGTTTGGAGTTGCCAGGCTTCTTGGGAGAAAAAGAAAGAGATCTATTATGTTCTACAAAAACAATGACATTTTACCCTCTGTATTTACTCTCCCAGTAGAAAATCTGCAGTCAGCCAAGGTCCCTATCACAGCAGCTCTCCCGCCCTGCATTCCACGTGCCCTTACAAACACCCAAATCCACTTGGAAAAGCACTTGATTTCATCCACCAGTCAGGGCTTCACCTTCTCTGCAGTAAAATAAACTACCCCAAAGTCTTACTGACAGATAAATCCACTTACCCTAAAGAAATTAAAAAATAGATGGAGAAAAATAGAAAACCATTCAAAGGCATGATGTGAAACCAAGGAGCTGCTGGAGCCACATTTGGGACCATCCCCCAGGGCATTGGGGGCAGACAGGTTGGGCAGCACTGCTTGGTGCCCAGCAGCTGTTGAAGCCTGGGCATGTCTTCCTCATGCCTGCTGCTTCCAAGCTGACCATTATACGAGGGCAGGGCCTGGCCAAAACCACTGAAAGCTCAACAACATCTCGTAAGTGTTTGTTTGGAAACTCCAGGGGCATCCCTTGTGCAATGCTGCCTGGACAAAACATGCTGAGCTGTCCCCTCCAGCAATGGCATGGAGAGGGTCCAGGAAAAGCAGCACCAAGGCTGGGGAACACGGGGCAGTGTGAAGCAACCCCTCCTCACTCTTTGTCTCATCTCCTTTGAGCCAAGGCACACACAGAGGTTTTGGGGCAGACACTGTCCAGAAATTAGCCCATCACTTTTTAAATATCCCCAGTTTAAACCCTTCGTGCTGTTCCAGAGACACAGGTGCTGGAACAGGCAGGTGTGTCCATCATGTCCCAGTGCATTTCACAGAGCCTGAGAGAGTCAGCACAAGCTGAGGAGAAAGTACAAAAAGCAAGGGGGCCATTTTATACCCAAACAGGAAAGGGGAATCCTGGGCCAATCATGGCCCAAAACAATCATCATGTTTTACTGCAGAGAAGGTGAAGCCCTGACTGGTGGATGAAATCAAGTGCTTTTCCAAGTGGATTTGGGTGTTTGTAAGGGCACGTGGAATGGTTTGGTTGGAAAAGACCCTAAAGATCTCACCTCAGCCTTGGGCAGGGACACTTTCCACTGGACCAGGTGGCTCCAAGCCCTATCATCCTGACAGGAATGAGCTATCCCCATCTTCTCTGGGCAGCCTCTGCAAGGGCCTCGACACCTTCACAGGGAAGAAATTCTTCCTAAAATCCATTCTAACCCAGCCCCTTGTCAGTCTGAAGCCATTCCCCCTTTGGGTGGCTGACAGGGCTGTGGTGCTCTGTGTGGAGGGCAGATTCAGTCACAGGCACTGAGATGGGCATCAGCTGTCTCAGGGGCACAGAAGAAATGTGGAGAAAGGGAATCATTGAAAAGTCACTAAAATATCCTCTTTCCTTTGAAAACCTCCCCATGTGGTTTGCCTAAGTACCAAGCAACTTAATTGCTGGGTGCATTTAAGTAATATTAAACTCTGCCTTTTTTTCCCCATGTTCAAAGGAAAAGAGCCTGTATCGGTGTGATTCATTTTTTAAAGCCTTTTAAAAGTTCTCTTTGGCAACACCTCTTTGAAGTCTGATCCAATCTGCAATATATGTCTTCCAAGTTAATCCCAATTTTTGCAGGACAACTAGTAATGTTATGTAAAAACCTTCCAAAGAACAACAGGAGTGCAAAACACAAAACAGTGAAATCTCCCCATAAGGGGGACAATTCTGTTATTTACAGCAGCATAAATCCCCAGTTACTTTAGCAGTGTGTGGACCATGCAGGACTAGCCCTCCTAGAAACCAATTTATTTCTCAGTTTTGCTGGGTTTGTTCTGTATTTGCCACTCAAAGTAAGATTTAGTTTTAAAAATGTTAATTTTTAATAAAGTAGCGGTTTTATTTTAGAAACTTCCAGGAACTGGTTCTGGTTTGTGTTCATTGCAGAGCTTTATAGCTTTCTTAGGATCTCTAGGCCTTCCATATGCATTTTCTAAGTACCTTCCTTCCCAATCTGTGCTGTATTATGTGTGATCCCTGAAGAGTGAAGTTAGGGACTCCTTCTGATACAAAAGAAAGCACTGGGTTAAAAAAAAAAAAAGAATGGAAAGACCCTTAAATTGAAAATAATATCCATAACTGGAAATTAAATTCTGGGTTACTCTACCAGTCCTTAAACATCACAAATTAAAATCTCTTTAGGGTTGGCAGAAAAAGTTCTCTGGCTTCAAGTCAAAAAGGAAAAATCAAACCTAGAAATAAGAGGTGAACTTTTAAACACAGTGTAAGTTATTAATGAAACAGTTTCCCAGGAGACATGATAGATTCTCCATCACCTGAACTCTGTTTTATTGTCCATCAGGATTTTCATCACAAGACCCCTTTCTCCAGCTAACCCTCCAAAACTCCCAGTCTCTGTCCCACAGGGTTAAAACTTGATCACCTTCCTCATCTCCTCAGCTCCAATCACCCTTTCTGCTCAGCCTAACAGGATGACTAACATAATTACACACCACAGAGATGGTTTTCTAAGCCTGTGTTGGTTTTGACATTGATTGCTTCTACAAGGGCTTTTTGCCCCAAAGCTTCTCCACTGTTTTCCAAGAGTATTTGGTCTAATGGATAATCAACTCTTCTGAGAGACTCTGCCTCTCCAAATCTTTTATTTGGAAAAATCCATAAAGGGGCTCTGTCACATGCTGAAGACCCTGGTGCAGGAACAATTGGCTTGAGTGAGAGAAGGGAAGCCCCTGTTACTTGTGTGATCTCCAGGACCTTCCAAACAGGCAACTCTTCCCCCTGTGTCAGTACTCATCTCCAGACTGAGCTGGGAAAGGCTTTATGTCAGGGTTTGCCCCAACCACCCCAAGCACTGAACTATATTCCTGCTTCTTTGTCAGCAGAAAAACTCCTGGGCAAAAGCAGTGTCTGGTCTGAGCAGTTTTGGGTTTGGTTGTTTGGTTTATGTTCCTAGATGGTGGATGCAGGGTTGTGTTACGCTCCGGAGCAGCTTTTCTGAGCCACAACTGCTTTCCAGGACTTTCATTATGTGGCACAGGTGTTCTGCATTATAACTCATTTTTCACTCCTAGGGCTGTAAGGGGATAGGGCAGTCCTACTTATTATTGTCTTTTTTTTTTTTTTTTTTTTTGAAATGATCTGCATTTGTGTTTGCAGTTTGCTGATGGCTCATTTGTACCGTGAATGGTATCGATATGTCTGGTAACGTGACCCAGCAGATTTACTGCACAATTGGCAACATTAGAGAAGCCTGAGACACCAGCCAAAGCCCAGAATAGATTAGGGAGATTGCTATTGCAGATACAGCATACATCTACAGTGTCCTTCTCAGGGCCCTTTTGGATGCTGCTAAATGTGTTTGGCTATGGGACATAAATCTGTTTCCATCTGCATTTATTTACCTTGCAGAGTGTACATGATGTTGGTGTGTCATCTCTGCATGCACTTGTGCCAGTGTGTTCCTATATATGAGTTTAAAGACGTGTGTATTGTGTATCTACCACATATTTTTCAATTCAAGAACCTCTCACATGTCATTCCATCTGTTCCCTTTCACTGATGGAAAAGACATGTTTAGTGGTAAATTATTTTCCCCTTATTCTCTTTCCTGAGGGTGTGCTGTTGGTCTGCAAAATGAAACATAATAAAAATATTTACACAACAAGAAGGTAGCATAGACTTTGCAAATAGAAAACAGTGATGTGTGGAGCCGATAAAAACTTAGACAAGATTTTTCTGAGAAAAAAAAAGTAATGAAAACAGAATTTTCATTAAGAGCAATTTGTTGGCAGGAACTAATACATAAAATTTGCACTTTTCAGGAGATATATTTTGGTGCCCAGGTTTTCCTTTTTCCAGTGAAAAGATGAAGTTTTTAGCAGAAGAAAAACACTGTCCATGGGTTTCTTTTAGTTGGAATAACAATTTTCCACAGAATACCCCCCAGTTTTTATTTTATTTTTTTAATGAGGTCTAGCTGTGTGGTTTTCTGGTTTCAGACAGAAATTTCAAAACTGGCTTAAGTGAATATCTGTCTAGATGAACAAAGCTAAGTTAGATTTCGGTCATATGTTAAACACTCACGTTCCAAATCTTTGCCTTGTGGCCTGTATGACTTCATAATGTTTCAGCAGCATAATGTGACCCCTTTGTCAGACTGACAAACAGCTCATTAGATCATGCTGCCATCTTCAGAGGGGGCTGACCCCTTTTTCTGCTCAAAAAGCTGCTCACCACACTTGTGATAAGCAGAGGACTCAATAACTGGTTATAGAAACACTAAATTTGTGCAGCCATACCAGGAAAGGACACAGCCCCACTCCAAATGTTGCCCAATTATATGGTACAGTTATTACATGATTTTAGTTGAGAAAATTCATATTTGCATTCTGGAAGTGATTTTACCAAGTTCATACCTCAAGGTGACTCGTGCAAACCCAGCAGTTGGTGGGGTTTTTGGGCAGCCAGGGGCTGTTACAGATCTGAAGAGACTAAATTCATTTAAGTTGGACAAATTGAAGTTGAAAACGGATCAAAATGTCCACATTCTCTGTGGTAAATATCTGTGCCATTGTCACTCCCTCCTCTAAACTTTACCTCCTGTGGAAGCTTTCCCAAAATCAAAACACCTATGGTTATGGGTTTCCTTTTTCCTGGCTGCAGAAGACCTGGCCTTGAGCAAAAAGCAGTGGAAGAATTTCAGAAAAAATAATTCCTCTGTCTTTATATTTCCAAGAGCACAGCCCCTGAATAAAAGGGAGAGCAACTTATTCTTTTAATTTTAAACTGAAAACTGAGATTCTACTTCAAATTTTTAGGTCTCCTCTGCCTAGAAAAAAAGATGGAAAGGCCAGTGGTTTTGCAGACCTACAAAATTCACCCCAAGCTGTTCTGAAAATAAACAGCATCCAAACTAGATAGCTCTGCTGAAATAAAACCCTGCAGTAATAAAACAAATGACTAACACTTTCTATTGGTCTACATAGCATACGACACGAAACATACATGTAAGCAAGTCAAGATGGATGAGTCATCCTGACTTAATAAAATGTACAAATACTTGCTAAATATTTGAGAAGTCACATGCCAGGAGCCTTCATCACTTGTTTTGTTAGACCCCTGCTTTGCCAAGTTAAAACAGTCAGAAATCATAAAAAATAATCCACACAATCTGTCTGAAAAGACAGTTTTCTCGCATTATTTTTCTTGCTTTACAGCAACGAGTCCCTCATTCTGCCATCAAAATTTTGCAATAGGGAGCATGACTTCCTCTTCATAAGGTAAGCAAATGTTTTGCATTTATCAAGTTCCCAGAGTCTAAATGGAGAGAGAGTCAGCAGACCTCACATGTTTATGTTTCTTTACTGGAAATGAGCCACGGGAAGTTGCAGTAAAAAGGCTGCTGTGTCTTGGGGTTCAAGGGACACAATAGGCTTCAATGACTTTAACATTGCTGAACATCTGAAGCTCTGTTTGCCTTAAATATGAATTATAAATGCTCAGAACCTCTGCAAACAGGGCTGGAAACCAGAAAACTACATTTGTTAATGAAGCCCACTGCTGGTTCAGATTGGTTCACAATCTTGTTTTCCTACTAAAAAAATAATAATTGCCCTCACCTCTGCACCACCAATCTAAACCACATCCAATCTAGATGTTCAACATCTGGGTTTCTCTGGACACATTTTCCCTCTTCTCTTGGAAATTTTGCCTTAGTTCTACTTGGTGATTTTTCTTTTTAAATTTAGGAGAGGATATCCAGATGTTTAGTAATCCATCTGGGTTATTGTGCCAGTTAGGCTGCTGACCACCCTGAAACTTCAGTTCTGTCCATTGTCTGTGAGTAGATCAAAGCAACCCCGGATGTGCTTTGGGGATGGTCAGACCTTCAGCTCAGGAGCTGCAGGCACAGCCTGCACCAGTGATAAACATGATATGTTCAAGACATGGTGGGCTTACTGTGCCAATGCATGCACACGAGGACTGAGGCTTCCCAGAAATGTCAGGCTCGTTAAACATGCCAAAAATCAAAAACCTCAATTGGTTTCTGGAAAGAAATATTGCAAGGTAACCCAGCAGTGCATGGAAAGTCCACACAGGTGACAAGAAAAGCTTGTCACTTTGAACAAAAGCAGGGGATGCAGATGGACAGGTGGAAGAACAGAAGGTTCTGTGCCAATTTCCCTCCAAGTTACCTGTGCAGGTTGAACCTGTTACTCACTAAGCAGAAATGTAATAACCAACAGTGAAACTGGCTGCTCTTCCCTTGCAACTTGTGCTCCATAAATCAGAGTTCAGGTGTGGCCCTTTGGCAACAGAGATAAAAAAGTGATTGAATGTCAGTGGAACAAAACCAGCGATGGAAAGGGCTAAACGTTATACACTTGAGTTGCTGGGGTATTAAATTAGCTTAATTGACCATAGATGGATAAAATTTCTCTCATTACCTACCCGTTGTGTTTCACTTGCCATCGAGGGGCTTAGTGCAGCTTTAGGTCTCTGCTGTGCACATGTTCAGTGCCTGGGAGGAGCTGGTGCTCTGCTGAGCCAGAGTTCTGCAGTTATAAACAGGAAGAAATATAATTTGGCTTTTAATGTAAGATTTGTGTCCCACAGCCTTCCTCCCATCAGAATTCATCATTTGTCTTTGACACAGAGGAGGAACCGCAGAATTACTGGGAAAAGGAGAGAAGTTGCTCCTTTTTGGAGATGGCCTCTCTCCAGCTTTGCTCCAGCTCAGCTTTTGTGCCCTGGACAGCAGGATACTGAACTCCAGTTGTAATACAGAAGTCCAATTTCTAATGGACTGATCAGCTTTCCCACAAATGTACCCAGCAGTAACAAATTAATCACCTTTACCCCAGAGACTGTAGTTTCCCCCACATCACACTCCATTCTTCACTATCATTTACAAGTGAAGGTGGCACACACTCCATAGACAACCTTGTGGAAAACAAAATTTATGAACCTAAATGACTTTGGAGCAGCTTGTCTGAGCAGTATACAGGGCAGTACTGGGGCCCTGGTGAGAAATAATACAGCCAAACATTCACAGAGGGCAAATAATTTTTCCCATTCTATCTACTTATTGCTGGAGCCTTGCTGTGCTCAACACCTTCTGTTCCTCTGCTTTGGGTCCTAAAAGAAGCCACCAATTGTGAATTCAAATGGACTCCCCATATCCTGCTCTTCATGGTGTACACAAAGGGGAAATGCTCAAAGTTAAGCAACCTGTAACTGTAAGAAAATGCATTGACCAAGTGACATTTTTTTTAAGGTTAAATGCATAGGTGACAGAGTGACATTTTCCCATGGGGCATAGGGTCACCATGATTGCTCTGATCTGCTCTGACTCTTTGAAGGCTGCTTTCAAACACATTTTTTAAGCACTCAATGACTCTGATAAACAGTCCTTCATTATTTACATTTTGGTGTGTATTAGGCTCTGAAGGAAGAACTATACATTTGTGGGCTTTTGTTAATTTTTCCAGTCAAAGCAGGAGTAATAGGGATTGAAAGAGGACAGCTCTTCCCAGGTAGTCTTTGTCCATTGCACACCTCTGATCCCTGGACCTTGAACCTTTCAGCACATGTGGAGTCTTTAGTGCACAAATCAGGTTTTTATTGAGTGGCTACTGACTGCCTTCCTTGGGGGGATGGCAATGATACAGAGATCTCAGCTAGGTCCACCTACACAAAAAACCAAATTATATTGGAGGAAATTGTGTGTGGTGTATTTGTGGTTAATGCACAGCTTTAAATTCAATTTTTGGTGAAATAATTCACACCGTGAGTAGGTATTAGAAATCGCTGCTGCCTTGTGTTTGGTTTTTAAGTGAATTTCCTTTTTTCTCAATCCACTGCTGGTACCTTCCCAAATCCTTGCCTCAGGCTCTTTAAAAATCTATGTTCCTGTATCAGTGGCTAGATGTTGCATTATCTCTTTTTAGTTGTAAAATTTCACAGGTGGGAATCCAAAAGAATTGGAAATCTGGCTGTTGAGCACCATTGCCTCTGCCAGTAGAAGTGGTGCTTTAGACAATTCTGTGTAAGAAATGAAAACAACACAAAGCTCTTTTAGAACCTATTAACATTACTGATGTTTAATTTTAATTCACACAGATCTTGTGGAGGATGGGAAAGGAGCATCATTAAACACCACTGTACAGGTAATATCTGTGGTGGCAACACTGGGTAGTTTTCCACAAAGTTTACTTTTAATTACTTTTAATAATATTATTATTAATAATAATTTTATTATTATTATTATCATCATCATCAGTGTATATTCCTAAAATGTCTAGAAGATGAACAGATTTAATGGATTGTACAAAGACCTCATATAAGAATGAATAGGCATTTTAGCAATAAGCACAGAACCAAAGGACAAATTTTGTAGAAGATCTAGCAACCACCTGGGATCAGCTGGAACATGCACAAGGCACTTTTGGACCAGAAGGACACGCTGCTGCATTGTCTCTGTCTTCAGGAAAATTTGTATCTCCCAAGAATATGGTACTACCTGTGTGAAGAAGGGAAAAAAAATGCAATGTTTTAGCCTCCTGGAGAAAAAAGCAAATATGTTCTTACTTCAGCCCCTGTTTTTCAACAGTTTGGGACACCAATTCTACAAACCCTTTCAGTTATTTTTAGAAAGCTTATGTGGAGAATATGCAGACAGTTCTTAAGTCATTTGTCTGTTGCAACAGAAGATTGGGAAGGGTTTGATCTTCACTCAGGGAAGGACATTGTCATTGCTCATAAAACCTATCCTTTGAACGTGCAGGGGTTCCTAATGTGGGCCTGGACTGCACCCCCACTCCTGCTCTATTAAACCCTGAGAGAGCTTTTCCCTGGGGACTTTCCCAGGCATCATGCAGTCAGGAGGGCAGTGGTTGCTGCCCTCCTCTTCCCCCAGCTTGGTCCCTGTGAATCCCCTGGTGGGCTGAGCTGTGGTTCACAAGCTCCAGGGATCCCCTGGGATCCAAGGGGTCTGGTTGTTTCCTGGATAGTCCTTTTTCCCCAGATCCCTCCTACAGCTTCAGTGCTGCTGTTGCCCAGCCTGGCCCTTTGCAGCTGAGGCAGAGGCTGCACCCTGGACCACCTGGGGGCTTCTCTTCCCACTCCAGGATGGAAAGACAATACAGGCTCACATGTGGTGTGGTGTAAAAACAGACACATCTCTTGGGAATTCCTTCTGGGAAGTTTTCAGGAATATGAAAAAGCTGAAGAATATAACCCCAGAGCAAAACAAACTCAATGCAGGGATTTATAAACAGATTCTGGAATTCTTCTGTATTTGTTGGCTGTTTTCAAGGAAATCACTCAATAATATATATTAATGATAATAGCTTCACTCTATTATATTTTTAACTACTGATATTCAGTGGCCAAAACATGGAGGGTAACATTTATACAATTAGTTATTTATTAATGCTGAAATTTTAATGAAGAAGACTCTCTTTCCATTACTGGAATACTTAAATGGAATGGCATTTTTCCTTTTTGATAGTATCTGCCTTGGTGTCTCCTTCACTTCATAAACAGGGACACATCAAAGATTTTACACTACTGTAAAAAACTCTGAAATATAATTTAGTGCTCCTATATGGCTGTTTTCCTAGGATTTTCAGAATATGGAACTTATTTTCATTTTTGAGTATCTTAAAGGTCTTAGCACCCCTTCCTTTTTAGTAATCTTCTTTGTGTTTGCTGTGCACTATGGTCCTCCTAATAAAAGAAAATATTCAGACTCCCATTTTACAAGCTTTTAAAAGAACACCAGACTCCAGTGACTTGGTAAACCTCCTTTTTTTACCCAAAGCTTAAAAAAAAAGGAGTAGATAACTTGGGAATGTGTGGCATTCTTATTTGCCTCAAAAGCCTTTGATTTGACAGTATTTGCAACCACATTTTGTATGCAGTGCTTCAAGACAAGCAGTAACTGGGTCTGCTTATCTGGGGCTCTGCAGCTCCTTGGTGGGAATGACTCTCTTTACATAAAATCCAAGCAAAATGTACCTTTGCTCCTATTCTTTCATTGCACACAGAAAGCTAAGGAATTCTGGCAGTTTTTATGTAAATGTAGGGGGAATTGTATATTTTTAATTCCATTTTAATATCTTTATTCGGTGTCTTTGTGAGCAAGATCTTTCACTGGGCCTCAAGGGGGAACGTTTTGTCACGGTAACAGTATTACTCATAATATCAGAATTTCAGATTTTTTCTTCCAATTAAGTCTATTCTACTTACAGCTTTGCAAGTCTTTAAAATGACCCCAGAGAATTCTGAATCAGGTCCTAAAATGTTTCAAATTAACTGAAAATTACATATTAAGAAAAAAGAGACACCACAGGCTAGCCAAAAAAATTCTAGAAAATCTAGTGACTACGTGCCATTGAAAGCACATTTTCAAATTTCAAAAATCTGTTTAAGTAATTTCTAAAACCTCTCCATTATTTTGTCCCTTGAGTGTTTGATTTCTACAAATGAAAACAAGTAATTTCAAACCATGGGAGTTGCTGATTATTTTCACAGAGTGATTTCCTCCAGCTCTATATTTCTTAAGTCAGTAAAAATATAAAAACTGCCATTAGCTGATTATATTTATCATATTTATTCTGCATGTAGAAACCCCCTATGACCAAATAAGCTTAATTTTTATAGCAAAAAACGGGAAGACGTTTTGAGCTAAGAAAATGTGTTTTCTCTGCCTCAGCAGAAATAACAGACAGAGAAACAGCTGAAATATCAGTGGTGGATCATAAGCCCCTTCTCATGTTAGTCTGTGCAGCTGAACTGTATGATAGCAGCTTGTTAGGCTGTAGGTTTTTATTGAAATGCCTATTGAGTAAAACATAATTCATGCTGCTGCTCACCCTTAAAACAGGAAATAATATACCCATTTAACTTAATCACAATTTATATTACATGTGCATATTTCTAAACAAGTGCTGTAGATGGAGAGTTTGGTAGCAATAATATTTATGAATTACACTTTTAGTTAGCAAAGGAAAATGTGTGACCTCTTACATTTTGTTTGACATTTGAATTTGGTATCCCGTATATGTGACATGGGTGATGGATGCTTATTAACACAGTGTATAAACAGGAAATGCTTCTAAGCTGACCATTTATTAGTGCAGTATGTGTTCAATCTGAAATTTGAATTTTAGCTGCAGTATTCTTCTCTGATGACTGCAGAGCTGAAAGAAAGGTGGGTTTCTTTTTTGTTTTGTTTTGGGTTTTTTTTCTTGTTTGCTTTCCTCTACAAATTTAACAGTGTAAATTTTGTATCTAAATCAATCTTCGCTATGCAACTTGAGTAAGTGTATGAACACAAAGGTTTTTCTTTGAAGTGTAAAAAACAGAGACACAGGAAACGTATCAAGTGAAAAGATTTTGTAGAATGCATAGTGAATTTTCCTGGTTAAATAAATAAATATATGCACCCACATTCCTCTCCGTGTCCTGACGTATGCACTGAGCCATTTCCCCCTTTACTTCATTGCTGCAGAAAGGCAGGGAAGCACCATTCCTTCCCCAGGAGTCTGACAGCTGATCCACTTTGGATCTGTCCTCCAGGACTGGAGACATCGTCATTTTTCACTCACACTTAATTGCTCTTTCCAAAGAACCCACCCTTAAATTCCTGACAAATATCTGAAAAGCTTTGTCAGTGAAAGTTTCAGCACTTCATCTTATCAAAGCAGAAGCGAAAACTCCACGTATTTAGGTTTCTCCCAGCAGAGAGCAAGGATACAGTTTTTTTCTAAAAAGAAGCCAGTCCTCTCCACTTTTCCATGATTTACTGGAGGAAATATATAGAACAATACAGAGACACTGTTTCCTTTTCTGTATCCCATTTAAAATGAGCCCTCAGGAGAGGGAACATGTATCTAGTTTTCCTAAGCACAGCCTTAATATTCTAAAGCATTTGGATAAAATTTATTTAACAAAAGAACTATGATAACATGGTAAAATGACTCAGAGTGAAGATTTTATTTTCAATATCTTGTCTATTGTATTGTCTAAAAAAATTATTAAATTAATAAAATTATTATAATTTGTTGTCTATGTAAAAAATCAATAGAGAACTTCCAGCTAGCCATTAAAAGTAGCAGGTATGAGACCATCTCAACTGTTACTGCTAATGTTAAATACCTTTACTGAGTACACAGCTTTCCACAGTGCAGGACCCAATCACAGGAAGGTTAGCAACCTGGAAATTGAAACTGGCAGATCTTTAATCTAACATTCTGCTTTTCAGTGGAAAAAAGTAACGTCTTTATAGATGAGAGTCAAAGGTTAAATTTAGTTTGTATCAAATTACAAAAATATGCTTTTGGTGAGGTTAGATTCTCATGCTCAGAGCAATTCAAACTGTAATGAAAGCAAACATTGAAAGAGATAATCCCATTAAAGATGAACTATTCACTTTAACCTCAAATATTTGGTAACTAAAATAAAACCATCCTAGTAGGAGGATGAAGTTCAACTCTGAAGGGAAACTGGAACTCAATATTATACCTCAGACTGCACAAGAAAAAAAAAACCCCAGCTCTCCTGTTTCTAAAATAAAACACTATTTGGGGGGAACAAATTAATTCATGTTCTTCTCTTGAGGTCTACACAAAACAGTGGTGACCTTTCTGGCAGTGTGTGCTCGTACAGTGCAGGGCGAGCTGTGCTTTTCTGCAAGCAGCAGCTTGTGCAGACACAGGAACCCCAGGCTGTGCTGCCAGCAGCGGGGAGCGAGGGGCAGGGGGATGGATGCTGCTCTGGGGAGCAGCTCAGAGGCATGAGAGGCAGCCCACTGCACAGCTCTGTGTTCCTCCTCCCAACACCACTGGCACTGGGATGTCCTCCTTCCATGGCAGTCCCCTCAGCTGGTTTCTGAGAGGGAGGTAATTCTGATAAAAACCTCCAGTTTCAGCTCAGAATAAAATCTGAACATCCCTGATTTCAGCCTCCCCAGTCTGTCCCCTGAGCCACCCCAGCCTGGCACAAGGAGGGAGCACAGTGGGACCTGAGGCTTGCTCTGGGTACTCAGTGTGGTTTGGAGGTCCTGGTAGTTTCAGATTATCCACTTCTCTGAACCAAAAGGGGAGCAAGAAATATTTGTAAAGCCCCATTGCTAAAGAATTGAGCTCTTAAATATAATGTGACAGAACTTTTGAATTTCAAGAAATACCAAAGAACATCTTTAATCCCTGAACTTCTGATACCCCATTGAAAACTCACCCATAAATGCAGCCACAGCCAGAGTCTTTCTTCATTCCCCAGAGGCCTGGATGATGATTTAAAGAATTTGGGAAGAATCTCGTATTCTTTCCTTTTACAACTTAAAATAGACTGAAAAGACTTGTTTTTGAAAGGTTAAGAAAAAATATCATAGACTGATATTTCTTTTTTATGCCAAGTTTCAGCCTGGAGAAAATTTTATGGCTGAGTTCTAATCCACTGCAACCCCTGGTTTATAACAGAAATGCTGACACAATGATAACTGCAGCGTTACGAATGCTGGGCTATGATATTTATTGCTCCCTAGTGCCAGCTGGGGTTAATCCTTATTAAATGCATTCATTTTCTGGCCTGGTGGAGAACAGATCACTCAGTGATCAGGCAGAGTTTGGGTCCCTGGTAGCGTTAATGGAAGATATCACAGAAGACACAGTAAGTGAGGAGACTTTAAGGGGGCTACTGAAGGTGTTTTTGGGGATTAAGTGGCCTTCTCTGGGGGCTTGAGCTCAAATCCAGAGTGTCTGTGCTGAGAAGTGTCTTTGTAGCAAAGGAACAGCACACGCGGAGAACTTTGTTCTTTTTAGTATCAAGGAAGGGTATGAAAGGAAATGTGACGTGGTCATGTATCTGCACAGTCAGCAGTGGAACAGATCCCACTGATTAAGAATTATCAATTATCAATTAAGACTTATCTCCCAGGTGATAACCCAGGTGGGATATCCAGGTGTGAACCCAAATATCCCAAATATGTGAACCCAAATATCCCAAATCCTTTGCCATTGAACTGCCCTGTTTATTGGTGTTGGAAGAGTGGAGGAATGCCAAGATCCCTGTTCAATACACACCAACTTATTCTTTCAATACTACCCAAGAAAGTGAAAACTACAGCTTAATTTTATTCACAAGTTTTTCACATCCCACTGATGTCTTAAGTTTTAGCTTTCGTATTTTCCAGATTCTGTACTGCATTAGTACATAACTCTGAACTTCACATAAAGTGTTAGCAAGTTCTCTTCACAGCTTAGTTAGACAAAAAAATCCTGTACCAGCCTGCAAACCAAGGACATTGTTGCAGCTTCAGGCCCAAAATCATAAAGAACAGTGAATTGAGGGGAGCAAACTGGGAGGATGGGACTCCATAACCTGAAGCTGTAATTGGACAATTAACCCCAATATGTAAATGGACCAAAACTTCTAAAAGTGTGAAAACTCGTGACCCATTATCCATTTTGGGTGTAGCCTCAGCCAGGCTCTTGTACTGCCCAAGGTGCATCCTTTGAAGGCCTTTTAATAAATACCTGCTTCATTCCTTTAACACTGTCTAGCCTCTGTTCCAGGTAGCCTCCCAAGGCTTCACCACGCTCACACACATTTTTATTTTAGCAGCAAAGGAACTGAAGATCTCACAAAAGTTTCTCCATAAAGCTGTGTGGGACTATGGGTATATTTTTCCCAGAGATTTACATACCAACATTGTTGCTATATTTATATGGCAAACTGGCCGAACATGAAGGAAAGTTGCAAATTCAGTTTAGAAAAGAGTAGAATACAGTGGGCCTTTTTCCATCTTGCTCTGGGCTCTGCAGAATGAGCCTCAGCTCACCTGCCAAGCTCTCAGCCTGCAGACCTAAAGCAAAGGGGGCTGCTTGCTATGAAAAAAAAATCTCGGGACCAAAGGAGTGAGCATGTGTGCAAAGTTCACCACGAGTTCAGTGAATGATCATATTTTCCCCACAATAATAAATACTTCTATAATTTATAAATGCCTCGAAAGGCTGAGATATGTGGGGGATGCAGAATCAAAGTGGCTTGACAGGAGAGAGACAAAGGAATGAGCCAGAGAGTGAACTGACTACTAAAATTCCTCGTCTCTGATTTGTTTCTTTTAGAACTTGTCCCCAGAGAAAAGGCTGCACTTTCTAGAGAGGCTTAAAAAATCAAAAGAAATCCTCTGGGCTTGAGAACAGCCAAGAAGAATTTTAAAAACCTTCAATTTGAATGCAGAGCCAAAGAATAATACTCAAGATTTTCTGCTCTCTATTTGATAATCATTTTTTAAAAATATGAGCAAGGAGATGGGGAGAAAAGTCAGACCTTTTATAAAAAGATTAAAATCAGAGATATGTTTTCTTCATTTCAAGGCAATGTTCTGCCTTGTTACATGCAAGCTTTCTTGTAAAAGAGAACGAAAGTGATTTTCATCAGAACTACTTGAAAGAAAAACAAGGAATGTTCAAGAGAACAGAAAGCCATGCTTTCAGTATTAGGAAAAACATGAATGTTTTTATTAAAAAGTAATTTTGAAAGAAATGGGGCTAATTCACTTTCCCTTGATATTCAGAGAAGCTGGAAATCAAAATAAAAATAGCTTTATTTTTGTTTAAAATTTCCACAGGGCAAAATGCAATGTCATGACCTTGTCTAGCAGATGGAAAATAGAAAAATGTTCATGTGAAGAAAACAGCCACTGGAACATTCAGGAAGGTGCATTTAGGAGGCAAAAAATACTCATTTTCATTTACCCTCTGTCAGGCACAAAGGTTTTGTGTTGAACCATGGACTCCAGGGAAGCAGGACAGACCAAGCACAGGGCTGCAAGTTCTGAGTGTCCCCAAACCTAGGAATTTTTAATAGGAGCACGGAGGGGTGAGTGCATGGCAGAGCTAGTTAGAATGAAAGGGATGGAGCTGTGGAAGGACAGACAGGGCCAGACAGACATTGCTGCTTCACCCCAGTGCTGTCCACTGCCCTAGGCAAGGAAAAAAAGGGTTCAGGGAAAGATGGGCACTGCACACTTGACAAAATTGCTGACACAGAGAAATTATTAACAGGAGAAAAGGACAATATTAAATCCAATTGAAACATTTGCAAGGATGCCAGAAGCTTTCATAGAATCACTGAGGTTAGAAAAGATCTCCAAGATCATCCAGTCCAACCTTTCACGGCCTTCTCTGCAGAATGGAGGGGGAAATTCCGTACTAGTAGGGCTGCTTAGGCTCCCTTGGCCACTAATTTTTTTCTCTGCCATCATTTTGAAGAGGGATTGAGCTCTACAACTGGAAGAAATGTTTTCTCACCCGTTAGCCATTTGATACAGAGAGAGATTCTCACAGAAATCAAACACAGCCTCTTATCAACTGCTCCAGCAGCACAGCCTGGTCCAACACAGCTTTGTACATCTTTGAAGTTCTCAGCTTAAGTGAGCCAGGTCTTTTTATAAGGTTGCATGTGAAATTGTCAGAAGAATGAAACCATTTGCAGATGGTGGAGTGATCAAGATGGTACAATATCTCACTTGTGTTTGCCCCTATTTCCTTGGGAAGAAAATAAAAGGAAAAGGGAGAAAGGGGGAAAAAGAAGTAAAAGCAGTGGAAGAACAGAGAAACTCCAGCAAACAAAATTCCTTTGACAAATCAGTGTTGAAGGAGTTAGTGAGATTTCTGGCAAAACCACCAGGACTCTGAAGACAAGCTGACTGCTGCAAAATTTATTACTTTGCTTTCATGAAACCTCTGACATCAAGGACTTTCGTAGTGACTGATTTTTGTCAGAATAATGCTGCAGGAACTGGAAGTGACAGATGATTTTCTTGGACATGAAGCCTGTGTGTAATGGCATGAGAAAAAGGACATAAAAAAGTCTGCCCTGAAGCAGCTTAATGTGGCCCTGGAGAGCAGAGCTGTTATCACAGCTTACTGATGCAGTCCCAGCAAGAGGGGCTGTTACAGAGAAATGGATCCTGAAGTCACACAGTTCAGCACAGGAAAGATTTCCTGAGTTGAGCTCCCTTACGACAGCCTCGTGGAGGCTGGGGCTGCCAGGAGGAAATCAAGCAGAGGGATGCACCTCCAGGAATGAAATAGAAACTGGCTTCATTGTGTCACATCCATCCCCTGCTCTGCAGCACCAGATCACATGCAGCAATAATAAATGCTCTGAGCTGGACACGTGTTGCTGGGTTGTGGCTGGGTTCCAGACCAGCCATGGTATCAGATGCTTGTGTGGATCACTTTTCAAATGTAATTAATACAGAGCATCTAGGAGTATGTGAATATAGAAAAGTTGGGGATGTGAAAAATTAATTTAACATGTAGTCAAACACTTGTGGAGGATATTTTCAAAGGAAACTATTGATTAAAATATTTACCTGCCTTGCCCCAAATACATAGGTCATTGAAATTGCTCCAAGCCCCATCCAACCTGGCCTTGAACATTTACAAGGAGGGGGCATCCACAGCTTCTCTGGGCAGCCTGTGCCACTGTTCCACCATCTCACAGGGAAGAATATCTTCCTAATATCCAATCTAACCTGCCCTCTGTCAGTTTAAAGCCATTCCCCACTGTCCCTTAGGGGAGACATCTGTTCTGATTTTCTTTCCATCAAATGTTCCAGTTGAAAATCAGAGATGGAGTCCCAGAGCTCTGCAACAGACCTGCTATTGTTAAACTTCAGGGCCAGTGTGGCAGCAAGATACCATAATCTTCTCTGGATATCTCAGTACATTTTCTGTGCTGTACAAGCACATCTTTCTGCTTTGATTGCACCTCAGGCAGTGTAATCATGCTTGGTTTCAGTGGAAATGTTGTGAGGCATATAGTTGTTCTTTATACATTTTGGTGCAAAAAGGCAAAATCTTTTCAGATCCCAAACTATGCATTTATTAAAATAAAATTTTGTTTAGACTTGCCTAAATATTGGTTGTACATTTGGAAGTGGAGTTTATCCAAGGCATAAATCTGCCTGAATAAAAATCAGAGCAAAATGCTTTATATTTACTTATATTGGAAGTGTAGAAGATTACCTTCCTGAATGATAAATACAACCCTTACTGGCACAGGGAATACTGTCACAATCAGGCAATGCATCACTCTAGAATGTGCTGCAACTCCTTTTGTCTTTTTTGTTCCACAGAAAAGGAAAAAATAAGGAACTACTATTGAAACATCCATATGTGTGAGGCCATTAGTGGGAATTTATAATTCACACAATCTTACAGAATGTGACAGGATTTCCAAGTACTGAACTGGCAGACACTTAGAGATGCTGTAAATTAACCCGCACATGAACCTGCCGACTCTGGCCTTTCTCTTCGTTGCCTCATTTCAGCTGAATTGACAAGACAGGATTTCTCCCTGGATCCTGGTACATTACATACACCTGTCAAGCAGAAGCTTCAAGTCAGCCCTGGGGAGCATCTTTAAAAGACAGTCCTGCAATACCAATGAATTCTCCATCCACTGGCAGTCTGGTTTTTTAATAGGATCATCGATTTAAGAACACACTGACCAAACCACTGCCATTTTCATGCACACACTCAGGGCAAAGAATGATAACACCTGGGGCTGGACCTGCACCTCCTCTTGCACACCCACAAATGAGGGTAGGTCTCAGCAGCAGTCAAAGGGCAGTGCCTTGTGTCAGAAGGGAGGAGGATGAGAACATTGTCCAGAGAAGCTGAGGATGCCTGACCCCTGGAAGGGTTCAAGGCCAGGTTGGATGAGGCTTGGAGCAACCTAGGATAGTGGAAGGTGTCCCTACCCAGAGCAGAGGGTTGGGATGAGATGAGCATTAAGATCTCTTCCTGCACAAACCACTCTATGCCTGTATGATAATGTCCCCTCGGCAGGCAGTGGCTGCTGTGTTTGCAGGGCCATGAGGCCCTG
This sequence comes from Acrocephalus scirpaceus scirpaceus, assembly GCA_910950805.1. Lineage (NCBI taxonomy): Eukaryota > Metazoa > Chordata > Aves > Passeriformes > Sylviidae > Acrocephalus > Acrocephalus scirpaceus. Next base: position 9,224,019 of record OU383785.1, read on the forward strand.
CAGGATGCACAGAGGGATGCTTCTGCAGGAAGTCTGGCTTTCAGTAAATACAGCTCCAATCAAGATTTGACAGTAACTCTGCTGAGTGTTGCTGGTCTCTCTTGGCCAATATTACAGTATCCTGGCCCCAGAGCTTGGCTAAGAGCTTGGCAAGAGCTTCTTTCTCCCAAAGATCCATGCAAGAAACTTTAGTGCTCAGCTGTGTCCAGGGGACACCCTCTCCTCTCTTCCAGAGCTGGGGAGTCACTGGTCTGCACATGCACCTCTCTAAATCCTGGCTGCCTGTTCAGGAATGTAGATACCAGCTTGGCCCTGGGCTCATAAAGTAGATGAAGTGCTGCCTTGCATTTCAGAAAGAACATCTTAACACCAGCAGGGCTTTGCTGGCTGCTTTTATGCAAAACCTCCTGTTTGCTTTGTAAAAGATGGGAGGATTCAACTGAGTTTAAACTGGGCTAAAGTATGTCACTGACTTTTTTCTTTTTTATTGTATTTTTTCAGTTATGCTGGCTCCTAAATTTACGAACTATTTTTAAAGGACTCCTTACATAAGCATATTTAGATGGTTTAAATTTGTTCTTAATAAGTGGAAAGATTTACTAAAACAGGCCTGATGTGATGACTTGGGAGGGATTATTCACCACTGATGCCAATATATTCCAGACAGCCTGAAGAATTAAGCACTCTGGGTGTCGAAAGCAATCTGAGTATCACCTAAAACTTGTGCTAATGGAGCTCTGGTCTGCAAGGGGCAAGGGTGTCAGGAGTCCAGTGCAAACCAAGGGACTGCATGGAGGGCAAAGGCAGGTAAGAACAAACTTTGTATTTTTATTAGAGCTTTTCAAATGATGATGTAGCCAAGCTCTGCAAAGAAATCTGTCTGATAAAGATGTGAGGCAAAGCACAGCTCTGATAAATGATGGGCTACAACTGCATTCCTACCAAGTGCTGCTGTCACTCACTAAGCAAATTTATTGTATTTTATTTTAAAGTGCATTGGATTCCAGGGTTAGGAATTTTCCTCTGACCCTCTTATCCTGCTTGTGGTTTCACTTTTCTTTAAGGAAACAGATTTAACCACTTATAAACAGAATTTACTAACAGTTTTTCATGATGATCTCTCAGATGGGAAAGGAATCCCATGGAACTGCAGACACTTCCATAGGATCAGTTCATGGAGGTAGCACTGGCAGGGTCCTGGCAGGATGGCACTCCCTGTGAGGAATGCTTTCCAGGGAGATCACTGGGGCATTTATGTGTGAAGAAATAACCAGAAGGAATGATAGGAATTATTCCCCAGGATGAAGTATGGCCAAATATGAGTAGGATACTTTTTTTGTAAAACAGGCAGGCTCAGCTCCAGTGGATGTACCTGCTTGGGTATGTCTGAGTGCCCTGCAGAAGGCAGAGGTGTCAACTCATATCAGCCCCCATCTCTGACCAATTTTCCTAAGTATTTTCCCAGATCATGTTTCCCTGATAGCTGTAGAACAGCATGAAGGTTTTAGTTCAGTAGTCCCAGCTTTCCTCCTCGTGGCCACCTGTTATAATGTAATATAGACCATTAAATACCTATTTAAAGGTGAGCTTGATGTATGTTTTTTTCCTGTAACAGCTACAAGGATGTCATATTTTTGTTAATGGAGAGAAAAAAGGGTCATTTAATTGCAAATGAATAAACTCATCCAACAGCAAAGCCTTGAAAATCCTTTTTAAACCCTGTGTGGATACGAATTTATTTCATTTTTTCTGTTTCCTGTTACCCTCTTTGGTCAAGTACCATTTCTATTCCAGACCATGCATGACCCTCTCTGTCACAATGACTCAAATCACACTGACCATTCAGTTCATCTGTTTTGTGCCAAAGCCATTACCAAAAATTGCTGACATTTCACTGGCAGTGAAAATGTGTGTGGGTTCACTTCCTTTTACCACAGTCACCTGCATGTTTTATTAACAAGCAGGTGAAAGCCGACACTTCAGGAAGATATTGCAACTGCAGAAACCAGGAGGATGACTGAAATGTTTGTCTCCTGTTAAATGAGTGGGTCATAACAGGGGGCAGAAATGTGAGGAAGAGCCTCACTGGGAGTTCTGACCAAGGCCATGCAGCTGACTGTACCCTGAACAAGCTACGTGACAAGGCTGGGTACCAAAATCATCCAAAAATGCTGCTGGCAGCATTGCTTCTTCTTATTTTTTTAACTTCAGAAATCAGCAAGTCTGAAATGTGCCAGGCTGAGGTCCAGGTCTTTCTGGGATCTGTGCAAGGGTGTTTCTAAGAAGACTGTAGAAAGTTCCACTTGGCACATTCTACTGTATGACATAACTAGTGATCAAAGCACACATTCCAAATCTTGCTTAACATCTTTCCTTCCACAGCTATAAAAACCAAGAACAGCATGAAGTGCTAGAGGCCTTACCCCAGGAAAGAAGTTCTTTACACCAGAAACATAGATTTTTTTTTTTTTTTTGTAGTTTTTGTTATTGTTGCTAGTGTGTTTGTGAGGAGTGACTCAAAGATGTCTTGACTACACTGACTAAGAGGTGACTGCAAGATAAACACTGACATAATTTTGTTTCTATTTTTATCTATCAAAGAGTCAGCTTTGAAACCAAGACCTGGAAAGTTTTGGCTCGGGAAATGGCACCATTTCCAAGGCTGGGATCTCACTTTTGCTACACAAACAGTTCCCCCTATTCAAAATTAGAGGCTTGCTTGGGCTTCCCTACAGCTAAACACTAGCCAGGAAAATTGGGATACAGATGTCCTTTGGGCTAGACACAATCATTTTTAACACCATGCAGCATGCAAGAATGTCAAGATCCTGATTACAGTCTGGAGGAAAGATACCGCTGAGGTAATTTTAGCTGAGCTCCCATTCCCAGTGTTCCCATTGGCAAAGCAGCCCCATGGTGCATGGTAGAAGACAGACTGCCAGGGTTGGGATCTTTGTGTTTCAGTGTCTCCCTCTTTGGGAACTAAAGGCTTCAGTGCTACCTGTGTCTGGTCATAATTCTTGGATCTTCCTCTCTCCTTCTCTTGCAAGCATTAAAAACATTCATTACCTTTAGTCACCAGCTAAACTACTTTATTCTACATTATTTCTTCATACAAAATTATTCAGTGGGAAGATCTGATTCACATTTGTCCACTATGTAAAGCATCTGAGAAGGGAAGTAAATTGTACTGCTCTTGTCAAGTCCCCGGTGGTAAGAGACACTCAGCCCAACCTTCTGTGTGCCCCAGCCCTTAGGTATTCCTGCAACCCCTACATTGCAGGAAAACAGATTGGCTAGATCCATATGAAACAATTCTGGCAGAGAAAACCACACCCAGCGGAAAGATAGGTTTTAGCCTTTTGGATATAATTTCAAATTTCAAGATAACTGTTCCTTCGAGGAACTCTAACTATAAATCCCAAAGTTCCTGCAAGGAGTTGGGTGGGAGCCAAAAATGCCAAGTGAGGGGAAAATAATTGTTTTCAAATGGTGACAAACCTGCAAGGTCGGCAGAGAACAGAGGGGCTGTACTGCTGGATGGAGATAGTCCTGAAATTCAGGGCTGTGAGTCCTGTACACTAAACAGAGCCTAACATCTCCACAGGGTGTTTGACTGCTGCAAATGCAGAAGGGAACTGGTCTGCACTGGTCTAACTCACGTGGCAGAAATGATATTGAAAGAGAATCTAAAGACGTGGGGTATAGACGTGGTGTGCAGTGCTAAAGCTTTGGTTCGTTCTGGTTTCATTTCCCTGAGGTGAAGAAATTACAGATTTTGTATTTTTTAAATTATTGCAATGCAAATAATTTGACAGCTTGGTCTGGAGGTTTTTGTGTCATGAAATGTTTGAAATTGTGCAAGGCAATACAATAATTATACAGTCAAGCATGTCTAAGGATGAAGGATACTTTGTGCAGAGGCTGGGAATTTGCCACTAGTGAGGGTCCGTATTCCTTCGTGCCTTGGAGAGATTCCTACGCAGTGTGGGAGGGGTACCCAGGCTTCAGGAATAGCACTGCTTTGAAACTGCAGTTGCAAGTCAGGAGGAATCAGCTTGAGGGAGCCTGGTGATTACTTTCTAAGGATATCTACACATAAAAAAAGTATGCCTGGGGGTATAAATCAGCATAGCTCTGCTGGCTGCAGCATAGCTGCATCCATCTCCTCCAGCTGAGGATCTGGACAAAAGTACTCTGGCAACACAGAGGACTGAAAACTACCAGAACACCTTTAAAGCTCATGTGCCAGCACGCAAGAGAGACATTCAGCTGTGTGGAGTGGACTTCTTTCATCTGGGGCAGTTAAAGCAGAAAAGTGAACTTTAGATTCTCACAATTTTACTGCATCTGTTAAAGCAGTATTGGCTTTCAGCAATGAAATGAGTATTCAGGCCAAGTGTCTCTGCAGAATTTCGGGCACTCCATGAACAGATAAAATTTCAATTGCAGAAACAAGAGAAAGTACCAGACACAAATGCACCACGTATTACATTTAAGGAAAGACAGTGAAGGGGCAGGTTATACCGTGGGAATAGGCAGCAGCTGGTGGCTGACTCTGGTGTTATGTCAAAGTCATTGATGAGGCCACAAAAAATGAGAAAATTAATAAGTAAGGGCAGCCTGCCCTGAAGAAATCCAGGAGGGCTGGTCTGCAGGCGAGCAGCAGAGAACAGCTCTGATCCGGGCCTGGGCTCCAGCCGGGTCCCCTGCTCCCCGGCAGACGGAGCTGGCAGCAGCCTGGATCACTCTCTGGTGGCCCCTCGGGCCAGAAAGAGGAGGCCCATTGGCAGCCCAGCCGGGGCACAGAGCCAGCTCCCCCTGCCAGAGCTCAGGCTGCTCCAGGGGCGCTGAGGGAGAGGCTGGAGCGCGGCCCCTTGGGGCAGCACGCGGGGCCTGCCAGGACACAGCCGGGAGCGGGCAAGGCCCAGCCCGGAGCCACTCACCTGTCCGAGCGTCCTGGGGTCCCAAGGCGTGGGGCAGAGCTGGGCACTGGCGTGGCTGTGGCAGTGGCAGTGGCACTGTCCCACCTGGCCAGAGCTTCTTCAGAGTTCCTGGGGCCACCTGTGCTCCAGCGGCTCCTGCATGTGCAACAGGCTGCAGCTCTGCTTCCCCCATGCTCTGCTTCCCCCTGTGCAGGGCTCGCTGCACAGGTCTTTTCCCACTTCTGGTCTGGACAGGCCTCCTGCTCATCCTTTCAGTTCTTTAAAAAGGCCTCAGCTCCTCCTCTAGCATCTTAAAACACAGTGCTGGGAAGGTCAGCGGTGGCAGGGTTGACAGGCAGAACTGGAGTAACCACTGCACCCTTGTGCTTACAGCCCCTGCAATTACCTTCTGTCTAGGTGAGAATCTCTCTCAGTGATTATCTGGCTCTTCTGATTTTCATCAGCTGGAGAGCTGCATCTTTGGGATTATCCTCTCAGCATCTTTACCTACCCCTTAATGTCACAGGCTTTGGCCTCCTACTCCACTTATAGCTTGTCCCAATTCCAGCCTCATCCTCCTGCAAGGGTAACTCACAAATAAAGCAAAGTGGGAGTTGCCATGTTAATGTGCTTTCCTTGAGCCCGTGGGGAAGGGTCCTGAACATGATTTCTTCCGCTTGGACGGAAAGAGGAATTTCTGTTAGAGTCTCCATGAAATTACGGTCTTCATTTTTTATGAAATGTAAACCAAAGTAAATATTACCTTAGAGTCTCCTATTCGTGTTGCAATAAAATGAGACACTTCCTTGGAAATAAGTTTTAAGACACAAGTCTTGTAATGTTGGGATTTATTGGAGTGGAGTTCACAGCTGACCTGAGGTCTGAAGGGTTTGGAAGCAATAGTCTGTGTGAACTTCCCCTTCTCCAGCATATGAGGTGCAAAACTGGCCAGTTATTCAGAGATTTCCCCACCCTTTGTAAGCTCGTGTGCTCATATATCTCTCATGGTACATAAAGAATGACATATTGCAGTGAATCTGCTAAGAATAGCTTGTAAAATACATCATTATATGAATCAGCCTCATTAGAAGTCTCCTTCTCTCATGATTTAAACCAGACACAGTACTCACAGGAATGGAAACCAGTTTTTTTTTCCTCTCCTGCTGGCATGTTGTGCTCAACCAAATGTTGAAACAGAAGAAAATAATTCTCTGAACTCAAGGCCAGAAGTAAAAAGTAAGTACTGCATTACCCTGATGGCTCTCTGGCATAATTAAGGTCTTGGGTGTTTCCCTAGATACATGACTTTCCAGCTTCATTAATAAAATACTGTGTTGCTCTTCTGAGGACAACATATCTGCATTCCTTGCATACTCCCAATCCCCCTGACTCAGGACCCTGTAACACCTCACTTTCAGCATCCTCAGCCATTCCAGGCCTTTCTCCCACAGCTGCTGCTGTTTATGAAGGGGATTATACAACACGGTGCCTGTGATAGCAGGAGACAAGGCTGGATGGCCCAGGAGTCCTCTCTCAGCCCTTTTCTCTGCAAGGACTGGTGCACCAGATGCCACGGCTGTGTGACTCAGACCTCACTCAAATTGCTTGTCTGCTGGTGCAACCACTTGCCAGGGAAGGCAGTGTTTGACTCAGACAGGGCAGATGCAGCCCCAGTGACACCCCAGGGGTGGCTGCAGCTCTGGGCTAGGGGCCATTTCATGCAGGACTCATGGATGGCTCTGTGCTCCAAGGCAATGAAACAAAGTCTTTCACTCCCATTTGTAGAGCTCACTGACAAACTGCAGGTACAGCAACTTTTTATTGTTTCTCTCTTGTCACTTCAACATTAGAGAATGTTGTATTCCTTGCTATTATTTCTTTCAAACCATGCCAACACACGCCCTCCACTGCCTTATAAACACACTGCCTTATAAACCTCTGGCTGCACTCTTCTGAATCTCACTGATTTTTTAATTAACTGTTGTAGGATCAATTACTTAGCTGCCCTTGGTTGCTCTGGCCTCCTATTGCTTCCAACCATGTAACCCTGGTTCTCTCTCCCTGGTTAGCTCTGCATTTGGTCTTGTCACCACAGAGCCTTGTTGGCCAAACACCACCATGAGTTTGTCTCTCACCCAAGATTTTGGGTCAAGGAAATCCCCAGGAGGCTTGTCACAATCAAGACATGGTGACTTTGTAGGCAAGCTGTATTTATCTTGAGCATACTTGTTTATTAGACTCTGCTTTGACTTTTGCAGAAATAGGTCAGAAATGCAGTCTGGATGAATGTTACTTGCAGAGGTGATGAGCAGCTTCTGCTCAGACCAAGGAGGCTCCACAGAAAGCACCACTGCCTGTTTCAACAGGCTTCAAACACTGTCCTTCTATCCTGCAGTGTCCTCAGGCTGCTCTGGAACCTGCAGTGCCTTTGGTTGCTGCCAGTGCAGTCACTTCACTGCACCTGGGAGCATCCACAGGCTGGATTTCAGCACCACGTTTGCTTGGGGTAATGGGCCTGCTGGGATGGCCACAAGCTGCACTAAATAATCCATAGAGAGACACAGGGAGTCCTGACCCAGGGAAAGGAAGTTCTTGGCTCTCCTGTGCTCTGGACATCTGTTATTTTTTGTCAGTAGGAAATACAAATCCTTGATTCTCCTTCTGCCAGAGTTTGGACATTCTAGCAGGTGATCAGTAGATGGTGCCGAGGGCTCAGCAAGGTCCAGAGATGAAGCAGTGTCTGCAAATATCTGTGTACTTTGTGCAATTGCACCTCACTCAGTGGTGTTTCAGGACATAGAACAAGCACATTTTCTCTTTATTTCTATACTTGATCATCCTTATCCACATATTTGCCTACATGTCACGATCTGAAGGATTTTTTTTAATAGCAATTTACATAACCTTCATGCCACTGCTGCTTTTGCTATGACAGAAATGGGTTTACTTTTGTCTCACTCTCACTTTGCTCATCAATAACCATTTTACAAGCCCTGCTGTGTTTTAGCTGCAATTTTTACCTTAGGACTGTGCATCCTTTGCAATACAAGCCTTGTCTGCTGCCCCTTGGATTTGAAAGTGAGGATCTGGTTTCCAAAGCTGGGATTTCACAGCTGTGGCCTGACTGGTTTCCTATCAGCACATACAAAAGCAGTGAGCACACAGCAACAGCTCAATACCCACTTCAAACCTCAGCCTTCTCAGCTGGAACAACTGTTGCGGTTTGAAGTTGTTTTGTTAACTTCTTTGGCTAATTGATAACATCTGCACCTCACCACCCTTCCTTGCCTCTCAAGCTGCTTTCAAATAGATGGACAGATAATACTGTGGCAGATCTCAGTTTCTGTATTGGTGATCTATTGTTACACTTCTGGAAAATTGTGTGAGAACTGGGGGGCGTCATCGAATAAAGCCTCCTTTATAAAGGCTCCTTTCACACAGTCCCAGAAACAAGCCCAGAGACACTAATAAACCCTCATGCTATTAATTTGGCATTTCTCTTGTAATCAGATAAAAGAACTTATGATTTCACACTTTCTGCCCCCCCTCCTTTTCCCTACTATGTTTTCTAAAGGTGGAAATTTACACTTGGGCTTTAAAATATTGGAATTAGCATTTATGTCTCATTAGTTTTCATTTTCTTTGTATTACAATAGATGGATCAGGAACTCGTATACGTGATATTTTAGTAAATAAAGTCCTTGTATTCAGGATCACTCTTGAAGTTTGGTAACACACAGTGACACCATATAGGTCCCAAGGAGACATTATGGTTGTAATGGAAATATCATATATCTCATATCCCAGGTCTGATATATCAACTCAGCAATAAAAAGAAACAGGATATTTGCAATTATATTTTAAACAGGGATTTTGCTGTTACTATGAGAACATGGCTTACTTAGAAATTTCGGTGAGAAAACTCCTTAATAGTTTCATCAATGTCTAACCCCACGAGATTTCAGTTCTCTCACTGCTATTGAAATAGCTATTAATGCAGTGAAAATCAGAAATAAATGAGCATGGTTCATTGGTGCCTGCATGTACACCCCTGAGTTATGTCTCAGTGCAGGTCAGATGGTCCCTTCTCTCACATTGCAGGATTCCCAGGATCAGATTTGGGTTATGCCTAGAGACACGTGTGCCCTGTGACCTCTCCCCACCTCGACACCTTTCCGTTCTGGCTGGGGAGAGGTTCCCTCCTCCATCTCCCTCCTGGTGTTGGGGTGGTTGGTGGTGCTGCTAAGCTGGGTCTGGAGATGTCTGTGCAGTGCAGGGAGCTGACGTAAGCCAAGCCTGGAAGGGTGGATGCTGCTCAGCCAGCCAGGAGAGCCTCGTGAATTTCCTTGTAAAAGGAATTTCTTAGGATTCAGGGAGACTTGTGTTACATAAGACTTTGAAAACAACATTTGACACAGGGTAGGGCTATCCCCTTTATGAAGTCCCCAACAGAACCTGCCCACAGCCACGAGCATTGTTATTATTGCAATTCTTTAATTTTGTGCTCTTTCAGCACCATCAGCGTCTACAAAAAAGATAAAATCCCAAATACACATCTCATAACTTCACCTAATGCAAGCTCAACACATTTGGTCTTAATCTGAGTGCCTGGACTGGGATGAGTTCTGCAGAGCTGTAATAAAATAAATATTTTCCTGCACTGAGAACAGCCCAGGGAAAGGTTCAGTGTCAGGTCAGCAAAGGGAGCTCTTTAACCATGTTTTGCTAGACATGGACCATATCCTCCTCTAAGAAATTGTCAGAGCTCCATAGTGGCTGGTGGATGGGAAATTACTGAAAGTATTCACTTCTTGCTCATTTCAAATGTTGGATTTGGTTGGAATTCAAGCAAAGCTGGGGAGTGGGTACAGTCCCAGATTGCACCAACAAGAATGTTCCCACCAGAAAAACAAAAATTAACAGTGAATGGAGGACTTTTGGTTGGAATTCTCTTCCCTGCCCTGCTCAAATTGGATTATTTGCAGGAACAAAGGGAACAAGCAGCCCTGCTGTAGCAGACCAGTCCCAGGTGAGTAAGGCTGAGCTACTTAACAAGTGGCAGTATAGGGAAAGTTCCTTTCATTGTTTTTTCAAACAAACCTGACCCCTCTGTTCTGCCATTTTCATGCAGGAACCAAGGGAAATGTGATCCACAGGTGCATTACAAAAGGCAAAGCAGAGGTACCGGGGAAGGAAGCTTGCCTTTTAGCTGTGGTGTGAGACAGTGCCTGAATGTTTTGTGTCATTGCACATCCGGTGCAGAAATAACCTGAACATCAGAAGAATTTGTTAAGGTTAGTAGCTTTCTCTTCTTTTGTGGACATGTTGTTTATTGGTATACCATAAATGAGCAAAAACCCCCCTCTTAATACCAGGTCATTCAAAACCTATTCCTAAGAGATTGTGCCTCACTAAAATTCCTGGTGTCAATACTGTTGCAAACTCAAGATAGTTCCCTTTCAGTTTCCTGGGAACTGATTATGAACTCTTGATATAAAATGTGGTTTTTTAGGTGGGGGTTCCTTAGATTAAACTGATTTATTGAGCAACTTTCCTAAAGGTTGATACTTTTCTAATTTGAGAAGTAATTAACCTTCAACTTAAGCATGCATTTAGTTACTGAATATTCTCTTTTTTATACTAGACAGGAACATTTTTCTCATTTCCAGACTCATACCAGCCCATGCAAAGAACTCAGGGTTTTAAACAAATTCAAAAAGAGGACCATGAGCAGAGCTGGAAATGAGTGCAGGAGTTTTGGTTCCAGGTACCTCTGACTAATTAATTATCAATTAATTGTCCACTGATGTGATTCAGTCTTCAGAAAGGTCAGACATACCCACCATAAACTAACCAACCCCAAAGCAAAGGTATTGGGTGCACAGTTGCAGACCTAGGTGAGCAGGAAAACCATCTTGGGTTCATAATAAAGTGGATGATGCTTTACACCTAGGCTTAGACATTTTGCTGCTTATGTAAATTCAGCAAATGCATTCCTTGTGCTTTCATACTTCTTGGAAGAACCTAATTCTCCTTGTTCAATGAAAGAGGTATTTATTGGGACACTTCAGAGGCCACTCTAGGGAAAGCAGGTGGTTCTCATGGTTGGACTTGGATCACAAATGGAGACTTTAGCAGTATTTTCAGCAGAGCACTTTCAAGCAAAGATTGAGTATCTATGTTTTTGTTTGCTGGCTGTCAGTGAGAGGGTGATGTGTCCTGTCCTTGCAGAAGTTGGTTAAGTGAAAGCATTTCTTTATGACCATTGCCATTTATACTTTAATTTTGGAGCAGCACTAATCCCTCTCCTTTCAGGGTGTGTCAGTACACTTACACTTATGATAAGTTGGCCAGCATTGAAGGTTTTACAACCTTATGCATATTTTTGAATTTTTTGGGGGGATACATATAGATCATGTTAAAAACCAGAAGTCCATTGTTCAATCAATCAAGTTAATCCTGGTGCTCCTTGATAACTATAGCTATCACATTTCAGAGTGATTTTATTGGATATTACTGGGATTACTTGTAGTAGCCACTCAGTCTAGACAGGGGTTTCTATTACAGAGAACACAGACAAAAGGGTAAGAAATATTAATGGCCAACATCCATTAACCATGCACAAACTGCATATCAGAGAGTGGATCCTGTTCACTTGGCTGGGGGTCTCCTTCCCTTTTGTTTATCTCTCAGAAGGCCACTGGCTCCTTAATTAAAAGGAAATAGGTTGTCTTAATAAAGAAGTAAAAAAGTAAGGAGCTGCTTGAAAAATTTACCCCTTAGAGCTAATGATAATTAAAGATCTTTCTATCAACAGTCCCAGTACTGAAAGGCCTGAGTATTTTCCCCAAAATCTGTCTTTGGGATGCCTTTCTCTTCCCACCTTTTTATGAGATGGGAGCAGTCACGGTGATCTTACTTAGGAACTCGGATCTCCAACAGTCCTGTCGTGAGAAGTATGATGAAATGGACCTCCATACTCACCAGGGCTGGGTAAAATTATACTGCTCTTGGTTTCTGAAACAAAGCCTGTAGAATGAGAAGCATTCCAGGAATGCTGCGCCTTGAATAAATGTGCTGGGGCAGTGATGTCATTCCCACCATCCCTTGGAAGAGAACTCTGCTCAATTAGGACAGTTGGCTGATTAAAATTACACCTAGTTAACAAGGCACTGAGTGAGATAATGAAGATAGACTATAAAGCATTCCAAAATCTCATTTATGCTGCTCCACATAGAATCATAACACATGGGCAAACATTGTATTTGCTGCATAGACCACTTGTGTCACAGACTGTATTTTGGATAGAACATATTTCAGATTGTTGTCAAATTGCCCATCATAATATAAGCTCCACCAGGTCTTGCAGAGAATTTTGGGAGTCAGGGGAACAGTAGAAACTCAAACACTACTTGCATATGGCTTGCTGTCCTGCATTCATGCACCCAAAGACCTTGATGTCCTTTTGTTCTTCACATCCTTTTGGGATCACAGTTAATGAGCCTGTTGTTGGGAAGGGTGTGGGATCATGTAGAAGCAGAAGAGTCAAAAACGTTTTTGTTGGAAGGTGGGAATGAAAAACAAATTCCCTAGTTATATAAGAAGCTTGCAATTATTTCAAGATTCCCTTAATTCCTGGGTCATGAGGTTGATTATGGAGTATATAGAGACATAAATCAAGCTTTCCCTTCAAGACTATAGCTTGGTGTAGACTTGGAGAAAATACTCTGCATGCCAGTGCTCTCAGCTCCCTTTTATATCTGACAGCTGATATTGGTGTGTTTGAACATGCTCTGGGGGCTGTGCTAGGGTTGCTCTCACTGTTTGTCATCCATCTCCTGAGGCCCAGCCCTGCTCATCCCTAATCCTCCACAGCAAATTGGCCTGGGACCGGAAATCTTGTCTGTTGTAGAGCACAGCAGTGGGTTTGGTGGGTCCCAGTTGGTTTACATCCCTATTTTAAAAATGGAAATGCTGCTATCATGAAGCTCCAGATTTATCCGAGTATGAATTCTTAATTCTCTGGGTTATTTTAAGCAGCAGTTATGCCCTTGATACACTTAAGGCTATTGCAATAAGTTACTTGCATTAAACCTGTGGAGCTGGGCAAAGAGTTGGGTTCCCTCACATTTTAGATTTAGCTATGAACACTTTTTCTCTGTTGTATGTATTTATCTTGATCCAGCAGCCACAGGTCTGCATGTCCTGACAGATCTCCTCCTTTAAAGTATCATTTCATGGTAATAAACCATGAATTGCCAGGGTATTTCTCAATGTAGTGTCAGAAAGGAGAGGGCAGCATAAATTTCTGCCCTCGTTTCCAGGAAGATCATCTTCCAAGAAGAATTATTGTTATATAACTTCAAGATCACAGTATCCAACTATACATATAATTTGAGGCTGTTTCTAATAAGCATTGTCTCTAGCCTGTGGTTCACTCTGGTTTAAAAGTTCTCAACTTTTTGGTCAAATAACAGCCTAGAACAGTATTTTTAGGAAAAGATGGTGATTGGCAATGGCTGGGAATTTTGTGGCTTTCACCACCCTTCAGAGGGTTTGGGCTATTGTGTGTACTTTCCAAGAAAACTAAAAAACCCCACCCCCAACCTGGAAAGGCTTTAACTGAAACACTGTCCAAGACAACTTGCAACTTTCACTTTGATTGCATTGCTGATGTGAGGGTTCATCTTTTCAGAATATAACTGGACTGTCTGAATTTCTGCTTGTTTAGTTTATTTTCTTGTCTTTTCATACTTTCTTCTGGTGCTTTCCTGAGTGCTGCTCAGGTTCTTGCAAACTGAGGAATCAATGGTGCAACACCAAGGTCATTAATTTTGGATCAAACATTTTTCTTTAAACTTTGTCAGACATGCGAACATTTTTCAAGTTTTACTATGGAGGAGGCAGTTGTCCATGGAAAGGCTGGCTGGTGCTTTTTCAGCCATCTGGCTGGGAGATCCTGATTGTCTTCCTTCTGACAGGTTTTGGATGACTGTTGAAGATGTAGATGTTTAAATGATAATTGATAACATTATTCATCTCAGTGATTCTCTTGGCTCTTGCTTTAACATTAGTTTTTAATAAAACTTGTCACTTTAAATTTCATTTTAAGCAGAAAAAAAAGTTTTTAAAGTTTCAGGTTTGGAAGCTTTTAGAGAGCTTCATAAAAATTCACTTGGGCAAAGTGCAGTAGACAACTGTATTGGTACTGATGGTTTCTATTTAAAAAACATGTCTCTTTTGTTTGCTGCATCTTGCAGCTGCTGAGATTCTTTGTCTTGCTTGCTCTAAGTCTTTCTCCTGGCATCTCACAGGCATCAGAGAGGGGGGCAAGTGCCTCCAAGACCACCATTGCAGAGAACTTGATCTTCTCTCTCATATGACTCAGACTTTTGTATTGGTGTGGGAATGATCTGGACAACAACCAGGGATACTGGAGAGAAGGAGATGCTCCCAGTATATTGGGATGGTCAAACACCCTGCCAAACTTTATGAACTATTGTTAGATATTTAGATAGCAGGGTGGAAAAGTGCACCAGACTTTCATGCAGGAGAAACTTAATCCTCACCACTGCTCTGTGACCTTCCTGCCAGATAACTGGGCAAAGTGCTCCCAGAAAACCTTGTTGGGACAGAGATTGTGTGTTGAGCTGTATGTGAGGTTCTGTAGAGACAGGAACGACAGTGCTCTGGGAATCCTGCTCTGCTTTTGGATTTGGCATTCAAAGGACAGAAAAGCAACAGCAAAACAATCCACAGAGTAACACAGATTATTCCAAGAAAATTATTTAAGGGAAAAAAAAAATCACATATGAATGTGCTGGGTAAAACATCTGTCTGGGGAGTCTGGGCTCTGACTCATCCTGCTGTCACATTCCTGATTGTCCCTTGCATCTCTAGGAAGAAGTCAGCAAATTAAAGAAAAGGAAATAAATAAAGTTAATCTCTTGCTTAGCTAATAGATGTATCTCTTTACCAGCTTAGCACTTCTGGGCTCTATCCCCATGTAGGAACCCCAGTTGTACTTCTTTTTATGTGTATTGACTTAGTGAAGTGCAAACATGTTAAAAAGTTCACTTTCTCCTTTATACGAGTCTATAAAAAAGCTCTTAAAACGGAGTCATAGTGTTTCAATGAGACAAATGAATGATCAGCTGAGCCCCAACAGTCCTTTCTGATGGATTAGGTGCTCGTGTGAGAAATTCTAAGATGCTAATCAGCCTGGAGAATTCTCATGCCTTCAGCACTGTGTAATGACACAAAATATTGTGATGCCTCCAAGTTATAACGGGATAGGCAAGGGGGATGCAGTAATAGGTATCATTCCTGATATTTGATTCCAGCTAGAAGGAGACTTTCAGAAGTCTCTAGGCAGCGGAGATTTCTCATGCATTTATGGACACTGGGGTAAAACTAAACATATCCACACTAGCCTGGAATTTTTTCTAACAGCTATTTGGACACAGTAATGTACAGAAATAATTATAAACACATGCACAAGTAGATCAGTGTGTGTTTTCTGTGCCTGCCTTTTGGAGGAATCACACATTAACATATTTTCTGAATTTTGCAAATGCACTGCAAAACTGCAGCTCAATAAATGGAACTTTATATGTTTGTCTAAACCGATGACACCGGTATAAAATAAAGATATTTTCCAGTTGGGATTTAGGAAGCTGTAAGACATGACAGAAGTGTTCATAATTAGACATTTCAGCACAAATTTGAGTTCTCATGGAGTTGATCCAAAAACAGTTCTCCAGCAAAGCATGTATCTGTTTAAACACTTACTGTGGAAGGGATCGATCCCACTGCCAGAGCAGTAAAACACATATTTGCTGTGATAGCATAGAAGTGGGTCACAGTTTACCAGAAGGAATCACTTACTGTATAGAGCTGTTAGACTTTATTTCTGTACATTTGGAATTTTTGAGTTATGTCCTGTCACAGCTGCAGGCGTGCAAGTGCTGTGTTTATATTCTGTGTTAGTCACTGAGAAAATTAAGAAGAAAAAAAGAGGGTATATCCTCAGCATGGGGGTGGTGAGGCCCTGGCACAGGGTGCCCAAAGAAGCTGTGGCTGCCCCATCCCTGGAAGTGTTCAAGGTCAGGTTGGAATGCGGCTTGGAGCAACCTGGTCTGGTGGAAGGGGTCCCTGCCCATGGCAGGGTGTGGAATGGGATATCTTTAAGGTCCTTTCCAACCCAAATAATTTCTATCATGTTATTTCTTCCTAGGCGTGGTATTGTTGTTTTGGGAGATGAAGAGTAAAACTGAGGCATTTCAAAGCAGCCCTCAGGATGGTTGGCTCTCCACAGGCCTCACTGAGCATTAAAGGATGCACCTGAGTTGGTGCTGAAATGGTTAATTAATAACATAGGGCTGGGAAATCAGCTTTCTGCCTGGCACAACTGCTTCAGGAATCCTGCCAGGAGCCAGTAGCTGAAAGCCTCACTAAAACCAACAGGACAACACTATTAAATGCTTGGAGTCTTAAATGATTTGTGGTTTGTCAGGGTGACACTCTTGTGGTCTTCATGGAAGTGCAACCTGGGAGACATCCCTGCCATTTACAGAAATGTGTGAACAATGCAGCTCGTGAGTGTTTATGTTGTCATTACAAGAACAAAATTTTATCTGCATAATTACAAAATTATATTCTGATAGGGATTCTTCTTTAAGCCTGTTACATGCTCCAGCAAAGCAGAAAATCCCTTCCTGAGCACCGTTAAGAATGGAGCATTAAGAATACACTGTTTTCTTTTCTTGCTTTATATACATCTATTTATTTTTAAAACAACTGTTTTTCTGGTGCTTTCTAGGATTTCTTTCCCGGGTGCTGGAGGGAGCATTTCCCTGGAGCTGGCTACAAGAAGGAATGCCAGTACAGCCATATCTGGTAATGTTCCTGTGCCTCACTGGGACCAGTCCTTTCCCTCCACAGTCTGCAGCAGGGCCTGGGACAGGGAATTTAGGTGGGAAAGGTTTGTCAGCTCTGAGGAAAGTGCATGGAGGAGAGGCTGATAATGTTTATGAATTTCTTTCTGTAAAGATTAAACTGAACTTCATTGTGCAAAAAATCATGATATTGAGTGGTGGGCTTGGCAGTGTTAGGTTAACAGTTGGACTTGTTCATCTTATATTTTTTTCCAACCTAAAAGATTCTGTGGTTCTATATGATGCCATAGCACTAAAATATCTCTTATTTTTCCCCTAGCAATCTTATTTAGCAGAATTCAGTGAAGTGAACATGCCCTCAGGGATGCCCCAAGCATGAACAGGGCATGTACCCAGGATGGAGGGTACTGGGAATCCTTCTTGGGGGCTGTGGGGGTTTTTCAGGGCGTGCTGTTATGCAGGGTTTTTGTAGCTGTTGGGGAGTGGCTTCTCAGGGAGCCGCAGCAGCCATTTCTGATGGGCTCAGCCACCTGAGCTCCCTGAGCCAGCCCCCTCTCCAGACCTGGGGAATAAAGGTGCTTCATCATCCTGTACAGTCCTGTGGTGGGTTTGGGAAATATTAAATTATGCTCTTTGAAATGAAAAGGGAAGGAAAGGAGTGGGAACCCCACAAAGAGAAGCTGCTGGTGAGAAGGAAGGGAGGAGGGAAGGGCAGACATGGTAACTCCTGGCAATTAAGCCCTCCTGGGGGCAGCCCCACTCCCTGGGCAGAACCTGCCTGGCTGCTCCTTCCACTGGTCCTGCTCATGACAACAGGACGAACAGCCAATAATGATTAAAAAAGGCCACTATCAATCAGGTTTTGCTTGTTGAGTCACTGGGAGTTTGTATCTGGAAAGGCTGAGGAGCCTCCTCTGTTTAGTGCTGTCTCCAGCTGAGAGAGGATGGCTGGACAGCAAACAGGGCAGCCCTCCAAGGAACCTGGTTTCCTACAGAGATTCCCACACTGCAGCCTCCTGTCGTGGGAGGATGGCTTAGCAGGATAACCCAGACCTTCTTCATGCAGTTTCCTGCAGTGGTCCATGGATGTATGGTCCAGTGATGTGGGAAATGAGCTGGTCTTGCCAGTTCTGTTAAGGCACAGCAGTAAATTAAACAGTGGTAAAAGAAAGCAGGACTGACCCCTTTCCTGGGCACTTGCAGGACAGGAAGTGTAACACCAGTGTTAGTGGCTTTATTATGGACATGTGCATCCTTGGATTCCAGGCCAGTGGCTACACTGAGCAAACATTTGTGTGGATGGGAGGAGGGAAAACATCTATTTTCTGGTGACAGTACAAAGGATGACTAATTACACCAGGAACAGCTGCAGTGCACTTGAAAGTACAGAAGATCAGCTGATCCCTACCATGCTTCCCCAGCCAACTGGCAACACCTGAGCCCTGCCAGGTAAGAACCAGGCTCTGTGCTTTGTCCAAGTCATTAGAGCTCCACTTGGAGAGAAGTGAGCAAGGAACAAGCTTTGCTTCACTGCTTAATGTTGTTCAAAAGAAAAAAAACCCCAAAACCTGGAATAAATATTTTAGTCCAAAGTAATATTTACTTGGGTGCTTAAAACTTTGTAAAATGCCCTGAAGGTCACAAGACATTCATCCTGCTGTGTATTTCTCTTTAAGAAGGTGCTTGTAAGTACTACTGGAACACGTGTGATGAGGGGTTGCCATGGCAAACAGGTTTTGGCACTATTTAAGAGAGAGTTTTATTGCACAGCAGAATAAATAAGCATGTTAAAGCCACATACAGTAACTTGTTGGCACATACATTAATGCTCCCAAGGGCTGCAATAACTTAAGCACCCTCCCTTTAAACATTTTTCAGTGTTTTTTCTTTTTTATTGACTACATGCATTCAGTATTAGGGCTAGGAATGTCCCATTTCCACCCTCTTTTGAAGTGAGTAATTGAGGCAAAAAAAGAGGACTGTCTAATAAATCATAAAGGGGCATTGTGCACAGACAAGAGGGGCAATTTTCCCATTCCTAACATACATGAGGATAAGCCAGCATGAGACCTGTCTGTGTGCTAAATCCTGACTTGCTCCCTCTAGACATAGGAGCAGATCAGCGTGTTTATATTTCTGATGGAGCCTGAATAATCAGGAATAGTTTCACACCGTTTTCTGCAGTTTCTGTCTTGCTCTGTTGTGCCAACCCAATCTTCTCCCACATCACAGCAACAACTCATTACTTCGGCTTTACTCATTTTATGAACCACCTGCTCTGTTCCCAGTTTGGCTCCCAGTTCACACCAGTGAGTCCCAGTGTTGAGGAAGTGCTGCAGGGAGGCAAGAGGCAAATCTGTGCCTGTGAGAGGGCTCAGGTTTGTGGTGCTCTTAAAGGTGAACATAAATTACATTTATAATGAAAGCTCAGGTTTAA
This sequence comes from Acrocephalus scirpaceus scirpaceus, assembly GCA_910950805.1. Lineage (NCBI taxonomy): Eukaryota > Metazoa > Chordata > Aves > Passeriformes > Sylviidae > Acrocephalus > Acrocephalus scirpaceus. The sequence continues at coordinate 9,243,278 of OU383785.1, forward strand.
GAAGAGTTATTAGTGTATTAGTCCGGGCTTTATTAGCTCGGAGGTTTCACAGCCATGTGGGAGGTGTGACACTGGCTCCCTCTTCTGTGGGAACCAGTAACTTTTCTGGGTCGGACAACTTCGAAGCTGCCAAAAGCAGATGAAGCCCCCGAAACCTCCCCCACCCCTCCCACCTCGGGACATTGGTATAAATCACGTTATTGCAGATGTGATCAGGTTACGCCCAGCTGTGAGGTGGGGCACGGCTGCCTCCTCTCCTGGGGAGGGAAGGATGGCCAGGGTATTCAGCAGGAGCTGGTGGGAACTGTGCCTTGTTTACAACTGGGAGCTTGGAGAGTGTGATGGACCCAATTCTCCTTCGTTTATTGGGGAAGAGGGACAGAAATTACATCTCACCCTAAGAGGAGAGTGCAGGCAATGCTGACTCCCATTATAGTCAGAGGAAAAATCTGGATTACATATTCCCTATAGTTTTAGCATGAAAGCTGTAACATATTTTACTTTCAGAATTTGCCTCCTGCCTCACCACCAAGATTACTCCACACCCTTCAGTAAGGCTTGGACTGATCATCAGAGCTACTTGTTTCTCAAGGCCAGGCTGGATGAGGCTCTGAACAACCCGGTCCTAGTGAAAGGTGTCCCTGTCCATGGCAGGGGGTTGGAACCAGGTGATCTTCCAGGTCCCTTCCAACCCAAACCATTCTGTGATTCTCTTCTATGATTCTAAACTTTTCTGTACACTCAGCAATCGCTGAAGCATGCTCGAGCCTCAGGAAACAGGGGAGGAAAAGAGAGTTCATTATTTTATGAAAGGTACACGTTTGTAATATCGCATGCTGATGGGTTCATTATGAATTACAGTTTACTGAATAGGAAGATTCCTGCGGGAGACACACTGCACAGAGGAAAAATAAAGATGCCTGTAAAGGTGTCTCCTGGGCGTAACCAGGGTGGAAGATGTACCATTTCCTTCTAGCTGTTTGGATTTGTTTGCAATTAAAGTCTAGTGGAGCTGTCAGGGGCTGTTGACAAATATATTATAACTAACTTAGGTTAAGCGAGTTACTTAAAATTAATCCATCCCTGCACAGCACTCCTGTTTCACTTCACAAGAATGTGCCAGGAGGAATGAGTACAATCCTGACCATGTTGGGAGAACCTCCTCAAGGTGGAAATTTGCAAATAGGACTACTGTTGTATGTAATGAGAAGCTGCAGGGCTTTCAATTATCCCACATAGTCTGTCTCTTTGCAACTTGACTGACAGCTAATTATGCTGGTGCCATTTTTTTGGCAGTGGAATTTAATCTCCCAGATGGAAAGCAAATCAATCTGCCCATTGCTGCAGCTGAGGCATACTTTGGCTCAACTTTAATTTATTCTCCTAAGCCTAAGAAGGTTAGTCATTTCAAGGTACAAAAATATCAAATTTCTCCCGTTAACCAGGCTGGTGAGAAAGTGGGGAAGAGTTGGGATTTTATGGGCCGCGCTGTGAAATGTCGTCGCTCCTTCCTTTGTATTAGGAAAACAGCAGAATCATCTCCCCTTGATTCCTGGTTGTGGAATCTAACAAGGAAGAAGCATTTATGAGCAGGTTGCTAGTGATAATGGTTAAACATGAATTGTGGAGGCATTAAGTGGGATTCTATGGAGGTGTGAACTAAATCTCTGAAGAACTTGACACAAAAAGGAATCGGTGGCAATTTTCAAGCGCTTTAGCCAGTGTGCAATAGCCTGGTTCCCTTTGGGTTTCATGCCAGGGATATAAATACAATCCTCCTACTTACCTGCACTCTTCAGGCCTATCAATTATGCTGCTCCCTCTGAGCTGCTGTTACAACTCGAGGTATTACCATCCTCTGTAAAAGCAGCACAGAGCAGAGTCTGTGACTGGTTAGCACAGGCTACAGACCTCATCTTCGGGCAGCCAGCACCTGCAGCTCCTGTCAGTGCTGTTTCTCAGGCTAGAAACCCCAATTTTAGCTAGGATCAAGGGGAAGGGAGCTCACAAAAACTTGGTGCTAATGAATGCTGGAAAGCTGGAGCCTTATTTTTCTGTAAACTTTTGCCTCTCTGGTTGTTTCAGTCTGAGTGTGGTTCTGATGTCTTGTTTGTGTGTTATTATTTTCCCTTTTGGAGTGCTTTTTTCTGAATTCTCTGGAGGTGTTTAAGGCTAGGTTGGGCTAGGCTTTGAGCAAACTGGTCTAGTGCAGTGTTCCTGCCCACAGGAGGGAGTTGGAAAGAGATGATCTTTAAGGTCCCTCTGACCCAAACCATCCTAGGATTCTGATTCTACTTGGTTTTTGGAGAGTTTATACAAACAGGAAGGTTCCTGATTCACCTTCTTACTGAAAAAGGCATTTCTAAAAGTGCATTGCTCACACCTAATGACTCCAATTCCAGTCTTCCTCAGTTTTACAAAACTACAGTCACTTCAGTGACTCTTCCTTAGTACACTTGGTGGCTGAAGGGTTATACCTCTCCTATCTAGCTATTAACATCTATCTTTTTGTATTTCCATACTATCCTTACGATTATGTACTGCTCCCCATGGACCCTTGAATTGCATTTTTCAATTGTGACAAAATCCTGTACATGGAAGCATTTTTGAAGACAAATCTCTGGAGATGTCCTACTGTTGTCCCATTGTTTGTTACCCTGCTGCACACTGTGCTTCTTCAGTATTACGGTTAAGAGGGCTTGAGTTATTAATCTAAAATTAATTATTTTTTTTTAAAAATCCATCATTCAATAAACAATTAGAACAATTATTTGTTCTCAACTATGCTATAAATTTAAATGCTGATGATAAAATGTAGCATCAGACCTGTAATCTGAGTCAAGCACATGGAAACACTGCAGTCCCACCTCTTCTTTGCTTAGTTGCCCAAAAATAGGGAGCAGTGGGATATCCAGGATGCAGCAGGGATCAGGACAGGCAAAGCCTCTGCCATGTGTCTGTACCTCCTGTCAGGGTCATCCTTGCTCAGCCACCTGACTTCTACTGATGTGAATTGAAAATGCTATTGGCCACAAAATGCTTTTAACTTTTTTACTTTGAAATTATTGAAAAAGTTAGAGAATGTCTATTTTAACTGCTGTGTTCAGGTAAAAGCCAGAATGAACATACCAGTAAGAGAAGAAGGTGTAAAGGCACGTCACTGACATTCTTCCATGTGTGGTCTTCCCAAAGTGTGATTTTTTTTTTTTTTTTGGCAAGTGAAGCTTGTATATTTAGCTCCAATAAGCAAAATGCCACAGAGATTCCCAAAGTAATGTCCTGGCCCCAGTGCACATGTTAGCAGGAATTTCTCCTCTTGTTTTCCTTGTTATGAATGTAACCTGATATGTTACTTTTTAGGTTCTTGAATAGGTGCCATAATCTACTCGGGCTGCCCGTGGTCAAGCTTGTTCTGGGATCTCTGGCTCTCCTGACAGAGCCTGCTGGATTTTGGGACCTTGGAGCAGCATCCCTTGGGCTCTGGGAGATGTGGGTGAACACAGATGGCTCCAGGCTGTTGGAGGAGGAAGAAGAGGATGCTCTGGTGTTTGTATGGAAAGAGAATATGGCAATGCCCTGCATGAGACCAGCTCCAACACTGCAAATGACTTTGGTTGTTTTTTTCCTTAAAAAAGCACCATAATCCCAGCAAATAAAATGGCACATCACAGGTGATCCCAGTGAAGTCAGCCAAGCTATTTATGGAGCCCACAGCTAAATAAGGAGCCAGAAGAAGCAAGTCCATGTGATTTAAATTACAATTCAGTTTGCTTTAGGATTTTCTAGTTGAAAGACAAAAGTTGGCCCTCCCAGCCTGGTGCAGTGTACGAGAGATCTATGAAATGCCACTGGAGAGTGTACTTTCAACTAGCTAGAAAATATCTTTGGATAAACTTCTTTTGACATTAAATCTTTCAGAGTTTGAAATAGTGAGATTTAATACAGTATAGTAAATTCTGCACTGCAAACAGATCAGGATTCTGTTATCTGAATGCTTGGTGAGATGTATGCTCTCCTGTGTTAAAAATCCCCTCCTGTGCTGAAAAAAATCACCGCCCATTTCACTCAAAGTTAGCTGTTCATATGAGTTTTTTGTTATTTTTCAATTCTTTTAGTGACATCTAGTGAAACTTGGGGAAAGTGCAAGCTCAGTTGAACTTAAAGGATCAATCCAACTGCAGCAGCAGATACTTCACAAATAAATGCCCAAAGTACAGCACCTTATTTCATTAACTGTCCCTTAAGCTGCTAAGAAATGCACAGAATGTATTTTGGCCACTAAAAATGTTAAAGTTTGAGCTCATATTCTGGTCAAACACTTCATGCAGTTGAAGCACAAAAATAATTTGCTCTTTGTTACTTTTAACTTTGGGTATATATTTAGAGTAACTTTTATTTTATATTTTAAATTTTGCCTTCTGTTATTGGTGCCATTTCTCCTCTACACTTGAAGGCTCCAAGTATTTTGACTTCTACACAAAACACCCCAAACCTCTGCAGGAGTTCAAGCTAAACATTTTCAATACTTGGTATTCCTGAACTACTGAAAAGCCAGACTTGGTCTGCTTGTTGCTCTGGGCCAATCCAGAGTGGATGTGAAATACTCTTTCATCAGCAAATGAAGTTTTCAACGGAGATGGAAAACGTATGCCTCCTACCTAGAAATCAGCTAAAAACTTCAAAGGAAGAGCTGCCTCCCACAGAGCAGCATCCACATGCAATAGCTTTTAACAGTGTAACTTCTTTTTCTCAAAGTACAAACCCTAGTGTGGCTTCCATAAAGGTCTATGTTGGTATGGATTTCAGCTGTGCAAAGGACAGGGCCACCACTACAAACAGGGCTCATAAATATTTGGAAAAAATGCAAAGTAGCTTCAAACAGGCCAGTATTAGGTGACTGGAAAGAGTTCAAAAAATCTTAGGTCCTGCTTGATCTAAAAGGCTTCAACCTCCCAAACTGAATAGGCAATTAGGGCACATTCTGAACAGGAGGATCTGAAGTAACAACTGGGAAGTGTGAACACTCTGGAAAAATCCCAGCTGTGAGTGTCACTGAGCACACTCACATGCAGCCAGCACAGGGAAGATGCCCAGCATATCCAAACAAGCCTCTAGGTCACTGATTCTGACCTGCTCTCATCCCTCTTACAGCTAACTTTTCAGAACTTTAAAAAAAAAAAGGCTTAAAGGAAAAATCAATCCAAGTACACCAAGAGCAACAGTTCAAACATTTTACTAAATCAATTCACACAGTTTCAAAATTGTAAATATAATTAAGGACAACAGGGTTTCTGTATTTTTTTTCTTCCAGAATCATTAAGACAATAAACAAACACAAATTAGGTTTATAGCATCTGTTCTTTTAAAAAATGAAAGGAACGCCACTCGATGTATTGATAAAGCACCACAACACAGTTACAAAATAGGGTTGGCCTGTTTCTTTCACAAGTAAAAGACTACGTACTCCTAACAGCTTCCTGCTTCAATCCATACTTCATTAAAATAACACTATAAAATCTTCTAGATTACACTAACTTCAGACAATGCCTGGTATAACAATGCATTAACAGCAGTAATGCCAACTATCAGTGCCAACATAAAACAGTTTAGAGAGGAAAAACAAAACAAACAAAAAATTCCAAAACAGAACAACAAAAACCTCACCTTTATTTCCCTAGATGAGCAAAATTTAAAATAAGGGATGCTCTGCCTCACAATGAGTTAAGGATTTGGGGATGCTGATGGGTGGAAGAGGGGGCTGGTACTGTAGCTTCCTAGGCTTAGTTGGCATCTAGTTTGGCCATTTCCTGCACGTATATCCCTATACTCTCACTGTCGAAGAGCACGAAGTACACCGTCTTGATTGAAGAGGACATTGTTGACACAAAATAGCTGGAGATGGCTTTCAGGATCAGCTGAGCAGCTGTTTGCTTTGGGAAGCCATTTCTAGAAGGAGAGACAAAAAAAGACTTGCTGAACCAACTTTTGATGGTTTAACGTCCCAGGGAAGGCTCCAGCTTTTCTCCAACACCTCAGGGTAAATAAAACTGCAAAGCCAGTGTTTACAGTCTGAATTAGAAGCTACAAACTTGTTGATTTAGGCAAGACTTAAAATGCTCAAACAGAAGAAATCCATTCCCAAAATATGAATACAGAGTCTACACAAACTGATGGGTCAATTATTCTCATTTAACAGGTAAGTAAACCAAGAGCCTGCTGTGTTCTGGAAAGCAGTGTATGTATTGGAGCTGCAAAGTTAAACCTCTCCTGAAAGCAAAGCAACTGTTAAAGGAAAGTAAGAAAGGACAGAGAACTTGATATAGAATATGAAACATGAAAAGACCCCAAGTACAATACGGTCTTACCACTACTAAAGGCAACTAAGCACAGGATTTTACAGGACCTAACCTGACAACCTTTCTTATAAACTTCTTCTCATTTTTATCTAGGAATCCTTGTCTTAAAGATTCATCTAATCATAAAACAAGTCAAGCACAAGTAGAATGGTCTGAACACAGCTATGACCTGAACTTTATGACCTGAATTTTATAGGTCATGGCAAACTCCTGGAATTACACCTGGTAACTGCTTGGAACATGGCCTGAACTTTGTTGCTGTGTTACTCCTGAAATATTGCTACTCACCCTGACCGTGGGTTTACCCTGCCAAATTCTGAGCCCTCCCCCAGCCTCAGTGACAAGCACTCCGTAGTCAGTCTGAAGGTGATGGGATATGATGACTCTCTTCAGAGTAGCACCCAAAAAGAACCTGAAGGAGCCTATTGAACATCACCTGGTTCCTTGACATGCACTTACAGATACCTGGTAGTTAATACTCCCCACTATAAAGTGTGTACAATTAATACTGCAAACAATTTACAGATTACACAGATAAATGAGTTCCTCAGCATTTCGTGAGCAGTTCAAAGAAGCTGGGCTAAATCCCCCTCTGTCTCTAACAGGTGAACACTTCTCAGCACTTGCTCACTGAAGCACCACACTGGTAGTAAAATGCTGCTGTAAATCTCCCTCTTTTTCTCTGCTGCAACACATCAAATGTGAAGGGCATCTGCCTGTGTCATGGCCCCCTTGCTGCACATTGCCTTACCAAAAAACATTCTCAGAGAGCAATTCTCTGTGCCTGTAATGTGATATTAGACATGCTGTCTTGAAGATAATGTTTGTGGTTTGTGGTCATTTTAAAAATGATGGTATTTAAAAAATGATGAAATAGCTCACACTCTTTTTTCTTTTCTGAAAATACCTGATTTTTTTCTTCTATTGAAGAAGGAAAAAAAACCCGAAAAAGCATTGTGAGCAAAGCTCATGCTATTCTAAAGCCAAATGAGCTGCTTTGGGATAATCAGCTGAGAGCAGTTTTGACACAGGAGCTGCTTAGGTGTCAGCAGCCTCCACACCTGAGCACTTGCAGGTTACTTATGAATGCTGCATCCTTGCATACAGTAAAGAGATCTTCCAGGAATTCTGCTCCTGAACTGTTATGCAGGGCAGCATCTAAACAGGGACATACACTGTGTCTGAACTGCTCTCAGGGGCCTCTGAAGTCACACAACTTCCAAGTGTTCTGGCAGGGTGGTCACACCAGGGCACATGACAGAAGAGCAACCTGGTGAAAGGAAGGTACAGTGCCAGGCAAGCTGATAACAATCCATTGCTCAGGACACCTCTCCCAAAAGAAATGAGAGAGAGCAGAAAAATCAGCAGAAAGGTGCTGGCCTGATGGCCATGTGTGGGCTGCAAGAAACAGAAGCCTTATGCATTGATCTATGGGTCTGAGTTAAATTCTTGTGAAAAGGCAGTTTGAGACTTTAGCCAAACCAGTGTCAATTCAGATCAAAGTCAGAGCCTCAGAATGAAATCCCTTCTCAGAGGATGATTTCATGTTCAATCCCTAACTCTCCTTTCCCTTTCCTCCTGCTGGCCCTACCAGACTGAACTCCAGGCTACCTCTGAACAGCACCCAAGTTGTGCTTCCCATAAGTTGGCTGTAGCTGAGCATCTGGCCCAATGAATGCTACAAGTATGCTATTTTATTTCCCCTCGTGATTTATTTGAACTGCCCTCGTGTAATCCCATTCCTTAACTATAAAAGAGAATGAAACTGTTTATGTGGGTTTATTGGGTGATGTCTGCTTGACAGATGCCTGTACTAGAACAGCTGCATGCATGTGGTGTCTTTGGCATTTGCTATCTTTTAAAGCTTTAGTTTTTTTTTTAATGCTTTTGACTTCATAAAAACAAGTAGAGAGTATTGTCAGAATATATTATGCTCTCTCCAAAATTAACTTACACTTGAGTATCTCTAATTAAGGGAAAAAAAAGGAAAAATAATAACCTCATATATTACTCAAGGCCTTTTGATTCCTCTCCATCTTTTAAAAAAGCCACTTCAACTGGCTCAAGTGAGAGTGACATGTATATGCCAAGTGGAGAATTTGCCCCAGATCCTGCCTGTCAGTAACCAGATTTCAGAGAGAATGTGAATCCTGAGGATGTTCAAGGCTTCATCATCTTCCAGTACCAATCACATACTTCACAACAAGGGCTGGGAATGGCTCTTTGCTGGGAGCTATCCAGAAAAGACAAGGCTGTGTGGAAGATACTTTACACAGTCTCACTTTTACATAACCAATTCCACAGTCTGCACTCTCCACATTAATCCGTGGAGGAATAGAGTTTCTCCCAGAGAGTGATTCAGAGCTTCTCTTTGTACTGACCAGCCTGTGACCCTGACAGCTAATCCAAGAGGTTACTATGAACCCTCTGCTCTATTTCTCGACTGTTCTGCAAAGTTTGTTCAAGTTATCTCCTTAAAATGACACCTATGCAAATTAACCTTAGCTGGAGATTTGTATAATGTATGTTGCTTAAATTTAGCATCCTAATGAAACTTTTATTTCTTGTCATTCACCCAAAACCTCAAAGACTGTTTTCTGCCCTAGCCCACAGAATATGCAAGAATTAGCCTAGTGTTGCAACACAGCACAATGGGAAGAATATTCTTGTACAACAGTCAACTTCTTTCATGGCAAACTCAAGAGGGTCAGTTGTTCAGGGTTAAGAGACACAACTGTGTAATTCACCCTAGGTTTGGCCCTTGGTCTTCCTACTGAGCCATCAATGAGGTGTTCCCAGCCTCCCTCTGCACCTCAAAGCCTCAGACTAAAGGTGCAATCAGTCTGGACTGAGACTCTTAACCTGATCTCACTTTCAAAGGCATTGAGCACACTGTACAGAGCCAGAGACTTGAACTTTAGACTGAGGCTTTCAAAGACCTTGGCAAGGGCTTTTAAGGCCTTTTTTTTTAATGAAATAGTCCCATGGTGTAAACTGCATGGAATTCAGCTTATGGATTTTGGATGAAAACTTGAAGTGACTCTGCAAATCCTGAGAAAAAAATGCACTTCAGGCTTGTTGCTTAAACAAACACTAAGCCATGTCTTCTGGCCATTGTAACACAGGTAAGTTTCATTATGCATTAAAATCAGGCAAAAGAGACCCCTTTCCTTCATTTTCTTTTCCACATCTCCAATTTATATGAATGAATTGATAGTCTGAAAAAAGTCTTTTAATATTCTCTTCAAATTTCATTTTATGCTCTTTATCCCATTTGCATGCTTTAAGATTTGCAGGGATCACTGTGAGATCTGCCAACACTAAACTAGTACTCAGGAAAACACTGCAGGCTCCATGCACTGCCTGAACAAACTTAGAATAAACTCTTCTTTTAGGGAACTGATTTAAACAAAGTAGAAAAAAGCCAGCATTGTAGCAATGTGTTTTGTGCACAGGAAGGGACTGGAATACCAATGGCACTTAGAGAATGTGACCTATTTGGCATCAGGTTGGCCTGACAGCCTTACCTGCCACTGCCAATGGAAGGAAAGGCGATTGATTTCAGCTTCTTTTCATCAGCCAGGGCCAAGCAGTTCTTCACTGTCTTTTCCAGCAGCTCCTCGCATTTGTCTGAGCCCCAACCCGGGCTGTTACAGTGGATCACAAATTTCGCAGGCAGTCCATGGCCAGCGCTGACAACAGCTAGGAAGAATTGAAAATTAAATATAATTACTTTCCTCTCTTTAGGATTAAAGGAGTATACATGTGATTGAAATAGCAAACAGTGAACAGACATCCCTTTAGCCCCTGAGAATGTTTTAGATTACAAATCACGCAGCCTTAAAATATAACATGATTACAGAGACTTTGTTTTCCATTTCCATCTGCATTTTGCTGTGATAACTTATAAATCATAGCTAGGATCAAGCTTATTTGAGAGAGAGCAAGAATTCATGGCTGACATCAAAGGAAGCACATTTATACTGAGGACTGGGTAAGGAGAAGGGCAGTATCTGTTAGAACCCAAACCCAGACAAGGGATGATCTTGCTTTGGCTGAGTTTACTGCAGAGATACAGTAAATACCAGGATGCTGGACAGGCACAAGGAGTTACAACTCCAGTGACCTTCAGCTACTCCTGCTAAATATACAGAGTGTTCAGCTGGCTTCTGATCATACCCCAGTCCAAACTGGAGCAGTTCAGAGCTACTAGTGCTCTGCAAATCCCAAAGGAAGGATGGAAAAGAGGTGAATTAAAATTCTGGCTTTATTACCAGCTTTGTCTCTGATTAATTATAATGAAGACATTTCGTGTGTTTTCAAGACTTTGGGCCTGGCCTCATATTAGTTTTTCTATGTATGGGTCATCCAAGATCACTTGAACAATGCTGGGCTTAGTTTCTCTCTTTCATCACATTCTTGACAGAAGGGTGTAGAGGATGCATTTACAGATTTGCAGTGTTTGATTCACACTGCTTGTGTAACAACAGGCCAGGCCTTGTATGTACAAAGAAATGAAGAAGAATTTTTACCATGCTAATCATATATTATCACCACAATATTACCATGGACATGTGGGGACTAAGAAGAGGCAGCAGACCCTGCCTAAAAGTGGTGACAGGCAGGGATTCTCCAGATGAGAGGCCTCCTTCTCTGCAGGAGAACACGTTCTGGATTCACCACTTCCCATCACAGAGCAACAACAGACTGTGCTCTGCCTGCCAGAAACCAGGGTAAGAGGATCTCTGTCATTTCTGAACTCACTGGGCTCTGATTGCAAAAAAAAAAAAAGTTGTTGCTTCGGTTTGTTAAAAAAAAAAAAAAAGGTGGGGGGAAGCAAACCACCCCAGTCACAGGCTGAGGGAAGAAAAACTTTTACCTAAAATCTCACAAGAGCATATAGTGAGTCTTCACAGAAAGTCAGCCCCTAAAATACCCCACAGAAGTGTAGGTATAAAATGGCAGCTTATGTCTTCACAAAACCATAGTAAAAATACCAATAAGTTTTTTAAAAAATTAAAAAATCAGGTTTGCAAAGGTGCTTAGAGGTCTGAAATCCTCTATTCATTCTGGAATGTTTATGAGGCATTTTGCTATTTAAGTATAGTAGAAGTAACTCCTGGCACATGATCATCACATATGGATACTATCCCATGGCTGCTGCAGGAAAGAGAAAATAGACTTTGTCATATGGATCCTGACCAGGGGTTAACCAGAACATTTTGAAGGACAATGGAAGCACAAGCATTGATGTTCTTACGGGTTTGCAGAGTCCCAACATGTTGAATAGCCTCAGTGTTAGGCAATGTTAATTTGTCATAATGTGCAACTAAAATGTTGGCAGACTCAGAATACATCATAAATCCAAAAAAAATCTATTAAAAGCAGCTGACAAATCTCTAGTCAGATGTGAAATGTGGATATCATCCCCATCCTGAAGGAATAAAATACTGTATTGATACACATGACCAACTTTAATATTTCTCAGGGAGTGTTTTCCAAGGTAGTCATTAATTAACTCATTAGGATTCTGATGAGGACAACTGTTCATTACCAAGAGCAGCTGCCCCTTACTTCAAATGCAAATGCACTGAAATGGAAGTAAGAAAGAGAAAGCCAACTATGGACTTATTCTGTGCTAGTCACATTCCAGGTAAGCATTCTGGTTATGGGTAGATTAAAGGGATGCCCATAGAATTGAGAACTCTGAAAACTGGGTATATGTAGGATTGAAAAATGGATGTATTAGTTCTGCTCTAGAATTCTCCAACAAGTCCCTAACAGCCAGTTTATCTCACTGCAGTGCAGAGCTGCCCTGGAGTAAGACTGCCAAGCAACCCACAGATCTGAGGGATGCACTAACAGCTGAGAAAAAAACTTTTCTCTTTTCAACTTCCCACCTATATGGTTTGGGCTGGTAAGCAATCTCATACAGAAATTAGTAAAAAGAAAAAAGTGAGTAATTGATTCTGCATATTTTCGCAGAACAAAAAATTCCAAGAAAAACTTATTAGAATTTTTAAAAAGCAAGGGAGAAACCCCCAAAGTATTAAGCTCCAGAAGTAAACAGTTGTAATTTTTCCTGTCAGAGCTGAATTCTTACATCTCCCCTTCGGCTGTAGTTAGGATTCGTTTACAAAACTGTGCACACTGTATTTATTTTTATAGCATAAACACAGATGGTAGAATCAGCCTTCTATATGAACAACATGGATCAGCAATTTCACAGATGGTGTAAAATTATATATTGCCATTATCAAACTTTATTACTCACATAGTAGATTTTTCTCCGATATTACATAAATTTTGATAACTAGGCATCAAAAAGTCATAAGCTTTTATAGTGATGATTTTGGCACTGATTAAACTAAGTACCCAAGCAGATGCTGAACTTTAAGCACATGCTTAAGTTCAGTGAAAGTCAGCAGCATTTCAGCAAAGCAGATGTTTAACAGAGTAGGACTCAAAAATAAGCATCTCATTAATTGCTTTTCTGAACTGTGGCCTTAACGATCAACACTGAGTGTGCATGCACGTACCTGTGAACAGCCTGGCTTTATGTAACACTACAGCACCGCCCATTTCCCAGGCGCTTTGGTAAAGGTTACTTAAGATGCAATGTGTGCAGCTGAACTGTAGAGAACACAAACATACAGCCCTTGGGAGCTGCCTGCAGACAGCAGAGGAGGAGCTGGGCTGTGTGAGCCAAGCCCCAGCACCCGCAGAGCCCCGGGCTGGGGTCCCGAAGCGCAGCCTCACCTCCGGCTATGTCCAACGGCCCGTTCTTTTTGCGGAGCTCAATGACGGCTTCCACAAACTCCTTGCCGCCTTTCTTTTCCAAAGTGCTCCCTGAACAGAGAATTGGTAGTTTACTCCTCTGGTCTCAGCAGGCATGTGACTCATCATTCACTTTTGTTACATCATTCTAGAGTTTTCTGCCCAAATATTTTTTGGGGACTGCAAAGTAAGATCTAAACCTTTTGGGACTTGAGAATTAGCTAGTCATTAAAAACAACAACAACAACAACAGAAAGAACAAAAAGACAACCCTAACAACCCAAAAACCTCACACTGGTATCCCTTGCTAACATTCTCAGACTTGAGTTTACTGTCAAAAAACATTTGACATGACATCCCTACCTCCTTCCTTCTCATGAGCATCTCTTAGTGTGAAATGTTCCAGAAGAATGTGCTAGCTCAACAGTGGTTGAAGGTTTGTAATTCCTTCCCCTAGGATTAACTTCCCCTCCTCTCTTACAAATTGTTTTAAAGAGCCATTTGCCACAATAAGAATTTGAAACTCACCTGATCTTGGTCCCTGACCCCAACAGGTGGCCCCAGGAATGAAACAGTCTCGTGAGTGCAGCGGGCTGCTTTACTTGGTAACTGCCCAGCTTGTTGAGCCACCTTTAACCAAGAGGAAGAGCCTCAGAAATAAGGAGAATCTCTAAGGAACACATTCCTCCAATGAACTTCTCTAACTATGACTAAGGAGCTGGACAAAGTCATTCTGGGAGGAGGAGAGCTGTGCAGTGTGTCAGGGCAACCAAAAGGTATGCTGTTTACAAAGGCAGTCCATCACTAAATGGTTTAGATCTTATTTTGCAGCTCTAGTTTTAAATATTAATGAAAAGAAAAAACAGCCCAAGAAAGCATTTTCCTAACTACATAAGCATCCCATGTAATTTTGCACTGTGCATATTAATTATAAAGGTAAATAAGTAAAAAGCAGTGATATCATAAAGGCTCTGATTTGAGATATTGCTTTGAAAACTGATTTCCAAAAATTCAGAACTAGGATCTCTAAAGATCTAGACATTTATTTGGTGACACCCCTTACTTCCACTGATGAAGAAAGAAAAAAATGCAATTTCTGATGGAAGTGCACATACTATATGCTCCAGGAAGCAGAAGCCCTCCTCCAAGATTCCGGTTATAAATCAGGTTATAGCTCTAGGAACTAAGAAGACTGCAAGATTCTTTTGTTTTGTTTTGCTAAATTTCTTTCAAACTGAAAAGTTGGAAACAATGCATTTTTTTTCCATTCAGAAACTGACTCTGTGACCCTGAGTCTATTTTGTTAGTGGCTCAGGACAATTACAAAAGCTATGCCTTTCCTTTGGCTTTTTCATAACCAGTTCACAACAGGGTTTGCCAAAAGCTGGATTGCAAGGTCAGACTCTGTAGGTCAGAGTGTAATTTGCTCTTTGTGCTCATTTAAGCCTTTAAATATAAATACTTCAGCCAAACTCCTAAGAATTTTCTGAAATTTAAAGTTACCTATCCCAATGCAACTAAGTGGGAGGATCTCCTTACAAATCTCTTAGAAAAGACAGTAATGGCTGTATTTGTAGCAGCAAGGTGTCTTTGGAGAGTGCTGGGAAAGGACATCCAGAGCAGCACTGAGATGCTTGGAGGCACTCTGCCCTTCAAAGGCAGTGAATAAAGCACAACACCCTGTGCCCTTTGCTGAGCCCATCCAGCAGATGTGGCTGACTCCAGGGTCTTATAAAATCTGACCGAGAAGGGATGGGGAGGGAACGAAACAGCCTTCCATTCTAGTTACATTCTTTTTGTATATATTTCCATATCATTCCTATTTATATTTATAGATATGCCAGTTATATTCCCCATGAGTCTATGAACTCTGATCAGTCCTAAAACCCATGACATTCATAATCCTTAATTTTCCCCTTTAAGGGGAAACATAATTAAGCCTTGTATAGAACGCAGAACAGCAAAGTTCTATTAAGTAGGTCATTTCTTTGCCATTGCAAAGCTGTTGTACATTTAATGGAATTTAGCCTAGTTTGGTTTAATTCAATCCAGAAGGATCAGCTTTTTCCCTTCTACTGGGAATTAATTTATAATTAAAAGCAATGAACAACCATGTCAGTTTATTCCACTGAGCTCTCTTCTTGCAGATCTGGTACAAAGAAGAGAAAAAGTAGTATTTGGTATGAATGAGTAAAATATTCTGCATTTACTCCTCAATTATATTCTTTTTCTGATTAATAGTGAGAGTCTATATTGAAATCATACTTGACATCTATGTTGTAAATTAGCTTAATCTGGCAAAGGACAGACTGTATTTAACCATTTTCCACTACACTAGCAAGTTTCTTGATGGAAGTCTCGCTTCACAGCTTCAAGGTTAGTAGCTTATTTGCTCACAGGCATAAATATGTGTCACTCCCATGAGAATAAGATCATTATCTCATGCTTTCCAAGCAGGCATTGGTATCAGTGTTGAAAACAGCGTTAGCAGAAATTTAGGCTCTTAAATTCTCAGGATAAGCCCTCAGTACATTTAAATTGTTAGGGAAAAAAACAACAAAAATTAAAAAAAAATTTAGATGGGTAAAAGTTAATCATTGGAAGCTAAGCATTTGTGCACTTCTATTCTTTCTTACAGCAGTCAGAGGCAACAGGAACCTACACTAAGGAATGAGCAGTCCAGCTTCAAGAGACAATTTTCTTTGCAGGGTAGCAAAGCATTTCTTTGCCACAGGGTAGGAGACAGGCACATTGGATAAATGGGTCTGACAGGCTTTGGAAGCATATTCTTCAGGTACAGGCTACTATGACACTGCATATTATTTAGTCAGCAAAGTCACAGTGCTTCTGCCCCAACAGGCTGACCAGAGCTACATTTCTCTGCTTGTTACTCAGAGAGCAGCCCTTTCAGAAAAAGCAGGTGGTGCAGGACACATGTCCCTCCAAGTCAGTACTGAAAACAAGGCCTCAGGCATGGGGGCAGCCCATTCTCACAGCGATGGTGAGGTCAAGATGGGATGCACAACAGAGGCTGGGATCAGCTGACTTGTTCTTAAGCATTGCCAGCAACTTCTGCATTTGGCCCAAATTCTGATTTGCCTTCTCTAATTACCAAGGCAGTTCAATCAAAGTACTCCTACCCTTTTATAAAATCCTTCAAAATTCTGTATGTAAGAAGGGTAAGAGAAGGGCTAGGAGTAGAGTTACTCAGGGGACAGTTAAGATGGCTGAATTAAGAGATCTGTCCTGTTTCCTGTCATGCCTTCTCTCACCCGTGTAGCTCAGGTGACTGATGTGTGTGCAGCACTAGCCTGGGCTTGTGGGAGTGAGGACCGTGGAGCAGGGCTAGGAAGGTCATTGGTCCGTAAGGATAATCTTAAGAGTTTGGAAAATACAGACAGGTTAGATCCAGCCCGTGAATCCAGATGTGAACATCTGAAACTTGGCATGGAGAGGGTGCACTGGAACTGGTTAGAAATCTGAAGATCAATACTCTAACCACATTCAAACTAGGCACTTTACATGTCAAACCAACAATGCTGTAATTCATTTTCCTTGGACACGTGCCTGCATTTAACGCACTGTTCCTGCACTTCAATTTTGGTGGTGCACTCCATTGTTATTTCTGAAAGGCCGATTTGGCAATAAAAACCAAAAATGCCCGCTAGGTTTGTAATTGTTCATTTCTTGTTATGATCAGTCGGGACTGCTGGAAGTGAGAAATGAATGCAAATCTGCATAGCTACAACAAGCTGGTGGCTGCTGATCGACCATGCACACACATACGAACTCCGCAGCTGAACTTGCCATTACCTACTTCACCACCGGTGTAGAAGTCAGAGTTTGTCGGGTGAACGACAGCATCACTGTCGATCGTGGCAATGTCAGCCTGTACAACTTGCAACTACAACAGGTAAACAGATGTATATCAACCACGTTGGACAGAGACCCAGCACAGGCTCTACATTTACACATGTACCAACGTCCATATTTTCCTACCTTTACATCTCCAAACCTTGCGCCAAAGGAGTATGCTGAGTTGTGTGTGCAGGTGTGTGTAGAGAAAGGGGTGTAGGGAGCAGGAGGAGGAATAATTGAGTATGACATGATCAAATAAATGTTAAAATGACAAGTCAGAGCAATCACATGAGATCATTTCCAAAGTTTTAAAATCAGCTAATGCCCCATTTCACTTTGCAGAAACCTAGAACAACCAGTTCCCCACAGAGCATGACATTAAAATATGGAATCTGTTTAAAAAAGAGAAATCCAGCATCATCAAGCCAAACAAAATAATTAGTTTCTCCATTCTGTCAGCACTAATAAGCTGACAGATACTGATTTTCATATAGAAAGCCATTCATCATTTTGTTTCTAAAAATGCCAGTTTCCTTCACATGTAGGAAACTGTGTCTTTGCAGCCGGGGTTGTACAGAATTTGCTTTAAAAATACAAATAATTTTGTTTGTATAGTTTAAAAGTAAGGCATATCTTTTAATTATGTGCTGGAATGGCTAGGGCACTTGCAGAAATATATTTACTTCTAAGAAAGGCTGATATACAAATTAGCCTTCTTAGACTATTTTTCTTGTTAAGTTACTTCTCTACATTCCCATAGGAAATGCAGCAGTATTAGAATTATGGGTTGTATTCCATTAAGGAACTTGCAAAAAAAGATTGCAGCAGGACTACTCAAATAAGAAGGGATAGCAGTACATAATGCATGAAAGGCAATTTTTGTTTTGCTGAAGAATAAACTTCAGCTAAAGAAGGATTTTTTGATTTCTTATCAATCTGAAACAAGAGAAAAGCTTTAAAAGTGATTCTCCACCCATGATAGTTCACTCTTGGCATCAGTATTTGTTTCCAGCTGAATCCAAAAGTGACAGGGAAGAACTGAAACATAATGGAAACAAATTACTGACTGAATTAAACATCAAATCAAGGCATGGAAGATTTGGGGATAGTTCATTATGTAATAAGCCCTTTCCAAAATTTTTAAGCCTACTCTAAGCATTGAAATAAAACCCCTGAGATTGTAGGTAGAATGGAGAAACTGCTTATTTTGAGAAAAACCTGACAAAAAAGTATTTTAGTCCTCAAAGTATCCAAATAAGAAACCCCCCAAAATAGCTAACAGTCACATATGATCATTATGGAAAAGAATTTAAAATTTTTGAACTGAAATCAGCTTGAAGACTAGCAATAGCTGCAAGTATTTAGAATTGGTCAAAAAGTGTTTTGAATATAGATCTTCAACAAAGTAGGACCTGCAAGATTTGAATTTCTGCTCTGATTAAAGGTATGAAGCCCTAGAGAGTAAATTCTGGGTTCCATAATTTCCATGTGACCGTTAGTTGTGTCAACCCATGCCCCATTTACCTAGGTCATCTTTAAGGTCAATGTCAGCATTGGTGGGATTGATAATGGCCTCCACCTCGAAGCCGGCTAAATTACTGATTTCACTGTGAATAAGGTTCAGCTGAAAAGAAAAGCATGAGGTGGGAAATAACAGGACAGCTGGGAAATCACAGAGAAGCTGCAGAAAAGTGAGCTTTGCAACACAGATGGAGATAGCATCACTGCAAACAAATATGCAAAATAAAAGGCAGGTCATAAAGGGTTATTAGCCCAAAAAAATTCAAACACAAGACTCAAACATTGTTCATACTGGGACTACATGAATGTACCTACTAGTAAGCTCTATTTTGGTTTTATGCTGATCACTGTTTGGGGTTATTATTATCCAGTATCTAAAGGGGGCTTACAAAAAGTCTGGATAGGGACTTTTCATGAGTGACAGTACAAGGGGAATGGCCTTAAACTGATGGAGGGGAGGTTAATAACAGATATTAGGAAGAAATTCTTCCCTGTGAGGGTGGTGAGGCCCTGGCACAGGGTGCCAGAGAAGCTGTGGCTGCCCTGTCCCTGGAAGTGTTCAAGGCCAGGTTGGATGGGGTTTGGAGCAACTTGGAGCAACCTGGTCTGGTGGAAGGTGTCCCTGCCCAAGGCAAGGGGTTGGAACGAGATGAGCTTTAAGATCCCTTCCAAACTATTCTGTGATCCTAATTTTGCCATTAAATGAGGGTATTTGTTTCTTCCCCAAGTAAAGATGAAGGACACCCTAAGCATCCCTTAAGCATCAATTACAGGGATGTGCTGGGACCATTCTGCACTGAAACAGGATCAAAGCTGGTCCTTTGAGCCAGCAAACATGAGCCTATCTCTGAGAAAGCAGACACTTGTCTCCAGTAATTCCTCCATCCCAACAAGGAGACATGGGTGTTTTTCTTTTCTTATCAGTGGTCACCACGTTCTGTATTACAGCACTTCAGTCCTCATTACAGTTCTGCAGCCTTTGGGAATGTCTGGTGAGGTACTGTAAGCAAGCACATGATATTATGTGCTTATTGCTTCTAGTTTTTATTTTCTTTGCTTTACTTCCTTGCTTTACTTTATTTTCTTTGCTTTTGTCCCCTATGAATGCAGAGATTTTTAACCCCACCCATTAATGCCCATTTACTTCTCCAAGTACCCCTATATATTTCAAGCATGTCTTTCTATTTCTTTCTTGTTATCAATCAGGAGGATCTCTCCTGGGCACACAAGAAACTGCGCAAGGCAGCACAGAGATCTAGAGATTGACCTCACATCTGCACCAGGTGTTCTTAAAAGACAGTTTGGGTGTCTCCTCATAGGATGTGACCCACACCACAGAACCAACTCTACAATTTGAGGCAACCTAATGGGAATGTTAAACTTGTCAAAGGTCAAAGCTGCAGGTATGGGAAGTTTCTAACCAGGGTTTGAGCAGGTTGTGATACTGCTTTGTAGCTTCTGTTGGAAGTCTGATTTCACAGGCATCAAGTCTACTACTGACAAAACTTCAAACACTTTAAAAGTGCAAAAGATTTTCCAGACTTTTTCATTTGGGGAAATACATTAGCTACAGCATGACCTATGCCTGTGTTTACAATATATATTTTAAATTATTTTTTCAGTAGCTGTTTGCTGATATGGAAAGCAACCATGAAGGAGAAAGCTCTCCTTCATTTATGCAATTCCTGCAGCTAGCTGCAGTTAAGCCAGGCTTTCCTTTGAATCCAAAGCCCTCAGCCTACAAAGCATAACATACATCTTCAGGCATGGGACTTTACATCATCAATATCAGAATTTTATCTCTTGTTTGTTGTAGCCCACATTCCTTAACTTAACTCTTCAAATCATTTCTTTGTGTATGTTAATTTATTAACAGGGAATATGAGCCAGTCCATGAAACCCATACAAGTGAATGGGACATTTAAGGAGGCCACCATCCCTATATTTAAATTTTCTGAAAAAAATATTTCCATTTCATTCATTTGATTCTATGAATTGACCTTCTTTCTCTTTTTAAAAACCTGCAATTTCATATAATTTGCATATGTTGCTTAAGTAAACTATGTTACCTCAAACTAGGGCGATTTTGACTAAAAGTGAGTGTAATTCAGTCCTGTTTTAAGTACGTGTCTGTTCTGGAATTTGTAATAAAATCTAAGAAAGCTTCCTTTCCAAATAGCTTGGAATCCTTTAATACTTCACACGTGGTGAGTTATTCATACTGGAGTTTGAGTCTTGAGTTTGACTACAAGCAACTGCTGTTTAAAAAAAAAGTCATATCAAATCAAACCAAAATGTTAAAAAAAACTTCATGAATTTTAAAATTAAAAAAAAACAACAACAGCAAAACACATGCACACACCACGACTGTTTTGTGGAGGCTACAGTATGTTCCTAAACATATTTTGCTCATTCTGTAAGCGATCTTTTTGATTCCTAATTCTGTGCTCTACAAGTTTTTGCTCCAGATCTATCAGCTAGAGACTGTTTTTGTTTTGGACCTTAAATCTATCCTTGAGCCTACTCATATATGGATTTACATAACAGCCAGCTGGTAATTAAAGTTTCAATTTAACAACAACAAGAAAATGCTTAAAAAGCTGCCCATGACTGATAGCATGTGTTGGCAGCTAAGTATTATTTTACTAAATTCTGCATTTACTGCTCAATGTGCTGTTAGCTATCCAAAACAAATAAAATATTAATCAGAATTTTTCCAGTGGAATTAAATCCTCCAATGAGTAATTGCTTGATTTCACTACCCAATAGTATGAAGCATGTACTAGGTAGAAGTGATCCCCTAAAGGGCCACTTTAAAAAAATAAATAGACACAGCTTGCATATACATGTGCAACAAAGAATGGACATAACTTGAGGTAACATTTCAATTAAATGTTAGTTAGATAAAATGCAGATGGCACTTAGCACATCCCTGAGTATTTTCTAAGCCAAGCCTGGCATCTCTAATTTCAGACAAAATTACCTTAAAAGTCTTGAAGCTTTTTCTTGTATGAGTTTCATACTGAAAACTGAAGATGCCTATTGCAGACCACAGGCTGAGGTCTCTTGGAAAGTCCAAACCTTAAAGCTTAGCCTTGAGATCCTGCAACTCTGCCTCTACTTTGTAATCCTCTCAGGAAAAACAAACTAGTTAATGTGCACAATGCCACATTTCCACTGGGATATCACTTGTGGATGTGCAATCATTTACATATTAACTAGATTTTAATAATGTGGCACTAATAAACTTCTACAGGTATAGCTGACAGCTTCTTTGCCATTTCATGACCTCTAAGAATTTCCAGCTAAAGGTAACTTTAGCAGTTACCTAAAGATTTAATGAAGTAACTGCAATTTTAAAAACTGAACAATACGCAGGTTTGCAATGTTCTCATTTGTGTTTTTTGCATCAAATTAAATCTGGGGTTATTAGAAGGATGAAGAGCTGCTCTTGAAAATAAGTTACTTCTTCCTTCATGGAGCCAAGAAAAAGATTTTTCTCATTAAACACTTATGAATGATGTGATATCAAAACCAAGATTATTTTCCTCCTTCTCTGCATTAGGCAAAGGACTTTCTGATCTGGCAGATAATGGTTTTGCAAACCAAACAGACGTGCTGGAAAGGTGTTCAAGAATGTCACAGGAGGTTTGAAAGATCCTGATTGATTGATCTCAGCAGCAATTCTTCAAATGCCTTCCCTAACCCTCAGAACATGATCTGTTTGAGTTGGAGTATTCCCTCACAGGAGACAAAGAGGTTTTCATTTTCTTTTAATTTCGCTTTTCATTATGTGTTACAACAAAGGGCTAGCACCTGGTCTGTCTCACATGCAGGGCTAACTGACACAGACCCAGTGCAGGGATGGATGTGTCACACCAGTAATCTTCTCAGGGGGCTGGACTCCAAGTGAATGAGAAAGCCAGAAAGTCCACTCCAGTACTGGGGCTCACTGGGAAGCTCTACAACAGACACTGACTTTGCCCACCACAGCAGTCCTTAAGAAGTCCTGGAGTTCATGATGTTCTTCCACTGAGCCCAACAGCAAAGCCCCACTGATTTGCTGCGTCAGTCTTGCTGGAATACAACACTAGGTCTTTTTACAGGTTTCCCAGGGTAACTAAAATGAGCTCAAAATCAGCTCCAGAAGTCTGATGTTACTTGCTTTCTTGAAACAGTAATGTAGACTATAAATTTTGGGTTCTAATTTAGTCATCAAAATGTCTTTGAAAAACCACCCCCCTATTAGGAGTAAAAAAACCCAAAAAACCCTACCAAGCCAGCCATCTAGCTCTTAGCTGTAAAACTAAATGTGGAAAATCAGAAATCTTGAAAAAAATGTTACTCTCATGCATGTTAAACTTGGCAAACAAACTGGAGGATAAGTGGAGAACAACCTCAATATAAAATAAAAATGAGTCAGAGGAGTTACATTCCACAATGGACAATGGCTCATCTTTTATGGCTTACAACACAATGATCTGATTATTGAATGATGGCAGAAAGATGCAGTTTTACTTATGAAAATTTTGCATCACAAATTAAAGGCAGGTTTCAGGATAAAAGACCAAATTAATTTAATGACTTGTCTCTTTAAATGGATCCTCTTTAAGCCGATATGTATTTGCATTAAACCAACCCACATCCCAAATCGTATTCACAGGGAAAAAAAAGAATTGTTGATCTCTAGCTTTTCATAAATGCATCATTCATTATTACACAGCATTAACTTCTGTAAATCACAAAGCAGAACACAGCATAAAACCATTATTATGAGCAAATGTCTAAAACAGGTTTTGATAAAAACCTGTAAATCATTTACATCAGCAATGAAGTGGGCTGACTGTTGGAAAAAATGCACTTTATGCTTAGAATCATCTCTTTGGCAGATGCTTATCTGTAACAATTATGTTGTTTATGAATGAGACAGATTACAAGCACACAGGCTTTCCTTCTAATTAAGTATTTAATTATGTGATCACATGAAGACTTATTTATGTACTTTTTAAAATGCTCTAGAAGTTGCTTCAGAGAATTTCTTTGAAATTAGAAAAACTGATATCATGTATCTCCTTGATTGCTCAGTGGGGAAATGTCCATTGTATCTAGATGTTTTGTGGAATAGGGAGTAGTAGGAGGGGGCTTTTCCCTAAGCAGCACAGAAAAATAGGTATTAATTTATAAAAATGCAGGATCATACCTTCTGGCCAAGAAACAGGCTTTTGGTGGACAGGACTGTGAAACCATCTGCAGGAGTTCCCTCTGTTGTACTGTCAGCACTGGCTGATTTGCTCACTTCTCCCTGCTTCTTCTTCCAGAAATACAGTTAATTAGTTAACTCAAGGCTCTGAGAAAAACAGTTTAATGACAATAAGATATATGGCATGCACTAAATGCTTAGCAGGCAATAAAATGCCTGTACAAACAGTGGCGTTGGATTTTATCCTGTCGTCCAACCGAAGTCCCTGATAACAGCAGAAGGGATCAATAGGAAAAACGACCTCAACGTCTGCAGATCTACAGGCACCTCCTCTTGCCCACAACGGTGCACAGTTGAGATGACAGTTGTCTTAAATGTTGCAGGAAAACATATAAACAGCCCCAACCTTTTAACAGCTTTCTAATGGCTTGTGTGGACAAAGATTACAAATCTCTGTGTGTGGGCAGACATTCATTCTAAGCTAGAAACTGACTTGTCAGAGAATAAATTTTATCTGTGAAGGGAGGTGCTCCCAGATTTCACAGACTTATTTTTAGGAATTCTCCTTTGTAATGCGGCTGTCCTTAGAAGCAGTGTCAAAAGAATACATCTACTTTCTATCTGCCTGCTTGCAGGAAATGGGCTGAACAATTTTCTGTCTTATTTAACATCATCACCTACTTTCATCTCCAGTGAAACTGCTGGAGGAGAGAGAAGGAGTTTCCCTCAATCACCATTTCTTTTTTCAACTTTATTACTGCAGTGAAATAACAGGTTTCAGGAATTAATTGATTTACTGAACAAAAAGGAGAATTAGGAACATTTTGAAAAGGAAGTAAATTCACGAAGGCTGTGGTCATAAACTCAATTGGTGCCAAGAATAATTTCACATTTTCAATAAAATTATTACTTACAATTTCATATAAATATGTGGTACCTCAACAATATCTGTGTTGAAGCACAAAAAGGACACCTGGAATATCGAGCAAACCACTGTTCTCCTATTGTCCCTTTCCAAAGTATATAAACTAAGTCTGAGGCTGAACAACTAAAATGATTTTGATGCAAGGGTACTTAGAAGCTGTAACCATGCTTTACTTTACACAAGTGTTTTGAAAATTAGATTTTCATGGGTCTTATTTCAACTCCCCAGGAGTTTACTGTTAGCCAAATACCAATATAGTAAGCAGACAATACAGTTTATTGTGTGGAAGAAAAACAGAACCCCACAACAGACTTCCTGCTTTTGTAATCAAGCAGGGCAAAAACATTCCAGATTTAGGGGAATTATTAGTGCATGGTATTGGAAGCACTGCATTTGAAATGCCAGTTAATAGGTGTTCCAAGGAAGAAAACTAAATTCAACAGCTCAAAAAACCAAACGAGTGAAACAATCAGAAGAGTGACCAAGTAAACAATAACAGGATAAAGAAGCTTTGCTTGACCCAGAGGCAACTTTCACATTCCCTGTCCATTTCATGTGAAATTCCTATACTTTTCTTCCTACTTGCCTAATTTATTGCTTAACTGTAGTCGTTCTGCAGAAGAAAAAATATCCTTGGCTACACATGTACACATTACAAAGATTCCCTACTCCTACAAACTGAAACCTGTAAGGCATGGCCAGAACAGCCCCCAGATGCCTTCATCTTCTGTCCCCTGGTACACCCTCTGCCCACCTCAGAATGCTTCTTACAAAGCACAGAGTATTTATGGCCCATCTGTCTGTGCTGCAGTCCTGGGCCACTCCTGAGGACGTTCAGGCTCCAGCTGCACTGGGGAGAGGGCAGAGCTCCTCCTCCCCTGCTCACACCGTGACTGAAATCACTGCTGGTAACAACACACGCAAGGGAGAGCCGACCCAGTGTGGAGCTCCCTGCAGCTACTGCTGGCAAGCTTGTTTGGGTTTATTTTAAACACATTACTCTACCTTGGATTTCCTTGCTCCTTTCTTGCCACCTGTTTTCTTTGATACAGTTTTTTTCTGTGATGGAGACTTTGCCTTCTTTGCTGGGGGTGGAGTGATGATGGCTTCCAGTTTTCCTTTTGATCCCCGCTTCTTTGCCAACAGCTCTGGGTGAATATTGGGTAACACTCCACCACTGGCTATGGTGACCCCTTTCAATAGCTAATCAAAAAGAATAAAAAAAAAAGTTGAACATGATAAATTCCAGAATTTACTCACCAATAACTAGAAAATAGGATTTACTGCAAATTTTGTATACTGCCTTGAGTTTCTCCACCATTACCCTTGAAGAAGACATGAGAAATGCATGAAATGGAGCTGACCTCATACTCAATTTTAACTATAAAGGGTGCATGTGTTCTTCTTGCACACGTGCTTGTCACTGTCAGCATCTCTAGGGCTCACCTGAGATCTGTTTCTCTGAATCTATACCATGAAGGCTGCTACCCAATTAGGAAAAACAAGACTGCCCCAGGCACACACCTGAGGGCCCAGCAGGGCAGCTTGTGAGCAAAAAATGGGACCCCAAAGTCCAGGGTGTGAGACTACAACGGGTGCCCCATTGTGAAGACCCAGTATGTCCCAAGTGCTGAATTTTCCTGCAACTGTGTTATTGAAAAGATTTTTCTTAGAAAAAGAAATTTCAAAATGGAGGGCAACATTTATACAAATCTTTATACCTGTAAGCATTTATTCAAAACAATATGCAGTTGAAGATCAATATTCAGAAGTGTGCAGTTCACTCAAGCATTTAAAAGCAGAGGTGAAATACATCATGTTCTGTATTTAAAACCACTTCAACTCAATTTTATACATCTAACTGGGACTAATTCATTATTCAGGAAGATACAAACAGTGACATCAAAGTCCCCCAGGTACTCCCACCTTCCAATTTGTGTTTACTGCTCCCTAATCTCAGCTCAGTGAGGCTCCAAGCTTACAGAGGGATAATGAGTGGAAAGTATTACCAAATTTCAGACAAAGACAGAAAGAGGATGGTTGGGGGATATTCTTTTTTTTTCTGCTCCATCATGATACACAGATTTGGAAAAAGCATCTTTTCAGATGAGTTTTTACAGCACTTCACACAAAGGTACATTAATCCCAGCCACTGCCTCTGGCTGACACCACAGCACTGAAATAATAATGCAATTTTTTTTGTGGCTAGGTTAAAGGCATCCTTAAGTCTGCAAAGGACACAGTTTAGAGCTCTTCTGTGGTCACAAGAACAGACTTTAGTAAGAACAGGACAGGTCTCAGCTGTCTAAAGGGGAAACTAAAAACAAACAAAACCACAGCATCTGCAGGATTTTCTCTGTGTTGAAGAATTTATGACAATACCCTAGTCCAACAGAAATAGTTGTAATAGTGTTAGAAAACATCATTTTACATCTCCATTGCATTTTTACACATTTTAGGAGTGCTAAAATACATAATTAAGCTGAGTGCTGTAGTTAGCTACACAGCAGGCTAGTGAGCATTTCTTGGTGTGCTACTCAATAAGCAGAGGTCTTGAGTTACAAGTCAGCTATATAGAAAGACAATTTAAGAAGCCCTAAAGGGAATCCTGGCCTTCACATGGCAGAGGTTTTTCTCACCTGATTTAATTCTTCATCATTTGCTACAGCCAACAAGATGTGTCTAGGAGTGACTCGACCCTTCTTGTTGTCCCTTGCTGCATTTCCAGCCAATTCCAGAATTTCCGCTGGGGAAAAAGAAAGCTCCTTTTAATTACAATGTGGTCATTAAGAAAAGTCAACGTGTTATTTAGCATCCATGCAAAAAGGTATGGGAATTACATCATGTTACTCCTAACTGCTGTAGATATGCTCAACAGACATCTAACTCTAAAATTATAATTTTGTTTTTATACGTCTAATCACTGATGAAAAAATGCACACTTAAGTTCAGTCCTTGAAACTAGAATTACTATTTTTTTTATTCTTTTAAAGCAGTTTCCCTAGATTCCTCACGTTTCAGTGTTCTTCTCAAAGCTACTGTGTGCTCATCTCTTAGGATCCCTCTCCTATCAGAGGACAAAGTACAGTAGATACACAAATTCTATAGGTCTTTTTCTCAAATCTGTCAAATGAGAGTTCTGGCTTGCATCACTTCTACATTTTATTACTGGAAAAGACACTATTCTCAATGACTCATTTTTAGCATTAGGGAACCATGTAAGCACACATCCAAGTTAGGACACTAAAAATACAAATTCTGTTGCTACACTCATTTGAGGATTTTTTTTTTGTCTGAGAAGAAGTTTTTAACTAGAAAAAGTAATTGATGAATCATGTTTGTTTGCTCCTCATAAATTATTTCCTTAGAAGATATTTCCAGCACTGACAAACAGTTTAACAGCTATGGATATAATGGCTTTTACTGAATTAGGAAAGGTGAATTTGCTCCCCTTGCAAGGATCTTTGAATAGAAAGGCTAGAGCATTACTTGCTAACTGATCTATCTGCAGCTCAACAAGCCTTAGGGAAGGATGCAATTAATTACAAGAAAGTCTGGGGAACAATTAAAAAAAATTGACATAACATGTTTATCAGACTCTGCAATTATGTGCTACTTCTGTCTCCATTACACCTAACCTTTCACTTCCCTCTCTACAATCTGTTTCACTATTGCACCTGATAGATTTCCTTTTGCATATCTGGTAACCTTTGGAGAAAAAGAGGGAAAAAAAAGGAAATGTCTTTTTTTACATCTATTATACACTAATATTAAAATGTAACATTACAGTAATATATGAGCTTGATTTCACATTCAATGAGAGCTTGCTTTAGAGGCAAAGAGAACTGAATTAAGGCATTAACCTGGAAACAAAAAAAGACTAAAATCAAAGTTCATGTGACTACATGCCTCTACCATAGGACACAGTAAATCTTCAGTAATACTATAAAGCACAGACTATAGCTTCTCATTAGACTGAATTTCACATGATTCACCAATTATTTTTCATCCAAAGTCCAACAACAAGTAAGCTATCATGCTTACCGGAAAACTTTCAGCTGCTTCTGGATATTCTACAGTCAAACTTTATTCTGGATTTTGGTGTGTTTTCACC
This sequence comes from Acrocephalus scirpaceus scirpaceus, assembly GCA_910950805.1. Lineage (NCBI taxonomy): Eukaryota > Metazoa > Chordata > Aves > Passeriformes > Sylviidae > Acrocephalus > Acrocephalus scirpaceus. The sequence continues at coordinate 9,272,029 of OU383785.1, forward strand.
ATTTTTGTGTTCTTCAAAGCACACAATTAACTTTATTATAGCATGAGGCAGAATATTAAGTCTAAATCCCCAAAGTAACTCAACATTTCATGCTGACAACAATTGCTTTAATTTATTTTTAAAGCAGGATTAGCAGGGTAAGGTCAACCTGCCCATGCTTTCCACACCTCCAAAGAAGTGAATTAAGTTGGCATAATCCTTTTCACATACTTCTTGCAAGGCCCAGCCCAGACAGGTTTAGCTGCCTGCAGCCTGTGGTGGCAAAGCCCTGCATCACCTCCCAGGGGACACGGTGAAATCCTGGGTACACCCCGGGCATCCCCACTGACCTCAGCGAGACTCTGTCACTAAGTAATGCCACCACCTCCACCTCTTCACTGTTTGTATCTCAGACTTAATCCCAGCTGAAAAGCAAGGGAAGGCTTTGCTGCTTTTTGGTTTGCCTCTGCTCCCCCACCTCCGCTGCTTTCCGGCACAGGCCCTGCTGAACAGTCAGGCCGTGTTACCCTCTGTGACTGATCAGCACAGCTATGCAGACAGGGCATTCTGGAACTAAAGACTCTAAGAAAGTGTTATGCCTGTAAAGCACAGAGGAATGTTTTATTTGTTCCTCATAAAACTAAAATGTCTGCCTTGCACAGTGGAGAACTGTTCTTGTAAGTGCTAAGCCCTCTTCCTTGGACAGGAAACTCACTTTGAAATTACAGTTTTCTAATGGTCCTTTAGGGAAGTTGAGGTACCCCACTTCCCCTTCAGGAAGAGAACGCTTTGCACCGGTGTTGAGCACCACAAAAGAGGAGCTTGGGGAGAGGGAGAGAGGAGGAGGCCATGGAGGGTGGAATTTCTCTTCTGGCCTTCTCAGCGCTCCAACAATAATCAAGTATTGCTTGTACATGCAGGGAGACCCACAGCACCGAGAACTGCCAAACTCAGCTATGTACACAAGCCTGGTCAGAGGGGGACTCTCCTATTTAAAAACAGAGGATTAGGAGGTATTCAAGCTGAAGCCAACATAGGCAACAGTTTTTTGATTTAGAACTGACAAGAGACAAACCTAATCCAAATCAAACAGATCAGAACACAGAAATGCTGGAAATGAAGACTTTCTGGATGCAGACAGGATTCAGACTACTTGCTTGAATTTTTCTTGCAGGCAGCACTACTTTCATGTCTGTTTTGTGCTGCTTTAATTCTGAAGACTTAAATGTCTTTTCCCCTTTTATAATACCAATTTTAAATTAGAGGAAAAACCTAGATCTCTCTGTAAGGGAGCTAATTCAAATTTTCAGAAGAGTAACTGTGGATTTACCTAGAAAAAGGAGTAGGTGGGGAAAAAGTATTTAAAATTGAGACTGGACTTGAACTCCTAGGTCAACCCATCTTTGGAAGTGTCATTCTACCAGGTTCAAAGGTTTGAGTCATTGAGGAGTTCTGCTTCATTAAAAGTAATCTTCCCACAGTGGGAAAACACACACATTCAAGAATCAACTCCAGCAACTAAGCAGGGTCAAGAGAGAAAGCTTTGCTTAGAATTGTTGAGGCAAAAGAAAGTGTTAAGAGCTTCCATGACATCAGGTTTCACTCAGCTTGTATTTATCCAGCCAGACCAAAACAAAAATGTTTTACAAAAATGAGGCCTCACAAAAAGGATGGAAGTTGCATAATGTCTATTCCATTCATTTCACATATTTACTCAAGGCATTTCCCCCCTAGAGAATAATTACATCACCACCACTCAGGCAGCAGGCAACTATAAGACTCACTTTACAGAACTACAGAACACGAAGAGCTCTATTTTCTAAAAAAGGATGAAAAAACCCAAGTTTTTCAATATTATACACTTTGGAAGGTATCCTTCAATTACTACATACTGAAATCAGCTTAATACAAAGAGAAACTCCATCTGCACAAATGACTTCTTCTGTGGTTTTTAATAATTTTAAACAAAAATGCAAATCAATACGTACTCTTTAAGTACAGATATAAAACAAACCAGAAAAAGCATGAGAGCTGTATAACAAGGAAAAGAAAATTAATTAGGAATGCAATGTCAGCATGTGATATATTCATGTATGGACAGCTGCTTAATAGCAAAAAAGGCACGGATGCCTCTGACTATAGTCAGAAATCTGACTATACCATGAGCATATCAATTTGATTTAAAAGACATAGTTATGATTAATATTTTTCTTCTTTTCAGTCATTATTAAAGTAGAAGTCTTGAGTGGGAAACCCAAAAGTTCAGAAATTTTCCTTAAAATTTATCTCCAAGACAGTTTTCATTTAGATCACTTGAAAAACTTCATTATAGTTACAGCTGGGATATGGGTAGTGAAAACTGGTCTAAGCCTGTTCTCAGCACTTGGACCAAAACTGCTTTTCTTCAGCTGAGGTTTTCAAAGTTCAGTTAAATATTTTTAAAGGAGAAAAGCAAACCGGTTGTGTATCTTCACATTTAAGCTTGAGATAAGACCACAGGAAAAGCTGTTCTCAAGACATTTCCTACTCAAATAAAACCAAAAAGTGTCAAAAGTCTCCACAGAAACCTCATCCTGAATGAAGTGTTCAGGATTCAGATTTCAGTTTTCCTCATTCTTTACTTTCAGAGACTCTGGTCGTCTCTTGGACATCCTACTAAGTTCCCAATTTCACTACTTGAATTTTTCTGCTTCACAGGGGGCTGCTCTCTGCCCTGAGTATTGTTACATTGGTATTTCACAACACTTGCAAATTCTGGAAGAGCACACAGCACATGGTTAAAATGAAACTAATTACTGCTAGGCCAGAACAAACCAGGCACAGTAGAAACTGCAGACCTGCTACATGCAAAATGCATTGCTACAAAAGCAAATGCATTCTCCTCTCACTCCTGAAGAGTGCTCTAGTTCATTCATCGCTAGTTTCAAACAAAGTATTACTAGTCATTACTGACTAAAACTCCTCTCAAGCCTAACTGACAAAGCCTTTAGCTTATTATGCATTCCAGGCTGCAATACTTTCTTAATGTAAATAGTCAATTCAATTGGTCTGACTTCATCCCCAAAATATTTTCTTTTTTCCTTTTTTTTGTTTTTTTTTGGTTTACATCTCAAGCTAAATTGTAACTGTTGCACTGAATCTCTCTGGCCACCTTGTCTTCAGGGAGATGAAATCATATCTTTGAAAATTAAACTTTTAACAACTAACAGGTGATGTGCTGACACAAGGCCAATTTCTGAACAAGCAAATTCCAACAGGAACAAGTCAGGGGTTTCTAAAAAAAAAGTGAAACCACTCCTCAAAAGAAAATTGAAAACAATATCCAGAAATCAAAGAAAAATGAATGTTGATACAATTCCACTGAGAAAAATATGTATTTGCTACAAAGCCAAGTACATGACAAGGAATCTGCTTATTGTACTTCAAACTAATCATCTTTCCCATCAGCATTTTATTGACTTGAGATTCATTTTACATGATTCCAGAAGGTTTTAACCCAATCAACCCAAATCAACCAAGGCTGTTAAGAGTTTCCTGCATTCTTCTCTCTGTGTATTCCACCCAATCCCCCTGGAATCTGCAGTTGCAAGAGTGAAGGTAGAATCATTTAACAACACTTTCCCTCTTATGCATTCCAATAAAACAGTTCTCAGCCTTGGTTCAAAGTCATGGAAATCTGATGCAGTGAAAATCAGTTCAAGAAACTTTACTGCTTTGAACAAGCCATGATGAAACCTTAACTCTCAGCAGGGCAATCGTTCTCTTCGGATGTGATAAAAACCCCAATCCTTTCAGTCTTGAGTGTCTAAGCTGTATCAAAACTAGGCCCCTTAAAGGAAAAACTGTTAACTTTGCCAAGTTATTTTAAGTTTTGCATTTCTGTGAGGCAGATGACGGACTGCTGTTTACATAAAACACAAATTCAGGCCACAAAAGCCACTTCCACTTAGAGCCTTCTGATCTAACTTACACGTCTTTTCAGTTTTTTCTACACTTTAATACCATCCATTATTTTTTTGTAAGAGATCCAATGTTATTTAACTTCCTTCCCCCTTCTTTTTTTTTTTAGATTTTAATTTCTTGTTTACTATTGATCTGTAAAAGATATATGAGAGTTCAATTGTCAGGGAAACCTGAATTTCAACTCAGATGTTATTTACTAGAGTGGCCACACCCTGAGTACTAATTTAAAGAGATAGCCTAGGTCTCCTCCACAAGAATCCTCATCTAACTCAAATCAGCTTTTATTCTTTTTCAGTGGAGCTTCCTCTACCTGGCAGTAAACTTTGCTGTTCCTCATAACAGCTTACATATGTTCTAGAAATGCATTCAAACATGATTAAAGTAACTGCTGCCAGACGTTACCTGATCAAGTGCAGCATGTGGCACTTGGGGACATGGTTCAGTGTTGGACTTGGCAGCACCAGGTTTACGGTTGGACTTGATGATCTTGGAGGGCTTTTCTAATCTAAATGATTCCATGTATGCTTTGGTCTGGCTGTTAGAGAATACAGGAGAATCCTCACATCCTGAGACCCAATCCTGGCTTAGTCTTTAACACTGCCTTTCTAAACATTAAAGAAATCGAGAGGAATCGCTGTAACTTCCTTGGAGCAAAGCTCACATCCAACCTGACCTCCAGTCCTCAGCCAGTGCCCAAGGGCAGGTGGGCTGGAGCATCAAAGGAACAAGTAAACTTCAAATGCTATTTTTCCAGAGCACTCCCTCTGATTTCAGCCATGTGCAGGTGAGTGGTTCCCCAAGTTAGAAATGCTGTCTTTTTGTTTAGTTCCCCAACAGATTTTACTTCTATGGATGCGTTTAATTGTTTTACAAACCCATTTAGAAAGGTTTAGCCCCATTTTTAGTATCTGTAACATATTGCACTAACAAGGCTTGCTATACCACAGACATTTTTACAATTTGGGAGAAAAGTATCTCCTGTTTGGTTTAGAAATATTGTATTTCACAACATATCCCCTAAATTTATTTTTCTCCAGTGAAGTTTATATTGAGGATGGAGCATTTCATCTGATGGCACCAAAGAATACAGATGGAATTTCATTTCTAAAGGTAATTCAGGGAAAAATATACTTTGGAAAAATACTGAAGACCGAAGACAGAACATTATCTGAACTCAGGCATTCTAAATAATCCTCATGGAAAAAAGGTGAAAAAAAATCATGCTTACAATACTTGATATAAGAACTTCTAAAATTTGAGAATATCTGACAAAAGAAATTGCTTGGTAAATACACTGTGGAGTCAGGATGTCTTCCAGCTTCTACCCAGTTGTGCTACAACTGTCATTTCAAGAATAAAGGGTCAAAGAAGAAAAGACTTAAGCTTTATGGATTTTTTATTCTTCTTCTCAACAATGAATTCCAGTTAAAACAAAGATATGGGTAGGAAAAAACTGTGTAGCAAAATCAGCCATATTTTTGTTTTACACTTCTCTTACACTCCATTCTTCCAAACTAAGGCTGATACCAGTATTAAATTGAACAGCAAAATATAGATGAAGTCATTATTCAATTACAACTTCGCCAAATAAACAGATGAAATTACTTACTAGAATAAGAAGTATTTTGTGCTAGATATAAGGATATTAAAATATAACTGAAATATAGCAAAAAAATTAACATTTTCAAGGGAGGAAATATTCCCTGACCAGCCATAAGAACTAAACCAGCCCCATCCAGCATTTTGTACATTATTGCAATAAAACACATGTCACAATGTTGTGTATTTACCCCTCTGAACTGCATTGACATAGCAGTATGCACTGTTAGAGTTTTTATTACAAGAAAACACTCTTGTTGGCTCTTACAGTTTTTCATCAAACCTGGCCTGTGCAGCTTGGAGAATACATTAGGACTGTAATGAGGTCAGTAATTTTGTACTGAGTGAGCTTTTGTAACTCAGAGATCCATGGAAGTTTACGGGACTACACAATGAGACAGACATGTATGTTAGTGCTTAAAGGGCTGGAGCCAAGGAAGGGCTTATCAGTGAAGGAAAACTCTTCATTTATATACATTTGAAATACACTGATTCATACTTTTATAATTCAGAAGGCTGGTCCTTGTTGATAACAGTGCAAAGTTTTGTATCTAAAGACGCACTTTTTACAAGGAGAACAATTTTAAATTGTGATAATGACACTTGAGAGCATGACCTAAGCCTTAGGTAAAAGGAATGTTACAAAGGAGTTTTCCTATGCTGATATAGTCAAAAGGTCTCTGCTTGTGAGGTATTGCCATAAACAACCCTGCTGTATTTTACATGCAGTATTAATCCATATTAAAAGCACACTACATACAAAGAGCTATTTTCATGCTTGCTCAGGGAAGGCACAGGTCCTACAAGCTCCTAATTTACTTCAGGCATCTTTGGGACAGAGTTTGTGATACACCACCATAAAATGAAGTAGTGTTTCTAAAGTTGCCTGTTTAAATAGAAGAAATGTATCTTGGTAGTGAATGCACATTTCAATGGTATCAAAAAGATATTGTCAATTAATTATCTTCTTAAGTTTCTTTACTCTTCAAGGATGGTTATTTATGGGAGTATCAGACTGCCTGGAACTTGAATCTGCTTTTAACCTAATGCTTTTTTACTGTGGACCCCTGAGCTCCTCTGCTTCCAAGGAGGAGTTCAGTGGAAAATCTACTTTGACAGAGAGGGCAAATCATTGTTTTCCTCTGTGACCCTGTGAAGATTTTGGTCAGTGAGCAGAACACAAGAGGTGAACAGCAGTTTAATTTGCTCAGCTTGCACATTGCAAAGTGAGCATCTGAAGTGAGCAGTTAAACCTACTGCTCTCAGGAAGGACTTCCCTTTTGCAGTCAATCAGCAGCTGGATCAAGAACGTTTCACACACTGAAAATTAATCAAGATAAAACCACAATGAACTGAGCTCCAGCAGAAATAATGAATCTCCATTATTTGATTCTGGTGACATCAGAAAGCCTGAACACAAAAACTCGAGTAAACATGGGAATGCCTCAGATGCAATTCTAACCGTGGGGTTCAAGAAGTGCTTATTTTTACATTTCAAGAAAATATATGATCAACAGTACCCCTGTGCAAAAAAACCCCAAAACCACAGCTGAGAAAAAGATCTAATGGAGAAAACAGGTATTTAACATTTTTTCCTACCCTCATATGTACGTAACAAATATAAATCAGAGTCTCATTTCTTCTGTATTCCTGTGCTCCTGCTGTTTTATAAACTTCTCCTTCTCCTCATTTGCTATGACATTTTGGCAATTGAAAATTATTTACAGTGTAGACCAGATGATAGGGGAGGGGGGAGCAGAAATCACTTGCAGGCCTGGTTTTTTCTGCCTTTAAATGTGCTCAAGGGATTTCTGTTTTTCAAGGGCAAAGGAGTTATCTTTTCCCGTTAGTAAGAAAGGCTGGACTACATATTGTAACTTGTGCAACCTCTACATCTGAAAAGACCATACCTGATGAGATGTATGGCAGGACCAGTTCTGACAAATACAAACCACCGAAATTCATGTGAGTGGCTGCAATGCCCCTGATGAAGTCTGTGGCCATTCTCTTGACTGACCTAGAGCTCTTCTTTGACATAAACTGATACTGATGCACTACTCTGCAGAGAAATTAAGGAGGGCATTGCAGTTTTCTGAAGTCTACATTAGGGAAGACAAATAGGCAAGGAACCATTGGCAAATAAGTGCAATAAGGAAAGAAGACAAAAGGATTTACCAACACTGAATGTGTAAACTGAAAACTGTTGATAATGCTTAAAATTAATTTCTGCTTGTGCTGCAGAACTGATCCACTATTGTGACTATTCCATGCAAGGCAGGAAGCATTGCAACAACTGCTGCTGCAAAGAAGGAAAAGAGACAAGAACCGTGCATTTATAGTTTTTTGGCATCCACACTATTCCTCCAGAGTAAAGAAAGGAAGTATGTCCACCTGCTTCAATACTGCTAACACTCAGAGGTACTTTCTGCACATTTACCACCAAAAGACACACTTGCATCCTATGTAAAGTGGAAGTAACACATTATTTCCACAGATAAAAACAGGAAACAATAAGCAACCTGGCTTAAGAAACCAAACTGGATACATGCTTGTTCTGATGAGAGAATTATTTTCTAATGTTATTTCTAGATAACAAGAACTGTTGGCAAATAAGTAAGAAAAGGAGGATACTCACTGTGCAACTTGTTTAAATGTGAAGTATATTGAAATCTAAGGACATGAGAAATCACAGAATATGTACTCCTACTTTCTGATGAGGAGTTGTACATACATGATAAAAATAAGCTACTTTCAAAGTACAAAGTGGCTAAGTCATAACTCCAGATTAATCCACAACAGAACTTCAAATCTGAACAGCTGGAAGCATTTCAGAAGTTCAAATCTCAAATTGAACAAAAAATCCCAGATCTAAACACATTATGGGCTAATTTCAGATCTACATTGAAGTTAAACCTCAGCAAAGGCCAGCAAAGTTTAGCACCTCACCTTCTAAAGGATTAAAGTTGGTTCCATATTCTGCACACTGATGAACCAGTTTTTAAACCTTAGTAGGTTCCTTTCTACTAGGTCATGTCTCTGTCATTTCCCCTCCCATTTTTGTTTCTGAAGTTTCTCTTTCCTATGACTGCTTTTGATATTTTATACTTCTCCTTCCTGGATGCAGGATCACTTTTTGATTTAGCCAATTTATTAGCATGCCAGTTCACATGGTCTCCTTCCTATTATGTCACGTTCCTGGTTTTACTTTGAAATGGTTGAAATGCTTTGATTTGGTCTCATACCATGTGCTAACATGAGGATCTTTAAAAACTCTCCTGGAGAGAAGTCAGGATTTCTCTGGTTTTGTGAAGTAATAACTGCCAAGAGGTAAAAAGAACACAAACCAAAAATCTCAAAGCATTCAATTTCAAGGGACTGTTTCTGAATTACACTGAAAAAGATGAACGACCTCAAGTTCAGAAAACATACTGAGCACTAAAGAATAAAAAATTATACTATACAGAGTGTGAAAAACATAGAGAAAGGAAAAAAAACCCCACCAGATTGAAACAGTAAGGGGTCTACAAGAAAGCTGGAGAGGGAAGGACTTGTAGTGATGGGACTACAAGGGGGAATCACTTCAAACTGAAACAAAATAGATTTAGATTAGATATTAGGAAGAAACTCTTCCCTGTGAGTGTGCTGGGGCACTGGCACAGTTGCCCAGAGAAGCTGTGGCTGCCCCATCTCTGGAGATGGCCAAGATTGTTCAAGGCCACCAGACTGGATATGGTTTGGAGCAACCTGGTCTAATGGGAGGTATCTCTGTCCATGGATGGGGGATTAGAACAAGATGAACTTCAAGGTCCCTTCCAACCCAAATCATTCTATGATCAAACCAGTACTAACTCTGGAAAGAAAGGAGTGTCTGTGCTTTTGAGATGCACCTATGTACAGAAATGAAAGAAAACCCTGAGACACAGGTTACTAGGATTATCTACCTAGCCTTCAGTGGAGACAGAAAAACCCAGCCAAACTGCCTAAAAATAGTTAAAGGGATAAAGAAGGAAAGGACTTGTTCCTTTAGCTATCCTTTCCTCCTACTTATTATTTTTCCTTAAGTGATGTATGTTACTTTTCCTTGTTTTTGGTGATGTCCTCAGACAGATTCCCAAGATGCATAGCAGTTAAAGAAACACCTTCATTTCTCCAGCCTATTCTTAACTGCCTAAACTATCACTGCCTCATTCAACACTCTAAATCGTTAACCAGTAACATGTGCTGCTCATTAGCAGAGCCTTAAGCTCACCTGTATTGCTCTGTTTCTTTAAAAGGATAGCATTCAAAGCACCCTTCACCCTAAGAAGCCTTTTATTTGAGTTGTTATTATTGTAAGCAGGAACCTAGCTAAAGGAAATGTTAATTTTTTAAGGCCATCTATGAAGTTTAAAAGCGTTCTTTTAAAGAAAAGGCCCAAATAAAGAAAACTGAATGTCAACAAATTAAGGGGAAAAAAATATATATTTGATGGTATGAATACCCTACAGAAAACTATCACTCTATTAATTATTTGGTAATATTACCAATCCTGGTCTTTAGGGGAAGAAGAAACTTTATAGGAAGAAATCTTCTGTCCTTCAATGTCAAGAGCCATTATAAAATGTATCTAAAATTGTGGTAAGGTCATGTTGCTTCAATTTTAAATACTCCCAGACAAGTCAATGGTTTATAACTTTGTACTTGAGTCAAAGAAAAACCTGTACCTTTTAGAGGCTCAGCACACCCATATAGCTTAAAATGTCCTGTCCATTAAAACATCTGAACCTATGGCAAGAACACTGACACAAGCAGATGCACTGGAAAAAGAAACACTGCTTTGAGAAATAAGATCCAATTCAAGCTTTTCCTTAGTCATGCTAATAGAATTTGGCTCCAAACACTCATCTGTCTGGTACTTGTGCTTTTTGCTAGATCCCTACACCACAGGTATATACTTAGATGTCAATCTGGCCACATGAAGGTGACTGAAGCTTCTTAACCATTTTTTATTTTAAGCAAACCATTATTGCAAAAAGCCCATATGCTGATGCTATTACAGTTGGGGTTTTCTGTCAAAAGACTACTTTTGCAATGTTGTTGGGGGGGGAAACTTGCAGTGTCTTAAGTTTTGTTTGAGAACAAAACAGCTATGTAAAGATCTTTACTTGCATGTCTTATGGTTGTTTATGCCACTGGGCAAAGCATTTCCTTTCTTTGAAGCTTCTTTCTAAATGGAAGAAAAATAATACTTTTGTCCTGCAAGAAGGTGAGGATGAGATAGTTATTTAAGGTATTCTCATTCTGTTGTGATGAAGGGAACAGACCATGAACAACAACTGTAAGCAAATAAGCTACATAGATCCAGGGCAGATGAACAGTGTGCATGTGTACACAGACTCACTGAAACAAATTGCCAACAGCATGTGTAGTCTGAAAAGAAATCTGTAAATTGAACAAAAATGTTTAAACAAGGATGTAAGCAGTCTCAGCCCTGGGCAAACACGGAGAAGCTCTCTATTTAAAATTAATGTATATGCTTAACAGACAATTATAACCCAAACAAAGTCACCAGGCACAAAATCAAAGCAAGGAGGACTGCAACAATCTAGTCCACACACACTGATGGCAGTGGGAACCCTGACTGTCTATGTGGAAGGAGTGTGTTTACAAGTGGTGGAAGCAAATTCTATGCTGGAATGAACACAAGTCATCAAAGCTCTGAGGCAGAGGTGAGGGTACCTTGATTTTGGCTTAGATGTGTGATCAGCATAACACGTACTTCAGCTGTAACTTATTTAGTTTGAGGTTTTTTCTGTGCAAATTCAGTTTAACTTTTACAGCTACTATTTCACAGAATTCAGCAAAACCTACCAGTTAGATATTCCAGTACAGCAGCCATGTACACAGGAGCACCAACACCAATTCTGTACTTCGGGTGGCCTTTCTTAATGTACCGGAGCATTCTTCCAACAGGGAATATGACCCCAGCCTTTGCAGAGCGGGAGGTCTTGGTTGACTTCTTCTTTCCACCCCTGCTGGACATCTTGTCTGTATCAGGTCTGAAACAGCACTCTATATTTAGGAAGAAAGAAAAAAAAGAAACAAAAGACAAAAGGTTATTAATAAGGACTGATACTATAAGGCCACACACTAAATTCCAAGGCAAATCAGCATTTTGGGGTAGGCAATGCATTAGTGTGTCTAAAATACAGACAAGTTGCCTTTTCAGAGTATACCCAACAAGAATCTAAAATAATTTCCCACAGAATGTTTATTTCCCATTGTAATTTGGCATAATTTTATACAGAAAATATACAAAACAAGTTATTTCCTAAAAATCTACTTTCCTGAAATTCCTAACAGATTAAACGCAGTACCACTAATGGAGCAAAGAGTGGTAAGTACCAGATTTAAAACAGAACTTCTGCATTGAAGCAAAGGATGCTTTCTGTGAGAAGACTGACACAACCCCCTGATCTCCATGAAAACCTTTTGAAAGGGCATTTGAACAGCTGTACTAGGGCAGTTATGTTCATGCATAATTTCATTCCAAACTAGGAGAAACTGTACCCACTAAAGCTTTCATAAAGTGTATTCACCTCCTTTAAAAAACTTGATTTTCCAGATGTGTGGGAATTGACAGAACAAAGGCCTGGATGGCAAAATACATCTCCTGTACAGTAAGTGCTCTATTTTTAGGAAGATCTGAAATGACCCCCTTGAGATTTGAATCTACTGAAACTCAGCCATCTCCACACTGAAGACCATATTGCTTCAACATTCCCTCCAGGAATGTGACGATCTTCTATCTGCCACCTTTCCCTAACAGCACAGTGATCTGAACACCCAGCACGTATCTGACAACTGTATCTCAGTTTATCTCACTGAGGGAACCTACTGCTGATACAGCTGTCAAACATATTCTGTCCTCTCTTTGATTTCTGCTCAGGCTGTAAATAGAAACTGACAAATCCAAAGAGGTGGAGGGTTCACAGGCTCTCAAGGTGTCTTTGAAGGTTTAGGCAACTCACTGGGTTTTGAAATTACCTCAGAGGAAAGGAGACAGTGCCCATTTCCCCATCTCTCCCCTCCCTCACGTCTGAACTCTAGGGAAACCAGCGGAATGCATCAGTAATACACACACACACCTCAGTGCATGCCACTCCTTCCCTTGCTGCACAAATCCTACCTAACACACATGCAAATTCACTGATGTGTTTATACACTCCACAATGAAACCCCCTTTAATCCTGCTTTCCCATCATCTCATTTCTCTACTTCCCCTACTTTTTGCTTGTTTATTCTGAATTCTCTCCTTACCCTTATGAACCTAGCTGTATTTCCCACATGCCTGAATCCACAATGGAGTGATCTCAGAATTAGGCAAAACAGGTTCATCAATCCCACTTTTATGTTTTGCAATTTTTATTCTGTGCTGACACATCCTGCAGTCCTTCAGTTCTCAATGAGTCAATAATATTCAGGCTACATAACTGCCAAACAAAGACCAGTCAGGATAGCTAAAGGAACATGAGTATCAGAGGTTTCTTTTCCTTTCCACTTCCACATTCCATTCATCAGAATCTACACCTGCACAGCACATTAAGTAAATTAAATGCAAAGAGTTTACTGTTTTTAAAGCTAAACAAAATAATCCCATCTTCGTAGATCAGATGAAAGTCACACTACATTTAGGAAACTCATGTCCAGAAACAGACAGGAATCTTTGGGAAGGGGAAGCCATCAAAAGGACTCCTTCTCCTTTCATCTGCTGTGGACTCAGCTCTGTAAGAACCATTAATCTGTGAAGAAGAGGACAAAAGCCAATTTTCTTGCCTTGAGAAATGACCCAAATGCAGCTCACCAATGATTTTTAAAATATCCATTTAATTGCATTTTCTCATCTAGTTAGCTCTGTCTTTGTTAGTAGGAAGGCTGGGTGGGGCTTTGACTTGTCTATAGACCTTCTGCCAGGAATTATTTTCATATTTCATAATCCATTTTCATCAACAGTACTAGGGATGTTTAACCTCAAGCGTTAAGAGCTTCACTGAATCAAACACCATGGAAAGGGGCATAAGAAATATCTCTGCTGCCCTGCAATATATTTGGTTTGTAACTGAGAGGTCAATGATGAAAACCACAATTTCTCTAGAGAAAGCCTGCAAGCCCTAAGCAGTAAACTTTTATTAATCATTTAGTGTGTTTATGGGATATCAGAACAGCTGGAAGAGAATATGGAAATCCTTACTTCCTAATGATTTCTTTCTTTGGGAGAGTGTCATCTCAGCTGTCAGCTGCTGTAACATTTGCACCAAAGCATCAGTAAAGGAGGTAGTAATGCAGAATAACACCAACCCATATACAAAATGGTGTCTTTTTCTTCCTTTCATAAGCTTATTTTATCACCTCTGCAAATTCTACAGGTAATTTCTCTCTTTATTTACGCACTTGGTCACTTTACTCACATTAATATTTAGGATACCCTGGACCTATCTTGACAATTCACCTGATTCCCTTATATGGAACATTAACCTTTCTAGCTGTAAGTTTATTTCTGAGGAGAAACTTTGGCTGAATCTGAAAGGTGCTGGTGGACAGGGCTGCATAATGAATAAACCAAGAACTTCTGAAACTTTTTGTATTAAAGGTGAAATGTGATGCAGATGAGTTTCAGACCTTCCCATCTCAAGGATCCCATTCCTACATGTAGTGAATCACTGGATGTTCAGATCGTTTAGGTGGAGGGAGGAAAACTTCAATTAGGTTTCAAGTACCACTTTTACTGTTACTAACCACGTAATTTGGAAGGTGAAAGTGAAAGCCTGGCATGGAAACCTTTTTCAGAGCCTAATTGTGTATTCAGGATCATTACTTTGCAGAACCTGTTTGTCCTGCCTTTGAACTGCAGGATGGCCCAACCAACTCGCAATTGTCTCTTCCCTATTTCTAGTTCTCCACTGAAAAAGGGAAAGGAAAGAGATTTCACTTGCAAAAGCCACAAGAAAATGTATTGAGGTGAAATGTAAAGAGCATGGCAACAGATCAAAAACCAAAGAAAGCCGTGTGCCTTACATGTTCCAAAATGGTTTATCTTTGTAACACCAGAAACTCTGGAATGCTGCCAACACTAATGAACTAGAGCTGTTTGCTGAGTCACTGGGAGCCCACAGATCAGAGAGGCAACCGAAGGCAACCTTATCACACGCATCAGAGTTCAGACAAGATTTGAGCAGTGTTATAAAAGTAAGTAAATATATTTTTAAATAAATCACAGTCAATAGACCAGTATTTTCCTTTCTTTCCTCTGTCCTGCCTTTCCAACGGAATTATTGAGAACTTTACCAAATACATTGCAAAGTCTCCAAAGATTTGACAATAAAATGATTTTGTTTCAATATGAGAGTTCACAAAATTACCACTGTGATTATCAGGGGATACCGCTGAGGAGTCAAGTATCTAAGTTCACCTTTGAGTTCAAATCAAATTTAACACTATATTCTTCAGCTACGCTGCTTGCTTGGACACAGATTGCCCTAGATACAGAATTTAGCACTTGATTCACAGCCTTCTGAAATCCCTTAAAGACTGTAGCAAGATTCACAGCACTTTCTAAGATCTCCAAACGCATAAACAAGATTTGATGGTGTATTAATTGGGCCACAGCAAAGATCCAAGCTACAAGGCTCCTCTGCTGTCAAGTCTTTACTAGCCAGAAATACATTTCCTAAAAAACAACCTTAAGGTACAGTGATGAAATCAGCATAATTAACATTTTTCTCTTTGAAATTGGCTGGAGTAACTCTGGTTGGCCATATTTGTCTGTGTGAAGATAGATACTCTTCTGAACCACACTTTCAAATACCATCCTCCTCAAATGCACACAGGCATCTGTTTTTCTGAAAGGTTTAACATCACATAATTCTTAAAGTACAGCCTGAACATCCTGGTAAAGCGATACCCAAATTCCAAATACCAGCACTTCATTAGTTCAGTTGATTTCCCTTTGATCAAACAGCAGTAATAAACCCAGTCTGTTATTAACAGTTTTCAGGTACTGGTTCTTAATGACTAAACAAATGACTCTGAATCTTACTGCTGTCAGACAGAGGCTGTTCTGATCATGGGTTTACACTGGTGTATTAACTGCACTCAGCAAAGAGATGATTCAATTTAGATCTACATCATCACATCAGTAAGTAGTGGAATCCAGGAGATCATTACTACAATAAGAAAAATACTAAGATATAGTAATTATTTTTCTTTCTTTCACTAGAAAGACTAAGCTGTAAAGTTCATTTTTGTATCACAAGATTAACTACAATAGTATTTTCTTTCCATTGTTTCAGAAGATTAACAATGTAAGTGCTGCCATTCTCTCTTAAATCTATTTATGTCCCGTAATAATAGCCATTCTCTGAACTCTTGCTGAAAAGGTGCATTTGACTTCACTGTGACAATGAATTTGCTCTGTTCTGAGCTAATCAGAAGCTACTCTGGCATATTTATAAAATGGTATAGAATGATCTCTAATAATACTTGCCTGGCACAACAGTTTCTCTGCCTAGGACTGTGGTTTCTAGGTAAAACAGTACTAAAAAGGGCCAATCACTCAGTTACCATTTGACCTCATGAGATTTCAAACTTTAGCTCAAGTTCTTTATCAAAGCAGTAATGCTTTGAGGTCTGAAACAGACAGAAGAGTGAAACCAATTGTAAAACAGTTGTTCCAAAACTCCATTAACTTCTCATCTGAGAAGGTAGCACTATACATTTATTTTCATTTGGAAAGCCAAGATAAAATTCCCCATCTAGGAACGAACAATAGGTGTACTTTCTGTTGAAGATTAAGACAATTAAAATTCCTATAGCAGTAAGGTAAAGGATGGGAAAAAGAGGAATAACGTTTTCACAAAATCTGTGTGCTAAACAAAATACTGTTGCACAATTGTATTCAACTGGCAGAAGTCTCTCCCACCCACAGTGGGTCTGAAACACCAAAACAAATACCCCTTAATGTGCAAACCTCCACTAAGAACAGTGCTGGGAGCGTGACAAGAGTTTCTGCTGGGCATCCTGCCACCAATAGTCAGGAAAACGTAAATACAATTGTCTTCACTGACCACTGCTGGGAGAACTGGCCTGAAATAACCATTTATACATTATAGGGTTTTTGTATACTAGATAGAAAGCATAAAAATTTCTAGAAAGCCTTAAGTCATTGGACTATTTGTGAATTCAATGCAGAAAAACTGTTTTAAATAACATTTTGAAAACAACTTTGTCCCTTGACATTTTTGTAAGAAAATAAAAACATAATAAAGAATTCATGTGGATGCTTCCAAGGCAAAATTCAGATGCAGAACAAAACTTAAAATAGATATTATACTGCTGAGAGAAGGGCTTGCAAGAACTTGACCCATCAAGGAGGTCATGAATGGTGTGATTCTTGCATTGCTACTGGAACAAGGACCATGAGCTGAATTCTGACTATCCTGTCTTTAGAATTGGTCTGGGTAAGGAACTATAGCTTCTTTATGTGTTCACAGCATCCTTCCCTACCAAGCAAGCTAGCCAGCCCTGCAGTCTTTCCACAAGCGCTGCATTTTTCTTTTCCAATTTTACCTCTTGAGATGACAAAACCTAATGCTCAGCACTACCCACAGGGCCAACATTTCCTCTCCCAATAGGGGATCTATCTGGAGGTTTTTTATTCTCTTGTGGCATCAGCTCCAGATCCCTGCTCCTTTGTCCCTACTTTATAACCTTGCTGGGGAAGGACTACCTTTTCTGTGGAACAGACAGCAGGCCTTGATCCTAGCTGGCAGAGTTGCACAAAAACATTTCTGCGCTTCTCTGAGAGCAAAGGTTCATGACTGTTCTTCCAGAGTGTGATTATATCACCTACCTTATCAAGAGAGTATCTTTTATCAAAGCTCATTGCTATGTATTGGCAGAACTAGGCAACTCTAAGAACAAATTTAAACATACTGGTTTCTTTTAAGACTCAGCTTGCAGTGGTGTACTTTTTTTTTTCTCATGCTGATCTACAAAATGAGCAATGCTTAAGCACTTTACTGCCTTTACTGTCATTAAGCCAAATTCTAGTCTTGCCACTAGTTTTTAGATCAGTTATGGCTTAATCTACACTGTCAACGTTTGGCTTTACTGGCAATCAGAAGGGTACAGGACACACAGCAAAGCAAAGTTGCTCTTTAGAAATCCAGAAGGCCTAGATTTCAGTGTGAAAGGCTATGAAACATAATGCAACAAAACAACCTAAAACCATTACTAAGTAAACAATGTAATTCCTTTCTTTCGCAACGCTTAAAAAAAAATAGCCCCAAACTCCCAAACACACTGGGTAGTTTTCTAGGGACTACTTAATACAAAATCTTTCATACCTAGCTGCATTAAAACATAAATTTCAAAGTAACTCTAATTGTCTTGTTCCAACATTAGTCTTTCAACTCTGGGCTGTCCCTGAGAACCCAGGTATTGTTTTTATTAATTGCACTCTTGCTCCTTCGCTCATTTCTTTCTTTTACTCTTCAGAAGGGGGGAGGCAGTGGATCTGCCAAGTTCTCTTACAGACCTGTTGCTAAGTGACAGCCACACAGTCTTGGGGAAAAAATGGTTGTTCACTTGCATGGTCAAGAGATAAATAACAAGTTTCATCCAAGTATATTTCAACAACAAGTCTCCTTTCATCTCTACAAATGAAGCAACCTCAGCTTTACACCACCCTGCTTTCATAGGAGCTAGTTCCAACTGCTGGCTTCAGACACAATTTTATGGGCCTTCTACAACTTACTCTTAAAGACTACAGAGAAAAGAAAAGGATTACAGGGAGACGAAAGTCACAGAAGTCTGTTGCCCTCACTGTCTCCTACACGCACAAACACGTCAGCCTCGACTCTCAGTCCCAGCGCTCCTGTGCTGGAGCCGGTGCGGAGCCTCAGGAACCTGCATTCACCTGCGCCCTGCAGTACTCGCAGTCCCCTCCGAGGAACACCCACACCCAGACAGTCCGTATGGGCTGCTCAAATCCTGCAGGCAGACATATTGCAGCCTCTACAAGAAGTGACAGTCCTAAAAGAATAAGGAGCCCCGTTTCCAGACAAACAATTTATTTATACTACTCTCGGAAGCCTCTGCTTACGGTTTAAAAGAAATCGTTTGGCTTTTTAAAATTAAGTCGTTCACACGAGGCAGGTAACTTTTACACCACGGGGTCTTCATCCCGAAGCGAAACACACGGAAAACGCGTCCTGCTGGGTTTTTGCCTTGTGCTTTTCGCAGTCTCCCTCGATTATCCTCCCCTGCTCGGCGACCCGCGGTGGGAACGAGGACGGAGCCCGTCCGTGCGTGGAACAGCAGGGACGTGTGGGACCGCGGCTCCACAGCCCCGGCCGCTCCTGCACCCCCGCCGGGCTCCTGCCAGCCCCACACCGTCATTCCATAGCGGATTCCATGGAAATACAGCCCCGCTGCCACCATTTCGCGGGGCGCGGGTGGATCTCCCGGCTTCACCCGAGGCACAGCAAGAAGCAGCTGAACTGACTCCCGGTTTCCCCCAGAGGAGGGGACCGGCACCCCTCCGTCCCACGGCGCGCCCGGCCGGCTCGGGGCCCCCCCAACCGCCGCCGGTGTCACCGCGCCGCGACAGAGCCCCCCGAGCCTCCTCCTTCCCGCAGGGCGGGCGGACCACGGCGGCCACTTACGGCGCGGGCAAGATGTCTCCGGTCGGCCGGCGGCGGCCCCGCTCCCGTCCCCGGTCCCGTCCCCGCTGCCGCTCCCGCTGCTCCGCTCCGCCCGCGGGGCCACCGGGATCGGCTGGACGGGCTGGCGGAGCTCCCACAATGCCCCGCGCGCCCGCGCGTCACATCCACCGCCCGCCCCCCACGGCGGGGCCGCCTCGCGATCCCGCACGATCCGTCGCGGTCCCTCACGGTCTCCCCACGATCTACTCACAATCCTTCACGATCCGCTCACGGATCCCCTCACGATCCCTCACGGTTGCGCCGCCGGTGCTGCGATCCCGGAGGTTCCCAGGGGCCCTTGTGCCTCTCCTCCCTCCCGCACGGGCCCCAGGCGGCAGCTGGCCCGGCCCGGCTGTTGAAAAGCCCGGTCCCTGCGTGGGGCTGGGCTTTGGCACCGCGGCCTCCGCAGCTGCTGCCGGCCGAGCCATTGTGTACAAACGTGTTCGCTCCTAAATTTTCAGGACGGGGAGGTCAGAGCGAGGGGTTCGCGCTGTGTTCCTCCGAAGAATGAAGTTCATGGAGGGAAGAGAATGAGCAGCCGGATTGTTCCGTGAGGGGCAAGCACCTTCTTCCTTGTGCTATACAAAAAAATGGCTCAGTGCCATTTTACCAAGGCCCCAGATGGAGCCTTTGGAGGCTTTTGTGCATGGGCCACGCGGATGTCCTTGAGCTCACCTTGCCATGTTGGTAGCGCTGGGTTGCCGCTGCCCCTTGCCCCCACGCCCTGTGCCAGACCGAGGGTTCAGTCCCTTTTCCACCTCTCCTGCCTCCCCCAGCTGCCTCGCCCACCGGCTGCCACAGAGGAAAAGAGGAGCTGCCACAGCTGATCTTGGCTGCAGGACAGACGAGTCACAACAGACTGCCACTGTGTTTACAATGGTGGGACTAGAAGCAGCTGGAGTTTTGAGTCCTGGAAGATTCCTGGCTTGCTAATGCTCCCAGGCTCTTGTGCCACTGCCATTTGAATGGAGCATCCTATTTCTTCAGTACCCAAAGCAGAATGCCAGCCCATAGCCTTCTCCTCAGTGTCCCTTGCTTTCTTTCATGGGTACAACTGTACCAGGTGACAAGTGGCATAATACCATTACTACTAGGTGACAAAGAGTTTCCCTCCCGCTCTTCTCATCAACCACTCCGAGCTCCAGCTCTCCTTATTTTGCTGGGTATCCAGGGCCTTTGTCATACAAAAGAGAAAGCAGAAAGGAAGGAGGGGATATAAAAGAAAAAGAAAAAATGGGAGTGGGCACTGCCTATGTAAAATGTTTGGCTGGTCTGAGGAATATGCCTTCAAAAAGTGTTTCAGGTATTATAACTGTGGTGCTCTCATCCATCTAAATGGCTAGACCTGCTCTGGTTTTTAACATAGCTAAACTCGGTGTCTCCCATGAGATATGTCTCATTACTTCCCTGCACCACACAGTCAAATGCAGCCTAGTCCTGACTGCACTCCTGAGTGCTAATTGTGCCCTGCATGCCATGCAGTGGGGCAGTTTTGCCTAACAAAGGCTCCCTGCTGGGTAAGTACCCTATAGTCCCTGATTGCCCTTAACCCAGGGATATGGATACAGCCCTCACTAGGCCGGCTGCCACGGATCTTCTAATGCAGCTGAGGACACACTCTGCTTTCCCCGTGTTTCTATCCACACACATCATCTCCTTCCCACCTCCTCCTCCTCCTCCACGTTGCCCCACTCACTTTTTCCTTGCTGGTAGTGCTGCCCACACAGGAACCTTTTCTGTAGGCTGTGCAGAGTACCCAACAGAACTGGTCCTCTAGTGCTTGGCTCTTCACACTGTTTTTCTGTCACCCACACAAGCTTTACTTAAATAAAACAAATCTAACAAAACAAAAACCAAACCCAAACCACAAACCCAACCCTCCCCCAAATATTTCTGTTGATATGAGCTGCAAAGGCCCATGTAAAATTACAGAATGCACAATGTGGTCTACTGGGATTGATGGAAGGCTGCAAAGGGTAGGGAGTTGTGGGTTGTAACTACATGATCTTTAAGGTCCCTTACAACCCAAAGGTCACTTTCTGTGCTCTTCTACCATCATTGTTCATTTTGTCTGCTTTGAAGGGGAGTCTATGGATTTTATGCTTTTGAAGAAAGCCTTCAAAACTTTCAATTTTAACTTTCAAATCCTTCTCAATTGGTGAGAATTTCTGGAGTGGGAGCTGCCTTGAGTTTGCAGAGAGCCTGAAGAATTTTTCCATGGAATAGGAAGCTAGCATGAAGACTGCTGTTGATAATGTGTAATGTTAGCATTGACTGTCTCACCTCCCACCAAAACACAGATTTATCATATTGAACATCTGCTGGGTCTACAAAGAGTGCCCATTTTGAAAGCACACAATGTGTCATGACTGTCTAGAAGTTTCTACAAAAGCTTGTGAAACTACACTACATGAACTACCTCACTAAAACAAACCTTGGCTTAGATTTTGTTCATTTTGGCAGTTGTGATGTATTTATTTATATGTAGAATGATAAAAAGCACCTTTCCAGGGTTCCTCTGTCTTTATTTCTAATGTAAACAGTTCATATTCTTACATTTATTTACTCTAATTTTATTTTGACACTCTGATTCTATAATCAATTCTAACAACCTCAAGGGACTATTTGCAGAAGAAAGTTCTGAGTGATTGAGATTACAAACACTTAACTTGTTTATGCAGCAGAAGTGGTGGAGAAGGAAATGTCACCTGGGAGGAGGCAGAGAGAGCACTGTGGGAAGGGCTGTGGCTGGGGGTAATCCTCTTAAACTGAGATAAGCGTTTTCACTTTGGGATAGCTATCCTAATTCTAAATGCGTCACCTCTTTTGTCACTGGTGTTTGCTGTTGTGTGTTTATTTGCTGCTGAGAATGCATGTCCTAGGTTACTGCAGGTTACTGAAATATTCAGGACGTTGTGTGCCTAACCAGCAGATCCCTACTGTTTTCCTTCAACCTTCACATGGTCAAAAGGAAGTACAGATTCCTCAGACATGACCTGCTTCTCAGAAGGAGTTATCTGAACCTCCTTTGCCTGCTCAGCCTCCTCTCTCTGTGCAGACCGTGTGACTAATCCATGCTTCTTAACTTCAGGTTACAGTGACACAGATAAATATACCTGTGCTGTGCATCGTGCAAGTGCCATTCTTGCCTTCACCATCAGAGGGGCACAGTGACCTCGTACCAAATCCACTCAGAGCTCATCGTGCTGCTAATGCAACCCAGAGACCTACTGCCTGTCCCAGGGGAGTCTTAGCTGTGCCTTCCAGAGGGCTGACCCTGGCCTTCCATCAGGTTGCTGTAATCCTCCGGTGTGTTACCATCCCGAGGAGTAATGCACCACAGGGCTCGAATGTGTGTGGGCCAGGCCTTTGCTTTCACTTCGCTCTATTTTCCAGCCACTCTGAAGATACTCAGCTTCCCTGTTATTCAAAATTAACCCATCAAGATCAGGAAGTTCTGCAACTAACGTAGCCCACAAACTGGTGCTGGAAGCACAGTGTGTTTGGTTCAGGGTCAGAGCCATTGATCTTAATGATCCCTTTTTATCTCCATTATCTAGACCACCAGAGAATTGCAGTTTGGTTTCAGCACAGTTCAAAACCTGACAGCTGACTGTTGAACTGAGCTGCTGTTTTACACTCAGCCTTTCTTTATCTGCCACAGGTGAACAGGATTAATTCCATTTTCAAACAGTCAATCTTTGCTTTGACATCCAAGTCATGACAATTGGGATATCCTCCCTCTTCAGAACATTTCCTCCTGGCTCGGCATTGTCAAGGCACTGGTGACTGTTAATTGCCAGGCATGTTGTTCTGTAGCAGAAGTGCTGACTGGTGCTGATATGTTATGGTGAGATTAATACTTCCAGGGCACAAAAAGTGGATGTCTGGGATTTCTTTCTCAGGCTGGTAGACAGATAAGTTAGTACCAATAATTTACTTTGTTCCAAATCTTTCTAGGCAGGCAACCTCTTACTGTTTTCCCCAAGATGATACTTGTGCAACTTTTTCAAACGTATGCCATTTGTCATTGCTTTCTTCTAGAAAAATGTCAGTCATGGAAATTTTTTATCAATGTTTATACCCACTGTCAGAAAATGTTTAATTGCTTTCAAAATACTTTAAATAAAATGTCACTTTTTTAAAAAAGAAGGCAAACATCTTAAATTTTTAAACTGGAAAATGAGAGCTATGGTAACTGTGATAACTGCACCGTTTTAACCCAGATTGGGAAGTCACTCATATGGTTAATGGATGCTGGGACAAAAGAAAAAGCCAAAGTTTGTGAAATCATTATTAATCTGTATGTTAGGGATAATATTAACCTGCAATATAACGTATTTCAAAACCTGCTTCTTCTAAATAAGGTCTAAGTGCTTTTTAAATATATGAAACCAATAGCCCAATAGCAATATGACACGGGCATCAGGAAACATAAATGCCTCATTCCTAGCAATGTGGAGGAAGTGTGCTTTGAAACAAACCTGATTGACCCTGGAGCACCCAGGAAACAGGTGCACTTGTCTGTTCCTCCTGTGGTCACAGCTGCTCCCAACAAAACCTGACTCCCACATTGTCCTTTGAGCAGATCAGTTCATTCCTTTCTGGTATTCAAAGCAGCCTCTTGCATTGCTACATTTTTAATGTCAAGTGGCAGGGGAAAGTTCTGCATTATTGTGCAAAGAAAATATTAAATCCAAGAGCTATGATTTATATTATTAAGTCAAAGAATTCAAAATTACTTCACATGATGATCAGCTCAATGGTTCCTGGTAGCTGGTTTAAAGCTTGGCAGAGAGTAATGTTGTAATAACTCACATTTTTATATTTAGTTATTAGGTCCCGTTGCTCCACTACATTAGTTTTCCATGTAAGCAATAGCTGTACTTGCCAGAGGGATTTTATATAATTGCAGATGGTAGGAGACATAGTTGGTAATTGCAGAAATGCAGAGGGAGATGTCCAGATGATGATCTTCTATTAAGATGTGGCCGTTGCTATGGAATACTTTCCTAGCTGCTGTTCTGCATGGGATTGCTATGATGCATCATTTCATATAAGAGGTTATTTTTAAAGCAGACCCATTTCTTTGCCTGCAGAAGCAAAATCAGATCACCTCTCTGAGGAATATTAATTAAAAAAGCTCCTGTGCTGGACAGCAGACATTATATAGAATATGGTTCATGAAGGAGGCAAGAGAATTAGAGTCCACCATAATACCAGGCACAATGAAATCAGGTGCTTTCACATCCATCTCATGAGACAAATCCTACTCCTTAAGTTAAACAAAACTTCTCTTGCAGATGTGAAGATCATTGGCTGTCATAGCAAACCATAGGTTACCGGAGGGTGATGTGTCAGTTTAACCTGAGCTTCATCAATTCATTGTATCAGAGACAGCCCATCATTCCTTGTGTTTATTTTCAAGTGTGTTCTCTGTGTGGAGGTACAGAATGAGGAAGTGATGGTGCCAGCTATTTGTGATGGACACAGAAGTATGTTCATGTCAAAAGTGCCAAGTGATGTGGTCAGCCTGGCTTTTGCTGAAGGATCCAAAGAGTGCTGGGAATGCAGTATCTGCTTGATTGCTTTGTAAGAACAGTTTCCATCTCCATCCCCCTTTAGGGATCATAGGCTCACAGAATGGTTTAGGTTGGAAGGAACCTGAAAGCTCATCTCATTCCAACCCTCTGCCATGGGTAGGGACACCTGCCATTAGGACTAGGTTGCTCAAATCCCATCCAGCCCAGATGCACACTTCCATGGATGGGGCAGTCCCAGCCTCTCTGGGCAACCTGTGCCATGGCCTCACTGCTCTAATAGGGAAAAATTTCCTCCTAACAGCCAATCTAAGTCTCCTCTCTTTAAGTTTAAAATCATTCTCCCATGTCCTATCACTAGGGATAGGACATCTGCCTTTGCAATAAGTTTCTATCCATTTTTTATAAGCTTCCTTTAAGTACTGAGAGTCCACAATGTGGTCTCCCTGAAGCCTTCTCCAGGTTAAACATCCCCAGCTCTCTCAGCCTCTCTCTGTAGCAGAGATGCTCCAGCCCTCTGAGCATCCTCATGGGCTCCTTTGGACAGGTTAAGAAAGCAGTCAGGAATTGTAAATTCAGTAATGCTGGCTCAAAAAAGCCATAGGGCAGGACAATGGAAAAATTTAATTCAGTAATAAACATGACTGACAAGTTCTGGTGAATCCTTTGCTCATCTTAAAAATCTACATATTGGAAAGTGTCTGTGCTGTGACTGGAGCACGTGACGTTTTTCTCATGGTACGGACAGAAAAAGTTTAAAATAAGGAAGAAACAAAGCAACATCTCCCTCTATGGGAATCACCTGTACTGCAGCCCCAGGCTCTGGGCAGCTGAAATCCCCTGCAGTGCTGCCTTACCTGTCTGGCCAAGCCTCCACTGCTCCTGCTAATTCCAGACAGGCTGGGTGGGCTGATGGGGTGCAGATGCTGAGGGTGTGAATTGTAACTAATTATTTCTAACTAAAGTCTCGGTTTCTTGACAGCTACTCAGAACTTGTACTTTTAAAGAGTTCACACATATTAATGAGAAACCCTATGATTATTGCTGGGTCTTGCTTTTATTTTTCCCCCTAACAGGCTTTGCACTATGGTTGTCCTCATGTGCTACTTTTGAAGAGGCAAGCAGCATCAAGCTAACAGAGTATTTACCAGCTGAACAGGTTCATCCTTCTGTCATGTTTAGATTCTGTCACTAGGCACAATAAGAATCAGCAGGTGCTGATTATATATAACATATATATTCTTGTGTGTGTGTGTTTACATAAAGCCCTACAATTCATGTCAGGATATGTTATTCTTTTCTATTTGCTTCTTGCTAATTCCTCTGATGACATTTTTATCCATTAAAAATGGCTTATGGAAAGCACTAGGGTGAATATCAATGAGAAATGGGCCAGGGTATTTGTTTGGAAGTGCTTAGAGGGTCATTCTGAAGCTTGTGGATTAACCAGGCAAGCAGAATTAGTCTCAAGTGTCAGTTGACCTGCCCCATAAATTGAGCTACGGAAAGTAAAGCATTCTCTGGGTGATAGTTGTGATGAATACTTTCCAAACAATTCATGTAATATAAATACAGTCACATAAACTGTTTATTGGATAATAAATTAATATGAGATATGAATATGAAACAAAATTAATAACTTTTTAATGCACTGTTTTGGAAAGAGAATAGTCAGTATTTGATGACTTCCTGATTGTACTGATTATTGTCAATAACCCTCATAGCTTGGAAATATGCCTCTTAAATTAATTTTTGATTTCCCTCTGTGCCATGCACTGAATTCTCAGAGATTTCTGTCTCATTAGTATCATAGAATTTTTCTAAAGTCTGGCTAGTTTTAAGAAAACAGAAGATACATGGCTTTATGCTAAATTACCCTTATCACACATGGAAAAATTTACTAATGCCCAACATTTTTCCTGAATGCACCTCATATTCTTAAACTGCTCTATAGATTGAAGTTGATTTTTAGGTACTAAAATAAAAAAGGAAAACAAAATCCTGATTTTCTTTCAATGTATGGTTTTGTAAAAACACAGGCATATAGGAGTCCTAATGGAATTAAATGTGAACTCTGCACAAATCCCTCATTGTCACATGTGTGCACTGTGTTCTCTGTGTGTATGTATGTGCACCCAGCGTTCTGCAGTTACTTGAAATGTTTCTCTGGAAACTGGATGTGGGAAACAAAACATCTGGTCACTCAAACCCCTATTTCAACCCTTCTTCATGAAATACATTCCCCCTTTTTTTAACTGAGAGGACATTTGTTGCTTCTGCTTAGACCCATTTGTGTTTCAGAGTATTTCAGGGTTGTTTTTGCCAACATGTTCAAATGTGATTAGTGATTTTGCAAATCAGATCTTTTAGACATGTTTCTGTTAAACAGAGCTATAGAGATCATTAATCACTTTAGAAAGTCTTGCCTGGTATTTTTCTTAATGGGATGTATCATAGATCTTTCTTAAGCCCCTTAGCACTGGAAGGGGAGCATCCTTAAGCCCCTTTACCATCTGTATGTGCAGTCTTGATGCCATTAAGGAGCTCAGCCAGCAGGTGGAGTTTAAATTGCATTTAAACAGCAGTTTTAGACTTAGTTAAAGGTTTATCTTAAACTGTGTAACTGGAAATGCCTCTTATGGACACTTCTGGAAGAGCATTGAGTTGGTAAATTTTTGTTGCCTGTCAGACTGCTTATGTGTAGACCATATTGCTGCTGCAAAGGTGGCATGGGCAGTATATTAACTTGCTTGCCTCAAATTTGGAGTAATGTGGAGGAGTGCTAAATAATTGTCATTATGTTTAAATAAAAAAAAAAGTAATCTGTCATTTTTATGTGTACCTGAACAGACATGAGGAGAGAAGGAGCATTCAGATGAACTGAATTTCCAGTTCAAACTGTTTTATTTTTTGCCTTAATAGCAAAAAGTAGGGTTAGGATAAGATCAGTGTAGGATTTGATGGCAGTGCTTCACTAGAAGCTGCATTAAGCACTGAAAAAAATGGAAGGGTCAAGAAGCATCAGACAAAAATCATAACACTGCACTGGTAGCAATGGGAGGTAGATGAGAGCAAGGTTTATTGCATCTGTCACAGAGCTTTATTATGAACCTAATCCTGAACAACAGCCAAAGCAAGAGAGACTGGAGCTGGCCAACCCTTGTGAGCAGGATATGGCTGTGGCTGGCATCTGCCTGGGAATGGAGCCAGGCTCCAAGGCTTATACCTCAATCTTAGAGATGAACTGTGTGGTCTGGCATCACTTTATCTTGCACTGTAAGTTCTGGTTTGAGGTTAAAGACAGGAACTCCTTGGTAAATGCTGCTATGATAAGCTACTCTGTTCTGGAGGCAGCTTTTGCTGTTATCCAGGAATCAGTGTAAGAGGTAAGACTGTGAAGAAAAACAATGACAGGATTTGCTTTGGTTAATAGAGTTGTAAGCAGTACTGGCATCCAGGGAAGACCTTTTGTCACAATTTTTAGGGAAAAAAATTGTTACACTGTGCTGTGGTGATTTACAGGTGAAATTTTGCATCCTTTTAGCTAGGAATGATTTGCAGAACCTCACGTAAATGGAGTCTATAAAATCTAGAGTCCTACTGGACACAAATCAGGCAGGAACAGGCAAAGAGGAAAAGGAAAGCAAACCAGATGGGCAGATCGGGGACTGCCAGGTTACCTTGACTTCCTCTGAGCTATGCAGGAGAAGAAAGAGAATTGGCAGCCACTGAAACCACATGAGGACACAACTCGACTGCTGCAGAGACAATGCGAATTGCAGGCAAAACACTGAAGCAAATTATACAGGCTGAAATTTCAGTTGTAGAGGCTACAGAAAAAACTACTGCTTTCATCTAAACCAGTTCTGTCCCGAACTAGTGACACTGAAGCTGTGACAAAGGACTCACAGGAGAGGTGCAAAGCACCACAAAAATCATGTTCAAAATAGATGACACAGGCTGGAAAAACCTAGAAAATGTCCAGACATTTGAAAGCTTTGAAATGTTTTTCAGATCCTTGCATTTGAAAATGTGCTTTTATTCTCAAATCAGTCAGCAGAATGCCTTAGGAGGGAGAAGGGAGTAACAGGAGCTATAAAACAAGCATCTCAGCACCCATAACGGATGCAGCACTAGGGAGCAGATGGACAAACTGCACTAGACTGAAGTAGCATTAAACAAAGCCAGAGCCAGAATTTACTATCAAATACCCTGAGTTCAGTGAATACATTTCACCTGGCAAAAACCAAGAATTTTCTCCTTACTAAGTGCCAAAAAAAGGGAAGTTGGCAACTGATGCTGGAGGAGAGCGGCTGTGGCCACGGAGGCTGTCATAAATAACACCGGGAAGCGTTCCAGGGGGCAGGTCATCCCTGCCTGGGTGGGCTCAGACAGCCAGCCCTGCCTTACTCCTGCTGTCTCGCCAACTGCAAAAATTAACAGCGTTTTGCTTGCCACCTTAGAAAACCTCAGCAATCCAAAGGCCTTGATGATGTGAGTTCTGCCATAGCAGAAGGCTGACTCTGCTGATCTAAGGATATGTTCCAGTGCTGGGTCTTGTGTTTCAGTTTCACATCATCACCCTCTCATGGCTCACCAGGAGGCAATGCTGAATCAGCAGCTCACTCCACAAGGACTTTTTAAAGAAAGCTACAAAAAGCAAAGAAAATACATGGCATTCCACTCTTGAAATGATACACTATAAACAGCTTTCCAGCCTCCTGGTGCAATGCTTCATGCCTGATGTCAGCATACTTGTGTACTTTGGTGCTTACAGTCCCAACATCATGTTAGCTGCCAGGATGGAAGGGAGTTACAGACATAAGGGAAGAAAAATGTGCAAAGAATGAAGACCAAGCTACTGGCAAGCTGTAAACCTCCCTAAACTAGAAGTGGAAAATTCTGGCAAGATCAAACTATTTCTTTTTTAATTAAATAAACTCTTCTCATATTTCTGTTGGACACGATAATCTTAATGGTCTTTTCCAACCTAAACCATTCTATGATCCTATATTATTTTTCTTTCCTCAGTTTCTAAACAAAATCTACCTGCCAATGTATAGGGTATGAGGTCAGTGGGATGCACTTGAAATCAGATGGGATTCCACAAGTAATATGCTTGGATTCCCACACATTAACTGCAGTATTTCCAGCACAATGATTTTTATTTCAGACATCAAAAGAAATGAACAAGCATTAAAAAAAAAAAAAAAAAAAAAAAGGAGAAGAAGAAGAAGGAAAGGATTCAAAGTCAAGGACAGTGAATTGCTGTACAAGATAAAAGAGGTGATGGTGAGGTAACACATGATTTCACCTTTTGAGTTGCATTTGAACCTCAATCAATCAATTCTGCAATGAACTCCAGTTTTACTTGGATTTGCTGTGTATTCTGTGTGATCTTGTCCTTTACTGCCAACACACAGCCGCTGGGAGAAAAACTGCTGTTAGAGTATTGCAAAACGAACTCTATTGTAATGTATTTCGTGAGGGTCAAACAAAGTTTGGTGATTTTACATTTGCCAGGGTTGAGGATTGTTTGGACAGCCATCTCAAGACTGTCACAGAGACTGCTAGAGAAGGCAAGTGTTGTTTTATATATGTGCCAAAAAAATGGGAATTGCAGTGAGGCTGGGGAGAGCAAGCCTTCACTTCATTAGTCAGTAAATTACGACAGATGGTTTTAAAATGACTTCATCAGCAGCGAGGCTTTGTTTTCTGCAGAGATCCTTGCCATCACCTCAATCCGAAGACAAAGCAGACAGTGGGGGTTTTATTATTATCACGTCTTTGCTGACTTCTAGCAGTCAGAGGGAATAAGGAGGGAGGAAACTAAGGTGGGGAAATGGCTGTGAAGGAGGATTATAGGAGATCATCACTTTGGTTTGTAGGAAACTCGCTATTTTTTGTTAAGGACCATTGTTTCTGTGCTCCTGCTCTCGTATCATGTAGCTTTAAGCGTTCAGGATACCTATGGTAGCTTGTCACCAAGGTCTGTTGCTTTTTTCAGGTTATTCTCTTGGGGCTGAAAGGTCCCCCTCCTGCTGCAAAGAGCGGCGTGGTTCCCGTGGCTGTGCCATGCCCCTGTGCAGCTCCCCTGCAGATGGCTGTGCTGGAGGTTGCTGTGATACACACACAGCTCTGCTTTGCCACACTCCTTTCTTTAAATCTGGGAAACAGCTCCACGGCTGTGAAAGCAGTTGTTCAGAAGGCAAAGGGCACCCTAATTTTGCTCTCTGACTGACATAATTACTGAATTAAAATGAGGAGGTTGTGGTCAGTTTGCAGTGTGTAAGAATTGGTATTGACTGTTTCGAGGAGGGGATTATAGCATGGGAAGCAAAGGGATAGAAAACTACAGCTGGAATAAGCAGGTTTCATCCATTGAGGCTGCAAGAGGGTTCATCAGAAAAGAGTTTGGTGATTTTATTGAATAAAGGCTTCTGTCAGGTATGCATCCCAAAGATGTGTATCTGTCATTAGGCAGTACTTGTGGTGTATCACATGAAGTATTTATTATTTTGCCTTATAATGCTGTTTGTCAGTGCTCTAGATTGTGTAAGACATGCTGAAGGAGCTCATTCTCCCTGGCTCCTGGACTCCATTATCCAGACAGCATTAGCTGGGCTAAATCCATTTCTCCAGAAGGCATACAGGAAACATGGAACTATATTAAAACACTTAAGTGTGCAACCCCAATATCTCTGTTTTAGTTATCAGAGAAACTTTCAGCTATAAAAGAAGAACTAATGTAATTAAACAAAAATTCAGTGTTAAGATAATAGAGAAACTTGCAGGGAACTTAGCAGAATGTGAAGACAACCTCTGCACAGGGCAGTGATGTAGTGTGATTGTGTCTAGGACTTAGTCTGTACTTTCAAGAAGAAATAAATCCTGAATGTAGCTACAGAGCTGCCAGGGAAATGGAAATGAAGGGATGTTGGAACAGTTTCTACAGGGTTTGGCAAGAAATAGTAAGAGGGTTATAGAAATTATGAATATATCAACTATTTTACTGCAAGTTTAAGGGTGGATGAGGAGGAGAGTGGCATGACAGAAGGTCATGTCCCATGCACAGCCAGCATGCCAGGAGATCCCTGGTTTGATCAAGAGCTTAAAATACTTGAGACCCACTCAACTCTTTCTCTTTTTCAATCCAGAGAGGCTTCACTGCAGGAGGTTTCAAGTTTCATCCATTTCATGGTTTGGTTGATGCCCATATATGAAATTATTAGGAATATGAGCTGATGCTGTCCACATCCAGCTGGTGAGTAACAGAGCTGGGATTTTTATTTCTGGGAAGTATCAGCCTTTCCTCATGAGCCAGCTCAATTCCAGCCTGTGCATCTAAAGTTTTCATCAAAGAGGTTTGGATAGGAGACAGAGCTGGTGCCAGAGACACTTGTTATGATTTCAAGCAGCTGATAGCACAATAATGAATGTGCAGCAAAGATTTTCAGATAGGTGTCAGGAAAATACAGGGACAAACCGGTTTGTTAAAGAGGCAGAATTAGTCCAAACCTTCTTTTCATACTTTCACAAGCACTGGATTTCAGAATCAGAGTCTTTCTCTGATGGCAGGAGGGAAACCAGACTTCATTTTCATAATGAGAGTGTGAATCTGAGACATGCTGCAGTTCCACCTTTCAGGAAGCAATGGTTTCAAGACACAGCCTTTTTAATCATTGTGGCTTGACAGCCTTGCCACACATCATTGTGTTTTTCCAGTTTGGGCTCAGGAAGACTAAAGTAAACCAAAATAAGTCAGACCAAATTTGTCCCTCCAAAGAGAAAATTTAAAAACTTGAACCCAAAACATGCCAAGGTTTGCATTAAATATTGGAAACAAGTGAGAAGCAAACTAGAACAACGTGAAGGCTCTACAGGTTCTACATGTCTCCAAATAGATGCTAACAAATTTCAGTGACTGGCCAGATGTACTGACTGAGAGGTGGATCTCCTCAGCTGGACTCAGATTTCAGAACTCATCAAAGTCTAAAGCTCTAGGACAAATGGCAGTGAAAACAACTTACTTTGGTGTGGTTGCATTTTGAGGCTGACAGCAAAGAGAATGTACAGTGAAGAGTAAAGAAGTTTTAAATTGTCTTTGATTAAACTGGCTTCAAAAATATAAATAAGCAATTATACTAATTGGAAATATATGGCACCAGGTTGTCTGTTTGGGGTAAACTGGCACAGCTCCACACAAATGATAGTTCTGCACCCTTTGACACCAGGAGACAATGTGCCTGTGGTATTTAAACCCAGTGGCACTTTGAAGGTTGCAAAGCAGCCCTGTTAAGCAGTATGACCTGTTTCCAAATTCTCCCCCATCATCCTTTCCCAGGTGTGACTCCTAACACTGCATGTTTGGTCCCTGCTCACCCTGCTGCTTCTTGCTGTGGTGTGAAGGCACCAGCAGTGCTGTACATTCCCTAGCAGGCATTGCTTCTGTGAGAAGAAAATTACAGCTCTGACTTTTATTATCACTTTACCACCACCTCTTTTTCTATGATTCATACTGCTTCAAGAGATTAGTTTTCTTTACCATTTAACCTTTCTCAATATTGCTGCCTGAACCAAATTTATGTCTTGGATAAAGCTATGTCCTCCTTTTATTGAATCCAGGTACTTTTCATAATGAAACTAGGGTCATGTGATCTTTGATTGTGGTACTTTAAATTCTTTATTGAAAATGTATATTATATATTTTTATTACATTAATTAAATGTCGCAAAATAAATGACAGCATAAAATAATTAATATCTGTTTGGCTCATTATCTCTTTGGATTTGATTTGTGTTCAGAGCTGGAAATTCATCTGATCCATATAGATTTAGATGTGTCAGAGCACTGCCTCATGGCAGAATTTAGGACTGAAGACAGAGGGCTCATTTCATGAGTTTGGTACTGTATTTTTTTATTTGCTTGCAAGTTCCTTGGGTAAATTGCTTTCTCGTCTATACAGGATGTTATTCCACCTTCATCCCCACAGAGTATCTGAGTGCCTTCCAGCCAAGCATTATGTGATCCAGCTAACATCTGCCATGCTCATTCTCTCTTTCATCCTTACCCCAACGTGTGCATGTTTGGTTGTTGGGTTTAGATCTATGTGCTGCCATGTGTCAGTGTTACAGAAAATCATATGTGCATCAAACAGTCTTCTAAATAACTTGCATATTGATCCTGCAAGACCCCTCTGGTTTATGGCCTGAGATTCCAAACACTGAACTGGAGGTATGAAGCTATTATAATCTTGCAAGACAGAAATAATTATAAAATCCATCAGGATTTTATTACCTTTATGTATATTTTTATGTTACTTCAGCATCTTGGAGATGTTTAGCCATGAATTAGAGCATTTGTACAAGAAGTTGTACAGTCTGTACATTCACAATCTAATAATAAGACAACAGATCTTGTTCTTTGATATATTAAACCACCTTAATATAGAAAAAGGATGCAGTTGCCTATTAAATCCCATAGAGAATTTCTAAATGTCAGCAGAACTAGATTTCTGTTAAGTCTTGCAAGCAACTCCTATATGGGTATTATTAATAATAATAATATTGGTTTTATTATTTTTCAAAATAATAATGTGCTGTACAAGCACAGAACTATGCCTAAAATGTGTTTAAAACTCTTTCTGGTGCACAGCAGGGAGTTCAGGTGCTGCTCAGATTCTGGTTCAAACCCTGCTTAGGGCTTCATGAAAGAAACCATCTGATGAGGCATTTCAGAATATGGAAGCACTTGAAAGACAAGTCCAGTGTTAGCAGACGATTGACATTTATTGACTTCCTGCACCATCTAGTGGGGATTAAAATTAATTGCTCTCATTTTATGAAGACTAAACTGTTCAGGATGCCCATGGCTTCCTCTCCCAGGCACTGAGAACAGTGCTGGAGGAGCCAGTTCTGATCATCCTTTGCACAATGGGACCAGCCTTCATTGGGATCATCAGTGCCACATGAGACAGTGAATAGCTGTCTCATCCAGTGACATAGAGGGATCAATCCACCTGAATTAAGGCTGAGAGGACCATGTGGAAAGACCTCAAAGAGCATTACTGGTGTGCCACTGAGCTGTGGCCATAAGCAGGACTGTGGAGTCAGGCAGGTCTCCTGGCCATGGAAAGCAGAGAAAATATCTGCACACAGCTCTGATGGGCTCACACTGTGGTTGGTGTGTTGAGATGAATTTCTGGAGATCTGAGTGTGGTTCCTCCCTCTCTCTCATGACGTGGTTGGAATTAAGCTCTGAGACTGTCCTGAGTGAATAGGACTTAGGAGAATCCCTTTTCATCACACGTTAGGTTTTAAAGCTCCCCCACAAACTGCAGAAGAGAAGTCATGATCTGATCCTACACATGGAAGTAAAATTCTTTCCTGTAACCTTAATATATGACATTTCCTTGAAAGTAATTACTTTCACTAATTATTAGTGAACAGGATGACATTAGGTGATTAATCTCCTAATTTTCTGTACAGGAAACAGGAGCAGCTTTTTCTGTTGCTGGGCAACACAGATATGCTTTGAAATTTAGTTGAAGTAGTGAGTGATAAACATTTTTAAATAGACATGATATCCTGACAGAGGCAATCCTGATTGCTATAAACAGGCAGGAGGCTGGAAAATCCCACCTACATAATAGAGTTTATGAATTAAAAAACTGCTCAGGCTAACTCCAAGGGAGGAATATAAAGAAAAGCCTGAAGAGGTAGAGAGAGATCTCCTCCCTTGAGAAACAGCTCTAATTGTTTCCATATGACTGTGTTTGTTATTGCTGGTGCAGTCCTTGTTCAGTCCACCCGTTACCCTTCCCTTCTCAGAGACTGCTTGCTGGACATGGTTGTGTGTTTGTGTGTCATTATAGCAGGAAAGGAATCCCTCTCTGCTGGGAAATTGGTGCATCAGAGGCTGGAATTTCTGTGGAAAATGTTGTCTATTGCAGAATTTCTCCCCTTCCAGACCAGGGCTTATCTGACCTTATTTCTTGAGTAATAGGGACCAAGTGGATTTGAAATGCTGCCTGAGTAGCTTGAAAAGTCTCCCTTTAGCTTCACTTCAACAGGGTCCCAAAGAGTTCATTGACCCATGAGGAGTTGGGCTCTACAGAGACATCTGCTCATCTTCCCCCTCCTTGAGAAGGTCCCAGCAGTTTCTATGAAATGTAAAGGTGACAGGGACCCTGGGAGCCTTTGCTGGCTGTGGTCAGCTTTTTAGCATGACAGAAACCAGAAAGGATAAAGAACTGAACATAGTGTCTGCTTTGTTTTCTCCTTGTGAGTGCAGGATTCCTGTTTTTCAGCATGAATTTCACACTGGCAGAACATCATTCAGTTGTTTCTGTAACATCCCATTCTGTATCCTAGTTTGCAATGACACAATTTCATACAGCTTTGTTGCAGGTTTTTATCTTTTTCTATTTTTTTTCCTTTTTGGCTTGACACTGACTATCACTGACACCTATTTTGCTGCTTTGTCTGAGAGTTTGGAAAGATCTGTTGCCTTGCACTGATCTTGATGTGAGAGGCAACTGGTGTGTAAAATGTCTTACTGTGATCCACTAAAAATACCCCTTCCAGTTGCCACACTGTGGCTCTTCAGACACAAATGATAGGACTGTTTTAAAATAGCATTTCCTTTAAAAGCCCACATTGCAACATATCAGAGCAAATACCTTCCTAAAGGTGCTACTGCATTCACATTGATCACCACGGCATTTTTCAGCTCTAAAGAGTTTTAAAGCTGACAGAGAAAGTCTGATTTCTCACCTCTCCCAGAAGGCAAAGGGCCTCCTACCACACAAGAGCAATGTGACATTTCCCCATGCTTGGGGTGCTGGAGCAGCAGTAAATGTTGAAACTCCTGCCTCATGGGTCCCATCAATAAAACCTAACACCACCTTCTCTGGGAAGGTCTAACTCCTTTGGTATTGGCAGCTGTCTGTTAACACAGCCCCTGCCTGGTGAGCACAGCAAGCTCCCTGCTCTTAATAGTCTTCGAGAGTGTCAGAAGCTGCCTTGCAAAGCATCTTCCTAGGATAAAGAATCCAGTTTTCATAGGCATGTGACTATTCATATTTAAATTCACTGAGAAGGAAAAAGGAATGTCAGCAATTTTGGATGACTCTTATACTGAATTAACTTTTTTTTCCTTTTAAGCTTTTTTTTTTGCAATAAATTTTGCCAAAAACATACTTTAATTGTGTGCATTACTTTGACAGATCTGGCAGAATTGCAAACAGAAATGACTGCAGATGCTGTGCTGAGTATGTAAAAATGGAAATTTCACTAATATCACTCTTAAAAATCTGGCTTTAAGGATTTGGTTTACTTTTATTTATTTCATTAATTAATCCAGGTGATGAGAGACTGAAAGTGCTGGTTTGAAATGCCCCCTCTTGCCTTTCTCCACTCAACTCTGCCCACATGCCTCAGTCCTGACCACCTTTTCTAATTATTATCTGGCCTTCTTTGAGGAATCACAGAGTGGTTTGGGTTGGAAGGGACCTTAAAGAGCATCTCTTTTCAACCCCTCTGCCATGAGCAGGGACACCTTCCTCTAGAGCTGGTTGCCCAAAGTCCCATCCAGCCTGGCCTTGAACATTTCCAGGGATGGGGCAACCACAGCTTCTCTGTGTTTGTGCCAAACTCTCAGATACTTTTGCTGCTGAGACTGTTGTCTACAGGGAGAGGTGACCTTTGTCACTTAGTCATGATCCCAGTAAGGACCATAAGCTTTTTCTAACCCCAAAATGAATAAAAAAATGAAAGATCCCAAACCTGTCTTGTTTATACTTTGTGCTTGAACTTGGGAGTTTCCTTGGCTTTGTTGTTCATTGCTTTTCACAGTAAGATTGTCTGTGTACCTTAATGTATTTGTCCAGCAAATACCTGCAGACATTGCTTTCTTTGCTTCTGATTTTGATTCTGATCACAATCACAGAAAAATAAAAAAAGGCGTTCTGGAACTTAGGTGGGTGTTAATAACTAATGGGACCCTAACAAATTGCCTGAAATACAAAGGTGGGTCAGATGAATGGTTTGTATATAAGTAACTCCCGGTGAACCATCAGGTGGGAATTAAAATTTAATTTAGAATGTACTATCACTGCTGCAGTGGTGGTGGTGGTGATTTACTTGATTGACTGCTGGTTTCTTTCACCTTTGCAAGCCTTAGGTTTTTACTATCTGAGGAAATTAAGGCTGAATTGCAGCAGGAAATTCCTTGTACCCAGGTGTTTCTGGTTATCCGATGAATAGCTCGGCTGGTGGGGAGGCAAGGATTAGGATGGGATGGTTTGGAATCTAAATGATTCTCATTGCCTAGTACCACACACTGACATTCTGTCAGCTCTGCATTTGTTCTCAGCAAGGGATGGGAAATCTTACTGAGCTGGGCAACAGGTCCAGCAAGCAGCGATAATTCCATTGTTCTTTTTCAATACTAAGGGTGGAAAACCGGTTTTATTAGGTTGTCTTGATTTAATGCACTGAATTTAAAAATCACTATTGAATTCCCTTGGATCATGATTTGGGTTGCCTTAATAATGAAGTGGCATACTCTACTGCTCCTGTTCTCCAGCCTGCCTTTGCATTATTTTCCTTCCAGATGAAAGCAGGAAGGGCCCAACCTTAGTTCCACTGACTTTCTGGGGGATGGATCAGGCTGGAAGGTCTCCAAATGGCTGAGCTGCTCTTTTGTGAGTGAACATGATCAAAACAAGTCCTAATTGAGGAACTGATGACCCTTTGCTGAACTGTGGTGGTGGTGATAGGCTTCATAATTCAACTAAGGAGGTGAATAGAGAAAAAAAAAAAAACCCACCTTGATGAAAGTAGTGCTTTCTGACCTTAAAATTCATGATGCAATGCACATACCATGCAGTGGCAGGCCAGGTTGATTGGCACAGAAGAAACACACTGACTTCCCTTCCTCACCCAGCTGTGGGAATGCACTTCCCCAGTGCCCTGGTGATGTGATGCAGCTGTTCCTTCCGCCAGTCCTGTGGCAGTTGTGACCTCTGTGCTCAACGTGGCTCATTCCAGGGGTATGCAAAAGTTCCTCAAACACAAAATTTGCTGTCTGCCCTGGGCTCAGAAGCCTCCGAACTATGAGACTTTGGTCAAAAGAGCCCTCAACAAGAGTGGAATATCCAGGAATAAATCTTCCACTGCCTTGATACACTTCTCAAAATGTAGTAATGCTCCATTCCCACTTCAGCTACTCATGAGAAATAAAGGTATTAAAAGAGACAGAAATGTTCTTTCCTTTGCCCAAAGCTGAGGAACCTGTATTTCATGTACTTCAGGGAAGCCAACAGCCAACTCTAGGAGCTGCAGTGATGTGCAAGCTGGCAGTCAGGCTTGAAAAAGAAACAAAGTGAAGGAACAAGAGAATTATTTCCCCAAGCCCCCAAAGCTCTAATTCATGCAGATCCCTAGGTTGGTTGCATTGTCAAAGCTAAGTGGATGGAAACAGGACCATTTCCCCTCAGCAGTCATTAAGGAAAATGACTTCAGATTATTCAGGGTTTCAGGTATTGCTGCAGCAGCCTAATGGAGTGATAACCAGTTATATCTTCCTGGACTGCACAAGCAGACACAACCCGAGTTTGTAAAACACCAGAGATATCAGTTCTCCTCCAAACTGCAAATGGAATAGCCCCAGAATAGAGTAAATCTGTGCAAACCATCTTTGGTGCCAAATGGAAA
Source organism: Acrocephalus scirpaceus scirpaceus (assembly GCA_910950805.1). Lineage (NCBI taxonomy): Eukaryota > Metazoa > Chordata > Aves > Passeriformes > Sylviidae > Acrocephalus > Acrocephalus scirpaceus. The sequence continues at coordinate 9,311,569 of OU383785.1, forward strand.
TGTAATTTGCAGGCATGTCTCCGCAGAGAAAGTCCTTTCCTACAGCAGAAGAAATTCAAGCAGCCACATGGAAATACTTTAATTTCAGCATTAACCATCAGAGGAGATGGCTGTTGCAGATCATGGAAGCCAGGTAATTTAGTTCTGTACTTTGAATACGTGCAGTGCCAAGAAATATTAGGAGATGTGGAATGTTTAACGCAGTCCTGCACCACCAGTGCTGCAGAGTCAGGGGAGGAACAAGAGCAAAGTTTGTACTGAGCTGATTAATAACTTCATGGAGCCACAGCACAATATTCCAGCTGGGAGCTGGCTTTGAAAAACCTGAGCTTTGCTGTTTGCCTCTTAGTCGTGAGATATGAAATGAGCTTGGATGTTGCCACCTTCTCCATGGTGTGATTCCAACAGTCAGCAACCTGTGTCTGCCAGGAGGCATGGAGCTGATGCACCCATCCAGTCTTCAGCCCTCCCTCCCTCTCTCCAGCTTCCCTACATCCAAACCTGTGAAGTCAAATAGCTCCAGGGTAGGTGGATTTTTCCACCCTGCTCCAGGTCTAATTTCTCTTTCAAACTAGTACCGTATATCTTTCCCCACCTCCCACTTGTCACTTTATGGCTTGCTGGATTTGTTTCCTTTAATGCCTGAAAATATACAGTTAAAATCACTTTAAAATTTACTAATATGCCTTTTTATTTGAAAGGCTTATTTCCCTGAAAGGCTTTCCCAGTCTTATATGAGGGCATGCTCTCTAATATTAAACATTTTTTTGTTAAAAATGGGTGCACATATGTTTGATATTTAACTCGAAACAAATGGTGAGAGTGGAGAACATAAGCAAAATTGCGCTTTAGATAGCAATAAAAGGTCATTTTTGCTTTAAACTACAAAGGATGAATAGGGGCATATGACACACATAATAAAGGCAGAGGTAGGTTTAAAATGCCCTCAGGCTACTCTGAGGTCAGCAGCTAGCATAGAAGAAAAGGCACATTTTACCCCTCTCTTTTTTTGCCACCCAAAAGTGTGGAGTGGCAAGCTGGGATCTGTGTGCAAGGAAGGTCACTCAATCTCTATCTTAAAACCCATCACATTTTTCTCTATCATTTTCATAAGGGATACTGAACTCTCCAGCCTCATAATTAAATAATTGACTCCAAACTAACCCCCCTCCTTCCTGGCTGAAAATTGAAGAAGAGTTTAGCTAGTCATGCTGAAGAAACCACTGCTTGTACTCTGCCATATGATGAGAAATTTCTAATTATCAGGCATCCAGATGATCAGCAAAGATGTGTGTTCCTCTCTGGTGTGGGCAGAAGGGTTTCTGCAACAGATACTGAAAACAAGCAAAACTTGTTCCCTTCAGTGGTGCCAGTGCAGCAGCACTGGGCTGAGTAACTGGGTTTCCTTTGGGTTGGGGATTTAGCCTGAGCTGGGCTTTTTGGTCAGGGCTTGGTTTGAAAACTGCCAAGCACTCCCCATGAATTTTGAAGGGGAAATGAAGCGGGAAATGGGCCATTTCTCATTTAGAGCTGGCACGGGACCAAACCAATGGGAGCAGATGAGATTTCCAATAAAACCTTCCTGAAAGGCAAAGGAAGGTAGAGACAAGACGCTGGTTGTAATCCGGCTCCAGCCATCTGCTCCAGAAGTGCTGGGAGTGCAGGGCAGGGGATGACTAGCACCTTGTTGATGAAAGTGACGTGGAAACTTCGGCTCAAATTTGGTCATCAGGTTGCTTTTACATCTGCCAGAACATCTTTTCTGCTATTAGAGACAGATTAGGGAAGAAATATGGAACAAGAAGGTCAAAACCTTACCTGTAGCTCCATCCCTCTAAGGCTTATTTGAAGCCTTGTACTTATTTCTGTATTGAGGGGGCAAAGTTAGAGTCTTACTGTTTCTTTGCAAAGTAATTCAACATTTTAGTTGACTTTTTCCCTTCTCATTCTCAAAGCACAAGTAGGTCATTTATCTTGGTGGGAGTTGTTTAAAGTTTATTAAATTCTATTGGCAAATCTAAATTTTAGACATGAGATATGTATGCACATTTAAAGCATTTGGAGCAGAAACTCAAGGCATTTTCTGATTATTCCTGAGCTTTGTACTCCAATCTGTAATCACTAGAAAGCAAATTGTCCATAGCTCCATCCTATAATATAGGGGTTATTAATGGGAACCAGGTATCCTCCTTCAAAGGAACAGGACCATCAAGGCTCATATCTGTTTCTCATGTTCTAGAAAACATTTCACAGGTTTAATGATTACTCAATGGGGGGAAAAAAAAAATCTGGACAATAAATTCAGGAGCTAGCTCAGTTAGAGGTTCAAACACATTCCCTGGCAGAAATTCCTCTTACTGAAGCCTGATAAGTCTGTGCTTTGTCATACCAGGCACACGAGCTTCCAGCTGCCAACATGAGGGCACGCTGGCAAACAGCCGACCCAGCTGCTGCGGTGACAGTGCCATTGTAAACTTTTATTTTTTATGCTCAGCGTGTATTGAGAGTGATCCCTTTGTTCCATATGGCTTCCATATAGTGACACTGCATCCTGTGTAGGAGAGGTCAAGGAGTGGATTATCAGCAAGTGTTTCAAGTCAAGAATGAAGGGAGCTGGCAGGGCAAATCCGCACAAAGCCTGTTCTGTGCTTCCCATCGCTGCGGTGACCTCTGGGTTTCGGTGTCTGTGTGTTCCCCCCCCCTGCTCCCTCCCTGTGCTGAGCACAGCACCGGCCAGCCTGTTAGCACAGCATTTCCCTGGAAGGTTTTGAGAGGCAGAAAGAGAACAAAAGCAACCCTGAAAGGCTGGCTGAAATGTTTAGTTATAAGTGAGGAGGCCAGGAGCAGGGAGGGAGCAGTGCAGGGAAGGATGTGCTCCCATCCATATCGCCATTTCCATCCTCACACACCCTGCTGTGGCAGTGCCCAGCACCCTTGGAGCCAGGCATTGTGGCTGGGTGTCACATTTGATCACTTACAGACAGCTGGGACCTCCCCAGTTAGCCAGGACTGATGATAAATGGTGGAGAGTGGCTCGGTACCTTTGGGTGGATTCCATGGGGCCCCACAGCCCTGAGTGTGTCTCAGTGGTGTAGGAGGTCACTGCCCATTTCCTACCTTGGTAGGTATGCAAAATTCATAACTTCATTTAATAACTCCTGACCTGCAAGACCCGAGCGATTGTAAACCTCACAGAATTATTACTGGCCAAGTAAAAATCATATTCCATTTGAACATTCCTCATATAATATCCCCACTGCAGTCAGCACTGAAAGAAAAACAGTGTTGCCACGGCTGTTTCTCTGGTACCTAATGAGTTAGCTTTGGCTGGGGATCAGGAGCTTTTGGCTGCTGTAGGTTACATTGACCACTCAAAGGCTTTAAATGTTCTGGACTGTACCTTGTTGTTTAATGATATAAAATTAAATTGGGGCTGAGGGGAGGGTAGTCAGCTGGTTACAGTAATGCTGGAGAAAGTGCATGCAAACCCTATGCTCAGCCAGCCTCAGCAGGAGCAATGCCAGAGGGGAGCTGGGCTGGAGGATTGGGGAGAGAGGACAACAGCCAAGGGACAAGGACTGAGCCTCTGGCATGGCCCAGGGTGCTGGAGCATCAGAGATGCTCATGGGGAAATGAATGTTGACCCTCTTCAGACTCACATCGTCTATTGATAGGGAAAATAATTTCTCCTTCAGGCTTTCAAGTCCTCTGAAATTTGTAAAAAAAGGTCTACAAAGACACATCAGCTCTTGCATGGGAAACGGAGGGGAATGGGTGAGTAGGGGCTGTTGGACCCCTCCTGCTTAAGCAGTACTCAGGGGTGGAGGCTGGTAACCCCACTTAAAAGAGACATTTCAGACTGGGAATGCTCTGGGAGTGATCCAGAGAACAGGGAAATGTGTAATCACTACCATAAAAAGAAAGGCTAAGCAGAAACACAGGGACTGGTAAAACTGTATATGGGCACATTGAGTAAGGAGTGATTTGTCCTTTCTGTTCTCAGACAAAAGGAGAGAGTCCTCATGGAAGTGACAGGGCAACCACTCCTGAACAAATAGAAGTGTAACAAAGTCCTGGAAGCAGTCCTGGAGCTTGGCTGGCTGGTGGCAAACATGCTGCTCCAGCCTGGAACCTCAGGTTTGGCAGTCCCGGCATGCCAGCATGGAAGAACCAGGAGAATCATCACACTCTATTCATCCTCTTCCTCATTTCTTTTTCACAAGCCTGAGCACCAGCCACTGTCAGCTGGTTCATCTTTGTGTGATCCATTACATTCTTGCATACTTTTGATTTTATTTCTATTTTGCAGTTATTTCTTTGTTCACCCATGAAAACAGATTATCATTCTCTTTAATTTGTTCCTGTCAGAAGGAACAGATGCCAGCAGTGAAAACAAATCCAAAAAGTTCTTCCCTTATGCTCTCTTTACACTGGATCATCTTTTACCTGATTTGATTTCAGCATCAAGATTTTTCCCTTTTTTACCCTTGTGCCATGCAAAAAAAACAGTGTAAAAGGGATGGCATGATTATGTTCCTGTAAATAATATTATGTTGACTCTTCTGTGTAGAACAAATAATTTGTTTGAGTTAAAAAGGAATATTATTGAGCATTTTTGCCTGGCAAGTCTAAAGCTCATTTAGAATAATGAAACCCACTTTCCAGCTGAATACCCTGGAGTGTTTAATATTTCAGTTTTAATAATGTGGCAAATGGATCTAGAAACTGGGGATTTTTGGTGCCCAGGTGCAATAGAAAATCCTGCAAGTGGACTGTGCCTTTCCAAGAGCCTGTGTGCCCAGGTGGTTTACACAGCATCCAGCTTGGCAAGTGAATTAAGAGTAGAGGAAAAATGTCTTCTCCCCCTTGCTGTACCTTCTTTGTTAGATTATTTTTAAGGAATTATGGAAAAATGCTTTGCAGGTGGCATTTCACTCTGTGGCTAAAATGTATCCAGTTCTTTTACCCCCAACAGTGCCAGCTCCTTTCCTGGGGACAGTGACCTGCTGGGCTGCCTGAGGTCTGTCCTCTGTCAGAATACACAGAACCAGCTCATCCCATTAAATTAAAAGGAAAGGTTGGGAACCTTACACTGCATGGGAGATTTGTACCCTATCACCATGCAAATGCATAAATGCAAAACACTTAGGAGACATCAGTCCTGTACAAAGTATTTGATTTGCCTAATTTAAGCAAAGACCTTAGAGATTTGATTTAGACTTCCTGGGTGAGACTCTTCATGGGTTTTTCTGGGGAGATTCATGGCACTGGAGGCTGGAAGGACATTAGATGAGGTACCACGCATCTATCACTGGCCAATAAATGTTGCCCAACTTATTTCTGTTAGCAACCTCATAACTTCTGTTTTGCCAAAGCACGTCTTCCAGAAGGACAGCCTGCCTTCATCTGAAGACCTCAAGAGACAGAAAATCCAATTGTGCTTTTATAATGTGTAATCACCCCCATCAGTCAGCCCCAGTGCCGGGGTTCCGGTTCCATTTAGCTGACATGCAAACAGCCATTAGGGCTTGTTAGAGCATTGGAACTGCTGCGAGTTTGCTCTGGACTCCTTTGGAGTAGACTTGCATTTTCATGAGAGCATTGACAGTATTTTTGCATCTCTCATTTGTGACTTTTTTCTGTGTGATCCTGAAATGTTTACAAACTTCCAAAGAATGGTGAAGATCTGCTGTTTTATCTGGAAATGCAGGATGTTACTTTAGTTCAGACATGCACCTTTTTTCTGAGTCATAGTGTAATAAAACCATTAAAATTTCCAAATTTTTCTGCATCAGCATATTAAAACCTGCATGATCTGAAGCATTCATTTCTTATTATTATGGATGTTTATTGTTTAGCCTAAAAATGCCATGAGGATTTTGGTAATACTCTCACTTGTTGATTCCAAAATAACTTGATGCTTGTTTGCTATCTAAACCTGTGATTGTATTAGAAAATATTAGAATAAAATGGGAGCAATTTATTGTTGAGATCAAATTTTCTCTCAGCAGGATTAAAACTGCCACAGCAGTAAAGAGTTTACAAACTCACTAAAGAACTGTAATAACTTCCCTTCCCACTGCCGGGTCAAGGAAAGGTAATACATGTTTCTAATCAGCTTTGAATTGAACTCAAACTGTAGGGTTTATTTCACTTTAATCCATATGTGAGTTCACGTTAAAGGTAAGAGAAATCACAGGACTGCGAACATGGAGTAGAGTTAATTAAATTCCGTGGCTCCTTTTGGAAGAAGCCCTGGCTCTGTTTATGCATGAAGGCTTCCAGGGTGCTCCTGAAGGCAAAACCATCTGGGAAGTGGCTCAAAGGGTGCAGCAAGGACAACAGCACACGAACTTACAGGGACCAAGTACATTGAGAAAAATATTGCAACACTTGGGAAATATTTCTTTCTGCTGACCTGTAAAAGCCTGCACCACCCCCCCCTGCTCCCCATAAAAAAAAGCTTTCTTCTTTCCCCTTTTCCTCCCTGGCCCAGAAAAAAGCAGCTATAGTTCCTTAGGCACTGGGGGAGTTGGCGGAAACACGGCACGTTGTCAGCTCAGAGCCAGATGAGATCTTTCTCCAAGCCAGTCACCACTGCAAATGCACCTTTTAGAAATGTATTAGTCTTCTTTCTCTCTTTCCCACTTACTGTAGGAATTGAGCTTGGTGGGGGTTTTTTTGGTTTTTGTTTGTTTGGGGTTTTTTTGGTTGGTTTGTTGATATTTTTTCTGGTTTTCTGTCCAATCTCATTTTAAATGTGTTCTGGAAAAGAGCTTCAACTAAGTGGGAGAGACTATTCATGTGCTTACAGTTAAGTCTTCATTTCACTGCCTTGCAGAACTGGGACCTGAGCTCTGGCCACTTTGCAGGATCAGGTGCACTAATCCCTTGCTTATCCTTTTGGCAGGTCTCATTCAGAGACACTGTGCAAACCTCAGCCCCTGGCTGCATGCACCCTGGAGGAGATTCAGCTTGAAGCCATAAATACTTATTTTAATGTTCCTTTTTTTTCCTTTTCTTCCACATCTGAGATGAATTCCTGTATCATCTCAATATTGACAGCAGTGTTTGGTGCAGGTCAAAATGGAACAAGTTGCCCAGAGAGGTGACAGATGCCACATGCCTGGGAACATTCAAGGTCAGTTTGGATGGGGCTCTGAGAAACCTGATGTAGTTGAAGGCTCTTTGCAGGACACCTGGACTAGATGACCTTTGAAGGTCCCTTCAAACTCTAACTATTTTATGAGTCTATAATTCCATGACAGTGGTCACTCACTCAAAATCTCCATATTACTGGGGACATGTTAGATGTGGGACCAGGGGATGAGAGATGGCTGATTACTGCAAGGAGGATGACACATTTTTGCTTCTGCATGTGGGCATGAAACCATGTCCTTATCATTGTGCCAGGCTGAGCAACAAGGTACAAACCTCAGGAGAACATGTTTTGTATGTTTTTGTGGAATGGTGGATTTCAGTCACTGTGAATGGTTTGGAAAGTTGAATGTTCAGCAGAGCACCCAACAGAAGGAGCTCTCTCAGTGCTCTGGGTTCTGGTTGTTGGTACTTGTCTGGAGTCCCTGCATCCAGGGAAACAAAATTTTCTACCCATGTGAATCTGACAGTGAAAGGGTTTTCTGTCTAAAAATGAATCGTGTTTCACAACAAATTGCATGACACATGTAAGGTTCTGGAAAAGCAAGCCTTTCTCAAGAACTAAAGTGTGACATGTAAAAAATATGAATTTTAAAATACTGCACCATGCATTCATTTTACCCCATGCAATAAAATAAAAGTCTCCCTTAAACAATTTTATTATTCCTAAACTTCCTACAGAATATCAGTGAAAATGCGTCATTTAAGCATCAAATGCCAGATTTAGTGCCTCCTGAAGGATTTCTTCATGGCTTTAACAGGCCTCAGATCAGGGTCTGCAAGATCATCTGCTGGGATACCAATGGCAGCTGCCCTTTCTAGGTAGGCTTGGAGCTTCACCTCCTGCAAAAACTCATCCACTCAACAAAGGAGTACTTCAGGCTTTGCTGAGAAGAGCTGGGTTTGTGCCAAGGAGTTCTCTAGTTTGTTAACCATTTTAGTAGTTCTCATTTTCCTGTATTCCTATGCTCAGATCCTTGCAAGAGTACTTGAAAGTTATTTATCCTCAAGGGCATAGATCTGTGAGGAGGCTGTTTTCATAGACATGCCCAAGAGCCTTTCCCATTTCTCGTCCTAGCTACTTTATTTTCCCTCTTTGGAGAAATGTCCTTGGCTACTCCGAGCTTCTGTTTCCTGAAGTTTCCTTGTTTGCCAACTCAGAGGCTCAAGTGCTCAGTTCTCAGTGCTTAGAGGTGATTTCAAAGCAGTTCACTGCAATTCTCCTTCTTACATAAACACTTCAAAATTACTTCAGCAAACTGAAATACTTGTACATCAGCAAAACAGCTTTTGATGATGATGATCTTGTGTTCTGTGCATCCAAGTACCTTTGACTCAGATGGTGTTCTTTTATGCAACAAACTTTTCTCTTAAAAACTTCCTGACTGCAAATTCAAGTTTTCTTTTGGGCAAAGTTGGAGATATGAGCAGAGTTCTGTTTTCTCTGTTAACACTGAAGTGTTTTAAAACCATCCTTTTCTTATAAACTCCCATCTCAGACGTAGTGAGTTTTTTATATTGCTTTGGTTTGTAGCATTGTCCACTCATGGAAACAAAGCTAGCTCAGGCCTTGCCAGTCTAGCTTTTAGTATCACATACAGTTTTTGGTTTTTTACATCAGTCACCTTTCTTTAGCTGCATTGATCTATCAGCCTAGGATTGAGGGAAATCAGTTCCAGGTTTGAAGCAAGAAGACTTTTGTGATGACATCCATAACTACATCCATCCTACTTTGACTCCATAAACGTGCAGATCACCACCTCATTGCAGCCCCAGTCTCTCTCTTTATGCTGGTGACTTTCCTTGGTCACATTTCTGAGGTCAAATAGCAGGAAAAGGTTAATATCAAAAGTACAAGGCAAGAAGGCTGACTCCATATCATTCAGCCTGAATCTGTATGTGCTCTGCAATGAACAGATCATTAACTTTTGCAATGCAGCTGCTGAGAGATGTCTTGAAATACTTCAGCTCTCCAGTCAGGGTGATAGCAGCTCATTAAAGCGCAGTGTCTGAGCCCTCTGTTCAAAGAGGGTTTGGAGATCACTGCTGTTTCTCCCTTCTGTTACCACAGAACCAGGAAGGAAGTAGAGCTCGGCTGATATTTTATGTCCTTGTGCAGAATGTGGTGACCTCAGAGTTAAGGCACTTGCACAGACATCCCTGTCCTGTAAAAAAGCAATCAAGGGTTCATTACCCAACACAGGAACCTCTCAGTGCCCATTGGGTTCAACTGGAAATGGACTTTTTTTCTGGGAGCTGCATTAGGAAGATAAATCTGTGAGAGATACTTCATATTCTGTAACAAACTGAGATTTACAATTAAATGAGAAAAATCCATCCTTTTTCTTCCTTCTGCCCCACCATTGCTGCACCTGAGGCACTGCTCCTGAACAAATCATTTTGCATTAGTCTCACATCCAGCAAAGCCACATGAAGAGCTGATGAAAGTCCACTTTATGAGCTGATTATAAGTTTTGTCATTACTCTGAGCTGAAGACGTTCATATTTGTGGCACATGTTTAATCCAAGAATGTTTACAGATGAGAGTTAGATGCTGATGTCTGCGGTGCTTGTTCCTGAGCTGCTCCACTGCTCTTGTCAGTGGTCCCACATTTGTGCATGCAGTGGCTTTTCCCTGTTACTGGGTATGAGCAACATGCAGATGATGCTTTTAGAGGAGTTTTGCCTAATGATCATGATGAGTTCCTGGAGGCAAGAGCTAAGAGTAAAATCAGGCTATTCCATGAAGAAATATGTCAGGATGTGTATGTGCCCAATGGGTCAAAAAAAGACAAATGAGCATGGTTCCCTGGGGCATCTGCAGGAGAGGAATTCACCCTTCTTCTCAGGAATGTGTGAATTATCTGGGATGCAGCAGGTACATCGTGGACATAGCTCCCAGTTGCCAATACTCAGGGATGTGAGTGTGGTCCTTTGTCTCCAAGGTGTCCATGCTGCAGTTCCTGGGGAATGAACAGCTCAGGGAACCCTCACAGCCTGCAGCTGCCCCTTCCCTAAGCTGAATTTCATGCAGACCTCTGTGATCAGCACAGCTGCCATTAGGTTTCTGGGTGAAATTCCAGGTCTGGAGCAGAGCTTGCAAAGCCTTCACCATTTTGTCACCTGGGTAATAAAGAGAGGGAGGGGAAAAGGGAGCTCTTCCCTCCAGGGACCTGCAGCAGCAGAGGGCATTGGAGGGGCTCAGGCCAAAATCCGTGGTGATTTGGGGAGTAGGTGAGAGGGCATCCTGATCACAGCCCTGCTTTCTGAAACGTGCTTCCTCTCATTTGGTCCATCAGGTTTATAAAACTTGCAGGCAAGCTGCAAGGACCATCTGTTTTCCAGGGACTTCAGGGACGAGTGGAGCAGGGAGGAGGAGAAGGAGGCTTAAGGGGTAATTGAAGGTCTTGCAAGTGCATCTGGTTTTCTTTGAGGGAAGAGTGGGTTTAGGCAGGCTCTTTGTCTACAGCTACAGATTATAAGTGATGTGATGTATTTTAATGCATTGTGGGATGGTTGGATGACTTGGTAAGACCTGATGAAGCTCATTTCACAGACCATGCAAAGATCTGATGCTGCTGCTGCTGCTGCTGCAACACGGGTCTGTCAGAAACAAGGAGAGAGAGAATAGCCAGGGGAACAGCACAAGGCTTGGCTGGGCACCAGGGAACTTCCCTTGAGTTGGACTTTTGCCTTAAACAGGATTTTTTCTGACTTAGATTCCGTCCTTTACATGCTCCCAGGCTGAGGTGGTTAAAAGTAAGTAGAGCAAAATCAGTCTAAAAGCAGAAAAGGTGACGCAGTGCTGAATCAGAGGGGCTGTAATGGACAGAGGGAACCTAAACCCCAAAGAAATTATGACTCCAGAGGTTTTCTTTTTTCTATGTAGTCTGTTGTCTCCAAAGATGACAGAGGAGCAGAATCTCTGTTTGATGAGACTATTGCCTTAGAGGAGGTTGAGAACATATACTGCATTAATTTTCATTGCATTTTGTCTGAAGTGACTTGAAATATGTTTCTATGACCAACCAAGCTCATTCTTAACTACCATTGTGCACATCCAGCAAGAATTTATAGGCAGTGTTAGAAGTATTCATATCCTCACCTATTATTTCTGCTGAAAGCCTCTGTCCTGGAAAAAGAATTGCACTTCCTAGTGCTCACCCACAGCACTGTGAATCAGGAGCTGGGATGAGCACACATGCATCCTCTCCTGCACTGGCCATGAGGGTCTGGGAATTATTTTTATGGGAAAGAGCCACTTCTCCTATCTTGATCCCTCAGTCCACTGGAATAGATCTGCTTTGGTCCCTGTGTGGAAAGACCTGCAGAGTAGAGCAGATGCTGTGGGATGTTTCCAGGGTGAGCAGCGGTCCTGGGCAGAAGCAGCAATCCAGAACCACACACTGAATTGTGTCCCTGCCACAAACAGGCTGTGGCCATGTCAAAGGGCTCCCTGCAGACCCCCTGCATCCTGCATGTGGTGCTGAGGGCTGGGGAGCAGCCCTTGGTGGGCCTTGCAGCCCTCCTGGCATCCTGCTGGAGCGTGGGGAGAAGCTCTCAGTAGGACCTGGAGTCTCCTCTGCAGCCCAACCTTGTGCTTGTGCTGCCTGTTCTTTGTGTCCTGCAGTACCTCCCATGTCTGGGACATGAAATGGAGCTGACAAGATGATTGAAGAAGATCATGGCTAATGAAGCAAACTGGGGGTCAGCTGAGAAGGGGAGATCCAGCCTGCAAAGGGAACATCAAAGATGTGGTTCTCACCAGTGTTATTTGATTGCACTGGGCAGGGAGAGGGCAAATCTGCTCCCAAGGGAGCTGGAGCAGCTCCTCTGAAGTCTGCTCATTCCAAATTTACCTAGATGGATTCAAGAGCCAAAACTGGCCTGAAGTATCTATAAAAATTATTAAGGCTTTGGGACAGATTATGCTTTTCTTGAATATGTGGAGGGGAGGGAGCAGGAATTTCCCTCCCTTAAAAAACTTAAGTATAATATTGTGGAACAAAAAACCCCAAGAAAATGATAGAGATAACAAATAATTCTTGAGAAGCTGCCTGGCCTTTTGACTGATCTTTGGCTGTACCTGTCCTGACAGTGAAATCACAGCAGCTCTGCACTCCTCATTCCCTGCTCGCAGTGGAGACACCCTGGGGACAAAAATGGCTTTCTCTAAACCCGGGTGCTAAATAGCTGTGTTCTCTGTGTCGTGTCTGGAGGCTCCTGCATGGGGAGGTGTGGGGTGTCAGCCTGCAGCACCCACAGGTGCTGCACTGGGATGCACTTGGCTCCACAAATGCTTCAGGCAGCAGGAGCTCCATTTCTGTGTGGTGAGTTTGGAAATCCCTGAGGATAAGCTGAGCTGTAAGACAGCAAAACTGCAAGAAGGGAAGACTGCAAGAAAACATTATCTATCCACACAGGAAAGCCACAGAGGGGCCTGCACACTCTGCTTGGAGCTGGGGCACACTGTTCGATTAAAAATAGGGACTGAGTTATTTTTGCTAAGAGATTTAACATCTCCTGTACATTGCTGATTTAGTTCCTGAAGAGTAAGTAACATAACACATGCTACTCTCCTATTTCATGGTAATCCTCGCCCTTTGTTGTCAGAATACAAGCCAAAGGTGCATATTTTTCAAGGAATTGTTTAAATTACTTTCCTCATCCTGATTACTTTTCTTCACTTTTTCCTTCATCAACCATCCTTTGGGTATTAACCTTGTATTTATGCTCACATTAACCAGGGTCAGCATCAGAAAATGCTCTTGCTCTTGCTTTTGCTCAGCCACCTGGAGAAACAGAGAAGGGAGACAGTACCAGACACACACTAATTTCTAACATGTGTTTCCTGCCAGTGCTGGCCTCGGCAGCTCAACCACATAAGTCACCCCGGGAATAATTGCTGTTTGAGTACAGTCTGAACCTGAGAGAGCTCTGCCATGGAGTGAGTGTCCTGCTGAACCTCAGCAGGCTGAAGGCAAGGAGGCAGGCTTGGTACAGATGTGACTGTAATTGGTGATGTGCAAAAGATTCAGTTTGGCTTCATCTGAGCTACTCACGTAAGTTGGTTGAATAATAAAAGGAAACAGCTGTAAATTGGGATGAATATTTCTATCTGGGATAACCTCCCCCCTCTGTTTGAATATTAATAGGGAAGCCTGGCAGGATGGGTTTCTGCTGTTGACACTATTTCCAAAAGACCCAGCAGCATCAGAAATGGTTTGGGTTGCTTTTGTGGTTTTTCTGGACACATGAGGATGAGCTTGTGGACTTTTGTCTTACGCTGTGCCCTGGGGTGGGCTGGGGCTGTGTCCCTGGCTTGGAGCAGACATGACTTTTGACGCCCATGGCCTCATTCAGCTCAGATGGTGAAGGCATCTGACCCTCAGTGGCTGCACAGAGTGCCTGGGGGTTTGGTGACCTGGAAAAGAGGCTGTTAAGGAATGAGATGATTTTGTGACTATTTATTTAACTTTTGTCTGCAAGTGGATAAATGATATCTAAGAAAGCCACTTATGTCTGACACCTTCTGTGCATGTCTGTGATTTTCATTGCTGTATGGCATTACCCCAACACTTAGATAGAGTGGGATTTTTCCCAAGTGTTTTGCTTTGGCCCATCTTTTTCCCTCACTGGAGCAGATGGGAATTCTGCTGTTGATTTCAGCATGAAGAGAGTTTCAGTCTGGAAAACGCAGCAGTCTCCTGTGGCAATTGGGTCATGCATGTGATGGGAGCTGTTTTGTGCCTGCTTAGGGAAGGACTTTTTTAAGGATGGGCCCAGGTCAAACTCACTGCAAGTCCCAATGACCTCAGAGCTGAACCGGGCCAGGAGCACTGCTCACAGCTGAGACCTCATAATTTTGGAAAGGATAATGCTGTGGAAACTTTTTGCCATTTGGAAATTAAGACAGAGCAGCCCCTGATTTTTCAGTGAAGTGAGTTTCCTAATGCTTGTGTCCCTCCCTGTGCCTGCCCTCTCCTACTTCTCTTGCCCTCCTGTAACTTGTGAATCTATTGATCAATTTTATGCAAGTTGAGCAAACGATAAGAAAGCTCTGAGATACTGAAATGTTAAAAGTTTGTGAGATCTGTTTATAATGGCTGAGAAACATTACAGCACCAGCTCGAGCAGACAATACTCTAGAGGCCTCACATGTGATTAACCCTGGGAAAGACTGAAGCTCCTGCTTCACCTTTAAAATCAATCACCAGAGAAAAAGTGGAGAGATCCAGGTTTTATTAGTTTTGCTGTTCACAGACTAAATCACTGTGTTAAAGCTCATGGAGAAGTTAATATTCTCATTTCTAGCTTTCTATGGGGGCAGGGGGAAGGTGTTTAGCAATGGGAATCTGGTTTCTTCTAAAGGCTCTGCCAGATTCCTGCTCTGTAATGCCAGAACCTTTTCCTATGCCAAGCTAGGAAGCTGATGGAAGCTTTTAGATGCATCTTTTGCAGCAGCAGCAGCAACTCCCCATGCAAGTGATGCAGCTCCTGGTGAGCCCCTGCCTGCCCCCAGAGCTCTCTTCATCCCCACGGCTTCTTCTGGAAACTTACTGTGAGGACAGGGAAAACCAAGGGCTGAACTTCTGGAGCTCTCTAGGGAGAACCAGCCTTGCCAGCTTTTCTATTATGCTATTTGTTACATCATCTCTTATTTCAGTAGATGTGAAACCTAAAAGGTAAAAGGATACTGTTGGAAATGTAGTATTGGAGGGAAGCCCTTCCCCACCCAGCTCTGCTTACCAGGCCTGGGAGCAGGAGGGATCACAATTCATTTCTGTCTCTGTTTTTTCCATGCAGTAATTCCCAAAGAAGTGTCCCTTCTTTAAGCTGCCTTTCTTGCTTTTGGAATTTCACTCCTCCTTGCCTCACTGCCGGGACTATGAAACCAGTTTGTGGCTTTTGATTTTCCTAAGCTGAGTTTCAGCCAGTGCTGCTCATGGGGCTTTCCAAAGATAGCCGAGGTGTGAGTTCTGCTGCGGCTCCATCCCAGCTGCCAGAACACCATTCCTTCCCCTGTCACTCCCTTTTCCTGGAGCTGGGTGTTTGGAGGACTGAAGCAACGAGAGACGTAGATTGGGAGGAGACCTCAAGCCCATCAGCTGTGTTCACATTTTCCATCAGCTTGCTGGGCTTGCCCAGCCACCCTGGCTCCCAGAACAGCTTTTTCTCCCCCCATTTCAATAAGCTGGGAGCTGCAGCTATTTCCTTTTGCTTTGTTAGAATTCTTGTATGTGCTAGGTGCCTCACAGATGTGTAACGATCCTTAAAGGCCAATTCTTGTGCTGTTGCCTTCACCAGATCTCCAGATCTTTTTGCTTTCCAAGAAGGGTTGACATCACTGCTTTGGTTCTCAGTGGGGAAGCTGAGGCACAGAGCAGGTCTGTGTTCAAAAAACATGCAGATGTAGCACCTAGGGACATGGTTTAGTGGTGGGCTTGGGAGTGCTGATTAAAGGCTGGACTCCATGATCTCAGAGGTCTCTTCCAAGTGAAATGATTTTGTGATTCTAGGCAGAGGCTGACCTGGGAAGGGTAGCATGGTCTCCTGCATGCTGATGGCAAGCATCTCTCAAGCCACACTGCCTGGAGTGTATGAATGTTCCCTGCTGGAATTCACAAGCCTCCTCTGTGTGGGGACATGGAGCTGGCAAGGCTGGCTCTTGATTCACCTTGTGCCCAGGGCTTCCTGCTCCCTGAAATCCTCAGCCACCTTTTCAATGCTGTCTGTCAGTTATTCTTTGTGGGCCACCAAGCAGGGGTTTCTCAAGTTGGGTCAATTCTTAATTAACAAGGTTTAACAGGACCTGGGGTGTCAGCCAGAAATAAGGCTTTGCTTTAGCAGTGGCAGGTGCCCCGTCCATGACTGCAGTGACAGGGACACACAGAACTGGCACAGGCTGGGGACGGGGGTGGGAGGCTGGGCAAAGGCAGCAAAATATGGCCAAACTCCTTCTCTTCTCACCTGCAGGACTATTAAGGTATACAGCCAGAGCCCAGGTTGGCTGCTCACTGACCAGGGAAGGGCTCATACCACCACACAGCTGCACATTCCTCTCATGGGGTTAAGTCAAGATTTTTAAGCCCTCATTTCAGGCCATACTCAAACCTACAGTTATTCTTCTATATTTCAGCCACTGTATGTGATATGGAAACATTTTTTATCACTTCCACGGTGCTCTGGTTCTGCATGAATCCCCAGTGCTTCAGCTGAGCCTACTTCTGAGGAAAACGTCACCCAGTCCAGGCTGCCCCTGGGGCTGTGCTGGCTCCTGGGGCAGCCCGGCGCTGTGTGTCTCCAGCTCACCAACACTGGGGTTTTATTCCATTTGCATTCCTCCTCTGACTCAGCCTTTAAAAATCTTCCTTGCTACTGCACTGTGAATGGGTGAGATGATTGCATTTTACCCTAGTTCTCTTTTCATGTTGCAGCTTGTTTTCATAACCAAATAAAATATCTGCTGACATGAGCATCTTCTTCTCAGTGATACCCACGTTCCTTTCTCTGGGTGTGGACATGTATCTTTGTTGTCCTGGCTTTTGTCTCACCTCCTCAGGCTGACCCCAGTAATGAGGAGTTAATTATTCCCAGAGGCAAAATGTGAAGTCAAAAGCTGCTGCTCCCCCAGGTGTGCCATGGCCATTTCTGTCACCACACAGCCACCATGGGGCAATGCCAGCGGGCAGATCTGTGCTGGTGCTTCTGGGGCTGCTGTCATCTGGCTTTCCTAAAAGAAATATATATGTGTGTGTGTGTGTGTCTGTGTGTCTGTGTGTGTCTGTGTGTCTGTGTGTATAGGTGTATTTATTTATATTGCTCAGTGTTTGCCCAGGAACAAGGAGACTTCCACTGCTGGAAATTCAGCTCACGCATTCCCCACTGCAGCAATCCAGCGCTGGTCACAGAAGAGCTGGGAGAGGAATGCTTCTTGCTAAAAATAAACACAGGAAGGCTGGCTATCGAGACCTTTTTCTGCCTCGCATCACCAGCTTAAAAGGCTGCAGCTCAAATGATCCCTTCCGCCAGGTGCTGGCAGCTGAGGGATGCTGCTCTCCGGCCCAGGTCGCTGCTGCGGTGCCAGCCCCTGCCATCCCTTTTTCTTTGGTGGTCCCTGACATCGGCGGTGGATTTAAACGGCACTCCCAGCGCTGCTGCCGGATTCCTTGGGGGAATGGAGCCACCAGAGTGTGTGCCTGTGCTTTGTGCTGCGCTGCAGCCCCCGAGATCAGGAGTGCTGAAGTGATGACACAAAACTGGCAGGCGAAACCTCCTCACTCCGCTCTGAGCAGTGAGGATCTGTGCTGTCTTTCTGCACAGCCCGGGGATTTCCGTTTCATTTTTCACTGTAACTACCTTCTATGGTCCATAAACTATATTGTTTTCATTTAATTCTGGGAACATAATGAATTTCTGTGGGCTTGTTTGCTGTTCAATGTAATATCTTTGCTAGATGTGAGGTTTATTCCACAAGCTAGTTATAAATTCGTTCAGACTGGCAATTGTTTCATCTTGGGAGCAATCAATAAAAAGAAACATGAGAGAGATTTTAGACCCTTCACATCCACTGAAATTCAGGGATGTAAATCTGTCGTCTGACTTTTTTTTTTCCCCTGAGTGCTGAGTAATGTTGGAAAAATGTTAAACCTTGTACTAATACCTCAGTGTGCCTATGGAATGGCCAGAGTGTGAAATTCTCCCTTCTTTATCCCCAAGAGTCTTCAGCATAAAAAAGCTCACTGGGTGTTGTGCAGAGGCAATGAAAAGCTGCCAAAAATGGAGGGTGTAACAGTGTCGGGGTCTGTTCCTTGGACAACCATCCTTCATGTCATGCCCTTTCCTCAGCTCGCTCTACTCCACCTTATCACACTATCAAGTGGATAATATCTATTTTTTCCTCAGTTTCCTGACAATTTAGGATAAAAGCTAACCTCCCTGGAGCTAATCTGCAGCTGTGCCTCCTAGCAGAAATACCCAGACTAAAGCTAACATCTGGCTATCAGCAAATAGATTTAGAACAGCAGATATATATTTAATTTTCTAGATTTATCCCCTTTATTTTTTTGCCAATAGCGAGAACCTGAGGAGCTGCTGATGACTCTTTTGAAAAGCTTGCCAAAAAAATGCCTAATTTCTCTTCTCACTTGTGCAGGCCAGTTGCAGATTGCTGGTGGTGTCAGTCTGGCATAAATAAAAGCAAAATCAGTCACAGGCTCCCGAGGTCACCAAGAGCCACCCGGGAGACTCCCCGGCATCCTGGTGTTTTTAGACTCAACCTGGGGATGCTGCTTTTGCCATCAGGTGCTGCTCAAGAGGAAATAAAATTACGGTAATCCAGCCCACTTCTCTTCTGGCCGCGCCTGTCATTGGTTTTTCTCCTCAGGATTATTTCCAAAGCAGTTCACAGCCCTTTTAGCCATGCAAACGTGCCTTGGGTGCCAGTGGGCTGGGCTAGTGCTCGGGTACAACCACCTGGAGGGACACAGGAGCTCAGGGCAGGAGCCTGGAGCTGGGGGGCAGCAGAAGCAGCCCCCCAAATTCCCTGCAGATTTGCAGCGCTGCCTCCTTGTAGCCTCTCCTTGCTGCCATGGGATCCACTGTGGTGCTGAGAGCTCCATTTTTCTTGTTGCATTCACACAGAGATGCTAATGAATCAGAATTGCATTAAGCCTGGGCTGAATTTTATTTTATTTGAAGGCCAGACCACAGAAAGCTTTTTTTATTCCCTGGAGGTTGTTTTGCTCTGGATTTGAGAAAAGCATGGAACATGAAACAGCAACAACAGCTTGAGAAACCCCTGTTCCCACTGTCTTGAGATGTTGTGATGACTGTTTGAGTGCTCTTCATCCATTCCAGTGCAGACTGAACTAAACCCACATGGACCATTATTGATGCAGACCATTAAGTGGGTGACAAATTAATTTACAAGAGCAAATTCTACATCTAGTGTATTGCCTGCCCTGAAATGCTTTAATAATAAGCCAGATCTTACCACTGAATTCAGGGATAATTTAGGACCTGCTGCCATTAATTAAAAGTAGAGAAGTCTTTTACCAGCAGATGAATGAATTTGTATTGATTTTGTATGTTTTTGCTGCCTCTCAGCTCACTTTCAACCTCCCATCCCTAAGGTGTAGTGATGGAGCAGCAATCTAAAATCACAAGCACCAGGTAAAATGTGGACACTCAGGGTTCAGTGTCTCTAAAATTTCCCAGCTTTGTGTGGACAGCCTTAGGGGGCTTAGCTGAAATACAAAAAGAAAGGCCAGAGATATTAAACCCCAACATTTAATATTGGTCTTCCTCCTCCTCCTCAAGACCTCTCCCCTCCATGCTCACTCCTTCAGTGAGGTGCTGGCTGGGCTGAGGCAGGACAAGGCCCAGAGTGCTCCTAGTGCTGAGCTCTGAGAGGGTGGAACAGGTACCAGGGGAGGGTGAACTGGGAGCTTCAGGCACAGGATTTAATTCTCTTTGCCTGCAGTGTGCTCTGCTCCCCTGCTGGAATGAGCCATGCCAGTGAGGCCAGGCTGCTCCTGTGTGTACAAACACAAGGATTTACACCTCTTGTCTGCAGAGCTGTGGAGCAGGCAGCCCCACTGAATGGAGGTCCAGGATAACTGGGAGTGAGCCTGGGTGTGAGCACAGATGTGGAATTTAATAATTTTTTTTCTTTTTGTTTGAAGAATTTGCAATCTCAAGGGGGAGGGAAAAACTGACAAGAGGATCCTGATTTTATTTCTGTTGAGATGCCCCAGCACACAAGCTGTCACAGAAACTCGGAGGAGCATGAAGCAGAGCTGGCTGCTGGGCTGCATCCCAACATCATCCCTGTGGTCCAAGGGGCTCCTGCTGGGGACCTGTCCTGCTGTGAATGGGCAGGTGAGGGGCTGCAGCTCCACTCATCCCACCCAGCTGGTGAAAAGGAGCCTCAGAGCTGCACACCCTCCCTCGGTGCTGCTCCTGCTGGAGAGGTGACAGATTTGCTGGTGTGCTTAAAAATCCCTGATTCACCAGGGGCAATGTGCCAGGTCCACACAGGAGAATTTGTTCCATAGTGATTTGTGCTCAAATTGAAATCATCAAATACACAAACTTGTTCCTTATGGTTAATCCAAAGAACCCAAAAAGCTGTAAGGAAGCACATTTGGAGGACAATTCAAACCCACCTCTGTGCTCAGCTCTGGCTGTGCTGGCTTACCCTGCTCCATCTGCCAAAAAGGGTTAGAAATGCAGTGTGGATCCCAGGGCTTTGTTCTTCCCAGAAGTCGAGGAAAGTCCATGAAATAGGTGTTCACCTGGTGTTTTTCTGCTTCCATTTCCAGATCTGTTCAAGACACACAGGAGGGAAGGTACATGACAAAATCACTGTGGTAACAGACATGAGGCTGGTTCAGTTGGATGTTTCAGTGGAAATTTGGACTTGAATCCTTGTTTCCCAGTCTGATGTAAGCTTGTCTTCTGGCTGAGTTTTCTTCAGCATTTGCAGCCTTTTTTCTTTGTTATATTTATTATTATTATTATTATTTATTTGTGGCCTGTTTTGAGGGGGATTCTTTGTAACCTGAAATCCAAATCCCAGCCTTCTGCTCTGTGAAGAGGCTCACAATTTGCAGTCCAGGGGAGCTGCTGCTCTGCATCACATCTCCTGCCTGGGGCCACCCACAGGCTGCTCCTCTACGAGCATTTAGGAAGAGTTTACTCACGGAAAAAGTTCTCCCTACTGGTAATAGTTAGAGCTCAATTAATGCCCAGAAGTGCAACGATGGGCACTTTGCCTTGCTATGCCAATGATGAGCTCTATCCTATCCTGTCCCACATACCAGGGTCATGTCTGGCCCTACTGACATCACGGCAAAATCCTCATTCCCTGGGTGTATTTTATCCCCACTTTCATTTCTCACTATTTCCCATCCACTACATTAATTTATTAATCTTCTTTATTCCCACTTCTCTTCTGCTCCCCAGTATGTTTGTTTAATGCATTGATGCTCCTGATCTGGTTGTGGAAATGACTCTTCTGTTTATAGCAGGTCCACAGTAAATCAAACCTCCAGGTGAGGATGTGGAAGCTTCATATGGGAGCAGGGAATTCAGGTCCTTTCTCCCTCTCAGCATCTGCCTCATTTATATCTCCAAATCTGTGATCTTGCCTTGAAAAAATCCATGATGACTCATGGTCTCTCCTGGATCTACTGTCAATAACACAGTTAGTTATAATCAGTTAATTAACTGTAAATTTTAATTAGTTAAAACTCAGTCCTCAGTGATTTTGCTGTTGCAGGAGAATGCCAAATAATAACTATGCTTTTCAATATATCCTTATTTTATTTTTCTTGGGGAACATACAAAAGTTATGTGTAAATATTTCTTTCTCCAGCAAGCTCACTTTATTATCCCTTTTCCTTTAGCTTTCATTAAAAACTGCTCCCACCCCTTCTTTAGTTTGAACATATAAATAAATAATGCTTGATTCAAACAACCTCAGCCATAAAAATCTGCTTGAAAAGAAACTCAGGCAACTACCACATCTGGAATAATAGTCAACATATTTTAGAAAGAGACTTCATTTTTCTCACACAGGATACTAAATCATGATGGCTGCATGTGCCAGAAATAACACAGTGGGATATGACTATGGGAGGACGTGAACCTATAATGAGGTTCAATAAAGTACTAATCTTATAGGGTAATGCAATCTGGTTTGCTTTTGGTTAAAGAAAAGCCTGTGTGAGTGTGTGTGTGTGTTCACACACACTGGTGTGCCCACAGCACTGCTGCCTCCACACCTTGCAGACTAGGGCCATGCATGGGGATGGGCACTGCAGCCCCAAGCTTGCTGGGAGGTTGGTGTTAGGGTTTCAGGGAGCCACAGAGCCTGGAGCTCCAGGGGCAATGGAGCTGGAAAAGGCATTGCAAGGGCATAGTGGCAGGGCCTCAGCACTGCTGACACCACCCTGTGTTAATGGGGGCCATCTCTGGAGATGGGGATCTCAGCAGTAGCACAAGATGCCAGGAGGGTCAGGGTTGGGGTTGAGAGAGTCAAAGAGCCTACAGCTCCAGGAACACTGGGGCTGGAAAAGGTGTCCCAAGGCGATCCCAGCAAGGCCCCAACATTGCTGTTCCTACACCTGTCTGATCTGCACCAGCCATGGTGTTGGGGATCTGAGCCCCAACATCAAGCTGCCATTAGGCTTAGGGTTAGGTTTGAGAGTGTTTAATTCAGATTCTGGTGTCTTCTTTCAAACTCTTTTCACTGTTTTGCAATGCAAATGAATATTTCCAAGCTCATTAGCTCTTTCCCAAATTAGCCTCATTCCAAGAAGGATGATGGATTCCACCTGCCCTATCATTTCAGTGGAAAGAAATCCAGTGGGACAATGTACTGTTATGAGAGAGGAAGAGCTTTTCTATCTACTGAGCATCTCCAGAAGTGCTGAGTAGTTCAGCATGTTTTCTTCAGGTTTGTTATTATCCCTTTTCCTCCAGTTCATCTCCAGTTAGAAGAGGATCCTCTAATTACAAGACTGGATTTTAAAACAATCCCTGATCTTGGGGAGGTAAAAGATGAGTCTCTTTTTACACCTTGGACATGGGACATAGATGAAGATGACAACAGGGATGAGAAATATGGGGAAAAAATAACCAAAGAACAACTCTGAATTACAGAAAATTCTTTCTAATGCCATAGCCTGAAGTTGCTAAAAGAAAATAGAAAAATTCATATTCCTTTAGATGTTTTTTGTCTCTGTAGAGGAGGAAAACTGGCAGAAGTGGTTGTGTGCCCACTAAGAGAAAACAGGGTATTTCCTGTTTTTTCTGGAAATCCATTTTCCTAGTAATATCCTCCACCAGCTTCATCTCCACCATCCAAGGTCCAGATGTGCAGTGGGCAGCATCTCTGGCATGGAAGGATGGTGCCAAGGTGGTTGCACACAAACCCAGGATGGAGGATCCCACCTTCTTCTTCCTCCCCTTCCCTTGCAGCTCTCACCATCCCAGTGGAGGAGGCGCTTTGCTTCTTTGCTTCCAGCTGAAGTGAAAACAGTAAAATAGATTGGCCAGGGTGTCTTGGGTTGTGGAACCAAAAAAATGAGTATTCTATTTCATCTGTTGAAAGCAGTTGAGATGTTTTTTCTTTATCTCTTGTAACTCCAGGGGGGAGGGGGGCAGATGCCTTCTGATAATGGGCCAGTCGTTAAAGCCAGCTGGGGCAGGGTTTCTTATCTCTGTCACCACCCATCCATCCTCTGGGGGATATCTGCTGATAATGGGCCATGGAGGCTCACCAATGACATCACACATTACATCATCGGGGATATCTGCTGATAATGGGCCATGAAGGCTCACCAGTGACATCACACATTACATCACCCCATTGGGAGATGCTCCTCCCATGGTGGGGAGAGCCAATTGTTCCTACCTGGATAAAAACTGAGACTCAGGATCTCCAGGCATCCAGGTTTTTTCCACTGGAGGAAGACCAGACCCATCTCTCTGCCACTGGACTTTGTACAGGATCATCTCTGCTCCACAGAACCACATCTGTTACTCCAGGAGGATTTATTTGGACTGCTTCCAACACCCTGACCAACAGGGTGTCAGGTCATATCCCTGACCCTGTCAGGGTTTTACCAGGACTTTTGTTTGCTTGCTTGCTTGTTTTTTTGTACTACTACATTTGTGTTCTTTTTTATATTCCTAGTAAAGAACTGTTACTCCTATTCCCATATCTTTGCCTGAAAGCCCCTAATTGCAAAATTATAATAATTTGCAGGGAAGGGGATTTACATTCTCTGTTCCAAGGGAAGCTCTAGATTTCCCTGGCAGACAACTGTCTTTCAAAACCAAGACACAGAGGCCCAAATTTCTGGAGCCACATTTAATGCATTATTATGGGGTTATAATTGGGACATTTATAGTATAATTGTTATAATTTATAATGGGACTATAACCCTAACCCAAACCCCTAACCATAACACTAACCCTAACTGTAACCCTAACGCTAACCCTGACCCCCTAACCCAAAAGCTAACCCTAATCCCCTAACCATAACCTGAAACCCTTACCCTAACCCCCTAACCCTTACTGTAACCATAAACCTAATCCTAGCTCTAACACTTACCCCAACCCTAATCTTAACCCTAACCCCCTAACGCTTACCCTAACCTAGAAAATCCTAACCAAGAAAAGCATGACACATGGATTCTTTGGCTTGGGGAATGCTGTCCCGGGTGGCTTTTATCAAACATAACTCAACCTTTCCCCAGACATCCTGATTGCCAATACAGTACCAGCCCCTCTGAGCACACAATTTACTATGTTGTAAATAAATCTAACTTCAACCGATAGATTTTTTGCCATGTAATCAGTCTGCTTTCATAAAAATTCCCTACTCTTGGCATTCATTCACATGTGCCTTACAAATGTGCACACTCTGTTGAATCAGATGTGTGGGAAATATATATTTTTTCCATATGGATCACAATATGCCATAAAAGGTTTTCCCCTACCCCCCTCTCCCCTCCTCGCAGTCTCTTGAGGGCATATATCATAACAATTGAAATCTGATGAGAAAATGAAAAAACACTTGGTGTTCATATCTTCCAAGTAGTTTTCCAGAGTCCTGCTGCTGACAGGGACATAAACCATCGTCAGCATTCAAACAATGTTGTTGCCTGAATATACAAAACAAAGCACAACTTGTTTCTTGCTACTGGAAAGAGAAAAGTACTGTGGCCAAAAAAAAAATGCCTTCAAATTGTCAGTCAGGCTATATTTAGCTGGAGAAGTTTAGCTGGAGAAGTTATGCCTGCTAGAAGGTATATTAGCCAAAAAAAGGATGCAGCCCACTGCTGGCATCTACCTGGCATGAGGAAGGAAAGCTGGAACATTCTGGTGCTTTTCTGCCCCGGATGATGTCCAAGCTGGTGCTCACCCAAATCAGCACCACTCTACCTTGGGTGGATTTCCAGACATGCTGGGGCACGGGCAGCATCCCGTGGGATAAAGCAGGGGCAGGACCCCTGCTGGCAGCTGCAAAGGGCACACAAGGTGCTCGGTCTGCCTCCTGCTGTCGGATTCTCTCTGAACCCTGGTACCGAGGAGAAGGGGTCAGAGCAGCCAGCAGGACCCTTCAGATTCATCAAACCTCCAAGGTGACAGTGCTGAAGTCTTCCTGCAAGATTCTCCTAGCACTGATCTGGTCTAACCTGTCGTCTTGCCAAAATGAAACTAATAAACTCAAAGGAAATAAACCAGTAAGAAGTCTTTCACTAAGATGTCACTTTTTAAAAAATGTTATCTTTGTAATTGAAATATCTGAAAATGGCAAACTGTCTCTGGATAGCTCTGCAGACAAAAAAAATAGGTGATAACTGTTATGAAAACACCATTCAAATCATTCACTTCCTGCCCCAAATTTTGAAGTTATGCTATGAATCAAACCCCAAAATACCTTGAATATATCCATCAGGTTACTGTGTTTGAGGATTACTTTCCCAGAAACTACAGTCTGATCCAGGACATGCCATCAGCTGGAAAAAGAGGATAAAACCTGGCATTGATTTATAGTTTGTGAGTGACAGCAGTGTGCTCTGTGCAGCACCTCTGCTTTCCATCTAAACAAGCACGTTTAGCATCCCTTGCTCCTGAATCTGTCTCCTCAGCAAACACAGGGACACTGACTGGTTCAGGGTCTTGTTCTGATTTGGACAAAATC
The DNA here is from genome assembly GCA_910950805.1 of Acrocephalus scirpaceus scirpaceus. Lineage (NCBI taxonomy): Eukaryota > Metazoa > Chordata > Aves > Passeriformes > Sylviidae > Acrocephalus > Acrocephalus scirpaceus. The sequence continues at coordinate 9,337,448 of OU383785.1, forward strand.
AGCCTCAGGGCTGCAAATAAAACTCGTGTCTCCTGATCCCATCCTGCTAACTGGCTGCATGTCTCTGACAGGGTGCAGGGGGCTGTGCAGCAGAAAAGAAGAAAATCAGTCTCTTTCCAGCAACCCACATGTACCCCATGGCATCTCCTCTCCCCACTGAGACACCTGCATCACCTCAGGGTGGCTCTGGAGAAGGAGCAGGGTTTCTGCACGAGCAGGAGGATAAGGTGACTTTCCCACGCCGCAGCAACTACTCCCAGCTTTCTGGCTCCATCTTCTGGAAGTGAGACAAAACAGAGATTTCTCAAAGCCTGAGCTTGAATAATGAGTTTATAACAATGCCGTGCACATGTGGGCCCTGCAATATGTCTGGCACAAATAAATCCCTTTCATAATGTGTGACACTTGTAATTAATCTCTGTAAAACACCTCTGCAAGAACAAGAAAGAATGAAAGGAAGACATGGCAGTGTTTCAGTGGAACCCAAGGTGCAGGTGATGAAGCATTTCAGGGCTAAACCATGCAAGTTTGCTATGGTTTTTGGGGATGTATCTGACAATAAAGCCAACAGAGAAACAGCATTTTCTGTTTCATTTTTAAGTCATTCCCCAACTGGTATGGGATGACAAGAGATCCAAAGCATAAAAGCACTGTGGTCACTCAGTAGCTTTCAGTTAGGAAAAAAAAAAAGAAGATAAATAGCTAAAAGTGACCTCAGCATGCACAGGATGGGGCACCCCAAGTGCACACATCATCAGCCCAGGTGATGACATTTCCCCACCCAGTGTTGGGATGCTCCCTGAGGGATACAGAATATTTCCATTTAAGATGCAGTAGATTTTCCACAGCCTTATGCTCAGTGTCTGCCAAACAGACTCCCTCTCCACTAGCTGCATTTTGGTTTATGCTGCCAAATTCAGGTTCCTGTGCTTGGGCTCCCTTTGCTGTGGGTGCTGCTGCTGTGGTTGTGCCTGGCAGACACTTGCCCAGAATGCTGCAGGTCTGGAGTACACAGCCAGTCAAGCACAGGCCCCAGGAGCACAGGTCTAGAAGTTTCATGTTGCTCTTTTGTTCTGGGGGTGTATTTTGCCTGCAAACTCTAAGCCCTGCAGATTCTCCCAGAAGTACTAATTAATTTCCTGTAACTACTGTAATTGCACAAGAGCATCTTTGCCCCTCCCAGAGCTGCACTGCCATACCCAACCTTCCTCAGCAAAAAGGAGTTTTTGTAGAATCATAGAATGCTTCAGGTTGGACACGACCTTAAAGATTATCTTGTTCCAACCCCCTGCCATGGGCAGGGACACCTTCCACTATCCCAGGTGGCTCCAAGCCCCATCCAAACTGGCCTTGAGCACTTCCAGGGATGGGGCAGCCACAACTTCTCTGGGCAATCTGTGCCAGGGCCTCAGCACCCTCACAGGAAAGAATTTCCTTCTAATGTCCAATCTAAACCTACTCTCTTTCTGTTTAAAGCCATTCCCCCTTGTCCTATCACTATCTCCCTGTGTAAAAAGTCATTCTCCATAGCTTTGTTCAGCTCCCTTTAGGCCCTGGAAGGCTCTAAGTCTCCCTGGCACTTTCTGTTCTCCAGGTGAACACCCCCAGCTCTCTCAGTCTGTGTCCAGAGCAGAGGGGCTCCAGCCCTCGGAGCATCTCCTCTGGACCTGCCCCACGTCCTTCTCGTCCTGGGTGCCGCACTCGGAACTTTTATTTCTCTTCACGGACAGCACTCCTTTCTCCTGCGGGCTCCAGTTTAGCTTTGTGCCAGACGGTGGTGCTCGATCCAAGCGCTGCCTCCCCGCTCCCGCTGCGGCGCTCCCGGGCTGCGCCTCGGGCCGGGGCCGGCGGGACCGCGGGGATGCGCCCGTTCCGCCTTCGGCAGCACGAACACCTGCCCGGGATGAGCCACGTGGGGAATATTCCACCTAAACTCACCCTGAACGGAGATCTCCGAGATCGGCCTGTAAAGCGTTTCTAAAGTTTTTGTTCAACTTTCTACAGGTTACTTGTGATCTACATCATACTTATCGATTTTAAGGATATATTAGGTATTAAATATGTTTAGGATTATTGTTTCAGGTTTGTAAACTCTTACGTAGTTAAAAAAATAAATAACACAGAATCACAGAATGGTTTGGGTTGGGAGGGAACTTAAAGCTCACCTCACTCCAACCCACCTGTTGTGGGCAGGGACACTTGTCACTAGACCAGGTTGCTCAAAGCCCCATCCTACTTCTGCAGGATCAAAGTCTTGAGCAAACCAGGATAAATTGGAATGCAGAAACTATTTCTCAAATTTCTGCTGAGAGAAAGATGGGCAGAGGGTCTGACATTTGGGGCCAGCAGCCCTTTATTTTACCCTTACCAGTGGTATTCCAGTGTCTGCAAGGACATCCCCATCATATTTCAGCACAGGCAAAAGCTTCCTTATGGTCATGCATCCTCATTATACCCATCAGTGTAATTAAGTAGATTAGTAATGTTTATCCTATTTAAAAAGCAATTTTTTTTCAATGGAAAGATTGATGCCCCGAGGAAGCAGCAAAAGACTTCCATAGCTACACTGCTTTTGCTTTAACTTGACATCAATCCTGAGCCACCAGGGCAGAGTGAAGCACATGAGCATTTATGCTCACTGGAGAAGCTGCAGAATTTAATTCTGAAATTCCCAGAGATACACCACAAATGTGCACCATGAATTCCCAACTGTTTCAAAAGGCTGAGGATATCTAATCCTGCAGGCATTTTGTGCGTCTCACCTCCTTTCCCTACTTCATTGCCTCTCCACAAATAAATCTGTGCTTCTGATGTGCAGGTTATGATTTTTAAATGCTTATTTTGGCAGTGTGGGGTGGTGGGACGTTCCAGCTTTGCCTGGAGGCCGGAGAGGGACTCTCTCCTTGGAGATAGCCATAAACGTGAGAGATTTGGCCAAGAACTTCCTGGTAGAAATCGCTATTCTCTGAAGCAGAACTCTTTAAGGAAAAAGCCAGGAAGCCAATTTGGACATCTGTATGGTTTTTGACTGAGATAATTGTAACCACGGGATAGTGACCTGAGCAAACAGCAAAGCAAACCACAGATGATCTGATTAGTTTTCTGCCGTGGACATTTTATCTGTATGTTCAACACAGAATGAAAGACCATTCTTCAAAGCCCTCAGTGTCTTTGGGGAAATCTTCTGTCATTAGTCCCCATGGTGATGTCAGTCAAGCCCTACCCCAGCTCCCGGGCAGAGAAATCCATACCTTGTCCCAGCCAGCCTCCTGCACAGGCCAGGGTGAGTGGCTTTCTGCAGGATGCTTGCAGCAGATATGATTATACTGCTGAGCAGCATTTGCTTGCTGCTGGAAGGCACTTTGAAAGCTTCCCTGTCTCTTTCCTTGCTCAGGGATAGATAGGAGAGCTTCCTTCTTCTTCTAATGGCATACCTAAGCAGATTTGGGAGTCTCATAGTCTTGGAGGGACATAACTTTTTGCTATTAAAATGCAAATAAATTTAAACATTTATTTTGGTCATTATGAATAATAAAGTGAGGAGATAAAATATGAATACTGCTTTTTTATATGTCTTTTCAGGACTTAGAAATATGAGTTTGATTATAGAAGAAAGTTTTTAGTGTCTACATGGCAATGTAACCTGACCCAATGGGATGTGGTCGGACTCCAAAAAGGTTTTTATGTCCCATGGATACAGAGATTGAATGTTATGTTCTTCCAGCTCATCATGGGATGGTAATGACTCCATTAAGCATTTAGTAAATTTAAATAGCTTTCTAAATTTCCATCAATCCTTTGGCCAAGTGATATATTTTATATTTAACACAGGCAGCAGTTGCAACATTTAAATGCAGGATCTGAAAATGCTGTGGGATTCTTTTGCTCCCCTGCCCTGCTTTTAATCTGCAAACTGTCAATGATGGACAAGAGAGAGGGAAAAGACTGGGTTTTATGGGCTGGCAGTCACAGACTACCTGGTATTCCTGGAGAATTGGCAGGTCCTCCCCTAAAGAGCCTTGCTCTCCCTTGAAGGTCATTATTTTGCTCTTTATCACCTTTTCCCTTCTAGTTTGCCTTCGGAGGCAGTTATAACTAAATATTCAGGTTAGTGCATTTACCATCTTATTGTACAATATTGGCCTCAAGACAGCAGGTAATTTCCAGCAATTTTCCACTTTAACTTTGCTCCCTTCATGTCCTCCATTGTGAACCACAGCTTTGGTCACCTGTTTTTCCTATCCTAGGAAAAAATTGTGTGAGAAATAAATTATAGGCTCAAATTTCAGTGCCTTGAGAAGTCATTTGGTTCCGACTCGTCTCCAAAAACATGAGCCCATCTCCTTTGTGTGTGAGGGCAGGCTGGAGTTTGGTGTGGCCCCGGGAAGATCCCATTCTGACGGGCGCCATGACAATAAACATGTTAATTAAATTAATTAATTTAAAGGGGCAAAGGTTCAGTGGGCGGGTGGTGCTTTTGTATTTCCAAACCAGTTAACTCAGCTCAAATTCAAAGCTGACCAAGACAGATCTGCTTTGACTGGCAAACCCCAGCGCTCTGCGGAGCCGCAGCCACGCTCTTTGTACGAGCCCGGCCCCTGCCAAGCCTCTGTGGCTGGGATGAGGCATGGCCTTAGGTTAGCAGAAATGCAATAAGATATCAAATTAGTTGGGGCTCTGTGTCCTTTTTGAAATCACTGGGAGACTTGTGATGCGCCAGGGCGCAGAGTGCTATTCTTCCTATCTCTTAGCACCATTGTGCTGGGGTGAACAAAGCCAAGAGGTGTAATTTAAAGGTGCTGTGACCTCCCATGAGCAGCTCTCCCCATTGTGAGGCCGGTTTTGTTTTCTGTATGTGTTTTTTTTTCTCCACTGAGATCTCCTGATCATAAATATGCATGAATAAAAGAGCCAGGGGAGAGGAGGGGAGGGGGAAGGGGGCTCATAACCAGCTTGGATAAAGTCCTTTTCTAAATTTTCCACTCTCGGCTTCCTGATGTCGAATGAAATAAGGGACCACACCGCCGGATTAGCTCAGCCGGAGTTCCTATTTCCAATTGTAAAAGCAGAACCCTGGCATCATAACAATCATTATAATTATCACTTGCAGAGGGGTCTTATCATATAACAGCTTCTTTTTATTCGGGATGGAGTGGGACCAAAGGGGGCTGGGGGAGATAATTCCAACCACAGGGGTTTGCGTCTTCATTCATCACTTTCCAAACAAGCCAGTGGAAAATTGAGGTCCCCGAGCAATTTACAGATTACAGCTCTCTCCTGGTACAGGGACATGTGTGCACACACACACGCCCGCTCCACGCATCTGACCAGGTACGCTGTGGGTGACCATCAGGAGGAAGGATAAAAAACTCCCCCCGCCCTGCTTTTCTGCTCCAAACTCAGGCAGAAACGGACGTAACCTTCCCTTTTAAGCCTAGCAACTCCAGCCTGGCCGCACAGCTCCTCCTGGATTAATCTTTCTTTTTTTTGGCTCAGTGAATTGTGGTCAAGGCCATTGTAACGTGAGTGCTGCCGGGGCGCGGATTGGCTGGAGGAGGCTCAGAGAGGCCCCTTTTCACAGGGGACTAATTGCTTTAGACCACCAGTATTTGGGAGCTACAGATGTCTTCCTTAATTTGCCTAGAGAGCACAATCGGCCCCATCTGTTGCATTTTTTTCCCCCCTCTGTCTCTCAAGTCGCCTTCTTCCCCCTGTCTGCAAAGGCCTAAATTGAAAACTCATCAAAAAGTAATACAAGAGCAGTTTGGCTGGGAAGCTGCTGCCGTGGGGCTTTGCCTTTAATAAAGGCCCCCCTGCTACTTTTACACATGGGTTGGGGAGCAGAGAAAGGAGGAGGAGGAAAGCAGAAACAACCTAGAAGGAGGAAAAAAAAAAAAGCTAAAAACTAACAGCCAGATGGGATATTTGGAGGCTGGATAATTTGATGTGTCATGGCTGGAGGAGAACAAGGGGCAGCCCCTTGTTTTCTATGTGTACACACAACAAAATAGATGACTTCTAGAGATGGGAAGGAAGAGGAGCCGGGGGCTGGCCGGGGGATCTGCACATCCCCGTGTCGCTGGCGTGGGGCAGCGGTCAGTGCCCTGCGGTCCAAGACTTTCCCAGTGCACACCTCCAGGAGCAGAGGGAGGTGGGGATAGGTCAGAAGGGAAGGGGGAAGAGGAGTGATGAGCCTTTGCCCTCCTGCAGAAGCCTTTGCCCTTCTGCAGAGACAGAAAGTTGTCTTTGGTCTGGAGTTGTCTTGGAGCATTTGTAGGCTGTGGACTGGGGATGCTGCTCCGTACCTACCCAAACCCAGGAAATCAGAAGAGGGTGTTGTTTTCTTCTTGCTTGGTCAGTGCTTCATCTCAAACTCAGCTCTGGGCAGAGAGAGAGGACAAGCCTAAAAATCATTTAAAATATTAATTGAAAAGGTTGTGGGGGAAAATATATCTCATCTTTCTTCAAAATTCCCATCTTGGCCAGCTCAGGACGCACAGCTTATGAGAGCATCATAAACCCCCACACTGCTTAAGGCAAGTAGAAATGGTGTTTCCTTCTGGCAAATTTGGAGCTGGTGCTCTGTGGGGACATGGTGAAGTCACCAGCCAGCCCTGACCTGGTGTGTGCTTGGTCCCTGCCCCTGCAAAAAGCAGTGGATTTGCTCACAGCCTGTCTGGGGGAGAATAAATGTTACCTCATCAGTGACATGAGTCAGGTGGGAATTTAAATCTCCTAGTCCCAGCCTGATGGTAGCCACAGGGACACCTGAAAACAACTGCCTAGGCTTGAAGGAACAGCCCATTTCAGCTCACCTGTGATTTACCTCACAGAATCATTGAACCACAGAACGATTTGGGCTGGGAGGGACGTTAAAGGTCATCTAGTCCCAACACCCCTCCCATGGGCAAACCCTAGACCATTTAGCACTGAAGATTGTTCTCTACTTTCCTCTCTTGCCTTAAAATAAGTTTTCGGTGAAATAAGTCTAAGGGAATGTGGCAGGCTGCTTGTTTGCTCACCTGTATGCTAAAAGAGAAGTCCTCCAGTGATGGAGAAAGCCCCACACCTCCTCCTTCCACCCAGCCAGTGCCTGTGTCAGCTGCCCCAGCGCCTGCTTTGCCAGGGATGGCTGCTGCAGGGCAGTAAATGTTTTGCTCACCCTCTGCAGAGGAGGGCAGGGATGGCTGCCCGTGCAGGCAGCCCGGTGTGTGGCAGCTGTGCAGGTGAGAGGCGCTTCCTTACCGGGCTCTGTCCTGAAACCTGAGCCCGGGTGCCAGTGCTGTGGCCGTCAGCACTTGATCAATCATTCCCATTTCCTGTCTGCTCATCAGGCATCTCCCCCTGAATCCTCGGAAAGGTTTTGTTTAGGTGTCCAGTTAGGGAGGAAAAAAAATGTTCATTTATCTTGAAGGGCCCTCTGGAAACAATGCAAAAGTAATCACCACAGAAGTTTGGTGCTTCTGCTGGGAGTCCTGCAAGGAGCAGCCTGTGGGCTTGGGACCAGCAGGATGAAACCAGCAGCTCCCATTCTGCTCTAGGATAGCTTCCAGCCAGTGCCACCACCTATTCCCAGTTTGCTTACACCATCAGCAGCCTCTTTGTAGCAGAAGTTTCCTGAAAAGGAGGAAAGCAGTGCTAAATTTGCACCCATGAGGTGGAGGCATGGGAAAAGGTGCTTTCACTGCTGGACAGTGGGATCTGCAAAGCACCCCACAGCCCCTGGGCTGGGCAGAGATGGGGAATGGGAGAGCTGCAAGGGCATTAATAGCTGGTTTCCATGCTCCATGCACTGCCATTCTGCTTGGGAGTGAGGAAATTCTCCTCTCTGGGGAATACTGAGGGTTTATCTGTCTCAGTGGGGCTCAATTAGGTCCCAGGTCCCCTTCAGTGCTGGGGAGTTCTTGAAGAAATAGCACCACAAGCAGCCTTTATTGCTGTCCTTGCTTTTTTTTCCTTATTGCTTTGTTTATTGCTTTTTGCTTTTCCTTGGATACCCCTGTTTAAAAAGCATGTAATTATTGCTTCTCCTAAGGAAAAAAAAAAAAGTCAGTTTATCAAACTGGGAAGGTCTTGAAGCATTGGGGAAGAACAAAGGCTGAAGTACTGGGGCTTCAGAGCCCAGGCTGTGTCCCAGGAATGGAACCTCAGACGAAAAACCTACAAGCTCCTCTCTGTGCTGGGGCTGATCACTTCTCAGGTCAGCCCTCTCCTTGGGGAGAAGGTGTGAATGGCTTCCTTGAATAAGTCACTGGATAGCCCTGGCGGGCCTCGGGCTGGCTGCTGCTTCCCGTAGGTTTCTGTCTCACTACTCAAGAACTGGATACTCTGTTGTGACATTTGTTTTTCCACTGATGCATGTCAGAAAATAAACCAGCTGTGTTCAGGCCAGCTGTGCCGGTGGGGAGCAGTGATGCTGCAGGCTGTGGGGTGAGAGGAGAGGGAGCCAGGCTGAGGGCAACCCTCTTGTCTGTGTTTCCTGTAAGGCTTAACATAAGGATCAGCAGTTGAAAACTCTCAGAAGGAAAATGGCAATGATAAAAGGGAGCTCTGGTTCTTGTTGTCGAGGCAGCCCAGAAACTGTTGAAGAGGCACTGGAAAAGCCATTGAGCTTTTGTCTAATAACTCCTGTGATAATAATTAGCTCAGCTAAAGCAGATTTTAAAGGGGCTTTAAAGTTCTTGTTCAGTGGCTTGAAAGAAAAAAGGCAACCGGAGTCTCTTCTCATCTAAACATCAATGTGAATCCCACAAAATCCCATTATTCCTCTTTTATATCAGCAGTTTGATCAGTTCAGCCTTTTCCCTCCCCAAGGCAACAACTTTCCCCCTTTGTGCATATTTTCCCCTTAAAATCTGAGCCCTTCACCATGTACACAAACCATGCCCAGAGCCTGGCCCCCTTCTCCCCTGAACCTTTGCAAGTGGCACTGACTTGTCCCTATTGTGCCAGAAAATAAGCAGGTGGAGGTAGAGGAGGGAAATCTGCCTGCAAGAGCACCCACACTTACCAGGATATTTTTCTTAAAAGAATTAGAAGAATTTGATGCATTTAAAAGCAAAATGCTCTCAGACTTTGCTTTAGCATCTGATGTTTGGAGACAAAACCAGATGGTCTAAAACTCACGTCTTCATCCAGAGCTAAGTGTTTGCAGTGGAAGGTAAAATTCTGCTAAAAATCAACGACTTGGGTGATTTTTTAAGGGAGCCAGCTATGGAGGAGTGGAAGAAGAAATGCTGACACCATCCCAGATCTGTTGTACAGAGATCTGTCAGTGCTTTGCATCTGCTGGAGACCTTCTACACATCCCCCTTCCCAGGCTGACTGAGATTAAGAGCACCTCATAGGCATCTCTAACCTGTGCTCACCAGGATGAGGCAGGGAGCTCTGGCCACAGGGCTCCTCCATCCTTGCAGCTGATGCTCTGGAGAAGGCACCTCACTGGGACCTCACCTCACACTAGACTGTGTCTACTGGGGACATGCCAGGTTGGATGCACTTAAAGACAGGGACTTAGAGATAGCCTGCTGCTGTTTGAACTTCCAGGGGAAACCAAGGCACCTTCCTCTGGAAAAATCTGTAAATATGTAAAGATTCACAACCACCAAAAGCTCTACCAGTAAAGCCAGAGGTGTGGGGTATTTCAGCAAGGTTTGATGCAAGAGAAGGGTGGGGATGGATGCTGATCTCCAGCTGGGATATGGAAGCACACCCTCATGGCAGCTGTTTTCCCTTGAGACTGAATATGAGCTGAATATAACCCTCCTATGCAGGTTTTACACCAGACCCTCATTCCAGTTTGACACAGCTTTGGACAGAAATATGGAGGCTAAAGAGGCCATGAGAAGGGGTGACAGTTTTACATCATGTGCCATGGTGCCCAAAAACTTTTCCCAGGCTCAGAACTGGTGGCCAGTGTCTGTAGAGCTCCAGTCCTGATGGCCAAGGAGCCTTCCTAGGTTTAACACCAAGGCAAAGCACAACAGTTTGGAGCTGAGCAATGACCCCTCCAGCATGGAATACAAACTCTCCCCAGGCTGGAGCAGCTCGGGTTGCAACGCCTCAAGAAACAGCGAGTTCAAATACAAACAAACCCCATTTTCTTTGCAAAATTTTCTCTTTTGGGTGGACTAGAAATGGCATTGAACTGAAGGCAAGTTTTGCTAGTAAAATATACTAATAAACCGCTTTGGAGACTCATAAACTGTGTTGTGTTTTTTTAATGGCAAATAATAAAGGAATCTAATATAAAGCGTTGTTTTTTTAATGGCAATTTTTTAAGCAGCTGGAGCAGAGATCAGGAGTTCAGCCTCTTTCCTTGTTCTGTTTGTGGTATATTTATCTTCATGAAGAGAATGGTAGCAGGGGGATTTATTTTTTTCTGAATGAATGTCTCTAAGCCCCTCATACCTCCAGGGCTTATAGTAAGGTTGGATCCAATGACAGGAGAGTCAACATTATAAGCCCTTAGAGAGGGCTGAGTGCCTTGTAGATAGTCTCAAGTGGATGCGCTTTCAGCGTGCCGTTACCCCGGCTTACATTAGCGGCTGAAGAGACTTTGTCTGTCCCCGATGCCCTCGGGTGACCCGCGACCCCTGCGACTCGGCTCTGCCGGGATCTGACGCCCGCCCGAGCCCCCGGCCGAGGAAATGGAGAGGTGCATTGTGCCGCGGAGAAAGAGCAACACAAACACAGGGTGTTCTCAAAGGAAACAAAAACCCAGTGGAAAAAAACCTTCCCCAAAACTGGCAGCGAGGGGCAGCCGTGGGGAAAGAGCAGGCACACGTGCTCCGGGCAAAGCCACCCCAGAACACCCACTGCTGGGGGGTTCTGGGGCCCAGCTGGGTCCTCTCCTGGATTTAGGAATGGCTGAGCAAGCTGAAGTGGGGTAATGGAAAATGGGTTTCCCTGTGTGTTCTGCATTTCTAAATATAGAAAAGAAAATAGGCTGGGTTTGCATTTGAGGTGTGCTTTGGGGACAGAGATACAGTGTGGAAATTATGTGCTATATCCAGATGTCCCAAAGGAAAACAGCAGAGCTCAGCCTTGCTCGTGTCTCAGCAAAACACGCTGAAACCTCATTTGGAGTTCCAAATGTCAAAAAGGGACTGGGGCAGCCCAAGCCCCCCGTGCTGTGCAGGATGCCAAGCCCTGACCTGATCTCTTAGAGGGTGCGATCACCAACAGGTGGGTCAGGCAGCCAGGCTGGCACTGTCACTGGGGCTGGCACTGTCACTGGGGCAGGGGATGGCTGTGGGGGCAGGTGGGATGGCTCAGGGGTCTGTAAGCTGTTGTGCACAGCCAATGCTTCACTTTGAACAGTTCTTAATGCCCAAGAGAGGCCACCCTGCCCCAAGCAGTGGCTCCCTGCAGGGAGAGACGCTTGTGCAAACAGCCACATCCCTCCAGGACCTCAGTGCCAGTTTGGGGTGTTGAGGGTCACCACCCTGCCTGGCCCCAAAGCCGTGCCCAGCTGCTGCTTTCAGCCTCACTGAGACAGCGACATCCTCATACAGCCTCTGGCTACTGCTCAGAGAGTGTCAGATCTGTCATAAATCAGAAGCCACAGTGATGGCTTCTGATCGTGTTCCCTTCTCCTCTCCTGAAATCTGTTCCCTTCTCCTCTCCTGAAATCTGGGCTTCCTCCGCCTGTGCCGTCCGTCCCCACTGGCTTCAGCCCCTGCTCGGATTCTGCACTTTGCAGCGTCTCTGAGAGGAGCGGGATGTGCTCCATGTTCTGCCTCTGTGGCACCGAGGGGATAGGGATGGGGAAGAGGTGACAGTGCAACACCTTTCCATCACCTCGGAGAGGTGGGATGTGCCCCCTCCCGGCCCACCCAGCGCATCCGAGCCCGGTCCATGCATGAGAGCATTTTCCAGATGCCAGTGTGCGTTTAAAGTTTAAAAGGATGAGCGGAAAAGCCCATGTCATGGGTGCCCGAGCTAGAAGGAGAATTTCACCGTCAGGAGGGAGTGTATTGTCCCCAGAGCTGGCCAAGTGGATTTGCATGCTTAATTCCCACTAAGCATTTTTGAAGGAGTAATCTGATAAAATCTTCAACCTGCTGATAGCATAAATTTAATCGGATGTCCATCAGAAAAGGGCAGTGGGACTTGCAGCTCCCAAACGTGCAGAGCAGGAGATGTGGTCGCCCGCCGTGACCCGGCTGGGTCCATCCCAGGCCAGAAGCCAGCGCTCACCGTGCGCCGGTGGGGAAAGATCAGCGCGGCTGGGCACAGACGGAGGAGAAGAAGACTTTTATCCCATTGTTTTTCCCTGTGATTAATCCATCTAAAGTGCTCCTCTGAGCGTAGCCAGGGCAGTGTAAGAAAGAAGCAGTTTGAGCTTTGTGGGGCTTTTCTCTTCTCCTTTTCTCCCCCCTTTCCAAGTGTGCTTTACAAACATCCTCCCCGCTCGCCCTCTCTATTTGCAAAACCGTCTCCTTCTGCCCATGGCTCCTGATGAAGTCCTTGCAGAGCTCCTTGTCCACCTCCAGTCTTTTCAGCACGTATTCAAATTAACCCTTTTGTCCCATTCACACCCCCTTTCTTTGGCAGATATTGTGGCTTTGCCAGCAGCGATCCAGAAGCGGCTATTATAATGTAATTGCATTCTGGCAATGCCTTGAGAACCTGATCAAGATCATCCCGCGAGTTTAATCCCTCCAAATTACAAAATGTTTACTATCAATCACCTTTATGCAGCTTTATTTCGTGGGCTTTCTTCAAGGAGCGAGCGGGACGTGTGTGTTGCCAGAGATGCCCCTTCACGTCTCCAGCTGATCACCTCAATGGGACCAGAGTCAAATGGTCAAGGCCATATGCGTATGAAAGCCTGGGCTGCGCTGCCAGCTATTCTCTCTAGCTCTGCATGGATTTCACACTTTCTATCCTGTTAGGATGCCTACCATTTACTTTAGCGTTCATTTTTTTTATTCCGTTTCTACGTCCTGTGTCATCTGGATTTAATCTAGTTAGCAGATTTTATGCCTAAAATTGCATTGTTAAAGGGAATTGTTTAAATGGGGACCGGTGGAGAACCCTCAAACCCTTGAAACCGGGGTGTCCCCCCGCCCAGCGCCGGCCACACATACCTCGACTGCTGCGGCCCTTGGCTTGGTGCGAGGGGCTCGGAGGTGGCTTTGCTTTCTTGAAAGCATCCATTGCTATTTTCAGAAGCACAAACAGATGCAAATGTCTCTGCAAACATTGCACAATGAGATGCAGGGAGAGGACAGCCTTTCAAAATCTCTGAATAGCCCTTCAAAGCAAGTCTAATTAGGGTAAGTAGAGGTAATAGGCCCACTTGCGTTTTTTACACTCGAATTTTTCCTCCCTCAAAGCCTGCAAGGCTCTTTTTCCCCTGTGGCTGGGGGGTGGTGGTGGTATATACCCTCTCCCATTTGTTTGCGCTAACAAATGTAGAGATGAAAAGAAGGGGGAGAGGTAGGAAAAGGCGGGGGGGGGGGGGGTTGTGGCGTAGAAAAATCAATCATTTGAAAAGTCTCCTCTGTTAGTTTTTTTGGTGGCTTTTCCTGGTGAGATAGATAGCGGCAGAGCACGCAGCATCCTGGCTGGGGCCGGGTGTGGGGCAGGCACCAAAGCAGAGCCTGCAGCTCGTGTCATGTGGAACTTCAGTAACTGAAAAAGAAAAGCAGAAGGTATGGGCTGAATACTTGGGTAAATCAGTAATAGAGCTAAAGGGCATATGCCTGTAGGGAATATGTTGGCATAAAAGAGCTTTAAGAGGGGCCATTCATACTGACAAAGGGAGATTTGAATTGCTGCCTTCACAATAGCATGAAAGGATGGGCTTGGGGTGTTCTGAAACAAAGTGGAAATCATACTGCCCTGAACGGCTCTAATAAGCTTTTAACTATTTTACATTATGGCATTACCTCTTTTTTTTTTTTTTTTTTTTCTCCTTCTTCTTGTGAGCCGAGTGCCAGCCCCACTTAGAAGTGTGATTTATACTTTTTTCTTCATGGTAACTTTGGAGGAAAATAGATGGGAACTGAAAGGCAGTAATTCAGCTTTTTCAGGACAAGGAGGGGGAAATGCCATCATTTCTGAATGTCCCAGAAATCACACCAGAGCGCTGAGCTCCCTGGCTGCCGCCGGCAGCACCCTCGCACGTCTGGGCCAGGGATGCCGGCTCCTGACACCAACCACCCGTCTAATTGTGCTCATTAGCAGCCCTGCAATCAGGCAGATATCGCTGTGCACCAACACTCGGTTATTGCGCTGTGCGACTTAGGTGGGCTTCAGCATGCACTCCAAAAAACGCAGGTATTGTTTGGACACCACCCCAACTTTCACCATCAGCAGAGGTTCAGCGTCTCAGCCTGTGTTTGGGGAGGCTCGGGGGGCTGCAGCTCCCACCTCCGGCCTGGGAAGGAGGCAGTTGCCTGGCCTGTGTGTCGGGAGCCGTGCTGGCTTTGTGTGCGCTGGGGCTCCCTCCCCAAGCTCCCCCCAGATGGTGCGATCGCACGACTGCACTGTTAAAATAGAGCTCGTATAGACAATTAGCCAATTACTCACTCTGTCATTGCACTTTCTTCTTGTAACTGAGATGCAAACTGGACTATGTCTTCTTTGGTAGCTTCATTCATTGGCAGCATTATTTAATGACACTTTTGTCAGCTTTGGGTCTGCCCAAAGATTTCTGAACGTAGCTTTATGAACCCAGAAAGGGCGCCCTGCCGAGTGAAAGCGGACTTTGAACCTACAGACCATGCTAAAGACAATGAATTTCCCAAAGTCAGGGAAAGAAATCCAGAGCATGGCTACCACAGGGCATGTGGCTCAGTCCCTCATTGTCAGCAGCAGTGGCTATGGGGAGAATAGTCCAGTAGCCAAAGGGGCTTGAGCATGTGGATGCATGGGCCACTTAGATATCTCAGACAAAATATCACTGCAAGTGCTGCTGGGTCTTTTTAAAGATGGGAAGGTTGGGCAGTTGGAACAGCCCTTTTGGACCAGATCACCCAAGATCCTCTCTAAGACTGGCCAAAATTAAGCTTTTTTGCTTTAACAGGTGTTTGTCTCAGCCCAGTTCAGCTTCAGCACAGCTGTGCAGAGCCCCAGCCACAGAACTAACACAGTGGAAATGGTAAGAGAGAGAGGTTTGGTTTTGGCATTTTTCAGGGAGGAGCAAATACTTGCCTACTGTCTAATGAAGAAAACTCCATCATTCTACATGTGTTTCTTAAAATGGGATAATGCTTTTATTACCCATAACTTTTTGGCAACAAGCATAATTAGTGGCTCTTACTTCTGAAGTTCAAGCCCATACAGATGCAAGGATGGCTCCTGGGTTATCTTTGAGAAAGAAGGAAAGGAGAGAGAGACAGAAGGAAGGAAGGAAGGAAGGAAGGAGGAAGGAAGGAAGGAAGGAAGGAAGGAAGGAAGGAAGGAAGGAAGGAAGGAAGGAAGGAAGGAAAGGAAGAGGGAAGGAAGAAGGAAGGAAGGAAGGAAGGAAGGAAGAAGGAAGGAAGAAGGAAGAAAGGAAGGAAGAAGAAAGAAAGAGAAGGAAAGAAAGAGAAAGAAAGAGAGAAAGAGAGAAAGAGAGAAAGAGAGAAAGAAAGAAAGAAAGAAAGAAAGAAAGAAAGAAAGAAAGAAAGAAAGAAAGAAAGAGAGAAAGAATTCCCATCTGTTTCCTTCTTGAGGGTAGAATTTCTGTGAGATTTATCTGTGAATTCTCCAAGCTGGATTAGAGTGAGGCATATACTGGGCATGCACACTCACACTGGAGTTCGGGATGTACACAGACACCAGCACCTTCCCTCAGCTGATAATTCTCTTCCCTGTATCCCGTATGGCTCCCTGCATCTCCCGGCATCCCGGAGAGCAGCGCAGGTGACAGCCGTGCTGGTGACAGGTAGCCCAGACCTTCCTTCCCTGGGACCACAGACCTCATTAGCTGCCACTTGATTTATCAAGAGGGCATTATGGCTTCGGAAGCTGACATCTTTTTGGATTGCAAATAGGAGAGGAGGAAACTGTACCCTGTGAAAAGATTGCTTAAATACTAATTAACCTCTTTTCCGAGATAATGAAAGCACTTCAGTGAGCTGGATAAACACGATGCGCATCAGTTGCTCTCCTGGTGAAGCAAGGGGTAATTGAGAGAGCAATATCCATTACTGGTGTTGTGACAGGAAGGGTTTTCCTTTCAGATTACAAAAGACTTGTTGCAGAAGAGATGGTACTCAAATAGGAAGGGAAAAAAATACCATATTCTTTTATCTCAGGAGTTAAATCCCTTGGTTTGAATACTACTACCAGTGAAGTAGATAAACTGCATTTATATCTAGGGATTGTCAAGTGAAAAAGTAGGAAAGTAAATCAAGGTCTTAGGCTTTAAAGGGAGGGATGCTTGTAGTTGCTGGTCTTCACTGGCAAAGTCTCTAGCTTTTCTAGGGTCTGAGCAAAATAGTGTGTAGATAAATATTACCTGTTTTCTGTGAGTCTGAGAGACCAAATTGGAAAGCTATAGGGGAAGAGGTGCTTCTGCTGGTCCATGTTAAATTTACATCTGAAAGCCATATCCCATTCTTCCACACAGATAGCAGCCTTGCCTAGAAGGACATTGCTTCCTCAAATGTGAATATTTTAAAGGAGAAATCCAAATGGGAAAGGACTGTTTAGGGTAGTTTGATCAACTTTTACCTGCAACTAGTGATTTTCATTATTTCTGGCCCTGTCTTTGAGACTCCCTCATCTGTACATTATCCTGAAAGTCAGCATGGGGAATCCAACAGGAAAATGACCATGCTGGGAATTTTGTCTTCCTCCATTTCAGTTGTAACATTTGCCTTCTCTGTTTGGCCTCATTTGTCTAAACTGAAGTGTTCATCGAGGGCCCCCACATCTCTTGGTCCTTACAACAGAGACAGCGACAAACTTCTAATTCCACAATGTCCCTTGGCTATGTGTCTCTTCTCCTGCCACCTCCAAAAGTGGACTAACACCATCTCAGGTTTGGGATTTTGTATTTTTGTGTTTGCAAATGTTGTCTTTTTTCAGGCTTGTCATCTCAATGGAAACTGCAAGCTGGAAAAGCACGATGTTCTGCCAGGTTTGTTCTGGGCTGTGGATGCCAGGTGCTGCCCTAGACAGACCTGCCTGAGGTATTCCTGGGTATGATTTTATTAAAATTGCTAACATCTGCCACACAGAGAGGAGCAGAGCAAGTGGTTTGTTTGTAAAAAATAAGTCAAATTAACTCCTACAGATGGAACTTAATCCATTATTTGTGCAACAAACCATTAAGGTCTGTAATCACCTTGGACTGCCATTAGACAGCTTTAAATGCTTTCCTAGAAGGCAATTTTGTGAAATCTTCAGGTTAAAGAAAAAGATTATCCTGGAATGTGCAGAATGTAATAATCCAAGAAAGAGACAGTGAAGTCCTGAGGACTTTACCAAATCCCTGTTTGGGAAATAGAGGCATCAGTCCCCTCGCATGCTTCAATTTGTAATTAAGTACATCTCACAAGCATGAAGGAAGAGTGCAAGGGAGACCATGCACTGACACAGGCTGGTCCTTCCCTGAAGCACAATGAATCTCTTGGGTTGAAAGTAAGGGATCAGGGGGCTGAACAGTGCATCTAAATGAATGAGCTCGAGCAGGGATGTTAGTGAGACACTCAAAGTATTCTCTTTCCAGTTTCTGTGTTAGGATGCCAAATTGCTGGACTTGATTTTGACACTTCCATTTGGGAGAGCGCATACAAGTCTGTGTCTGTGGACCCTTACTCATGATTACTCAAAGAGTAAAGTTAATCTCTTCTCTAAAAGTCTTGCTTCCACAAATTTTTACTCTCTGCAGAGCTATGCTGTGTGCTCCATCCTACCAATATTTGCCAAAGTCCCACTGACCTTTGCCAAAGTCCTACTGGCAGTCAATGAGTAAAACAAATGGGGTAGGAGCTGAGTGAGAAGAGTCTCTCAAACTTGTGGAATCGTACATTTGGCATGGGGAAGTGTGGCATCTGTCCCAGCCTCTCTAATGTGATGTTTAATTTTCTTTTCCAAACGATCAGAGTTTCATAAGATTTTCTAGCAGTAAAATGGGAGGTTCTAACAGATGCTTTGCACAGTCAAATAGAGGCAAAAGTGGGAGACCTGAATAACAATGAGTGCTGTGCCATCAGCATTTCCACGCTGGCAGGGAAGAGCATTATCCATTGGGAAGAGACTTTTCACTCTTGTCTAGTGCATCTTAAACTGGAAGACTGACAAGTGAAAAATAATAGTGATGATAATGGAGGAGCATTGCTGGGCGTGTGTACCTACTATACAAATCAGTCTTAATGGAACATTTGAGCCCCCGAGATCTGTAATTATAATATTAAGTTTCATGTGCTCAGAGGTGGTAGCACAGACTGTATTTTACAGATCATGTATAGAGTAAAATCAAAATCTATGACAGATTGAGTCCTAATAATGAAAATCCTTCTGAGGATGCTGTTGTTCATAACTAAATGCTAAGCATCATTTGAGCCTCACCACAGCAAGGATGACACTAAGTAGGGCACCACATGGCATTGAAACTACAGAAAACACTTGTTATCTAAAACCTGCACAGAATTTTGGATTTGCAGTTATTTGCTCACTTGTTGAGCACAGGTAATTCACAGAGAATCTCCAGAGCTTCAAATCAGTTGGAAAAGGCTGAAACAGAGTAGTTCCAGCTGCTGTGGGGCCTTCTCATCAGAGCACACAAGCATCTTGTAGTTGGTAGGAGACTGTTTCCCCACAGTAAATCCCAGCAGAGAGAAAGTGGGATAATCCCAGCTGTGTTTCCAGAAAGTCTGTGCTGGATGTCTCCCAGCCAGCAGGGATTCCCTATCAATGGAGCCATCTCAGACTTTCTCTCCTAACTAAAGGGGAATTAAGAGAGACCTAAGGACTTGCAGAACCTCCTGGCAGAGGGTCCCTAATGCTTGCATGCCCTGGAGGTGGTTGAATAGATCCAACAGGGCTAAAGTGTTACCAACACCTGTCAGCAGACACATGAAAAAATGCATATACAGACATGCAATGTGGTGCTAAGATTAAAAATCAAGATTCTACTTCAGTTATTTCTGAAGTCAATAAGGATCTTGCCACTGGTGTCAGTGGGATTGAGACTGTTGCCTGTTTATAGATAATTTTTACCACAGAACAATCTGGTATTTCCAAAAAAATTTGTCAATGCTTTCATCAGCCCTAGTATTTAAGTCACGTATTTTTTCACCCTGTACTTATTCAAGGAGATGATTTTAGTTTAATTAAAAATAGCCGCCTGTTTCCAGCCGGGGAAGCCTGTTCCAATTCACCAAACTATTCTTTTGATAAAAAATAAATACAAACCCCCTTGTTGTAAACGGGAGTGCAGGTTGGTCCTGCAGCCTCTGAATATGGGCATTCCATCTGTCCTGGCAGCAGATTTGTTCAACTATGTCTGAACCTATCACCGCTCCGGGGAAAAACTGTTCTCTGACTCATGTTAATGTATGAATCTAATTGTGTCCTCACGCAGTTTGCAGCTTTCATTGCCCATTAGGAACATTAACATCATACACTGAGTCCTGCTAGATGTATGGTCTTTATATACTGCATAATGTCCACAGATCTCTGCTGGCAGCTAAGAAAACACAAAAGAATAGAGGATATTTTGAAGTTTTGTGGAGTTTTTTTTTCTTCTTTGAGACTGAAGTCCAGTGTCTTGGGACCCAGTGACTTTAGATGACCTTCCGCCTCCATGGACTGTACTAAATTTCAGCCCCTGGAGGCTCCTGCATACAAAACCTCCTGGCTTTCAAGGGCAGGTGCAAGCAAAGCTTCACTGCGTCACAGATCAAGACCTGTTACTGCCAGAATTAGATTTCACAAATCTCTTTTATTTAACAGGACATCATTAAAGAGCTGCGCTACACTGGTTGATGGTGTTTTTAATTAATTTATGTACTATTCTGCTATGAAGATTTCAAAAAAGTAACACTTTTCAGCATTTCTAGTTACTGAGAAGCTGAGGTGGATGTGTATCTGTATAGACATGCATGTGAAAACCGTGTTAAAGAAATATTTATCTATATTGCAGACTCAGGCACTCAAAAAGGAGAAAATGCTGACACTGAAGTATCTGCAAACTTAATTCAGCTCTTCTCCTTCTAATTTTTGTGACAATTATATGATCCCAAAATACACTTCTGATAATATCTCCACCTTCTTCCCACAGGAGAGTTAACTCTCAGGCAGAGCTTTTGCCTGTGTGATGAACAGCTTCTCAGTGTTCTGTCTGATGCTTTCAGGTTTGCCCTCTGCCTTTTTCCCTGCACCATGTATGATCATGTCCTAAAGAATTCCTTCCTGGGCTCTTACTGCAGCCCTGAGCATCTGAGTGCTCTGAAAGCTCTGCATAATTAAATCCTTAAATGAGGGGATGGTGGTACCCAAATTTCACAGATGGGAAACTGAGGCACAGAAAAATGAAAGTCAATTCATTCCACAATCCTTGGGGGTCCCATCAGAGATCTGATTTATTTGTGTTTGTACATCACCATCTCTCCATCTTTCCCCACAAACTCCATGGTAACTGCACATACAGCTCCAAATCACCCATGTTTTGGAGATGGCTGTAGAGACATGTCTGAGCTGCCTTGTCTGCCCCATAAAACAAGGCAAAGAGGACAAAAACTTGTTTTTAAGGGTCTGTGTGCCCAGTGCAATATGGGAGCTTTGAGCAATGCTAAAGATAGGGAGGATGGAATCAGAAAGAATAGAAGGTATAATTAGAGGGTTCCCTCATTACACACAATTGCAGGAGAAAGGAAAGTTTGGGATTTTGCAGTGGTGGGGCGGATTTCCTGGAGATGAGGGTACTCCTGACACCCTCAGTCTCTATCTGAGAGCCAGAGCTGTGTCGCAGCTGGTGCTGAGACCATGAGCTGCCACCTTTGGCCCCTCTTTTTCCTCTCCCTGCCTGTGAGTGAACTGGGAGAGCCTCCATCCCACCTTGTGACTCGAGGAAAAGAGGCAGCTCATGCCAGTCAAGTTCTACAGGTTCAGGGCAAGTTACAAGCTCTGTACCCTGTTCAGGGGTGCAGCACCTTCTCCTTGCCCCAAAGCTCCTGACACCTTGCAGCTCCTGCTGTGAACCACGGCAAGGACAGCCTGGAACACCAGCACTGCTGGCGTCACCACTCTGCTCCTGTTCTCTGCCTACATCTCCTGAACTGAGCTCTAATCCTCCCCAGGAGACTTGGGGGCAACCGATGTTTGCAGGTAGCCACACGTGTCTGTGGTCAGTGGTGTGCCAGAGGTGCTGGCTGCTGCCTTGGGGTGATCCCTTCCCTTCCACCCCAGCCTCTTTCTGAGGAGTGAACCCCTGTAGTTCAAGAAACAAAACTCCAGAGGCGCTGCCAAAATTCAGTACAAACGTTAAAAATTTTATTTACAGGGTAAAGTACGATTTCTTAAAAAAAAAACAAAAACAAAAAAAACCAAACCAAAACAAAACCCCCACTTTGATAAGAGGTATAATAATAGAATAAAGCTCTTTATGTACAAAAATACAATTTTCATATGAATGAACATCTTGAATAAATTAAACCGCTCTCTGGTCCAGTCGCTGAATACCCCGTGTCTGCTCCCACTCTAAAGCAGGCCGGCCGCGCTGGGGGTCAGCATCTATAATGCATGAGCCTCTCCGCTGTCCGCCGGGCGCGGGGTCCCATCGGGGCCGGTGCTGGGACCCCCGGGAGGGGCTGAGCCGCCCCGGGGCAGGGCCGGGGAGACGCGCTCAGCCCCGCGCCGCGCCCCGGGCCGCATCGGCCCCTTAAGCCTTTTCATGGCATTGTCAGGCGTTCAAACCAAATTTTCATGCTCGTTTTTCTTCGCTGGAGAGCTACAAATTGTAAAATTGACTTTCACCTCGTCTCGGCAGCAAATCTGTCGCTTTTTCTTCTTCACAGTTTTTCGGAGTGGCGCGGGAGGCGAGGCGGGGGTCGGGGGGAAGGGGCTGGGGGGAAGGAGAGTGATGAAAAGTGCAACGGGACGAGGCCCCCCCTCACCCCCCTCCCCATGGCCGCCAGCTCCGGGCGGTGCGGGGGGCGCGGGGCGCTGCGCGCTAGCGGAGGGGCGCGCCTGGGCCGGCGGGCAGCCCGCGGAAGCCCCTCAGGCTCTCGGCGGGCGCGTAAGCGCAGTCCTCGGAGGTGGCGGGGCTGCTGGGCCGGAGGCGGAGGCGCAGAGCGAAGGGGCGGACGGGGAGGCGCTGGACAGCCAGGACCCGCGTCGCTGCCGGGGCTGGGGGGCGCGGCGGCGCCGCGGAAGGCGGGGGGCGGCGGGAGGCACTGCTCGGCCAGGCGGAGGGTCTCGGAGAGGGCCCAGATGTAGTTGTAGGCGAAGCGCAGGGTCTCGATCTTGGTGAGCTTGGTGTCGTCGGGGAAGGTGGGCAGGACGCTGCGGAGCTCGTCCAGCGCGGCGTTGAGGTGGTGCATGCGGTTCCGCTCCCGGTCGTTGGCCTTGACCCGGCGGCTGCGCTTCAGCGTGTGCAGCAGCGCCTCGGTCCGCGCCCGCGCACGGCCGCGCCGTCTCCGCCGCTCCCGCGGGGCGCCGGGCTCCGCGCCCTCGCCGCTGCTGGGCGCCTCGGCGGGCATCCTGCGGGAGAGAAGCCGGAGCCCCGTCACTGCCACGCGGGGCAGGGCAGGATGGAGGGGGAAGCGAAGGGGAAGGTGCGAAGCTGCCGGGGAAGGGGTGGGTGGGAAGGAAAAAAAAATAAATATAACGAAGGGGGCGGCGGTGCGGGTGCTTGGCAGGTGCCGGCGCTCCCGTACTCACATGGAAAGGCACTCCCGGGGATGCGGTTAAGCAATAACGGTGTAACAACACAGAGAGGAAAAAGCCGAGCCGGCCGCTATAGGGAAAAGCAGGGGACTCAGCGCCGAAAAAAAAAAAAAAAAAAAAAAAAAGGCGAAAAAAAAAAAGCCAAAGCCCGGGGAAAGGCGGGGCGGGGGGACACGCGACCGCGCGTGGCTTTGAAGTGCTGCGGGCTGCGATCCGCTCGTGTGAGCGGCGGCTTTGGCACACGACGGCGCGGCCGCCCGTTCTTATAGCGGCGGGCGGACAATGGCCCCGTGGCCGCCCCGCGGGGCCGCGCCGAGGCGGCAGGTCGGCCCCGTGCGCCGCGCCCTCCGGAGCGTGCCCGCAATTACCGCGGGCGGCCGCGCATCTGCCGCGCCCCCGGGGGACGGGGGAGAGAGGGGGGGTCCCCCCGCTTTGTCCCCCCCCCGTGTGCGGGCAGGGAGGCGGCAGGACAAAGCGGGGCAGGGGGGTCGCGGCTCAGCGCGGGGGTGGAGGGGTCACCGTCCCGCTCCGGCCGGAGGGGCTCCGGCGTGAGTTTAAACCGCTGCGAGCGGGGGGTTTGGGGAAAGAAAAAGGTTAATCTGGATTTCCAGGGGATGAGCCGCGGGTTATTCCCCAGCGAGATGCGGGCGGAGGATTTTGTCAGGTTTTCGTTGCACCTTGCGGGTTTTCTACATCCACCCGTCAAAGTGAAAATACTCTAAAATGGTAAAACTCAAAGCAGGTATTTCCCTGCTGCGTTTCTGAGGTGAATATCAACACGCGCTTTGCTTTGAAAAGGGTTTTGCAGGTGTTCAGAAAGTTAAAAGTTCCAAAGGACACTTATTTTATAAGCTTCGGTAGCTGTAATCACAATATATATACGCCGTATATACATATATACACAGTGTATATACAACATACAGATACAATTCTTTTTTGTCTGAATAAAACCAAAAATTAGTGCTGTTTTGATTGTAAAGTTCTTGCTGCTTCTGTAGTCTCCATTCAGTACCAGGGTATCGCTATCTCACATTTTGGGAAGCTATAGTTTTGTAAGTGGCTAAAAAGTTTCCTAATTCTGGCATCTGGCTCTTTGCATCCTGCTCTCCCTGCCTCATTGTCAGCACTCAGGTACTTGTGTCCGTGGAAGGTTTTCAGTTTCACCGCCCATCAATAGCCATTTTCAGGTGCCTATGCCTAAACTCACGTGTATTTACCTGATTTCCCCTTACACAAAATGTAGATGGATTCCCCCTCCTTTGATTTTCTCGTATGTCTTTGATCTTTGACAAACAGGGAAAGTTGACAGCATAACTCATTGTATATCTCTGCATTTTAAGTTCTTAGCAACCATTCTTTACTTGAACCTGAGCGAGGAGTTTGCCATGCGAGTTATCCCCACTTTCCACCTCCTCGCTTTGCGATGACCCACGACACCAGCAAACTGCCACAAACAACCTTCTTTGTGCCAAGAAGATCCCGCACAGAAGTGAGCAATCCAAAAAGCCCTGGGTGATGAATATTAACGAGTCTCAAACTAGAAGTAGTTTGGCAGCGGCCGAGCTTGCAGGATCAGCTCGCTTTCTGCTTTTTTTTAAATATCTTTACAGGCTTGCAGACCAGGGCTGTGCAATATACCCAGGTACGGCAGGCGACGGGGGGGTCTGGCTGTTCCCGGGAGGGACTGGGCTCTCTCAATCACCGGACCTGCAATCAGGCTGATGTTTTTAGGGCCTCTGCATACATAACTGACTTTCAGCACTAAGCAGTTCCACTTCACTGAGTTACTCATGTCCTTAAGTAACGGCACAATTAGAGGACTCTGTCAGCAGGCAGAGACCGGCGGTGGAGTTTCCAGCTCTAACCAGAAAGCCAGAAGGGACCAAAATTTAAAGGTTATGGAAGCATATGGCAAAAAGTGTTCAACTTTTGTCACTTGCATTTTATATATAGTGATATAAACTCCAGTGTTGTCTGCAACACTTTTATTGTCTTTTGTTTAGTTGTCTTTGAGCAGTCAATAGTTTATTCATTAAAATGTTTATGATTCCCTAGAGTTCCACAGACTTTGGCACAACCGATCACTTGTCTGAAAGTTTGCAGTGAAAGCGCATTATTCATTAGTCCTTATCCATCATTTGCAGTTTGTCATCTGTTATTCTCTTGTTTTAAAAGTTTGTGCTCCAATCAAGGAGGGGAGAGAGCACCATGTGTCTCTGTGATCAGTCACAGCCATGAATAGCCAGGGCTGAAGTGAATGTTTCACAAACAACCCATAGGCTGAAATTTGTTTGCATAATCTATTCAGTGCGTACTTATGAATAACGAATGCATTCACAGAACCAGAATTGTTTCAGGAAGCCTTCGCAAACAGAAAGAAGTGCTAAATATCTTGGATAATTTATTCCCGATGAATAATTCAACCCGTTCTATCACAGGCAGTCTACTAATTTTGCAGATAAGTTATTCAGCCAACACAGATAATAGCTCTTACACCTTATGGGCCTGCTCCTATGGAAGTCGGCTGCTGAAGTTTATTATAAAGTTTTCTGGGTTAGGAAAAGAAAGAAATTCCAAAATGAATTCAAGAAACACACAGTGTGTTGCTAGCATCTCAGTGATGTGATGGCCTCATCCTCAGTTTTAGCCTTTAATATTAATGTTTCTACATTAATGTAAATGCAACTGGGCTCAGCTGCACTCATGAATGCTATTAATTTCATATTTTGAACTCTAAGGAAGTTTTCAGAAACACTTCATCATTTGCTTTGAGACACAGCACTTAAAAAAAGTGAGAGGGAAAAAGATTCAAATGGTATTTTTTACTAAGAAAACTGCAAAAGCACAGCTGGACTGGCCCATCCTTCCTTACAAGTGATGGCAAACTGCTCACCCAAAATTCAAATTGTCGTGGGTGCATTTCCATGCAGCATATTTATTGCTTGTAAGACCTCAAGCATGGAGCTTGTTCCTCTGCCCTCGTGTTGAGACATCATGCGTGGTGTCCCACTCATGGCTGGACTCCAGAAAAAGTAGGAACTGATGAATAAATGTGCAGGAAGGACTTTTAAAAAGTGCCACAAGGCTCCCTGCAGCTCTTGGGATGCACTGTTTCCTTCAAGGAAAAAGCCAGTCTGTGAGAAGATGCCATTCCCTGGTAAGTGTTTGTTGTACCTTGTAAAAGTAAATAAAACTCAGCGTTATTCAACTTCACATTTCAAACCCAACCAGAATTATGGTCATTTGAGCAGTGTTAGCATCACTCTTCAAGCATGAAAATGAGCAGTTCACAGTAGAAGTGCTCCTACAATTGGAATGCTTCAGAGAAGTCAGAGGTACATAATTTTTTTTTCAGGTCTTAAGATGCACACATCATTACAGCAACTCAGCAAACTCTGTCTTTTGTTACATTATTACAAGAGGGCTTGAACTAATGATGAGTTCTTGGGATGAGTGTCAAAATAACAAATCAGCCAGGAGAATGCTGCTTTTTTGCTCCCTCATTGTTTGAAAGCATGGCCAGAAAGAGAAGGCAGAGCTGCCTGTGGAGAATGCTTGAACTAAATTTGGAGAGCTGACATGGCTGACAGCAAAGCCATCACCCCGAGCAGAAAGCTGGACCCAGTGCCTCACAGGAGTAAAGGAAGGATCTTGCCCCTCACCCCTGGAGATGCCCGGGCAGATGCAGGAGGAAGTTTAAAATCAGGTAGAAACCCAGGAGATGGTTCAGTGGGGCAGCTTGTCTCCTTGTGCTTGTCTGGACATGGTGCAGAGCACAGTGGCTCTGTCCAGCCTGGTGTGGGGACAGACGTGTGGCCAGGGCTGTGAGGGCAGGGATGGACACATGGTTCTGTGCTCCTGGGACCCTTCACCTGGCTGCAGTCACCTTACAGCCCCAGCCCCAGGCTCACAGGGGGCTCAGGGATGGATGCTGTGCCTGCTGGCTAATGGACAGCCCCGGAAGCCCAATATTTGAAAAGGATCTCAGCCTGCAGGGAGGCAGCATCAACTCCTTTTGGAGCAGGGAAACACCTTGGGAGCAGCTCAGGGGTTTTGTCTGTGAAGGATTTGGCCTCATCTCCTACCTGTCTGTTGTCAGTGTGAGGCCTCAGACTGTGTGCCAGGGGCAGCCTGGGATGGGGAGCATGGGGGCATCACGGGGAGTGTCCCCATGTACCAGTGGGGTCCTGGCCCAGCGAGGGAAATCCTCTCTGAAATCCTCTGCAAGTGCCTGGGAGCTGCAGTCAGGGCTCAACCCCTCCTGGGGGATCTGCAGAAATAGTGGGAATGCTTTATTTTCAGGTTTTAAACGTGTGCTGTAACATTTTGCTTCTCTTTAGAAGGGGGGGGGTTGAGTTGGTAAACGATTGTTCCCTGCAAGCACAAATGTATTTTGTTTGTTGTAATTAAAATGTTTTAATGAGACAACCATAAAATCAACCATTAATTATTTTTTTTCAAACACTTCTGCTTCCTTTTGAGCTAGGTCTATTTAGAAATAGTTTAGAGAGTAGCCTGCAGTTTTATTCTTTCTGTGGTATTATACACAGGAGTGGAGAAGTCATTTATAAATAATTACACAATGTTTTGGGTCTTTGGGTTTGTATAATATATCAAAGCGATTAGTACATGCATTGTTCCATTGTAAATGGTTTTTTTCCCTTCCTTTCAGTTTCACTTGCCTTGTCTTCTATCTAAACCTTTTTCGTGAAATCCTTTGTCTTCCTCATTCTTTTAGCTTGTTACAGTGCAGGGACATTCTTCTTATTCAAACACTCACAGCATGAGCAAAGAAAGCTACTTCTGTCGCATCTTAAGTTTTACCATAACTTTCTGGCATTTTCTTTTCTTCCAATTTTCCCAGACTACTGATAGGGTAATGAAGAATTATAACATACATCAATTATTGGTGCTCACGGTGTATTATGCTTCTGAATTCAAGGGGAGATAAAGAGAAAAAAAAAGTGCCACTTTCTGTGGTTTTGAGGCACATGAGAGAGGACTCGGCGCAGATTATTTATAACATCTTTCTGGGCATCAATTATGTTTGACTCCTACAGCCACTTCCTTGTCCCACTGGTTTTATGGCCAGAAGGAGTCATTTTTGTGTGTGGTAGCTGCGGCATTTAACTTGTTTCTTTTATGAGGAGCCCAAACAATGCATCTTCAGGCCAAACAATCTATCTCCTCGAATAATAGCCCAAATGTCACTCAAGTGCTCAGGGCTGGGAAATGTATGATCATGGTAAAGGGCCAGGGGAAGAAAGCGTGGAGATGGAGGGGCTTGTGGGGTCCCTGTGGGGCTCCCCAGCATGGGAACCCCCGGGGGGAAGGACTGGACCCAGTGTGGGGTGCAGGTGCCTGGGGAGGCAACTGGCTGCCCAAGGTTTCAACAGCCCTAATCCAAGCTGTCCAAGGAAAAGGGCCAAACCCTCCTGGTGTGGTCATGTTGCTGGGCCACACTCCCTGCCTGACCCTTCCCCAGCCTCCTGGCTACCACATGAACTGAGAAAAATGAGATTAGGGTGTCACCTCTGAGAAATGAGCCCTTTCCCCCACACCTTTATTGTGCGAGAGCTTTTTCTTTTCTTCTTTTCCCCTTCCACCTTCTCCCTCCCACAATTCTCCCTCTTTTGTTGATTTGTATTTTGCTAATTGAAGCTAGAATACTTACCCTAAAAGAAAGGGACAAAATTAACTGACTGCCCTGCCGAAGAAATCCCCAACAATATCCAAACCAGGAAGCTTTAACTACATACTGAGATACTCAGGTTTTCTTTCCTACCTTTCATATCAATAATTCTGCTTGGGAGGAGCAAAGATGATTTAAGTACTGTAATGTGGGGGGTGAAATTGAGCCTGATCTCTTGGGGGGCTTTGGGGGTGCCCCCAGCTCTGGGGGTCCCGTTTGGCTGTGAGGATGGAGCCTTGCAGGAGGGGGAGGATGCCCCAGGAGCACGGGCAGCCCGCGGTCCCCACCGCCCCGCCGCGGGGGCCCGGGGGATTTGCTGCCATTTGCATAGCAGGTGTTGGGTCCCGGGGCCATTCTTCCTTAAGGGAGTTTTAATACGGGATAAATTACTGGGAATTAGGAGCAGGCAGGCGACAAGAAAAGCACTCATGGATTCTTCTCCTGAGCATGGCAGGGGAATTGGAGAGAATGGCTAAAGAAAGGAGGAAACCCAAATTCTGCCCTGACCCAGGGAGTTTGGGGTACACAGGCACTGGGGGGGAGCTCTCCCCAGCTTCTCCTGAAATTGAGGTTTGGACTCAGGAACGCAGTAATCCCGGGACAGAAATACGATTACTGGTCTAAGGATCTTTGATTAAGTAGGTCTGGAAGGGGAGTTTAAAATGTTAATCCCTGGTATAATCCCTTCTCTGGCATTGTACGGACAAGGGTTGTACCCAAAGGGAATTGCCTGCTTCCTTCCCCAGGATTTGGGGTGGGAGGGCAATGCTGGGGAGCAACCCCCCCATGGATGTGCCACACAGACACGTGTCCCACATGTGCACCCAGCCATGGACCCACGTCCCCTGCACACTCAGATGTGTGCAGAAACAGTGACATACATGCACACGTGCAGCTCCTGTGATGATACCCACTTTTACATACATAAGTGTATGTACTTCTGCACACAGAATGGGAGAAGAAGGCTGGGTCACTCTTATTCCCAGGGAGCCTTGATCAAAATTCCCTGTCACACCTCAGTCGCTGCTCTGCCCTAGCAATTAGAGCACAATGTACATAAAAGAAAATTGAGATGCTCCATGTGGTTTTAAGTGGGGAGCCATTTTGAAGTGCATCCACTTCTAGGCTGTTGGGGCAGGTAGGAAAGGATTTTTCTAAAGGGACATCACTATGAAACCATCCTGATGCCTTTCACATCAAAGGAAAGCAGATGTATTACATACATAAATAAAAGCACTCTATAGTAAAAGATTATATCAGTGAGGAAGAAGCTGACAATTCCTCAATTAAAAAAAAAAAAAAAAGCAGGTGAATTCACCCCAAATTAGATGTGAAGGCTAAGCAGGGACCTGACAGTGTTTGCAGGAGCCCCAGAGCCTGGGCAAAGTGGGCAGGTGGGAAAGGAGAGGAGACAGCTCCAGCCAACAGTTCTGGGCTCAGGGTCCTGCCACCCTGGCCATGAGAGGGACAAAAGTGGCACCCCAAGGCTCAGCACTGCAAATTTGGCCATGCAGGGACAAGGGTTTGCATCTCAGCATGTGGTACATAATGTGTAGATTTGCTCTGCTTTCTGGAATTTAAAGGAACCCTTTGCACTGACTTAAATGGCCTCTGTTTATCTATTTAACTAACCATTTAATTTAGTATTATATGTGCAATATATCCCTTAAAGTTCCCATTTTTCAGGGACAAACCCACAGGAATGAACATCTGAAATTCCAGTCTGAATTCAACCCCTTGCTGGTGAGGGTGAGGGAGTCCATCCTGCTCTCCATCACAGCCAGTACCACCTCTCTCTGTAGCTCTTTCTGGTAACCCCTCCAGGTATAAAGCCAAAAGAAGAGAAAAATAAAAATAATAGTGTTAAACCAAAGTGTAACAGCCCTCGAAAACCCTCAGGCAGCATATGGGTGCAAACTGCTGGGTTTGCTGGCACCAGTACAAAATGGTGCAGCTGAACTGGGCAGAGAGTGAGAAGGAAAAATTCTCCAGGAAGACACTTCAGGTGCTGTGCTTTATGCCTGGAGTGGGACTGGAGGGTCGAGGGATGCAGCTAAGTCTGACCCACAGTTAAGTGGAAAGAATAGTTTTCAAGGGGGGTATTAGCCCTTATAATCCCTGAACATTTGTCTGCTAGTGTAGCTCTAAGTTTTAGGCTTGCTAATACGTATTTTGGAATGGCTTGCCAGGTAAAATGCTAGGTAAATACAAAGTACTAGTTCTAGTATTCAGGAATTCAGTATTCAGGAAATTAGACAATGGAGCAGCATGATTAAAAGAAAGTAAATGTTGTCCTAGGTGAAGTTTTTTTCCCCTTGAAGCTGGATGCACTTCCACAATAAGAAGCTCCTTTGAAACAAGTATTGGCTAATGAGGGGAGACAAGTTTGGCTGACATGTTTCTGCTGGGCCTCTGGTGAGGGGATGCCGCTTTCTCTTCTAATTTAAACATGTAGTAAATTGTGTTAAAATAGCTAATTATAAATGAGGAAGTGAATGTACTTCTTCTTAAACCCAAGGCATAAAACCCAAGGTATTTTTTCCTTCACTTTAGGTTGCATGCATGGCAGGTCTTGGGCCAATTTCTGTTTACTCCAGTGGGAATTAGAGATAATTTCTCTGGAGCTGGTGCAGCTTCACTTCTCCAAAGCAGCTGTTGGAGTTAGTCAGGGCTCTGCCCCTCTTACCCCACTGTGCAAACAGGAGGGAGGACGAGACTGAAAAATCGGTGAGAAATATCTTTCACTAGATCACTTTTTATTACTGGTCTTGTGACCCTCGTGTATATACAGCTGGTGCTATCCCAAGGAATCTTTTTTTTCTTTTATGTATTTTTCCCCCAGAAACAAGTAGGATATGACTTGAATTTCTTTTTATGTCTTTTTCAGTGTTTGGTATATTTTATCTTCATTAAACTGTCAATGACCCCAGACCCTTACCCCACAGATGACATGCCAGGTGCTGGGAGTTTAGCTCTGCAGTGATGAACTCCACCCACCACCTTCGTCAGAAAAAAAAAAAAAGAAAAGAAAAAAGAAAAAAAAAAAGAAAAAAGAAAAAAGAAAAAAAAGGGAAAAGGAAAACCCCAGCTTTCCTGGCTTGTAAGTGATGAGAATTGCCACAAGGTGTCAACCTCCACCAAGCTGCAGCTTGGAGCCCGTTCTGCTCTCTCCGGAATGGATAACCCTGAGCAGAGGCTCTGCTGGAAAACTCGGGCACCTGCTTCAAGTAAGTGGGAAATATACCCTGTAACACGGAAAAATTATTGTTTCCCCTCCATTCTTTGCTTTATGGCTGTTCTTCATTTCTATTTCATTTTCTTTATTTTCCACAACAAGTTTTAGCCAAATTCAGTGTTTCCCTTCATCTTTTTCTCCTGACCCTAAAGGAACATTTCCCAAACATCATGACAAACCTAAGAGGTCTGGGTTTGTTTGGGTTTTTTTTTGGTTTTTTTTTTTCCTTTAAAGCTGACATTTTCCCTTTGTAGAACATTATCTAGGATGTTCTGTGCAGCTGAAGTGTTGGGATTTTACCTTCTGGGCAACCCAAACCACTCTTTCCTCACAGGACCATTCACTTGAGTGTTGGATTTGATGATTCTTGTGGGTGCCTTCCAAGAATATTCTGTGTTTCTGTGTTCCCTTTGGGCATGCAGTGTGTGCTGGTCCTGTTTTCAGCCTGGGAGTGCCACGCTTCTTCTTTCTGCAACAGCACTGTCCCAAGTGCCTTCAGATTGAAAACAATCCCAAGGGTTCCTTGCCTTTTTTATTCCTGAACTTCCTGCAGCCTTGGCTGAGCATAAAGTAACTCGTGGGCTGGTGGCATCGCTCAGAGCCAGACGTGATGATTTGACATTGGTTGCTATAATGAGGAACTGGATTTTCCTGGCAGAACTGTTTTAGCTGTTGCACAAAAATGGAGAGGAAACACCCTGCCAGTCACTTACACTTTGAATTGGAGAGGCAGCACTTGGCAAACTGGTTCTTGCTGGGGAGAAGTGGTACTTGACTGGGAATTGCTGGCCCAGGAAAGGAGCTGAGGAGCTCTGGGCTGGTTTGATTTTTCTGATGTGGTTGCAGAGGTGATAAGTCTGGAGAGATAAAAAAGGAAGTTGAAGCAAACCACAAGGAAATCTGTAAATGGTGGAATTATGAAGGTAATAGGAATGGAGAAGTGTTTCTTTGCAACACAATTGAGTGGTCAATAATGAGGTAAAAATGCTGAGAGGTAAAGACAAAAGACATTTCTTCCGGGATTAGAAGTGAGCTCAAAATTGCCAAGGCCTACTGGAAGTGTGGGGGGGTGGTGGTGGAAAGAAGCCTGTTGTAGCATTTCTTTTCCTTTAATAAGGTTCTTTTTCTGGGTGTCCTGAGTGTTCAGATGTAGCACACTTAGTGCCTAGTAACCCAACAAAGCTTTGATTGGTGCCTCTGCAGAAAGATTTTCTTTTCCTTGCAGGTTTCTAACCATGAAAAAAAACCCCCTGAGATCAGTTGCTTCAGAATCCTTAATTAAACACAACAAAGAAGGGCAATTAGAGCTGTGTTTTCCTTTTGTCCAGCAAATCTTGCAAACCTCAAAATCCTTTTCTTCCTCCAAGATTTATGATGGGAATAAATCATAATTATTCCTGCAATTATTAGCCTTAAGTAAACATGAACAGGATTTTTTTTTTTTTCTTTGGAGGAGGTTCTAAAACCCATTCAAGAGGAATTCACTAACCTCTCTTGTTGTGCAGGAGGAAAACCAAAAACACAGGCGTGGTAATTTTCCAGGCCTTGGCTGCCTGCCTCCTTTCCTGTCACTTCATGTCATGTCACTGCTCCCTCCTGGGCCCTGCATGCCTGCTCACAGGGAGCAGCTCCTGTTGGGCTGGATGCCCTCCATGTGTGTCGTCAGAGCAGTCACTGCCCAAAGAGCTCGTAACACAAACAGGCAAAGGAAGAGACAAAAATCAAAGGGGATCTGAGGACTTCAGAGGTCTGCAGAAATGCAACCTGTCGCTGGGTGTTCGGAGAATCAACTCTAATACTTGTTACATCCCTACAGGCATTTCTCCCAGGGATCTGAGCTTTGCTGTGCTGGTACCCAGCAAAAGGGAGCAAGCTCTCCCCTTCAGGCACTGAAGGTGATATTGTGCATGTGTGGGTTTTGCTGCTGGGAGCTCAAAAGGACTTACCTGAGGACAGACAGGAGGCCAGTGCAACCCCAGAGGAATGGCAACCACACAGGGCCCTGGGCTTGCTGGCAGCAGGGAGAACCTCTGTGTAAGAAAACCGTATTGATCAGAAATGCTTGGTGTTTTTAAAGGGTTTGGGGCAGGTGTTTTGGGAATGAGCCTGCCCTGAGTTGTGCTGCAATCCAGTTTCCCATGCTGGTGTGATGGACGTGGCTCCTGTCAACAGAACAGCCAGGTGTTCTCTTTTCCCTTAGTGTACAAGTTCCAAATTGACAGGATAATACAACTGTGTGAACCTCTGAGCAGGCTTCCCAAAGCCACAGCTGCTTTGCCTTTTTATGTTTTTTTTCCTTTCTTTCCTTTTTTAAAAGAATTTGCTTAGGAGGTGTTTCCCAAACCAAATGCAATAGTTGAGGCTTTTCTTGCAGAGCTGGGGAAGAGCATTCACAGCAACAGCAGCACCATGAGCAGGTTCCAAACTGATTTATAATGCAGACAGCTGTAGAAGTGTCTCTTGGCTGACTGAGAAGGTTTTTGGTTGCCACTAGGTGTCCTTTCAGCCCTGCTTTCCCCACTGCTCACTCAGAGCAATCATCTGGGCTGGGATTTGATGGCCATGGCCAAGGAGCTGCTGGACACCGAAGTGCTGGTGAGGGAAAGGAAGGGACCTGAGTCCCAGGCTGCTGGGGCCTCCCAACCATCCTTTTGATCTCTCTGGGCTTTGCCTCAAGTACTGCTGGCTCATAGAAATGCTCAAAACCAACTTCTGGATCTGTACTGTACTGGACATTAAATACTTTAATACTTCTAGCATGACTCAGGGACTGCTGCTGTAGTGCTGGTGGATAGCAGAGGTGATGGCCCAAGGGAAAGCCTTGGAAGGTAAAAGGGATGGTGACCCCATTTAAGGCAGGTGTTCAGCTTTCTCTCTATGAAATTGTAGTTCAAATATCTTTGCAGGCATATTCCATAGAGATGCAGGTATGTGTTGTCAGAAAGCACAGCCAAAAAAATTTGTGAGATTTTCCAAGCTGCCTGGATGCCCAGGATTTTGAAAACAATTCATATTTCTGTAAGGTGTGTATTGATATCTACAAGCACCAGTGGTCAGTCTAAGCACCTGCAGCTGCTTAGAAATGCAGCTGCACCCATTGTCTCAGGCAATGGCAATCCCTGTTGCTATTCTGAGTAATGGAATTAGAGGAGATCCTTGCCAGAAATATGTGCTGGTTACGAGGATTTCTGGAGGCTTATGGGGTGCAGCCTTTCTAGGCAAACCAAGGAATTTCCAAGAAACGCTTGGCTCCTTGTGGTTTAGGATCAGAGGGAAATCAGTGACTAACAGACACAGAGTTCCTGATGGAGCAAACACAGAGCTAGTGAGCACTGCAAACAGCAATCCTCAAAAGTACCTGTATTTCCAGTTGTGGCCATGCACACCCCCAACCCACTGAAGGGAGCAAACTGAACAATAAATCCCAGCATGAGTGCCAGGCATGGAAGATCTACAGAATTCTCTGGCATGACCTTGGTGCAGTCAGGGCTTTCAGGAAGAGCTGTCCATCCTCCTGGATCTCAAGCCCAAACTCAGCCCAAACCATCTTATCTTTTCCCAAAGGTGCTGAAACAACCAGGGATCAGTGAGGCCTTCTGATGCTGGGCACATCTGGATTTCAGTGCTTCAATTTTGAAAACTAGCTGTGCAGGAAAAATACCCCAAATGTGGCTGGAGCTTCATTTGCCTTAAGGGGAAGTGAGTTTTGGAGAGTGCAAGGGCCCTCTGTCTGGGCTCATAGAAAACCTGTTAAGTGATGTCAGGGTGCACAGAGGCCCTTTACCCTTGAACAGGCACAGCTCACTGGCTCTGGATCCCAGTGGGATGGCAAATCCTGGAGATGGTGGCTTTTTTATTCACATTTGTTCCTGTTCCCTACAAATATGGGCCCGGAAGGGACACAGCTCTGCTGTTGAATTAGCTCAGAGAGCATTTGTGCTGCTGTAACACTGCCTTTGGCTTCCCACTCAGGTCTCAGGGGTGGCCAGTGCAAACCCCCAGCCCCAACAATGACTTTACCATCGATCCCCACGTTTGCTCCCACAGCCCTGATAAAACTTTGTTGGTGTGGAACCAGCACTTCCACCACATGGACGTGGTCAGGAAAAGTCCCCATGTGTGTGTAACAATCTGGGGTGGCCTCGTGCCTTGATTTAGGGAGCCTGTGGGGGCTGGGGCACAGCAGGACCTGGTGAGAGCCATGTCACACAGAGCACCAAGCAAGCATCGCTTCTTAATAAACTTTTCTGGCCATTGCTGACCTAGACCATATATGAACAAGTGAAAAGCAAGTGGTGAAAGGCTCTGTGTAACATTACTAATCCCACATAGCACTCTCACTGAAAAGGCAGGCAGGTCTCCCTGCTATTGTGTCCCCTCACTGCAGCTGCTGGGTGAGCCCTGTGCCTTTATTAAAATAAAATCTAACAGCACTGTTCTGGAATGGGTGCAGCCTGTGGGTACCCAATGCCCAGGGGAAGGATGGGGTGTGTGGGCAGGTCTCCTGTGCAGGGCTTGGTGTTCCTGCAGAGTGCCAGGGAGCAGATTTGCAGGATGGATTTGCAGCTGCTTGCTGCCCTCTTTGGAGGCTCTGGGGTGGGTTCACACATTTGTGGTGAGCACTGGTGCTCAAGGAAAGCACCTGTGGGGTCTGTGTGTCCTGCTCCTGTACCCCAGGATGAAGTGAGGCTCCTGCTTACCCTGCAAACGTTCAGGCTCTTGGGAAGGGAAATTGGTAACTGGGGAGCAGTCATGGCTGGCTGCTGTGTGCTCAGACCATACTTGAGCAGCTTCATTTTCAATCTCAGAGCACAAATGTATGGTCTGTGTGTGAGGGAGGCTGGACTGAAGGGTCTCCTGCCGCTTCACAACCTGAAATCTGCTGGGGAAAACAAAACCAAACCTTAAGATTGCTGCCAAATCTCGGTGGAGGAAGTACCTACATATACATGTGTATCTTAGATTTATTTAAATGTTTTAGCAGAGATGTTTCAGTCTGAGGGAAAGTGGCTGATGCTTTGTGTGTGGCTGTTACCCTCTGATGCAGTATTTCCCTTTACAACTGCATATCAGGGACAGCAAGGGGTTCTCCTCTTGTTCCTGGAAAATCAACAACCCTGCCTGGAGATGCAGGCTTACAGGCTTGGGAAAACCAGCTCAGAGTCAGTTTTTCCTCTTTAGATTATTAATTCTTGTTTCTGAGAGTTGTTCTTTTCAAAGGATTTTAGGTTAAAGGAAATAAAAGTACTGAAACAAGCAAATGTTTCTGCTTGTTTTTAAGTGGTTTGTGATTTTGTTTTTTGGTTTCGGATTGTTGTTTTGTGGGTTTTTTTGTCTCCCATTCTGGCAAGTGGAAAAAAATTGCAATTGATTTTTTTCTGAGCTTAGTTTTTGTTGATGCTGGTTGTTTTGGTGTGGCAGATGAACCCAGAGCTAAGTCTTTTGTACATGCTCTGCCCTGTGAGGTATGAGTCAGTGAGTCCTCTGCTTGGGCAGTCAAGCTGTGCACACCATTCCCAGTAGAGTTTAACCACCTCTTGTGCAATCATATCAATATTTTACCAGGAAATATATTGCCCAGTAGTTACTAAATAAAATGAAACCTTTTTTGAAGTCTGCCAGGATGTTGAAATCAAATCTTCTCAAGGAAAAACTACTGTTTTTGTTAAAATGTGACTCAAGAAAGGAGAGGGGCAGTTTAGCTCAATCACAGCTCCAGGTTTGCCCAGAGATTGGGTTCAGATGCTCAGCCAGAAACAGCCCCGTGTGGTTGATATCCCCAGGGATTTAATTTCTTAAACACCCTGGGATATTTATCAAGATTTTTACTCATAGATATCTGAAGCTTGATTATCATTCTTCTGCAGAATAGGAAACTACTTTGAAATCTGTGTTCTCCTCCAGCTCTGCTAGGTTCTTATCCCAGTAATTTAGGCTATATACATACATACATATATATATATATATATATAATGGGGGGTTTTTCCCCTATATTGTCTGTCTGAACTAAAGGAAACCCTTGAGCTGAGGGCAGGCATTGCCCTGGTTCTGCAGGATAAAGTTGCTGTCACCGAGTTCATGCCAATCCAAGGAACAGCCCCATGTGCAGCTGAGCTGCCCTTGCACAGCTGGGAGCAGGCAGGAAGGCCAGTGGGGCTGTTCAGGGAGCACCAGGAGTTTTTAATGGGTTTAAATTCTTGCTGGCTTTACCATCCCAAGCTGTTGCTTTCCTTTTATCTGGGCAGTGATGTAGGAGCCTTGCTGGGTGCAAAGTCCCTCCCTGTGGGCAAGAGCACAAACTGGGCAGGAAGAGGAGGTGGTGGCTCACAGGTTTTTGTTGCCTGACTTTTGTTGTATGACCATCCCTAATCTAACCCAGATCTTGTCCAAATCACTTTTTACATGGTTTTCTATGAACTGAAGCTGTTGGTTTATGTTTGCTTAACGCAACACTAGACCAGTGGTTATAGGCAAATGGCATTGCCCTTCTTTATGTCACAGCATTCTTCAGTGTTTGGCTAAAGTCCAAATCCTAAAATGAAAAAGGAAAGTAAATTGCACTGGAATAATGTTTTCTAATTCCAGTGTCATCAAGATATACTATCTCTAATCAGCTTCTCTGATCTACTGTTTCCCCCCCAACCAATTCAGCTACCAAGTGATTGAAAGTGGCAGGAGTTCCCTGATGGCTTAAGGAAATCTACAAGCAATTGCAAAATTTTTTTAAATCTTTTTTTTTATTACTTTTTTTCATTTGTCTTAGAAAGAAATATGAAATCTGCATGCAACTTTCTAAATATTTCAAACATTTAAATAGCATGTGATAATTTAGCAGTACAGTACATTATACAGTGAGATAATATAGGGAGACTTCCTATAGTATATTTACAAATGAAAAGGTAGTTTTGTTATATTAAAAAGAGGAATGCACTGCTTAACATTGAAGTATTACATTCAAAATAATGAATATGTTGTATTGTGACTAAAACATACATAGGTATTTATATGTTTGCCTTATCATATTTTTCATAAAAAGGTACCTTTTAAAGGCTTTTTTTGTTGTTGTTGCTACAAATCTAGGAAAACATACACAATAGTCTTGAAGCTTAAGATGTCTCAGTACTGAAGTCACCAACTTTCTGTAAGTGCTTCAGGTGGAGAAAAAAAATAAACATTTTCTTAGTAATAAAAATGACCTAGAAATGCTTTCTAATGCATGAGAGGTTAAATGGGAGACACAGGACGCTTCGCCTTGCAGCAAGACCTCAAGTCCATTAAAGAAGAGGTACACAAGTGATGCTCACACTCATTTGACGAGGTGCTGAGGGGCTTCCCTTCTGCAGGTACAGCCACAGCATTTTCGTGGCATCTTCCCCAGCAAACTCGTCTTTGGTCCCTGCCCTGCCTGACTGAGGTGGAGGCTGCAAACACGAGCAACCAAAGCTTTCCCACTGCCAGGGGGTGAGGGCCATGGCTGTACAACACTGTCACAAACAGTTCTGTTTGCCTAATGAGCTTATAAAGCTCGATTGCAATCATAGTGAAGTATGAATGAATAATAATTAAAAACCAAAAAAACTCCCCAAAGAACATCTTTAAAATGAAAAGCATGTGTTTTCCTAATTTCAGTACAGAGCAGACGGCTATGAAATCAGAAGTGCAACAGATGCTTGTGAAATCTGGAAGCCTTTTGCATACGGCTATAAAATGTAAAAACTGACCCTTGGTAAAAAGTGCTTTATAATAATATAGAATTTGTGTCTTATGTCTGCGAGAGAGAAAGAATCTTCTGTAGAGCCCAGTCCTATGCCAGCCAAGGGAGTCCACTCCATTCCTTGTACCACTTTCTCTTATTCTTCATAAACCCTAAAAAAAAGAAGAGCCAAGAGCAGGGTATTTAAACTAGGAATTTAAAAACTCCATTTCAAATAACAACAATAGTAAATAATAACCCCAAAATAGTAAAACCCCAAAACCTAGATTTTTAGCCTGTGCAATTTGGAAAGTAAGTTATTGACTTCAGCAGTCAGCAGATTGCTACCTATATCCATAAACATCTGGGAGGAGTGCTGGACTTCGGTGCTGTCACATCTTAGAGGCATGTGGGGAGTGACACACTCTACCTCAATTATCTGGGTAAATAACATGAAGAAATCCACATCTACTAATTCCCTTTAAATGCTGGAAAATCCCTATCTCATATACAAATGCTGAAGCTTATCATGAGCTGTATATGGACAATAAGTTCACAATGTCTGTTGTTTGCAATAATATTACTCCATTTCATTTTTCTAGATTATTCCCTGACAGCACAACTTGATGGGCTTGTCTGTCTGTGTGTTTCCTGAGGGCACGAGCCTGGGGCTGAGCATCCTTCCTCATGTTAATGATGGCCTTATGTGAAAAAAAGGGAAAAGGAAAAAGG
Source organism: Acrocephalus scirpaceus scirpaceus (assembly GCA_910950805.1). NCBI lineage: Eukaryota > Metazoa > Chordata > Aves > Passeriformes > Sylviidae > Acrocephalus > Acrocephalus scirpaceus. The sequence continues at coordinate 9,377,633 of OU383785.1, forward strand.
GGAAGAGTGTCAATATGTGCTTATGCAATAGCCAGGGCTTCCCCACGTGCTCTGTTTGTGAAGCAGATGCAGGGAGCTGGCAGGGATTCAGGGATATGGCCAGGGGCTTGCTGTGCCCTGGCATTGCCTGAGGCACTGCTGGGGATCACTGGCACCCTTGGGAAAGGAGCCTGCTGCTCCCTGGCCTTACTTGAGCTCCCTTTTGGGGAGCAAATTCCCCATCAGATGAGGAAGATGAGGGTTTGATGGACCTGTACTGTGCATGGAGGCTCTTTCTTGGCCATGGCTGGAGACATGGCAGGAGTTGGGCTGCTCCCCTTAATTACAGATCGGGACATCACCACTGGCCATCAGGGATTCATGTATTGCTCTCTGTCTTCTGTCTATGACTTAGGAAAAAAACCAACCCTCTTTACAAGGGAGAAGCTGTCAGAGATTTTCATCAGAAAATTATCATTTTTCTGAGAATGATATGCTAGTTAAAAATGGCAAATACCTGCGTCATCAGGTATTGATAGTGTTGAGGTGGTGTGATTGGTGGTGTGGGACAGGACTCCTTCTTTCCATTTCTCCTGACTGCTTTTCTCATGACTGTGTGAAAGTAGTTTAGCTTTTCATCTTGGATTTTTACCCGTAGAAGGGAGATGAGTGTACGTAAATAACTGAGGATATCAGCTGATGAATATTTTAACCAAAAATAATTACTATTTATAGTCAGAACAGCCTAATGCCAAAATAGAAGCGAGAATTGCATGTGGCAGGAAAAAATTAATATCAAGAACACCCATTTAAAATTGTAATTTTGGTGATGGAATACATCCTCTGTGCTGGATGGAGCACTTGCCAGCGTGTGCATTTTCCTGCACTTTTTTTCTACTTGTGAACTCTGCTGGTTGCCTGACTTGCCTCCAAGACCCTCCCCCATTCAGCAAACTGGGACTCACCTGCCTTTCTCCTTCCATACTCGGTACCACTTGAGCAGCCTCACGGTGTTCTGGCGCTTGGGGTTGAGGCAGTGCTGCTGCTCCCCCCTCACCCGTGTCCACAGTGTCACACTGCAAGGCAAGGGCACAGGTCACAGGCACCTGAGAATACCCCCTGTGCTCCCATCCCACTTCAGAGTGGGGCAGGGTAAGGGTTTCCCAGCTCTGTGCTTTATGGCAGCTATTTTGAGTTTACTGGATGAGGTCAGAACAGAGTAGCTGTTCTCCCTCGGTGAGGGACATTCAGGTTGTACCAGATGAAGACATGCCCACTGGTTTTAATCAGTGGGTTTGCTCTGCATAAGTGCTAGATATCATCACTTGAGCCTAATTAATTTAATTAGGGCTCATTCAGGCAGCCACAAGGACTTTGCATGAGGAGACAGTTCCGTTACACTCAACAATACTTAATCCAAGAGAAATGATCAGAACTGTTTAATTGATTTTTTTTTTCTGTAACTCTGTAGTATTTTTTTTCCTTAATTCTTTAAATACTTGCATGTGGCAGAGTGATTGTGTGCTCAACAGCCAAACTCTGACCCTCAGCATCAGCCCTGGGGGCTTCAGTCTCCTCTGATCACCACTCTGCTCTCCTGGCTGGCTTGGTGTCCCCTTATTGTCAGGACCAAGCATGCTGGGAGACAAAACGTGGCAAAAGTCTTTTTTTGAGGTTCCCTCCTGGAGGGCTCAGTGAGGCTGCCACACCTGAGGTGACATGAGGGATTTGGAGCTGAGTCCCAACAGGACAGCTTTCCAGAAACATCAGGTTTGTCTCACTTTTGGGGCTCAAAATGGAGCAGTTTTCTGTTTTTTTTTAAATTAATTTTATGATTAAAAAAACCCCAGACAACATCCAAAACCTAACCCACAACGACAATTTGTATTAGAATTAATAATTTTCTGGAAATACCATCCATGACAGGGAAAACCAGTCATTGGTTTAACTAAAACCTTAGAGTGGAATTAATTAAATTCTGCTAGAGACATGAGTATAATGATGGCAGAAACCCAGAAATACCTATGTATACTGGAGGGCTTCTTTTATGGTTTGGTTCAGAAAAGAAGACAAAATGCCTTGCAGACTTCCCCAGCTCACCCTCCTGGTGCCTCACAAATTAAAACATGCTGGCTGCATGAACTGAACTGAGGGTCTCACCACAATTCCAATTTCAAGGTTTTACAAGGTGTTCAAGTAGGACTTTCTATTCAATTAACCTTCTTTCCTGTTCCCATTTTCTGCTCCATCTCCAGCTAAAGTCACAAAATGTAAAGGTGTAATTTCCAGGTTGTTTTCTGGGAGGATGTGGACTTTTCCCCAAAGGGGATTTTCCTGTAGCTTTGCACGATGTGAGTTTTAAGGGATTTGAGGGCAGAGCAAGGTTTCTCCATGCAGCAGCCACCTCCTCAGCTGTGCTGTCTGCACTGGCTGATCCAGACCTTGGGTTTCTCTTCTGACAGACCACAGAGGATATTTCCAGAAAGTGATGGACAAGCTGAATTGCAGGAGGAGAGGAGCAGGAGCACATCTGAAAATCTGCAAGCCCTACATTTTCACCAGAAGCAGTGAAGAGCACTCTGGATTTACCAGTCTGCAGTCTGAGCAGGAAGAGATCCATGGTTTGCCTCTCAGGTGAGCTGGCTCTTTCCTCAGGCTGAGATGCATTCCTTTGACATCACATGTAGGTTTTTTACTTTGGTTCTGGAGGATGGACAGCAGAAACGTTCCCAAGGCAGCCCCACCGTCCTCTGCCATTCTCACAGTCCCTGATGGATGCAGGGTTGGGTGGCAGCGTGTTTGGGCACCCTGAGATGACCTGGACCTGCTTTTGGAGATGCTGGTCTGTTAAATGTTAGGGAATGTGCCTAAGAGGTGCTGTGGGAGCTTCTACCTGAGGAAGGAGTTGCCTGGATGGGCTGCACGGAGAGGTTGAGAGAGATGGAGAAGGGATGAAGCACCAGAACTTACACCTCCATTAAGATCCCTCCAGTGGGGTTTGTCCCTTGTTTGTCCCTTTGCTGCTGCCCAGGGCTTGGTGGCTGGAGCCTTTGCCCTTGTGTCTGGGTGTCCCTGTGCCAAAATTCTCCCCAGTATGTCTGTGCCTCCAGGGCTGTGATAAACACCCCGAGTCAATCTGTGGCCCCAGCACCCTGTGCCCCCACACGTCTCATCTGCAGGGATGGAGGGGCTGCACCTCTGCCTACAAATACCCTGTCTCCAGGACCTCAGGGATCCTGGCTCTGGTCCTTTCATCCCAGGCTGGTGTGGGAACTGCCCCTGGAGAAGGCACTGCTGTGAGTTCATTTCCCATCAGCTCTTCTGAGCCTGATTTATCCCCACACCCTGGGATGGGGCAAAACATGGGTGGGGGTGTTTCAGAACATTTCAGGTAGAAAGAGTTAAACTTCCCTCCTATTTTCTGCTGCTTTCCCTCATTCCAGGAGACAGATACACTCACAATTACTGCTAGATGTACCATGAATCTTGATAGGTTTTGACTAGACTGAGGACTCACTTTAACTGTCTCTTACCCTGTGGCACAGCTCTGCTGGGGGGTTATGGCCACAACCTCCCTAACTGCACCCCCCAGACCCACTGTTTCTCTACCCAACATAATTTATATCATGTTTCTGCTATATGAGAGCTTTTAAGAAGGGCAGAAGGGAATGCAGCTTTGACAACTCGTTTTAGATGATCACTGCAGCAACAAAAACTCTGTTGCAGGAATTTAGCTCCTCTGTGCCGTGTCCAGAGACTCCCGGATAAATTGGTTCTCAGAATATTAATTTCAGTGCTTTCAGTGCTGAGTTCAGGCTGCATCAGCTGGAAAGGCAGTGATGGCAGCAGGTTTGCCCTGCCTGCCCCACAGACACCCCCAGTGATGAGACAGTGATGGGACAGTTCTGTCCCAGCAGCTGCTGCAAACCCTGGAGAGCCCTCAGCCTGAATAGTATTGCTCAACATCTGCCCTGTCAGGCTGGGGAAGTAACTGCTCCTACACGGCATTCCAGCTTTCCCAGATTTCTGACTGGAAGTAAAATGTTGCATTAATGAGATTTATTTCATACCCCCTGCTCACCATCTGCTTCTGGCAAATAACTGGAGCGGGATGCCAAGAGTTAGTGTCTCTCCATGACATCATTTTACTATTGAAGGGTCCAAGCAAACAGAGAAAAGCTGTGAGGAGCTGATTCAGGCAGGGCTGCTCTGCAAGAGTTTTTCCGTTCAGGTCACCATCAGCTGGTTTGGGCTTCAAAGACGTGGGTCTGATGTTCCCTGAGCTCAGCACTGCTCACAGTGATGCTGCTCTGGCTCTGGAGGAAGCCTAAGGAAGCTTGAATCTCCATTCCTTCTCCACAAGCCCTCTGCTGAGCCTGGTGAGCCAGTTCCATGAGGGAAGTCTGTGGTATCTCCTGTGGTGTTTGTGCCAGGTGGATGGGCAGATTCAGCCCCATGGGCATTGCAGGGTGCTGGAGGTGCTCTGCAGCCTGCACAGATCCTGCTGTAAAGAGACTGGCAAGGGTTCCATGGAGGGGGCACAACCCTGGATCAAATCAGTCCTCGGTGTCCTGAGCTGTGGCTGATCTTGGGACCCATTTTCTCCCCTCTTAGGTGGCAGAGGGGCTCGGTGCAGTCTTTTTGGGTTATCTGCCCTTCTGGTTCTTGTCCAGCTGCATCATGTGCTGGTTGGATGGTGCTTTGTTGGGGGAATCTTAAGATATCCAAACAGGACAGGAAAAAAGCCAAACCCACTCATATTTAAAATCTAAAGACCCACTCCTTTTTTAGCCAGTTATGTAAAACATCCCTGTACCTGCCTCAGCTTGGTTGCCCACTACATCAATTTGAGATTTCACAGCAGCATTGGTCCTGACTTGCAGGGACACTGGGACAAAAGCATTTTATGACAGGCTGAGTAACCCCATCAGGTGAAGGGGATTCCTCTAGTACAGTGCAGGCTGGGGTAACTCTTCCTTGCAGAAACCATCACGGACCAAACTCTGCTCGTGTTTATTCTGCATGCTGAGAATAAGTTGAGTAAATAGTTCTGAGTTCTGTACCAGGCAGCTTGGAGTAGAATTTGTCCCTATTTTCACTTGAACTAATGATAATCTTTTTACTGCTACCCATTCTGGAAATACTTATTTGATTAAAAAAAAAAAATTGTGTCAAGAAAAGATACTTGGGGTTTTGGTCAGAATTGCACTTCTTTTTTTTCTCATCTGATGCAGCAAATTACAATTCCCAGGAATTAGCATGCCAGGGCATGAGGAAAACAAAGAACAAAGAAGGAACTTGCAGATAAGGTGAAGCAGTTCAGCTGACAGGAAAACAATAAATGAAGGAAAACTTACATAATCATCTCTTCCACACAAAACGGGTACCTCGGTTTTATTTCCAGCTTCCGTACGTTAGAGAATCTTATTTTAGGACCTTTTCTTGAACATTTGCACTTCACGCCTACAAGAGAAAGTATTTTCTCATGCGCCTGCAAAGCCTCCTGCATACCAAGCGTCCCTTCCCCTCCAGCCTGTGTGCACCCAGGAAGATTTCAGTTTGCTCTTTTAAGCCTTGGTGGGTAAAGATTAATTTTTTAATGCTGTTGAGCTTAAAAACAGATTTTTTTTTTTCATTTGGTATATCCCAGAAAAAGGTAGCGACTCTCTGGGAAATATGTTTTAGAGCACTACATATGCTCTGGGACTTTGTAAATAGCAGATTTTTAAGTGCACCTGCTGTGATTAAATATAATTGTATTTAACAAAAGGAAATGAAAGAGTCAGAACTCGCTTTAAACTGAGCAAGCAAGTGCATGGGGCTACTTTCTCATTCACTTGTGTCTCACTTGGACTTTGTAGGACTTTGAATCATTCCTCCTTGCATGGATGCTGTGGTGCTGTCGTAGCCAGACAAAAGCTGAGCATTTTTTAACCATCAATTTTGTGCACAGCAGAAAATGCAGACTGTGCCACCACCTCACATCCAGCTCTGCTCTATTTGCCCTGAAAACCAGCCTCAGATTCAAAGGAGATGCTTGAGCTCTATTCCTGAATAACGAAGAACATGGCACGACCTGCCCCACAGCGAGCTCTTTGCCTTGCGGTGAAGACACGAATGAAGACACAAATGAAGATACGAATGAATACACAAATGAAGACACAACTTTATCCCTTGTATTTTACCTCTACCTCACCTTTAAATAACTTGCAGCTCCCTCACTCACTGATTCCCTGCATCGCACCTTTCCACGGTGCAGGGGATAGCTCAACCCAAGCCAGGACTATTAAGACACAAACACAAATTACTGGAGAAGAGATTTACATGGGAATAAGCAGAATAAACCACTTTACCTTCCGCGCTGGCTAAGCACATCGCGATGAGGAGCAGGAGCAGAGCTGCCGTCAGGAGCCTCATTGTGCGACAGCAGGTACCCGAGGAGACTCCGGGGGGCTGATGTGTTTGTTCGCCCGGGGTTCGGCCCCCCGATCCCGCTGTCCCGGGGCTGGGTCACCAGGGAGGGGACGCGGAGCGGCTCCCGGCGGAGCGGCTCCCGGCGCTGCCTGCGCTCTGCCGCTGCCTTCCCTTCTCCTCCTTTAAAGCGGCTCCCTCTGCCCTCGCTCCCGGCTCATTAATATGCAGAGCAACTCCGCGGCTCCCTCCGCTTCCTCAGCCCCGGCGGGGAGGGGGGGACCGGCACCCCGGGGGGGAACATCCCCCATCCCCGCCCCGAACATCCCGGAGGGAGCGCAGGCGATGGGGCGGCTGCTCCTGCCCCTGCCCAGCTGGGACTTTCTCCATCAGCGCAGGGCTGCTGAGGAGGGTGATGTGCGTGTTTGTATGAATGGGGCTGTTAGCTGCAAAACCATCCGCTGCTGAGCGGCCCAGGGATGTGCCCGCGCTCCGCGGAAATTCCCATGCACCTTGGAAATAAGATTTGGAGAAGTCTCACCTGGGGAGGGGTGTCACCTTTTCTCACAGATTGACTTAAATATTAATTTTTCTAACTTTAGCAGGCTTCTAAATCTAAAGGAAAGTTTAGTGAATCGAATGGGGGAAAATATTCCTAAAAGCGTTGTTAGGTGGAATGCTTCGGGAAATCGGCTCGGTTTATCGTTGCTTTAATGAACACTCGAACGATATTCTGCTCCATGAAGAACAGGGTAGCAACACGCAGGAACTTCATGGATGTAAATACATATTCCTCCTCCCTTGCAGACTCTGTTTCTGATTTCAGAAACAACTAAAAGAGCATCTTTAAATCCAGATACCAGATTTTTGTCTAAATGAAACGGGAGAAGATCAGAGTGGGGTCTAATCGCCCTCACAGCCGTGTGTTCCAAACACGCCGCAGCCAAACGCCTCTGCGGGTCCGCGGCTCACCCCAGCCCCGCTGCCCGCGCTCCCCGCTCGCACACCCATCCCCGTTATTAGAACCGAGAGAAACCAGCCGCCCTGCCAGCTCCGGCAGCGCTTGGGGCGGACTCGCCACGCACTCCCAGCTCCACTTGCATTTTAAGTTTCCCACATGGCTTCGTTCCTGCCGGCTCCCACTGGCAGCGGCCATCCCGCTGCGTTCCCGGCCCGGGTGTTGGCAGGCTGCGAGTACAGCCCTACCACACACAGGCTGCACGTTGCGCGCAGGCAGCTGCCGTGTTCCTGGCCCTGGCTCCCATGCGGGACGTGCCGACACGCCGGGAACAGCCTGCCCGCTCGGCTCTGCCCGCACAGCCCTGCCTGCCCTGCCCGCACAGCCCTGCCCGGTCTGCTCTGTCCTGCCCGCTCTTCCCTGCCCGCACCGCCCTGCCCGGTCTGCTCTGTCCTGCCCGCTCTTCCCTGCCCGCACAGCCCTGCCCGGTCTGCTCTGTCCTGCCCGCTCTTCCCTGCCCGCACCGCCCTGCCCGCCCTGCCTTGCCTTGCCCGCACTTCCCTGCCCTGCCCTGCCCACTCTTCCCTGCCGGCACCGCCCTGCCCTGCCCTGCCTTGCCTTGCCCGCACTTCCCTGCCCTCTCTGCCCTGCCCTGCCCGCACTGCCCTGCCCTGCCCTGCCCACTCTTCCCTGCCGGCACCGCCCTGCCCTGCCCTGCCTTGCCCTGCCTGCCCTGCCTGCCCTGCCCTGCCTGCCCTGGGGTAGTGCCGGGTGCTGCCCATCGGGGACAAGGCTGGGGACACTGGCTGATGTTGCACGGAACTTTTGGGGTGAAAGAGCTGGTTTGGGGCTGTGAGGCTGCTGCTGGTGCAATGGGGCGGAGGGAGAAGCTGTGATATAGTTTGTGCAGTGCTTTTGGTGTTTTTGCTGCACAGCTCTAAACCAGCTCCAGTGGCTTTCATTGCGCCCTGCTAGGAATGGTTTGTGGGCTGTGTTATTAAATGCCAACAGGACTCAAGAGAGAGGTTTGTTCCAGAGCCTGGGATGAAAACAGGCAGCTAAGGTATGGAAGGTCTCAATTCAAATCTTTCAAATAAATTCCAAATTTCTTACACACACATACATACACACACACACCAAACCCCAAACCAAAACCAAAACTAAACCCAAAAAAACCCCACCAAAAAACCCAAGGAGAGTACAAAAGGCTTTTTTCAGAATTACTATCAGCTGGTGGTGAAGATGCTCATTGGCCACAGGGTGAATTGGCTGAAAAGCATTCATGTCCAAAGCTGTAATCCTTCCCTGCTGCATTTTAGGGTAATTCCCTCCTTGCAGCTTTCTCTGCACTGTGTGCAGGAACAGCCTCAGGGATAGTAGTGGTAAGGAAAAATCTTTTTCCCTCCCCCTCTGCTAATAAGAATTTGGGTGCAGCTTTAGCTGACGGCAATTTGAACTTTCCCCAAACCAGGGAACTCATGTACAGGCTGGAGAAAAATGAAAGGAAATTCTCGTGCTTTCCAAAAGTGAATCCCATCTTCTTGTATGATTCTTCTCATGCTGAAAGAGCCAAGTTTATTAAGTATGGAATAAGCAAACTGCTTTAGTTCCAAACTTCATGTAGAAATGAATGTGTTTGAGGTGTGTGTACACATATGGTGACTCTCACTGTGTGCCTGAGCAGTTCAGTGTCTTTATGCCAGGTGCTGGTTTTGACAGTAATTATTTCTGAGAGCTCAAAGGTGCCTCTTGCCTGGTGTGACAGATTTTGGTGACCATGTACAGCTGTCTCTGACACCTACTCTGTCTTAAAATGACAATCACAGAACAAGTTTAAGCAAATAATTTGAGGAAAAAGAAATACGTATGGAGTTCACTACAGTCCTGCTCCCAAAGAAACTCTGATAATTCAGATATATTTTCTTTGTGCAATCATATGCTGAGTTGCTCAGCATACTCTGGTGTGCCTGGGATATCTCCAGCAGATCTGCCAAGCCCCACAAATGTATTTTGATGGGCAGCCAGTGCTCCACAGGCTGTGGAGGGCTGGCCAGGTGAGCACAGGGCAAGCAGCTGAAGCGTTCCTTTCAGACCTCACAAAGCCACCCAGTTGCAGAGTAATTGATCAGGGCTTGGGTTTTACCCCACACAAAAGAAAGGTTTCAGAGCAGACACAGTCACCAGGGCCCTGCTGTTGTCCTTGGCTCTGCAGATGGGACGTGCACAGAGAGCCGTGTGTCCCCAGGGGAGCATCACTGTACCTGTGCACAGAGCGTGTCACCTGCTCTGTAGGGCTAATTAGAGGGGCATTGTTGCTACTGAAAGGGCTCTCATTTCATCTCATCCTCTGATCTCTTCAGGTCTCTGCCCCAGCATAAGGCTGAAGCCTGGCTTTGCCTCTGAGGGTGAGACCCAGAGGGAGCAGAGGTGATTTGCCACCCTGGGAGGGTGATTTGTGACATGGAGGGCATGGATGAGCAGTTGTCTCCTCCTAAATAAGAAAGAGTTTTAGCAAAGGGACTACCATTTGAAGCAAAATCCTCACCATTTTTGTCCACCTGGAAGCTGAAATCATACATTGTTGAGTGCAATGTGCAGCTGAGCTGGAGTAAAATATTTGTGCTTGTAGACACAGGGACAGCCCCCAAATGCAAGTTACCATTTGAAGGGGGAGCTACTGGAATGGGGCAAAATAAATTGTTGTGGTGGCAAAATGGAAGGGCTCCCAAAGAGCTGTTAACTCTGCCAGGGCAAGGACGTTTGTGTCCTTGTGCTCAAACAAGATTGGGTGGGGTCCATGCCCTGACCTGACCTCAGGTGAGGCTCCTCCTCCTGCTGTGAACGTACACAACCTCCTAAGCCAGCACAGTGTCTTTTATGTGTTCATCTGCATCCCAGGAACCAGGATGTACACTATTACAGCCATCCCCATTATTAGAAATATTTCACTATTCAGCTGGCTTTGGATATGCTGGTTATTTCAAGTACAGGGCAATCTATGATTTGGATTAACTGTCCTTCCAAATATCGTAGTGTTTCAGAAAGGGAAGATGAAGGTGCTCGTCATGGTGAGAAATTTTTGCAAAACTGAAGCTACTTATTGCTGTTGAGGCAAACTGTGAATGGCTCATCTGAATTTAATGTCTAAGAATATCCCTATCAGCTCGTCAAGGAGAAGATTAAACATTAGAAGTGAAGCCACAAAATCCCTGCACATCATGTCAAGAATTTAGAGGAGGAATGAGACTTAAATGCTCACTAGAAATTTCAGCATTAAGGTGGAGGTGTGCAGATGTGATGCATGTTGTATGCTTTTTTTTTTCCTGGGTGCTGCACTTCCTTTTTAATGCCTTTTTGGTGTTGTAAGCATTCTGTATGGGCCCTCAGCCTTTGCAACAGAGGAAATATAAAACATGATTCCAAGCTTGAAGTCGGGTGAATTGCCTCAGATTTTGGGAGGCTGTTGCAAGCCTGCTCCTGCCGTGCTGAACTTAGTGGAGGATGTGTTGCAGCCTGTGGTCAAGCCCATGTTTTCACCTCTAGCTCTAAATGACCTTTTTCTTTCCTCAATAGCCCTGAACAGTAGTTGTGTCATCCTTGCATGTATTTGTCTATCATAAGTTGAAAGGCAAACCTTTGGATTTCATCTTTGGTCTCTGGGAACATGAAACATATTTCAGGGAAAACAGCTGTGTTCCCTTCTGTGGAATTTCATAACGGATGAATTCTGCAAAATAAGGCTTGTATTGTTGTTGCAGTCACTGTGTTCTTTTGATATTTTCTTTTTATTTTTATTTCCATATTGAGATTAAATTCTAGACACTGCTTCTTCCCTTGGGAATAATTTTAAGGCAGCTCTCTTCCTAAACCTAAATTATTCACCGAGGAGGATTTTTTGCTGAGATGAGAACAAGGAGGTCGGATCTGGGACTGTTGTCATGGCTTGGAGCTCTTTGAAGCTCTTTGTCATGAATCATTAAAAAGGGCTGCAATAAAATAGCAAAAGGGAGAACTGGCTCTTTGTGTAGGTGATTTGAGAGTCACCTCTAGATATGCACAAAAGGATTAATCCCAACTGTGACCTTTTACATTGAGAAAATAGTAAGTTGTGTTTAATTTCCTACTGACTCATTTCCTTACATGTTACAACTTACCATTGGTTTTTATGTGCAAGCACAGCTTACACTTTACACGATTTTGTTAATAGGCATTTCAACTGTGAATCGCTGCAGGTATTTATTTTGTGCTTAATCACACAAAGAGTTGGGTGGCTTTCTTTACCATCTACCCCAATGCTTGCTGTAGTGTAGAGGGAATAATGTGAAGGTAGGAAAGGCAATTTGTTTGATCTGACTGACTCCCATTCCTGACAGTGCTGGCCAAAGCCTTGAGAAGTCTCCATGGTATTGTATGGGACGATGCTGGGACAAGGATGGGGATGGCATGAGCCCTGTCTTGTTTGTGTTTTCTCCCTTTCCCAATTGCTTTTTTATTCCTGACTCAGGCTGAGAGAGCTGGGGTGAGGACATGGTGTTAGTGCCCAGGTGTGCAGTTAGAACATCACAGCACTGCATAACAGAGCAGCAATTGGATGGAAAATCCCTCTTTTTGCCTCAGAATTGGAAACACATTGTGCCATCCTGATTTGCTGATCACATCTCTGTTTGTGTGTGGGTAGTTTTGGGTGGTCTGTGGGTGCCAGTTTTTCCAATGAAAGGCTTTAGGAGTAGAATAGGGTGTCACTATATGTAATGAATTACAGGCAGCCTCTCTCTGTGCTATTAATGTTACTTCTCTCAAAAGGAGTGGCTCTGCTGCCAAGCCATCCATATTCAGAAGCATAGGGAATGTGGAAAACTGAACCACAAGGTGTTTTATTTTCGCAAGACAATAGGACCAAATGTGATCAACACCTGAAAAGTTTCTAATCCAGTCCTAGGTGAGCGCTTGCTCAGGTGGAGAGCTGTGACAGAAAGATCCACAAATGTTCAGGCATGAGAAAACCCATTCCTGACACTTCTCCTTTCTGCAGCTCATTAGAACTGGGCATAATGTCAAACATTTCCAGGAATGGCAGGAACGTGCTTCAGTACATCTGCTTTCAGCACTGGCTCCATAGGATGAGAGTCCCTTAGGAGAGCTGGTGAGCAGGACCCTGCTGAAGTGTCCACGTTGCAATGGTTTTATGGGCATTAATATAAGGAAACTTAGGCTGTGGGGGAGAGGGCAGCAATGCTTGGTGTGTATGGGACCATCTACCATGAGCTGCAGTGGCAGGAGCAGAGCCTGTGTGCCCTGCTGGGTGGGAGTTGTAGTGCCTGGAGGGTGATGGCCACTGCAGTAGTGACAGCAGATCTGGTGGCAGGGATGTATTTGCAGCTCTTCAAAGCCTTTTGCAAAGGCCTGCAGTGAGGGTCTTCTCTGTTGTCTTCTCTCTTGTCTTTTTGAAGCAAAAAGATGAAGACATAAAATGATACATACGAAATTGCAGAGGCAGAGCCATGCAGTGTGTCAGATCCACCTTTCTCAAGTCCTGCTTCATAACCCAGGGGGTGGCATCCAGGCATGGAGCTGCACATGGATCCCACATGGGAGGAAATGACTGGGAAGGGGTGACTGCCCCTGCGGGAAAACACAATATTACCTTGATGTATTCTATGGTTATTCTCTCTGGTGGCTCCTGGCATATTTTTTTTGGACTTGTGGCTTCATCTTTCAATAAAACTGAACACCCAAAAGTCTGTGGATGTGTGGACACAGCACTTGATGGAAGATCTTCTCTGCACCCTTTTGAGAGATTTGTTTTTCTGCTTGTTCCCAGTGACTGGGAGCTGTTTACATTTGCCCACGGAGTAACCACAGCAAAAAAACCCTGCCCAACACCAAGAATTAAAGCCATTAGATAAAAATGATTGTAATACTAATAGTGATTAGGTATGGAGGGAAATCATCTCACAGCATCTCCTGTGGTGATGTGCAGGAGTGCCCGGGGTGCCTTTGGAGGGGCATGCATGCAAGGATGGGAGTGCCAGGACCAAGCACTGCAGCACACTGAGACTGGCTTGGGCACAAAGCCACCACATCTGGAGATGCCTATAAGGCTCTGCAGGGCTCCTCTCACCCCCTCAGTGCTTTCTGTAATGTGCAAAAATCCCTTGCAAGTTTAATGAAGCCCACTCTCCTGCAGACAGGAAGGGTGCTTCCTATCTCTGCTCATTTTCTGCTGAGCTGTGTGTTAGTAATGATGGGAATTTTTCATACGCTGATTTTTTCCTCCCCTTGGGATAGAAAACATATGTAGTGTCTTTAAAAATAAATAAAATTAATGGCTTAACAATACAGACTTTGAATATTTGATGGAACATCAGTAGGCTGCAATCAATCAAAAAAAGATCTTTTTCTTCTGAGTAATAAATATGTTAATTATTTTATCTACTCAAATAAAAGCTTAATTACCATAGCACTTGGGAAGACGGAAGAGGGAGGTAGTTGTTATGCATAGTGTTCCTAAGAAAATCAGTTCATTCTGCAAATAAACCACAATTTCTGCAAGCAAACCAAGAGACGTCCTACTGCTACAGCCAAGCTGTGCACTTCTCCTGGCAGTGGTATAACCAGCAGGGACTTGGTGGGGAGCTTCACTGCTCTGAACCCCTCCTCAGGCTGGATTTGCCCACTTTTCTCAAACCTGGTTACATGCTCAAGTGTGAGCATGCCTTGCCACCCATCTCTTCTTCATGTGTGGTCTGGGTGGGCTGCAGAAGAGCTGGGCCAAGCACTTCACAAACCCACTTTGCCAGCAAATATTCTGGAGTTCATCACTCCCTAGGAGCAGGGTGGTTTGGCCAGGCCTGCAGATCATCACAGGGAGAGACCAGCAAGGGAACAGCAGGGACCACTGTGCAGCATCCCCCTTCTCCACCACCCTGCTGACCCCTCCCTGCCTGGCCATGCTGACAGTGCCTGCATCAAGAATAGCTAAGGCACAGAAAATTCATGCTGTGCTCTGCTGCACTGTCATACCCCTGAGCAGGTAGAAGTGAACTTCTTGGGTTTTTTATTAATAATCCAAAAAGAATCACACAAAGATGGCACATTGCAGAACTGATGTGGTGAAGAAACAGTGTTCTTTTGTTGTGAAAATTAAATGAGAAATCAGCTAGATAGCAAGACAGGGCTGATAAAGTCTATAAATGCCAAGGACAGTGAGGGCATGGGGCTGGGACTGGGAACTGGAAAACTGATGGTGCAGCCCCTGCTCTTTGTAGGCTGCCTTGGGTGTCTCCCCCAAATCCAGGGCTTTGCTTCCACTCTCGAGGACAAAAATGTGTCCGGCTTGTGATTCCTTCCAAAGGCCTTTGGCAGCCTCTCCTGGCAGTTGGCTGTCTCTGAAAAGGCAGGCAACTATTGCTAAAGTGATTTGGAGGCAGAAATGGTGCTCTGGAACCCTAGAGCTGCAGGAGAGGATCAGCACCCAAGGTTGTTCCCATTGTGGATGGGGCTGGCTTTGTGCTAGCAGCTCCTCTTTGGAAGGAGAAGATGAGTGTGAAGCCCTCTCTGTCCGTCTTCATCCCCTGTGTCAGATCAATGCTCTGTCCCAAGGAAAATTTTGGAGAAACTCAGCAGCCAGCATTCCTTTTGATGCCTGCTAAGATTATGCAAGTATCTGTCCCATTCCTGAGAGCTCCCCAGAGCTCAGTAGCTTGGAAGAGAAGTGTCAGAGCAGCAGGATTTTCTAGCCATGGATGTGGCTTTATGGACACTCTCAGAGATCAGGGTGCCTAAGAGTTAACATGAATTTCAATCAAGAAGACATTAAGAAGAGCAGAGGGAAAACAGATTAGCTGTCCTCTTGCCTTGCTCTATAAGATGAGACAATGAGAGAATGTGATGAGATCAATGGAAAAAATAAAAGGAAATGAGAAATCAAAGGAATTGCTGCTTTACAGCTTATTTCATATGGTGAATTGGGAAATTTGCCCTTCAGGGGATCAAATATTCTCTTATTTTTTTAACAGATTTGGATAACTCATGACTGCAAAGATGAAACCCGTGATAGAGACTGGTCCCCTGCAGGGATTCAAAAGGAAACAATCCATTTCAGGTACACGTGGTGGGTCACTGCTGGATGTCCCCTCCCCTGGTGCTCTCAGAAACCACACAGAGCTGTGGCATCTGCCAGAGTGTGGCTTCCTGCAGGGCTGCAGGGCTGGGTTATTGGAGCTGTGAGTCCAGGGACATGGGAACAGCTTCACCAGGGGACGGCTCTCAGCATCTCAGGGAGGCTGAGCTGCACGCACCTGCCTCTCCAGGCTGTTCATGGAGCAGTGTGGCAGATGCTCAGAACCAAGACAGAGAAAAGGATCTCTGTCCTTCCTTTCCAACATTTCAGTGGTGCTTCTGGAGGCACAGTCCTCATGCCCTAAAGCAGATCCAGCAGATCCTTTCTGGGACTTCGGGTTAGCTGTGGGCTTTGGCACTTTGTGTCCCAAGTGACTTGCCCTGAGAGAAAGTAGTACTTTCTATGAGTTGTCATTCCAGCAGTAGCTCTGGTTCCCATATTTCCCTAGGGTTGTGATTTTGTTTTTTCTTCTTTTAAAACATTTTGCTGTGCCCACTCTGTAGTTCCAGGTCATTGCTGAGCTCTGTGTGGGTCATACACTCCCTGTCTTCTTCTGCAACCACCAAGCCTCTGCCCAGGTGGAAGTCAACAGGAAAACTCTTGCACTGGAGGCTGAAAAGGAATTGTCTGTGTTCTTGGGTAAATGGGTCCTTGGGGCACCAGCAGCTGGTGGTTGCTGATCAATGCCAGCCAGCATTGGCCTTTGATGAGCAAAGATTCAAGGTTTTTGCAGCCACACAGTGCTGCCAAAGTCACCTCCTCTTTGGGAATGCACAGACTCCAGTTTCCCTCCTCCCCTGATGTACAAGCCCTTGGTCTGATGTCCCAACCAGCTGGCTGGTAGCAGGCAACTGCTGCCAGAGGCTAAGATGAATGATTTGTTCCTTGTGCTACTGTCAGAGTTTCTTGAGACTGAGTCTCTCTAATGAACATCCTTACCTTCATAAATTTTTCATTAGCATTTGTATCTCTGGTACTTTGCACATGTTTCCTGGTGATATCTGCTAGATTAGGCATGTTTCCTTTCCAGAGACACTCTTCCAGGTGTCTGAATGGGTTTTTCTTTCCCGCAGCAGTGACTTTGGCTATGCCAGGCAGTGTCTCTTCCCCTTAGCACAGTAAACTTCTCATAGATATGGCACTTTGATGACAAAAGGACCCACATTTTAGCAGTAAGATTACCTTGGCTTTAACAACAGGCAGTTAAACTCCAAAACTGAAACTCCCCACGGATATGCAGAACAACAACAAAAGCTTTTAAACTGCACTGCTCTCTGTGTCTGCAAGCAGTGGGTGCCAGCAGAAAGGAGGTCAGCTCCAAACAATCCCAGCCTTGCCCCACACTCGGCTCCCAGACTTTGAACGTGTTTTGTTTTGTTATCTTGTACTTGAGGTTTTCTGTTCTCTCTAATTGCATTTAGTGCCTGGCTTGGGAAAGGCTGTTCTGCTGTGCATGCAGCTGTGCCCCTGCTCCCTGCACAGCCCACCCCTCTGCTCCGGAGCTGTCAGGTGGGACGGCTGCCTTGCAGCCTCTGTTTTTGCCAAGGAGATGTTGAAATTATTGGCCGGTTCTTCAAAGGTCTGCAGTGGTTCTTGATGTTCCTCACCGGAGCGGGGCAGCGGAAGAAAGTCGCCTGGGAAATGCTGTCTGGAAGTGAAAATTGAATCCTTTAATGCTCTTGAAGAGCAAATAAAGTTTCTAAGTATGAGAAGCAGCCCACGCAGCCTTTAGTCGTGTTTGTACCCAAACAAACCCACGTTGTACCCAGCGTATTAATTTCTTCTGCACGTAAATTGCTCCAGATAAGCTGTTGGGTAAGGCTGGATGCAGGAAGGAAAAACCCAGGACAGGTTTGCCTTTCCCACAGCACTGGCCTTATCTTGTATCCATGACTGCACTAGTTGGTCAGGAGGGTTATATCACATAAAAATGTTATTATTAATTTGATTTGTATGTGTAAGACAAGGTGGCCTTGTTTTTCTTAAAAAAAAGCTCTTAAAATGGTCCAGTTCAAGCTAAGGGACCATCTCCTTACCCTTCCGTTCAACCCTGTGATTAGGTCCAAGGGTGTTTGAAATTTCAGGGTATTTCTCAGAATTTTCTCTTTTGCTTGTTTTGTAAACTCTGGATGCAGAAGCAGCAGCCATTCACAGATGTAGCACACCTATGTCACTTTTAAAGCCTTTATATTAACTTTCATCCCCTCTGGGCTGACCTCTGTCCACTGAGTACAACACACACCAGGGATTTTCATTACAGCCCTGTACTTCATCCCTGGCCTCCTGTAATGTGGTTGGATGTTACACTTGGAGTTGCAGAGAACCTGGCTGATGAGAATAGATGGCAAAAAAGCTGCAGTAATTTCTTTCTCAATGCCAACCACCACTGTTTTAAGCTGTAATTTGTGCTTCTGTCTGCACAAATCCATCTAGAGCTGGAGCATGATAAAACAAGTTGCCCTTTAGCATTCTTTAGCTTCTGTTCATTGCTGCTAGGAGACAACTTTCAGGGTGAGGCAGCTGGATTTACATTTATGGGGAAAAGCTGGAGTGGAAAGAAGCAAAGTGACAACTGTGGTGCAAATTACAATAATCCTAATGACTGAGGCAGCAGTTGGGTCTGCTCCTGCATGCCCAGACCATGGTGGGGAGATCCAACCCCTGCACCAACCCAGGGAGCCCAACCCTTCAAGTGCACACAGAGCAGGACAGGGCAGGCACGTGTTTTAGTGTGTTTGTGCTTCAAAAGGGTGCTCCAGTGCTCTCCTGGCCTCCTAACAGGCCCAGCTCTTGCTTTGAATTGTTAGGATCATGGAACCATAAAATCATTTAGGTTGGAAAAGCCCTCTAAGATCCTCAAGTCCAACCACATCCCCAGAATTGCCAAAGCCACCACTATACCCAAGTGATGTCCCCAAGTGATGCATCTACACAGCTTTTAGATCCCTTCAGAGATGGTGACTCCACCATTTCCCTGGGTATGCTGTGCCAGGGCTTGATAACCATTTTGGTGAAGAAATTTTTTGTTCACCAAAAAATTTTGTATCCAACCTAAACCTCCCCTGGCACAACTTGTGGCTGCTTGTTCTTGTTCTGTCACTTGTTACCTGGGAGAAGAGGCTGGTCCCCTGCTGACTAC
Source organism: Acrocephalus scirpaceus scirpaceus (assembly GCA_910950805.1). Lineage (NCBI taxonomy): Eukaryota > Metazoa > Chordata > Aves > Passeriformes > Sylviidae > Acrocephalus > Acrocephalus scirpaceus. The sequence continues at coordinate 9,396,242 of OU383785.1, forward strand.
AGCCTCCTGTCAGGCAGTTGTGGAGAATGAGAAGGTCCTTCCTGAGTCACCTTTTTCTCCAGGCTGGGCTTCCTCAGCTGCTTCTCACCAGACTTGTGCTCTAGACCCTGCCCCAGCTCCCGTGCCCATCTTGGGACATGCAAGGATCATTTGTTACCATTCCTTACCAGACTGACAAAAGAGATGCAATAGAAACCAATTTCTTGTTTAGATATCAATATTCACCTCCCTGATGTCACCATGATTCATCCAGCTTGCTTGAAAGCTGACAGAAGCCAATCAAGCAAAAAAAAAGAAGTAGAAATAGCAATTTCCCCTCCCTATATTTCATGGTGGAATTTGTTGGATGTGGGGTTGATGGGATTGACAGGGTATTGCTCATTGTTTGGGGAATGTCTTGAACAGTATAAACCACGTATGAGATCTTCAGGACATACAAGCCAGCATAACTCCATCAGCTGACACTCTACTGTAGAATATTCTGGTTCTTTTCAGTGCATACTTTTAACAAACTCACCAGCCAGATCTTGTGTCTTTCCCTAATTCATTCAAGACACACACTATAAATCACCCTTGATTCTGACCCATGAAGGAAAACTAACTTGACAAATCCCTTTCTGTATTAATTTTTGTCAAAACATGGTTTATGACAATGGGTAGGTTGCTGATAGCTCAGGCTATTGTTGCCCAGGACCCTGTGGGTTTGATAAGCACTCAGCTGAGGTCCATGTGGATGTCTTTCCTCAGCTCTTTGTTTCTCATGTTAAGACTTGTGTCTTAGAGTGAGGAACCTGATTTATTAAAAAACACCATATAATATAGTGAGACAGATGTCAGCAATGTTAAATACCTCCATACATTTTGTTTCTCTAGAGCAGATCAAGTGTGCAATCATTTCAGGCATGATGAAGGCATCCTGCACTGAGGCAACATTTTAGTAACCTGATAACGTGAGCAGCTCTTGCCATGTGCTTACAGAAATGAGGTTGTGGGATTGCACTGTCTCTCTCTTTTCTCCCACAATAAATATTTCAACTTTATGGGTAATTTCAGCTTAACTTAACAGCGGGCTTATACCTGATGGGTCGCAGGTGACAGCGCTGGGCACCTGTATCTGATTTTTCTGTGACATGCTGGAGATGTGAAGGTCTGATATTGGCTGTGCTGTGCACATGGTTATTCACCTCCACAAGAATTTAAAGTAGAGCCTGTGGCCCTGCCTGGAGCTTTTCTTTAGAGAGATGGGGGATTCAGGCACTAAAAGAGCCCTAAGGGATTTTTCTGCATGTATTTGTGCTTTCCTGCCCCTACAGAAGAATTTTCTTCTTCTACTCCCAGGGTGTTGTCCACTGTATCTCTCTTTGCTTGTCTCCACCATGTCACTGCCAGGTTCTTGAAGCTCCTGGGGCTGTTTTCAGCCCACACAATGCTGGGCTGGCAGCACAGAGCCTGGGGAAAAACCCAGCCTGCAGCACAACCTGGGGCTGCAGCTTTCCATTCCCAGGTTGTGGCTCAATGTGGAAAATGTGTGCTGCTCACTTGTCTTGCTCTCTCTGCCTGTAAATTAGTAGTGCCAGTTAGTGTCCACAAATAGGTGGAGTGTAAAGGACTTCAAAGGCTTTAAACTATTATATATACAATTATGCAATATAATTCAATCAGAATTATCATAAACCATCCTTATACAAGTAAGCATTTGCTTTCCAAGACATAGGCTCACAATATTCTAATATTAATATTATTAGATTATTTGGATTATATTAATAATATTTTGATTGACTTTTAGGAAAAATTTCTTCACCAAAATGATTTGAATAGGATGCTCAGGGCAGTGGTCGAGTCACCGTCCCTTGAGGCATTTAAAACACATGCAGATAGAGGACTTTTCAAACCTAAATGATTCAATGGATATATGATTAAACACATATATATATACATATGCAGGAATTGCAGTTCTGTTCCAAAGCACGTGTCTGGGTTTCTTTCCCAGTGAAAAACAAGGTATGTGGAGATAAGGAAGCAAAGGTGAAATGTTTTTATCAGGGCTGGGAAGTGCTCCTCAATCCTGCACTGTGAGTTTGTGGGGACAAAAATCACATCATTAGATTCCTTAAAAAACATCCCATTGTGGTTTTGAAATTGTTTAAACAGGGTGAAATTAGCATAATCAATGTAATAACCTCAATAAACCTTTTGATCCTTTGGCATGCAAGAGTTACCCTCACTGTGGGTTTGTCCCCACGAAATGCAGTAGCTGCAGCTGCTCTGTGCAGCCCTGTGAGGAGGCACCAGCCAAGGAAAAACCTACAGAGGGTCAGCAGAGAGATGAGAGCCCCAGGGCTCAGTGGGTGCTGACAGCCATGATTTATCTCACTCTGTTGTAGGGCCAGTGAAACTGGCCCCACACCTCTGTTTTCATGTCTCTAACACAGCCCCATCCAGCTTTTGCATTTTGTCCCACTGCCAAGTGCTGTGTGAGCCCCTGCCGTGCCTCCCTGCCATTAATCACCAGAGCCTTTCCCTGGCTGCCCTGTGCCTCCTTAGAGACTAAACCCTCCTTATCATTCACATATAATCTTGTTACAGCTTTATACCCGCTGGCATGATCCACTTATCAGCCAATAAATCTGAGCAAGACCAAACAGTGGATAACGGTGGATTCCCGGTTCCTGGTATTGATTTCCTGGGCTTGGGCTGTGGCACTCAGGCAGTTTCTAAACAATCTGGTTTTGCACTGGTGCTTAAAGCAAACACCTCGCCCCAGTTCTCCCTGCCCTGAACCCGGGTCAGGTTTATTCTCCAGCCAGCGCCACTGGCTGTTCTCACCTTGAGATGTTTCCTGTGCAACCACGCTCGTTCACACGTTGTCCCATGGGTAACAAACCACTCTGCCCCTTCTCTGAGCCTGGGCAGGGCAGTCAGAGCAACCTGAATTCCATATCTGCATCTCTGAGCCTTCCCACTTTTCTTTGCCTTGATGTATTTATGCTGGCTTTCAGGACAAAAGTAGGATTTTATGGGAAAGTTGAGTTTTTTCTATGGTTAAAAAAAATCCAGGTTAGGGGGGCTTTCCATGACCTCATGGAAAAATGCTCATGCTGAGGCATCAAAAAACTCCCTCCAAAACAATCAAAGCAGAAAACTTCAAGTCTGACAGTTTTCTATGAGTTGTAGGTGAGCCGGGAGCTAAGATTTAAGTGGCAGATGAAGGAGTTCATTGCAGTAGTTTTGAAATATGGACCTATAAATCTCCAATTTTCTACATTCACAGCCCAGCATGTTCCTGTATATTTATTTTGTTGAATGTTAAGTGGTTCAGTTTTCCTGTGGTTGCCTTGATTTTTTTTTTCTCAGTGGAGTTTAATTCAACATAAGCACTACTACTTAGTCATTTTGTTCATATTTCTTCATTTAGATGCTTGTGCAGGGAAAGGTTAGGAGCAATCAGAAAATATTGGAAGCAAAATAAATGTTCTCTAATCTCTCTTCAAGCCCAGACTGAAATGTTATTAGTACTTCTGGCCTTGTCTGGATTAGTTTCTTAAGAAGCTGAAGCTGAACAGATCTAACTAGATTATTAATTTAGTAAAACATGGCCTCTCCAGGGACTAAGCCAAACGAGTATTGTGTTGCTTTGTTTCTCTCCATGTACTCATGGCTTCTGTGGTGGATTTGTCTTTCTTTAAAACAGGAAATGATGTGAGTAAAGAGACTGTGAACACCCATTTTGTGGGCACTGCATGGCAGAAGTGGGTGAAGGGCATCTTCAGCCTCTCCCCCTCCTCCTCACCATGCACCTTGCTGTGTGTTTGGGTTAAGAAACGTGGGCTGCAACCAGCTCATGTCTTACTGCCTTTGCAACAATGTCAACTTGAATCTTAGCCTATGGTGATGGATATTACTACCCTTTTCAACCAGAGTAATTCTTTCATTCCTGTAAAACCTGCTGTCTTATTCTTTATCCAGTGAGCAGATACTGACACAGAAACCCAGGATGTTTTTCTGGAGTGTTTGAACATTACACACAGAGTTGCTCCTCTGGACAGGGGAGACATCTGTGAGCAAGTCCAAAGGTTCCATGGTTGGGCACCTGGGCTTGAGATGTTGCACCATTCCCAAATCACCTGGGAGGGAGAGGGCTGAGCCAGGAGCAGCACAGGAGTTACAGTACAGAGTTGCCTTTTGTAATTCAGGGGCACGGAACACACAGACCAAGCTTGCTTTAAATGAAAATATTTATTTACTCTTTGTACCTGGTGCATATATAACTCAGAGACATCATGGGCACAGGGGTATAAATGGGCTGGAAATGGAGGTATACTGACCTGTGAAAATGGGGTTATTGGTTTCCAGTGATGTTAGTCCCAATTAAAGCTCCAGAAAGTGCCCAGGGAAGAATGTCTGGATGCTGGGACACTGCTGAACCGTGTTCTACCTGCACTCCTCTCCCTCCCCAGGTCAGCACTGTGCCCTGCTGTGCCTGATGCCCAGGGAGGGGACAAAAGGATGGATTGCTCAGTGGGGTCATGTGCAGTGATTCAACCCCTGAGCACTACTTAAACCCTGGGGTTTAAATTCCTGTTGTAGCCTCATCCCTCACTTGAAGGAGGGCAGAGGAAACAGGGCATCACCCAGAGAAAGCAGGTGATGAGCAATGCCCCACCATGCCAGAGTTTCCTGAACCTGAGCTGTGTTTAAATTTAAAAAAAGTCCTTATAGTAGAGGCATTGAGAGTTAGTAGTCAAACATTTCATAAACAAGGAAGGGATAGGACTAAATGGGTTTGGCTGCTGGTGGAGTCCATAAATAAGAGCAAAGTGGCTCAATGGGCTCTCTCTTTCTGTAGGAGACAGGTGGGCAACTCCTTCTCTGGCATCCTTGGTGCTGCTCCAGCATGGCCAGTGTCACCCAGAGTGCAAAGTGGCTCTGGTGTCCTCAGCCTGAGGAAAAGCAAACTGTGAGATGAGTTGAATCCTTCCCCCCATTCTCTGAGTGCGGTTGATTGCAGCATCTGGTTGTAAGTGTGAGAGTAATTCCTTGTGGGCTTTAGTATTGGTGGTAGGAAAAAGATTGTATTTTGTGAGGTTTCCATAAGTGACACCTGCACTTCAACAGCTGAAGTGCCCTGAGGCAGCTCTTGTCTCATTACTTGAGGGGCTTTTTTAACCCTTTCCACAAGGCTGGCTCCTGTGGCTGATGCACGATGGCAAGGTTTGGAACTTAGGGCTGTTGTCAGGTGGGAATGAACAAAACGAGACTGAACTTATGTCTTGTTTCTCTCCTTCCCTCCCAGATAACTCCTTTAGGATGGATCAGTTTTTGGAGGTGTTTATCCTCATTTCCTTTTTAAGGACTGTACAGAGATAGCTCAAATACCACCATGCTCTGGTGTGAAAAGTCTTATCTTAGGTTCCTCACAGAGCCAAAGTTCCCACTGAGAAACTACTCAGCATGCAAAAACAGGTTAAAATCTCAGGGCTTTGGGTCACTTAGTGGAAAAGAAAGCCTGCTCACGTTTAGTGACAAAATCCTTTCACAATTGCAATGGATCTGCCAAAGAAAATAGATTCAAGCTACTAAGGAAGAAATCAGAAATTTCTAGCTGAGATCCAAGTAGCAAAGCCTGGAAACATGAAGCAATTTGTCTCTTGTATGAGCCATATCCACAATCAGCAGCAATAAGTCTAAGCAAGTTTAAGCAAACAGTGAATTTTTCTCAGTTCTTTTTCTGTTTCCATAGTTTTTGGTAGGAAAATGGAGTTTACACATAACCCTGACACTGCTAGCTTTCTTCCAGCTGCTTTCTATTTGTGAAAGCGTGTGTCATATTTATCTTGTACTCTTTAAATAACCACAATTTTATTAGTTACTCCTTATAACCTCTCTAAACATAGCACTATTTTGGGAGGAACACGACAATTTTGAGTAAGAAAACATGAAGTGTTATATAAAATGTGAAAGGAAGGGAAGGCAATGATGATAAGTGGAGCTGAGCAGAATGTTTCTGGATAGTTTTGTGAAGGAGAATGTCCCTTTGCAAAATCAATATTTGCAATGGGCAAATTTCAGTGCTGTGAAGTATTTTTAATTTCCTTTTGGAAAAATTAAATTGATTTCCTAGCCTTACCGGAAAGGCACTTCTCAATTCTCTTTCTGGCAGGAAGCAATGTTGATAAAAGGCTTCTAAGCAAGCATGTAAAAATACTAAAAAACCCTCACCCTAAGTGCTCCTAAAATTAAATTGGATTATTACATATTTTTATTCATGTTTTACTCCATGTCCTAGTGTAGGATGTATATTTTTTAAAATTAATATTTTTTAAAATTACACATTTTTGTGGGAAAGGACTTCCATGTTCTCGTGTTAAAATAAAAAAAATAAAGATGCACACTAATTTCCTACTTTTAATAATACTACCTCTGTGTGGTAACAGGGTTGGATTGCACACTGGTCTGTCTAAGCATTTAATCATCTGTACAGCTTTCAAAACACAAATGAACTCAAAAATCTTTCTGTGCTTACAGAGCTTCACAAATTGCTTACATGGCTAAATTTGGTCCCAGTCAAATGCTTTTCTGGTTCAGACAAAAAATTCTACACTCGATGTGTAGAAACAATGGTTTGGTTTTTGCCTCCCCCTAATATTTCTGGGCATGGTAATGGGGACATTGATACTATTTATGCAACAGAAAGATTATTGTCTAATTTGAGACTTTTTGGGTTTGTTTTTTCCTTTGATTTCTGAACAGGCTTCCAGAAAAATACACTGACAATGCTAAAGGTATTGCTGTGATTCATGACTTTTCCTTCATATTTTCCAGTAAAAAAAAAGTGCTTAATCCACTTAAGCCCCTTCAAAATTAATTGGCACGTTTAGCAGTTTCCAGTAATAAATATTATTCCACCTGTTCCATTGTTTCCTGCTGAAAAGTTGTTTTGATTTTAATTTGTTTCTGATGGTTCCCCCCAGCCTCTGTTTGGGGAAATGGTTCCCTTTTAATTCATTTTGTTTGGAGATTGAGTGAGCCAGCAGCGTTTCCCTGCACTGGGGCTGCAGCTGCAGCGCCGCGCCCACAGGGCTGTCAGGAATTGCATGCACAGAAAATGCTCGTGGTGTGGCAGTGTGGTGGGATGTGACGGGATGGTGAAGGGTCTGGAGCACCCGTGGGAAGTGGCTGAGGGAGATCGGGTTGTTTAGCCTTGAGAAAAGGATGGTTCAAGGGAGATTCGACTGCGCTCAGAACTGCCGGAAAGGAGATTGTGGGAATTGGTCTCTTCTCCCAGGCAACCAGCAAAGGGACAAGGGGAAATGGCCTCAAGTTGCATCATGGCAGGTTCAGGTTGGATATCAGGAAATATTTCTTCACTGAAAGAGTGGTTAAACACTGGATGAGGCTGCCCAGCGTAGTGGTGAAATCACCATCCCTGGAAGTGTTCAAAAAATGAGCAAATATGGCACTTTGCTGTATGGTTTAGTGGGCATGGGGGTATTCAATCAAAGGTTGGATTTAATGATCTTGGAGGTCTTTTCCAACCTCAATGATTCTATGATTCTTTGAGTTTCTGTAGGCAACAGCAGAGCTGAGGGTTGCCATCAAAAACTAGTGATTTTGAACAAAGCAGTTGTATTTGCACATGGTAATTTTCTGAACTTGTATGTGGCTCTGCTCACCTTCCGTGCATTCCTAATTTCTGGGTTGGAGTATGGCAAACATCTGCTACCCTGCTTGTGAAATTTTCACAACTTTTCATTAAATGACAGCCACAAGGTATTGCTGAGTGTTTTCTTTGTTAAAATATTGCACAGATGACAGCAGGATGTGCTGTCCCTCACTGGTGACTGTGGGGTTTCTGATGGCATGGAGACATGCTCATAAATCCAGTAATTGGTGGGCACATTTCTAGTGCTGAGGATCACAAATCTCTTCTCAGACAAAAACAAATCACTGGTTGGACACAGCTCTTAGTTCTGACAGCTGGGGTTTGATTACCTGAAGCTATTCTTGAGCTGTACTTTTCTCATTCCCACAAGCGTGTATATAAGACTTGTGTATTGACTTTGTAAGCATCGTCCTCCACGTGAAAGTTCTGCTGCAACTTGAGTTACATATTGATTGACTGTGGTTCTGATCGATTTTATTTTACTACTTTGGATCCCAGGGCTTTTCTCAACTTGCCTCTGGAGAACTTAGAGCTGGAGTAAAACACGTACTTTGTATGGATAATTTCCTCCTTCCATGTTAATATTTAATTGTATTTCCCATGAACACACCTTACTGTAGAGTTTATTTTCATCTCAGGATTTCTTGTGAAATTGTGGATTGCTGAGAATGTGCTTGGGATGTTGCAGGCTGGGAAGGTCCCCTCACTTTGCTGAGCATGGGTGTTCAAGTATCAAGGCAGGCAAACATTTGCTCCCTGAACCGGGAGGAATCAGATCTTCTTCCACCCACCCTGGGCTCTGAGTCTGAGCACTGCAGCTCTCACTGATGATTTATTTTAAGTCAATTCCTGCTGGTGGTGACAGGTGACTTTGGGTGATCTGTGTGCTTAATATAACAAGCAGAATCCATAGGGAATGTTTTTCTTGAGCTATAGATTGATTAGTGACTCCTGTGTCATATGGTGCACAACTGGTATATAGATCTGAGCTAAACCACACACACATGTATTGTCAGCAATCCATTTCTAAGAATTTGCTCATATTATCTTTTCCCTTTACAAAGTGCCATACACCTTAAGCTATCAACATGGCAAAAAATTTGAAGCATCTATTGAGGCTATTTTGTATTTTTTTTTCTGGGATCCTTAGAAGAAATTAATAGATGGATATGGGAAAGTGAATTGTGAATTACAAACTCCTACTCACCTGGATGACTGTTCAGCCAAAGCTGTGTGGCTGTCAGGGCTGTGCAGATGATGCCCTTGTGCATCTCCATCCCAGGAGCAGCTGCACTGTCCCTGCTGGCTGCTCTTCATCCTCCTGTGGTCCAGGGGTGAGGTTTGGACATCGTGTTACAGAGGTGCAGTGTTAGTCCTTCCCAGTGAACATCTGGTCCCGCTTGCTATTCCTAACCCCCATCCAAATGTTGCAAATGTCTAAGTATTTTGGAGAGCTCATGGCTGTGCAGGAGGAGAAGCACCTTGAAGAATCACACCATGTGCAGGGGAGCAGAGGAAATGGCCAGTAGATAAGGCGAGTTTCAGTGGGGAGGACAGAAGCAATCCAGATGAGGACTTGGAGTGGTGGGATGCCTGCAGATGGGCCAGCCCCTGCTGAACCCTGGGATAGCCCACTGCCCATGGAGAGCTGGGACAGGTTTCTAGGACAACTGATGGGCTTTGGGAACGGGGAAAGAATGGAGCCAAATCTTAAAGTCAGATGAGGAGAAAATGAGTAACATCTGCTGGGACGTGTGAAAGAGCCATTTGTGCTCACTGCAACCTGAAGCCTTTCTCCAGCAGCCACGGCAGCGTGGGCCAGCTCGCTGTCCCCCACACAGGCTGGCTGGCTCAGGGGTCGTTAGGGATGATTTATGTGCTCATTACAGCCACAGCTCTGGACACTGCCCTGTGCCTCACTGGTGTGTCCCCCAAAGCCTCAGCACCCGCACAGGGGCATCACTTCACCTCTGGGTACTCATAGAGGAAAGCCTCTGTGCTGCCCCAAGGCTGCAGAGGGGTGAGGTCCTGGGGAGACCCCACAGCTGCTGCTGTACAATTATTAGTCATATTAATGGCTCATAAATAACAGGTTACTGCCAATCTTTCACTCCTGACACCGTGGATCCACAGAGCCGCACATCCTCTGCCTCTCCCTGGTCCCTCTCCCTGCTGATGTAAGGGTAAATTTCCCCTTCACTCTGATGGGGCAAACAACTCTCCCTGCTTCTCTAGCTGGTCCCTCTGCTATTTTAACAGATCAGCTTTTTGCCTCTAATGAGGCTATTTTCTGCAGTGCAGAATGTGGCTGGGAATGCTCGAGCTGGAGGTAGTGAACAGTCCAGAAGGATTGCACCTGTGCTTGCTAATCAGCGGCCGCTTCAGCGAGCTGAAATTAGGAAAGCACACAAAAGAGAGAGCAATTTTGAAAATGAGGATGAACATCCCGACATTTTTAAGAACAATTATGTTTTCACAGCTGTGTTGGTTGCCCCAAATGCATAGAAATCAAGTCAAAACCGAAACTCCTTTAACTCAAAGAAAATTAACCTTCATAGTTAAACTCAATGAGAAGTAAACTTGCTTTCCCTTCAAATGAATAATATAGTCTTGAAAAACCTTTCAGCAAGTTATGCTGTAATTACATTCTTTGAATTAAAGTTTGCCAGTCCAAGCAAAATAAATAGAAACACAGGCAGGGCAATAGATATATTATACTTGGAGTAAAATTTGGCCCTGGCATGTTTTCATGCTAAAGCTATGCCAAAGTTAATCTACTGTAATTGTGTCTATTACCAGATTCTAGTATAAATAAAGGAGACAACCTGAGAGCTGTTGATATAATTCTTTCATTAACATTTTGTTGCCACCATGGAGGGATTTGGCCAGAACTCATTTGTCAGGAATCAGGCCAAGAGTTACTGAATTACCCAGCAACTGTACATTTTGCTTTGAAGGCACACACTGAATGTTTCCCTGTGGCTCCCACTCCACCACTGCTACTGAAGGTCTGTGGGGAGGGGAACACAAGAGCCCTTCCCATTTTATCTGTGAGGAGAATCTGAGGTGGTCAATGGGTGCTGATGGGCCACAGCCAGGTGGGGTGGGGATAAAGCTCTGAGTTTGCTCTGAGGGGATTACAGGGGGGCTGGGGTGGTCCCCAGGAGCTAGGCTGAGCAGTGGCATCAGTGGACGCAGTCTCCCTGCACCAAGGTTTGGCTTAGGCTGGGAGCAAAGTTTAATTTGAGCTCTGTCTTTACTCTAAGGCCATCCTTTGGCTAGAAATGTTGAGGATTAGTATGAATTTCTGATGAAAAAACACCCTACACAGGGAGAGGGAGCTGCTATTACACAGGTGGGAATTAATCCTATTGGTTTAACCTGTTCAGTGCCTCCTTGGGTGCCTTTCTCTGGGATACCCTCTGAATACAGCCTTTTTGGTTGTCTTTGAGAAGCATCAGTTTCCTTTTCTCTTTTGCTACCTTTCTGTGGGTTCCTTTGCTTCCTGCATGCTGCTTTTGGATGCTCAAAAGTTTTTTCTGAACAAGTCTGCCAAATCCCACACTGGCAGCAGGGTGAGGAAGGCTGTCTGGTGATGCCTCAGATTTGAGTTATTATTCTCAGGGTCTCAAAAGCTTTTCAAAGCATGACCTAATCCTGTGCCAGTCAGTATACAACACTGTTTTGGGAGTGTCTCAAAATAAAGCTTGCTTTAAGTTCATGCAGTTTAAAAAGATGCTGGGAACGGGGCGAATGGACCTCTCTGCAATCTACATGTGTCACTAATGTAACAGAAGTAGAGAAGGAAATAGTTTTACCCACATTCCTAAAGTTATTAAGCAGCAGAAGTGAAAAAAATCCTCTCCTATGTTTGATACAGTTTTCCCTAAGTGACTATTACTTCTTTCTTTGCATCCAAAATAGGAAATTATCAAGATTATGAAATTCGAAGGAAATAGAGAAAGCAAGTAGGTAGGACAGGGTACTGAGGAAAGGTTAAACCCTTTAGCAAACCTTGTCTCCTTACATATAATGTGAAATATTCCAGATTTGATCATCTGCAGCTTATTTTGTGTTCTTTACAGTTCATTGTTTTCTCCATTGGAAAAAGTTTAATTTTTTCAGTCAGTCCCTACGTGAGATCGGATGTTCATCAGTGTTCTCCCCTCTCTTTCCAAGGATTGAGTTCTTTAAGCTGTTTCCTGGGAACTGTGTTCAGGGGAGACCCATTCCTTAAAGGGCACTGTGCAGTCATGAATGAAGGGTTAAAAAATATTCCCCTCTCCATTAATTTTGTATGTATTAAAGTCTAATTTCTTGATTCAGCTCATTCTCCATGGCACTGGCAGGTCACCCTGGCTGTGAGAGAAGGCACATCCCTGTCCCCAAGGACAGACTGTGTCATCCCCTTACTATAGCATGCACCCATTCCCTTTGCTTGGGAAGGTAAAGCTGGGATCTGCCAAAGCATCTTGCTGCACTAAAGATGAAAATTGTTGATGGTTCAAGGAATAATTGTCCATCTGTGGGTCGATCACTAATCCTTAGCCTCCCTCAGCTGGCTGATGGATGGCAGGCCCATTATGTCTTCTGCCCAGTCTCTTCTCCATCAGGATCCTGGAAAAAAATCCCAACACAAATTTACAAAGCTCTCTATCTCACCAACAGACTGAGAAAAAGGGAGAGAAATCCACAGAGCCCACAGATATCAGGAAGGATTTGTTCTTGACTCTGTGTTGTTGGGGTGGTGCCCGTTTCCTGCCATCCCACTGACTGATCTCCAGCTCCATTCCAAATCTGAAATCAGAAGCTGCCTCCTCAGGCTTTTTCCTCTTGCCCTGCAGCAAAGGAAGGGAGGCAGCCTCAGCCAAAATGCCTTGGCCTGAGGGAGAACTCGTGGCACAAGCCAGAGGGAACAGGATCCTGAGGAGCTGTGTTTACCCCAGAAGTTGGCTCCAGCAGCCAGGCCGTGCAATGCACATGGAAAATATGCAAGCTGGGAAGTGTCTGCTGGCTCGGGCTCCTTTTATGCTCTGCACCATTATTTTCTGCATAAGCACCTCATGAAAATATCAGAAAGGGTTCGGTGCTGCCAGTGAAGATCTTTTGGTCTGCTCTGAAGGACTGAACTGTGATGTGAGTGTAGTGTAAACCAAAGGATGAGACTGGGTGAAGCTGGAGCTGTGCAGTCACATTTTGATTTAATATATGTACTGGGAGCCTTTAGTGCATTTACTTGGCCATCACTGGGAGTGGACCATGAGAGCTTCTTTTTGCTCCTAGCAATGATGTGGAATCCTTGAGTTCACTTCAGGAGAATCAGATTGTCTGACTGTAACTAAACCCAGGATTTGTCACTTCAAGAACAGATTTTCAGCTAACAAATGCTACATATGCACTTTAAAATTCCTTAATTTTGATTGCTTTTCTGTACAGTAAACAAAATTTTTGTGCCTGTTTTCCTATACAAATATTTATAACAAAGTTGGTGGCTACTGGTTGAATGTGAATGTTTGTTGTTCCCAGAATTTTTGGACATGATCTACCAAAGATATACATGTGGTTCTAATACACAGCAACTTTCTACTGCTGGAAGGCCTTGGATTAAGATCAGCTCCAGGAATTGCCTCTACAAGAAGACAGTTGGATGGGCTTTTGAGTGCAGAAGGTTCTTAATCAGAGCTGTTTTGATAAAGATGCTTGTGAAAAGGACTATGGAATGGTTTGGGTTGGAAAGGACATTAAAGATCATCTAGTTCCAACCCCCTGACAGGTTGCACATGAGGACATGATTGTAATGATTTCAGATTGACTTGTGACTGTTCCCTTAGTGGAATCAAATTTTCTGTAGATTTTGAAGAGGTTTGTGTCTCCTGGTGCCTCTCTGTTCCCTGCCTGCCAAAGCTTTGTGCACCAGTGTTTTTCCTTTATGCAAACTGGAGGAGCAGAAGTTGTATGTGAAATGAATCAGCAGTAGCCAGCAATGTGTGTGGGCTACATGGCAAAATGCTGGATGCCAGATGAGGTGAAATGGAGACTTCCTATCCTCCTCAAGCACCAGGGAGAAGGGAAGATGCCATCATCCTTCAGGAGTATGAACCTCCCTCCATAAAACTGGTTTACTTGAAATGCAAACAATTATAACTTAACAAACCATGTTCTGCCAGGAAACTAAACAAAGAATTTTCCTGGATTTGCTAGTGAGAAAAGGAGTATAATTTATTTTAATCTTTACCAGCTTTTCCAAATTCTGGGAGACGAGAGTGGAGCCTGCTGTGCAGAGGCTGGTGAGGGGCCTGGGGAGATGAAAGAATGTTGGCATCTCACTGCCAGGCTGCTGACACTGTGTTATGGATTGTGGTGCCACCAGTCCAGCCTGGCCCGTCCCTCTGCTACTGTGTGCAGGCTGGGAGATAAAGAGGAGAGCATCTTAAGCCAGGCTTGAGTACTGGCAGCAAACATAATGTTCCACTCTTTTTTTCCTCCATTTATTGGGAAAGTTACAGTCCCAACTTTCTAACAGCATTAACCCTCCCTGGGAGTTATGCAGGATGACAAAGTTTGGCAATGCTGGAGAATTTTTGTTTTAAGACTGTATAGCCTCACTTGAGGCATTTGAAGTCCCGGGAGCCTGGCACAGCTGTCTGGTTATGCCCTCAGCACTCAACTTCTGAGAAAGCCTGGAGAAGGGCAGAAGTCTGCAATATATGGAAGTGCAGTATTTGCATCCCTATCCAAAAAAAAAGGGTGAAAAGGGTCCATAACTCAAAGTAAAACATGGCCTTAATCTCACTGCTGTTACAGACAAAAACCCTTGTTATGTTCAAAGAAAACCAATTAATCTCTAGTGCATTTGTTCCTCCTTCCCCACACCTACACTCAGTTACTTTTTACAACTGCAGCTTCAGGGCACTGTAACATGTGTGATATCCCACTCACATGGCACCTCCTCAGTCCTCCCTTCAGGCTGTGACAGACATAATCCTGCCACCAGCAGAATGCAACAGGTAATGAATTACACCGTGTATAGGAGCAGTTCCTGCAGTTTCCATAACTTGTTTGGACTTGTTCTGATTGTCCACAGCCTCTCCACTACATTGGCAAGCATGGAAAATACCTGTTGTGTTTATAAGGAGTGTCTGGAGACAAGAAATGAGCAGTGTGGAGATAGGAATTAATACATCATGTATAAACTGGTCCTTTTTGCTGTCTTTGCAAGATACCAAAGAAGTACCCTGGACAACAGATGGAAAATGAGTGCCAGCATTACCAGGGGCTCCAGTGAAGGTCATGGCCCATTGCACAGGAAGGATGCATTCACTTCCAGAAGATCTTACAGTCTAATTTAAACCAGAAAACAGAAGGAAGGTAGATGAGGAGGAGGAGTGTGGGGGAAGAAGAGATAATGCCTCCAGGAAAGTCATTAAGGAACACATGCCTTCCTGACTTCATGTCTTTTAAAAGTATATTTTCTCCTTTTGGGCTTTGAACCTTTCCAAGTTTATTTAAGCTATTGCAAACTTGCTGACTTAAGGAGCAAATAAGCCTTAGGGATCAAAGCAGCTGGTATTGTCAGAGGTATTGAGGGTGAAATAACACATTAGCAGAAGGAGAGCTGAGAATAAAAAGAGAAAGAAAATCCAGCTTGATTATTTTGTTCTCTTTTGCTTTTAGCTTGCATCCTAGCTTGATCCTTTTCATTTGAACAGGTATTAATTTTCTTTGTGTTTATTCCAACAGCATAAATATTTAATGGTCCTAGATTACAGAGTTGAAACATGAGATTAGTTCCAACCTTAAAGATTTGTGCAGGGTCTCTTCCTCACATTTGGATGGCTCCCACATTGCAGGGAGGAACATCTCCCATCTCTGCAGGAGGAGTATCTCCAGCTCTATTCCGAGTTCATTTTCTTTTTTTGGCTTTGTTTGAGGCTCAGAAGACATAAACACCTCGCCCACTCCCAGTCGTTCCATTGCTATTTTATGGTGACATGCTGTGACAGAGCAACAGCTCTGGGTTATCAGGGGGACTGGGGCATGCAGGTTCATGAGCCTGGGTGCTCTTTCCTACCTGCAGCAAGCAGGCTCTGGGCTTGGGAGCTATGGAAAAATCCATGCAGATGTGGTAAATGTGGGTTATGTGTGCAAAATGAGAGGGTCAGTGCAGATATGGTGAAGTTACTTGCACGAGGTTTTGTTATGCAAGTATTTCCCTTCTCAATTGCTTTCACTCTTAAATAAGAGAAATACAGAGTAAGGAGCTTTGGCCACTGATTTTCAGGGTGCTAAAGTGAAAGGTAATGGAGATTGCAGTACTTAGATTTCTCAAAACCAGGCCATGCCTTAAAAAGCCCATATATCAGTTTAGCTGCCTAATTTCAAGCCCACAGAGCGGGGGGAAAAATGAAGGAACTTAATGATGACGATGTCAAATGGCACAACAGTTGGTAAAATTGGAGATTGAAGCCAAAGCCTGTGAGATATCAGACACAGTCTCTGCTCTGGGGACAATGCAGGTTTACCAAGGCAATCAGCAATGCTGTGGGAGAGGCCATCTCCAAGGTCTGCACAAGGCTCTCCTACCCCTCAGTGGATCAGAAGAAAAACTAAAACCAGTCAAAATTCAGACACCCAGACAGCCTCGTCCACTGCTCATGGACAGAACAACACAGCTCAGACACAGCTCACAACAGAGCTCCATCTGACATGAGGCTGACAGCACTTAAGTGGATTAATTAATTAAATACATAAAAATGTAGAACAACAAAAAGCACTTCAGGCAAAATGCAAAGCGAGAGATGATCTAAAGTAGAGACTTACATTAACTCCTAAGCTCAACCCATGGAAACAGCAGGTTTTGCAGGACTTTAGAACTCATGTAATTAGATGGTTTTGCTGAGCATGACAGCTCAAGTGATGTCAGAGCCCGTCAGGATTCCCAGCTTGTCTTTTAAATCCATTTCTACCCTGGGAATGAGAGCTGCAAAAGGAGCTTAAAATATTCATTACCAAAACTCATAATTCTAGCCCCAAAATGCTCACGGTGATTTTCTCTGTTGGTTTCACTGGGGTTTGGGAAGTTGCCAGCTGTATTATGTGATAAGCCACAGCCAATCACCATGGACAGAGGAGTCACAAATGAAAGTGTAAAGGGCTGTCCATTTTCCTTATCCTTCAGCCAAAAAAAGGCCTTCAAAACTTATGTGCTCTGCTCTAAAATCCTTTCAATCCAATAACATTTAAATCTGTGTCTCACAAGTGTGATTTCACAGCATTAATATGACACTGTCATTAGCATGTGGAAGTGTACGTGACATTCCAGTGCACGTATTTATAGCAAAAATGGGACAGATTCACAGCTTGTGTAAACCACTGAGTGCCTTTTTATGGCTGTCCTCTGATTCATGCAACCTGAGATTTTGAGGCAAACTCAGTAGCCTGTTCTTCAGCCACTTTTAAAAATTATTATGTCAAAGTACAGTCTCCAGAGAGTCAGAGTGAAGATACAGCAACTTTTTCTTTTAGCTGAAAAATCTAAAACATTGCTGAAAAAATTGTTTCCAGGCATTTCAAATTATTAGGCTTTTTTTTTCCCTTTACAAAGGGAAGGGAAAAGAAGAATTTATTTATTTAATTTAAACCCTTAAACTATTTATTCTAGGAAATGCTGAAAAAAATACGTAGGCAATTTTGGAAATACTCATACTTCTTTTTAGAAATGCTGCCAAGTGAATATGTTATTAATATGTTATTTAAATATATTAATCTATTTTGGAGAATGGTTTTAGAAAAGTCTGAGGAAAAATCTCCCCACTGCTAATGAGAAGCTATTTACTGGCTGTTTCAGATCATTTTGGGTTGAATTCTGTATATGTTTGTTGTTTGGATTTACTTGGTGTTTTAATTAATTCATCTCACCTCAAACAGGCCTAAAGTGCAGTTTTCAGCAAATTAATTTCATTGTGTTTCAACAGACAGGGCATTAATTACTTTCTTAATTAGAAAAAGAAGTGTGTGGAGAGTAAATGCTTTTTTTTGGATACTGAAAAATACCTTAATTTAAAGGTGTTGGCAAAGCTCAGAGCTGTGAGGGATGGGACTGAGCAGGTCCCTGCACCCCTGGGATCCTGACTGCACAGGAGCGATGTTGCTGCATCACACAGAGCTCACCCAGGGTGCAGCCTCAGCATGGGGGAATTGCAATTGGCATTTAAAAAATCCAGGCATTCATGGCAACATGAAGAAGCCTTTTGAGGGCAAGCTAGCCCAGTGGATTGATTCAGTCACATCAGTGTGTTCTGCAAATATGTGTTTGCCTTAGTCTATAAATAAAGGCAGAAGGACTCAGTGATCCATTAATTTCTCCTTTGTCCTGGAAGCAAAACAAATCATAAATATTAGAAATTGAGGAGTCTTGCCCTAACTGTCATAAGATGGGCTT
The DNA here is from genome assembly GCA_910950805.1 of Acrocephalus scirpaceus scirpaceus. Taxonomy (NCBI): domain Eukaryota; kingdom Metazoa; phylum Chordata; class Aves; order Passeriformes; family Sylviidae; genus Acrocephalus; species Acrocephalus scirpaceus. The sequence goes on from OU383785.1 coordinate 9,414,346, forward strand.
AATAACTGTGAATGTAAATGAAGATGTTGGTTGTCTTTTGATTTTGAGCCATCAGGCTAAGGAAGTCTAGATTTCCACCGTACAACCAAAAGGGTTTGAGAACACAGAAAGATCTAGTGTAATCTCATTACTCCAGATTGAGAATTTAAATCCGACTGTAATTGATTGCAATTTGACCAGGATTCAATTGAAGCAATGAAGCTCCCTAAGGGTAAGCAGCATCTTCTGGGATTGCTTAAAATGCCCATCGTTGGACTCTTCTCATCTTGCCTACAGGGGCAAATGCAAGAAGCAAACCAATGCCAGTTTTCATTTATGAAATTTAAGATAAAAACATTACAGGCACATTACATGGCTTTGGTGGCAGGTCAAAACACCATGTCCCCACCAGGATGGTCCATCCAGGAGGTATCAGCAGAGGGTGATGAAACAAAGAGACCTTGAACCTCTGAATTTGGACTCAACCTTTCTAGACAAATGTGGTAGAAATTTCACTTTTAACCAATCCCAACCTGAGCCACTCTCTGTCCTGTGAGAGGAAAGGAGCCTGCCCAACTCTTGGCTTCTTCCCTGCTTGAAGCATGGCTTAGGCTTGACTAGAAGAGCTATTGGCAATTTCTATTCTGGTCATTTACTCCTTTTTGCAGAGTCTGACTCCACAGTACAGATGCTAAGGCACAGCTGTTTACCATTTTTTACTGGTCAATCATGTGAATTGTCCCCTGGTAGGTTGCCTTTTTTTGTTGTTTGTTTCTTTCAGGTCTATCATCTTCTGGCAAAATCTGTGGGGCTTTTTTTGGAGGTGGGTTTTTGTAAAAAAAAAAATCTCTTAATTAGTCACAGTGCCTGAGAAAAGACATGGAATGCTCCAGCAGAAAGATGTATGTGTCAGCTGTGGATTCCTCCCTGTCACCTTCGCAGCGAGGAGGCGTCTCAGCAGCTGTGCTGCAAACATGGGCTGCTCTGCTGTGTGCTCCCTCTGCTCTGTCCCACGTCCCCTCCTGGGTCTGTCCCCAGCCTGCTTCTTCCCCTGGGCTCATCCTGCTCCTGCAGAGGTGCTGAAGCCCAGCATCTCGTGCTGCCCATGCTGAAGCACTGTCAGAACATGAGAGGTGGGAGGGGGAGTTTCTCCAGGCTTTTGGGACCATTTGGGAATCATCATTTTCCAGGAAATATGTTTCAAATGTGGTCCTTCCGCCAGTGCGCCTCCTCCAGCAGCCGGGGCTGCCGGCTCCCCGGAGCCCTGGGGAGATCCTGGTGCCTTGTAGACGGGACAAGGGAGCTCTGTTGTGGGCTGTGGGCTAAGCCAATTAACCCTGGTCATTTAGGGGACATCACAGTCCTGGCAGGGGTTCCTGTGCCTGAGCTCTGCACGTTTCACAGGTCCCTTTGATATGGGCAGGCTGCAGTGTCCTCCCTTCCCTCAGCTTTCCTTGTCAGCTTTTGGGATGTATCCCCTAGAAATGGAGCTGCAGGAACAGCACTGCCTCTCCCCTCCACCCAGCACTGCAGGAACACCTTCCACTAAACCATGCCCAAAGCCCTTCCAACCTGGCCTTGGACAGTTTCAGGGATGGGGCAGCCACATCTTCTCTGACTAACCTGGGCCAGAGCCTCTCAGGGAAGAATTTCCTCCTAACATCTAATCTAAATCTCCCCTCTTTTAGTTTAGAACTGTTCCCCCTTGTCCTATAACTATTTGCCTGTGTAAGTAAGGCTCATTCATGCAAAGAATTCTTTTCTCCTACAGTTTAGCTACAGAAATTCAGATTTACATCAGCTTGACAGAGAGTAGAAATTTGGCTGCTGTTCTCCATAACATATCTGCATAATATAATATATGCTTGAGATTTCTATGGAGGTTGATACAGTTTTATGTAAGCCTCTGATAGTAGCCACACCAAGAAAAGAGTTTTAAAAGGCTTTTTTTGGTGTCCTCTTTTCTTGCACCCCTTAAGTGAAAACGAGCAGATAAAATCAAACAGATGATGTTTGCTGAGTCTTCCTGAAGCTGGGAGTGAGTCTGGGTAGTGCAGATTATCTCCAGATCCCAAGTGCTCTAATGGTTTGCAGGGATGTTGGCCATGGAAGCTGCTTCTGTGGCTGTACTGAGAGCGGCTGGCTTCAAAGCAGGGCTGGAAACTGGTTCCTATTCCATAGAAATTAATTTCTCCCTCCACAGTGGGGCTCTGTGCAAGGGCAGAAGGGTTCATGACATGGTGAGGGTTCACTGAAATGGATGAAAGGAGAATATGAACACATTTCTGGATTCTACTGGGGCATGTCTTCATGATTCCTCATTTCCTACTATTTTAACAGGTTCCCGAACATTTACTCATCTATAGAGTATTAATGTCCTGTTGCCAGCTCTTCAAGTGTTTGTAACTGCAATGTGTTTGTAAACTGCGTCTCTTAAGCAATGACAGCCTTGACCAAAAAGTGATTGAAAAATAATTCCTTCATTAAAAAAGTATTGTGTCAGATGATAAACAGGTGGTAAGTGAAGTTTACCAACTTTTCGGTAAGCTGACGTCTGATTTACCAGTAACAAATAAAATAGTTCCAGCAATCCAGTGAAATCCTGTTACAATGTTGGGGTTGACCACAGCACCAATGTAAGGGCTAAGGTATTAGATAATTTTTTAAAGAGTAAATGAGATTGTCCTTTCTGTTCCATGAGGCAGGTGAGGATGGGATTTAGGAGAGTTAATTATTTCATTTAAATGAAAGGAGACAAGAAGTCCTGGATGTTACATCAGGCTTCCCATATCTGCCTCTGTTCCTCTTGGTTCCTTTTGCTCCCCACAACTCTCATTTGTGAGGCTGAGGCAAATTTGGGCAACCTTACGGTGCTTAAATATGCCACTACTGACATACACATTGTAGCCACAGGGGTCAAACCCATCCAGAGTTGTCCAAGACATTTATCCTACATCTCATAACTTCTCTGCAGAACAGCTGGAAGTTTCTGCCCCTGCCCAGCTCAGCATGCTGTAGCCATGCTGGGTCCCCAGCGAGAGCACAGCCAGGCCCCCCTCTACAGCAGCTCCTCTGTGTCCTTCCTCCTGACTGAGTCGTCCTGGGTGGTGCTCAGCCCCTCTGTGTGTCCCCATGGTTACAGATGAGCCTCTTTGTTCAGTCTTGGGTAATTTTCCACTTTCCAGACCCTCCTCCATGCAATAAATTAAGTCAGTGTGGTTTCCAAGCTCAGCCCCTTGTTGGCGAAGGGACTGTGTGACTGCATCCTGCTCCCAGCCCCTACCCAGGGCTGAGGGTCTTCTCCAGTGTGGGGGATCTGCATGCTCACACCACGAACATGCCAAGTTTCCTTCTGCAAAAAACACAACCAGAAATCATTGTATGTCACCCCAGTTCACTGATTTTCACACCAGTTTGTCTTTTTAAGCGAGGAATGTCAGACATCCCAAATGTGGAACCTCCAAACTGCCAAGAATTTTAAAAGTCACTCTCTGTTATGTGCAATGCTTTATGGCAAAGAAGTTGCTAGTAGTATCAACCATTTAGCTCTTACTTCTTTGTTTATCACACTATTTTAGTTCTAATCTCCAGCCTAAAATCTCTGCCAAAGTTGCCTACTCCATTCTGGCTGGAAATTTCAGGAACTGCAGAAACCACCAAGCTCTCCCACTGAATACAGGGCATGTTCCTGGGAAGAGCAAAACAGGGAAACACTGTGGACACACAAAGGAAGAAAAATCCTGGGAAAAACTATGTCAGTGAGCAAATCTTCTGGTATCCATTAAAAGGTAATAATTCTAACCAAAGGAAGGGGATTTTCTCGATGTGAAATGAAATAAACATCCAGAAATGATTTGTGTGTGTGTTCAAATTTAAATTTAGAATTTTATTGACTGTGCTGTTCAAAGGCCCTTTTCTTTCCAGGGTAGTTCTAGCTATAATCTTCTCTTGAGAAAGAAAAACTCTGCACAGAACAGGGCCTCACTTTGCTCAGCCCTCACCATGCAAAAACCACCAGGCTGGGATAGTAGGCAGCAGAACTTTCCCTTTTTTAATTACTGCTCTGGTCCTGATAGATGCACAGCATCTTAGAGTAGAATTTGAGGATTTCTGTGCTAGGTTTGTGCTGAAAATAAATATGGCTAGTGGTGGCACAGGTATGAGGAGAGGGAGATCCCTGCCTGATGCCCTGCCATGGAGCTTGGGGATTTCCATGCTGGAGGGTGCTCAGCATCCAACTTTCAGACCAGTTTTCCATTGGAAATGATGCTTCAGCTCTCCCAATTTTGTCATTTTGAGGTTCGTTTAAGTCAGCAGAATGTGTGTAAGTCCCCAAACTGCATCACACCAGCAGCAGAGCTGGGCTGACACCAACCTGCCCTGCCCTGGCTCTGGGGTGCTCAGGCTGTCGCTGTTCTTTGATGAGGCTGTCCCTGTCTAAACCATATTGTTGCAAATTCAGTGCTCAAGGGCTTTTCATTTAAGTCAAAATCCAAAAACTTCTGTGACCTATTCCTCTTATGAGGTTGGGTTTCAGACAAAGCTGCCTGTATGGCAGCACTTAGGTTGGATACAGGTTTTTAAAATTGCTGCAGCATATTTTGTGCAATTATAGTCAAGAAACTATTACAAAGCAGTTATTTATGAAAGGCAAGCTGGCTTATTGTTGAGGCTTTTATTTCACTTACTTCTTGATTAAAAAAGGGACTTTTGTGCATCTTGAAATACTTTCCTGAGTAGAGGGGAGCTTATACTGAAACGTGTGTGCCGTGCTCCAAAGTAGTAAAGCTGAGGTCCATGCAATTAAAGAAAGGACTTTTTTTTTTAAATGTTTGTGTTTGCTGAGCACAATGAAGACTCTGTGCTCTTATTAAAGTCACAAAAATAACCATTACTTTTATCCTGGCCCCATTCCAAGAGTGAAAATCAACTCAGGTCTGTGTCATTAACTCAGTGTGGCATCTGAGTAATTGCTGGGATCTCAGGTGCTTTTTTTCCTATCCCACATGAGTTTTAATATTCACAGACATTCAACTGCCCAATGTTGCTGTCTGTGGTCCCATATTACAATGTGCCCACTGGAGACCTCCTTCACTGAACAACATGGTATTTTAATCGTGCATGAGCCTTCATCTCATCATTTGTCTTCATTAATAATGCAGCTTCTCTCTTAAGTTCTTCCGTTGATTCCCTGTGGTGGCCAGGAGGAGTCTAAGTTGCCTTTGCCTATAAACCCCTTTGGCACGTGGGCATGCATTGAGTTCACCTGTGTGGAATTCCCATGGAAATTCCAACTGGGAGGACTGGTAGCGTGACCGTGGTCCCAGGCCTCTGCAAGAAACCATCTTGTGTTGTCTGAAATGCAACAGAACCTCAGAAACAGAAATTTGGTCCCACTGATCAGGATCCAGATGGAGAAATTCAAACTGGGAGCCCAGTTTTGACCGATGTCTGATTTAAATGCAAAGTATTGTAAATAATTTTAACTATTCTTGCACGCATTTAGGCTTACCCACGTGAGCAGTCTCACTGGAGTCAATTATGAACAGTGGCATTTCTTCTTTATTCACTGCTGATTTCTGATACTGGGTGTAAATGACTCTTTTATTGCCTTTGACACCAAAATTCCTTAGCCACTTCAGGGACATTGTACCAATTGATAAATGCTACTTGATTGGGGTGGCTTTTAATTTTATAATCCTATTAAGAATGATAGATATGTCAAGTATTTGTGCCTGCTGGACAGAACATATTATTCTGCTCTAAGGCCTCCAGTTTAATTTTTTTTGAGCAGTTGGGCAGAACCACTGCTGTAAGACAAACAGATGCTCTTCAGCTGTACTTTTCCATAAATGATTTTGTTCTGCGGGTTTTTTGTTCCCCTACCAGGCATATAAAGTTCAAAAGAAAATGTTGCCTCTCACTAATGAGAAGATTAATCTCATTCACAAATGCAGCAGACTTTGTCAACTCTGTTGAAAGTTTGATGACCTTTAAGAGACAAAGTTTTAGTGTGCCCAAAATAAATAATTCATCCTTCACAGATTTGCCCTGTGTATCCATCTGCTTAAATCCGAAGCATGCTGATTAAAGCTTCTGAGTGCAATTATCTTCCTGCTTCATTCAGATAAAAATCTCTATTTTCTCACTGCACTTCAAAGCGCAACTGCTCATTTGAGGATATCACCAATCCGATGTACATGGGGTCCATTTTTGCTCTGAGTTATGCTCTCCACAGCATTCTTCAAAACCTCACAAAAAGGACAGAAGTTCTCTTCTCCATACATTTCTTTTTCCAGCATTGAAAGCTGAAATGTGTAACTAATCCTCCTGTAAAATCTTTGAAATCATCATCTTCAAACACAGCCAGAAAATTCATTTCTGTTCTCATGCACAGGGAGAAAAATGTCATGTGGGCAAGCGGCAAGATGTGATTTACTTTGGTTACTGCAATTACTGTCACTGCTGGGCTCCTTCCACCTCTGAGGGCTGCAGGCAGCAAATTGCCAAGGGAGCCCATTGCCCCATCTCTCCCCTGTGCAATGCCCACTTGGCTGATTTCTTGCCCCACCTGTTGCCCTTTTGGCTTTCAGCCGCACTTTTGGACATGATGATGTGTGTAAGTAACATCAGCTTGGAGAGCAGCCAAAGGGGCTGCACACTCAGGGGCAGACCACAGAATCACAGGAACATGTGAACATTCATGGGAGAGGGACCCATGAGCATCATCCAAGTCCAGCTCCTGATCCTGCACAGAACCCCCAGGTGCCTGGTCCCTGCCCCAAAAAACGCGTAGCCATCATGGCTTCCCCCCAGCCATTGGCTTCAGGGGGCAGGTTTGAAGCCTCCTGCAGTGCCCACATGCAGATAAATAAGCTGATTATAAAATATCCAAGCAGATGGTCTGTTTTGTTGCTACCTGTGAGAATAAGCACAGTCCTCCCATACCCCTGGGAGGAAGGAAACAGCTCCGCAGACATCACGCAGCTCTCAGTTTATTTAGGACACTCTGAAAGAAATGCTGAATGAATATTGCAGCCATTTCAATGAATCCTTCCTGGCCCCACATGAAATTAGATGGAACTGGCACCATGTCACCTTGTTACTAGAGAGAACAAATATTCCCTCTGGCAAAAATCCTCCTTCAGCCTTGAAAAATTGTTGGGATTTTTTTCACGAAGAAATTGAAATTGGTCTTAAATGCTCTCTGGACTGAATGTTCCTTGTCATAGATGAAACAATGAAAACGAAAGGGGAAATAACAAGGGATTGTTGGTTTTTAAAGGTGATTTACAGAAGAAAGGAAATCCTAGAGATTAGGAAGTTGTTTAAATACCAGTGACAGTCAAATATGGAAACATTCCAAAGGCAGAGATTAGGGGGAAAGAAAAGGAAAAGATAGGAATTGCAAAGAAAAAAGCCACAAGGAGGGGAAAGTGTATTCAAAAAGAAAAGAGTAGCCATGGAAAGAAAAACAAAAAGCCTCTTAAAACCAGAAACAAGGCACCTGCCTTTCTGGCAGTTACCAGCAACAAGGAAGACTCCCCCTGCCAACCCAAATTTTTAACATCAGTAAATCACCACGCGGGTAAAATAACAGGATGTTGGAAAGGAAACAATTGACACTAATTAGCAGATCAGATACCACTCCCACACACTCGCTGCTCTCAGCACTGAGCAAGAGCTCGGGGTTTGCTCCCACTCAGAGGGGATAACTCTCTTCCCATCCACATGTGCACATTCCTTCACCAGGAGGCTGCAAGGTGAGGTTGGCTCCATGGTGAGGGACGGGGATGCAGTTGCCTGTGAGCCAGTGTGATCCTCTGGGACCTTCCACCCCAGGTGCCAGCTGAGGAACCAGTGAAACAGGGGAGGTTGGGTAAGAAAAAGTGTCTTGAGATGCTGAAGCCAATCTCTCCTTGGCAATGAAAAGGAAGTTTTAAATATTGGAGAAGGAGTAATCAAATCTGTTCAAAAAAGGAAGAACAGGTTGGTTGTATGAAGCATTAGCATGTCACATATGCTCATACTCCAAAATACTCAACAGCTCAACCTAGAGTGAAAAACAGCAGCACATGAAAGGAAATATAAGATGGGGAATGTAAATCATAAAATACATCACTTAAATTGAAAGCTGAATTTTCAGCCTCCGGAACAACATAAAGGCTGTGATGTATGTGGAGAATCAGTCTCATATCTTTTGTTCAATTTAATGGGAGTGTTGTAGCTGGAATCCCTCACATTGCACTGCACGTGTCAAGGTTGCCCTTGGTAGAAACTATAATGCCATGATTTTGATTTTATCTTTTGCTATTGTGACTTCATACTCTCATGAGCACTTCTGACCCATGGTGTCTGCATGGGCTGAGCTTTGGGTAATATTAATGTGGAGGAACTGCCCAGAGGCTGTGGCTGTGTTAGGATTTCAGAAGGAGGGTAGGAGACCACTTGGTTTTGCAATATTTGAGTATCTGAATTGTTTGCCAGCATTGAGTTCATTTGTGAAAATCAAGGAAAATTAAACCATTACCTAATCACAGTTACATACTAATGTTGATGCAAATTTGGTGGAGGTGCCTGGTGAGAATCATAACTGAAAATCTCTGGTTAAGTTATCCTTCAAATAAATGTGTAAAAAATGAAGTAGGTCTCAAAGGTATGTTTAAGAGAATGGCTTTTTTGAACTTTTTTTCTGCCAGTCCATATTGGGTTGAAACAGGCAGACACAAGGAGTTTTTGCTTTCAGTGATCAGTAATGGTCTTGCTCTAGTGAACTTGTGGCTTGATGTTTTAATTGACTGGTCAGAAAGAAGCCTGGGAAAGGTATCAAGGGCCCTCCATTTCTTTGATCAGCAATCAGAATCCCCTCAATGTATCTCATTCATCTCTATCATCAAAGGCATGGTACAGACCATATGAAAATTACAGCCCTGTTAATACATATGAAACAGTGTTTCTTTAACAGATGGGAAACCATAAACAGTTTCCTAAGATGCATAAACAAATTAAAGAGAACTTCCAGCTTTGACATCTTAATAGGCTGTGATGAATAATTTGGCATCATGACAACATCTCTGCCAAGATAAGGAGCCTTGAGATGAAATTGCTCTTTGAAAGAGTTACTCAGTAGCTTTCCTATCTGAGCACAGATTATCTGGTTTATGGAGGGCAGTGGAAGGTCTTGCTAGGGAAGTTTATCTGACTTGGCTCTTGGGTCTTTATCCTGTCACCAAGATCATTACCATGATACCTTTCATGTGAATCAGCTCTGCTCCTCTAGTTTTCATAAAAAAACAATGTCTGACTCATATCCCACAAATAAGATTGGTACCACAGGGGAAGGGCTTAGCTGATTGTTGAAAGAAAAAATTATTAGCCTTTTTTCTTATGGTTAGGTTATTTTCTGTAATAACAATTTACCAAAGTAAATGTTACTACCTGAGGGAAAAAAAAAAAAGACAGTTGTAATTGCCTACTGTTCATCAATAATTTATTAAAAACAGTGGCAAGAGTAAATCTTTGAAAATAAAGCTTCACGTATGTACATGTTTCAGTTGCAGACTGGGACTGAAATAAGCAGTGATTCATGGCAAATGAAGTCGGAATTAATTAGAGAATCCCTGGTCTGTGACAGCCACCCTATTTTCTCTGGACATTCAATGGTTTGGGGAAGATAATGGTTTTTGGCTCACACAGTGGTGCAACAGCCTCATAACCAGGTTTTTCCACTTTCTCCAGAGATGAACACTGTGTTTCAACAGTGCAGGGCATTGTACTATGGAGAAGCCCCAGGAATGTGGAGGGGATGTTTTTCATAATGCACTTTCCATCCTGCCATCTCTGGGTTATTAACTTCAATTTTCAGTGCAAACAGAGATATATCCAGACCAAGGCTTGGCACAGCTTGGCTGCTCACCTCTTGTATCTCAGCAAACTAAAAATGCTCCCAGGCCCATCCAGCTCAGTGGGGCTGCAGCTGAATGGAGGAGAGAAAGGGAATCCTAACAGAGGCCATAGAGACAGCTGGGTGTGGAGGTGGTGCCTGGGGACATGGGTCAGTGGTGGGCTTGGCAGTGCTGGGGGAACAGTTGGACTTGATGATCTTTGAGGTCTTTTTCAACCACAGTTAAGCACATAAATGTCATGTGTGATCAGAGCTCAGCCCCTGCCCATACCCTGCTCCTCCAGGTGGCATTATGTATATAAAGTCCCCTCTGGGAAAGGAAAAGCAGCAAACCTGAAAGAGCTGTGCAGCTCAGCCTTCAGGTGCCATTTCATTGTGCATCCTTAATAATCCCTGAAGCTGCTGTCTTGGTAATAATCTAGCAATTAAAGGAAAATATTGGTATTTAATTAAACTTGTCAATCAACCAGAAATGAGTTTTCCTTATCAAGAGGAGCTGGATTTGATTTTGCCACTTAGAAGTGAATCTTAAAGACTCTTGTAGAATGAAACTTTAATTAGGAAAGGAGATTTGGATTAACATGTAAGGCAGAGAGAGAACGAAAGGTCCTCAAGAATCATCTGAGTATGATTCACAGGAAGAGAGGAACCTAAATATGGGAACAGATTTTTTTTTTTAATAAAAGAGCAGCTATATGGTGCTAAAGCTCATGGGTAGAAGAGGCACAGGAGGGATTTTGATGAGGCTAGGATGTCTCTATTCAATCCACTTTCCTGCTTTTAATATTTAGTCATTTCAGATATTCAAAATCTGGTCAGAAAGTACACACATATACTGTGGGGCATTAGAAAATCCTCAGGATTTGAGTGCCTGACTCTCATAAATTTAGATATCAGAGGAACAAATGTTTCTTCTGAGGGATTTGAAAAAGGTACAATTTTTTGTCACTTTCTGGTGGTGTTGGTAACATGGAGGATGCTGCCCACCTGCACCTCATTCCTAAACCCAGAGAGCCCTGGTCCTGCCTGGCATATCCACACCAGGATCTGCCCCAGGTGATAGTGATTGTACCCTGATAAATCCCAATGTGCTAAACAGTGCTCAGCTCTACATTGTTTTCAGACTTGTTCCCAAGAAATATTGAATTTCATGGCACTGACTCCTGATCCTTGGATGGCTGCTTCATCCCTTCTCAGATATGTCTCCAAAGGCTGGTGCCTCAGAGATTCACAGTAAAATAACTTTTATTTTTATTTTCTTTTGAGTGCTTTTATTTTATTTTGGGTTTCATGAGAAAGAGGAAAAAGTTGAAAATACACTCTGAGAAATCAGAATTCATAAAAATCTGCTCTGCTTTGCACATTGAGTCAGAACAAGGCTGGGTGCAGGGAGGTGTTGCCTGGAGGACAGCAGTGCTGCTTACTGTGTAAACTGGAAAACAGCTCTGCTGTCACTCCAAGATTCTTCCAACTGGGGGATGTGGAAATCCATGTTCTGAATTCTTGGGTATTGTTACAATGTGCCCAAAAATACGGTTTTCCACTGAGCAAACTGGGAAATATCACAAGGCAAGATGAAATCTCGTAAGAATGTACTGAATGGCCAGTGTCGATGGAAATGTACTTCATACATTGCCAGAGATAGTTTCAGGCAGAAAAAACCCCAAACACCACCTCCCAAACAAATGAATTCCTGCCACTTGTAGTTCTTTAGTGCTTCCCTATTTAAAAAAAAAAAAAAAGCAGAAATCAGACCCAAAAGATATAATTAATCCCACATTAGCAATCTGGGAGGATGGTGCTGGATCAGGCAGGGGTAGGTGTTCCACCAGCACACTGACCACTGTGAAACTGGGCTGGAAGGTTTCTGCCATGTAAAGGACTTGTTTTTAAACTTTCTTCTTGAAATATTCTTCTGCTCAGTCATTCATTTCTCCATTGAGTACATTACCCCCCAAAATCATGATTTTCTAATCAGCCTGCCTGCACATGTTTCTGGATATTTGTATTCTATCACCTGTGATCAGTATAAAATTTGCTTGTCAAAAAACTACGGGAAATATTCAGCTTTATAGCTGAGGAAAAAAATGTTTTGTCACTTGTGTGATCTAACCTGAAAGAAAGGATTTTGCCCTGCAGAAATTTTGCTTAAAAGTCTGTCAAAATATTTTAATGATATTAGTGGAGACCTTATCCCAGGGCTGCCTCAGCCTTCATGGTAGGAGAAACAGGTTGCTCCTTGAATACCTCTGGACAGAGAGCTCTGGTTTGAGAAACAGAGGCTCTGGTTTTTTCTCATTTTGGCTGTGGTGCTCACAATTCACCTCTCTGCTAGGAGCTGTTCAATGCCCCAAGGTGCAGGAGGGCTCTGGGGTTAGATTTTTTAAGTTTCAGGCAGTTCCCTGTGGTTCATCAGCCAACAAAATGGGCATGGGGAGGAGATCTCCCCAGCCAGGGAACAGCAGCTCCTCTCTGATCTCAGCTGGAAAAGTGACACCCAACACTCCCTCTGTGGCCACTCATTTGTTCAGCTTACAGAATCACAGAATCATAAAGGCTGGAAAAGCCCTTAAAGATGATCAAGTCCAACCATTAACCCAGCACTGCCAAGGCCACCACTAAACCATATCCTCAGGTGCCATATTTTAGTAGTTTTTGAACACTTCCGTGGACAGTAATTCCACCACTTTCCTGCTCAGCATGTTCCAATGCTTGACCACCCTTTCTATGAAGAAATTTTCCCTAATGTCCAATCTAAATGTCCTCTGGCACAACCTGAGTCCATTTTATCTTGTCCTATCTCATTACATGGGAGAAGAGCCCAATCCCCACTGGCTACAGCCTCCGGTCAGGGAGTTGTAGAAAGCAAGAAGGTCCCCCCAAGTCTCCTTTTCTCCAGGCTGAGCCCCCTCTGTTCCCTCAGCTGCTCCTCATCAGAGTTGTGCTCCAGCCCCTTTCCCACTGCCCTCCTCTGGACACCCTCCATTCCTATTGCTACATGTTGCACCTCCACATGCAAAGCCTGGAATTTAACCCCACAGCCTGGACAAGACAGCCATTAATCTGCAGGCACATACAGACTTTCCTTCTTGCCTCACATTTGTTTCCCTTTGATGGTTGTTTTAGATGCATCTGTGTTTGCTTTAGGACTCAGACCAGAGCTATGTACTCTTCAGCAGACACTGGGGTTTATCCATGTGTTGTTTTCATTAGAATACCGGTTGCATCCTGGTTGCAGAAAAAAAAAATTCAGTATTGGAAATACCATTTGGCCAACAGGATCATACATTCGTATTATACAACCCAGCAGTGGGGTTCCCTTTTTCCGGGAATTCTTTGTTCTGGAGAAGTAGTGCCAAGGCAGTGAGATTGATTTATGTCACCAATAGAAACCAAACACTCATGGCAACATTTCACAAACAGCAAACATCTCCAAGGGCCTTGGTATGGAGGTGACTAATGCTGCTGTCCCTGAGCCCCACAGCTCCCTCCCTCTGCAACCAGACACAGGGAGCAAAGTCTGGACATGCTGTGCTGCCCTGCATGGGGGTAGGTGCCAGCTGGGCAGCTCATCCCACCTCTGTAAGTCTCTCCTTTCAGCGTGCTGGTGAATGAAATGAACCAAGATATTTTTAGGAAGCAGAAAATCACAACAGTTTAAAGGATGTAGGGGTTTTAAATAAAACAGTTTTTAAAAGCCCTGCCTATAACCTGGGAAAGTAAACTGGGGGCACACATTCACCTTGTTTCTGCAGTCAGGTGTGTGGTCCTCAGACGTGGTGTTGGCTGCAGGTGACCACAGGCTCCCAGGGGAGTTAAGCACTCAGTGCCCCACCTTAGCCTTTCTTACATTTTTACATTAATCCATTTGTCCTGCTGCCAGGGTGAAATACATTTTCCCCATTCTGACTTTCCTTATCCTGGCTGTTTCACCCTCAGACCCTTTTAATCCCCCTCTTAGTCTCTATGTTCTTTATCTATATGATGGGAATCATGCAAAGCTTTTAGTGCTGTTGTCTCCTAGCATGTACCCCAACCCACACGCCTGGGAGAAACCCTCTGCAAGTCCAGTGTGTCTGGACAGGTACTGCAGCAAATGGCTCTGCAGCACCAGAGAGGATCAGATCCAAGTGCACATCCCGGTCCCTCCCAACGTGCTGCCTGTGAATTCATGCACCATGGACAGACACGGAGCTCCACCTAACTCGGTCAAGATGTGGTGCCTGCATCCTGCACCTCTGAGAACACCACATGTGCTCGTTGTATTTCATACAGTCACATTTTAACTTATAATATTAGGGGTCAAAATATTTTAGGTGATCCCGGAGCAGCAGGAGGAAGCTGTTTGCTCCTGGGTTTCCGTTCCCTCCGCGGAGCAGTGTCTGTTGTGTGGCCAGGTCTGACATCCGCGCTCCCCAGAGCCCCGATCCGCAGATGGAGGGGGCGGGCAGGGCTGCCGGATCCCGGCACCGGCCGCATCAAAGCACATCTGCCGGGGGCAGCGCATCCCTCCTGCACCAGGCACCGCGGCTGCCTGCCCTCGGCCACGAGAGAAGGCAACCACAACCCAGCTGCACATCTCAGGCATCAGGAGGCTGTTCCTGGGATGGAAAACATAAGGATTTAAGTAACAGGTGTTGACTGGGGAAGCATTATACAAGCAAAGCTTCAGCACCTTTCCTCTGTTGGTACTTATCTTTTGAGATCTGAAATTCCTGAAAGGTTTTCTACTTGAAACACAAAAAGGTAGAAGGACAGCACCTAAACAATAATTTTGTTTGCTCTGCTCGTGCTGATGCAGGGGTCAAGGAAGTGTCATAAGGTGATCTAATTCACTGGCTGGCGTGACTTCCACAGCTATAATAAATATCATATAATGCCAGAAGTGCATGTAAGCTATTAACCATGCTGAGGTAGGAAATCCAGGGATCAGGAGTTAAGAGACTATATTAAACATTTTATTTGAGATTCAGATGTTTCAGGGAAGAGCTCAGAGCCTTGAAATGAGATCCAGACCAGCTGATGGCTTGGATGGGGCCAGGTTGGATGGAGCTCTGGGCAATGTGTTCTAGTGGGTCTCATCCCGGCCCATGGCAGGGGGTTTGATCTTTAAGGTTCCTTTCAATCCTGATTGCTCTGTGACTCTGTGAAGACACCAGTTTGCACATCACTGGAATAACTCTGCTCCAACAGGGAATGTGGCACTTACAGGAGTGGTTGCAGGAAAGGAAGTATTTCAAGAGATGCATATTCAGCATTTCTGATCAGAGCAGACTGAAAACAACAGCTTTCCTCTCACACACCAGCCTGAAGAGAACTAAGTGTCCTTTGCACAGTGCTCACCAAGAAGTCTGCAGGGACATATCCAGCTCAAGAGGAATCCACAGAGGACAATCATGACCCGGTAAAGGCAAAGGAAAAGTTAAAGGAAGGTGTGTTTTAGCAGTGTTCACAACTAATGGGACTGACAACGTTGCACACTCATGTGCCAGAGGCTTTTCTTCCCTACTGAGGCAGCAAAATAATAGTTTTAGCATATTCTGACATTAATTGAAAATGCATTAGTGGCTGAGAGCAAACATTAGCTCTTGGTCTTGAGAAATTTCCTTTGTCACAAGCATAATTGTAATAAAAACTGAAACACCAAAATAAATGTTAGAACATTTAAAAATCATAAAGCCTTCCCTGTTTCCACTTTTCTTCTGCAATAAATTAAAAGCATGAGAAATTTCCCCTACGGACACAAACATTAAGAAATCATTCGGCAAATGACTTTTTTCAAGCCTGGCATCTCTAGCCTGGGGAGAGCTTTGGAAAGGTCACAAGAATTTGTCCCATGGATGGCCTCTCTTCAAGCCTGGGGGGGTAAATCTGTGGATCTGGGGCACTGTGATGTTGGTCTGGCAAAGACAAGAGGGCAGATTGTGGGAATGCTGCCTGTTCTTTGCCAGGTGAGTTGTGCCACCTCTTCACCTTAACATGTGCACAGATACCTTTGCTCCAGGAGGCACCTGAGCGTGTGTTTAAGTCTCTTTTCAAAGGAATGTAAATCCTTTCCTAGAGATCTCTCCTGAACAGCAGCCAGGAGCGATGACACAAGTTGCTGTGCTGCCTTGGGCAGAGACAGGAGCACCCTGTGAGTGCCAGGATGCCTGAATCTGCCAGCAAGTCTGGACCCACAGGCTCCTGTGCCCTGAGGATGGACAGACTCTGCCCAGCAGGTCAGGAGGAGGCAGCAGGTTTCACACACTGCCTTCTCAGCACACAACCCACAGATCATAGCATCAGCCTTGGCACATTCCCCTTCACCAGGAAAAAATGGGAATGCAGGACAGACAACAGCAAAGACATTCAAAGCTCACATTTGGCATGCTGCCTGTAGATCATGGTTCTTATCTTCAGGTGCCTGAGTTTAAAAAACCCAGTGTCTCTGTGTGTACAGTAATTTCTTCTGACAATGAAGTCCCATCTGTTTCAGTCTATGTGCTCTGTGTCAGAGGGACCTGTGCAGATTCTGCATCTTGGTGCCTCTGATTTTTTTCTCTCTCACAATAAACATGGGGATATGCAGACACATTTTTATCTTTACTTTTTATGGGTGCTAAGCTAAAGACCCAAGAGGGCTGTGTTTCATGCAAGATGAAGTGTTGCAGTGTGAGAAACAAAATACCCAGCCCTAAGACACTGCTCATTGCACCCTGCTTGTGGCTGGTTCTTTGTTTCTGCTGCCAGAATTTAAAGTGCTGCTGTGTTTCAACCCTATTCAGGATTGGTGTCCCTCTGAGTCCTAAAGGCATGTGGAGTCCCCTCTGTCAAGTGAATTTTAATGGGGGAAAGTATTAAGAAGAATTATTATGTGTATAGCCACCAGAAAGAATATTCTATGTCCAGAATGTCCAGAAGGGCTGTTTCAAAGGAATAATTACCAAACTTTGTATTATCCATAAACCCGCACATCCTCCATGGGGTGTGGGTGGAACTGTAATCCCACTGAGAGTGACAAGTGTGGCCTTCCCTTAGGCAGCAAATATGGGTCCAAGTTTCCTACAAGTCTGTTTTGCCACTAATGACTTAGTGTGAGCTAGAAAAGCTGTTGTACCAGGCTCTTCTCATCCCTGGGGATGAGATCCTTTGCTCCTGCCATGTGGTTATGGAGGGTGACCCCTGTCAGGCTGGGAACAGCTCCCAGAGGTGGCCACCAAGCAAAGCAGCAAGGTGGAATATCCTCCCATAACCCTCAAGTTTTGGGATTCTTTCTCATTTGCCTGCCAGGCAGCAGCTGTAATTTCAGCATATCACACCAGGGTAACATATGGAACTCTCCTGCTCAGTCCAGGATGATTCAGTCCAGGTGTGATGTGGACTTTGAAGACTCCTGGCCTAGGAGCATGTTCCTTCTTGCCTAAACAGAAGAACAAAATGAAGCAAAACTAAAAAAACCCACCAGTCTCTGCTGCAGGAAGAAGGGAAGTATCACAGATCCATGAGACATTGCAAAAAATGGATAAATAAATAAAAGGTCCAAAGACGCCTTTTATTTTATGATGGAGCAAGACAGAATCAAGTGTCTCTGTAACCAGAGTGAAATGACATTTGAGCAAAAGCTAGTTTTACAGCCACTCATGCTAAAGAAAGGATCTAAGTTCAGCCAAGGTCTTCTTCTGGCTCTCTAACAGTGCTGACTTCCACTCAGGGAGAACAAATACATCTTTGCTCATGTAACAATAAGAATATCTTGGTCTTTTCCTGAGTGGCTTTGCTGCAAATTAGCCAGAGGGAGAGAGCTAAAGCTTGTGATAGAAATAACTCTCATCAGGAACAAGGGCTCAAGGGGCTTAGAAATGTGATTTTATTAACTTTCTGTCAGTTTTCAGGGCAGGATAAATGTCCACTTAAGAGTATTAGCAATGCATTCCCTCAGAAGAGACATTTGCAGGACCTTCCAAGCTGCTTGCTTTGAAAGGGTGAAAGAACAAGCAGCAGGAAGGGCTGGAAGGATGGAAGTGGAGGCAACCTGCACCAAACCTGTCCAAGGCTGCATTTCAGCTCCTTTGGCACCAAGTCCTCAGCCACTGATGCTGAGAGCAGGAAGGGGAGCAGCAGTCAGGGCAAGGAGGGGCTGTGAGAAGTCCCAGTGACAAACAGGCACTCACTTTGTCACAGCTGGAGGTTGACTGTGACACCTCTTTTGGGTTCCCTGACTTCAGGGCAAATGTGGTAGGATGAAGTGCCCAAAAAGTAAAATCACTTTAATGAGAAATAAAATAGGGATGATGCCCAGACACAGAACACAGAACTCTCAGGACAAAAGCTGTACCTTGGATGGGGGTGAACTCCAGAGACCACACATGAGGGGGGAGTGGCAATATCTAGGCTTGGGGGGTAGAGGGTTCTAGAAGCATGACCAAATATGGAACACTGACAACCAATAGGGGAGCAGAACTTGGGTTCATTAACATAATAACTGCAAAGTCATCTGGGAGGAGATCTCTGTCCCACCCTAAATTAAAAAAAATGCCCCCCAGGGCTTGAGGCCAAGACCTGGCCTGTCAGGGTAAGACCTGGCTGTCCTTGTGCCTCTGCCAGGCTGATGCCCACATCACCTGACTGTTCCAGCTGTTTGTTTTGAGAAGGAAGCAGATGTTTGCACATGGGGGATGCAGCATCTCACAAACAGGAGTGCAGGCTTAAGCACAGCAAAGACAGAGGTGGCTCCCACCTCCAGAAACAAGAGTCAGGTGTGATGAAAAAATGCTTTTAACAGGCTGAGCTTAATGCTGCTGAGTTAGAGCATGTGTCAAAGCTCACTGAGAGCCTGAACACTGGTAAAGAGTCTGTTCATTTATTATGCACTTAATTGATTTGTTTCCTGGCTGAAGATAGAACACAATGGGACCTGAACCTCTCTTGGAGCTTCTGGGTGCTGGGACTGACCTTAATATTCAGGATTATCAGCTCAAAAATTATGACATCAGTCTGTAAAATTTACATTTAATTAAGCTTAACTCTCCCCACTTTGGCCAGCAAAAAAGACTGATTGATGTCACAGGAGCAAGGGTGAAACATTTCCTTAGAGCATCTTTGGAAGCAGGATCTGGAAGAAAATGTCAATGCACCTGATATCTCCTGTCCCACAGTCAGATCTTCTCTTGGCATTGACTCCCTCTATTCTCAACAGCAGAGGTTTTGTATTTCTAGATTCCCATGTAGGAAATCCTTCTTTGTTAAGTTTCCAGAGTATCCAGCAGATAACAAGGAATATCTCTGGTTCGTAACACCAGAGCACAGAAATATGGGAGAGTGCCATGCCAAGCCATGGAATCTGTTAAGACCCCCTTAGAGATTTCAAAATATAGCAGAAGTGAATGTCCATGAGCTCACTGTGATGGGAGCAGCAGGGATCTGGGGAAGGCATAATCCATGACACAAGGATCACTGAGGAGAGGGAGAGCTGAAAGCCCCCAAATTCCCTTCTCCCCAGTAAAACACCCTGTTTTTTAAATACTCTTCTGACATTCAAACACCTTCATCTGTTTGTTTTTAACAGCTAGCATTTTCTGCACTTAAATGTCATCTCAGCTGTATTCCCAGAGCTTAAATCATTCTGGTCCTATAACCATTCTTTTATGCTTATAGCATATACTTTGAATTAGCTAAATTAGATTTCACTCTGTTGTCAGTGACTGTCAGTTGTGATGCTTTTGACTTTCAGTTGCAAAATGTGTGGAGGTTCAAGAGGCAGCAGAGTAAGCAGATATTCAAAGCATGAATTAGACTTTTAATAGACAAAGGACCTAGGAAGATGGAACTCATGAATTACTTTAGATATGCAGCCATAATTATTACATGCATTTGATTTCTGTATACATATACAGGGATTTTTAGGAGGCTGGTTGCTATGGTAACTTCTTTACTGCATGGTCCATATGTTGCCTCTGAAATTCGTTTTCCTCAGTGGAAAATTACACCCATGGACATGGATGGCATTTGTAAATCTCCTAAAAAGGCGGTAATTTTCCTTCTCTTCCTAAATGTCATCGACTGTGTAATGGATGTCTTTGAAGTTCAGTTCTCCTCCTTGTCAGTTCACCAAGCAAGAGACGTGAACTGCATCCAAACCTTCCCTCTCTACCTCCAAACTTTTGTGTTGCCTTGCTGGAAGACTGACTGATAGCAAACACCCTGACCTTGTTCATGGGTGAGTGTGAACTCAGTCCTGTGGATATGAATGGTTTTGGACTGGATCTCCTCTGCTCTGGAGACAGGCTGGGAGAGGTGGGGTGTTCACCTGGAGAAGAGAAGGCTCCATGGAGACCTCAGAGCCCCTTCCAGGACCTGAAGAGGCTCCAAAGAGTGGGAGAGGGGCTTTGGACAAGGGTCTGGAGTGAGAGGTCAAGGAGGAATGGCTTCAAACAGACAGCAGGCAGGGTTAGATGTGATATTAGGAAGAATTTCTTCCATGTGAGAGTGGTGAGGCACTGGGATGGGGCTGTCCAGAGAAGCTGTGGCTGTACCATCCCTGCAAGTGTTCCAGGCCACGTTGGATGGGTCTGTGAGCAAACTGGGATAGTGGGAGGTGTCCCTGCCCATGGTGGGGAGGTTGGAACAAGATGATTTTTAAGGTGCCTTTCTACCCAAACCATTCTTTGATTCTAGGCAAGGAAATCAGTATTTCTGTCTGCAGAATTAAAACTGGTTCTAAAAATTGTTGTAGAGCAGATTTATTGTATTCCATGTGGCTCAGGATGTCACTGTTGTAAAAAGCCAAAGAGCTGGAGATCAGAATCAGCTCAGCTCCAGGTGTATGCACAGCTGGGAACACCAAGTGCCTTTGGAACCTGCACTGTGCTCTGCTCTCAGGGTGGACAGAACAGCAAATTAGAACCATCAATAGGCACACCAGCACGTTTTGGTGTGTTTTTTGTTGGCTCTGAACCTTCAAACAGTTCTTCTAAGGTTGTAGCATTTCTCTATTCATCCACTGGGGTTAGGGGAAAAAAAAAACCCCAAACATAAATACCTGCACCGTTGCAATCAATTGCTTTGCCTGGTCTGTTTTTGAAGTTTAAATCGAGGGATTAGGAATCCATAATAGAAAAGTCCAGCACTGAGGCTGAAAGAGCAATTCCCTGAGCCAAGAGCCAGACTAGCTTGTCAGGCTGTGCCTCAGCATTTCATTGCTGCCATCAGCCATGAACAAAAGCACATCTGTAAAATATGGATTTCAGTGAGATTGGATTAGGGGTGGATTTTATTTTGTGTATCCGAAGTTTACAAAAAACCCAGAGACATTTAAGTGTATTTTTAACCTTATTTTTTGTTGCAATTCTGATTAACGACTGTGGCTTGGAAGCCACCACCTTTATACACCTAAAGAGTCTGTGAATGTTGGCTTTGCAGAAACCTTTCTCAATGCCTTACACAGCTGCACTTCTGTTTTACATTGGAAAGGTTTGAGACCTCAGCAGGATAAAGTTATAGGTTTTATCCCTAAAACTTCCCAAATGCAGTTTCCATTATTAACACAATTGTGACAGCTATAGTTTGTTTATATTGCTTCACCTGGGGCACATAAACTTAAAGGACTGAAAATACCTCAATGCAATAAAAGAATTTTATGTAATTGCTACCTCTTGCTGTAAGGGACAGCTGGCCTTTGAAAGTTGGGAACTCATTTACATCATTGAAGTAAAATGTAAGCCTGGGGTTGAAATGACTGTAATTTATGTTTCTGAAGCTCAAAACAAAAATATGGCTGTCCAAAGGGCAAATACCTTTCCAAACAAACACTCATAATTCATCTTGGAGAGTGTATATGTCTATGATCTCCTTCTAGAAGGCTTTCAATGGCAGTTGCTGTTTTCTTTTGATACTTATTCTCTATTACCTCTGCTTTGCTATCCCCAATGTTAAAATGTCTCTTGACACTTTCCTAATCCAGCTGTTTTTAGTGTTTCGTAATGTGCTGTGCAAGACCGTGCCACAGTCACCAGGGACACATCCCAAAGTTGTCACAGGGGACTCTGTCCAGTGCAGCCCAAGGTAGATGTGGAAGAGGCTGGGTCACCAAAGCCTCTTGAAAGCACTGAAAATTACTTATTTCGTGTGGCTGGACAAAAACAGTGCCCTGTGAGCAGAATAGTTATTAATGACCCTGTAGTTCTTGTGCTGAGTATTTTCTTGTCACTGTCTCTCAGCATGTGTCTGAACATCATTTATATATTTTGGGTTTGGGGCCCCATTCCAAACAGCTGTTGCTTGTTTAGCTTTTTCAGGTTTTTTTCCCCCCTTGTTTTTAATTTAGAATACTGAAAATCTCTCTGGCATAGGCTGACACCAAAAATGTTTGTTCTAGTCCTTGGATGAAAGCACCCACCCATGGTCCCTGCTTTTATGATTTACAAATTCACCAACATTTATTATGGCATTGCAAAACAACAGCGACAATAAGAAATTCAACCACAGCTCCCTCACAGCAAATTCCAGGCCCAGAGCTCCTCTGCAATCTTTCAAGCCCATCATCAAGGGGGAGCCTGCATCCATTTAGATGGTTTATTTCCAAATCTCATTTGGGATGTGATCATGCTCTGCCTTGGCTCTGTCCCACATTTGTCATTTGCTTTTAATATATGTTCAGATATATCCATGATTTAAAAATGGTTAATGTCATTTTCATACTTTTAAAGAGTGTGGTTAGGTTGCCCAGTGTAGTTCAGCAGAGAAGAGCAAATGGCAGATTTTGTCAGTCTTGGGTTGCATAAGTGTGAACACTGAAATCAGGTTTCTAGAGCAAGAAGACCATGAGAGGTGAATCCAAATTTCACCTGAGCATTGTGTGGGTGATCTTGATTCCTTCCTTAAAACCATCTTATTGGGCAAAAGTGAGCATGACTGCAGGCAAAGTCTATCCAGTTGAAATGAGGTTGGATATTCAGGTCCTGCTCTACCTGCCCTGATCACACGAGGAATGTGACCATGAACCTGCTGAGAAGGAGAGGACACAGCCAGTGGTGTCCAGCTGCTCCACATCTGCTCATTTACACCTCGTGTGGGCTGCACCTGGGAGCATCCTTCCTGCATGTCCCTGGAGCTTTATTTAATGTGCCAGCCTGGTGTTCGGGAATGCTGTGGCTCACTGGGGGCGCCCTGTTAGCTGCTGTGGGACAAAATTCCCCTTTTCCATAGGGGTTTTCCCCTGGCATGGAGAGATGTGAGTGCACACACACAAGTGAGGCAGGTGGGATCATGGCCATGACATTCAGCAGTTTTCAGGCCAACCCTTGATGATGGATTATTTATACTTCAGAATCACAGTAGAATTACTGAGGTGAGAGTTTGGGAAAAACACAGAAGTAGCTTTGGAAAATGTGCTCAAACCCTGCTCCCAAGTGAGAAGGGGATCCTGAATGCAAGCCCAGTCCTTCCCTCCCGGCACAAGTGCAGCCCCTGGGCCCCTGGGATGTGCTGTCATGTCCCGGGAATGTGTTTCCTGGACATGCTGCATGGACCTGCCCCAGCTCGCTGTCCTGGCTCTGCTGGGACCATCCTCCCTCGCTCTGCTGGCTGAGCCTGCTCTGAAGGGACACCTCGTGCTGGGGATGGGGGAACTGCAGAAGGACCAGGACCCGTTTTTTGGAGGAGCACAGCAGCCTGCAGCTGCTGCTGTGGTAAATAGTGAGTACGGAAGGGCCAGCTGAGTCAAAACCTCCCAGCCTGACCAGTCTGAGACTGCCCCAAGGGCAGGAGTGGACCCAATTCC
Source organism: Acrocephalus scirpaceus scirpaceus (assembly GCA_910950805.1). Lineage (NCBI taxonomy): Eukaryota > Metazoa > Chordata > Aves > Passeriformes > Sylviidae > Acrocephalus > Acrocephalus scirpaceus. The sequence goes on from OU383785.1 coordinate 9,437,988, forward strand.
CAGCTGCACCATCCAAACTTTGCCAGAGGCAAAGGAGCGAAGCTTGAGTGAAACTGGATTGCTGCTGCAGCCATGGATTGTTGCAGGAGAGGAAACAGTCCCAGATGCCAAATCACAGAATCCCAGCAGGATTTGGGTTGGAAGGAAGTTTAAAGCTCACCTTGTTCTAACCCCCTGCCATGGGCATGGGCACCTTCCACTGGGCTAGATTGCTCAGGGAATGTCGGAACCCAGGACATCCCTCTGGGTGCCCTGGGTGATCTGACACCCTGGCAAGGGTCCAGAGACAAGCCACGAGAGTTCGATTAGAATAATGTTAATTTATCACCGGGTGTAGATGTAGAATTTAGGGGTCTAATGGAGGTTCAAGAAGGCAAGATGGAGGAATCTGGGCGTGTCCCTGTCCTTCTGCTTCTTCTTCTTGCCCTCCATCTTCTGCTGTGATGGTGGCACTTTTAGATTGGATTAGAGTAGAAATACACAGTTTAATAAAGGTGATGGGTATTGGTATAATATTGTAAACATAGAACACGTAGTACATAGTATAAAAGACAGCGACCGTCCAAGAGGCGGGCAGACAGCCTTGGGCAGCAGTGTAGGTAACATCTACGCTAGCTGAGAGAAAAAGAATGTTTAAGAACACGAAAGAATAAACAGCTCTGATAAAGAAACCGACGCATCCTGACTCCTTCTTCTGGCACCGGGCTTGGGAAGAAAAGAAACATCCACAATCTCGGAGGGCTATCAGCCCGAGATCCGAGAAGGGAAGAATATATTCCTGAAATAAATTGAATAGTGAACAGAACCATCAAGTATGAACCACTGGTCACTGCCATGTGTGCATGGAGGTGGTGATGGAGCTGGCAACCCAAAGAGCAATTTCCTTTCTTACTCCTCCTCTAGGGCTGGATGTCACAGGATGCAGTGGAAGTTTAATGTTTCTAAGAGGACACTATAATGAGGAGGTTTGCTGCCAAGCAGGAGCTTGTCCCTTCCCAGGAACTAACTGATGGAGGTGATTGCCATGATCAGGGACTGCTGTTCAGGTCTGGACAATTTTTTCCAGTCCTCCGTCTGTGTCACTGGTACCTTTTCTTCTCTACCTGCTCAGAAACAGCTGCAGATGCTGAGAATTTAAAGCGTAGCCCTTAAGATCCAACGTAGTTGAAATGTCTATAAACACCTTGAGTCTCATTGGAGAACTCTGTGCCTGCCAAACTGTGCAGCTTAGTAGGATGTCTCATTATTTGTGGTGCTTTCCCCTCCTGCAGTCCACAATTATGTGAGAGCTGCGGGAAAAGTCTTTAAAGACTTCAGTACATCCTCAATGCCTGAACTGAAAAAGTAGTCAAGGAAACTAACTTAATTAAAAAGTTGAAAACTTTTAATATTATTTAAGATGACCTCAAGACTTAGAGCATGTCTGCAGCTCTTTTTCCAGCATTGGCAGGTAACAATATTGAAATACTATCAGAATATTTTTTCCTTATTTCCCTGTATTAATAACCCGAGAGCACAGATTGCTCAGATGAAATCTGTTGAACATTAATCACCAGATTCTGTTTTATGGCTGAAATAAATCTGATTATAAAACAGAAAATAACCTAGTAAAACCAGTGGCATAATTTACCATGATGGAAATTCACTGATGGAAGTAGGCTGCTTATAGATGTCAAATTTTGGTTTTGAGTAGAGATACGTGTTGCACAGCTGACCAGGGATCAACTGAAATAGCCCCAGGCTGTTAATCAGCAGTTATCTTCCCTGCATATGTGTATGTTAGGAAGATTACAAGATAATTGATCTAGAAGAGCTCCCAGGATTTACAAGAGGTAATATTTTCTCGGACATTAATTAAAACAGAAATTTCATTTTCTCTTCCTTCTCAGGGCTGGGTCTCCCACAGTATGGTTTGGGGGCTGCAGAGCTGCAGACCATCATCCATCACAGGAATGTCCTCCTAACAGGTAGGTACTGTACCCAGGTATATCTACGTAAGGTTTGTCATTAGGATCAGAAATTGGAAGCAAATCTCCTGGGCAATTCGGTTTGTGCCATGGTGTGGAGCTGCAGCACATGAACTGGATGGGTCACTAAAATCCCTCAGTACTGGGACCAATCCCCATGAAACACCCAGCATGGGCACTGGGGAGAGCAGTGCTGCTGCAACCACCAACCCCCCTCTGCCCACAGCTGTGTCAGGCAGCACAACCATCCCCCAGCTCAGGAGTGAGGTTATTGCTGTCAGTACCAAATGAGATTTTAGGGGCTTTCCACCATTTATCTTCTCTTTGCCTCTCTCCTCCCCACAGGTGTACACTTGATACCGTCACTTTTCTCCAGGGGAAGAACCTGTTTTCCTGGTGGACAGGAATGATGACCCGCTCGCCTTCTGCTTCAAGCATCCATCAAACCCAGCCTCTGTGTCCCCTGGAGTCTTAATTTTCCTCTTGACAGCAAAGACAAATGACTCCCCCAGGGCTATTTGCTCATGTCTCCTCAAGGTTTCTGTGACATTTCTTGAAGATGACCTGTTTTTTAAACACACAATGAGTTTTCTTTCCACTTCCACCTACCACTGTGAAGGTAGAGATAGATTTGCTTTAAGAAAACCTAATGGTGTCAATCTCTGACACATCCTCCCCCTCTGCTTTCTGCTTTAGGCTTCTTCTCATTCCCAGCTGTTGCAGCTGTAATTTTCTCCCATATTTGAGGTTGTCCTGCACAGATAAAGCAATATTTCATTGAGGTGCACCAACCACAAGAAAATATATTTTAATTTTTTTTTTCAATCCAAGTTTTCCCAAACTCACCCTGAAATCTGCCATTTTCATCCCCCAACACCATACCCCCAGCTTCTAAATGGTGGGGAGTATTTCAGTGGGGAATATTCTCCTGCCTCTAGGATTATCCCACCCTCTCTGACCTTTTCTGAGTGCACAACACGAGACACTGGGAGCTGTTGCTTGAGTGATCAAACCAAAGGAAAGGGGTATTTTATGCTGTTTAGGACAATGGTTCAACTGGGGTGCTCCAGGTGATGAAAGCAAACATTACACCAGGAACATTTGCTGTTAGGACAGAACATAGGAATCACCAACTTTGTCAAAAGACAGTTGGATGGTTAATCTCCCTCTTATGTATTACTTTTAGGCTTTTAAGAGATTTTAAGACTTTTTTTTTTTGTTCCTTATTTATCAGATATTTCTGGAAATGACGGCCGTATTTGTAAGTGTCTCAAAGACAATTTCTTTCCCAGTAATGCCCCCTGGGACCAGAGTAAAGCAATGGCCACCCACCTGCCAGCCCCTCACCTGCTGACAGGTAGTTTGTTCTCTGCAAAGCTGTGCCTTGAACACAGCTCTCCTTCTCTCCAGCCACATGGAAGGAACCTGACCTCTGCATGCCACCCAGGGGAGGCAGGCAACACAAAACCAGGAGCTGGTTTTGTTATTGATATTTTTGTGATGAGGCATGCAGAGAAATAGGGGAAAAGCACCTTCAATTCCCCCATTTTCTTATTTTGGAGGGCTTGTCTTTGCAATATAGCTCCTTAATGTCATCCTTGGTAAAAATGTCCTTCCCTTAATTTTCCTCTTCCCAGAAAACTTGCCCTGCAGTGTCATACACGGGACAGCAAGGTCTTGCACTGGAAATACCGAACACCCAGATTTGCAAGGAAGACTGCCAGCCCTGGCTACAATTAAACCCCATAAAAAATGAAGGGACACTCTGACCAGATCCATCTGGATGTTGAAAGAGAGAGGAATGTGATTGCCACTTTCCAGTTTCCCTTGGCACAAGGATTTTCCATCCAGCACATCCTGAGGATGGGAAATGGTGCCGGACCACCTGCGTGCTGGCTGTGCTCAGCACCCAGCACATCCCTCCAAGCATCAGCATTTCCAAACACAGCCCTGGGGTTACACAAAGTCTTTCTGATCCCACCTCACTGACCCCAAGACTACAAATGCTGCCATGGGACATTCCTGGTACTGGAAGGAGCTCCTTATTCCCATAAATCATTGAATCATAGAATAGTTTGGGTTGGAAGGGACCTTTAGAGGTCATCTAATCCAACCCCCAAATGGAAACATTGCAATCTGGGCACTCTACAATGCAAACTCTCCTTGGCTGTTGAATGCAATAATCACACTCTGGATAGCTGTGAGTTACTGTGCAAAGGGAAAAGGCCGCTCTCAAACCCCCTGCTTTGTCCTTTTACCACTTGTGTATGTGGCTGCTTAATATATACTGAATAATTTAAACAATCCACATGCCATAACATGGCCCCAAATGTTTAGTTGAGTGTTCCCAAATTTGTTTTGCATGTTTATCCTTCCATTCGTTAGGAAGGTAAATGTTCTTTGACTTCACCCTGTGCCTTTCAGCATTATTTTATGGAAATTCCGATTTCCTGCACTGAAAGAAGCCCTGATGATAATGAGAGGCTTGAAGCGTTTCAAACAAAGAAAAAGCAGATTGAGTCAATTCTTCATTTTGTTCTTAATCAAAACTAGTTGTGTGCATTTGCATCAACAATGAGCTCAGCACACAATGCTCCATATGGGCTTGGCTGCTGGCATTCAGTGAATGGCAGGAGCCACTGAAAAAGCTCCCTGGTTTTCAAAGATTTAAAGATGACCTTGCAAAAGTGTCATTTGTCACTGCCTTCCTTGGCCAGAATCACTAGGAAAATCCCTGGAAACAGGCTATGGAATTGCAGAGGCCAGTTCTCACAGGCCAAAGCAGCACAGCAGCACTTGCCTACAGGGAAACAGAGGGAAATGAGAAACTGAGAGCTTTTAGTGGAGCCCCAAAATATTCCTTTTCATGATTCTTTATCTGAACATTGGTCTTCTACTTCAGACGTTACTCATTTTCCAGTATTATACCAAGTCTACCATAAATATGAATGCAAACAAGCTATGGTCTATTAATCCAGACACCTATTTGCAATTCCAAAGTGTCTAAAACACTTGGAAACAACCCACAAACTTTTATTGTTCCCCAGTTCAGACCTGATCTCGCAGAACCCCCTTCATGCTAGTTCCAGTCCAGTTATACCCAGGGGGTATCCACATACATGCCATTTTAGGACCAGGTCCTCATTTTTGAGCACATTAACAGCCCCCAGCAGGGCTGTGGTGCACAGACTTTGCAAGTCAGTTCTGCAGAGCATGAATAATTAGAGGAGAGAGGGATGGCAAGTCACACAGGCATCCCTGGTTGTGCTGTCCTGTGTGGCTGGACAAGTTCTGCTCAGGAAGGATTTATTTCGACTCATTTTGGTCTGTGACTGTGAGAGGCTTGCAAAACCTTTCACCTTCTTTCCCTGGAGTCATGTATATTTTATGAGAAATTTAAGAATTACCTCTTATTAAAATGGGGATAGTGTAATTACCAATAAAAAGCAGATGTTATGGCATGACTAATGCTTGAAAATGTGTATGTAGCAAGTACAACATACGAGCACATCCAGACTTTTCACTGAGATAATAAAAATTGTCTTTGTTGAAACAAACTGGCCAAGTCACAGAGGTCTGAAGTCACAGGGAAATCATTGCAGAAAACACTGAAAAGCTCCACAAAAGAGCAGCTTTGCTCCCACTGATCTCAGCAGCAAAATACAACACCAGGAGGTTGAGACAGAGAACTCCCATCACTGTTCACCTTGCCCATGTCAGGAGGTGTTTGGAAAGGTGTCCTGTTAAAGCACCAAAACTCACTGTGCTGAGAACATCCTTCCCCTCCATGCTGTAATGAGCTGTAATTAGTGAGCTCCCTGACACCTCCAGCACCTCTCAAGGGTCCACAACCCACCTGCAACAGCCAAGATCATTCCCTTGGATCACTCCCAAGTATTTTGGCAAGGCGTATCAGGAGCAATCCGTGTAGGCTGACTTTTGAAACAGGAATGTGCAAATAGCATGTAAATGCAGTTGTTCAACAAATCTGTTCAGGCAGTCCCAGGGTTCAGAAATTTCTGCTGAGCTTAAAACTTCTTCTCCCTTCCTTTCCTGAAAATTCCATTTATTGCTCTCTGCAGATACCTGAAGGGAAGTTGTGGCAAGGTGAGGTTTGCCTCTTCTCCCAGGGAACTAGAGATAAGACAAGGGGAAATGGCCTCAAATTGCACCAGGGGAGGTTCACGTTGGATATTATGAAAAGTTTGTCCACTGAAAGAGCGGTTGAACATTGGCAGAGGTTGCCCAGGGAAATGGAGGAGTCATTATCCCTGGAAGTGTTAAAAAAATGAGTAAACGTGCCACTCACAGTATGATTTTGTGGTTATTTAGTCAAAGGTTGGACTTTATGATCTTGAAGGTCTTTTCTAATCTTAATGCTTCAACAATTCTATTGCTTTTTTGCCACAAAAGAATCTTTAAAGGTGCACTCATTTTGCAAAAGAGCCTTTGCAGCTCAGGATGTGTGGATGTCAGCCTGTGGGTATAAATTTGGGGGCACAGGAAGATCTGTGCCTTGGCCAGGGGAGGCTACAAGGGCAGTGGGAGTTGGAGCTCAGCACCCAGGGTTGCAGGAGGGCCTGGAACACCATAGCAGTCATGGGCTGGTGCTCACCCCTGACCACTTATCTCCAAATCCCAAGTCTGAGTCTTTGAGTTGTTCTCTGTCTGTCCTAGGTTACAATGTAAAATTGTGCCCAAGGTTTGTATTCTATCCCCATGAGCCGTTGGAGCCAAGGTGGGGCAGTGTTTTCCTTATCTTCTGTTAACGAGCCTAACAATGCCTTGCCCATGACTCATAAATAACTTCCTCCGGGAGTTATCTCTGTTTAATGGGCCATCAAGGACCCACTGCATGACTCATAGAATGAGATCAGCCCATTGGGAGATGCTCTGCCCAGGGGGAGGAGCCAAGCATTCCCACCTGGACATAATCCAGGGTTTGAGACAGCTCAGGCAGCTTTTACCCGCTGGACTCCCAGAGGAGACAAGAGCTACCAGACCTTTCTACAGGATCACTGCTTCGACAAGAGCATTTCATCTGGACTGCTGCTACCACCCTAATAGGGTGTCAGGTTGTATTCTGACTCTGTCAGTGGTTTTTTTTTGTACTATTACTTTTATTTTACTTTCTCTTATTTCTTTTCTTTTCCTCTTATTAAATTGTGTTTCTGACTTGGAGCCTTTCACTGGTTTTGCTTTCAAACCAGCACACTGTCCCAAAGCCCATGCCCTGCCCAAAGCCTAGTGATTCAGGGTACACTGAAGGCAACAGAGACCTCCCCACTTTTTCCCTAAGTTCTCCCCATATTCAGTCATTATTTCCTCTGCACAAAAATTCCATATTTCAATTTGAAGGGAAAAAAGCACATCCAAATCCTCAGACTATTCTTGGCCCTGCCAGACTGTTAACTCACTGGAGGAACCTCCAGCACAGTGCTGGGGTGTGCTGCAGGCTGGAGGGGTTTGTTCCAGTTGGTTTGTACCTGCATTAGCTCTGTCACTCTGTGAAATGAAACTGAGACGTGCATAAGCAGCCTTGACAGCAATTAGTTCTGGCAGAACCTTTGTGGTAATGAATTTCAATGATGGTGGGGTTTTGGGTGCCTGAACACTTCATTAGCTGCCAGTATATCTGACTGTTGCAGCTGAGAAATCACATTATAATAAACCACTTTTTACTGCAGGCAGCAACCAGGATAATATATGGGATGAATAATAATAGTCCATTCAAAATTGTTCCTGTGCTTTAGAGCTTTGGAATTTCAGTAAATAGATCAAATACTATGCAGAAATGAATCTTATTCAGAATTTCTCCATTACCCAGCTATTTATGAGCATTTTTAATGTATTGTCAGAGAAGTTGCTCCATTCTATTACACTTGCCAGCTAAACTCTGAAATACATACATGTTGATGCAGTAATAAGAAAAATCATCTCTAATGTAGCAAAATGTATTTTAAGTTTAAATGGAGGAAAATACATGATAACTATTTCAGTGTGAAATGTCATCAAGCCTGTCTCCTTCTTTTTATTTACAGCACAAATTCTTTTTTTAAACTATGGAAGTACATGACTTAGAAATACCTTAAAAGGAACAATTGAGGCATTCTCAAGCTTTCTTCTATGTTTATAAACCAGAAATGCATTATTATAAGGGCAGATTCTGGGAGAGCAGCTTTGTGCACAGGCCAATAGTGATAGGACAAGGGGGAAAGGTTTTTAACTAAAAAAAGGAGAGATGTAGGTTAGAAGTTAGGAAGAAATTCTTTCCTCAGAAGGTGGTGAGGCCCTGGCACAGGGTGCCCAGAGAAGCTGTGGCTGCCCCACCCCTGGAATTGCTCACAGCCAGCTTGGATGGGGCTTGGAGCAACGTGGGATAGTGGAAGGTGTCCCTGCCCATGGCAGGGGGTTGGAGTGAGATGAGATTTAAGGTTCCTTCCAACTGAAACCACTCTGTGATTCTATGATTATGTTGCAATAAAGTGGAATGTTACTTATCACTGTCTTTGCAATAATTAGCATGAAAATTAAAAAAAAAATACATTAATCTGAAGCTATTTCTATTACAATTTATCCTTTTGAATGTGTCACTTTGGCTGCTGGTCGGTCACGTTGTTGGAAGTTCATCAAACATTCTCTCCTATACCTGAGAAGAAGGAGGTGAAGGAAGGTGATGTCTGGTTTATCAGGGCTTGTCTCAGCAGCTCATTACCTCACTGGCAGAGATAAAAGCAACTGATGCTTCTTTAGAAAGTAGCCAGGCCATCTGCAAGCGTCCCAGTAAAGCCAGGGTGCCCACAAGGCTGTACTGGGGAGGAGGAAAGGGACAGCTGTGCCTGCAGGCAGCTGGGGTGGGTGGGGTGTTCTCCCTCTGTGATGCTCCCCTGGAACCCCATCACCATGGCAGCCAGAGATGCAGGATGATGATTCTCTTCCTGCTGGCTTTCCCTGCCCTGGATTCTTCTTGAGTACGTGGTAACCACAAAAATATCCTTTGTCTCACCCTGGTGAACAGGCAGCAGGCAGTTACGTTGACCAATAGGTAGGTTCAGGCCCATTCCAATGAGGTATTTGTAAGGTATCCTTAAAGTGCAAAAAACCTTGGAGACAGGGTTTAGGTAAGAAAAAAGTAGGAGAAAGTGTGGATGAGGAAAAGCAGCACCAGAGTAGCAAATAGACAAGAAGCAGACAAATTTTCCAGTGCAAAAATATTTGTGTGCGTTTACCTGTAACAGCAACATGATCTTTTTTTCCCCCAATAAAATAGTACCATATATAGCAATGATCTGTTAAATTAGCTTTTCAAATAAAGACAGAGATAGAAGAATAATTGATTTGAAACTTCAAACTCTTTTAAAGACCTGAATTGTATATGCCCATTTTGGTTGTACAGAAAACCCAAAAAGAATATGTCTGGAGAAGAGGAGGATTCTACAAGATTTTTTTTCAGGCTCTACCCAAATTTCAATGTTTTTGCATTTCCAGAATGCTCATAATCACTGCTGATCTACAAAGATTTTCAGGAGACCATAAATCACCCTAAATAGCTCAAGGTTGTGGGAGTTCTTTTCTTTGGCTTGAAATCTTCCAAGGCAGCTCATGAAATCTGATGTAAGTTTAACCTCAAACAAGGTAAAAACACTCTCTGCCATGGTTTCATACAGTGCTGAACAGTAGTCTGTGAAAAGTCAGTTAGTGGGACTGGGGGTTGTTTTTTGAGCTCTGTTATTGCTGTTCCTAATCAACAAGGAGAAAACACCAAATCACAAATCTTTTTCCTGTGTGAACTACTAAAGACTGCTTGAGAGTATAGGAACTAACTTGGTATTTAAATTTAATTGAAAACCCTCCATGAGAAAACATTTCAAGGCTCAAGAAGAAAGAGCTGAAAGACAATGTGAAATCCTTATGATCCTCAGTCTTTAACTGGCCTGATTGTCTCAGCAGTGGCCGAGGTGCCATGGTCTGGGTGTACAGCAGGACAGATCAGCAGTGGGGACTGACTTTGCTTGTAGTCCCTGTCCATTGTTGGCATGATTTTATCATGTTTGATCAAATACAAATTTATTTCAGGATGTGGAGACAGAACAACACCACAGCCCCATCATCCTGCCCAGGAGGCTTGGAAAACATCCCTCTGACCAGAGACGGTCCTGAAGGCTTGAATCCCAAGCTCCTGCTCCACAATGAGCAGCCTGGCCCAGGTTCCCAGGTGCTGGGCCTTGAGTACCTGCCCTACTACAGAACATCCCACTCCTGTGTCTGCCCAGCATCTCACAGCCACACAGAAAGACAAAAAAGCTCCAGTGAAGGCAAGGCTAACACTAAGCAGGATGAGAAAGTGAGTTATTCAACCACTCCACAGGAGATTTTCCACACCGTGAGACATCTAAAGAGCTTCTTGGCCAACTACTCATACACAGATTACACATATGGTTAAATTCAGTTAAACACCTGCAAGTTATGTTCAACTGAACTCAACCTGAATGTTTCTAAAAGGGGTAGGAAGGGAAGAAGAGAGGCAGGCCCATCTCACATCAAACTGTTACTCAAAATTAGGCCCTTAGGAACAAAATGATGACTTGTGCTCTGAAAACACAATGCAGGAGCAGAGCTACCTGCAAGGATGAGATATCTGAGGCAGCCCTTGCAGGGTCCCTCTCCCTTGAAACAACCCGTGGGCCCCAGCCTGCTGCTGAGGGACGCTGTGGGCTCTGGGTGGGGCCTGTCCCACTGCTGCAGGGGCCTGCTGTGTTCCCAGAGGCAGCGTTGTTCCCAACATCATCTAACACCTCAGCTCTTGGTCCTGTACATGCTTTTTTCAGAGCATCCTGCCGAGTTTGGAGCTGAGGAAGAGGACAAGTTCTTCTGCAAGCAAGGAGGAGCCCAAAGCACAGGAGTTGCTGGGAGCCAGCAGTGCTTCAGTCTGCCTGCCCACGGCCTCCTTCCCTGGTGGGCTCCCACACCTGGGCCAGTCCCCTTCCTGCAGTGGGTTCTTCCCTTACTACAGGACAGAGGGGGGGATTTGCACTGGCTCACTCCAAAGAAAAGGGTCCTTCACCAGGATAGAAGGTCTGGAGACCAAAGAGAGAGGACAAAGGGGAGGATCAGGTGCTTGGAATCTCCGTGACAGCTGCTTGGTGTCCTGAGAAGAAAGAAGGGAGTTTGTGAACGCAGATGTGAAGGAGAAACTCTTGAAACCCATGACAAAGTGAAAATCTGCATGAATTTGAATAAAATGAAAATATTCCCTCTCTCAAAAAAACGCCAAAAAACAAGTGATATCCCAGATTGTGTAATGGAAGCAGAAAGAAGCAGAGCAGGAGCTTGGGAAATCCAATAAAATTTCTCTAGATGTGACAAAGAGAACTGTGCTTCTCTGTAGCTAATCCCAAAGGCAAGATGCTCACTCAAGGGATGTGCAGCTATGGGAAATGGCCAATGGAAAGAAAAAAAAAAGAATTCTTTAAATCTAAGTTGCTTGGAGGAATTAAAAAGAGACATAATTTCCAGTTGGGATTGGGAAATACATTTCCTTTCCCCCTCACTACAATCCTTCCATTGTATTACTGGCATCTGTTAGATTTGTGCACAACAGCCATACACAGGAGAAAAAAAACCCACAACTTTTTTATTTAAATTCTTTGTCAATATGATTTTTTTAACACATTTCCATTATGTCTGTCTTCATTTCACTTGCACAGTCAGTAATGAAAATACTCTTGATTACTTTAATATGTGCAACTAGGAGCTTCTATAAACATCAGTTTTGATGCTGGAAAACTGGAAACAGCATCCAGAAACATTTTGGCATTGGTGAATCTTGACTGATTTACACCAGATGAGGATCTAACCAAAAAAGGTCAGCTCAGTATTTTCTCTGCAGTTGTGAAATCTTGCAACATCCTCTCCTTACTGCCAACTATGTCACCTCCTCGAGACACCACACGAGTTGATGAAACATGGCCCTTTCCCATCCCTGCATTGTGCACAGATAATTTCTTCTCAAAATAAGTGAGTTTACTCCAATCAGCAATTAAGCAATTTAGCAAATCTTCAAGTGTTTCTATAATAATTACACACTGGTATGACAGTGTATCGACAGGCTGTGTCTAAATGAACCAATGTTACCTATCTTAGGATCAAAGAAGAAAAACACATCACATTTCACTATTTCACATCTCCATAGGTAGACTGGTTTTCCCTGTGGTAAATGTGACACTGAGACCAGGAATGCTACAGCCATGCAAGGTATGATGGCTTTAATAATAAAACCATGATGGTTTTAATAATAATTTCTGCTTACACTGCTTTCAGTGGTTTTTGACCAGCTGGAAAGGGATTTTGGTTAGGTGCTGAAAAACAGCAGAGCTCCCAGACAGGAGCTGTGATCCCAGTCTTTCTTCTAGGCACTGCTCAGGATGAAGTGGTGCCTCACTCCCAGGTTTTTAAAAAATGTTAAAAAACCTGGGGTCAGCCAGATTGGTGAAAATTCATCCCAATGTCCTCACACAGCTGCCCCAGCTGGAATCGGGAATACAACTAGAGCACCAAGCATGCCTTCTGCAGCATCCCTGCATTTCCATGGGCACCTCAGTACCTTCCTGCCACCTTCCCACTGAAAAACAAGATAAATCAGATTCCAGATGAACTAAGTGAGACTGCATGAAACAGCTTCTGGTTTTAAGCACAAAGAAGGATGACGTCTTGGGTACAGTGAAAGAAAGCCATGCAAAATAGAGTGAGATTATCCAAACTCAAGGGATCAGGCAGAGGAGGAAAGGAATTCTGTCTGAAAAGCAGGTGTGGACTGTTCTGAGAATATTAAATTCAGCATTTCCATAAATTTGGCATATTAAAATACTTTGAATGATGTAGTATCAAATCCACAAATCTGCCTGATTTTTACTAGATAGAAATTAGCTGCTTTCTATTGGCTGTACTTGATAATTTATGGGAACAGTGAACATCAGAAATCAAGGATTTTGGAGATGAGAATATTACAAGCTTTATTCTCATGGATCAGAGAAGCATAATTTTAATCAAAAGCTGGCAAGTATCATATCATATGTTGCCATCTTGAAATTGGAGCTGAGCAAAACTCATGATTCTAATGTATTTTCCATACAGTCTTGCTCAGAGGTAAAAAGAAAAGGATGGAGGGCAGTGCTGGAAGCTCCTGTGTTTCTCTCTAAGGTTTATACTACTTTATTACTTTTCCACATAGTTAACATCCTGTACAAATGATTTTTCTCAAACTGCTCCATGGATCAGATTCCTGCCTTACTGAGGACATCATGTGCCTTCACCCCAAGAGTGGTCCTAGTCACACAGTTTGGGTCATCCTTATGTACTGATAATGTATTTCCTTTCATCTCTGTATTTGAAAAATTCATAATTACTGCCCTAAACCTTCATTTCTTTAACATCAGCAGTCCTCTGGAGTTTGAAAAACAATCTGCAATTGCTTTGATGCATGCTGTGCAGTCTTCATTGATCCTGTTTAAGCTTTTAATCTCATGAATTCATAAAGTTAATTCATAAAACAAACAAAATAAACCATGGCAAAGTATGCCCTTTAACAACAAAAGGGGTGATGATCATAGATGTCTTTGGGGATTTCTGATAATGCAGGTTCTTCTTTCTCAACAGTTGATGTCAGATTTCATTTGGAAAGGGGGACAAGGCTCTAGCAACAATATTTGTTGGTCTGTGTACCCCTTGGGAAAAACCTACTTCAAAGTCAATCAAAAGATTCACAGAGACATGGCAGGGCATGGAATTTGTCTCTGAAGTCAAGTACAAGAGATTTGTTTTAGTAGAACACTGCAGGCCTTAAGATCTAGATTAAGATTACTAACATCAATGAGAGAACTCCATCAGCCTCAGCAAGGTGGGGCTTGGGCTTCCAGTCTCCCCATGTGGAATAGAACAGCACATTCCTTATATAAACCTGAACCCACTAAATGCTGCTTTAGGGAGAAAATCAGCTCCCCAAAATTTAAATGTATCGGTGTGAACCCTGCCCCAAGGACTGGCGTTAGCAGGGCACTCCTTTCTCTCCCAAATCTGGATTGTGTCAATGTATATGACTTAATAACTTTATTTAGAACTCTGCTAGAAAGGAAGCTTTTGGCAAGTAGCATTTATCACAGAAGAGCAGAACTCAGCATGAAACAAAGAAGCTTAAATAGGTCCCTGCCCAGCAACGTGATGGGAAGGAATGGAAGTGAGTCATTAATAGGAAACAACTTGGCTTCCTTTCAGAACTGTATTTATGGTGAGTGACTAGAGAATACCTTGAATATACACCTCCATGCAAATACCAGAACATGAACATCACTGGGTAAGCCCAGGGATGGGGGAAACAACACAGCTCTGCTGCTGGGACAGCCCAATCCAGGATTTGCTGTTCTGCCAGTGCAATTTAGGAAGCACATCAGAGATGAGGAGCTGTGTTCTGCAGAGCAGGGATAGGCTGAAGGTAGTGCCTGAGGGCTGTGCTGAATGCTGATCAGCAGCAGGAACACATGGAAATACAAAGGAATGAAGAAGCAAGGGTTGCAAGGTCCGGTTATCCACAGGGAAGCTGATGCAACAGGAGGGGAAGCAGCTGTGCTTCTGTCACACCTGGACCCTGGAATGGATTCCATTAGTCTGTCCTAACACACAGACAGGTTTCTGTATCTGCCTAGAGCTATATCCTAAATCACACAAGAACGAATGTGCTTGGACTCAAGTGAGGTACCTGCCCAAAACAAGCCTGTTCCCCAAAATATGAAAAGGTGGGCTGGGGTGAAGGAACAGGCTGGCCCAGTCTGCAACCCTTTCTCAGTTAATGATGCAGGTGGGAAGGGATGGTGAAAAAGCAAACAGCCTGCTGACCTACATAATCCCCCATAAATCTATCTGTCCCTACCCCAGTGCTACCAGTTCCCATTAACTTCTCCCAGGCTCCTGGGGGCACTTTGGCCTTTCCCAGGAACTCAAGTTGATGGGATTTGCAGGTGTGGGCAAGGCAGAAATGCCAGCACCTGATCTAAATTATGTAGTCCTTGACTTCTGCAGCAATCATTAGAGTGTCATATGTGGAAAAATGCATGTGCTATGTATTTTAGTTTGCAGCCTTTTGTCAAGGCTGGTGTCCTTGGGCTAATTTCTGCTACTGGTAAATATACATGGAGAAATGCATCCCCAAGGACAGCTGAACATCAGGATCACCTGAGCTGTGGACTCCTCCAAACCCATGTTTCAAGTATATCCACTGTCCAGGGGAATGACTGTGCTCTGTTTTTCTGAGAACCTACCTCTGTGCACGAGGAAGAACTTTTGCACTGGGAGAGGGATTGAGTGCTGGGACAGAGAGGCTCTGGAGCCTCCTTCCCTGGAGATATCCAAAGCCCCCTGGACAAAATCCTGAGTAAGTCCAAGGGATCCTGCTTGAGCAGGGAGGTTGGACAAGATGAGTTCCAGTAGTCCCTTCCAATGTTAACCATTCCCTGACTCCTGTGCATCAGTAACTCCATAGGGCACAGCCACCTGCCTGGTCTGGGGGGATACTGGGCCACCTTCTCATGTTTTTAGCTGAGAGAAAGTAATGCCAAAGCCTAGAGGTGGCACAGAGCTGCTCCTCTTGCAATTACACCAAAGAGCCACTCTATGGTGGCTTGTACTGAGCAAAGTTGTCAAAGGCAAACAAATAAATTGGAAATTCTTGCAGGAACAAGACCTGAAGGAGACCGGCAATACCAGCAATGCAAAGGGAGCATGGTGGGAAGTGAGGAGTTAAGCTTGCCTGGCTGACCAGAGCTGTGAAAATAGACACCAACCTGCCTGGGAGGAGGCAGTGAATTCTTTCCCACTCCAAAGCTCTGCAATGGCTGAGACATCAAAACCCCAACACAATATAAACCTAACAATAGGGTCTGACAGCTGCACGGTGTTTGAACAACGCCTCAGATGGGGAAGCTTGTGAAATCCTCTATATCCCACCGGAGCATGGGAGCTGCAGCTTTTCCTGCCTTCTCTGGCTGTATTTTCCCTTAAACCAGAGACTGTGCCCCTGGTCCCACCACATCCTTTCAGGGACCCAGCTCACACCCACAGCCACCAAGCTTTGGATTTACTCCCTAAATACATTTCCTCTGGCAGCAGAGTGCTGATCCCTTCCTTTGAAGAGCTCATTCTCTTACAGCATCCTCATGAATGGGTGCTCTGGGTAAACGGGAGAGGGTCTCACTCCAAGCAGCTGCCCCGTTAGCACCTGATGATGGCTAATAATAATGATTAATGAATCTTAATCTTCCCGTCACAATTCTTTTTCATTAATATTTATATCTGGCAGATGTATCCCCAAGGGATAACTTGAGCTGCTAAGTATTAGTCTGCTATGTACAGCTGGTATTTTCTCCAGAAACTCTGAGGAAATTCTTTGAAAGAGCATATTATGTGCAATTTTATTTTCAATTGTTAACGCTGTCACGTGTCAGCATAGAGAAGAATGTTTATTTTAGGCCTTCTCATCTGATGAAGTAAAAAAAAACTCCCTTAGATACCAACATTTCATGAAAAAAGGATCTGATGTAAAGGAATGATTACACACTTAAACAAGTGGCATTATCACAGAGGTCAAGCTCAGCTATGGATACACCACTAAGCCTCCTAATTACAACAGGGTATAATTTAAGGCATCTTTAGCTGTCAGTGATTTAAACGTGTGCCATTTTCCAGCTAGATGTATGTGTTCAGCTTCTAAAAAAAGTCTTGTGAAGCATTTTTGGAAGCATAAACATTCAATTAAATGATCTAGTTGAGTCCTCATAATTGGACTGAAGTCTGTTTATAACTAATTCATGACACAACATAATTAGCCAAATGATTAATTGGTAATTACTCTATGAAAACAAATTAATCATTGTGTTTCCCAAATCAAGTTCCTCTCTCTACACCATTGCAAACCATTTGGCTCTGGTCTGTGACAGTCTTGATTTATTTCTGGCTATCCATCTATGTTCTGTCTACAAAATTTGGAGGAATCTCCTCCCGGCTCTCAGCAATGCACTGACAGCTGTAGCAACAGGCAGCATCAAAAACATTTTCCATTTTTTTTAGCATTTTATTACCCTCCCCAGACATGTCTGAACTGTAGCTGGCTGGATATTGCTTCTTTGATGGTCCTCTCACTTGAAAGTAGGAAGGAGAATCTTGCAATTATGTTCATATAACAACTAAGAAAATGAGCAGATGAGGATATGAAGAACAGTCAGCTTTTGTGTCTGAAACACTCCTCAGCCCGCAGGGGCTTCAGCCTTAAACCTTACAGTTTCCAAAATGAATTGTTAAACCATGATGGCACAGGGAAAGCACCAATGGGTTGTATAAAAAACAAAAAGCTGCTTGCACAGTTGTGAGTTTTCTCCAGGAACTGCTGAGAATGCTCTAGCCTTTGGGAAGTGTGGCTCACCATGGCCAGTGCAGGGAGGGACAGCTGAGCTCACCCATCAGAGGGGTCTGGGGACAGCAGTGGGCATGGAAGGAGCTTCTCAGTCAAAACAGCCTCAAAATAGTCACAGAGCAATTCAGGTCAGAATAGCCCTCTGAGATCATTGAGCCCAACCATTAACCCAGCACTGCCATTCCCACCACTAACCCACATCCACCCTGCAGGGATGATGATTCCACTACTTCCCTAGGAAGCCTATTCCAATACTTGACAACCCTTCTGGTGAAGAAATTTGCCTTAACAGCCAACCTAAACCTCCCCAGTGCAACATGTGGCTGTTTCCTCTTGTCCTAGAAGATTACAAAAATGGAAAAATAGATCTTCAAGTGGCTGATAAATACTTTTATCTTTGCTTGTTCTCAGAAAAAGAAGGAAAATCTGAAATGCTTTAAGAGAAAGTACACTGGCAGAAAGGGGAGGTGAACTCTCAGGGAACGTGCTGGTCATTTGCAGGAGAAAAGAGACCATGCATCAGCTGGGAGCACAAAAATCCTAAAATTCACCAGAATTGAAGGTTGTTCAGAATTTCCTGAGGAAGGATTTCAAATGACATGCTTAAATAAGCAGGGCAGGCAGATGGGGTGTAAAACCACCCATGGGAGGTGGCTGGATCTCATGACTGGAGCGCGATGGAGATGTATCCTGCTGGTCTCACACGGAGCTGGCAGCCCCTGCAAAGCACTGTGCTGACTTCAGCTGTACAGCCAAGATTAACCACAAAGCCCCCTGCTGTCTGATGGGCCGTGTGCCAAACAGTCCCTGAGTAACCAAAATCAGAGCTACCTGAAGTCCCATGGAAACAAGTCTGACTTCCAGCTCAGTTTGTTCCAGCTTTTGAGAAACTTTGGAGTGAAACTGATTTCTGTGGCAGCCAGAAACTGGGCATTGTGCTGACTCTGGGTGGTGACTCCATGACAGCACTCCACCAAGTGATTTTTATTTAAAAGGAAGCTGACATTGCTAGGTGATACAGAAGACATCAGCTTTTTCATGCTCCAGGTATGATTCATAGGAGTTTTAGTATTTTAGCAGGGTAAGTAGCTCCAGTGACTTGCTAGAAATTAGGGTTGAGCTGTTATTCAGCTCGGGTGCCCTAGGGACCCTGTGCTGATTGCCAGATTGCTTCCTGGATGAGAACGTAACTCAGCCATCAAACATTTTTTTACCCTTTGCATTCAGCTTTATGTACCCAAAGCTGTTCCTAATGGGGTGCAGATGTTTCTCAGACTGAGCTGTCACACAGAATGGGCAGGGGAAAGGAGCTACTGAAAACTTCAGCAGAAACGAAGGGAGATCGCGGCACTCGTGGATCACCAGCAATGAAAGAGTTGGGGAGAAAAAACACAACCAACCTTTTTTATCTTTTCACCAATCATTGCTGCTGTCTCATGAGGGAAAGATGGGAGAGAGACAAGGACAATTGGAACGCTGAGAGTTAATAAAACATGAAAACTCACAGAAGAAGGAAAGGAGAAAACAGAGGCTATGAGTCTGTGCTGGGGTGAGCTGCAGTGACAGCAGAAGCTTGGGTAGCTCAAACCTGGCTCCAGCACTGCTAATTGCATTAATTGCACTAACTGTGAGACACTGGGGATAGCAGCAAACAGCCTCAGCACTACCTGCTGCAGAGATTTCCCTCTGGGCTCCCCGGGATCTCCTGATGAAGAATAGGAGACCTGAGAAGGGACAGGGATGAAGTCACAGCACATCCAGGCGTGGTGCCTACAGCTTTGAGATTTGGGTCATACCTGCTAAAGAAAACTCCATGCAGCAGCAAGCAGCTGTGGGGCAATAAAACAAGCTGAAAGTTTCTGCTTGCCTTCATGTACAGCAGGTCTGGACTAGTTTTATTTATATGATTTTTCCACTGAGCAGCAGCAGCAATTGATGGAACAGAATGATCTTGGGATAATTTGAGAACAAGTCTTCTGACGCTTCTTCTAAATCCCTCACTGAGAACATTTTTCTCCCTTCTGTCTTTTTTTTCCCTGTCTTTTTACAAGCACAAGGCTGTGATTTGAGAGGCAAGGCTGATGGGCTGGATATGACATGCCCTGTTGAGGGGGATGCTGAGGCTGGAAACAGGAGCTTTCTGCCTCCTCCCTGCACAGTCCCAGCCTGCCCTTGGGAGGACACTCACCAGTGCCTATTCCTCACCACATGCTCACACAGTAGTAGTAACACAAATTCAATCAGCTTTGGACTGAATCCTCTGACATTACTCTTCCTAAAAGGGATAGGCAGAAAGCTGGGAAAATAATGCTGAAACTATTATTTAAAAAAAAAAAAATCACAAATAAAAACAATCACAGAAAACCTGAGCAGGTAAAAATATTCCATCTGTAAAAATGTCACAGCCACAACTCGAAAGGTCACCATCACCTTTGGCCCATCAGGACCACTCCGTTGGCTGCATCTGTTAGCTGGCACCAGTGTGTACCCTCTGAATGGAAAATAATTGCATAGGTGATGAGCCAAATGCTGAAAAATCATGGTCCTCAAGGTGGTCTAGAGGAGTGGGGGAGCTGCAGCTGCCTTTGCTAGAGAGGCAGGATTAGAGAAAACCCAAGAGCAATGGGGAGCAAAACCAAGGCAGGAATTTTAAAGGAAGAAAACAGCTTTCAAAACAATTGGGTAGTTGATGATGAGGAAGGCAAATGCATTTAATGCTAAAATGAAATGGATTTAAAAGCCATCATGAAAAAATTATCTCAGCTGCTGAGTCCTGTAAAAGCTCCTCAGGGCATCCCATGGCTGGAGAGGGCTCGTGGTCCCCACCTCACCTGCCACCTGCATCCATGTCCTCATCCCTGCCCCATCCTGGTGTCCCCTGCAAGCACCACAGTGAAACCTGTGTCATGCTCCTCTGAAACAGAGAAAATCAAAAGAAAGGGTGCAGAAAGCAGCATTTGGTAGTAGGAGCACAGCCTGGTTTTATCATTATTTAGGGCAAGAAGCTGCCTTTGAAAACAGAAGATGAAGTTTTGAATCATACCAAAGGAGTGAATTACTGACTCCTGACACGTGATGCTGCAGGAGAGCTCCAAGGGCAGGACTGACAGCCTAGGTGTGCCTGGGCCATCCCTCAGGAACAAATGGCACATTTTCAGGTTGGTAAAGCAAATAACAGCTCGTGCCAAATGCTGGGAAGAGACAAAGATCCTTAAGACTGTGATAAAAGACTATTTTTATAATTCATCAGTGCAGGGAGGCCAAGTCGTGGTTTCCTCATCATCAGATTAAAAAGAAATAGGGATATAGATCCTTCCCCCACAGCAAGGAAAACACAGCTTGCACAAAGCTCACTGATCCTTCCTGCTCTGCTCCAAGTGATTAGCCTGGTCTCACTGAACCCCCTTCTATGGCTTTTTCCCCCTCAAACACACCAGTCTGGGGACACCCAGGGTGTGCTGAGACCCAGCAAGAGCTGCAAGATCTTGCTATGCCATATATCCAAACAGTATTTTATCCAAGGTACCAAATCAATGGTGGGATGTGCTTTTCTCTCTCACATTCAGTCAAAGTCTTCAGGTGCAGCTGTAGCATTCAGGTCTGTGCAGAGCCTGAACTGACATCCTAGCAGGAAAATTCTGTAACACCCCCCTGAATGCCAGGGGTCTGTCCTGCTGTGCAGAGTCCATCTCAGCACTGGCGTGTGCAGGTGAACAGCACCCCCTGCAGCCACCCCGCTGGAGAGCTGGGGAAAGCCAGCCTCGGAGAGGCATTTTAATCCATCTTCCTCTGTTAATGGAGACCGTAAATTCCTGTTAAATTAAGATAAACTTGCAGTTGTGATCCCAGCTTCATGTAAAGCCCATCAGAAAGGCTTACTTTAGCAAAGTCAGCTACAGCAATGGATGCTTTAAAGATCTGGGCAAGCTCTAATATGTTTAATTTCTTGTCATAGTGTCTGCTTAGAAACAAAATGATATAATTATTCCAGTTAACCACAAGCAAATAAAATGTTATTTTGCAGGATATGGGGAATATGCTTTCCAAAACAAAGAATAAAATTTCTCCATGTGCTGCAATTTAGCAATCAAGCAATTTTATATGATTTTATAGAGCTGGAAATATCTTTAGCTGCTAAAAAGGCACTCTCCCAGCTAAATCAGTGATTTCTCTTCCCTGATGGCATAGGAGGGCTGTGAGTGGTTTTTTTACAGTGACAGGTGTATGGAGGAAGGGGTAAAGCAGAGATCTGGAGGGAGGGCAGTCTGGGAAACTGCTCCAAAAACACTGTCAGGAGGCATTTCTAGGATGAGTGGTTTATCCCATTTCCTTTTGGTGGCACTGTCGGCCCAAATATTATCAAACACCAGGTCCAGGTCCTTAGAGGTCTAGTGTTCTCAAGGTACCAAAATCTGGCTCTTGGTGCTGAGGGAAATTCATTGTAACAATTTGTTTCTGTTGCTTTCATAGGTTTTGGAGGAGAAGTGTTGATATACATAACAAGGTGATTACTCAGCATTGCATCTGTGACAAATAGCCAGGCTGGACCTGAAGTTTTTGTGCATAAGTTCCTTTCGGTAGTGGTCACACTGATGGTGTCTCTGGAATGACAGCAAGGATGCACAGAAATGAGCCACTGGCAAAATAATACATTTTGAAGAATAAATATTTCCTTGAGCTTTGGACAGACACCACAAGAGCACAACTCAGACCAGATCTGGGCTCTGATCCACACACTTTCGGAGTGAAAAGCTCTAGAATTTGCACACAAGGACCCAGCTCCTGCTGTAAAGCCCAGCAGCCTGAGCTGTGTGGATCCCAGCGTGGGGACATGGGTGCTGAGACATCCCCGTGTCCCATGGCAACACCAAAACCAGTGGGAGACGTTGTCCTGCAGGGAAATGACCCTGCACAGCACACAGACTGTGAGACCCAGCTGCTGGATGGGGACGGGACCACATGTGATTAGCAACTGCTTTTGCCAGAATTTCACTGACTGGGTTTTTGCCTTTGCAATGCTTGTCACAGCCTCCCTCTACTAAAGCCCAGCAGAAGGCCTGGCTCTCTGCTCCAGAGTATTTGCTTTCCTGTTTGTCCAGGAGACAAACAAACCATGCAAGCCCTCAGTGAGCTCCAAGGCAGGTGACACACGTGTCTGAGGGAAAGGAGCCACGAGCAGGTATTTGTTCTCAGGGCATTCTTCATCTTCAGCAGCTCCAGGAGCCAAAATGCACAAGGACACATCCAGCCTCAGCTGAAGGTGCAGCACACTTTCCTGCTTTACTGGAATTGGAGGAGCCTTCAGAGGGACCTTCCTGGAGTCCTGTTTATGTCAGATAATTGCCATGGAGAGATTTGCAAAGGGTGAACAGGATTTCTCCAGCAGACCTAAGGCTCTGCTCCCCATTTTCCCATCTTCACTCTGCTAATTTTTCCTACCCAAGCCCTTCTCAGCTTGATGCACTCTTGATTTTTCCTTTCACTACAGTGATGCTGCCAGACCTTCCAGAGGGGATGAGCACAAATTCTTCCTATAGACTCCACGGTGAATTAATGGGGCTTAAATAGGACTTTGTGAGCAGGGAATCAATGAGACTGAATACAAACAAAGGATGCCTCTCCATTAACACAAATGAGAAACTGTCTCACTGTGCCCATTCAATCAAAGCATTGCCCACAAAGCAGTGGTGTTTTACTCTCTCATGTAAATTTTCCTGTAGCTTTCAAGCACCACGATCGGTATTTGCAACTTTCAAATCTCTGGTTAACTGTGTTGTTTGCAATTCCTCTTCTTGGTGTTATTGATTGCAGAGATGTTTCCAAGCAAATAGGGTGTTCACCCTGTAAAGTCAGCCTGCTCCTCTTACCCCCATGACAAGTTTCTACCCCAGCCCAGGTGGCCCTGGCAACCTACACAAAATCCCTTTCCTGCAATGGAATAGTAAAAAAGGTGGATGAATGTTTGGAGGAGTAAACACAGAGGAAACTTTTTCACTAAAGACAATCATAAACACACACACACATGCCTCAAACTATTTAAATTTAATTTTAGAACTGAAAATTTTAATTACTCACAATTACTGAGACTTTTAAGGCAATTTACAATTTGCCATTTATTTTTCTAGAGAGTTAGAAATCCAGCTTCCACAAGCTGAAAAGAAGGGTTTATTCTTATTTAAAATTGTCAATGGTGTTTATGTGAGATACTGTGCTGGTATTCCAGATGTGGTATTTAGCAAATGCTTGTCAGAAGAAGGGGTTTCATCCCATGAAGCTGGAGCTCAAACCAAACACATCTCACCTGAATAGACTCTGCCATGTGTCTGACTTGACACAAGACCTGGAAAACAAGAGTGGGGATTATTTAACCTAAATGTGGATGTCTGCAGTGGGACTGTGTACACCTGACCTTAGGCTCCCCCTGGATGACAAGCCACAAACTCATCTCAGATGCCCAAGGGGGCTGCCATGACCAGCCCAGGCAGAGAACTGAGAAGGGAAACATAAAGCTCAAAGGAATAAATTCTGTCCCAGGTTGAAGAAGATTCCTCCTGGCCACCAGCCCTTTTCCTGAGACCTTCTCATTCTTTACTGTGAGGTTGCAACAGGTTGCCCAGGGAGGGTGTGGATGGCCCATCCTTGGGAGTGTTCAAGGCCGGTTTGGATGGAGTCCTGAGCAATCTGATCTAGTGCAAGGTGCCCTGCCCACAGCAGGAGGGTGGAATGAGAGGATCTCTAAGGTCCCTTCCAACCCAAACCATTCTATAGTTCTGTGACATGACCATGAAGTATGGTGGGACTGAGCTGTTGATGGAACAGAAACTCGGAAACCTGTTCATGGCTTTGGGCAAAGTGCTCCACTCAGGCTCATTAGCAGTACAACCACGTGTTGCCTGCCCAGCTGCTTCTGCCAGGGAAACCTCCTGCTCTTTCCAGGCCTTATCAACAGCTGCTGGAAAATGAACCCAGGCAGTGGGAGCAGGGAGCATGAGTCATAGCTGGCTGTCTCCTCCTGCCAGGACAGAGAAGAAGACATTTACTGCCATAATGTAGCTGGCTTTTACAGCACTGCTCTGCTCTCAGCTTCAAGCTTCAGCTTCAGCATGTCCTGCTGAGCTGGCTCACCTCAGCCAAAACCTCCTGAGCTTGTGGGACAGTCAGCCTTGCTTGGGTGGGAGTGTGGCTGCAGCTCACCCAGCTCCAGATACTGCTGCTCCTCCTGCTCTCCAGAAGTTGTGGCAGAGGAGGAGCTCGGTGCAGTGGACAGGGCTGCTCATCACTCTCAAGAAATGGGGTTGGATGGTATATGAGAGCTGCCCTGACTGCTGGCCGGTGCTCAGCCAGGCTGGGATCTGGGGGGATATGTTAGATGTGTTAGATGTGTTAGATGTGTTAGGTATGTTTGATATGTTAGATATGTTAGATATGTTAGATATGTTAGATGCCTGGTGCTGGAGGCTGAGGGCAGCTGGTCCCAGGTCTGTGTAGCACCATGGAACTGCATCAGCTGGGTCTTGCCTGTAGGTCTGGAGAGAGATCTTCTCATGAGATATCAGCTACTTCAGGCATTCATCAGAAGAGTTCCCTAAATAAAAATAAATAGATAGAGGGATATGATATATGTGATATGATATGATGATATGATATGATGATATGATATGATATGGATACAGATGATGAAGAGACCAGATGATTGCCTTCACTGCCTTGTTCTTCCTGGAATGCTTCTCCTCCAGTAAACCCTACCTGGGTCCTAGGCAAGGAAGGGCAAGGAGCTTTTCAGCTGTTCACAGTGGGGCCCTCCACGTCTGTTTCTGGTGTGTTTGTAGCCTCTAATTCATCTGCTATGCACATTCCTGCAGAGCAAGCACTCATGTTTTGCTGCCTACAGAAACAGGCTTGTTTGGTAGCTCCTGGAGGGGAAAACTATTTCTGCTATGTGCCCCCTGACATGTCTTCCCACAGCCTGGATGTGTCTAGTTGCTCTAGCCATGAAGTTTTCCTCCTGTCACCACTTACACATTGCTCCAGACTGTTTGTACACTGCTTTTTAATTTACTGGGCTCTGCTCATGTGACTCAGTCCCTCAAAGAGACACCAAGCATCAGAATCTGGTACCAGTGACTCTGGATGCAGCAGTGAGGTTTAAGGTCATTTTACTTGTACCTTGTCGAGCAGCTTACGTCATTATTTGTTACTAACAGTTTAATATTTCAAAGGAATTTAAAGGGAATATTTAAAGGGAATATTTAAAGGGAATTAGAAAGTGAATTTTTAGTGAAATACATCCTAGCCCAGAAATCATTTACAGATGGATAGGAAATTAATAACTCCTTTCTATCTCTAACATACTCTGTCCCTGCTGAGTTGATTCTTTAATTCTCAGAGCAGTTAAGTGTGAATCTACCACAAGTTCCTGAGTCTGTCCCAGACCCTTCACTGCAATGCTCCTCCAGAGAAAATACACAGTTCCAGGTAAGGCAGAGGGAAATTCCTTCCTTTTTATTGGTAGCATTGTAAACCTGCTGTGGAAACTATGTAAACTGGTCAAAAGAGAGTGGTACTGTTAAAAAGAAAAAAAAAATTATGATTGAGAAGGAGGCAGAATCCAGAGTGTTCAGGATGACACAATCTCCCTGTTCCCCTCTTGGCAAGGGGAAGAGAATTCCTCATCCCTAATCGAAACCACACTTATCTCCCTCTGACCAGCACTTGTGAGTGGCTACAAGCCCAGGCTGGGACTCAGAGCAGAACGGACGGATCCCTTCCCAGTTTTCCATACGTCACTGCTGCCTGTTACCAGTAAAAGGAGATGTCCTGCCAGCTGGAGGTGGAGGTGTGTGCACAGGTCTCAACAAACAGCACTGTATTTGACAAGAGCAGCTGGAGATAAGAGCCCCAAGCCTCTCAGCCCATGAGCAGAATGTGGCAGCATGCTGGAAAGTTCTTCTGAGAGCAAAGATGTCCCTGCCAACACCACTGCCCAAAAGCAGCTTTGCTTTAGTGGTCCCAGCTCAGTCCAGTTTGGTAAAAATCACAGAATCAGAGAATCCTAGAAGAGTTTGGGTTGGATGGGACATTAAAACTCATCCAGTTCCAACCTGCCTGCCATAGGCAGGGACACTTTCCACAAGGCCAGGTTGCTCAGAGCAGCAGGAGCTGCAGCACAGGTTCACCTGTCCATAACCAGAAAGGTACCTCAGCCTGGCTGGGAGTGACTCACCTGCTCCCAGTCCAGAGCTGGCACCAAGGATAAACCCTTTTTGAGTGGCAGCCACTCTGCTCCAGGGACAAACGCCCCCTCACAAACCTCAGAGGAGCAGAGCACTGAGGGGCTGAGCAAACACTGACTGCCCAGGCTTGCCCACACTGGGATCATCATGGGTTTGTGGGCACTGCTGTCAGCAAGAGCCTCGAGCACCCTGCACCCCTGGGTGTGTCCACAGGGACAGCTGCAAGGGCATCTCCATTCATCATCATCACCCATCTCTGTCCCAGCCTCCCTCCTCTAGGCCAGGACTTGTTTAGATTAAACTCTCCATAACATGTGGTTTCAGCTCCAGGTTCAGTGTTGCACAAAGACCATGTCCAATATTCTCCTTGAGTTAGCAGATGTTCTGAATTTGGCATGGAAATCTGTTACTCCCAGTTAAAGAGAATTCATATGATTAATGATTAGTGCTGCTATCTAAATAATTACCTCATTCAGCCAGATTTTCTTCTGGTTTTTCAAGAAAACGTGCATGAAAAATGAGGACAAAATCCTTTTTTTTCTGTGTTAGTGTATATGTGGAATAATATTCCTACTAAAAAGAGGAAAGCAAGTTTAAGAAAAGAAATATCTGACAAGTTTCCACAGTGCTTGTGCACACATGTTCTCTACAACATTTATCCAGGACCACAGTCCCCCTCAAAATCCATTAGAGACCTGGTGCTTGAGGAAAACCTTCCTCATGAAGAATGAGCATTGTTATATGCATTGAAAAATCTAAAGTTTCAGGTGTAGATTATCTGAGCTGATAACCATGCACACAATATTAAATTTCTATAAGCAATTTCTAGACAAAAGCTCCCTTCAGCCAACTAGGTGATAAGGTTTCCTATGTGTATGTGCATGCACATAAGGGAACATTGTTTTAAGGCCTTTTTGTGGAGCATATTAATTTAGCAATGGAAATACCAAATTTTTAAGGAAAATTTTTAAATATTTATATATTCAGCCAGTATTTTGGCATTTGGGATTTCTTGCTCATGAGCCTCAACATCTTCTGTAGTTACCAGAACACAGAGACAAAATACATTTCAAGAAAATCCAATCTTGCATTTAAGGAAGGCAATGTAGCAAAACTGATGCCAGTCTTGTTAGAAATCCTCCAAAATTGACCCAGGGAACTGCCACCTACAGAAATCTGGCCTAGACAGAATAAAATCTGCTTTGGGCTGTAGTATAAACCTCAGCCAGACATGTACAGTGGCCAAGGGCCAAGAATCTTCTTCAGAGCAGTCATGCCGCTGGAGCCCAAGGGGACATTTCTGATGGAGTTGGTGAGCACAAGGAGAGCTGGGTGAGGATCATGAGGAGGTCCTGCGTTGAGTGGCCAGGTGCTCTTCAGGTGTAAGACATCATATTTACTATTTGAAAGTGCCACAGAGGAGGCACAACAGCCAGGTTGGGCTGGAGGTATTCATGATTCAAGATCAGGCATTCATGATTGAAGAGAGAGAGCCCAGCCTTCAGCCCCAGTCAGAAAGGCATGCTAGGAATTCCCAGGAAAGGGGTTGAGACCAAAACAGAAAATATTTTTATTCTGCTGAGTGGTTCCTTCCCTATCACTTGTGGTTATGGCTGCACAGCTGAAAGACTTTAAACAAAAATGAGGAGGGTGAAAAGGAGTGTCTTGCATGAAAGGAGAATAAACCAGATCTGGAATCTTGACTCTGGGAAAGACAGGACAGAGGGAGAAGCGTGTAACAGATGTCTAAGAAAATTGTGAATACTACATAGCAGGAATGGTTCAGGGGGGCAATTGTTCATTGCTTCCCAAAACAGAAATTTGGGTTATCTCCTGGAAAGATCACACAGAAATGGGGGTATTTCCTCAAACAATGACGTAGTCATTTCAATGAAGGGAACGGAGATATTTTTCAACTGATTACAGGTGTAATAATCTTTATCTCTGTACTTACAGCTTCAACCCGCGAGTGTACATGACCTTCCCCACATCCCTATCTTTTCCCCCGTTCACTCGTTGCCTGCCCAAGGAGCGGCTCACTCAGCCCCGTCCCTCGTTGCCTGCCCAAGGAGCGCTGCTGCTCCTCCCGCTGCTCGGTGCCCGAGCCCCGGGGTGATGCGCAGCCCTCTCTGCCCCCATCCCCGGCCGGACGAACCGCGGCGCTGCCGCCACGCCCGGACCGCGACCCTCCCCGCCCCGGGCGGGCGGTGTCTCCGCGGCCCCTGCGGCGCCTTTAAGCTGCGGTGCGTGATGTCACAGCGCTTGGAAGCCGCGGGCGCGGAACGCGGAGCGCACGGAGCGCGCACGGCCGCGGCACCGCTGCCCGCGGGGACCCCAGCCCGGCGGGGACCCCCAGCCCGGCGGGGACTCCCAGCCCCGCGGGACGGGCTCGGCGGCGCGGCATGGGGAGCCTCCAGGTGCAGGACTTCGTGGCGGGCTTGGTGGGCGGTGAGTGATGCCGTGAGCGCGGGTGGGGAGGCAGCGAAGGGCGCACGGCGGAGGTGCCCGGGGATAAAACCCTCCGGGTCACCCACGGTCCGTGCCCTCCGCCCGGTGTCTCCCACGGTTTGCTTTGCTTTGGTTCATAAGCGCGGTTTAATCCCACTTCCATGGGCGGGATAGTTAAAATTCAAGTTTAGAACGTGTGATGCTGCTGTGCGTGGCCGAATTCCAGAGGCCCCCCGCATGCCCCCAGCTCCCGCCCGCTCTCCCGTCCTTGCCCCCGGGGCTGGAAGCGCCGCCGGGCTCGGAGGGGGCTGGCAGCTGCCAAGCCGGGGCTCCCCGTGTCCCCATCCCCGGGACAGGCACTGCCGGCCTCTCACCCCGCCGTCCCACCGCCGCCACCGGGCTAATGGGCAGGGCTGGGAGTGATTCTGTCTGCCGGGAATTCCGATGGCAAACACCGGGAAACAGGTAGCAGAAAGAAAAGGAAGCCAAACGTCACGTAAAGGCGTCAGCAATGGGACAAAGTTTACGGAGTGAGAGATGCCCACTGGGTTTGCCAGCTGAGAGGGTGAGCAGCTCTGCTGCCCCCAGGGCCGCAGCAGGACACTGCGGCACCAGGCACTGCAGAGCAAACCTGTGACCCTTCAGACCCGACACAGGAACAGGGTGTGAGGCGGCTCACAGGTGTCCTGCCAGATGAGGTTAATAAGTTAGCAGACTAAAAAACTCCAAACCTCTGCCAAAAGTTTGTGTGGGCAGCTGATTTCTGGACCTCTGTAGGCCGTGGTTGCTCTCTCTGCCCCATTGCCCTGTGCTGATGCTGCACACCCCTGGCAATGGCACAGGTGGTGGCACTGGGAGGTGAACAGCCACCAGTGCTCAGCAGCAGTGGCAGCTGACAGTTTTCATGCATAGCACTGGACCATGGGTGGTCCCAGGTCCGGGAGGAGAGGAGATATTTTTAAACACATTTTTAGAAAAGTCATAATGTGTTGACCAAGGACATGATGCTCTTTTCAGTATTAACCTACTATGAGTGAGAAATTACATGTAGTCCCCAGAGCACCTGTGAGCACTGGTTTTCACAGAGATTTGCTGGTAAGGAAGCATCACAATTTACCCACTCACCACAAACCCTAAGAGCTGCCAGTGTTGTTTGCAACAAACACACCAAACCATGTCCTGGCCATGGCACACAGGTGTTCCATTCTCCTGGAGAAGAGGGAAACCAAACCGTGCTCTGTGCTGCCACGAGAGCTCCTGGCAGTGAGTGGTGTGAGTAGGTGGGTGAATGGTAAGAGAGTATGGGCCAATTTCTCCCCAGAGAACCATGGGGAGGAAGGCAGGATGGCACTGGAGAGATCTATACAGAGCAGGATCCTCTCCATGTGAATCCTCTCTGACAGGTGTCTCTATAAACTGCTCTGAAAACAACAAAGGATGAGGAGCTCACAGGTCCCATTGGCAGTCAGCTAGGACATCACTGAGCCAGGAGAAAGCATTGCCTTGGGTTGAACAGGAATTTCACCTTTCTGAGGCTAAAAATTTGTGTGAGCTGACAGGAGAGCAAAAGGGGTTGGTCCTGGACAGGACATACAAACATGACTTCTCCTTCTCTGGTGCCTTTGAGATGTAAAGCTGAAGGAGTCCAGGAGAGTGTTCACAGAAAAGTGTTTAAGCTCAGCTTTTAGCTGTTGTCAGGGACAGGCCATCATGCTGGTCATTGTTCTGGCTAGGCCCCTTACAACTGTTCCTGTGGAAATCTCTTCTCTCCTCTAAACCCATTGCATCTTGTCCTGCTACAAAAGCTTCAATATTTTGCATAATACTTTGCTTTCATCCCCAGGAATTGCCAGTGTGGTTGCGGGCCATCCCCTGGACACGGTCAAGGTAAAACACTTTGAACTGTGTTCACATGTCACCACCCAAACCTCCATCAGTTCAGACCTTCTCTCTAGCTGATGCCTCCAAGGACCTTCCCATATCCCAAAGGGGAATTTGGAATGCTTTAACAGACTTTCTTCCTCTCCAATGCTCATTTTGGATGAGAAACTAAAAGAACTGACTGATAACATGCAAGTTTCTCTGTGGAGAATTAAAGCTGAAAATTAACCTGGCCTTACTTAATGTGTGGTTCACTGAACAGTTCTGCCAATGTTTTATTGAACTCTGCCAAAGGGCAATGAGGGAACTGTATTTGTTTTGCTGCAGGCACATTTTTATGTTTTCCTAATGCTGGTAATGTTGGAAGGGCAGAGTGCTGAAATTGTTATCCCAGGGCTGTGACACACAATGTTTATGATTCCTGCATGATAATTATTCCTCCAATGGAAGGATTTAGAGAAGAAGGTATTTGTCAGCATGATGCAGACAAGCCCATGCACACACCAGGGCATCCTGACTCAACCAAGCTGACCATCCTTACTGATGCAGAGATAGGGAGGAGGATCCTGTTCCCTTCTTTTTTTTTGCCCAGGCATTTCTGGGCAGCTTTCATCAGTTTAGCTCCTCTGCCCTTCTTGGGATTGTTCAGCCTGAAGAATAGAAGGCTCCAAAGAAATCTTATTGTGGCCTTCCTGTGTACTTGAAGGGGGCCTAAAATAAATACAGAATTTTTAGCAGGGCCCATTGTGATAGGACAAGGGGTAATGGTTTTAAACAGAAAGGGAATAGGTTTAGATTGGATGTAAGGAAGTCTTATATAAAAAAGATGGTAGAACACAGGCACAGGCTGCCCAGAGAGATGGGGGATGCCCCCCTCAGAAACATTCAAGGGCAGGAATGGATGGGGCTCTGAGCAACCTGGTCTAGTTGGAGATGTCCCTGCTCACTGCAGGGAGGTTGAACTAGATGAACTTAAAAGATCCCTTTCAACTTGAGCTATTTACAATTCTGTGATCTGTGTTCCCTGCTCTGGTTCCAGCCTGGCTCTAGCACCAGGCAGGGCTGCCAGGTGTGGCAAACCCAAAAGACACTGGTTGTGTTGGCACCTTAAAGACCTTTGGAGGGTGATGCCAAGGAGGCAGGGCCCAGCATGGCCCACACCACATCCCTTCCCCAGCCATCACAGCCATCCCTTTGCACACACCAGGCTCTCCTGGGATCAGGAGATGCCCAGCCAGCATTTCTGAGCTGCTAAAGTGATGCCAGTCCCAAGGCATCCCTGTGCAAAGGTGGATGCAGACCCCATGCGGGAGGAGCCACAAGGCTGCCCACACCACCCAGCCATGGGCAGGGCACAGGCAGCAAAGGCAGGCTCTGCCCAGCCTTGCCAAGGCAATCCCCATCCCAGGCTGGTGGTCATGGCATCATTGCCTGGTTTGGGGGAGTTTGGCTATGAGAATCTTGCTCGGAAACATCGAGTTTCTGGATGCCAAGAAAGAGCAAGCCCATCCTTCAGTGGTTGTAAAGACAACAGTCAGGCTGCCCCCTTTGTTGCTCTTGGCTTTGGGCAAGGCTTTGCCTTGGGAATACCAAGTAGGCAGACTTGGTGTGTTCCAAATTCAGGAGCAGGAGAGTGGAAAAGAGTTTTTACAGGGCACTAGGCCAGCAAAGGGGCTGCTCAGCAGTGTCTGCATCCTCCAGGGCATCAGGGGTCTTTCCCCATCTGGGGGAGGAGGCAGGCCTGAGTATAAGGCTCTGTGGGGTAAGTGCATCTACACCACAGTTCCCATCAAGCCACCTCTTCCCCCTTCAGCCACCTTTTCCCATTGTTACAGCTTCCATCAAACCTAAGCAGTTGTTTTTTCCCACCTCCTTGCAAAACTCTAAAAGTTGTGCCTTTATTTACTTTTCATCCTACCCATTGCATTCATTTCCCCAGAACTTTCTTCAGCTTCTGAGTGTCACCCAAGAGCCCTATCTAATCAAAACATAACAAAAAGGAGAACTTTCCAGAGGTATATCCATGCTGGTATAGCTTTGTCACAGGTGCCAGCAGGGATTTCAGTGTTGGGCGTTAACAGATTAGCTAAGGGACATGTATGTGAGAACAGGATTGTGAGAGCACTCAGTTGCCCCCAGTTACTCAAAATATATATTAACTTGAACCTCTAAATACCTGGTTACTGGGTAAAAGAAAACAAACCCATGGAGGCAAAGTGGAAATGCCTAGGAGGGAACTCAGGGCTGGGCACTGGGGTCAGCTTGCCCTGGGTCACTCAGGGTCCATCCACCTTCCCCTGCCCCATTATCCCCAGTGTGAGTCAGGCGTGCCCAGTCTGCACCCACGGCTGGGGCTGCCCACACTGCACAAGGTGTGCTGTGTGAGCCATGGCAGCACCCTCATGGACCAGCTTGTTCTGAGTGCTCAGTAAATATTCTGCTTTTGCTGCTGCTTCTCTGTGGCCTCTGGCCAGGCCTGGAGCAGAGCAGGGATGCTCCAGGTGTGCAAACAGCTGCATGGAGCCACCCCTGGGTGAGGGGCAAGCCTGGGCTGAGGGGTGAACAGACTTTGGTCCCTCCTGCTCCTGCCAGGGTCCCACAGTGGCACTGGCAGCCTCTTGCAGGGCTCTGGGCCAAATGATTCTGCCATTCTGCCTGCTGTTTGCCATCCAAAAGCTCCCACCAGTCATGAACTCTGGCAGACACACATTCCTTTGGGCTTTAAATTCCCAAATAATTTCCTGCTTCACCATGGTGTAAATCAGGGCTGAGCCAGTGGAGGGGATTGGACACCATCCCTCCAGTGCAGGTTGGCAGTGTCCCTTCAGACTTCATTGCTAGCAGCAGTGCTGATAAATATAGTCAGAAATGTTGTCCCTATTTCCTAAAAACATTCCTGATGGAGCATGTGTGTCTTTCTATAAAAAATGAGCTCTGGTCTCAGCCAAGATGAAGCCTGAGGTGCTGTGAAGAGTGTTTCCATTTCCTTGCACACCTCTAAGCCCAAAATATGCATCCCTTGTTAGGATGTTTCTAGTGCAACCTTGTGAGCAGCTTGAATGAAAGACAATCTAAATATATACATATGAGAAGGGGAAATACTTAATCCTGTAGGCTTTGTTGTTACTCACGTGCCATTTCTTCCATCTGTTGGAAGGTGTGTAACCAATTTGATTTCCAGATATAAGATGTCTTTTTTTGAAATTATATGAAACTGTGTTTTTGAGTGAAGCATGGAGAATTTCTGAGATCACGCTGAATTATTTTAACTCCAGTTAGTATCTCTGTGCCTTAAAATCCACCTTGGAGCAGAAGGGCCCCAGAAGTCTCCCAGGGGAGCTCACCTCTCCTCTCTTTGCAACACATCCCAGCCTTCCCTGAGAGTCTCCAAATGGAGAAGACCACACCACTCTCCTAATTTCCACATAAATCAGGCCCTTGCCAATGACAGCACTGCACACCAGCAGCCTGCTGTGCTGCGTCAGGGTGGCTGGTCCAGACTGGAGAGAAATTTGACAGTCATTGATTCCAGATGTTGCAGAGAGCTTCAGGCTGTGAGATCCTGCTTAGCCTTGCTTCTGGCAAAGTTCAAGAGGGTGGATGCACATATATCTTATTTTATTGCTCAGTTCTCTTTATGACTAAGGAAGGACTAGCTCTACATTGTTTATGTAGCATGAGCCTCCATTGAACTGGAAGCATAGGATTTTAATCACGTTTTACAAATGTCTTTTGCAGACTCGTTTGCAAGCTGGACAAGGATATGGAAATACATTCAAGTGTGTTCTCACTGTGTACAGAAATGAGTCTGTAAGTACTTCTTCATACTTTAAATGTGCTGATAGAAAGTGCAAGTCAATAAATAGATAAATACATAAAGCAATTGTACAAAATTCTGTTGACACCAGCAGTTATATAAAGACCAATAAAGTTTATGCAATTGAGCCTGCAAATCCCTACAGCCTTCTCTTGTTTAACTCTAAGGTAATCCACTTGGTGACTCCTATAGGGAAAAGAGAGATCCCTGGCATGGAATGATCAGTGTCTCCACATCGGTTGCATCCACAGTGACTCTTTTGCCCGATCCCACTGGCAAAGGTCTCCCAGAGGGATTTTGCTGACTTTGCTGTGAAGCCAGAACAAACACCATGAGGCACTTCTATGTGGGTTCCTGTGCTTTTAACCATATCCTGTATTCTGCACAATCTTTATAAGCCTTAGCAGCATGAACCAATTTCCTTTGCTCAGCGTGTGCAAACAGTTGGTTCCAGGAGACATCTGCTACTTGGATTTGCATTTCATCCCTGACTATGGCAGGGGATTGGAATGAGATGACTTTAAAAGTCCTTTCTAACCCAAACCATTGTGTGATTCTGTGAACCTCCTGAGAGGTAGTTGTAGTCAGGTAGGGGTCAGTCTCTTTCTCCAGGCAGTGACTGACAGAACGAGAGGATGAAAGCCTTAAGCTGTGCAAAAGGAAATATGGGTTGGATATTCTTTTTACAGTGATAAAGTACTGGAACGACCTGCCCAGGGAGGTGGTGGAATCACCATCCTTGGAAGTGTTTAAAAAAAGACTGGATTGGCACTTGGTGCCATGGTTTAGTTCAGGTGTTAAGGCATGGGTTGGACTTGAAGGTCTCTTCCAACAGTCATTCTGTGAATTCTGCGAATTGTGTGAATTCTTTGAATTTCTAACCGGGTAGACAAGTTAGAAATGCTCAGTCCTGCTCAGTCTCCTAAGCCCTGCTCCCTTTCCTGGGCAGCTGGCCGGCTTCTTCAAGGGCATGTCCTTCCCGCTGGCCAGCATCGGCATCTACAGCTCGGTGGTGTTCGGTGTCTTCAGCAACACGCAGCGCCTCCTCAGCCAGCGGCGCCACGGGGACGCCGCCGCCGCGCCCTCGCTCGCCGACATGACTCTGGCCAGCATCGTGGCAGGGGTCATCTCTGTGGGCATTGGCACTCCCGTGGAACTGGTCAAGATAAGGCTACAGATGCAAACACAGCCGTACACCAAAGGTAGGAGGCGAGAGTTTCTTCTTCCTTTCTCTGCCAGTCTTTGGTATGTACACAGAGGTTTTGAATGGCTTCGTTCAAGGCCAGGCTTTCTGCTGCCTTGTGCTGCTGCAGTTGGGCTAAAAATTCCCCCATCCTGCCCAGCTCAAGGGTAGGGTTTTTATCAATGGCATTTCCAGCCAGTTGGGATCTATAAGGAACATGAGGCAGGTCTGCTCAAGACCAGAGGCTGCAGAAACTGTGAGTCCCTGGGCTGTGGGGGTCCCCTGGAGATCCCAGCAGCAGCACCATGGCTGCCAGCAGCAATGCCAGCTCCCCTCTCCCTCTGCAGGCCCTCAGTCCCATATATATTTGCCCATAAACCTCTGTTATTCCACCCTTCTCTGCTCAAAATCAGAAGTTTCCCATTTACATTTAAAAACAGTGACTTATTTCACACAGGGTGCCAGATAGCCCAGGTGTGCTACAGGATGGGTCAGGAGGGGACATGAGCAGGATGGCAGTGGGTGGCTGCTCCCTGTCCACAAGCTGCAGGCAGAAGGAGCTGCTTCAGCTCTAGAGAGCAGCTGAATTCCATTGCAGGCTGCCAGCATGGAGGGAACCCCACCAGAGCACATGCACAGCCAAATGAAGACATGGAGCAGCTTCAGAGCTGAACAGCTTGGATTTCAGCATTTCACCTTTCTCACAATTACAGTCATGGTGTTTAACTGAGAAATGCTGGCATTTTTCTGGTGCTTTGATAAAACAATATTATGTCCATTTTTAAAGCATCCATGAGTCTTAGCAACCTAATGCCTTTTACAAAAATAACTTGGTCTGCATAGGAAGGGCCAGACTCTGAAGATGTTAAAGCTTTCAGAGATGTGACTTGGCATAAGTTGAAGTTCAAATCTATAAAAATTGGGCACTTTGCCTTAAACTCATTTGGAAGTCTCACTGGGCATATACTGTTGAGAGGTATGCCCCACCTCTAAGAAAAATCTATCTCAAAGTGTCTAAATGTTTTCTGAAAATGGACCTAAATACTCTCCTAAAACTTTTCCCCCATCCTATCTGTTGACCCCAGCAGAAGAAACTGGATGGCAGTGACTTCTAATCAATGGCAATGGGCTTTGGAGAGGAGATCTGTGGCAGTATACCTACTCTAACAGTTTTGGGTTTGATTTTTTTTTTTTTTTTTTTTTTTTTTTTTTTTTTTTTTTTTTGTAGCAAAAGTTAAACAAAATTCCACAGTTCCTGGCTCTCCTGTGTATCGAGGCCCAATTCACTGCTTAAGGACAATCCTACAGAAAGAGGGGATAGCAGGAATATACCGAGGCAATGTGGCAATGCTCCTGAGGGATGTTCCCGGCTACTGCGCCTATTTCATCCCATACGCAATGTTCTGTGACTGGATAACTCCTGAGGGAAGCATTTCTCCTAGTCCCTTCTCTATCTGGGTGGCAGGGGGTATAGCAGGTAAGCACCTTTACTTCCTCACAGCATTGGCAAAACAAGAACAGGAAGGTTCTCAGGGCAGATTACGAGGGTGACTCAAAGGCCACCGCATCGTCCTGAGCACCAGCAGAGGACACGGGACTGAACGACCTTCCTTGCCCAGGGCAGGGCTCCCTGGCACCACAGCTGCACTTTATGACTTGACAAACTTTATGGAAGTCATGTTATCAGACCTTCATTGGGCTCGTTGTCAGTGAAGTGGAGAACAGACAGTGCCTTCATCTCCCTGGATGCCTCAGGGCAGCCTGCCAATCACATTGCCAGGGATATGTGGAAGCCAAGATGCCTCCAGACGAGGACTTCAACCTGTTGGCTGCCCACCAGGAGGGTGTGCACCTACCCACACCTAGCAGAAGCTCAGTTGACTGTTACTGATCTTCTTTTTTCCATGTGTACACTTGCCAGTAAAACTGGCATGTGTGTCCACCACCATGAGAAAGGTCACCCCTACTCCCACTCCCCACTTCTTGGCCATTTCTAAATTGCACATCCATAAAGGCAAGTCAATCCTTAGCTCAGGTAATGATAACAAAATGCTTTCTCAGCCTCTCCTCAAATAAAGAGGCCCCTGGTGCCTCTGGATAGCTTTTCTAGTGTGCCCCAACTCTCACAAGTTGGTCCAGACAAACTCTTGTCTGTCCAGCTGGGCCATGGATTGCAGTCATGTTCTGATCTTTCCAGAGGCAAACCATTCCACTCAGCTGCAGGCTGATCAATGGAAAGAGGCATTTCTTTAGAGGAATGTCAGGGTATCTCACTGCGTGGAGCCTAATGCTGGTAGCATGAGATGCACCTACCTGTTATTTGTATCCTCAGCTCAAACTCTGCTTACAATGGAATTATCAGAAGACTCCGTTTTTTCTGAAATTGTCACAAGTGGCTGCTCAGGCTCTTCCCATGGCATGTCCATGTTCCACCAGAGGCACAGCAGAAGATGCATTTGCACCTGGAGAAGCCCCTCTTGGGCTGCCTGCATCTGATCAGGAGCATAACCTCCAAAATCTGAACACTTCTTCCAGAAACAGGGAACTTTGTCCCAGAAATGTGATTTCTGTGCCTGAGCAGGGTGAATGCCCTGACATGAAAATCACATCAATATGATGTGATAGATGTGAATTTCTGAGTTCACTGACCTGCGGGCAAGGAAGTATATGAAGGAATTATTCAAATACTTCTGCATTTTTCCAGGAGCTCTTTCCTGGGCAGTCTGTACTCCAATGGATGTTGTGAAAAGTCGACTTCAGGCAGATGGAGTTTATTTAAACCAATACAAAGGGACCCTTGACTGCATGTTGCAGAGCTACCAGAAAGAGGGCTTAAAAGTAAGTGACATTTGAAATTAAATCTGGTTATTGGATATTTAATTGTCAATTGGAAAATACAGTGTCTGTTAAAAACCTATCCTCAGTCTTGAGAGACAGCTAAAGCCAGTCAGTGCTAAATTATTATAATGGCAGTAGGTAATTACAGTTTAAATTCCTTCTAAATCAAAATATTGAGAGTAATAATGCATGTTAATAATAGAGAAATGAATGAGTGGGGGCCACACACGTCTGGTGTAATTAACTTCAAACAACATTTCATGTTAGTGCACTTAATCATGGATATAATTTGACTTATCATAAATCAGAGGTAGAAAGTCTTACCTCTCTGATTCTTCTGCAAAATGCAGAGGTCAAATATTTCCCATTGACTTTGATGTCAATGAACTGATTCCAGTGGGATAGTCCTGGCAGTCTGGGTGTGTCTGGTCACCTTGGGCAATGCTTTGGTGGAGCTAATGCTGCTTTTGCACTCCTCGCCCTCATTTTGCACCAAGACAGAGTTGATTGTCAGCGTTCTTAAATCAGAATTGCTTTAGTTTCAAACATGAAGAAGGGCTGAGTGCCAAACAACTTATCTCCCTTTTCTGACTTTGTCTGTTAGTGTAATAAAAGATATTTGTTCTACCTGCAAACTTTGCCTCAGTTAAATGTGAATAGCAGAGAATAAGGGTTTGCAGCTTCAATGTGTTGCCAAGGCATGGTTGAGGAAGTAACATCTTCTGATATTGAAATAAATCTGTATTTATCATCGGAACAGCATGTTGTCTCTTAGCTCCAAAGTGTTAATTTGCACATTCTGAGAGAAATATAACAAGTTAAACAAGTTACAAACAGGAAAATAACCTGCAAAATCACAAGTCAGTGTGATTTCAGTATTTGCCAACATTCTATGTTATGCCAGCTGTCACAGGAGCCTGTGGTCTGGTTCAGCTTTTGCCTCTGAGTGAAGGAAGTCACATTCATGTGAAGCACAAGCACAGGGAGACATGCTGAGGACTGTGCTTGGACAGTCAGACAGGGGACAGGGTGCCCAGGCTCTATGGTACCTGCCTTGTGCATTCACTTGTTGTGCACTTTCACAGCAGGGAGGCTGAAATGGGAATTTCTATGGGTTTTCCCTTCTCTCTCTCCATCCTCATCCTCTGAACTCCTTGTTCTGTCTGAATTAACAACTAAAAGAGTTTTCTGGTGGAGTTCTGTAGTTTTTCTGCCATCACATCTGGCACCTGCCCCAAAGCTGTCAGTAGGATTGAGTAATTAGTGGATAGGAAGACTGGATCCTGCTCTCGTAAGGAAAATCTTTTTAAATGTTGGGAGACTCACAACTGACAAATGGCAGACTCAGGGCTGGATGTTTTCATTCTGGGACAAAGGAACAGCATTCTCAGTGCTGGAAATAATCGCCTGATATACACAAAGAAACACAGCTATACCCTTGTCCTTCTCCATAGCCAGGTGTGTTCATTCTGATAAGAAAAATTTATGCCTCTGGACTTTTCATCCTAAATCTTCATTATTATTTAACTTGGGTCTCTTGTGTTAGTTTATGGATAATACAAAAACATTGAATTTCCTCCCAGAAACTTCTCTTTCCTAACAAAATAAAACATTCCAATAAATCAAACATTATCCTAAATGTCTCAACACTGCAATTTCACATTGCAAGCTTTATCTAAACTATGTGAACATATTTTGATTCTGTCTCAAACAAGTCAGCACTATGCTTAGGACTTATTGGACACAAGATATGATTATGTTTAGTAGAGTTCAGTAATTTCAGGGGAAAAATTGGTTATATGCTTAAATCTAAGGGTTTCTGATCTCAGAGCCAAGATTTTTCATGGTTTTTTTATAGTAGCTGTGGGAACTTTGCTGTTATAAAGCCTGGAAAGAGGTTTGATTGCTGATGTTCCTTTTCACATCTATTGTGAACTTGTGCTGTTTAGATTAGGGACTTGTGGTAATGAGCCTTGGTGGTTAATGGAGTGATTTTGTGAGAAAGAGGCCAGCAGAGATACCCCCTGGAACCATCATACTGTGAGCAGACTCACCCCAAAGTGAACAGTTGGTGCACATCCTCACATACACCAGGGTGTTTGTGGTGAGGGGGGTTCAAAGGAGACCAGGCAAGGCCAGGAGTCAGGAGTGAGAAGGCTTTTTCAAAAGTACTTTACTGTTCAAGCATTTAAAACCCACATAATCTTTCACTCTTGTTCGTGCCAGCATCTTTTAAAAAGAAATATATTGACCAGAAAAAGGAAATCTCGAAGCTGGTATTTATTATCTTAATGAAAGAAAGTGCTGAGTTACGTATGGGTACTGAAGTTTGACCTTAGGAAGATGCATGGGAAAATATCAGCTTCTATCAAATATTTTTCCCAAAGGCAGTAGTGAGAGAATTCTCAGCAAGGTACAGAGGAAACCTGGTTTTCAGTTGATTGAGAAATTCCTTCTATGCTCAAAGGTGAAACCTGAAAAATTGTCCCTGCATGGCTGTGCTGGCTCGCAGCCACACCACTCCCTCTCCACTTGCCAAACATCTTCTGTGCCCCCAGCCCCGGGGCTCAGAGCATTTCCTGCATGAAAACAGAGCCTTCTTGTACCCCGGGGTTTGTATGATCCCCACGAGTTTATGTATGCCCAGGGAGGGAAGGCCAGGTTGGATGAGGCTTGGAGCAATGTGCTCTAGGGGAGGTGTCCCCGTCCATGGCAGGAGATATGAACAAGGTGAGCTTGAAGGTCCCTTCCAACCCAGAGCACTCTGTGGTTCTGTCACCCTATGACTGTAGTGAGGTAGGACAACACTGGAAGACATTTTAGATTTCTTGCTTTCTGTTTTATACCAGTTCCATGAGGCCAGTTTTTACCCTTTACCTCTTTAACTCTGGCTGGCATCTACAGATGGGGTCCATGGGGAGCACAGAGCACAATGATGCCAAGCCAGTGACCTCTGACACTGTGTTCCCCTTCCCCAGGGCAGACCTCAGCTAAGACCAGCAGTGGAAGCATATCTTCCAAACAAACCCAAAAGATTTGGTTCTTCAGAATCCCACCATAGCTTCATTCAATGTTTTCTTCCTCTTCTTAAAATAGTCAGAATATTCCTATGCTCTAACCTTGCTCCATTCCCAACAGGTCTTTTGTAGGGGCCTCTTTGTCAATACAGTGCGAGGATTCCCATCGAGTGCAGCCACGTTTCTTGGCTATGAACTTTCTCTCAAAGCAATGAAAAGATGCCAAACTGAGACCAATCCCTAACTTCCAGGTCAGCACATAGAGACCCTCCAGCTTTATTAAAATTACAGAATTAATCTTTGAATCAAATAGAGTTGCAATTGTATAGATCCTCTGAAAGTCATATAACTTACACGGGTACCTATATCTGAATAATCAAACACTATTTGGGTCTGTGGGATTCAGAGCAGTCTGCAAATGGGCTAATGGATTTTAGTTTCAGTCCACATCTCCTGGAGTTTCACCGTAATCTGTTCTGATTGTTATGATTATTTTAATTAATATCAATCAGAAATAAGAATTTGAAGGGAGATTATTCTCTAATATAAGTTTGGAAATATAATTTTTATTATAGTTCCTGCACAGTATTCTTTCCTCACTTGTTCCACCCCCAAAGACATGGCTCTTTCAAAGTGCCTTAACTATCAAGTCACTGTTTCACTCCTTCCCTCATTAACTTAGAGTTGCATAAAGGAGCAGCATTAAAATATCTGATTAAAGAAACTTTTTTAGCAGCTAGATACTCAAGATATTCCTTGCTGTTTTCTGCAGTACTTCATAAATCTCCTTCTTTTTTATTTAAAAGTGTTTCCAGGAAGACCAGAAAGTATTGCACTTTCCTGAGCCAGATCAGCAGTGTGGTGCTGGTGAGGGCTCAGCTGCTCTGACCGAAGATTCCCATCCTGCACCTACAGCAACTGCTGTGGACACGTGGTCAGTGGAGGGCTCTGAAAATGGCACCAGCTCAATCAAATCCAAAGACTATTTTATTATCAAATTTTCACTGTTGACTAAGAACACCTGAATAATTCCAGTGGTGGTGATGGGCTTCTTCACCAATGACATTTTTCCTATTGAACCAGGAGGACAACTTGCTTCCCTTTCCCAAGGGATGTATCCAAACCCAGCCCACCTCAAATCACCAAGGGAGCATCTTTTGTACAACACGGTGTTATAACACTCATCTCCTTTGGTGAATAAGGAAAGGAAGAAATGTGGTGGGTACACAGGTGCTTTTTCTGTAGGAAGGTCTGCATTCCCACCAAGCATTCCCAGCTTGCTTTCAGGTTCAAAGAAGTGGATGACTCCTCCTATACAAACACTTGTGTTCTACAACACAGTTTGGCACAATTTAATACATTATCATGAAAAATGTAAAGGCTTCAACAACTTCAGTCTGTTATCCAAGGTATAAATTAAATTGGGAAACAGAAGGATGTTAAATTCAGAGACTAAGCTGTTTTTTTAATACAGAAAACAATAAAACGAGTCTGCATTTCTT
The DNA here is from genome assembly GCA_910950805.1 of Acrocephalus scirpaceus scirpaceus. Lineage (NCBI taxonomy): Eukaryota > Metazoa > Chordata > Aves > Passeriformes > Sylviidae > Acrocephalus > Acrocephalus scirpaceus. The sequence goes on from OU383785.1 coordinate 9,481,331, forward strand.
ATAGAAGGCTGCCTGTTAATTTACACAGCTTGCCTGGTGCAGCCCTCAAGGGGCTGGCTTGAGGTATCTCATTAGACCTTCTGAGCTCCCTGACATGACTTGCCAGCTGCCAAAACCTGCAGACATCACTTTGTAGCTGTGAGCAGGCCATCACCAAAGGAAGTCTCTTTAGGACACAGTACACTTCAGACCTCCAGCTCTTTGCTGGAATCCCACTGAGACCACTGGGGCAGGCCCAGTCTCTCTTTGGTCTACCTCAGCCTCTCAATTATTCCAAGATCTTTTACATCATGATTATTTCTCTTTATGCTGTTAAATATCCTCATGATTTATTTTCTAAGTGTGGAGCTTTTGATGCCAAAGCCCAAGAAGGACCAGCTTTGCTGTGACAAGAGGACTCTGGTGGCACTGGCAGGAGAGGCCCATGAGGGACACATGACATGGGGGAATAATCTAGGACAACAATCTGGGAAATGTTCTGGAGGAACAGCTCTTCTTCTGGAGAAGAGCTCTGGGGGAAAAGCCCACTGACTGCAGTTTTAGCAGATGCCTTCAAAAAAGGGTTTCTGAAGACAATGTGGAGCAGCTGTTCAGCTTTCCTCCACAAAATGAGAAGGAAAGAGAAACTCCTATGTCCTCTTCCCTGAATGAATGGGGGAATTGGTCACAACACTTGAAGATCTCAGCAGAAAGTGCCTAAAACTTTGGGTCTGGAGCAGTACTTGGAAATGGGGTCACCTTCTTTGGGCTCCTCACCACTGGGGCCCAGATTAAAACAGAAGTGTGGGTGCTCCCAGAACTGGCCTTAAAATGGGGGAGAAACAGCTGGTGTTGCTTCATCTCAGGACTTCACTGTGAGAGGGCTCACAGTGCCTTTGACCTTCTTTAAGATACACGGAACTGTTTTTGATAAACAATATGGAAAAAACTGATGAGCCTTCACACAAGTATTTGTTGCTGGCTGCATTTAAGGATTCATCCTTTCCATGTTGCCTATTTTAATGGATGTATGTAAAACATGTTTTTTAGATGGATAATATGTGTCTCCAGGGATAATACCTAAGCAGACTATTTTTTAATGCAAATAAATGGTGTGTTCCTCTGCCTGCATAATGTAAAATGGACCATGAATGAATTAAACTGACGAGTTCACAACAAGCTGTGTATCTGCATGATCCTGCCCTCATGGTGCCCAGGTTCCATCCATTCAGTGCTCTCTGGGTGTATAGCCCTGAGACCCATGTTGGAGTTGCATGGTGATTTTTCATTATATTATTCATCCAATTAAACCAATTTTGAGATTGTAGCCCAGGATTTGCCTGGAAAAAACTCTCATGTAGCACACACCTGCCAGAAGGAGTTGTCAGGGAGAGCCGTGGGCAACTTGGTGTGGAAAGGGAGCAGAGGGCATGAAGCTACTCCAAAAAACATAAATATATATGATATAAATATATATAACATAAATATAAAATCATAAAGATCAAGTGGGAAGTGAATATAAAGCTTTGGCCACTTGATGGCATCCTCATCCCTGGCAGGGCATGTGCTGCTCTCTGGAGCTGCCAACCAACCCCTCCATGTCTTGTCCATTCAACCCCGTGCCCAAGTCTGCTGCCAGCACACATTTCCTCCCCCACGGGCAGCCCCACACTGGACAGCCTCTAGATGATTTTGGGGTGACCCTGCCCTGCCAAAGTCTGTCCTGGTCTGACAGCACTGGAGGCAAGCCCTGGACACGCTGGTTAATCAGTGCATCACCCCATTGGCATTCACCAACAAACCACAAAAGAGGCAAAGCAACTCCAGGCTAGAGCATGAGGGGTTCTTGGGTGACAGCTGCACAGGCCATTGTGAAGGAGACTGGACTACCTCTGGGCCCCTGCTGGTGACCAAGGACACCTCAGGGTTGGGACAAGCAGCTTTTGAGGCACAGCACACTCAGTGATACCCCTCGCTGGGACCGACCACACCGCTGGGAAGTGCTCAAGGCCAGGTTGGACAGGGTCCTGGTTTAGTGGAAGGTGTCCCTGCCCATGGTAAGTGGGTTGGAAGGAGATGAACTTTAAGGTCCTTTCCAACCCAAACCCTTCTATGGCTCTATGATCCCTGCACATGGAGACTGATAGACAGCTTAGTCTGGCTTTTGCAGTAGGGAGTGTGTGGCTGTGTCACCACTGAAAGAGGTCAAGTGCTGCTGGGGTTGTGTGACACCACAGGGGGCCAGCCCCACGTCCCAAAGATGAGGGATGGCAACTAAAATTTACACACGCAGAGACTTGACAAGTCTGTGTCTTGTGAATAATTTTCTATATGATATATCAAATGCATTCATTTTTGGAAATAATATCCGTATCATTATGCATGGATAGAAATTAGGATCTACAAAGAATTTTTCAGGGACCTGGTGATGGGAATTTAAAACAGACTTTCCTGGGAGGCAGACAGACACACACATACAGCTGATTCAGTGGGCACTGATTACATATGTTGGTGGTTTTGTCTCTGAATTACAAAAAGGAAAATCCTTATGTCAACAGAATTCAGAATATGGACCCCAGCTCCTTTGTCAGGGCTCTGTCTGCACTGACCTGCCATCGGTGGCATGTTCCACATACATACATGCTGGAGTGGTAGAAGCTGTCTGCTTGGTAGGTTGTTCAAGGCATTTACAGAGCCCCTAATTTCTAAAATAAATGCAGTAAATCCTGAAATTGTCAAAAAAATGAGAAGGGAGACCAGAAGAACCAGGGATACATACTTCTATGTGTTTGTTGCTTGGATTATGAAATCATATTCAGACCTGTCATCCCTCAAATAAGTGTAATTGCCCAACTTTAATGTTTCTGGTGGCATTCCAACTCTTACAACAGCCTGTATTACTTAATGAGATGCCGGCTGTTTTTCACACTTTATAAACTATTTAGTCCTATGAAAGGAAAAAGTGGCAACAGCAGCTTCATTGAAAAAAAACCCCAATCAAACAGGAAGCAATTTCCCAGTGAAAATCTGTTTTTCTAGAAACATCCAGCCCTGACCTGGATGAAGGTCTTTGGGGCTGGGAGAAGCTTCGTGATGTCTATGGTGCATAGGGTGGGAAGAGGCTGGTCCTGCCCAGTAATTTTAACATCTACTGAAGGGTGCCTGTAAAGGTCTTTTCCAACCTAAATTATTTTAAGATGGCTCTAGGCCAGGCTGAGATTTTCTCACGCCTTGGAGTCCCTGCCTGGTGTTTCCCCACCACAGGGGAAGGCAAGATCACAGTCCACATCTCAGTTTCTCTTTTTCTGAGACAGAGGAGTAGGTGACATCTTTGCAGGCATTAAGATATATCTCTTTGGTTTATCTGAAGCTCTTTGTTTTGTCACAGAGGTTGTTACAGTAGAGATTCTTCTCCTAGGTGTGGCATTCATGTCAGCCGAGAAGGCCAATGCCTGTCTTGTACTTGGGAAGAAAAAAGAAAAGTGTAGAGCCAGAAAAATTACGAGATCCAAGGAGACAAGTGGGAAGAAGTTCAAGTGCTAAACTGAATGTGAACTGCACAAGAACAGCTCTAAAGCCATCTTCTTCCTGTATGTGCTCCTTCAGTAATGCACAGACTGATCACTGCCAGCTTAGATAAGCAGTATGTAGAGAATCCTTCCAGAGACAGGCTCCAAAAGGAATGGAGCCATGAAGTGAGGGGAAATTTAAGTAGCCACACTGATTTTCAAGGCAGTTTTCCTAAACTGTAGATCCTGTGACAATTCCAGAATCAGACACAAGTGGAACAACCAACCTGTTCGGAGCCACTTGTGCAGCAGAAGAGTATTTTTAAGGGGTTTTAGAGGTCCCATGTGCAGTTTCACTTTAAGATATAAAGTGCTGGGTACATCAAGAAATCCTTGCTTAGGAAGGAGGAAATTCTAAAGCTACTAGGCTGTACAACACCCAGTCTCTGAGGAGAATACAAAGGTCCTCTTTGAGTGATGGAGAAAGCAATGGATAACCTTGAGTCACAAGGAGAAAGATCTGGAGAAACCAGAACCTTACAAGTGGGAAAAAACACGAGACTGCCCTGCCACCAACACCTGCTGCATCAAACTGGCACCTGCATGGCCTCACCTCTGTGAAGGCACCAGGACTTAGCTTATCTTCATGGACTGCTCCACTCGCCCATGTTTCAAAACATTTTAGCACTAATGTAGCCTATGAAGTAGCCTACTTCAAAAACAGAACAGAAACACATGGTATAGAAATCCTGCCAATTCTCATGGATAAGGGCCAACTTGTTCTTACTTATGCAACCAGGTGGGAACCAATATCCATCCCTGCTTCGCTGTTAAATCACTATTGCTGTGTTTCCATCAAGCAGCCTGCAGGTGGATTTTCACTGCTTCCAGCGTGAAAAGTGAGCTGCGATGTGGGGCTGGCTGGTGAGGAGCTCTAACACAGCCATGGAGTGAATGCCTTGTGCTGTCTCTCTGTCTGTCCTGCATGTTCAGCCTCCCTCTGCAGGCTGTGCTGAGTGGGAAATCCAGCACACAGGGTCACCGCGCAGTGGGACAAGCAAGGAAGGGTGAGTGGACTTCTGATGTGAGCACTCAATGTTTCTCTTTCCTGGTATGAAAGCAGTCAGGCCACAACAGAAGACACTGGAAGAAGACATTAGGAAAAATCTTAAAATACAAGAGAGCTAGTGACCTCTATGGTCAATTCCTTCTGCCTTCTGCCTGCTTTTAGAGATGTTTGGTTGTGGGAAGCATTTTCAATATGCACAACACACAGCATGGCTGGCCTGTTGCTGTCAGGGCTTTTTTCTTTTAGATGTCTCGGCTCTTGCTAAATATCATTGCAACATGGAATGCTTGGCTCAGCCCAGGCCAGCTCTGGTGACTGTACTATTGGGTGAAACAAGGAGGATTTGCAGCTCTCTCTCTCATGTGCTCTCGCCTCTCACAGCTCCTGAGCGCCACTAGTGTTTGTCAATAAGCTTAAATGGTTTCAAATTAATTAAAACTCTTCTGAAAGTAATGAGAGCTCTATTACCTGCAGAAGGTAATGTGAGTCCTGAGGACATCCTGTGGTCCATCTGCTAGGGCAGAGCACAGCAGGTGGCTCTCAGGGGGTGCACTACCCTCTTGGTTTGGATTGAGCCTGATCTGAAATGTTCATCAGGACTTGATGCCTTTTTGTTTTAAGTAATCTTGCTATTACTATGCTATGATTTACCCTTTCACAAAGGGATTAGAATGCCCCTATTTTCCTTGATTTCTACATTAGCATATGTCATCTTTATCTAAGAGAACGGGAAAAAATACTCCAAGCCACCTTATCTCTGGAAAATGAAACTATGAATAGAAACTATCAATAGCATCTCTTCATTTGTGGTCTTTGCATCTTTTCTATCTTGATCAGTGCACACAGCAAACGTAAAACAAACTGGTTTGTTATCTGGGTGTTTTTCCTCTGCAGGGAATTGGTTTTTTCTACATTAGAAAACCCAAAATGTGTAGAGATTCTTAGAAACTCTACACTGGGATGCAAATTCTCTCATGAGAATTCATGAGAACTCATAAAGTCTGAAGGTTTATGCAAACCAAGGTAAAATATTGATCTGGAAATCGGATGTTTTGTGCATCATTTTTGGTCATTCAACCTAGCATCAAAATAAAGGCATTACAAGAAAACATATCCCAAAATATTTACAGATAAACCAAAAATATACAGGACATTAGAGTCTCCAAAGGAGCCAGAACAAACTGCCTGTAAGAGACCAAAGAAATATATTGGAGAGTTTTATATATTCACCTTTTCCAGATAATCTGTTCAGGGTTGGAATCTTAATATCCCATCACTTGAAAGTTGATGGGCTGCCCTGGTGCTGGCAGTACCCGTGGGGATGGAGCTCTTTACCCCCTCCTTATTCTGCTCCTTCACTGCATCCCTCAGTGTGTAGGACATGGGGACACTCCATCTGCTGCTGTGTGGCTCTGCCCCAGGCTGACCACAGAGAGTTTCCCTGTTCAGGTGTCCCCACGGCTACATAGGGGATGTTTTTATGGGCTACTGTTCCCAGTACCTTTAGGGTTGGTGGTCTTTACTTAATTTTTTGAGCAATGGATGAAAAGAGATTAAAGGAGAAGAGTGGATGATCAGGCTACCTGGACATGAGGACAGAAAATTAACCAGCAAATGACAACCTATTTGTGAAAAATGTTGCTGCAGCTTGTCATCATAATGAATATTTTTAAAGTATCAAAGCTAAATGTTTGAAGGTTCTATTAAAAAGTTAGTCTTTTTGCTGGATGGCATCAGACATTAATTTCTAAAGCCTTGGAGCAGATTCCAAATGCCAGAAAAGAACCTAAACTCTCTAAAGAGAAGCTGCAACTGGTGCCACTCGCTCCTGTGCCTCATCCACCTCAGGTGTAACCAATACACCTGAGGAAAGACCTTTCACTGCCAGTATGACTTCTGGTGATTTCTCTTTCACTGTAAATTGAATGCAGCTTCTCTGACAACGCATTTAGCCTGGAGCAACAACAGTGTGAGACAGATCTCACTAAGCAATCAAATAGAAATGCAAAGATGTAGAGATAGTGCTGGCACTGCTGGCAGAGAGTGACCGTGGGGAAGGAGGAACCACGGGCGTGGGAGCAGCTTGGAAGCAGTTCTGGAAGCTCTGCCATTCTGATTTGCACTTAGGAACAAAAATACAGACCTTGCCTTTTGGGCTATAGGCCTGGGAAGAAGTTATCTGCTCACTGCCCAATGTCCATAATTACGTCTTGTGTATGGAAAGGTCCTAATGATGTATCTTGCATCCAATGTAAACCAACATTGCCTTAATTTACAGAGCATGACAGCTGCACTGAGATGTCATTCCTTAGGTGACAAGGCCCTAGAGACCCTGCTAACTACATCAGATTTCGTAAAATCCTTGCAAAGACCAGCATACCTGTTGCTGGGGAAAATGGGATTTCTAATGAACATATTTGCCTTAAAAACAGACATAGTAAAACTTCCTGGTTGTCACAAAGAGCCCCTTGCCCCTCTCTTCCATTACTTGTTACCATTTTCTTTGCCCAACCTTAGCCAAATCAAAGATGCTTTTAAACTCTTTCCTTTAAAGAATTTACAATCATTTTTTCAACCATCTGAGAAACCAAGTGCCTCACAAACGTTACACACAATTTATTTCCCTCAGGGATTCATGCTTTAAACTAATTGGGCTTTACTGGCTGAACAGACAGCAGCATGCCCACTGCTTGCCTGGGCAAAGAGCAGTTTCCTCGAAGGTGCTGTACCTGTAACAGAAGCCTCTTTATGGCTTTTTAAGGAATCACAGGCTCACAATCACAATTCAATGATTTTATTCCTTCTCTGACTGTCCAGTGCCCTGAAAGATGCCACTGCCCAGTTCATGGATGCCAGCCATCCCCAGGGTATATTTGTGCACCTGTTGATCACTACACAGCCTGCTGTCAGCTTTAGCTTGCCCAGGGAGGTCTCTGCCTTTTGCCAGCTGTTTCCTGGGGCCTGTGTGCAAGCTGGACCCACCTAATGGGCTCTGTACACCTTCCACACTGAATCACCTGAGAACAAATTTCAGTGAAAAGGCAGGAAGCACCCAGCCCAGCCCAGCCCAGAGGAGATGCTGGTGTGCAGGCAGGGAGGCTGGAGTGGCAGGCAAGTCCCCCTCTGCTCCCCTTGCTGGCAGCAGAGCCACGCTCAGCCAGGTGAACCCATTGCTGGCTGGAAAATGCCAGGGTAAAACCAGCTAATTGCAGCTCAGTGTTTTCTCTTTCCAGGACAATTTCCAGAGGGATCACACTTGTTCTCCAGCCAGACTGACCTGAAAAAGTCTCAAGCTTTTGGAGGAGACCCTTAAGGCATAATGGGACCTATGGCAAATGGAAGGGATGCTCAGAAGTCAACCCTATGGATTTAAAAGAAGTCTGAAGGGCTACCACTTGCTCTGCCAAGGTGTGCAACTGGCAAAAAGGAAACTTCTGTTGCCAGGGAGGGCTCTCAGCAACACTCAGCTGAGAATTTCCAAGTTAGTATCATTCGGGTTCGCTGGGACTCCTTTTGCATCCAGTGCTTTCAGCTCCAAAGGCAATGGTGGGATGCAGTGTTTGCGCTCTGAGGGCCCCACGCTCGGCTGCACACTGCTGCACGTGCACTCAGCAGAGGTGAGATCACTGTCAGGGACTATGGGATTGCTCTCTGGATGCAGCAGCTGTAATTCAGCGTGACAACTTGTCCAGGCACTGCTCCACGACTTCATCCACCTGTCTGCCTGCTCCACAGACCCCTGCAGTGTCACCAGCTTTCTTTGGGCAAGGTCCTGCTCTGAATCTGGGGGGAAGCCACCCTGCAGCACATCAGTTTGCTCTCTCAGGAACTTTGGCAATGCTGAAACATTATCATTTCTTTGCTTTGATGTAATTATAATTTACATAAGTACAGGAGGCAAACCTCACATCTGAAAAAAAAAAAAAGCTTTCATAGATTTTTTTAACCATTGTTTCCTGCTGGGGTGTGATATCATAATGTTCAAATTAATCACTTCTGAGGAGCATTTGTGAATTTCCACAGTACTAAAGTCACTGAAGTAGGTGACTCAATTCCACGTTTGACTTCTTTAAAATGCTGTCCAAGCGATGGGAAAAAATAGTGGGCACCTGGTATCAGTTTTATAATTGGGTTTTTCCATATTAGAATGGGAATTTTGTGAAGACTCAATTAAAAGGAGTGTCCTCCTGTTCTTCTGTCACCCATCAGACTGAGTTGACATGAATGCCAGCATGCTGTCATACATACTCTTCTCTTGTCTGCTGCTCTCTGTGCAAGCAGAAAATTGTTTTGAACGGCAAATTATCAGCTATACACAGCGCCTGCTTGTAAGTGGCTGTTTAGCACCTTAATTCTGAAAAAATGCATGCTTGTGCATGAGATGATAATAAATACTGACTTCTCACTTGCTCTTCTTGCAGGGCGATAGTTCTCTGAGTTGCCCATGTAGGCAGACAGCTCTCAGTGTGAGTACATGGCTTTTGAGAATATGAGGCTAAAAAAATCTGTACTTGTACATTGAATGCTGGATGTTAACACTCACTCTTTTTGTTTTCAGTCATGTTCGTGTCTCCCCATTCCAGAGGTAAGTATATTTCTTTTTAAGCTCTTGTAGCTGTTAAAGAAGTTTTGTATTAACTCAGTTTAAGTTGTTCACTTTGCTCCTTATGTGACTTTTGCTTTCAGTTATAAGGAAGATTTTAATACACCAATAGCAGCAAAACTGAGCTGGATGAATAGTGGTGGGGAGGGAAGCAGAAGCCTTCCCACTACAGAGCAATCAGAACCAAGCCCAGATTCAGGCAGAAGTCCTCTGTAGCTTGACTTGCATATCAAGAGATAAAGGTTCTTGCTTTGAAAATCTCTGCAAGGCTTTGTTTTACAGCTGGGTGCCTAAATACTAGGTGAACCTGGGCTAGAGATGTCAGGCCTCAGATTTAGCTCTAGTTGTACCCAGCACTATTTCACTGGTCTAAGCCTCCTCAGATGCCGTGAAGCCCCAGCATTAGATGAAACTCTGCCTCAAAGAGGTAACTTTTACAGTTTGAGGTTTTCTGAGACAAGGGACAGTAATTTCTTATGGCATATGTGAGAATTCAGTGACTTACAGTCTCCCCAATGGTCTTTTACCAGTTTTCAATATATTGCTAAATATGTTGCATTTGACTGTGACATGCTGCCACATTTAGGAATGCAGATTTTATCTTTCTGTGGATAAACACAAAATATACTCTAGTTTCTTCTAATGCCTTCTTTGTTGAACAGAATGGCTACGAGCTGGCATGCTTTGTGGATGGAACCAAACACCTGATGGAAAACAACAAATCTTCCAATCCAGCAATTGAAAGGCTTTACCGGACCTTCCAGGCTCAACTGGATAGAAACCTCTGTAAAGTAAGTCTTAGTTTTTTACAAATCTTTTTTTATCTTTTAAAAAAGAAAGGATTTTTTTATAATTTAAACATTTGTAGATAAGTGTTTCAATTATTTCAGATGTTTTAAATACTCATATTGTGCAGGAGTCAGATAAAACTGCAACACGTGTGAGGCAGTGAAAAGCTTTTTAAGTTGGCAGAAGAAGAAGAGGGATGGGCTTTGCCCCACTGTGCCCTTTCTCTTCTCCAAACCCTTTGAGCATAGATGTCTGGGAGAGGAGCTTTATTTAAATTGCTTTTCTATTCCTCCTTCTCAAAATGTGCTTTCACAGTAAATAATAATGACCTAACACTGGGGAATGGATGTGCAGGATTTGCATGGCTGGAGCCAGGTGGGCAGAGCATCCTTCTCCTCTGCAGCTTTAACTCTACCTAAGCTGTAATGTCTTCACTGACTCTAGGCTGTGAAATACAGCTGTTTCCTGCAGAACCTTGCAACTCGTGATGATGCTCAGGAGGGCTCTTGGGTCCTCCCTCTGGTGCCTTTCCTGAGGCAGTGAAACATCCTTTATTAACATAGCAAGCAAAGCTCTTGTGTGATTCAGTGAGACACAGAGGATGCTGACAGTGCAGTGTCTCCAGCTCCTTTAGGCTGCATTCAGACTTGCAAGGAGGCATTGGGACACCTCTAGGATTTTTTTAAATCCTTGTGTAACTCCAAATAATGTATATTATCCCTGGTTCTTCTAAATTCCTTATTTTTATTATAAAATCTTTCCTAACCCAATCTTTGTTCTTTCTTTCACAGAAACTGGAAGGTGGTGATCAATGCCAGTACAAGACCAAGGGAAATGTGAAGGAATTTCTGAAAAAAATCCTGACAACCTATCAAGAAATTGAAAAACTCAATGCTTAATTTTTCTTTTCTTTGAAGATTTTTAAAAATTCAAAGTCTTTGAAAAGAACAGGGAACAGAAGAGTTATTTATTGTATTTATTGTCTACCTGGAATATAAAAGGTGGAAATAACCATTTATAAACCAATAAAATTATAATTTACCTGAGCACAAAATATATTTGAGTCTTCATTTTATATTCTGTACTTGGTGAAAGGTTTGAACATCCTGTTATATCAGTAGGTGTCAAAATGCTTCTGCAAAGCTCCAGTCCAACAAGTTCACCGATATGAGATGCTCTAGCAAAATTCACACTATGCCCACTGTATAGCATAAGAAATATTTCTGGACTTGGGCTGCAAACAAAAAAATCTGTGTTTTCTTTCTGCATCACTTCTTTTTTGACAATACCTACACACCATAAACAAGTCATTTAGCTTCTTCCTTGCAAGGCTGCAGGTTTTCCTGCCTATAACCACTTCTTTTCTTCTAAATATTCAGTAGTAGACAACTCACTAACAACTTACAAAAACAAGACCAAACCCAGCATTAATTACAAGCTCTTAATGGGGTTGTGCAATTGGAATGTGCTGTGGACAACTGTTTCTTTCTCAGTATTTAACGCTGGCTTTTTTTCTGTGCCAGGAGCTCAGAAATGCTTCTCTATCACTTCTCTACTCAGCTCAACAGAAGAGTCAAAAATTGAGCTTTGTTGGAAAAAGAAACCAACCAGTGTGTAAGAGAAGATGCTTATCTCAGCCACCTGTTCCAGCCTTACCAACATCTTACGTAGATCTCTCTACAGTAGGGAAAATCTCAAATCCCAGATTTCATCTCTGTTGTAGCTCAGAGAGGAACAAAAGCATTGTAGCAGGGCCTTTGAGATGCAATCTCTTAAATATCTTGAAGGACTCATATCTTCACCACCTCCAATGGAGTGGGGTGGATTTTTCAGAACCTCCAGGAAGAGATACAAGCATATAATTTCCTTTCTTTATTTTATTGATGTGATAGACGTGTTTCTGGGATCAAAAGCATATGGAAATGCTTATCTACACTGGTGTTCTTAAGCTTCTCATTTGTATGGGCTTGGGGAAAAGACAGAACTAGGTGATAGAAAATGCATCTGATACAACTATATAAAAAGAGTTAAAACTTATGTAACATATCAGAAGCATTTTTTCATTTGTTTCTGCCACCTGTTTAAAATATGATAAAGAAATAGAAAATATTAAAATAGAAAATACTATTCCCTGTTAACACCTAAGAAGATGAAACCAAGAAATAAAACAACAATTTCATCTTTCTCATATTTTCGTATCTTCCTACATTTTCTGTACCATTCAGCTCAGACAGCTCTCCCCTAAATAACCATTTGGGTTTTGCATTCTAGTGCAAAGAAAAATCATCCACATCTCTGATGAATCAGCACAATGCTCATGTATGCTCCTGGCCCTAAGCAGAAAAAAAAGGTTCATTAACATCCATACTGAATCTATGATGCTAGATCTCCAAATTCTATCATCTCCACCAAACCGATATTCAGTCTTGTTAATATTTCCCAAGTGCAAATCCAAGCTATTCCAGTCTTCCTGTGATGTTTTGCTTTGTGTGTGCAGCTCACCAGCACTGTGTCTAGACATATTATGTGGCAAGAGGAAAATCTGAAGAAGTTGATTCATTTTTATAGATGAACAAAAGACTTCTCAAGTCATAGGACTGCAGACAGCAAGGAAAAAGAAAATTCTTTGTCTAGTACATTTTATTCCCCAAATTATTTCATTAAATTTATGAAATACAGGAATGGTGAAATTGTGACACAAGCAAAAGATACAAAATAAATTCAGCTTTGTCCAGCATAAACTGGCAAGAGTGGAATATAGTCAGTCAACTTCCAGTCAAGAGACAATAATAGGAAACTCTTGCACAGGATTTGAAAAAAACCCCCAACTTACAAACTGCAGAAGATACATCAGCAAAATATCTATTATCTGATGCCTCGACTTGCACCTGCATGAAACGATCACTGTGTGCTTAAACCCTTGAGTGCAGCATTGTGCAACCTGAAATGAGAGCTCCACTGCTGACTGTCACTGAACCCCTGTGTGCTGCTACAGTGTTTGCTTGCACTGGTGACCTCCCCAAGCTCCTGTGAGTTCAGGAATGGGGCAGCCCTTCATCCTCAAGTATTTTCACCTTCTGCCTCCCCACAGGCATATTCAGATCTTCTCCCCAGGACTCTTACAGCCTGCAAGATTTTTCAAGCCCTGGAGCAGGCTGTGGGCAGGGCTGGATGTCTCCTGGCAGGCCAGGAGATCCCTGCAGCCGACCCTGGGCTGGTTCCTGTGGGATTTGGGACCCAGCAGATGCCCATGGGCCTCTTCTCTCTCGTTTGGCTCTTGATAGGATTGGAAACTGTCAGATGAAAACAAAAGGCAACTAATCCATCGAGATACTTAATTACCGTAACAAGTACCTTATTCTGTTATCTCAATTATCTTTCTGTTGCAGCTCTCTAGCGGGATGTGTCATATCATGCTCTGATAGAGGATGTGGCCTAGGGCAGGGGGGACAGGGGAGGTGAAGAAGGTCAGACAAGATAACTTGACTGTACAAGTCAATTATTTTGTGGAATTATTAATTGATCATCAACAGTGACTTTGGGAAAGAGCTTTTCTTCCAGCAATTCAAACCTGCCCAGGAGCCCGTGGCAGGGTGCGTGCTTGTTTTCAAGTACACACAGTTCCACACTTGCCTTGTTTCTACACCTCACATCAGATACCAGAAACTCGGAGACAAGGTGGACAATTTGCTTTATGATTTCAGAGACAGAAACACTTGGAAACTGAGGATGCAGGATGGGAGTGGCTACCTCCTGCAAACTGGCAAGTAACACTATTATCTGTGTACAAAGCACCTCTCTTCAGGAATGCCTGTTCAGGAGAGTTCAAATATACACAGACCAGTTCCATATCACGTACCACCACAACTGTAGTATTTTCCTCATTAGCATGAAGTAATGCAAAATCATATGCTATGAGTGACCCTAAGGCACTTGAGAAGCTACTCTGCTCTTCAGAAAGAGGAATTCTCCCAATCCTGCTACAGCAGCCAGCACACAACTCTTTCTTTGAAGGATTTTGTTGCTGTCAACAGTCAGCCAGAAACCCATTCACAATATCTGCTGTTCCACAGAGAATTTTCTTAGTTCAGGCATCCACATAGCATGGATATCGCAAAACTTATAGTGCCGTCTTCAGAAACCCAGCTAGGACAGGTTTATGTGCTGGAGTCTCTGCTAGGACACTTACCAGGGCAGAAGTAGAGCAGCAGAGCCAAAGCTCTTGTGTTCCAGTGTGTTATCCCTGATTTTACGTAACTCCATGACCTGCTGCAGGCCAAACCCAAGCCCTAAGCAGTGCCAATGGTCTAATAAGAATGTCTCCAATGACAAATAAATGAAAACTGGTTTTGAAGATATTTCTGGAGGCACTAGAACTACCCCAGTGCATCTGGCATGTTGTTGTTCTTCCCTTAATCCCTTGCATCCCTGTAAGAACAAGTCTGGTATATGCCATGCTATGGGAAGGAGAGGCACAGGCTGTTCAAATGCTTCCCAGCCATAAATCACACTTGGTATACAAAAGCAGCTTTGCATACTTGTAAAAGAAAGCTGATCTTATCTGGGTTATCCTCACAAAACCCTCCTGAGGCATGTGGACAAGCCTCATTCTTCTAGTTTTACAGAAAAGTAAGGTAAAATAAGGAAAAGTAAGGTCCATTAAGATGGAGAACTAATTTCTCTGCATTTTACAGTTTTCGGAAGACTGGTAGTGTTTGCTTGTAAAGCTCAACACACACTAGGTTTAACATTGCCAAGACTCAATAATATCACAAAAGTTATATCATATTAACAATATCAGGTGGTGCTACTGGGAAAACTAAAGCCAAAGGAACTACAATTCCCAGCCCCATATAAGCCTCCACCTGCCCATAGGTGGTTGCAACTCCCTTCCCATCTTCTCTATTGGTCTCCCACTTTTGTTTCAATCAATTGAAAAATCTCCAAAAGTGAGAACAAAAGATTCTTCAGGATCTCTAGGTGCATCTGTCATGAAACCATGGTGATCTATAAATTGCAGCATCATCATGGACACACTTCATAGCACAAGTTGAACATGTTCAAAGAATAAATATTTTGTCATCTTCCATGAACTCCTGTAAATAATCCTGAATTTTTACACCACTGTTACGAGATACCAGATAAATGCTGTCTTCTTCCTATTGGGATACAGAGTGGGATACAGCTCAGGTAACAAAGGAGTGAAAGAGCAGGAAAGAGATGGCAAAAAACTCCAGTAACACAATGTCATGATTGCAATTTTTTTGTGTGTGAATCACATACAAAAAATAACAGATGTTTATTATGAATGAGCATGTCTAAATCGTTTCTGATCTCTTAAATCTAGTAGTGTATTAACACATGATACAATCCTAAGCTTTTATCAGGTCATAATCTAAAAAAAAAGAATCAATAAGTATGAAACTACCTTAAAGATGATTTTCTGTGTATAATACCAGTGATATTTCTTTTTACTCATGTCAGAAACAGCATCATCAAGAGACTTCACAAGAAAACAGATGCCCTTGACTTTTTTGCATTGTGTTCATATTGCTAATTTTTAATTTGATAAATTGCAGACTAAACAAGTGTTTCCCAATAAGTCAACAAAAAGCCCAGGAGTGAGGGGAGTTCCCCCTGACTCCTCACGAACTGGAATTGTAAAAGAGCAAAAGAAGAGGGAAATCATGACTTAAGAGATGAAGATAGTGATCAGCCTAGTTCTGACTTTGCAAGCAGCCTGTGGGAGAGAAGAGACATATTCTGTCTGACATCGACTTCAGGCAGGATATAAATCAGTCATTGAGATATAAGATTGTTCCACAGGGGCACAAAGTTTCTGAATCTCATTTTGCCATACTTCCATATGCCTGACATCATGCAATTAAGTAAAATGGAATAGAAAGGAAATCATGAAGACTGAAGATTCTTACTGACCATGAGGGATTCTCAGCAATATAGTGCACTTAGAAATAGAGGCTGTGGCACTCAATGAGAAGGAAAAGTGCAAACATGCATTTAATTGTTGTCACCTACTCTGAAGCAAATACCCTGTAGACCACTTGCTTTAGCACATCTCACAAGGGTTTAAGAGAACAGGTATTTAGGGCCCAATGAACCCTTCACTATGGCTGAGTGAGGCAGCAAAAGTTGTACAACAGTTTTGAGGAACAGGGAAGAGAAATTGATGAGTTTTAAAGTGCAGTTTCCCTGCTCCTCACACACTCTGTGATACTGAGGGCAAGATGTGCAAGGGAAGGATCATTTAATTCAGCTTTCACCATTCCAATAATCCTCTTACTGATCTTTGTGGAATTAAGAAGAGATCTGAGAACAGCACATATTCTGCAGATTTCAATATAATGCCCTCATTAACACAGAGCAGAGAGAAAAAAAAAAAAAAAGGAGTGGCAAGAATCAGAGGATCATAGAACTGTTTGGTAGGGTTGGTAGGGACCTAGAGTTCACCTTGTTCCAACCCCCTGCCACAGGCCAGGACACCTTCCATGAGTCCAAGTCGCTCAAGCCCCTGTCCAAGCTGGCCCTGAACCCCTCCAGGGATGAATCAAACAGATTTCTTGGGTTAGGTGGGAGCTGCCATTCCATGCTGCTGTTGGAATGTTGCTGTTTTTGCCACTCTGCCCCAGCCTAGCTGTGTCAAACCCTGGGACAGACTAGAAGGCCAGAACATCCCAATGACTGCTGAAAACTTTGTTCCTTGCTGATTACCTCCTACAGAAGTCCAGTGGGTAGAAAAGCTTGGGCACTGGAACAAACTGATTATAGTGATCCAGAGATTCCCAGGCTCTGAGAATTCCCCTTGCATGAAGGGAAATCATGAGGAAAGTGGAGCAGTGTGGATGAAACAGAAGCAGAGGTGCAGGAATGCTCTGCTGCCAACCCCACGACTGCTGGCAGCAAGGCAACACCAGCTACAGAATGAACAGAGAATGTTACATTGCCCTCATTTTATACTTATTTAACATAAGGAAGCAGGACTATTACAAAGTTCACGAGGAAAGCCCCTGTCTGGGTGTATGAATGAGGGATGCATCAGGAGAAGCCAGTGGAGGCATACAGAAGCCAAGTCTGGTACTGGTTTGATACTAGGGATATTTAACAAATGACATGTCCTAGGAATGGTCATGCTCTTGAATACAAATACCTTATGAAGTAATTTAGAATGTAGTCAGTCAAAATACAGACAGAATTCCTGCTATAAACAAAGTATCTGAAGTTCTTGGCAAGTAGGCAGACTATAATATCAAAACAGAAGCTCCAAAAATTCTCCAGGGAAGCAGTGATTAGAAGATACTGACCAACAAGTGACACCTTTGCTACTATTGACCCCAGGAGGTGATGGGGTAACTACAAAATGCCTGGGACTTTGGAACAAGGTGGCTGTACCTAAACAGTTTTGTATGCAGGAAGCGTGGCTGTGTGGGATAGAAAACTGTCCCACCTAAAAAAAACAATTCCTTTTTCATCTGACTCCTCACACAGGAGGGAGAAGGCAAAGAAAAATGAGACTGCACCCTAACTGGGTGCCCTCAGTTAAGTAAATGTATTTTTGAAATCAGATTAGGCATATCGTTAAATTATACTTGGACAAGTTGCCAGTTTTTCTGTTCCAAAGGCCAACTCCAAGAACACTCACTAAAGGTATCTTTTCAATCAACACCCGGGTAAGTACTTGTGGCAGCAAGTTTTATCCATTCAGATTTATCAGTAATGAAAGGAAACCTGGCACAATTACCACTCCTTACGATTCTTGTCTGAGACAGTAAACATAATGGATGGATCTATGATGAATCCTTTAATCCTAAATGTCTGTGTCTCAAAACAAAACTATTTTCAAGCAACACCTATCCATTCTTACTGGAAAACAATATTCTTACTGGAAAACTTTCAGAAATGTTCACTTTCAGCAACTGAAAATAAAGGAAAACCTCATATTTTTCAATGAAGTGTTCTAAGAAAAACTTAGGAGAATTAATGATGAGTACACGCTTTTTGTTCCCATTCAATTTTTCCTCGAAGTTTCTTAGAATCAAACAAACCTGTCACATGGTTCTACAGCTGGCACTCCTCTGACTCCATTTTGAAATAAAGCTCAGTTATTGCTGTACTTTGGTTATACTCCACACTTTGGTCACTACAAATTTGCAGTCATCACTACCAAAATTCCTGATCAAGCCGGAAAACCAGTTATTATGGATTAATCCACAAGGATTAGATTAGCTAGAGCCCAGAACTCAAGAATATCACACACTATTTTCCAAGAAGGACCATCCAGGCTTGTAATTTGGCTGTATATATTACAAAAAGACACACCAGTAAAGGACATCTAAAACTATATCAAGACACAAACCAACTCCAGAATCAACAGCACACAAAAATATAGCAGTTAAAAGATACAGCCTTGAGAGGGTCCTTCTTCCCTTTCCTAGCAGTGTGTTTGTGCCCACATCCAGGTTGTGGTACCATACACGGAATCACAGAATCCCAGAATCACTGAGGTTAGAAAAGACTTCTGAAATCAGGTTAGAAAAGACCTCTGAAATCCCTGAGTCCAACCTGTGACTGAACATCACCATGTCACCAGAGCATGGCACTGAGTGCCATGTTCAGTCTTTCCTTTAACACCTTCAGGGATGGTGACTCCACTGCCTCCCTGGGCAGCCCATTCCAATGTTTAATCACACTTTCTGGGAAGAAATTCTTTCTAATGTCCAACCTAATCCTCCCCTGAAGCAACTTAAAACAATGTCCTCTCATCAGCTGGTTGCCTGCGAAAAGAGGCTGACCCCCACCTGGCTACACCCTCCTTTCAGCCTTTGTACAGAGTGATAAGGTCACCCCTGAGCCTCCTCCTCTCCAAGCTAAGTTCTAACAGCATGAGACATGTTCTTGGCTGTTACACCTGGCTTGAGGTCTAACCTTATTATTTGTAGTTTTCCTGGACTAATCCCAGTCTTTCAAGATTTTGAAAATTAGATTGTGCAAACTTTGTTATCCCACAAAGTCAAACTAACAGGATAATGATATGCAGGTGTGGTGCACTTAAATTAATAATTATACTGTTTAATAAATCAGATGTAGAGATTATAGATAATGATTAGTTATGCATCATCTTCTCTTAGAAGTTTCAGGACCAAGAGCTGTCTCATCTATCAAAACTGACAGATATCAACTGTGATTCATAGTTCAGTAAGCAAGTTCAGGTTAGGAAAGCTGACTTCTATCCTTCGTGGCTTTCATTGAATAAACAAGAATCAGTTTAACAGAATCAACTCTGGGTTTCTTGAATCCAAACATCTCCTCCTAGATCCCAAAATATGTAGCTGTTCTTCTAGGAATCACCCTTTGGTGCAGGATACCTCTTTTCTCAAAGGGCCCCAAATCCATTGCAACACATCAGTGCCGTGCAGCCCAACATCTCCTGCATCTGCAGCAGTGTCTCCAGCCACAGTGGGGTGTTCTCCACAAGGCTGTGGCTGCAGGCTAGCACTTGTACAAAAATAACACTCAAAGGGAGCTAAGGAACTCACGCTGTCAGGGGACAAAACGGAAAATGTGCAAAAAGGACACGATGCACCTGGAAGACAAACCAAGCAGGACTGAGTGCTGCAAGTGTCACCTGGTGATGTACCCCTGCTCAAGTGGGGCTGCAGCACTTCACTGCCGTGCAATAAGCCAAAGGGCTTCTACAATTTGACAGCAATGCTTAACAAATATGTGTGAGGGACCAGACACAGCCCAGGGGCGAGACAAGGTAGTCCATGTTCACAGAGGAAGCTGACTCCTGTTCCTAGGAAACCAACCACCCTGAGCATCTACAACTCAAATATCAGCAAACCCAGATCGTCAACTGCAAGCTGGGCATGGGCTGTCTTCTCCAGGAGCTGGAAGAAACAGCAGCAAGGTTCAAAGTTCCCATACTGTGCTCAGTTTATTAGGGAGATTTAACATGTGCTTTTTTTTGAGGAACCTGCAAATGCAATAGCAGGATTACTGGGCAATTGCTTGATTGGGAACATCAGTGTAGGAAGGTGTGGACACCAAGTTCTGAGGACATTAGTTATCAGGTTAGAAAGCTCTGGATTTATAACTTTGTTTATTTTAGAAATATGAACCTTGGGCAGACTGGATAACAATCCATGATGTTGCCACTGGCATCTAGCAGAAATTGTAAATTAATCAGTATTTCTTCTCCTTTTGCAAATGCATTTAACTATCAAATTATATTCATGTACATTAAATACCATAAATTCTGGAACAGATTCCAAGTACTGTCAAGTTTTGGCTAGCAAATGAGACTCTGAGGAGGTGAAGAGCAGATAGTTCAAATAAAGGGCTGCTCAAACGTTTTGGTGAGAATAATCCCTGTTGGTCAGGCTCTGATTGAGGGAGCATGTTCTGCTCCATCCTGATACCATTAGCACTGGTTTTGAGATTTACAGAACAGCAGAGTGGGAAGAGAGACAAGCCACAACCCTTGAGCATATATCTATGAGTGTAAATATATACCCATGAGCATAAAAAAGCTATTTGTGGGCCATTTTAAGGTTCTTTTCCTCTGCCATGCCTGCCAGGGTTATTGTTCCTTATTTCTAGGAGTGGTTTCCCTTCTTGGTAACTACAAGACATAAATATATAAATAAATATAGATGTATTTACACCCTTGGCACACATGCATATCCTAGTATCTCTTTATTAGTCTGCAAAGTCGTCCAAGTTCTAATATAAAAATAAATCCCAGAGACTGATATGCGAGTTCCCTCTTGTGACCAACTGGTGTTACAGCAATACCTGAAAGTACACACAAAATATGTGTTTAACAAAACAGACATTTAGAGAGAAACAAAGCAATGCAAACAGCAGAGAATGTCAGTTTTGCATTTTCTTGTTCACCAGCCATTGGTCTAACATTAAAAAGAAATTTAAAAACCCATCATCCGTGCACAGTACACAAAAGAATGAACAGGAATATCTCTGTGAAGAAGACTGTCAGAAAAATGAATTAAAAATCAAGATGAGGTTGCTAGAGCTAAAATATTATTTTATCTATGCATGAATCCTAGGCCTCACAGATAAAATCCAAATAAGGTGGAGAAAAGTGGTTGATACCCCTTCTATAAGCCTTATTGTTGTTAGAGCTTCCCTTCCTGGCAGAGGAAATGCAACAAACCCACTTCCTCCTCCTGCCAACTGGGTGAACAGATTTTCTCAAATCTCTGAAAAAAACCCAGCACTTGGCAATGGCAGCAAAAGAAGATAAGGACATAAAGAGAGCATTATTGATCACAATATAGGATTGAAGGGTAACTTGCACAGTTGTTGAATCCCTTCCTCTGATCTGAAGCATAGTCTTGTATGTCTACACCATCCTTACCCAAAATTTTCTTACCTGCTCTGAGATCTTCCAAAGAGGGTTCTGGACACTTCACAAGCAGCTATAACTTAGCTATAAAACCGCAAAGCTTTTTCTGGTATTAAAGCTCAAAATGTTTGCCACTACCTCAGGTGCTGACTTATCAGGTATTTCTTCTATCAGCTATTTTTCTGCTCAAACCAAATCTTCAGCTGCCTGCTATGGACAGCTATAGTTCTCTATGGCTTGTGTTTTCTCAATGTGAAGGGCATCTATTTGTTAAAGAGGGTAATCAGAACCAAAAGTATTAAAGATGGCATCTTAAAGACAATTTGTCGTGTGCTCATCTCAAACACATTTATCAGAACCTCAGTGGATATGGCCATTTCAGAGGATTTCATTACTCCGGTCAAACACACTGTGACCTCTATCCCAACACCCAACTCTATCCCAATAAACAGAAGCTGAATTAGGTGGCAGGTTATTTTTAACTCTGCTTAGGTAATATTGAGTCAGAGGATCAAATAACCTGTGCTTTACAGATTAGTGGTCAGTTACCCATCGAAAGTGTCACAGCACTAATACATTAATAACCTAATAGGCACTAACAGCCCTGAGCAGCCCAAGCCTCACCCCCAGCCCTGCCCCAGGGCCCCAGGTGCCCATTTAAGCTCAGCCCCAGCCTGTCAATCCCTCCCTGAGCAAAGCAGGAGCTTGTGCTGGAGCCACTGCCACCCCTGAGCCTGGCCAGGAGTCCTGACCTGACTTGACCGTGGGGCTGCCTCACCCCCAGGGCTCTGATCCACGATGTGCCTGAACATGGCTGGCACCTATGGACCTGCCTTGCTGAGCTGGGTGGTGACCCCTGCCCAGCTGCCTACCAGACCCCTGGCTCCCAGCCAGCCCTTGCCAGACTGGAATCTTCCTCAAAAAATTAATGATTGAAAAACTGGGGTTTTTGCTAGATAGAGATTTTATATATATATATATTAATATGTATATTATATATATTAAATTAGAGAATAAAATACACTGGCCCAATGGGGTTTGAACACCATGCTTACAGTACCCCACAGGAATACAGCAGTTTCTGCACGCAGTTTATTTTTGGACAAATTATAAACTATTAATACACCTTCTTGGTGGCTCTTTCCACAGAAAGGGCAAACAGCACCTCTATCAATAATTTTCTTATCTTGTTTTGCAGTTTGATGGGCACTGTTAACTGTACCTAATAACAATTTTGTATAATACATATATCTAGCGCATATATATATGTAGCAACTGTAATATAACATCTTATAGAATCACAGAATTCAACAATGGGATTGGATTGCAACACACTTAGAGTCACTCCCTTCAGTGATTCATGCTTATTTCTGGAGAGACAATATTAAACCACTATTGCATTTCTAAAAGCACATCTCATAAAGATTTGTTCATATAAACCCACGTTTTACCTCATATTATAAAGGAAGGCTTTTGCAAAGAGGAATACAGATAAGCCATTGTTTTCCTAATTGTATTTCAGGTTCAGTGTGTACACTAGAAACTTTTACAAAACAACTTGGGTGATTTCTATTCCCAAGACAGGCTGGTTCTTGCTGCCTGTGTGTGCAGCAGCTGGTGTCTAGCAGAGCAGCTCATGCGCCTCCAGCAAACACGACATACTAACCCACTTTCTGGGCATGAGTCTCATTCACTGCTCCAGTCTGCAGTGTTAGGTTTAAATTGTTAAAGCTGCAGAGTTTGATCACAAAGTTTAAGTGTTTGGGTTTTAAATTAAGAATTATAATTAAACTTTTAAAAGGAATGGCTACAATACAGGCCTTATTTGGCTTAGCACCTTGGTACAAATGCAACTGCTTTCAGAGAGAAGCTAAGACTGACTCCAAATACCCTTCAGCATGGAAATGATGGGGTCTGTGTGAGATTCCAGCCAAAGCCCAGCACCATGGCCTCCTCTGTGGCCTTCCAAGAGTTGAAGACAGCACTCAACCAAGAGCTGTGTCCTTTGGTTATGTGGATTTGTAATAATCATGATCAAAATGAAACAGAGCTTGCATTAAAATGTGTAAGTCCTGTGATGAAGTTCAGCTATGCCAAAGTAAGGGTGTCAAAAAAACTGGTGATGAATTCTTTTTGAGAACTCTCTGTATGGACTGGCTTTGTATAGCATAATGTACTATATGGCTTCCTACCTGGTATTACAACAAACACCCTTATTTCCTTTTTTTTTCCTGTACTTTCTCCTCTCACTTTTACAATCTGTCTGTTAAAAACTAGTTAAGAAATGGTGAGTAATTTCTACACTTTTCATACAGTCCTTGTAAAGCTTTCAAGTTCATGGCATACTGATTCTGATTTGACACGTTCACTCTCTGGGCTCAGGGAAATATTGATTTCCTGAATGCTTTCTTATACTAATTAACTCATGGCTTAATTCAAGCTGTTTTTCTTGATTACTACTTCAAAGCCCAGTGATAAAAAATTTGAATATCATTCTTGATCAAAGTACGGAAAGAATATGTATTATGAAACCTGTGTGAATTACTATGCAAAACATTCCTGTAATCACCATAAACATGAGAAGTGAATAGACTGTACCCTTCCGTAAGTCTGGTTTGAGGAGAGACAACCACAGGAGGAAGGCTAAGCTCGGCTGGATGATGTGGGCAGTAATGGCTTAGATAAGCAGAGCCTGTGTCCAGTACACCTGCCTGTATCAGGGCCAGGCTGCATGGGGCTCTGAGCAACCTGGTCTAGGGAAAGGTGTCCCTGCCCATGGCAAGGGGTTGGAGCAACCTGACCTTTAAGGTCCTTTCCAACCCAACCCATTCTGTGATTCTGTGATCCAGTTTCCCTTCATCTTTGCATCTTGTGTATGAGATGAAGGATTTGGAGTCACCAGCAGATGCTCTGTGCCAGGTCCCTGCGGTATGAGTAGAAGACAGAATCTCCTGGGTGGGCCCATGTTTGTGCTTATTTCCTTCCAGTACTGTCAAGTCCATAGCTGTTGTTTTTTTGGTTTTTTTTTTAATTCATATATACCTCTGTAAGCATTTGAGCAATAATGACTACAGCTATAAAATGCATAGAATTCTTCTATACTATTTTATACTTGTCCATTTTAAGTTAGGTATAAAATGTGTTTCTGCTAGACCAGATCAAAACAGGAAGCTCTTCTATACAGAAAGCCTCAGAGATTAGCCTACATGAATTATTCTAACGTACATTTGAACCTTTTCCTGCACAGCAGCCCAAAGGTTATTGGCAATGTACCAGAGAAACCCATGACTGGTGGATTTAGATACTAGCTGCAAATCTGCACTAATCTCTGTTTACAATCTATCCTCTACTACTGTCTACAGAGAGTAACTACTATGGTGAAGATGGTTTTCATAGCAGTATTTACTGAAAAAATCAGTTTTAAATCATCTACTAGGGACAAAATACTTGCAAATTTTACCTGTAACCTAATCTCCTACTTCCTGTAAACAGAATAAAACAGTCAAGAACTATATAAATAAGAGTAATTTTGGTAGATTTTCTAAACTATATTAACAGTGCGGTGCATTTTGTCTCTCTTTGAGGAAATTGAAGATGACTTAAAGAATTCAGGAATTTGAAGATGTCACAGCCAGTGTATGGCAAATATTCCTTTCAGTTTGTTTCACTAGCCTTTCAACATGCTAATTTTCTGGGCTTTTAGATGTGTGGGAATAAACTGTATTTTGATGTCACATAAATAGTCAGTTAACTTTTGCCAGCTTTGGTTTTATGTAGGGCAGATATAATCTACCATGGAAATGCTGCACATGTTTAGCATTACCTCTTCATAAGAAATGACATAAAGGCTTATTATTGGTAAATAATTGCTATATGCAAGAGCCAGGAAATCTGTGGCTGCAAGTGTTTTGCAGTTGGTAATAAAAGCTCCATTGTTCAGATACAGCTAGATATAACTACAATAATAAAGCAGCACTGATTAGTGATGAACTGTTATGCACTGTCTGCATAGATTAAATCTGCAAGGTTTTTAAAAATCATGCTTTAGATAACAAATTAAAAGGCATACTTTGGGCATCTGCAGTCTGGATATGATGCAGTGCTCAGCCCTCTTTCAGTGGAGTGCTTTGGAGAGGCCCCAGGGAGGATACACACAGCAAGCAGGGAAAGCCCTGCTGCTCAAAATGGGGCCCTTTTTGGCCAAAAGATTGCTGGAAATCAGTAAGAGCTGCTTGTACCCCATCCTTCTTTGAGTCTATTGATCCCATGGGAGGGGCAGGGGATTGTTCTGCCTGGAGGGAACAGCCTCTGGAAGAGGCTTGTGGGGCAGTTTCCAAGGCCAGGACTGCCCCAGCTCAAGGATGATGAGGACTTAAAGGCACTTCATGTCAGGAAATGATGGAAAATACATGTGGCAGGAAATGAGTGTGAGCCAGTGTGTGCCCAGGTGGCCAAGGACAACGGGACCTGGCCTGTATCAGCAACAGTGTGGCCATTGGGACCAGAGAAGGGATTGTCAGCTGTACTTGGCACTGGTGAGGCCACACCTGCAGTGCTATGTCCAGTTCTGATGCCCTCACTGGAGGACTGGAGCATGTCTAGAAAATGGCAGTGGAGCTGAAGCAGGGTTTGAAGCACAAGTCTGGTGAGGAACAGCTGAGGGAGCTGGGGGGGCTCAGCTTGGGAATAAGGGGACTTAAGAGGGTCCCTCTTGCTCTCTACAAGTCCCTGACAGGAGAGTGCAGCCAGGTGGGAGTCGGGGACCAGGCAATAGGATAAGAGGACATGGTCTGAAGCTGGACCAGGGGAGATTTAGGTTGAAGAATTTCTTACCAGAAAATGTCATCAGACATTGGAATAGGCTGCCCAGGGAGGCAGTGGAGACACTATATCTGAAGGTGTTAAAGGAAAAGCTGGTGTGACACTCAGAAACAGAAAATCACACCAGAAAAAGCCAGGGTCCATAAAGGAGACAGAAGAGCCCTGCAACTTTACCCCAGTAAAGGGGGAGAGTCCACTGGGTCTTTCCTTTCCTCAGGGTTTCAGAGGGCACAGCCTCCTTTTAATCTCCCAGCCGCATGTTGCCCTCTTCCTTTCCCCATCAGCTGAGGCCCTAGGAAGGCACAACCGTCCTGAACTGCCTACCACATATCCCCCCCTTGAACCGGTCATTTACAGCAAAATTCAGAAACGTAGGCTTGTGCGGACCCACTGTCTGTTTCAGGAGTCAAACTGTCTGGGTTCTGGAACAAACATGCAGCTTGAAGTGGGTAGAAACATGAAGACCTATTTCGAAGACGTGAACACCCATACCCTCACCCACGGAATTGCTTGGAAAGACGTGAGCACACATCGCTCCTATCAGAACCACTATCTGTTTGACAAGTTGGTGCTCGGTCACAGGTTAGACTCGAGGATCGCAGAGGTCTTTTCCAACCTAAGTGATCGTGTGATTCTGAGACGGAGGGCCAGTGAGGGGGGAGCAGCCGCCTCCTGCTCTGTGGGGGCCAGAACCCGGCCCTGCGCACCCCGGCCCCCCCATTTTACCCGCGGGCCGAGGGCGGCCGGCGCGAAATGGCGCCGCCGTCACGTGCCCGCCGCCCGCGGCCTCGCCCGGCGCCTGCGCTGGGGCGGCGGGGCCGCGGCTCCGCCCTCGGCGTGTCCCGGGCGCTGCGGGCTGAGCGCGGTGCTGGCCCTGCTCTGCCCCTGCTCGCTGCCTCGGCCCGGCCTCACGCTGCGAGGGAGCCGCGCACCGGCGGCGGTGAGCGGCGGGGCGGCCGCGGGAACCGGGCCTTGCGCGGCGGCCGGCGAGGGGGGGGACAGGCCGCGGGGACGGCCCGGGCTGCGCAGACAGACGGGCAGGCAGACGGACGGACAGACAGGCAGTCAGGCAGACGCGCTCCGCGCCTGGAGACTTCGATCTCCCTGAGCGCCAGACCTCGTGAGGGGCTCCGTGTGCCGTTCCCTGGGTTTGTGCCGTTCCCTGGGTTTGTGCCGTACCCTGGGTTCGTGCCGTACCCTGGGTTTGTGCCGTACCCTGGGTTTGTGCCATCCCGGGAGCTCTCGCCGAGCTGCGGGAGCGCGGTCGGTGCCTGCGAGCTGATTTTCCCGTGTAAGGAGCCTAAATGGCCTGTTAAAAGTCGGGTAGGAAGGTTTCAAGAAAACCTGTGGAAGTGACAATTGTTTTTCATTCCTGTAGGCGTGTAGGTGAACCCCTCAGAGAGCTTTTCTAAAGAGCTGTGCAGCTTTAGATGTGTCATTGAGTAAAACAAGGGGTCTTTGGGCGTTGGGCACAGGGGGGTGGCTTCCTTCTAAAAATAATGCATCAGTAGAAGTCCGGTATCTAAATTTCACCACCAAAAAGTGGCAATGCATTTGTGTTTCTTCAGTTAAAATTAATGCAAACATTAAGATGTTCAGCTGAGTGTGGTTATTTTTAGAACTCTGAGGGTTTGTCATAAACATACTAAAAATGTGATAAATCCCTTGAGTCAGAGGCTCAGTTTTGAGAAAAATGAGGACTGATTAAAAAACCAATCCTCTTTAGAAGTAAAAATGCCACGCGTTAATAGTCTAAAATGCCCTAGATGAAGAAAAATCTTAATCTCTGTGCTCATCATCCTGAAGGGCTAGATCTTCTGAGACTTAGGCTTAAAATGTGTGTTTTGCTTATGTTTTGCACCATACTCAGTGGTTGAATTTGTGGGGGCAGCAGTTTTCCAGGGCTGCCTGTTTTGTGCTGCTCTTGCTCCCCAGACAGGCTGTGAGTTCGAGTTTCCCTAACGTGGTAAGGGGCTGGCCTCGGGTGCTGTCGCTGAACTGCGATTTCTTTAAAGACTCTGTGATTTAATGGGACCGGTATTTCAGCCTTGTAGGGCAGATCTGTAGGCATTAATTTCCAGGTGTTAGAAAGTTAAAGCTTAATTATCAAGGTGCCTACTTTATCCCAGAATATTTCCAAGGTTGATTATTTGGAAGGGTTTTTATTTCTCAGGAACTCAATTTTTTGCTGCATTTATGTTTGGTTGCTACTGTTTCTACTAGAAATCTGATATTGTGGTGTTCTATTAATTCCTGTTGAGTCTCAGTGTTGAGAACTGGAAGGGAAATCTAGAAATCAGAGGAAGCAGATACTTCTTTGTGGCTTGAATCTGTGATATGTTTGGTTACAGTAATAAAACCTTTTTTTGAACTAACCTTGTAGCCTGAGAAATAGTGAACAGCTACTGAAGGTTTGTTTAACAGAGCCACTGCTGACCACTTTTCAAATCCCCCACCAAGCCCCCATGCCACGGTAGAGGTTTTAACATCTTAATTTTAGCAGAAATTTACAGCTCTCTTGGCAGGATAAGTTGCAGAAACAGTTAATTAACTTGATGTTTTCTGAATCTTGTTGACTTTAGTGGATTTCAGATAGTTTGAGTAAGATAATGTGCAGCTGTCAAAATACTCGATCACAGTTAGAGCTGTATAGGGGCATGCGCCAGTTTTGGATACTTTGCTTTCTACAAATGAGGATATGAATAGATTTTATGAACCCCAGCAGTTATCAGAGTTATCAAATGACTGTGTTGCTGTGGTTTATCTTTGATAATCATTTGGATAACTACATTAGATAACAATTTACTGTTGTTTGCATAACAAGTTTGTATTTGATTGCATCTCTGATAACTGATATTTTATATATACATTTCTTACGTAAGCTAACATGATTTACATTGATTTGGATGGTTCTTGTGGCCTTAGACACTCAGATGTACTATTAGATGTACACCTGATTATATTTTTATTGCTAACAGTCACTTCCAGTAACTTTTTTTTTTTAATGTATTATCTAAAATTTTGCTAGTTCTTATATGCAGTGTAAAAGTATGAACTTCCTTCTCTCCTGAGGGGTCTTGGGACAGGTTTGCCCAAGAGAAGCTCTCTTCCTCGGGGGTACTCTTGGTTACTTGGCTGTTACAGATAACCAGCCCCATCTCTGTGAAATTCAGAAGCCTGCTGAGCATTATAGGTAGTCTTTATTGACTACTTACTTTATTGAACTGTATTTGATACAGTTATTACTATAAAAGGATATTACTGTCCTTCCCTTAATTTTTGGATGTCAGTTTACTGTTGCTAGTTACTTTTGCCTGTGGCCACATGAGGAGTGTTAGGATGAATACTGAAATCCTGAGTTCAGAACAGGTGGAAGGGTATTCACCTCCCACCCCCATGATGGACTATGAAAAAGTAATGTAGAGTTTATCACAACAAAGATTTCAGTTATTTATTGTGTTTTTATAAAATAAATTTTTTTGTGATAGTCCTGGGGTTAAAGCTTTGAATGATTATGTGTGATGGAAGACTCTGAAACACAAACTTACCTATAATGTCATATTGAAGGAAAATAGTGTGGAGGGAGGCAAGGGACTTTTACTCTGAACCCCTTGATGTGGTGCCTTGTGATTCCCCTCCCAGGTGGCCCGGGCTGTCACCTGGATTCTGGGAGCTCGTAAACAGGGAGGTGGCTGCGGGCTGGGTGCTTTGTTGTTGTCAGGGAGCAGCTCCTGCCCTGTGACTGCAGCCAGGCCTGGGCAGGTGCTGGCGAGGGCTGTGCACATTGGTAGTAGGAAGCTGAGCTGTGTGGCCTATGTCTTCATCACACTTTCCCCAGGCCCTTAGAGAGCCTTGCCACAGAAGGGAAGAAGGCAGGAGAAAACATTTGGGTGTGTTTTTGTTCTCTGTTTTTCATGACTCTTAGATTATTTTAGTAGCTAGAGTGTTGTTTATCAAGATTTGCTAGTAGTGGTAAGGAAAATGCAAATACTGAATAACTTGTTGTTTACATTGTACTGTTGACCAATAAATGTAAATGCAGTTGCAACATTTGTTTCCTATCACTTTTTTACTTAATCTGGCCTCACGTTTCTCTCAGTGACAATATTTGCATTGTAGGGTACGCTGCCTTGTGTTAAGATGATCCCCTCAAGCTCCTTTACAAAAGCAAAAAAATTTAAAAATTGATGTCAACGTATTTCCCCATCATTTTTGCATTGAATGTAATATGAAGATTTGTTTTTTTCAAAACTAACACAGGATTTTGTTGCATTTTATCTGGACAGGAGGGGAAAGCAGACAGATGCATGTGAGTGCCCCATGGCTGCAGCTGCCTCAGTTCATTCATTTATTGCCTGTTGTAACTTGGAAGCATTCTGTAGGTAAGAAAGTTGCTTTAAAATATGTGGTTTATAAACTTAATACACTTCTCTGTTGAATCTTTAAATTGCATCTCAGTGTTTTGTGCTCTCAGTTATAATGTTATTTAAGCATGCTGTTTATATGTGGCATTATAAATCTTTTATTTATTGGACACTGACAGTACTTATGAAAATGAACTCCATGTGCTGTACACTCTGCTCACTTCACAGGAGAGAGACATGTGATACTTGCAGACTGTGCAATACAGGGCCACCATAAATCACAGATTTCTTCAGGTGCCACCCACAAACAGAGTTACTAATGAATATCAGCTTTCTCTTTATAGCCAAGCGTGACTACTCAGCTCTAAATTTTCTGGTGTGTGAGCTGAGCAGCAGCATTACTTGCACAGATTGCAGTATTTGAGTTTGATTTTATGTGGAAGATGGGGGCTACTTCTCATGTGTTCATAAATAATGTATACTACACCTTTGTTAAGCTTGGCATCTATAAAGCTGATATTAACTGGGTAGTTTTTCAAAAGTTGATCATACGACCTGGAGAATCTAAAGTCTTGTCCCATTTTTAAAGATAAATAGAGAAGTTCAGCATTGGAGGGTTTCTAAAGATGTTATTACTGGTTGAACACAATACCTGGTAAACATCTGTTTCTAAAATCTGTCATAATTTAGTGAGGTGGGTGTTGCTGTTCTTGTAGCTTTCCATTAAAGCATCTTCAGATAATGTAAAATTGGCAACTGGATATGGGGCAGTTTGGTCTATTTTCTTGTAGTGCACCAAGATACTCTGTCATACTAAGACACAGGATAGTTGTTCCATTAGTATGTGGGAGGATATTTGTACATTATTGATATCTTTCTTCCAGATACAGTTTAATTAGCCAAAATTGTTTACTGTCAAGATTATCATGGTGCAGTAAGCATACTTTTGGAGTAAAAGTGATTGAAGTTTAAAGCCAAGAGTCTTTAAGTGGCAAAGTATTAGAGGTCATGTCTTTAAGTATAGCTTTTGATTCACGTGGTTTTGGTATAGAGTAGCCTGAAAAAAATGAAACATTTGTTATCAAAGTTTATAGTTTTCTTGGGTAATACTCAAGAATTCAGAGGTGTAGCTGTGTTGCAAAAGAGTGCTCATGTAGATAATGCATAAGCATTAACTGTGGATAATGCAAAAGCTGTTTTTTTGTCAGCAGTTACACATTCCCCTTAGTTAAATGATATTTTTCAGATAATGTTTGGTAAAATGAATTTGCTTGTTACATTCTGTTGCTCTGCTTCCACATCTGCCCTGCAGAGCAGTGGGTATTATTCATCTCAGTCTTTGTTCCAGGATTGATTTTAGTCCTTTCTATGGGATTCCCAGACACTGCAGAACAGTTTTTCTTTGGTTGGTGGCTTCACAGGTCGGTTCATCTTCTGGGACCCATCCCTGCCTTCTGGTTAAGGAATCCATGCACACATACAGGATGACTCAACAGTGGGATGGATGTTCAGATACCAGAAAGGTGCTGGTAACTTGACAGGAACCTCCACATTCTCTGGAGGTAGGGTTGTGTGTGTGTGTAAACCTCTCATTTAAATGTACCTGGATTATATCACATGGGACTGTAATTTAGCCAACTTCAGTTGTGCTTTAAAATATATACTGTTCATAAAGTATTTAGAATGAAATAAGGATTCTTACTTTTGCAGGAAACATTTGGGCTTCATGTTTGTTAAAAATGTTCCAATGCATAACCAATGGAACATTTTTCTGGCTTTGCATCCCACACTGAATAATAGGAATTCATTTTGCTAGATATGAAGGAGCTGTAATTTTGAATACTAAATGTAGAAATTTTGGAGACAGCAGTCTCTAAAGTCTGTAGCAACAAGAGCAAGTTCTGGCCAAATTCCAGCAGGCAGAGCATAGCTGCTGTGTGCACCAGCAATACCTTGCTGCATCTCTTCCTACATCTGGAGTGCTGGTTCTGGTCTGTAGCTTGACCTGGTTTAGGGAAATGCCTTTTCTGGTTGTTCTCAGATGTCAGAACTTCTTTGTGGGAGCCAGATCAGCACCCATGAAGTTCAAGTGAGTTTCAAATAAGATATGAGAAATTTCTGTTTTTATCAGAAACGTATTTATAACCAAGATGTTGCAGATCTGCATGAGAATAGCAGTAACAAGGAGAAGCTTCTCAAACAAGAGCATTTGTTCAATTTCATTTTAATGTTCTGGACTTCTGTTTTAGGAAACAGCCAAGTCTGTAATTTCTCTCAAGTAGGGAGGAGGAAAAACAAGCAACAGGTATATTTGACTCAAAAGGTATTTAGCCTTTGCTAAATTTAGCAAGGCTATGAGCAGCTGTAAAAGAGAGTTTTGTAATGGTTAATTACTACATCCATACTTAATGGTTTGGAATGCCTATTTGTTGTGTGACTTAAAGTAGTCTAGAGTCATAAAACATGGTTGTGTGGATGATAACTTGATGGTCTAATAGCAAAATGTTTATTCATGTTGAGCCTGCATCTTCATTACATTAGTAACACTGTTAGTGTAAGCCATGTGTCTACTCAGGGAAGAAAAACTCCTATTTAATATCATTTTTAAGGAGTGTTGCTGGCTTATCCTTCTGAATATATTGCTGATTCCAATCACTAATGGAAATTTAAATAGACTGGGTGAATATGTATAACAAATGCTAAAATAAATTCTTTGGTGATTGAGATAATTTGTCAGGAAGCAGTAGTGAAGCTGGTCATATGAACAGCCATTAATAAATTGGCTACATTGCTTTTTCCAGCTTCTCAAAGAATGCACATGCTTTCTTTTCATAAAAATTG
Organism: Acrocephalus scirpaceus scirpaceus; assembly: GCA_910950805.1. Classification (NCBI taxonomy): domain Eukaryota; kingdom Metazoa; phylum Chordata; class Aves; order Passeriformes; family Sylviidae; genus Acrocephalus; species Acrocephalus scirpaceus. The sequence continues at coordinate 9,514,689 of OU383785.1, forward strand.
AGTTTGTAAGACACTCATGAGCCAAACAGGTCAGGATTTATAGGTTGGGGAAAATGCCAGGTAAATTTTTGATAGAATAGTGTGTATTTTGGCACCTGTTTTTGCAATACAGGGATTTGTGAGTTTTTTTCCTTCCCTTCCCCCCATAATGAAGATAGTATGGAAAATTTTCAGTCCAGAAGAAGCAAGCTATGGGGGTTGCCATGGAAGTTTGTTCAGTAAAAATAGATAATTTGCTCTGTTCTTTCTTGAAAAATGCATGGTTGCTTTAAAAATACTTCACACAGGTTAGGAAGAGAGAAGGTCTGGATGAACATCTGGTTAGTGGGACATTTGAGAAGGGGCCTTAACCTGTACTAAAATGAAGTGGCAAAGACAGTTGTTGAAAATTGACTTGAATTGTTGAACACAATTCAGTCTAGAATGGATTTGGTTAGATTACACTGCCTCAGCCAGTAAAAGCAGAGCTTTTTTCTTATGTTGCTCTTCTGAGCTCTGGCTCATGAGGCAAACATCCCTTGCTGAAGTAGATCCATGCAGTTTGCTGATTTCCAAGGTCACTGTCCTTTTCCTGCTGAAAAACATCATGTGAACCTCACTTACTTTGCCCTGCTTTGATAAGTGGCCTCTGAAGTTTTTTGTTGTTAGTTGTACAAACACTTTTCTCTGCTTGGATTATTTGGTAAAAAAAAAAAACTTGGGGAAGGTGGGCAAAACTTTTCAGTCTGACTCTTCTGAACATGTCTTTTGCAGGTTTATCTGTTTAAAAATGAGTTTATGAATTAAGTTTTTTATTTGATAAACCTTTTTGAGAGATCATGAGTAGATTCCATAGTTTGTCAACTGAGTTTAAATTTAAACAATTAGTTTTCTACTTCTGAATTAAATTGCTGTTAAATACTTCTTGTTCCCTACAAAATGCTGTACCATGAAATACTACTACATGAAATTACACTTGGTAAATTAACAAGTCCAAGTCCTCCAGATTCAATCCAAGTTGTACAAAACAAAAGGTACTGAGAGAGAAAGTCCTTGCCAACATCTATGCACTGGATATTGACACATGGATATGCTTCTTTTCAAAATAATTTGCTGTGTTTAAATTTTATTAACTTGTTACTTCTTATTGTGTTTCCACTGCCCTTTCTCCCTTCCTCTCCTAATCTTCTGTGTTTTTCTAGAGACCTATTGCACGTGAGACGTTTCAGGAGCCTGTGCAGTTTGAACACGTTGGATTGTTACATTCTGAAACTTTCACAATGAAGAGAGCTGGGCAGAAGGTGCTGGCTGGAACTGAAGCTTCTGGAACATCACAGACAAGCAAAAAACAGAAAACTAGTTTATATGGCTCAGAGTTTGGGGAATCTGACTCGTGCACCTCCATGGACTGGGGCAGCCTTCCACACCACGTAATTCTGCGTGTTTTTCAGTTCCTGACTTTAGTGGATCGAGCCAGGGCATCTTCTGTTTGTCGAAGGTGGAATGAAGTTTTTCACATCCCAGATCTCTGGAGGAGATTTGAATTTGAACTTAGCCAGCCAGCCACTTCTTATTTAAAGTCTACACATCCGGATCTCATTCAGCAGATTATCAAGAGGCACGCAGACCATCTGCAGTACGTCAGCTTCAAGGTAAGCTGTGGATGAGCGGTGGGTCAGTGTCACGTCACTGAGCACGAGGGATGCAGCTGCTCTGCGTCAGTTGCCTTAAGGGTTGGACCTGACAAGTCTTATGTTTAAAAATGCAACTACTGCAACATTTTATTTCTGCATGTGCAGACAGTTTCATTCAATTTCTGCACTCTAACCTCTGCAGAGTAAAAAAACAGTGATGTCTTGAAAAACAGAGGTGGAAGTTGAGGTGTAAAAAGAGATTTGTTCAAAATTACTCGTCAGGTGTGTGAATTTTGAATCAGTTCATTATTTAAGATGCAGAGGTGTTGTCCATGTAGATAAAATAAATTAGTTTTCTGGAGCAAAGACATTGTCAAGTCTTTTTTGGGCTCTAAAAATTGGCACTTTAAAAAAATGAATACATATCACTGTGTATCATAGCACCAGTATTGTTACAATATTGCAGTAACATGAGGTTATTTGAAGACAAGACTTAGATTCGAGGTATGTGTTCATACTAGAATTACCCAGCAGTCACACTCAGGAAAAATTTCTAATAGTAACTTCCCTGAGCTCCTTCTGGTCTTGAAATTTCCAATCAAATTGTACTTTGTTCCTGTGATGATTGCAGTCTGGAGTAGTACAGCTGAGTAGATGTGGAACCTGCAGTCTTGGGTATCCATGGTGCTGTTTTCTAAATAATACTGCAGAATGACTTCACTATAATAAAATTGCTTTTATAGGTTGATAGTAGTACTGAGTCAGCAGAAGCAGCCTGTGACATCCTTTCTCAGTTAGTGAACTGTTCCATCAAGACACTGGGTTTGATCTCTACAGCAAAACCAAGCTTCATGAATGTCTCTAAGGTAAGGTTCTACAAACTGTAACTAGCATATCTTGATTTACTCTTAAACCACTTTAGCTTTCTTAATGTTATGTTCTTCAGTAGATGGTAATTTTTATGAAACAGTCTCAAGTAACAGAAAAGTTACTTTCTGGAAAATAAAGGCCATTTTTTCTACAGAAAACTCCAGGTACTTCAGGCTCATCACTCTGTCCAGTTACCCCTGCAGTTACCAATGTATTACAGTGAAATGATAAATCAGAGTAGATAAATAATGAATGTAAGGTTAATTTTGTCACATGCAGCAGCATGTTTTTTAACAAAGATCCCCTCTGTTCGTGTCGAAATAATCCTTACAAAAAAGGGGAACCATAGGAAGTGTTTATTTTTGTACTTTCTGTACAAAAATAAAAAGGTTAAAGCACTGAAGTTTTGCACATCTTCTGATAAGATTTTTTTCTCTCTTTCAAATAGGCTCATTTTGCATCAGCACTGACAGTAGTTTTTGTGAACTCCAAGTCATTATCATCAATCAAGATAGATGACACACCCCTTGATGATCCTTCCTTGAAGGTTCTTGTTGCTAACAACAGTGATACTCTAAGACTGCTAAAAATGAGCAGCTGTCCTCATGTTTCACCTGCTGGTGAGTACTGAATGTATGTGAAAAATGGAGTTGTAAAGCATCATAATTCACTTAGTCTTGAGTTTGGATGGTTGGAAGGTGAAGAAGGTGGTTGTTAGTGAATGAGTTGAGTTGGTGAAAGTGGGAGTGCTACTCACTTGGCTGCATCTTCTGGAACCCTGGGGATTTTTTTTCAACCTCTCCAGCTGCTTTTCTTCCTCTGATGATAGGCCTTGAGGAGGAAAAGCCTCCAAAATAGTGTAAGCCTTTCACACATGCTCAAAGGATGTGGTGTTCATTGCTTTACTATGTGAAGGTAACTGAATGGGTGCTCCTTAATGTGTGCAGGTTTGTAAACTTAACTAACTGGTGTTCTGTGGGAACACCACAGAATCCCTGATTCATCAATCAGCTACTGCTTGGTAGAATAAAGGAGATTATAACAGTTGTCAGTAATTGTTTTGCAGGGTGCTGTGAGTGTGTACAAATTCCAAAAACCTGTGGTGTGAGACTGTGAGTGTTTCCAGAGTGCCCTCATGTGTCCAGATCTGGGACTGGTAACTTCCCCATTCATTGGTTGGTGAAGGACTCACTCCCTTCAAAATACAACCTTGCTGAAACTTCAGAGGGCTTCAGGGTCCCTTCTCACTTGCCTTTCTCCTGAAACCTTAGTGCTGGGGAAAGGGAGTCTGGGTCTGGTCTATCCTGTATTCTGGAGTCCACAGAAGGTGACACAATCCATGTACTTCATATTCCAGCAGTTACCACTATTTAGGTCTTAATTCATGGTAGGTTGCAGCTGTTAAACTAGATGGTGGTGATTTAAATAGTTTAGTTGAAAGTTGAAGGAATGAATATTAGGGAAGGGAATGGCAGCAACTTCAGCTGAATCTGACCTGATTTCAGTTGCTTCCGCAAAGTTGAGGAAATTCTGCATAGGGAGGGGCAAAGTGGAGAATATGCCAGACCCAAGATGAATGTGACTTGAGTCTTTTACTGTGAAGTGTTAATGACCAAAACCCTATAAAAGGTTATGGATATAATACCTTAGAACTTGGGTATTTCATGGGGTTTGGATATAAGCATGAAAACTCAAGCGAACTTTACAGAGAACAACTGTGCTTATATTTGCTTTTCATTTTAGAGAATAAAATATTTTGTTCCTCAGGCATTCTTTGTGTGGCTGATCAGTGTCATGGACTTAAGGAGCTGGCTTTGAACTACTACATATTAAGTGATGAACTGCTGCTGGCTCTTTCAAGTGAAAAACACGTTGATCTCGAGCACCTTCGCATTGATGTCGTGAGTGAAAATCCTGGACAAGTTCAATTTCACACCATTAAAAAGCAAAGCTGGGATGCTCTTGTTAAACACTCCCCCAAAGTCAACATTGTGATGTATTTCTTCTTGTATGAGGATGAATTTGATGCTTTCTTCAGAGAGGAAACCCCTGTTACACACCTGTACTTTGGTCGTGCAGTGAGCAAGGCAATGCTGGGTCGCATTGGCATGAACTGCCCCAGGCTGATCGAGCTGGTCGTGTGCGCCAATGGACTTCAACCTCTGGACAATGAACTCATCCAGATTGCTGAGCGCTGTAAGAACTTAACAGCCATGGGGCTGGGGGAGTGTGAAGTCACCTGCAGAGGTTTTATTGAATTTGTAAAGATGTGTGGGGGCAGGCTTACTCAGCTTTCCATAATGGAGGAGGTGCTGATTCCAGATAGTGATTACAGCTTAGATCGGCTTCATCTGGAAGTCTCCAAACACCTTGGAAGAATGTGGTTTCCTGATATGATGCCAACGTGGTAAATTCTCTGTGTGGATAAAATGGTAGAATCAGGGTGTCGCTTTCTATGCAAATAAAAGTTTTAAAAATTAAATGTGAAAACTTTCTTCCAGATTTGAGTTTTTCTTCCTTGAGAAAATCTGTTAGACTAACAGCAAAACACTACAATATTAATTGTATATTGAAATAGAAAATAGATTTAAGTGTTCTTAACAGTTCTGAAAGTATGTCTGTGGTTTACAGGTGCTTCAAACTTCAGTGAATTTGGGCTTCTCTGCGCTTCAGTTTAAACATTCCATTTACTTTAAAGTGTGTTTGGGTTTTGGTTTTTTTATGTTTTTGTTTACTCTTTCTGATCTAGTCAGAAGAGGAATAGAGAAACTAATTTCCTTTAGGAAATCTATCTGCGTAAAGCTGGATAGAATTTTGAGTACGGTATTGTTTGTCATGATGTTTTATATAGCTATTTTTTAATTATTCATGTTTTAATTGTAAAAGCTTGTATATTAAAGTACACTATCCTGGGTTAATCAGATATAATCTATCTTAAATTCATGGCAGTAAAATGTTAATAAGCTTATGCTTACAAAAAACTTTCCAGTTTTAAATTGCACTTTAAGTAATTTTGTCAGATTGCAGAAACTAGGGAATGCATTGTACAGTATGTTATTTTTGTCTTATGTGTAAAAAGGATGGGAAAGAGATTTTGCTAAAATTTTCTGGTTTTAAGTTTGGTTCTAGATTGCTTGAGTGAATAATAAAGCACTTTGGAAACTGTCAGGACAGTAAGGAATAGCTTTGGAAATGGGCTAAAGTCTTTGTAATCAAAGACTGATGTCTGAATGTTGTTCCATGCTTTCATTGCCAAGAAGTAAGAAGGATTTCATAAGTGTGGCTAGTAAGAGGGAAAGTTCAAATGCAATAAAGTTGTCTTTGATCCATTTCTATTTGGAACCAAGGATTTAGAGCACTTAAATTTGTCACTTCGAGGCCAAAATGGACTGTAGTAATCTCACCTGTATCTTACAGAGCTGTGTGTAAGCCCTGATTTCTAGAGAAAGGCTTGCTGGAGGTAATCCTGAAATACTTAATTCAGGACTGTTTAATACTCATTGCTATGAATTGTTTTTTGAGAAAGATTGTATTATATTTATTTTCTTAAAATGGGAAAGGCATGATGAGCAGATGTAAATTAGAGTATGTATTTTTGTGTTAATATTTTGCACTGTAAACTGAAATGCATTGTATATAAATTTTTGCTGTAATGATTTTGGTGCCACATTTGTTCCATCTTCCTATTGATAATGAGAAGTGTACAAGAATTTCTGGTGGTGGTTGTCACTGTCATGGCTTAACCCTGGTTGTCAGCTGAGCTCCTCACAGCCAGAGGGATTGGGGAGAGAATCGGAAGGTAAAAGTGAGAAAACTCCTGGCTGGATATAAAGTTATAGTAAAGCAAGAGCCACACAGGCAGGCAACCTCCAAAAAGAATCCATTCACCACGTCCATCAGCCATCTCCAGGAAAGCAGGGCTCCATCACCCATGAACACCCCCAGATTTATATGCTGAGCCATATGTCATACGGTATGGAGTGTCCCTTGGGTCAGCTGGGCTCAGCTGTCCTGTCCATGTCAGCTCCCAGACTGTGCACCCTCAGCCTCCTGCCTGCTGGGGCAGTACAAGGAGCAGAGCAGGGCTGGGCTCTGTACAGGCACTGCTCAGCTACAGCAAAAACCATCCACATGTTACCAGTGCTGTTCCCAGTACAAATCCACAGCTCCATCCTAGCTCCTGTGAAGCAAATGAACTATCCCAGCCAGAGCCAGTGCATTCACAGCAGGGAATAAGTGAGTTTCTATCCCATTTCCACAAAACAACAGCTAAAGGGTTAAACCACCCTTTTCTTGGCCACACTTGTTCCCAGCTGGAAGCCCAAGGGTTCACGATAACACAAAGCTGGGTCAGTAATGCTTTATTGCCTGTTGCACAGTTAAGAGGAATCTATCTGACTCTGGTTGGTAGAGGCTGTGAGCTGAGCACTCCATAATCCAGGAGATTATAATTTAAATACAAAACTGAAATATTTCCAAACAGTATTTGGTTCAAGATATGTGATTTGCTTCAAATGGGAATTTAATAAAGTGGTTTAATCCATGCACTGATACTAGACTCATCCATCTGTTGCACTGTGTCCTCCTGGGGTTCTCTCCTGCTAGAAGCTATGTGTGTAACAAACCTTGGGAGAGACTGGAGAATGGCAAATTAGTCATTGTCATTTCATGTTTGTGCCTGAAACCTGATTTCTGACATGCAAACTGTAAAATGGAGTGAGGATAAAGCTGGTGACCTGTTGGGAAGCCCTGGAGTCCCCGTGTCCCTCCAGCCAACAGAACAGTGTTAGTGTATTTATAAACACTGGTGACAGAGTTGCAGCTCAGGGGGAAACTCTTAAAAGGCTGCTTTGAACGTTGTCCCTCTCAGTCCCTGTCGCTAAGGCAGTGTTTCTGTGAAGCCAGGAATCATAGAATCACTAAGGTTAGAAAAGACCTTTAAGGTAATCAAATACAGCTGTCAAATGTCAGCTTGCTCCAGCTCAAAGCCTCCAGTTAAATAGGCCTCCACTGATGAATGTTGGGATTTTTGATGCGCTGATTTTTTGGAGGATTTGTTCTCCCTGATGTGAACAAGTGAGGCCAGCTGGTGCTTGGGGGAGAAGCTAGCAGGAATGCACCTTCTCTGCCACAGGAGGGAGTGAGCACTTTGCATTTTAGCTGGTTTCTCAGACTTTGAGAAAGCTTATAGCTAGTCATTGCTAATTTCCTGATTCCCTGGTAAATGCAAATTCCAACAAAATCTCAAATCTTTTTTTGTTTTGTGAGTCCCAAAAAGCTTTTTTCATTTTGTGAGTTTTGTGAGGCTTTAGGTATTGGATAAGTGATAGTATAAACTGTTGTGCATGGGAAGAAAAACAACTTTTGGATGCTGAGATGGATTTATTTGGAATTTACTGCATTTCCATTTCAATCTCTTTGCCCTTTCCCCCTTTCAAGGTTGCTTGTAGGATCCGAGTGGTCGCAGTTCTCAATGTGAATATGCGATGTGATCCCAGGAAATACTCTTTGCATGGGCAACATTCTCCCAAGGACTTGGCCCTTGGAAATCGTACCGCTGTATCTTATGGGATGGATACAGAGTAGTTTTACACAGAACCCTGGCGAAAAAAACAGGGGAAGGAAACATCAGATGACAAGGAAGCATTTGTTCTTTTGTACTATATTTCAGAAATATTAACCATGTCTGTCTTGTCCTTTCCACTGAGATAGCAATAGTGGAAATACTGAAATAACAAATACTGTGATCATAAAAATTAGGTAGTGGTTGGAGTCATTGACTTGGTAGAAGAGAGAAGATGGAGGGCAGGGAGAAGGTGGGGATTTGTGCTGTAGGAAAGAGAAAAGCTTGAAGACATTCTGCAGAACTCAGTTACTTGCATTGTAGAAGGAGCAAAAAGTTTTGTATGTAAGTGGATAGAAGAAAACATGGCTAAACTACTGGGCTAACTGCAAGGTAATGCATCCTATATCAGCTCAAGACAAAGAAATGTTAAATGAAAGATAGCAATTTACCTGATCCACTGATTTGGACTCCATCATCAATAGCATTTCCATTGTGGAAGAATTTAATAGGTCCAGAAAGCTGGCCAGAGAAGGGAGCGTAGACGGTCGCCCCGTCAGCACAGATCACATCCACTGCACGGTGCTTCCCTTTGCCATTGTGTCTGGAAACAAGCACAGCATTACAGAAATCTCTGTCAGACCCAGTGCTACAGAGGTCAGGCAGCACATGGGGACGTCTGGAAATGGGTTGTTAGGACAGAAATAGTGTCAGCAAAGTGGCTGGAGGATCTGCAAAGGTGTAGGTGAGGTAATGTCATGTAGCGTGGATGACCTGTTAGAGTTGGAGAAAAATGCCTTTCTTCCAGGTCTTTAAATAAAAACATAGTCACAGAAAGTTTGGTTGTGTGAAGTCAACACAAGTCAAGTCCAACGTTCCACTTGGGTCAGGAGAGTTCCCAACACTAAGTCAGGTCAGGCGTGTCTTAGTCTGATAAAAAGCTCCAAGCAGAGAGGTATTATGAACAATGTGGGCAGCCTAAAATTTTCCTCAAGTCCAATCTAAGTCTTCAAAGCTGTAATTTTTATGTGACCTAAATAAAGTTTAACTATTTAGTGGAAGTACAACAAATCCCCATGTATTCCAATTTTTATATTACCTTGGAGCTCCATAGTATCCACAGCCATACTTATCACAGCCTCTTATCTCATTGGTGGGGTTCCCAGCACACACTGCAGCCCAGCGCCTGTCCTGTTGTGGCAATGGTGGAACAGCTTTGAAACACAGGAACAGAGCACATCAAAGTTAACTTCTGGATTGTTTTAACACTTGCATGTTTGCAACTACTATGTTTGATTTACAGTTAGGTAAGAACATAATGAAATTACATCCCATGCTTGTAGTTGGATTTTTCTCCATAAAATTTGTAATCCTTTAGGAAATATAAATGGAATGTAAACCTAAACTGTATGATTATGTTTCTAGATTAGGGTTGTTTCGTAGAAGAAACATGCTTTAAATACAAAAATTAAAAAAAAGAGCATCACAGGTCCTAGAGTGCAAATCTACTCTTGTTCTGAGTACGTTTTCTGTTGTTAAGGGTGTTTTTACCAGGTGTAAGAAGATGAGTAGGATCAGAGTGGTCGCAGTTCTCAACGTGGATATGAGAAGTAATGCCAGGATATACTTTCTGCATTGGCAGCATTCTCCCAAGTGTTTGCCCTCTGCGGATTTGGCCGTGGTACCGGATGGGGTGAATGCAGACGAGCTTCACACAGTAACCTGGGAGAGACAGGAGAGGAAGCAAGGTCAGGAAACATCAGCTGCATCTCCTCCTGGGGTGAGCAAGAAGCATTCCCTGCCAGCCTCTTACTGGAGACAGTTAGGATGAAGCAGAAATGTAGTCAAGGTACCAACAATGATGAAATCAAAATTACTATATTTGCCAGGGCAAAAAAGGAAAAAAGGGAGTTGGAAAATAGAGACAGGAAAACATCCTCTCAGCAAAACTGAGGATATATTTCCGGTGCTTTATTTTTACTGTATCCTATTTTTTGATTTAGGGTTGTTATTTTCCTGCTACCTGTTTTTCAACTCCTTTCTTCCCTCCTCTCCAAGAAAAGCATAGGAAAGGACTACATCCTGCTGGTGCTGTCTTCCAGTATTTCAGCATACTACAGAGGATGTGAGATTAATCAACACTGTGCTTGAATTGAAGAACCACAGAAACCTTGCTCAAGTAAATGAAGTGATCACTTGTGCACACCTCACAGCACACCCTGCTGTTAATTACTTGCCTGATCCCCTGATTTGGACTCCATCATCAATGGCATTTCCGTTATGGAAGAACCGGATGGGTCCCGAGAGCTGCCCGCTGAAAGGAGCGTACACCGTGGCCCCATCAGAACAGATGACATCCACACCTCCGTGCTTTTCTTTGCCACCATGCCTGGAGACAGAAATACATTATTAGGGACATCTCTCAAGGTTAATGTTATGTATCAATTGGTCACTTAATGCAGGATGATAGCTGAGGCTTGTCTAACAAAAATTTTTTACCTGCAATGAAATTGGACAGAAATAGCAGGTTTGAAGCATCTTTTTTTGTTGTTGTTGCAAATTGTTCACATTACTCTGACCTTCTTTAGAGTGGGATGAAATATCAAGTTTAAGCTTATTTTTTATTTTCCCAGGTTCAGGGGGTATTTCAAACTGTTATAGAAAAGTACCTTTTTTTTTTACCCCAAGAAACATCTGTGCCATGCAAAATAGAATCTTGGCTGGCATTTTCTCACTAAGAAATTTGGAAGCTGCATGATGAAGATGGACACTAACAGAGCCTGGGAAGAGGCGATGACAGATAATGCAGGAGTCACTACATATAAAAGCATTTTTTCAGAGGAGTATAACCTGTTGCTGTATGAGATCCCTACTTAAAGACAGTGATGCTGACAGATTTTTAGTTTGTGTAATTGAATCTACTCAGCTTCCTGTAAGCTGTTGCTGAGTGTTAGTTAAATTTCTGGAGTACAAGCAACAAGGGTAAATGGCACAAATCCTTGAAATACTTCCATTTCCTTCACTGTCTGTAATTCGTGTAACAGTCCTGCTCCTTCAGCCCTGCATCTGTTGTCAGCAGTGGTATCACTGTGCTTCTTTTGCCAAGGAATATCCCAAAAATCAGGAAGAGGTCCTGCAGACAACTGCGTTCTCTCATTCTGAGTGCCAGCTCTGTGTAACTGTACTCTTTTCTCCTGCCTGAATATTTCATTTAGGAAAGCAAAGTGATCCCTGGTGCTGGGCAGCTGCGTTACCTGTCGGCACCGAAATTCCCGCAGCCGTATCTGTCACAGCCGCGGATCTGGTTGGTGGGGTTCCCGCTGCAGATCTGGGCCCAGTGTCGGTGCTGTTGTTGGGGTGGGTGGGCATCCAGCTGCTTGATGAAAACTTCACATGGAAAAGAGGAAAACCAGGAAAAATTCAGCCATGTTCTTAGCCCAGTGCAGCAGGAAGTGTTCAGGTACAAGATAGGTGTTTAAAGTGAAAGACATGAGCTTGAGGGAGATTTCAGAAACTGTAGATAAAAGGACATTATACAACCTGCTGTACAGACTTAGTCCATTTTTTCTTGATGTCTTACTTTAAGGTATATACACCAGAAAGAAAGCAAAGCTATAGATAAAGATGTTTAAAAATAGTTTGTGAAATAAACTATTTTTACTTTCTAATGGTGCTGGATTGAGGGTTGGACTTGATGATCTTAAACGTCTTTTCAAACCTTAATGATTTTATGATTCTTTCTGAAACGTCCAACTACTTCAATATATGCCTCTTAATGCACACCTAATTCCATATTTTATAATAGTCATAACTGTCCACATTACCATAATTCTTCATAAACCTAGAGGGAAAAAACCTCAGCATTATTAATGTTCAAGTGAATTTCAGTAATTCATTATTGTCTGCCTAAACCCCATCAAGCCCAGCTGCATTACAGCAATCTCAACTCACCAGTGGACACCAAGCTGACCAGAGTGACCAGACCGAGAGCTGGCATTTTGGGGCCGTGTCACCCGTGTTCTTTGATCCAGTCAAAGACATTGAACAGCTGCCACCTGAGGTATTTATGTGCTTTTGAAAGCCCAAGTCCATTGTCTTGGCCAATCAGCCTCGAGCAAAGTATTACAGGTGGTGTTGCCATACTGGGCACTGTGGAGGTCTGCAGGCTCTAACAGTTGTTAAAGCTGGTTGGGAAAGATGGATAAAATAATTGGGCTCTTAGCACACAGTAACAGATGGAATTGAACAACCCCACATTTCAGAAACTCTGGTTGAGCTGTTGCTTAACACCTTTTCTTCCCCATCCTGAAGTAAGGGCACATTTAGGCCAAAAATGGTAGAAACCGCAAGTATGGTTCAGAGGATTGAGCTGGAGGGAAAAGGTGGTCAGAGCTCCAAAGTGGATGTCACCAGTTTGTCCTTGGGTGCTCATTCCTCCCTGGGTGTTTGTGCCCACCAGAGCTTTGCGACTGAGGACACAGGAAGTGTTGGGCGTTCATGACTATTCACTTATGCAAAGGAAAACAGATGCTTTTGCATAGAATCATTCCTTTTTTTTCTGGTTCAGCTGAAATTGTCACTTATTTCATTTAAATCCATGAAGTCTGTTCACTGAAACCCTGTTTTTAACTGAAACATCTTCAAGTTCTGAAACAACAGTTGCAAACCCACATTGCATAGGCAAAACTGACCTGGAGTTCAATAATTGTAGGTTTTAAAGTGATGCCTTTAATACCTCCTTGGTTTCATCTGTTGTACTCTAAAGCAGACTCCTTTGTTTCTCTGGTAATCCTTCAGTTCCATTTTTCTGCACTACTTACAGAAAAGCATTAGATTTTCTTTACAGACATGTCTTCGATAATACGAAATTTAAATGAGTCATCGTGCTTTCACATAAATTATTTGATATTTCAAGTTACAGAAAACTCTGAAAGTCCCACGGATTTTATTCAGAGAAGAAGCAGATGTGTCTCTGCCCCACTTCTAGTTTGCAAAAGCATCTGTACATTGTTTTCTGAAAACCTCCATGGAACAAGCAGTTGGAGACAATTTTTTCACTTGTGTTTCCAAGCTTTTCTTTACAGCCAATATTTAATCCCCAAACAATCTTTTTAGCCTTCCCTGGGGTTATGACAAGTGGTTTGGCTAGTTTTATCCCTGCTGCTTTCTTCTCCATCCTGCCAGGAAGAACTGCTGGTTTCCACACTCATAGCCACCAAACAGATATTTATGTAAAAGTTATGTCCCTTCAGTCCAGTTTGGATGGGGGTTTTGGTTGTAATTTGCTTAATATAATGGAGTCTTGGCTGATAAATGACACAATGTGCTGGTAAGGGGTCTCAGTGGAATCTTTCAGTGGAACCTCAGTGGAAGTGGAAGTATTTAGGGCTTGGGAATGCTGCTTATCCCTGAACTGAGAGATGGAGTGTGTGGCTTTGTGTGATCCTTGCCAGCAACAACCTTCATTGCTTATTCTCCTTCATTTGACACAAGCTCTCTGCAAAACCCCTCAGCTCTCCTTAAGAGCAGGAGTCAGCAGGGGAGGTGGTATGGGTGGCATTTTCAATGAAGATTTCATAGCAGAGAGGTTGTAAAGTGTTTGTGAGCTTGGCTCGCTCTGCACTGCCTGCTGGAAGCTTTTTTCCTACTGCAATCAAAAATCCTTTAAAAATAAAGACTTTTTTTCAGGGGATGCCTGGCCATTCCCAGTTGAGGGCTGTCCAGTGGGATTTCAGCAATAATGATCTCTCTCAAACAGATTTTATTTCTGATTTATTCCAGTTTGCAATGGGAGAGTTTTAAATACCTCATTAGATAGCTTTAGCCTAGGGCAGACCTGCCTTGAAAAGCTACTGATATTTATAGACTCCTGTGAACTCACATACTCCAAGTTTCACCAAGGAAAGAATTGCAGCATTTCAATCTGCTCTACGAAGTCTTGTGAAGGAAAGGCTTAGTGTAAAGCCAGCCAAGCTGGTAGGCACAAGAAGGGGAGGTGTTGTGGGTGCACAGACACTGAAGAAGCTTTTTCCTGAGTCCTGTTTTGCAGTCTGGTTCTTTGTAAAATGGCTCTGAGCTGCCTGCTCTTTGCTATTTTTTTCCCCAACTCTCCTGTGTGCAGGGCTGACTCCAAATTGCTCATAACTGCGTACATTTATTTTTATTTCTTCTCTGTAAGAGATCCTAACAGCATTGTATCTTGCTCTGGTCTTTCAAAAACACATCAAAATGCCATTGCTGCTGCAATATATCTAATTCACTCATGGTAAAGTGCTCTTAATAAAACAGCTTTCAAGAGTAGGATGATGCATTTGGGATGTCTCAGTGCCTTCCCCATCTTTCCTGGGTGAGCTGCCAGGTGCAGACCTCTCACCGTGGGCATGAGGAAGCTCAGAACCAAAGCTGGAGGGATTCTTGTGTTGGGCACCCCAGATGTTAATTTAACGGTTGGGAGGTGCAGTTGTGAAAGTCTTGAATTGGCCACTTAGCATGGAGTAACAGAAGAATATGGAACAACCCCTGGCATTGCAGAGCCCCAGGAGCTGCAGTTGCACCATTTCCTTCCCTGTGGTGGCAAGCAGGCACCAGGATGGAGGGGAGCCAGGTGGGTTAAATTGGGAAATGCTGATTCCTTTCTTTGCACGGGGTGTGAGGTCCCCATTTTCCCCCTTTAATGTCAGTAGGAACTTAAGTGGCTGTGTAATAAAACCTTTCAATGTCTTTTGATGTACCAAGCAATTGCTCAGCAGGCAAATGGGAGTGTTTGGGCTGATATCACTGAGTCACAGAGTAATGGACTGGTGTGGGTTGGAAGGGAACTCAAAACCCCTCTCATTCCAACCTCCCTGCCATGTACAGGGACCCCTTCCACTATCCCAGGTTGCTCCAAGCCCCATCCAGCCTGGCCTTGGACACTTCCAGGGATGGGGGAGCCACAGTTCTCTGGGCACCCTCTGCCAGGGCCTCCCCACCCTCACAGGGAAGAATTGCTTCCCAATATCCCTTCTAACTCTGCCGTCTGGCAGTGGAAGCCATTCTCCTTTGTCCTGCCACTCCAGGCCCTTGTCCAAAGTCCCTCTCCAGCTCTCTTGGAGTCCCTTTAGGAAGGAGCTCTGAGGTCTCCCTGGATCCTTCTCTTCTCCAGGTGAGCACCCCCAGCTCTCCCAGCCTGGCTCCAGAGCAGGGTGGCTCCAGCCCCTGGAACATCCCCAGGGCCTCCTCTGGACTTGCTCCAGCAGGTCCACATCCCTCTGATGTTGAGATCCCCAACAGGCAGAGAAGGAGTTAAGCCTGATGCTGTCCTGAAGAAATCCCTCCTTTGCTGTTCAGCCTTTCCAAGCTACCCTGATTCTGCCCTGTAAATGATGTCACATTTCAGGAGTGGAAACTGCCAGGGCCTTTGGGTGGTACCTGCCATGCATGTGGCCATAAACCTTGCAAACATTAGACTAGTCCCCCTTATTAATTATCTTAACATTCTCTCTTAATAAATAAAGTTGCATAGTAGAAGAATGGAATAAGATTTTTTGAGGAACAAAACCCAGAAAACTGAGATATGCCTGGGCAATGGCAGTGGTGCCTCTGGGCAGAAACATCAGCAAAGCCAGGACCAAACCATGAGCAAGAGCAAATCTACCCCCACACCACACCCTGTGGCTTCCTTCCAGCCATGCTGCCTCCCACTTCTGCTTGCCCACAAGTGAGGGCTGGTTTCTCCATTGTTTCCTTTACACAGTTGGATTCAACCAACGTCCAAAAATTGATAAAGTTCTTCCTCTTTGCTACCTCTGAAGTTCCCCAGTGAACTGGATAAATGAGTGCTTTGCATTTTATTTCTTGGTCATTTTATAATCTCCCAACTGTTGGTTTGCCAGGTTTGTTGGGGGTGATTGAAAAGGTAAAGCTTCTTCCTACATCTTAACTTTGGCTTGGTCCCTCTTAGCTAGCCCAATGTTTCATGTGGTAACAAGTCAGTGCTGAGCACCCACCTTCCAGCTGAGCTGTGGACAATAGGTTATTAAAAATCCCTAAAAGCTGTTTCTCTGAAAAATGAATCATATTCTATGTGCTAATCATGATAAAATGAAATATATTTCAAGAATTACTGTAGAAGGACTTACTCGTGCCACTTGCAGTGCAGGCTTTTGTGCTGAAAATCCAGTGGGAGCAGCGTAAACCAAATTGCACTGGCTAATAATTGCAGCTCTCGTTGAAATGAAAGGAATTTTGCCCTGTGCACGTCTGAGGCTGTAGTTCTGGTGGGATATCAGCAGGCTGCGCTCACTGACCAGCAAAGGGCAGGGCTGTGCCCGCCGTGCTCAGCAGACCTCAGGCTGTGGGAGATGAGAGTGTCCTGCCCTTTTTGCTAAGCATGAGCTGAAGGCGAAGCTGAAGTTCTGCTACTGCACAATTCTGATTGAAGGCTCCCTCTCGGATTTATTTGCCCTTATTAACAAACGTGCCTCAGCCTGAGGTAGGCTGGTTTCAGTAGGGTGGACTAAAGAACACAAAATATCTTTTAGCTACTATCTCCTGGGGAGGACAAAGCTTCAGCTGAATCCTCCAAAAGTCCTCTAAGGCTTGAGGAAATAGAAGGGCATAGCATAGAATTGGGCTGCAACTTTAGGCACTTAGGCTGGGACCTTGTGATACAAACTTTTAAAACAAAAGGGAAATGAATCTCTGCAGAAACAGTGCAGAAACAAAGCAAAATCTGCATGGCTGAGTTTTCTAGCTCTCTGCTCAAAAGCCTCATTGTCCCTGCTCCCCATCACCTACTCCCCTCACCTTGAATATTTCCAGAACTGTGTATTTTACCAGCTCTTTATTTCCCTCTCAGAGTCAGCTACACATTGTACTTTCCCTTCCTCTAAACTCAGTTAATTTTTAATAGACTGAGCTGATAAAACTGGATTTCCTTATACTGTTTGCCCCAATTGATCTGTACCCTGAAACAGAAAGTGATATTTACTTGTTCTCTCTGCTACTGGGTGACAACCCCTGCTAAAACTGGGAGGTTTTATGTAGGAGCATCCCTGTGCCGCTGGAAAAACTCTGATTAAATAATGGATCCCTGAAAATGCCTGGGAAACCAATCTGTGGGACACACTGGAAACGTGCTGAGCTGTGGTCATGAATGTACAGGTGAAAATGTTACTCTTGGAGGAGCAAAGCTGAAACATTGATGGGGGCTCAGAGCCCTGCTCAGCCACAGAAGTCATCTCAGTTCTCATTAGGGTTTGCATGGAGAGGTGGAGGTTTGAGTGGGTTCTTCTCTTTTCAAATGTAAGTTGAAAACTGTGTTAGAACATAGAATTTTAAACAAGTGAATCGTGGGTGGGAGTCTTTCTTTCATGAGGGCAACCAACTTCATGATAAAAATTTAAAAACATTTGTCAACCTGGATAACACTGGAGACTTTTGCTAAAATATAAGCAAAAGAAGGAGAAGATGAGAAAGTGCTGGGATTTTTTTTTTCACAACAAATTTTCACAACTCAGTTGTACTGACTTGATGACTTCAGTGTCTGGTCACTGCCTCTGCAGGTGGGGGTGAATATTTATGTGGACATGTTGATTTTTCATTCATAGCAAAATTAAAGTGGCTCCTGGGGAGGGTGAATAAGACACAGCAGGTTAAGCACCTCTCACAGGTGCAGCAAATACCCTTCTGTAGTTAGAAGAAATAAACCTGCTGCCAGGACAGACAAAGCCCCCACAGAAGCAGCTTCCCTGCTTCTCCAGGGCAGCAGTTGTGCTAGGAAATATGTGAGCCTGCAGCACTTGCAGAGCACTTTAGCCCCTGACACTCCCAGTAGCATGTTGGCAGCCTTGGCCTGAGAAGCCCTGTCCTGTTAACAAGAGCTTGTTGTCCCAGGAAAGTCTTCAGCTGATTTACTAATGGAAAGAAATGCCTCACTTGGACAAAAAGAAACCTGAGTGTGCCAAGGCAATCCTGAGGCAGGAGTCTGGGGAAAAGGAATGAGTTACTTCATCAATGTTGTTTTATGGCTTTGGTGATGGGCCCCAGGGAAGATTTGGGTTTCAGCTTTATACAGGTTTTTCTCCCCAGGTGCCTTTAAAAAAGCAGAACCTAGCCCAAACTCTATGACAGCACCAAAGAAAGTCAAAGCAATTTGTACTGAAGCAGCCCTTTAATAATGTGATTTTCCATGTTTAAGCACAAATGAAATTTCTGGCTTATTAAAGACATCTTCATTTTTGGCTGAAAGAAAGCAGTGAAATCCAAGAGGAGTGAGCTGCAGCAGGGCTCAGGCTGCAGAGCATTGAGGATCCATTTCCTCCCACCATCCTCTGTCCCCACTGCATCAGCCCCCCCCAAAAGAAGTGATGGGCAGGAGAGGGTAACAGCTTTAAAGCAGGTGCTGTACCTTACTCTGAGTCTGGTCGTGCTCAGATAACCCCAGCATTTTGTTCATGGATACTTTTGGGGTGGAACAACTGCTTGAGGCTCAGTGGTTTTCACTCCACTGGAGTGACTGCCTATGGCCAAACAGTGCCCCACAAGTGGGGGGCTGGAGGTTTGATCCTGATGTGCATCCCCCTGCTTACAGGTTGGGACAGGATCTCCTAAGGCACAGTTCTGGATAGGGACATGGAATATAACCTCTCAGTCACCCTTTGCATGGCACCAGGACACTGATCTTCACTCCTTTCTTATGGGCGCTGTAGTCAATGGGTTTGCTGTAAAAGGTCTTCATGCAGAATCCCCTTAACACGGAGAGAGAGGGAGAAACTTGCTCCTATGAAATGGTTTCAAAGCCTGGCAAAGTTGTAACATTCAGTAGCAAAATACAAATGACAATAAAATGATAGGAGATTTAGCAGCAATGCTTTAAGAAGAAGCAAAGAGTTGACATTTGTGAGTGTGAAGAGCCCAGCAGGCACCCTCCCCTTTGGGCTCTGGGAAGAGGAAGGGAAAATTATATGCTGGCACTGGAGGTCTGACCTAAAAGAGTGCAGGAAATCTCTAATGCCTTCCTTAAGTAAAAGAACCCAGTCCTAGGCAGTCTTCATTTATTTTATGAATTGTGTATTCTTTGTGAAGTCAAAGGTGATTGCATTAAAGACAGAAACATCTCTGGACACGCTCTGTACTGATCTTCAAGTAAAAGGCTTTTAAGAATTCAGGCATGCTGTTAGTAATCAATATGCCTCAGATGATTCTTGCTTATTCAATCAACATGGTTTCTTCAAGAAGATTTTTCCACAACCCTTGACCAGCGGATGCTGGGCTGGAGTTGGCTTCAGAGCCTGGTGGAGAGCAGATGAGGTGTTTCAGGTCCAGACAACCCCTGCAGATCAGCAAGA
Source organism: Acrocephalus scirpaceus scirpaceus (assembly GCA_910950805.1). Classification (NCBI taxonomy): domain Eukaryota; kingdom Metazoa; phylum Chordata; class Aves; order Passeriformes; family Sylviidae; genus Acrocephalus; species Acrocephalus scirpaceus. The sequence continues at coordinate 9,534,065 of OU383785.1, forward strand.
TGAAAGGAGGCATCGTGCTGGTGCTGTTACATGAGGAGTTTTAAGCCCCACCCCATCTTCCTGCACTCTGCTCTCCCATTTGGATCCCTGAGTGATTTTTTTCTCAAAGATAAATTCTCTTGGTGTACTGCTTTCCTGCTTGTCAGATGTCATACATAGAGAAGGGGAAATCTATCTGACAGTAAAATTTTGAAACAAGATGTTTAGACAGACTATATAGGCAAAAAACCCTATAGTGGCTACTTCTGTGCGCTGCTTCCCATGCCCAGGGCTCAGCTAAACCAAGCCAGATAACATTGCACCATCCTAAACTCATTTTGGTAATTACCAATTTTGTTTGTGAGATCAAAGAGGAGAAAAGAATGAGTGAAGTAATTTTGTCTGTTTCCTCAGAAAATGAGTGGGTTTTTTCCTAATTCTGTTAATAAATATCCTGAGGGCCAAATCCTCTCAGTTTCTTGTTGCACACTCGGTTTAGAGCAGTGGAGGTGAATGCATGATAATGAGAGGCCATGGGGAAACCCACCAGCTTCAAGAGCATCCTTCAAACACAACAGCAAGGTCCCCAGCCCATGACATCTCTGATACTGCTCTGACCCACAGAAGAGCAGCCACCACAGCTGCCTTCTGCTCCTGTCCTGGAGAGGGGGGTCACCAACATACTGGGCTGCAGAAAAATGTGCTCTTGTGCCACACTGGGAAATTCAGGTTAAGAGCTCTTTGGAAATCTGGATTTCCAGGCTGCAGATGGGTTTCTCTGGGATCTTTTAATAAACTCCTGCCTGTCTGCCACTAGTGTGGGAGAGGGGAAGATGGTGAAGGTCTGCAAGGCATGGCTCCTGGCACCCCTCCAGGAGAATTGTTGGCTTTGCTTTGATTTTGCTAACTGGGATGAGAGGTTTTTACATTGAGTGAATCAAACATGGGAAAGACCAAATTACTTGCTGACATTTTGCATTATACCCTGAGATAAAGATCAGGGAGGTGAAGAGTGATTCATGAAGGTTTTGTGTGAGCAGTGTAAGAGCAGTGGATGCTTTGCTCACCTTCTCTGCCCCACCACGCTGCAGTTCATGGGGGCTACAGCCTTCTTGTGTATCTGAACAACAGCCCAAGGCTTGGAGCAATGCAGATATCCAACCAATTTCTTCACATTTTGCTTATTCCTAACTGGATCCAAAGGTGGGATTTTTTTAAATTTGCAGAAAAACTGTTGGCAGACAGGTGGCAGTGATTGGCAATTACTTGATTTTGCACTGATGGCAGGAGTGTGGAAGAGAGAAAGCAGGACAAGGGGAGCAAGGCAGGGGCTGTGTGATGGAGGAAGTGAAGGGTCACTCACTGGGAAGGAGATGGGGGAATTGTGTGGGAGGTAAATGAGGCAGGATGGGTTTTTCCTTATCTCAGTAGTGCTGGGAGACACTGAGCAAAGAGAGAGGTGTGTGAGGCACAGGCAATTCTCTTTAGCTGTGGCTGCAGAGCCTACCTAGTGTGTATGTCTGAAAAGGAAGAAAAAAATCACTAAAAAACCCCAAACCCTGCAGCTCTGTAGGCTTTGCAGGTCACCCTGTGGGGCAGGAATGCCCACTGCTCTGTATTTGGGGCTTGCACCAGGGAGGGTGGGTGCCTTGCAAAGGGGTGAATAAGTAGCAAAATGGTGAACTGCTCATGTGCAAGTAAGCACCACAGAGCAATCAAATTAAATGTAATTCAAGTAAGATTAAATTTAAAAGACAATGGCATTAAATTCTAGCTCCAAAACTCATAAAACTCTCTAAAAGCAATTTCCAAAATTGTAACCATGCTGAGATCTAATAAAGTTTTCACTAAAGAGGAAGTGCTTGACTCAGTCTGTCACTTAGCAATAGGAGGGTTGTTTTCCCTTTATAGAAGGGATGCAAACAGCTATAATAGTTTCCTTTCTGTTTTACCAAGTACCAAGGCATGACTAAAGTGGTTGGCAATGCTCTAAGGGCTGAGAATCCCCAACTTATGCTAAAAATGTTCTTTTGGTAAGACAGGTGGCTGAAAACTCACAGCCTGTTCTGGCCTTTGACCCAACAAACCAGATCCTTCTTCTTTTCTTCTATTCCGCAGTCAGCACAGCCTGACAGACCTCAATGGGCTTAAACAGAGACCCAAACAGAGTGAAATCCATTGCTATGGGTGGATTGCAGTGAGGAAGAGAGGGTGATCTGCTTTCCTGAATGTCAGGTTTTGGAAATATCCAGGTTTTGCAAGATTCTAGATTAGTTTCTTACAGGAAATAAACCCCCAGGGCACAGCACTGCAGATGCCTATTAGCAATGCCTTATTTTTCCTCCATTTTTTTTTTCTTGCTGGTGACAAATGCCACATGAACCATATGAGGTGACAAATGCCACATGAACCATATGAGATGACAAGCTGTAATCCCACGTGCCAGCACACTTTCCCTCTGACTTGTGTTGCTTCTATTTCCTGGAGGCTGCAGAGTGCATAAAAGAGGGCCTGAGTTAGTGTAAAAAAACCCAAAAGACAAAACAACAACAACAACAAAAAAAAACCCAACAAAAAAAACCCCTGTCTATGGGGATAATAGCTAACTGTTTCTTTTAATTATGCTTATAAAAATAATAATTTGGATGAACTAGAGGGGCATTCTAGGGGGCTCTGTGATGTCCAAAGGCAGCTTTTACCTCCCCTTCTCTGATAACATCTTGGACCTCCAGAAAAATAGGACATAGTTTAACATCAAAAAGCCTTTTAAAAATGATTTTTTCAAAGGAAATATTGTTGTTAGCATGTAATGGATTCCTGAAATGCAGCATCCAACTTGTGTAATGGGCTCTGAGGGAAAGGATGGTAATGAAACCCAATTTAACTAATGAGTGTAATTTAGAAAGAGACTTTACTGCAGACTTTCACAGGAAATAGTTTAGAAACATTCTGCCTGTGGAGAAGAAGGGGTTTGTGGTTCTCCAAAAGCCTTGCTTCAATCTGCAGAAACACACAGTGGTTTTTTATTAGTTTATGTGAGTAACGGAATTGCTGTGTGCAATCCTGACATTGCAATTGTCCCTCCAGAGCTGCCCTGGCTGAGGGACAGCTGCCTCTGGCTGTCCCACGAGATGTCCAGGCCAGGGGCCATCAGTGACTCTGCACCACATTGATGATTTAGTCCATCATCAGTTTAAACTCCTGCAGTTTTCTGTGCACAGCTGGCTGTTGGTTCTTGCAGAAAGAAATTTCTTTGGGGTCCTGGGTCCCCATCAGCGTGGCAGGGATGAGCTGCACAGCCCCATGTCCTGCTGTGGTGCATCAGCCCCAAGATGTCCCTCATGTCCCACCAGGCTGATGGTCACTCTCTGTGTTCCTCCTCTCTGCTCTTGTCCTGTTGCTGGGTTCAAGAGTATTTTTGGATGCTTTTTTCCCCTAAAAGTACTTGTTGAGCAGATCTCCCCTTGGCACATCAGGGCTCATCCAGGACAAGCCTGTGGAAACCTGGTCCCAGCCAGGTCTTGGCTTTGGGCACTGCAGCACCAGGGGTGGGCAGCACTCTGCTCCAGAGCAGGAAGGTGTTGGTGAGATGAACTGGCTGTGCAGGGGACAGTGAAAGTGGCACGGTTGCCACTTCTGATGGAGGGCAGGTGAAGGCAGCTCCAATGAGCAGCCTGTCCTGACCTCCCTGGGTCCTCATGTCTGTGTAGAAGTGGAGATAAAATGTCTCTGTTGTGTGTATATTTGTATATGTATATTTGACACCTGCCCTGCTCCTTCCCTGGTTAAGGGGAGCTCGGCCCCAGTGTTGGGGTTTATGGGGATGTTTTGTGTGTGCTGAGGAAGGGCTGTGTAGCTCAGAATAAGATAAGGCCCTTTGCCTCCTCGGCTTTTTATCTGACATAAAATGATGACTTGGTGCCTGCTAATAGCAGGTGTTTTTAGGAAAAGTTGTTTTTTCCCCCTTTATTTCAACATCTGTTTATCCCTGCACCTCCTGGTATCCAAGGTTGTGCTCTAGCACCTTTGCTTTAATCTGGAAGAAGGAAGAGATATTTAGCTCACCTCGAGTAGTTTAAATCAAAAACCTCAAACAGATCTTGTGCTGCCCAGGATCCCAAATCTCCCCTGTCCGGGTGCCTGAGCTCCTGGGATCAGTCCACAAACTTCTCAGTGCTTTGGCATTAACAGGGTGGAGAACTGCAGTATACTGGAGATCTAATTATGAAAACACATAAAGAAGACTATAAAAATAAGCTGTACAGCTATTGTGGTGAGTGCTGCTCTGTTGTGTTCAGCAGATTTCTTTTGCCCTTTAAGAGGAGCTGTTGATGGATTTAGAAAAGCTGCAGACAGAAATGTGGTGCTGCAGTGGGGCTGGTTTTGCTGATAGGCAAAGGCAGATACCACCACTCCCCTCACCTTCAGGCTGGCAGAGCCCTGTCCTCACTAAAATACAAACTGTGTGGGAATGGCCTCTTGGCAGGTCTCTGAACGGAAACCATATAATTATAAACCACTGTCTAGCCTGAAGTACTGCTAAATGTTTAAGCTATCACATTTCCACGGCTCATTCAGGGGTATTTTTAGTGCTGGTGGAGAAAGTTGCTGACTCCAGGTCAAGTAATCCCTCCCAAGGTCTATGGTCCTGATTCAGGGAAGATAAACCATTTGTTTAAATGTTTGTTACAGTGAAGCTGCTCTCCCTGCCTCTGCCCAAGCATTCCCATGGGAGAGGACTGGCCCTGGATTGCAGGCATGAAGAAAACAGACCAGCTTGCATTGGCATTCAAAGCAGAAAAGTCTGATACTGCTAAAATGTAGATATCTGTCTAAATGTCATTTCTCTTACCTATTTCCATTGCTCATGCCTGATTTTCCCAGAGTGAGACAAGCAGCAGGGAGCTGCCTCCATACGAAGAGCCTTGCTGTTTGGGGCTCATGAATCCAGCTGTGCAGCACAGCTGGCTGAAGAGCTTGGATTTGTTTATTTTACACAAAAGTCTTTGGTAAGATAATGAAGGGAAGGCATCGTTAAGCTGCCACTCACACAGCAAAAACAAGAGCCAGAAGTTGGAATTTTGCATGGCATTTGTGGTCCCATTTGTGTGTGCAGGGATTCACTGCTCCATGCCATGGCTGCAACTTATATCTGTCTGAAACTTATTCCTGTCTGAAACTTATCTCTGTCTGGAAAAACTTGTCACCATTGTCCAGCTTGGGTGTAGTCTCTGGGAGGCTCCTGACTGCCCAAGGTGTATCTGTTGAAGGCCTTTAATAAATACCCACTTTATTCTCTTAACCTTGTCTAGCCTCTGTTCTGGGCAGCCACTCCAAGGCACCAGCTTGGTTATGATCCCTTTATCAACCAGCTGTGAATAATTCCTCTGCCAACAAGAGTCAGCCAGTCCCTGTCATACCCCTCGTGGTCCCTCGTGGGCAGGGATGTGTGAGAGCCACACTGAGTGGGGGGACAGAACCCACAGCAGGGACACCACAGTGGCCAGCACCAGGGGGAAGGGCTCAGCTGGCTTTTCCATGGAGGAGCAAGCTTCCAGGGCACAGGAGGGTTTCTGGGTGGTGGAGAGGAGCTTCTCTGCATGAGGAGGATAGCTGGGTGATGGAGAGAATCTCTCCTGCAGGCAACCAGGCAGGGCACTGGCTGGAGTTTGCCTTTGGCAGTGGAGGTGAGCGGGGCTGGCAGATTGCAGGTGGGTGTTGATGGTTTGACAGCACGTGGGAGAAGACCAGTGTTGGGATGAGCTGAGGAGCCTTGAGGTGAAAATGAATTGACACATTTGACATAACAGGGGGAGCCATGCAGAGAGAGGAGTGATATGGTTATTCTAACAAGCCAGAAAATGAGCCCAGGCTCCTCTGAGTGAGGAGATATTCTACAGTCACAAATGCTGGGGCCAGAGTGCATTATTGAAGTCACCCAAATTCTAGTTTAATCAAAAATTAATTCTAGAAAATACATTTAATTTTAACCTGCCAATGAGTATCCAGCAGCAAGTCTCTCTCATGGGCAGCAATCCTTCAGAGTTGAGGACATGAGCAGGGTCTCCCTGGATACATTTGAGGGATCACAGCTGCTCTGTGATACCTTAAATGCCACTTCCAGTGGTATCAGCACCCTGCTGCTGAACATGTACTCCAGGTTTGATAACTACATTTCACAATTAAGAGAGGGTTTGTAAATAACTTCTTCTTGTGCCATTAAATTCACTGATCATTCCCTGTGGTTTTATTACCTTTGTGCTGATAACTTTCCCGTATGAGTTCTCTCTGAAAAGAGTTTTCCTGCTAAGAGTTTCCTTTCACTGGTGGGTGAGGATTAATTAAAACATCCCTAGGATTTGGTGCTTTGATGCAATGAGGGGTAGGGCAGGGTTTTTTTTTCCCCTTTAAGAAATAACCAATTATCTGCAGGTAGTTTGCATGCTCCTGCATCTCATAAGAAATTCCTGCTTGTTTGCAAGGTCCTTCTTGGACACACAGCTTTGGATTTGTCGATCATATTGCGAAATGGGGAAGACCTGTGGCTCTAGAAAACCTCATGGACCTGTGGCTTGTTAGAGATACTAGGAGTGCTCTACCTCAGGCCATGGCTGCCCCGCTCTGGAGCTGGATGGTGCCTCTGTTTTGTTCCATTTCCCCTCAGAAGTTGGCCATGTCCCTCCAAGAGCAGTGGGATGTGATCAGGGGCTCACATGGGGATGAGGATCCCCAAAATCTGCTCAGGTTGGCGTATGCCCTGGGCTGTTTCAGCTGATTTGTGGGTGCTCTTCAGCAGAAAGGGGTGCCTGGCCCTGCTCCAGCATTTCTGACCCAGATGTTCCCAAACCAGTCGTGTTGGATCTCCTTCATTTGCTCCTGGATGCTGCTGCAAGTCTGTCCCTGAGCCACTTTGGATACTTAGGCTGAAAAGATGTTTCATTTTAATTATTGCTGGAAGCAAACTTTTCTCCTGCCCTATTAATTTGTAGGTGTGGCTGACACTGAATTTATAATTCCTGCTATCTAGAGCACAATTTGCACCACTGTTCATCCCTAACTGGGATGAGAGCTGCTGTGAGCCATGTTGTGCTCTCATCTGTGCTGTACAACTGGAAAGACATAGGCAGGGAAGATTAATTTCTCTTGTACAGGAGAACACACAATGTGTGCAGCTTGCCTGAAGTCAGTCTCGAGAGTCCCTCACCAGGCTCCAGCAGAGGGTGCAGTGGCTTTTTCTGTCTCCAGAGTCAGCTTTTAGGAAAGGTTGTCTTCCCTCACTTCTCTTTCTCCTTTTTTGTTTGATTGCAAGGCTCCTTTGCTCCCTGAAAACTGAAGTTGCTTAATGCCTGTAACAAAAACAATCTCTGCTTAATCTTAGAGAAAAATGTAACAGTATTACAGTCCATTCAGCAAACACTCTGATATCCAGCTGTCTGAAACCTTTGTCAACAGGCCACAGATGGGAGGTTTATAAGAGTCTTTTTATGTTTAATTTAACATTTTTAATGAAGGCTTTATCTATCAAATTGTGTTGGGGCTGTTACAATTTTGTAATACTTTTTGGGGTGTGCTGACCCCAGTGTCTGTAGTGAGGGCAGGATATTTCTTTCCCCATGTTACCAGTTCTCAGTATCACAGGTGCCACAGGAGAGCATTATCCAGTGGATTATCTCAACCTTTAGACTCTTGCTTCCAAAATGCAAACACTGTGCAAAATTAGCTCTCCTTTACAGCAAGTAGGAAACCTCTCCCAGTGCTCAAAGCTGCACCTTCCGATGTCTCTATGGACTGAGGTGAGCTTCTTCCCTCAGAGTAACAAGTTTTCAAAAGGGTCCATGCAATATGCACAGTTGGGTAGAAGGAGCCTGATACCACAGTGATGAACCTTGTGGTACTGGGTTTAGAAGTCACTTTGATGCCTTAAGATTTTAGCCTTTATATGTTTCAAATCCTGTACTGCATTAGTGCATAACTCTAAACTCCATATAGAGTGTTAGTTAACTGTCTTCACATTTTGGTCAGACAAAACATTTCCTCTCTAGGCCTGGGACTCAAGGACACCCAACAGCCTCAGGCCCCAAAAAGTACAAACACAAATGAATTAGGGGGGAGCACACTGGGGGAATATGACTTCATCACCTGAAGCTGGAGGATTAATCCTTGATATGCAAATAGACCAAACTTATTTCTGTCTGAAAAACTCGTGACCATCGTCCAGCTTGGGCATAGCCTCTGGGAGGCTCCTGACTGCCCAAGGTGTGTCTGTTAAAGACCTTATATGAATAATTAATTAATATTATTATTTAATAATAATACTTTAATTTATTCTCTTAACCTTGTCTAGCCTCTGTTCTAGGCAGCCACTCCAAGGCATCAGCTCGGTTATGATCCTTATATCAACCAGTTGTGAATAATTCCTCTGCCAACAAGAGTCAGCAAACTGTGCTAGAGAACTGCTGGGGGTTAAGTTTTGGTCAGCAAAGTCTGATTTCATGCTTTTTTAAATTAAAAAAACAGAAAGAAGAAGAACAAAAGAACAAAACCCCCCGAACACTGGTCCTACAAAGAGCCTGAAGGCCTTTTGGCCCTGGTCAGGCAGGATCAGATGTGGTTAGAGCTGGGCAGCCTCACCACACGCCTGCCCAGGCTGGCTGTGGCCTCTGTGTGCCAGCACCTGGTGAGAGGGGGCAGAGGATAATTTCCCTAGATTACAGACCAGGGTTTGATGCTGCAGGCTGTGTTGATCAGGGCCTTGATATTCTCATAGCAAGGAGCTTCTGTGCCAAGTTCCCCCACTGGTGAGCAGTGTGACACCAGTGCCAAGTCTCCAGAAGGTTCCCAACCTCTTTGCAGCGGTCTGGGGGATTATTTATTTCACAGTGCCAGTTATGATTGGCAGGAATTGGCATGGGGATAATGAGGACTGCTGCAGAAATGATCAGTGGGTTTGCAAAATCTGCTCTTTGAACACCCAGCACGTCAACTGTACATCTCCAGTGGGGTGGGGCTTTTGTAGTCTCTTTAAGGCTTGGAACATGGCAACTCAATGCAGCCTAATTGGATTCAGCCTCCTCATTTAAGTCTATATTCTCTTCATAATGAGCTACAGATCTTACAAAGATTATTGATGGGATATCAGTGTGTGTGTTGTGAGCAATGCACCAAATTTATTCTTCCTGCAAAGGAAGAGAGAGCCAAGCCCTTGACAAGGCTGCGTGTGCTGGTGCACCAGGGCAGAGCCCCCCTCGCTGCCTGGCTGCTGTAGCAGCCGTGTGCATTGATCTAATGAGGGCCAAAGGGTGATCTAACTCCTGCAGGGGCCACACTGAGCAGTTCAGCTTCCATACTCAGACCTGCTGCTCCCACTGACACCTTAGGGCTGTGCCAAGGACATCAGCTCAGGTCTGAGTGCAGCCTGGGACCATGTGCTCTCCTGCTTATGGCTGTTTGATCTCTTTATCCTGAGCTGTCTCTAGACATCACTAAAGGGCTTGCTAATTTGTTTGAAAAGTCTATAATTTCTCTAAATTCCCTCATTTAAATGTGACATTTCTTTGTGTTTATATGTGCCAAAGTGATCCTTGTTTTTACACTAGGCTTGGAAAGTTTCCACTGAACCTGCTCAGATGTGGTGGGGTCAGATGATTTGGCTGCAAGTAGGAGGCACAAATTCAGCAGCTCCTTGTCACTGTTCTCCTGGTGAACAGTGAGAGAAAATGACTAGTGAGAGAACAGAAAGAGAAAACGACTAATTCCCCTTCCCAATGAATGGTCTGAAAAATTGGTAAACTTCCCACATCTCTCAAAGAGGAAACCAGCCAGATGCTGGTCAGTATTCCAGTTTCCCCTTTACTAGTGCTGTGGGTCAAAGCTGATCTCTGTGAAGGGGCAGCATTCTCATCTCTGGAGGTAATTTCTCTGTGGAAGGGCTGAGAGCCCCCACTTGCTGTTGAGAATGGCCTGGAATGCAGTAGCAGAACAGAACAAATCTCTTCAGGACAGTGGTGTCAGGGCAGGCTGGGATGAATTGATATGGAGGGCAAGATGAGATCCTTTCACATATTTCTCAAATTAAATCATGAAACTGTTTGAGTTAGAAGAGACCTTACATCTCATCTTGTTCCAACGTCCCTGCCAAAGGCAGGGACACCTTCCACTATCCCAGGTTGCTCCAAGCCCCATCCAACCTGGCCTTGAACACTTCCAGGGATGGGGCAGCCACAGCTTCTCTGAGAAACCTGTGCCAGGGCCTCACCACCCTCACAGGAACAATTTCTTCCTAATACCTGATCTAACCTTCCCCTCTGGCAGTTTAAAGCTATTCCTCCTTGTCTTCCTTCTTGCTTGTCTCCAGTGGCCCCTTGGTTCAGGGTAGAGACATGGTGAGTGGGGCACTCAGCAACTCTGCTTCAGCAAATTTCCAATGGAAAACAAGGAACAAAAAAGTATGAAGTCCCCTGAGACACCTTCCTGTGGCATTTTTTAACCTCTTGAGTAAAGTCAAAGTCTTACTTTGACGTGGGGGGGGAAGAGAAGGGGAGTTGCTCAGGCTCTTCAGCAATGAACAGGACCTGTGAGCTTGCCCTGGGAAAACAGCTTCCCACTGCCCTGCTCTGGTGATAAACAGTCCTGGAAACCTTTCAGCCAGCTTTTGCTGGCAATTAAGAGGTGACCAATTAATACAGTTCCACAGTGGATGTTTCCAACAGGGAATTGAGTCCACTACTCCATTAGGGTATTTCCCTAATGACCAAAGCAAGCTGAAGCCATGGTGTGCAAGCTGAGCTGCATCCTGTGCTCTGCATCCCTTCAGGGAAGGAAACTTTGTTCCCTCAGCTTGACAGGCTTCCTAGAAAAAAGTTCAAATCCTAACCTAGCTGTATATATGTTCTTCAGAACTGATGAAGCAATATTTTCCTACTGAAAAGTTAATCCACCTCCCCTCCCCCTTCAAGTGAGCCTTCGTTTTCACTCTCTTTGAAAAAAAGTACATCTTGTTTCAGCTTTGTCCTGGTCTCAATTTTTTTTGCATTTGCAGTTAATTTCCTACTTCAAAGAAAAACAGAAAAGTCTTTGATTTAGTAGATTGGCTAAATTCAATATCTTTTCCAGAAACAGTGGCTCAGTGTTTCCTAAAAATAAGTCCAAACATTTGAGTGATATAATTTCCTCACTTCTGACACTCATCAAAATCAGCATATTGCATCTAGTTTGGGCTCCTTCATCTCCCTGTGGCAAGCTTAGCATAAATTTTATCCACTTTAAACAATAGCTGTGTTTGCCACACAGTGTCCTAAAGCTGCACTAAAGGTCTGATTCGTGATACGAATAACATGCACAGTTGGATACCTACATTAAGTATGTATGATGAGATCACTTCCAGTAAAATCTTGAAATGCAGTAATGTGAAAAACATCTGGTTGTTGTGTGTTTGATTTAAAGTTGGAAGTCTTGGACAAAGAGACTATACATTTATTAATGAGTTCTCTGCTTTATGGAGGTTTCCATGCAATTTACTCATTAGACTTCAAAAGCAGGAAATTATACCACCTCTTGATTGAAATTAGCTTATTAGACATCAAAAGTAGGAAAATATATGATCTCTTGGTGGAAAATAATTATTGCATTGGTTTGGAGTTTTTTTAAAATGTTTAAATTTAGCATGGCAATTCCCTCCTATGAACCCTCCACTGATGCAATATGTCTGTGTTTGTTTATGTACAAATGTGCCAAAAAAAAAAAAAGGGGAAAAATATTTGGACATTGGCAGTTGGCCACCCTGAGCCATGCTGATGCCTTAGCTGGAGGTGCTGGTACATGTACAAGGGGTAATCCCAGAGCAGGGACCTAGAGCTCAACCCTGTGGCCTTGCCAAATGTTTAAAGCCACAGGAGGTGGCCACATCGTGTCTCTACCCAAGAGCAAGGAGAAGCAAGGACAGAGCACCTTCTCCCCATCACCTCTCGCCTGGGTTAGTGCCTGCCATCCCCTCTGTGCCCTCAGCAGGGCTCACTGAGGCTCTCAGCTGCACCCACTGCTCTGGGTGGTCGTGTCTGCATCCCCCCAGCAAAAATGCACAGTGTGTTTGAGTCCTATCAATAGCAAGCTGTGGTAACCATGGAAATCCTGATGTTTAGCAAATTGTAGGGAGGAAAACTCAACAGAGATGGCCAAGGGGATGAATTAGAGCTGCCCCTTGGCAAGCACAGCAGAGAAACTGGTGGGTTTGGTTTTTAAAAAAAAAAAAATGTACACATGTGACATTTCTAATTTTTCATTCAGTGCTGACTTTCTGCTCTGAGAAGTGGAAAATACTCACAGGGGAATTGCAAGTTCTGCCACGTTTCTCTTTTGGTGCTGTCCACCTTGCCAGGTTGGCTCTCCCTGTGCCATGAGTGCTGCTGTGGTGGGTGTCCCTCTGCCCCCTCCACCTCAGGAATGTGCTCTTGACATCCCCAGACTCACATGTCCTGAGGGAAGGTCCTCAGATATGTGGGAAACGTTGCTGGAAATGTTGCCAAGAGCCAAATTGGCAAGCAGAGGGGCTGGTCCTGTGTGACCTGTTCATTTCCCCATCACCTCTCTTTCTACGCATAAATCTTTGTATTGGACCTCTCTGTTGGTCTCCTGTTGTGCCCAGTTCCTCACAGATGCCCAGTTATGGGTGTTTTTTTGATAGTTTTTTCAAACATGGAAGCTGTGATGGCAGATTAGGCTGGAAAAATCTAAGAAATGTGTATTATAAGGCATCAATATTTCTGGAATTGCCTTGTACTACAGTCTTTCTGATGCTGCTTAAAGATGCATTTGTTCCTATATTTTGTTTGCTGCTGCTGAGGATTTTGTTTGCTGCTGCTGAGGATTTTGCTGCATTAATCCTCAGTTTCTAATAAATTGCTATGTATCTATAGAGAGAATTATTATTTTAGTCCCTATAACCTCTGGTGTAGGGAAACACGGATGGATGCAAAGCAATATATCTCTGCAGCAGTCACTGTGTTGCCCTTAGAAATATGGGCAGTGAGCCAAGCAGAATTTAAACAGTTTATTCAGGAAAACAGTTATTTAGATCTTGCCTCAGGCTGCATATTTGGGATGTGGATACACAAATCCTTTGGCTTGGGCACAGTGGGGAAAAATACAACCAGTTTCCACCCAATGTGCAGTTCCCCATGAGAAAGAAAGATGGAAACCTCAAGACTTTACAATCTGTAAACAGTTTTTCTGACCAATCATTTTTAACTCATTCTGTTCTGGCTACTCATCTTTTGAGTCTAGCAGTGTTTCAAATACGACCATGGTTTGCTGCATGGGCCAGGAAATGTCTGAGGAAACCTGTGCTCTGGATGTACAGACCATTACAAATGACCAATTACTGGAAAATACTCTTCTAATGAAACCGTTTGCACACAGTCTGACTCATCTAAGAGCTGACGAAGCAGACAAGTCACCTCTTGTGTTTAGAAACCAGGTTAGCCCCATGTATAAATGTTCTTTTCCAGTAGCACCATGACTTTATCCATCAGGCATGTTCTGCTGAGCCTGCTGTGGGTCAGCTCCCAGGAAAGCACTACCAAGGCACGACAGCCCCACTGGTACAGGACATCTGCTCTGTGTTTTCACAGGATTTATGGCAACACGTTGAAAATACATGTGCAGATGCATGTGTATATATGTGAACAAATAATGCCTTATCACTGATCAAAAATCCTACTTACTACTCTAATGCCAACAAATGTATTTTTTAGGCTTCTTGGATCACTTGCTGCCAAAATTCCCGCATGGTATGCTTGCATAATAAAATAAGATGAAAACAGCAACTCCACTGATCTTCAAAACCAACTGAACTTCGTTTTTCTACATGAAAAGATGAAGAGATTTATATATGATATTCCTCTATTACTACAGTTAAGACTAAGGTACTTAGCAGGAGTATGGTTCAGCTTTGGACTGTATGGAATCATTTATCTTCATGTAATACCAGTAAAGGTCTCTAATTATTTAAGTGCTTACAGGGTTTATAACATTAGCTCAAATTCCTCGCATTAGGCTCCTTATTTGCTTTTTATTTTGAAAAAATGTGATAGCTTTTGGAAAGAAGAGAAACATGAGGTTTTTTTCCCAGATAAAGAGAAATCGGAGCTTGGCAAGAAATTTTTCTTATTACTTTTTTACAGACTAAATTTCACTATTTCAATGCTTTTGAATTATCTTCTTCCCACTCTGCCTTTCTTTCCTTTTTTTCCTTTAAATGGGGAGGACTGTTTCTTCCTTCTCTCCTGCTTTTTACAGACGGAGCAGAACATGAGGCAATAGAACTGGGGACTAATGTTAGTCCCAATGGGCAGACAAAACATGAAAGTCAAGTTCTAACCTGAAAAATGTGAAAAACCCTTGGTGAAGATGCCCAAGGGGCTAAGGCAGTGCATGGGCCAGGTGCTCAGCAATCATTAGTGTGTGTGTGGATCTGTGAGCCCCAGCGAGGCATCCCTGGCTCGTTAGTGCTGGGATTACACTGGGATTTACAGTCTGGGGAACACGGAGAGCTCGGGCCTGGCTGGTGCTTGCAGGTGACAATTTGATGGGATAGGTTAACTCCAGATGTTGCACAGCAATAAGCAGCTGTGCTATTTTCCCCTGGATCCTCTCTCTGCTCTTGCTGGTGAGTTCATCCTCCCACAGGCAAATCCCAGAGCCCCAGGTCCCCTCCCTGCCTCTGCTGGCAGCTGGGGACACAAAGTAGCCCCCATGGCAGCAGGATGGCACAAATCATGGCCTGTGAGTATGTCAGACTCTGAAAACTCCTTCTCATTTGCTGAGCTAAGGCTTTCATGGGACACGGTGCAGTGTGTGCTCTGTAAAAGTGTACTGGTTTGAAAGCGAAACCAGTGAGAGACTCCAAGTCAGAAATACAATTTAATAAAAGGAAAAGAAAAGTAAAATAAAATAAATGTAATAGTACAAAAAACCACTGGCAGAGTCAGAATACCACCTGACACCCTGTTAGTTAGGGTGGTGGTAGCAGTCCAGATGAAATGCTCTTGTTGAAGCAGTGATTCCTGTAGAAACGTCAGGTCGCTCTTGTCCTCTGGGAGTCCAGTGGGTAAAGGCTCCTGTGCTGTCCCAAACCCTGGATTATATCCAGGTGGGAATGCTTGGCTCCTCCCTCTGGGCGGAGCATCTCCCCATGGGCTGATCTCATTCTCTGAGCCCTGCAGTGGCTCCTTGCTGGCCCATGAACCAGAGACAGCTCCCGCAGGGAGTTACCCATGAGCCGTGGGCACGGCATTGCTGGGCCATGGACAGGAGAGAAGGGAAACACTGCCCCAGCTGGTTCCAGCAGCTCATGGAGATGGGGATAGAATACAGACTCTGGGCACATCTGACATTGTAACCTAGGACAAAAAGGCAAGGAAGTGAAGGACAGCAGGGAAACCAGAGCAATGAGAAATAAAGAGCCCGTGGTGGGTATGGACCCTACTTCCTTCTCTGATTTTTGGTTTAAATTCAGTACTTAGATAGCACTGGACTGATCCTCCTACTAAAATCAGTATTGCCCTGTATCCTCCTTTCTTCCTTTAGGTTACTTAGAGCCTTCCAAACTTTAGGGAGAAAAACTACTTAATTAATCATTGCTGAAAAATAATGATTGGCAATTATTTAATGTAGTTTTCCATTAAGCCATTAACCAGGATATATAGGAACATCAGGCTCCTCTTACTATAACCAAGCAATCCAAAACCTTTGCCTGGAGGCTAGCAGCCCTGTTTTCAGTGTTGAGGTGTGGTGCAAATCAGGGGGTCTGTGGTCATGGCCCCTCAGGGCTGCCATTCCTGGTGACAGTGTCCCCATTTGCAGGCTGTCCCCAGGCCTTGGAGCAATCACAGCCACACATGAGTGCTCTGACATAAACATTTCATGTAAATCCTCCAGGGCTCATAATGCCATTTTTTTGCAATGACTATTTTGGCTGAGAGCAGTATAAGCTTACTGGAAAATGAATAGCCACTGTTACAAGTGTCAAAACTAAACATTTGCTCTGCTCCCCAGTTTCACCCATCTCCTTTTTCCCTCCAAGTCTCTGTTTCCATCCCACCTTGCTCCTGAGGCTGGACCCAGTGCCTGGGGGTCCCTTGGTGTTCTGGACCAACCATATCACATACTGCAAAAGAATTGCATTGTTTTGTCTTTTGTGGGGGAGGAATAAGGTGACACTTTCCACCATACTTGTCTGCATCCCAGGAGAGTTGCAGTCAGGGTCCAAAGTCTCCATCACCAAGATGAGCTGTGGGAGGAGGTGGAGGCAGCTGAAGTGCACAGGAGGGAGGTACTGGGAGGCATTAGGTGGCAGGTCTGGTGGGTGCAGGTATGGGGATGCACAGGGCTCAAGGGAAAGGAGACATACTGTTATATTAGCACAGGGGACCCCAAATTTGCAGGTTTCTGGAGTTTTGGCGAGATTTCCTTCATTTACATTTACTTTAAGGAACAATTTCTATGAGGCAACTCCCCAGGGCATTGGGGAAGGGAACAGGGAGCATGGGAAAGGGTGGGGGGATGGAAAGCAAACCCACCTTCCAGGTGGGGAGAGGAGGGAGAGGGCTCTGGGACTCAGGTTTCCCCAAATTTCCTCAGAAAGGGAAAAGCTGAAGCAGCCAGCTTCTGAGATCTTTTCAAGAGAGCCAGCAGTCTTCTCCTAGGGCCAAGGATCTGATAGCAGTGGAGGAAAAAGGAAATAAATCATCACTGGGAACTGTGTGAGAGGCAATGAGCTGAGTCAGCACTTGTGGGCTCACTGTCACACAGACACATCTAGTGGTTTTATCTCAGGAAATTTGGAGGACTGGTTCCAAGCAGTGTTGGCCATGCTGGGCTCCCCTGGCTGACGTGAATCTGGAAAGGCTTCAGCCTCCAGCTGCTTTTCAAATGGCTGTGACGTGAGCTATCCTCTGCAAAATTAGTGGATTTGAGTTAAAATGAGGCACCAATGTCTCTGAGGAGATATCTGTGCTCTTTTACAGGGCATGGTTGTGCTGTTTTGCAACCAAATCTCGTTGTTTGGGATTTTTGCTGAGTTGCTCTATTTTCTGTTTGTGTGGAAGTGATGCTGATGGTGAAGCTGGTTTGACACCCGGCAGATCACATCAACCCATGACATCTCTGCAGCACAAGGAGGGCAGCAAGGGCTGACTTTTTGGTTTATCTAGTGAATGTCTGGTGCTTGCTCTGAGGCTGCACTCAGGAGCAGTTTCACACACTCAGAGGTGTTTGCAAACCTCCCCTGGTGCTTTGGGTGTCCACGTTGGGCACCTTGTGCCCCGTCACTGAGGGCCCTGTTGAGCTCCAACACAGACTGTGGGCTGGGTCCTGCACAGGTCAGCGTTGAAGCCCATAAACAAGGAATAAATCTCCTGGAGTTGAACATTTCATCCTGTCAACCTGGGAGAGATTTGCTCAGATGACTTACATTAATTTTAATGGAAACTATGTGCAGAAACCACAAGCTTAAATCAAGAAGATTATGTCAAAAGAGCAGACTTCATATTCATAAATCCAAATGACAGACTCCAAGTGGGCTTTTCTTTTCATTGCAAAGAACCCATCACTATTTTCAGCTTCTTAGAGCTGACACAATGCCCAGCCTTCATGAGGATCAAGTTTTGGATGGTTTTTGTAATTCAAAGGATAAAGGAAGAAATCTCCCTAAGTAGGGTCATGTTAATAAGCAGCTGCACTAAAGGAACAGTTCTCAGAGACTTCAGCACAAGTTCTGGCTTGGCATCTCACTGCAGCATCTGTGCCAAGGTGGGATGAGCTGCTGAATAACATTTCCTTGTGGTGTTGTGGTTGGGAGCATGGCAAGGGATGTTGCATCAGTCCATCCTGCCTGCCCATCCCAGTAAGGAGACTGGCACTTTCCATGGAAGAAACAGTCCTTCCTGTACTTTTAAAATTATATCCATCAACTGCAATGGAAGGAGGGAAAAATATAACGTTCAGAGACCTCCACAGTGGATAGTATTGATTTTTTTGAGTATAATTTAGCTTGACAAAGTACCTCCTGAGCTTGTCTGCAGATGGAAGTATAAGACAAATCCAATACAGCAATCACAAACTGATCAAAATGCAATTGAAGAAAGTGGTGAAGTTTGATGTATTGCAACAGGTCAAGAAAACCACGATGTCTTTGGGCAAAGAAAAAGACCTGGCAGGCAGGAGCCAGGCTTGAAATCAAAATTCCATTGCATTCTGTGCCTGAGAGAGCCCCTTGTCACAGAGTCACAGCCTTCCTCATGAGCAAGGCAAGAACACCACCACAGGGCTCTCCTTGCTTGTGTGGAAGGAACAGTCAGAAGATTTCCTTCTCTTCTATCCTGAACTGCTCCCAGCCAGCCCTTCTACCTGCTCCTTTTCTCCAAAGCCATCCTGACCTTGGTACCTGAACTTCCTACCTGGCTCCCTGGGGCTGGCATTGCCAACACAGAAATCTAATGCCACCAAACTTTTGGAGAGCCTCAGAGCCTGGGGCTGTCAAACCCCACTGGCTGGAGTCAGACTGGCTACTTGTTTCCTGTCTACAAATCCTAAAATGCTGTGCAATGTGGTGTCCTGTGCCAGTGTTGCAGCAGCACCTCCAGGGCAGGTCTAAGACAGGCTGAGATGGGGATCTCTTCATGACCCATCAGACAGCAGCCCTGTTTCTGGGGAAGGGAAAAACTACCCTGCCTGCAAAACCTGCTTCTGGAGGCAGGGCAGAAAAAGCTTTTCTGCCAAGAAACAGTAGCTGTCACTAACGAACAGGGAGCCACTTGTCATTAGGCTCTTGTCAGTGACTGACATGTTTGTGCCTCTGGACATCTGGAAGGGATTTAGCAGAAAGGTCTGGTTCCTGTGACACTACTAATCTCCCTGGCTGATGGATTTGAAGGGAATGAGGTAGAAGGAGAAAACTGAAGGGGCTGATTCTTCCCACATGTGAAATAAATAAAGGACCTGCTCAGGAAGGAGGGTAAACAACTCCATTCTGCAGCATCAACCACTTTCTCTTGCTTTTCCCTTCTCCAGTTATTTATTGGAGTTAATACAATGTGCCAAAAGCAAAACATGCCCAGACCCACAGGGTGTGGGTTTCTGCAGGGCAGTGGAGGCTCGGGGACTCTCCCCTCTCTGACTCCCCAGCCACCTTCCCCTCTTGGATGGAGTGTTTGGGGCTCAGTGATGTACAGAGGTGGTGAGCAGAACTTGAACAACACCCCAGACCACTTCCTGCTACAAACTCTCACCCAGACTCTGTGAGTGCTTTTGAGACTCAGCCTGTGACCCTGCCTTTGGACTTTGTGCATGACCCCAGCAGACCCCATTGCTGACCTGAGGCAAATGTGGGAGTCCTCTCACTGCTACAGACCTGGGGGAGAGACACGGGGACCCAGAGGTTTTAACTGTTGGTTTCATCTTCCTGTGACACAAGAAAGAAGACTTATGGCAAAAACTGGCAGAGAGATTTTCCAAAGTCAAATCTGGCAGCTGGTGGTCTCCCTCATCTGTGGGAGACCCAAGCTTGGCTGCAGGTACAGGGGCTGCTCTGGGTTAGTCATGCTCAGAAATCTCCCAGTCTTATAGAAAATTGCACAGCTAAGTCTGATTCAAAATAAGGGACATGATCTGCCTTCACAATCTTGACTACTTGGTTGTCAGGTTCTTCTGAGTGACTCAAATTTCATCTTGACTGAGGTTTGGGAAACCTTCCAGCTGCAAATGCCACCCACAATAAGTTGGTTGTGTTCTTTCCCTTGGTTCAGTCCTGCTTAAGATAACCTCATGCCTAGACATGGTGCTGCTATACATTGTGTACTGATGAGCAACATATTTAAAGTTGTTTCTATGAGTATGACACATTATTTGGACTAATATCTTAAGCATGGCATTCCTAAAATATACCATTGGATGTCTCATGGTTTTGAGATGGTCTTTTTTTAGTACCATCTGGGCTAAAATAATAAGGGTCTGTCCAGGACCCATGAGCTCAGACTCAGTAGGATTCACATACAATTCCTAATTTGGACAATTTCGGATTCAGTCACTGGAGGAAAATGGTCAGGGAATTCCCTGGTTCTTCACTTTAAAGTGTAAATCACCAAAAGCCAGTGAAGGCTAATGAGCAAGCCAAAGATACCTTAGCGAGCTAAACAAGTATTCCCAGCAGTAATCAGCTCAGAGATCCTTTAAATGACCTTTAAAAAAATGTTTTCTCATACTCTTTTCTTCACTTTTGAGAAGGATTTTTGCTTAAAAGAGCTTTCAGGGAGTTTGACAATTGGATTTTGCCAAGTTCTAGAAAGTTAGAGCAACAGGTGCCCAGAGCTGGTGCTGGAAATTCAATGCTGGCAGCCCTGACGTGCTCTGGAGTAAGTCTTTGTGCGTGTTCATAGGTGTGTATTTGCACATCATGTCCCTAAATTGCTGTGGTTTTTTCCTGGCCAGCCCCAGGCAGGGATAAGTGTGCTTCATCTTCCACCTACCTGACCTGGCCTCTAGAAAAAAAGAAGAGTCTGGGATTCAATAACCATGACCTCATCCAGGGAGTTTCACGTTACTGCGAGGATTAGGACTATATGACTGGAAAGCCCATCTGATAAATATTTGTTCCTGCTCGTGGATGAAACATCTCTCCTGCAGCAGCTGGAAGAGGGAATGTTGTCTTCCCGCTTCTCCTGGCTCTGCTGGGCTCCTGGTGTAAATCAGCCCATCCCTGTGCTGTAATAAAAGAAGCAAATGTGTCCACTTGCCAGCTTCAGAGCTGGAGAGTGATGAGTGTGGACAGTGCCAAACCATTGTGAAAAGCAGACTCAGAAGAATCAAAAACTAATAATGAAGAAATTAGTCAGTCTTGATTGTGTTAGAACTCCCAGACTAATCCTACTGGAGTCCTCCCAGGCCAGAGCATCACTTACTCACTTTCTCAGTAGCTGGCAGCTCTGCTTTTTAAAAGTAGTGGTGGAAACTACTTTGGTTTTAAGAAAATCTTTATTTGTAGTGAGGTTTTGCTTCATTTGAATTCCAGATTTTCAGGCACTTGGGGCTAATGGGAATACAAACTCCTATTGCATCACACCAAAGAAATCACTTCTCTGATTCATCCCGTCAATACCCAAAGCTGAGTTTGTTGACCCTTTCTAAATGAGAAGCCCCACTGAAATCAAGAGCTCAGTTTGCCTAAAGAAGAGGAACTGGATTTTAGCCCAAGATGTCTTGCTTTACAACGTGCTATGTCTCCTATAAAATCCATGTCTCCAGTTTCTCATTGCTTTGGCTATGCCAAAGTCCTGGTGCATGTTCAGACATCCTCTACAAGACCTATTCCCACACTTGCATCTCTTGTAAAAAGCCATAAACATAGATGCATGTGAGCTCAGAAATGTGCGTGTGCTCTGCAGGACAAATCATTGCGTGCCTGCTTCAAATACTTGACTGAAACCTGTAGGAAACGCTGTTCCTCATGTTTTATGGAAAATAAGCGACATGGCCCTGGCTGGCTGTAAAAGTGTTTTATCCAGGAACATATGTCTGTACATGGAACTTGCATAATGAAGGCAATTATTTTCCATTCAACCCTCCTGACACATATTGCAATGTTCATTCTCAGCAGTGGTGAGGAGAGGGATCCAAACCACTCCAGCTCTGCCTGGCCGTTTATCAAGGAGCGTCTGCGAGCACTGCAGATTATATTAGTAAATCATTCCCTCCTAGAAACAATCACCAGCCTTGTCATGTTATCTACTCACTGCAACTCAATTAAGGCGTATGTCCCTCAAAATTCCTCATGGTGATGATGGCCTTGCAATATCTAATTTAGAAGTGTGTGTCCCTATGGTTTTGGGGTTTCTAGGTGCATGAGCATGATGGACGGGGAAAGCTCTGCTTTTTGGGTATGCAGCCCCAAAGCACACAGTGGTGAGTGATATGTCTCTGTCTGAGGAAGCAGAAGGAAAAGGTGAAATCCAGACACCAAGGAGCTGATGAGGTCATCACCTTCAGAGTGTGATGTCAAAGCTGAAGGAAAGCCTAAGGAAGTGTTTTGCTGCCAATGGTGTGATGCCAGGCAGGAGAACACAGGAGGTTGTTTTGCTCTTGCACCTACACAGTCCAGCCCTGTGGGGATCAATGTAGAGGTGGCAGTGACATCTTTCCAAGCTGTTACAGAAACCAAGAGGGGAGATCTGTTGTTTTTCTCCCTCCCAGTTGTGCAGGGCCTCTCCAGTGTCAGGTCTGTATCAAACAAAATCATTAAGGCTGGAATAACTTTAAGATCATCACTTCCAAATATTAACCCAGCACAGCCAAGCCCACCACTAAACCATGTCCCTAAGGGCCACAAGGCCACATTGACACATTTATTGAACACTTGTGTAACTCTACAGAGCTGGAATATCAGGGATGTGTAAATACTACATGTAACAGATACCAATATTTTTTTTAATTTTTATTTTTATTTCAAGCCCTCTTTCTTCTCTTAAATGCAGCATCTCCTCTTCAGGTGTGACTCAAACAAGGCAAGGCAGCCCTGAGAAACACTCTGTTGTCCTCCAGTTTCTTACCTTCCCAGAACTTAATGATTCTAAATATTTTTAATATGCTCCTAACTGCAAGAACCCAAAGGGCTTGAATAAACTTTTGGGATTACTTCAGAAGTATGGGTAATATGTTGGAAAATGAACGGTAGGGAAGTTGCTGGCACTTTTGTGCTTCAATGGCTCCTTTTCTTTTCTTTCATAACACATGCAGTGCATGGAGAGATTCTTGTGCAGAGGCCTCCTGATCTATAAGCAATGCCCACCTTGCCATGTTGGGTGTAGCAGAGTAAAATGTGAAAATCTGAAATTATTGTTCTGAGCCACATAGGCACTTTTTGAAGCTGGCCTTGGAGTCAGAGTTCTGTCATGTTTTCAGGGAGGGAGCTGAACTTCATCCAGGGTCTGTAGGCCAACAGGAGCAGCCTTCTGGCTACGCACCTCCAGTTATGAGATGGTCTATTGACATAATGGGGTTTGTGTATCTTTTTGGCAGGCAATGCCTTCTTCTGCCTGTTCTATTTAACCAGAATTAATGAGTATCTTGGGTTTTGTTCAGTTTTTTCCTTTCTTTCTTTTTTAAGGAAGTTTCAATATATTATAATAAACTAAATGAATTCAGATTTCAAAGCTTAGCATTCTAAAATAACAGTCAGTTGTAATTTGGCTCAGGATGCTCCAACGTTTGCTCTCTTCCTGCATTACAACATGGCCCGGGGCCAACCTCAGCAGATTACTGTGCTGATGCTGGGCATCTATCAGACCTTTAAATCAGAGGGAGCAGGCCAGAAAAAACTTGCTTTTATCAGTTTTAATGTCTGCAGACTCTGCTTGTAAAGTGGTTTGCTCTCCAGTGATGCCACAGACTTCTCCATGGCTTATATAGCTATGCATGGAAATGAATATTCCCCAGAAAGATATATCAGAAAAAGATTTCTTAGGGGTTTTCTACTTCATTGCTGGCTTGCTGAAAGTAAGAAGATAAATTACAGGATAAGGAATAAAATGAGAACATGTGAGAGCTAGACTGCTCCCTTGTGGGAGTGGTTTTCTATCTCTCTCTTTTATTTTTCATATACATGGACAATATGAATAAGTGACACTTAATTATTCCCTGAAAGTTGAATTGCTACTTCTTGTGACTTCCTGCTCAGTAAATCTACTGTATTATATATCTACAATATTGGGCAATGGGAAGGAGGGGAAAATAGAAAACAGATGAGAAGATATTAGCTTGACTCATAGGTCTACTCATGAGATTCAATGGGTTTGTTTTGTGTGTGTGCCTGTCAGCAAATGACAGAGCAACAGCAACAGAGAGGTGTTCTTAAAGAAGACTTTTCTCAAAGTATCTAATGTGGGAAGATACTTGCAAGTTTATGCAATGAAGTAAGAGAATTGTGTTGTTTATACAAGAGAAGATAAAGCACATATTTCTTCCATCACAATGATATATTAAAAGGAAGCAGAATATTGTGTGTAATTGCCTTTTTGGCCAGCGCTCCCGAGGCCCCTGAGGACAGGACAAGGGGTGCCTGTCCCATCTAACTCAGGGCAACAATCCTGCTTAAATGTTTGGGGGAGGTACTTCAGCACTGCTGAGCGTAGATATAATTGGGCCAGACCTAACAAGACCTATAATAGTATCTTTACCTTTAATCAGAGAAGAGAGACCCAACAGTTACTGTACCGTGGGCATGTAGTGACAGGACAGAGGGGAGTGGTTTTAAACTGACAGAGGGCAGGGCTGGATGGGATATTTGGGAGAAATTCTTCATGTGGGGGTAGTGAGGCCCTGGCACAGGCTGTGGCTGTGGCAGTGCCAGGTTGGAGGGGGCTTTGAGCAGCCTGATGTCAGAGAGTGAAATGTTACAATTTATGGCTAAAAACATCTTCATGAAGATGTTTGCCTATTACAGCTGACAATAGCAAAATTGTATAAAAGCTACAGAGAAGACCACCACGCCCTGACTAAGGCCCTGGACTGCTCATTGATGGAAATAAGATAAAGTAACTCAAGTCTGGGTTGAGGGAAGAAGAACACATTCACAGAGGGACCAAGCCCAGCACCTTCGGAGAGGAAAGCCCAGCCCCAGGGCTGTCAGCTGCCGGGCTGGCACAGCCCCTCACACCCAGGGTGGGTGGGGAGAGGTTTTGGGGTTGCTGCAAAGCCTCTGGTGAGAGGCAGTGCCCGCCCAGGCCCCGCTGTGCAGAGGAGCTCGGCTGTGGGGCCTCCCCTGGGGGCAGCTGAGCCCCAGCACAGCGGGGACACGGCCCAGCAAAGGCCCCACAGGGCCCAGGCCCTGCACAGAGATCGGGCCACAGAGCCTCGGGGCTGCGAGGGACACTGGCAAACCGGCCCTGCACGGGAGCCACCTGGCCCACAGGTATATTAATCCAATGGATTCTACACTTTTTGGCACCTCAGCAGGGGACCCGCCCCACCAACAAGACCAGATGGAGGGAAACCACAAGATGTCATTGGGACCCCTAGAAGGGTGATATGTTTCTACCTAACCCTTGTCACTCTTTCCCCTCCCTACCCTGGCATACTTCTATGTCTTTCTTTTTTTATTTTCTTTTTCTTTCTCCTTATCTCTTTTACTATTAAATAAAGTATATCTCTTTCTTTGAAACCAACATCTAGCCTTGTTTGGTTTTAATCAAGTTTTGGGGTATATTTTGAACCTTTCTGTGTTTGATCTGTTTTATTCACAGAGACTTAGTTTTCTTTGCTCCTCTGTGTTTAAACCAGTTTGTAACACATGGATCTTCTTGTTCCAACCGGCCTGCCATGGGCAGGGACACCTTCCACTAGACCAGGTTGCTCAGAGCCCCCTCCAGCCTGGCCTGTTATGTATGTTACTGCATGTTATTCTACATATAGGTATTTTACTATTTTATTTGTATGTTACTGTATATAATAATAACACTTCAAACATATAGAGGGCCTTTTGGACACAGTTTGGAGTGGAGCTGGAACATAAATCCCATGAATTCCCTGCTGTGTGTGGTAGAGGCAAGTGGGATTAGCTCTCTTCCTTTTCCAGCACGCTCTGGACACATCAAGTGGAGCTGTCTGCAAAGGGAAACGAAGAGGATTATGTGATCTTTATCGGGATCTTTTTACAAGACTGATGTGTGAAAGCAAGAGCGTGGTGTGAAGGACCATCTGCCACATCGTTAACACGTTGGACAGGGAAAGCAGGCCCAAAAGGCAAATGCGGGAGCATTTGGGGTAAAGGAGTTGTTCCAAAAGAACTGGAAAGACACAGAAGGGAAATATATTCCCCCGATGTTAGTATGGATAGTGAAAACAGGGAACAAAGTGAGAGTGTGGGATGAGATGGGATGTATTTCTCACCAGTGTATGGACAGGATTGTGGTTGCTGTCATTTCCCAGCAGTAACTGACTCTGAACTCCCAGCCCAAGCCAGGCACGAGCTGCTGGCTGTCAGCACTGCACTCACCAGGGAATATTGCTCTGTGGTATTCTGAATCCACCTCTCTGGACCATTTGTTGTTTGCTTCAGCCCCATTTGTGCTGGAGCTGCTCTGATCCTGCCGTGTCCCATGAAGGACAGTGCCTCCAGCCGTGGCAGCAATCTCTCCACCTGGCATCCCAGAAACTTACAGGAGTGACTTGAATGAAGCATCATCCTTTTATTCTTCTAAATACATTCTGCTGAGTTTCAAACAAAAGTACAACAAAGATGTTCAGAGCTTTTTCTCAGTGTCTGTGAAAACAAGAGCAGAGGCTACTGTGGGGGAAAAGAAATTCGACCTGAAATCACCATTAAGTAGAGTGAATGAAATGGAGTTTCAGCCTGTTGCAGGATTGTGAGGGTTACCAAACATCACTGTGACTTTTTATTTTGGGAATTAGAGATTATACTATTATGAGGATAGCAGAAATTTAATATGGCAAATACAAAGAAACCACTTTCAATTTAATGTAGTTGATAATTTACCTTGAAACTATTACTAAAAAGGTGGAAAGGTGGTTTTTCTCCAAAAGCTCTCCTTCTGGCCTTTCTGTGCAGCTCACAGAACAAAGTGAAAAACATTTATGGTCTTAATGATTCAGTAATTTCAACCTTCAGTTTTGTTTATACAGGAAGAGCTTTTTAAATAATAGATGTTTATTATTGCTGAAGATTTCTTCTTTGGCTTAGGGTATGTCTTTGGGTTCCTCCCTTTTGGTGGAGCAGCTGTTATGTCTGAAATGTGTACAGAAGGGTCTATTTGTGTAAGTGCAATTTTCTACGTGATTGATTTTAGAGTATTTGTATGAGTGTGCAGAGAGTCCACTGCCCGTGGATTTCATTTCAAACTAAACATCCGTCTGGAAGCAGAGGTTAAAACAAGTGCAAATCAAAGCACTGGTTGTTCACAAATAGGTTTGTCACAGTCTGATAGCCAAGAATATTTAAATATTTCTTTGCAACACTTGAACTGCTCTCAAACAGATTCTAGAAGCTAATTGAAAGCTTAGTCAGTACAGAAAGTCCTGTTGGAGAGGAATAATGAATAAAGATGCACTGAAGAAGAACGAGGAGGCAGCTGGACCCAGAGGGAGGGATGGGGAGGAAGTAAGCCAGCAGTGGTAGATAAAATCAATGAGTTTGCCTGTATGTGGCTTGGGGACCCAGGAT
The DNA here is from genome assembly GCA_910950805.1 of Acrocephalus scirpaceus scirpaceus. Taxonomy (NCBI): domain Eukaryota; kingdom Metazoa; phylum Chordata; class Aves; order Passeriformes; family Sylviidae; genus Acrocephalus; species Acrocephalus scirpaceus. The sequence goes on from OU383785.1 coordinate 9,561,267, forward strand.
GTGTCAGTGCTGGGCACAGCATGGCAGTGGAGCTGTCCCATCCTCCTGACACTAATCCTGACCCCTCACAGCTGGCTCTCCCTCCTCACTCCTTGTTAGCTTAATCTCCATGGAAACATTGCACTGGGAAAAATCTTTGTCAAGTTACTTTCCAACATTTTGGGTTCAACAAACTTCTGCTGGATATCGTGCGGGGTTTGGTGTCTCAAGGACATCAACCCTTGTTCTGGAGGGTTGTAATAGGAACACAGTGGTCCTGGTGAGCTCATCCCATGCTCTTCTGAGGATCTGGGGTTCTTGCTCCTTGGGGTGTCTGGGAGAGAAGCTCATACATCTCTAAACCAGCTTTGTGAGTGAAAGGGACCTTGTGATTCTCAAAACAGCAGTCTAGCACGTGGGGGCAAGGCAGGAGCTTGGCTCTGCCACTCTGTGGGATCTTTGATGTTCTTTTTCACAGAGAAATTGCAATTGGCTGCTGTTTTCAGAGGACTCAGCAGTTGGCAATGCCTTTGCTTGATTTCCCTCCACTTTTCATTCTATTTTTTCAGAGTTTTAAGCCTTCCCCTGGCAAAAAATTGCAATAGCTGGTAGAGGAGGAGTTAGACCAAGGGGTCTAAATGTGGAAAAATGCACAGCCATCAGATTGGGCTTCACAGCTGAAAATCTTTGCCCAGAGCCAGGGAACCAAGTCACCCCTTTCTGGGCAGAGCATAGATCACTCTCTTTTAAACAGAGAACTGGAGACTCATAAAATTGTCTCCATTTTATAGAGGTGCAGCTGAGGCTCTCAGGCAATACTCAAGAGGATTTAAAACATCACCTTTTCCTCAGAAAGACCTGAGACCTCTGTTTCTTATCTTTTACACTGGAGTCATGAGCCTCTGCAGGTAAGATTTCATGATTTACTTACTTAGATGGAGGAAGTAATGAAACACTCCCTGGGGAGAGGAAACCTGACTGAGGAATTGTTTAATGTATTTTATCCAATAAGCATTAATGGGGTTTATGCAGATCAGATTTATTTACTGTGGAGAAAAAAATCTTTGTAAATTTAAAGTGCTTAATATTGCTAAAGACTTTTTCTCTTTGGCTCAGTGGCTGCTGTCTGGACACGTTTCAATTCCCATCCTTTGCTGAGCAGCTGCCCTCGCTGGCCGCTGCCCAGTCTGCAAAGCCACAGGAGGATTTTGCACAGATCTGTCCCTTAGGGCAAGTGGCCCCAAAGGACCCCTTTTGCTTCCCAGGCAGATTTAGGGAGGAAAGAGCCCTTCAACTTTGATGTCAGTCCAGTCAGAGCAAATCCTTTACAAACACTGGGATGCTGCAGTGAATCATAGAATCACACAAAGGTTTGGTTTGGAAGGAACTTCGAAGCTCATCTCATTCCAACCCCCTGTCATGGGCAGGGACAACTTCCACTACCCCAGGTTGCTCCAAGCCCTGTCCAACCCGGCCTTGAACACTTCCAGGGATGGGGCAGCCACAGCTTCTCTGGGCAACGCGTGCCAGGGCCTCCCCACCCTCACAAGGAAGAATTTCTTCCTAATATCCAATCTAAATCTCTCCTCTTTTAGTTTAGAACCATTCTTCTTTGTCCTAACACTATCTACACATATAACAAGTTGCTCTGTTTTCTTCCTATAAGCCCCATTTAGGTACTGTTAGGGTCTCTAAGATCTCCCTGAAGCTCCTCTTCTCCAGACTGAACACCCCAAACTTTCTCAGCCTAAGACCTCATGCTTTCATCTGGTTTGATATAAAAGCAACAAGAAACCTCTTGGCAAGGGCGACCCCTGCCAGTGCTGGAAGTGGCTGAGAGTGGGTCAGGACACCAGGAGACACTGAGGGGACCTGAGGGGGCAGCGCGGGTGACATTCCCGCGGCGACATTCCCGCGGCATGAGCAGCGCTGGGCTGGGACCAGGAGAGCCCCCGGGCAGAGGATCACGGAGGGACTGGAGCCGGTGGGACACCCGGAGTGTGGCAGTGCAGCCACCCGCTCTGAGCCCCGACTGGGGGGAGGATGGAGGGAAAAAGTCCGCACGAAGAAGAAATTGAAGATGAAACGCTGGTCTGGGAAGCGGGATATAGAACATCCCTGCCTGCTTCCCCCCACCGCAGCGGGTCTCCGGGGCATGGACGGAGCGACGTGTGGAAAGCCGGAGGGATGGAAGGGCGGGTGGGCGGACGGAGGGATGGATGGATGCCCTTCGCGGGAGGTGCCCCCCTCCCCTCCTCTCCTCCCCTCCCCTCCCTCCGGGCCGGGCGGCTCCGCTCCCCCCCGCGGGGCCGCTCCCGCCCCCGCCCCCGTTCCGCCGCCGCATTTAACGGGGCTCGCTGCCGCCGGCCCGGCCCGTCCCGTCCCACCGCGCCGGTCCCGTCCCGTCCCGCCCGGCCATGGCGCGCCCGCTGCCGCTGCTGCTGCTGGCGCTCGGGCTGGCCGCCGCCGCCAAGTCCCCGTACCAGCAGGTCCTGCAGCACAGCCGGCTCCGCGGCCGGCAGCACGGGTAAGCGCCGGCCCCGCTGGGACCGGGAGGCAGGGAGGGAGAGGGAAACCTCTTTTAAAGCCTTTTTTCCCCGCTCCGTTTGCCCGAGCCCCGCCGGGAGCGGGCGGCCCGCGGGGATGCGCCGGTGCGGTCCCGCCCGTCCCGCGGGCTCTTTGTGCGGGCGCGGAGGCGGCGCCGAGCCGGGGCCGTGCGGGCACCGCGGGAGCTCTCTCGGTAACCGCTGCTTCATTTCTTTCTCTTTCATCCCCTGGTAACTTTTTTTCTTTCGGTAACTTTTCTGCCTTTCCATCACGAAACTTAGTGTTGCAGATGTCAGTTCAGATCCTTCAAGGCTTCTTTATGCCTGCCAAGGAAAAAGGGGATAAAAATCCCTAGATTTTGAACCATTAAAGAATTTGTGTAAAGAATTCTCACTTTCATGACTTTGTAGGGAAAAAAAGGAAAATCCCTTCAATGTGTCTGTGGAATCAGCACCAACTTATTCTTTGACTGGAAACCCCAGCTTGGAAGTTTTCTCAACAAAAATAATCACTTATTTACTCATAAACCTTACAAGATAAGGCCTATGGAAAAATGCATGTAGACCTCTCTTGCTTGATACACAGCCTGTTATAGAGTGAGTACTTTGAGTCTTCTTTAATTGGCAGAAAACTAACCCAATGTTCTCATTGTTTTTAAAATGTTTTAAGAATTAGGAATGGTGGAAGGATGACAGACCTTTCAGCTGGCTTCCATCTCTCAGGATGGTGACAGTGATTGAGTTGAAGCTTCTGTTTAAGTGTGTTGCTGGAAGCAGGGTCATGAAATGCTTTAAATAAAAAAAAAACTCCCAAGATTTAAATATTGCAATTTGATACATTCTCTGGCAGGGATCCAGGTCAGAATTTATGGCAAGGGATGTGCTGTTTGTATGTCTGATCAGGGACACAATCCAAGAGGCAAATTCTGAGCTGATATCTAGTTGTAATAGGTCAATAATGCCAGAATTGCAGTGATTTACGTAGAAATACAGTGAATCTTGTTCACCATCTCTGTGTGATGTGAAACTAAGTAAATAGTTCTGATAGCCCTGAGATTGAAGTTTGCTCAGGCTGAATAAGGTAGAGCAGTGCTGGTGTAAAGCACTCATCTCTGCAGAGAGAAGCTTGTAACGTTACTCCCTGCACAATTAACAGAGGCTCTGGATAAGACGTGACTGTGATCTTTGGAAGACACAAGGAACTGGAATGCCAGAACTTCCATCTGAGTTGAGATAAACCCAGTGTAGCTCTTTGCTCACTGCTCCCACTCTGATGGAAAGAGTGATTTATACCAAGCTAACTTTTTGAACATACTTGGAATTTTGAGCATTGATTAATGATGTGCCAAAGAGATACAGCAGCACAAAACCAGCCAAAAACATTCTGGATGTTGGGCATGTTGTGTTGCCTGCAGGAGCCAGCTCCAGAGGGATGTGCAACCAGGACTGCCACCCTTTGCTGTGAGCATCCCCCACACCATCAATGCCCCTATTGAGCTGGGAGGCAGAGCTTGGCTTTACAGCAAAACTTGTACGTCTTAATTAACTTTTTTAAAAATGAACCAGCTCAAGTCAGTGAGAGGAGCTGAAAAGTGCATGAGGAACGTTAACATTTGAAGATGAAAATGTAGGAGTGCTCTTCCCAAACCCACCCAGCTTTGTGGGCACAGCGTGATGCTAGGGAGCCCCATGGCCACAGCCATTGCAGGTATCTGGGGCTGTGCATTAAGTCCTGCTTTTCTCAGCCTCTTCCCAAGGGCAGCCCCTGTCCCAGCAGCTCCCAGCTGCTGCTGCCAAGCAAAAGGCTTTGGCTGAAGGGGAACAATAGGCAGTTTTATCCTGGAGTCAGCGCGGCTGGCTGGGAACGGCATGGCAGAGGTGATGAACTCCAACGAGGAGAGGGAAGAGTGTTGACAAATTCATTTTAAGCCAGACTGGGCGAGGAACCAGAACATGCAATGCGGGGAGCCGCTACTACAGCGTGCCTGCGGGGATCATTGATAACACAGTCCTGAGCAGGGATTTTTCCACACTGAGGAAAAACTGGAAAGAAGTTTTCCCCCATAAGTCAGGGAGGGAGGAGCAGCCCCACAGATCTGCAGTCCCAGGCAGGGAGGAGGGAGCAAGGCAGTTCAATACCGTCCGGGAGGCACAAGGGTTTTTTCTTGGCAGGCTGCTCCTGGGGATGCGGGGGAAGTGATCAAACAAGTCCTTCAGTAGCCAGGCTTGTCAAGATGAATATTAGAGGGATTGTCCACTGCCGTCAGCCAGATGCTAAAATTGAGGCAAGGTTTGGAATTTCGATGTAATTGGAACCGTATTTCGGCACGGCGGGGCCGGGTGGCCAAGGTGGGCTGAGTCAGAGAGCACAGACGTCTCTCTAAGAGTGATGATTTGGCTTGGAAGTTGCTGAGTCTGGGCCAGTTTGCACCAGCTGAAAGTTTGGGTTTGTGATTTCTAACTTTTTTGTCAGTAGGTTCTTGCTCCTTGTTCCCTGCCTTACATACAGAAACTGAATGAAATCCTTTCATGAAGAAACAAACTACCATTACTGGATGTGGCAGACATGAGGGAAACGATGAGCTGAGTCTCCCCCGGTGCCACAGGTCCTCCCTTTCCCCTCGGGGCAGGATGAAGGTGCCTGGGACACGCAGGGTCGGATGCTGCCTCCGCAGGGCCCTGCAGCAGCCGCACCAACAAAGGCTCATTGAAGGCAAGCCAGGCTCCCGCGGAGGCTGGCACTGGAGTCAGCCGGCGTATAGGAGACCCTCAGGTTAATTCATGCTAATGATGGCAGGCTGGCCCGTTCTGGGATGCCGCTGAAAAGCAAGCACGGCCGCAGGAGGACTCGGTGGTTGGGCTGCAAACTCTGCTTTTGTTCGTTTTGGGGGGCAAGCGGGCAGCGCCTCGGTCAAACACAGCGGGACACAGGCTGCTGCCTGTTGTCCTGAGCAGAGCTACAAGACCTTCACAAGAGCATCTCCGGACCCCATTCGGAGTTTTGTTTGTGCAAGAGAAAAAATCTGCCTTGGACAGCACACAGCACTTCTGACAGGCTGAAGTGATGATTTATGTGTTTTGCTTAATTATTTGTTTTCCCTTCAAGCATTGGCAGCCAATGCTGTGCATACTTTTGGTGATGCTGCAACTGAGACATGGTGGTGGTGTTGGGAATCCAGCGTCAGCTGGACTAAGCATCCTCAGCTTGCTTAAGCGTTTGCTGCACCTCTGGTCAAGCTCAGAGGCAGCTGATGGCCTTGCAACCCAGATCCATAAATCATATCTTTTGTGCTGACCATGTTTTGCCTACACATGTGGCTAGGGCTGCTGGCCACAAACCACAGAGAGGGTGAGCCAGGCAGAGCAACAGAGAAATGCTGTGCTGGCCAAACCAGCAGCAAGGAAACTCCCAGCTCCAGCCTGACCACATCTCTGCTCACGGTGATACCACTTCTTAGAAAGCTGAGGGCAGCAGTCAGCTCTCAGCAGGGTTACTCACGCATGGAACACCAGCCACCAGGTTTTTTGGCTGAGCAGGAACTCTTGGTAACTTATGGGCTGATACAGCCCCTCTTGATCTGTGCTGCCATATCTGGTGTGTTGAAACAGGGGAGGGCTGTGCCACTGCTCCTTTTCCCCTCATTCAGCTCAGCATTCATGTCCAGAAATTGCTGAGTCTATCATACAGCCAAAGTTCTGGGTTTGGTGCAAGTCTGTAGGCTGATAAATATCTGTCTTATCTTTTTTTATGTCCTAGACAATAGAATAATAGTTTCTTTTGCAAGGATTTGTATTATTGCATAACTTGGGTTTTAGCTGAGTTTTGAATTTTAAGTAGTTATTCACCATGGAGATTCTGACCAAAGTATTTTTCCTTGATTTCTTTATATTTTGGTGAGAAGTGGAACATGGAAAAAAGTCAAGAACTTGACTTTCTTCACTCAGTGAAGGAAGAGATGCTCCAGCAGAGTCAAGAGAGATCTCTTTCATTGCTTCCTCCACTTCATGATAGTCATTATAGGCCTAAATTGAGCAAGTTGACTTGCAGCTCTCAAGGTTTCCTCCCTTGCCATCCCAGCAGGGCTTTTCAGGCAGTGCTGGGTGGGCTCTGGCTCTGTGTGGGGGTCAGCACTGGAAGGAGGGAGGCTCACAGGACCCCCTTCTGCTCTGTCGTTCCTGCAGCCCCAACGTGTGCGCAGTGCAGAAGCTGATTGGCACCAACAGGAAATATTTCACCAACTGCAAGCAGTGGTACCAGAGGAAGATCTGCGGGAAGTCCACGTAAGTCCCTGAGCACCAGACAGGGTCTCCCCAAAGGCCCCGTGGTGGAGGTGGGTGCTGGGTGGCAGAAGATGGCAGATGTGGGATGTCAGAGCCCATGTCGTGTGTGTCATGTGTGTCTGTGTTAAAAATTGTTTTAGCTTTTTACCCCCTAAGAAATACTTGTTTTTCTAAAACACTTTGATGTTAAGAATGAGAAGTGCCATGTAAATACAAACCCTGATGGTTTATTCTAGTTGCATTTCTATATATACTTATATAGCTCTCTGTGCTGTAATGAAGTGTGTGCCAGATGTTTTCTAGTACTGTCTGTCTCCATGATAGGTTCAGTGCTGCCTGGATTTAAGAAATAAAAAAGGGGGGAAAAAGGCAGCCCAGAGCTGATGGATATTGGAGAGAATGTAAAATTCGTCTCCATCTGTTTGCTTTGGAAGGGAAAACAAATAAAAGGAAAGAGGTGTCAGCTTTAGCCAACACTCTCTGACTCCACCAGGAAAGTTAATCAGACTTGCAGGCCAATTCCACGTCTAAAATTGCAAACAATAATATTCAAGTAGCTGTTGCATGAAGAATCTGTGTGAGCAGCCTCAGGACATTTTTTGAAAGATGCAGTCAGCAGATAATTAAGGCTATGCATGCTTGACTACCTGCCAGGCTGTAGAGTAGGAGTAGAGAATCTTTTTCCTTGCTGTAGTCCAGACTGGGCTTTCGGACACCCTTGCTGGCCCACAGCATGGACCATCACAACACCCAGGGCCAGTGCAAAGATTCCCTGAGCAGTCCTGGCTGTGGGATCAGAGCTGTGGGCCAAATCTCATCTGGATCTGCAGGGTCAAGAACAGAGAGTAAAAAAATCATCTCATTTGTTTCCCTTATGGCTCAGTGTAAATTGTAATTAGATCTATAGCAACATGCTGTTCTTCACTGCAGGTTTGGGTTGCCATCGTTGGTTTAGCTGTGACACCTGGCTGTTGGGGTTCATGTGTGGGGTTGGTGTGGGGAGGAGGGAAGCAAACCAGGAGTCATGGCTGTGCACAGCTTTTGGCCTTTCATTGTACTTCACATGAATTTGCCCTAAGGAGGAAAATTCTGCACTTCAGGAGGATGTATTGCTGGCTGTACCATGTATTGTGTTTGTACCATTGTTTTCCTTATGTCCAATTGTCTTTACAGGAAAAAAAAAAAAAAAAAGAAGAGGCAATATTGTAAAAACAAACAATCTGACCCTCTCTCCTTAATTGTACAAACAAAATTTTGGGAAGGCTTAACTTGGGTGATTGGAGTTCAGGCTGTCATCTTGGCTGAATAATGGCGCTTCTTGACATAAAATGGAGAAGTTTATGGCATGGCAATATGGTCTCATGATTGCCTTTTCTGATAACAGAGTAGCTTAGTATGTCTCCAAAGAAAACACGACTCAGCTGTGGATGTGGGAGAGTTTTGCTGCTGTGGTCACTGAAAGGCAAAGCAGCCCAGCCATGGATTTCTTTCGCTCTGAAGCAAGTGAGGAACTAACCTTATGTAAACCAAGAGTGCAGCTGTATTTGGCACAAACTCATCCACTTATCTCGAGGAGGAGCCGGAATAACTGGCAGTATTTCATTATTTCATTTAAGGAGATGGGGTGATCACTTCTACCTCATTTTCTCTGCTTTTACCCAAGTGTTTCACCCAGTGATGCATCACTGAGAGAAAAGCACACAGACCATTAACCTGCCTGTTAACCTATGAGGTAATCTTTCCATTATCCACAGAATTTTGCTCACTATTCTTTGCTGTACATCATCTCCTCAATGGGTGTTATTGTCTTCTCTCCTCCCAGTCATTCCTGAGCCTGGGCCCTGCTTCCCCTGTAGCAGTGCTGGTGCAGAACAAAAGACACGTGCCTTGACTCAGATTTTCCGGGGGACCCTGGGACAGCTCTGATTACAAATGTTTGCTTGTGATGGCTCCCACTGGACATGGTGTGCCTGGCATATGGAAGCAATCAGGAGTCATTTGGGCTATAAAGGACATGATGCATTATGCTGCAGCAGTCAAATTCTTACAGCAGTGTCAGGAGTCTGATGCTGTGCTGTGCTCGGGTGTCAGAGCCCCGGAGATCAGGTGGGCACAGCTGATGGTGCTCAGCATGAACCTCCAAACTGGCCCCTCCTGTTGGACTGAGCTGATCCATGAGAGGTTTTGAGAATACCCTTAAATCCTAGAAAAAATCCAGGATTTGGCATGTTTATCATAACTGGGTGGATCCAGCCTTTTCTTGGGATCTGTACTCAGCAGTCCTCTCCTAAAGCTGTGTGCGTGGCCCTTTTCCATGCAGGGGGATCCCCTCCTTGAGCCCCGGGGGGATGGTGGAGCTGCATAAGCATGGCCATTTTCTCCTCCTTGTGAAAGGTTTTTCCCACCTGAGAACTGCAGTCCTGGGGAGGAGACACTTGACCCATCTCATCTCCTTCATGTTTGATCTGGCTATTTTCCTCTCTATTTGCTTAAAGGTTCAGTGGTGCCACAAGCTGTGTGTGTGTTGCAGGTGAAAATGCCTGGCTCTAGGGTAGTTTTGAGTGCTTTGATTTCTTTCCTTTTCCTGCTCTGAGCACTGTTTCAAACAGGTAGTGGGGAGGGAGGTCAGCGAGAGAGCAGGAGCTGCCGAGGAGCAAAGCTGAGCTCCTGCAGAGCTGGCTCAGAGCAGAGAAATTCATCCCTCAGCAAGGAAGGCAGAGAAGTTGCTGCACGCCTGCAGCATAACTTCACTCCTTGTGGAACGATCACATCCTGCATGGGGAGGCTTAGAGGGACTGGAGCAGCAAGGAGAGCCAGGCTGAAAGCACAGATGTGCCTGGTCTGCAGTCTTGGCTCTGAGTGCCTCGCCCTTGGGTTGCTGCTCCAGGCTGGGAGGGCTCAGTGCCCCGGGGAGCAGCAGGTGCCCTGCTGAGCTCCCCCGTGCCTGCTGGCAGAAACAAAGAGGTCACACCTCCGTGGGGAGACTCTGGGGGCTGTGGAGATTTGATGCTTGGGAGGCACCTTCTGGCCCACAGGGGTGGAGTAACTCCACGGGGGCTGTTTGTGCACAATGGAAATTTTAACTCATGCAGCAGAAGACTCCTACCTCTTTATCTGCTTTTTTAAAAAAAATGTTTTTCCTCTGCTGAAGTATTGGCTCACACAGTTAGAGAGAAATTAGGTAGAGGATTTATGTAGAGTTTTTATCATTGCTGATGAAGTGAGATAAGATAGTTGGCAAGAAGTCTGACACTGCTTTGATTTCAAGGAGTGCTGAGACAGAAGCGTTTTGGTAATTAGGTAACTTTCCACTGTTGGTTATTCCAAAGTCAAAGAAATAGTTTATTCAGAGTATATTTACATCATTTTGCCTGTGTATTTTATATTCTTCTCCTTCCCCTGTGTACTGGACTCATTCTTTCAGAACTGGGGAATTCTGGAATGGAACATATCCCCACATATTGTTTTGTCTTGAGAATGAAAAGACAACTCATAAATTTTGGTTCTGATTATTTTTTGATGAATAACTCATTAATAGATTCTTTTTTTCCCTTTTAAATTAACTTTCCTTTTTTCATGTGTGATGTACTTTCCTCAGTTTAGAAAAAAATTGCTGGCACTTATTTTACAAAAACAAAACATATGGGCTTTATTACAGGAAATTATTACAAATGGATCTTTTTTCACTAATATATGCCTAAGCTTATTTTTATTACCTTGAAAAATGCATTTAAAATTTAATTTCAGCTCCTAAGAATGCAACAACAGTGGAACAATGACTAATAAAAACTTAAACTTAAGGAGCTTGCTTCTGCAGGCAGACATAGATAGACATTAAAGAAATAGTGTTTCAAAACCAGAGGCTAAAAAACTATTGATTTGACTTGAAATTACTCAGTGAGAAGGTCAGGAAATTGTGGTTGAGGCATTGCAGAGTGGCTGACAAATGCTCTTTGTGTGAGGGCAGTGCTAATCTAACCCACATCGCTGGCATTCACTGTGTCCCCATGGATGGGCTGTGGCCACTGAGCAGACAGCAGATACAGGGATGGACTGGGCAGTTCCAAAGGTTTTTGTGCAGAGCCCACAGTGTGCAGCAGTGGCTGGGAGGTGTTCAAGGGCAGTACTCCTCCCTGGGCAGCAGGCTGTGGCTCTGACCCAGCTGGAGCAGAAGGTGCCAAAAGCAGCCTCCCTCCCCTGTGGATGTGTAGGGCACATGGATGTGCAGAGCATCCTTCTGCCATGGCTCTGCTGCTCCTCTCTGAGGGCTGGAGGTGCTGCAGGACCAGTTGGGGACATGCCCTGGGGCCACCCCTGAGCAACCCCTTGTATGGTGCCTTTGGATGGGCTGGGTGGTCTTTCATTTCCACCTGGTCCACCAGCCATGGGAGGCCAAATGCCTGAAGCTGAAGCTGTGTTTCATAACCCTCATCTCTGGCTCCTTGTAGGTGCCAACCCTTGGCTGAGCACCTCTGTGCTCACCTGGCCCTTTGCAGCAGTTTGCCAGTGCTCAGATTGGTGATGTGCCAGACATACCAGGTGATGATGAAGGCCACCTTCAGTGGGAGAGTGAGGCAGGTGACTTGAGGGAGTCCCTGGCCCTGTTTCTGCCTTGGTGCTTCTTGCCATGAGCTTCCCTTCCTGCTGGAAGTGCCCACAAACCCAGTGAAAAGCAGGAGGTGCAGTCATGGAATCTCAGAATGATTTGGCTGGGAAGGGACTTGAAGCACCCTCCAGTTCCACCCCCCTGCCATGGGCAGGGACACCTTCCCCTTGGCCAGGTATCTGCATCCCTTCCCAGTGCCCTCCCCTCCTGGCAGGCACCTTGGGGGGGGTGCAGGAGCAGCTCTGAGGCAGTGTGCCACAGGCTGTGTGCATCCACGTCCTGCCCCCATGGAGCAGCTCATTAATCTCCAATTGATCTGTAAGTAAGGCTTTTAAAGCCTTCATCAGCACTTTGGAATGATTTCTCTTTAATCAGCTCTTCATCTTTGATTACAGGTCTGAACCAAGGGAACTGTCTAGACTGGATTTAGTTTCTAGGGTAAAAAAAAGAAAAATTGGAGGTAGGGGAGGGAAGTGGTGGGGGGAGAAAGTGTATGTTTCCAATGAACACGAGACAGGGGGGCTGGGAAAGCGGAGCAGCAGGGTGTTAAGATCTCCAGTAGTCAAAGGAAGGGATTGCTTTAGGCAAACTCTTTCCCACATGGAATATATAATGTCTAGACAATCAGTCTGGGTTTGCTTTGTAATTCTCTTAGGAAACCGTGACACAGAATTTATTTGCTTCTGTCACAGAAAAGCAGGTATTTGTTTCACTTTCTGGCTCTTAATTGCCCTGAAGAATTCCCTATTAAACCTCAGGCATTTCCACTGTTTGTTAACAGTTTTAAAATGATGACAAATATCTGAAGCTGGAGGATTTTCCTCTCTCTTTGAGTGAGTGTGCTGACCCTTGGCAATACAGCATCCTACTTGTCTCAAATACAACTGGGAGCCCAGAGGAAATGCTTGTCCTTGAGAGGAGCACCTATTCCCTGGCCCATCAATCAGGTGGCCTTGTTACTTTTACACCAAGCATAGAGCAATAGGTGAAACAATCCCCAGGGAAAAATAAACAGGCAACTTTTGGATTGATTTTTCCCCTTTCCTTTTTTTCTTTTTTTTCTTCTCCCTCTTAATATCAAGCCATGTTCCCTCAAATGGCCACCTTTGAGAACCAGATGATTGTTTCCCATTGAGCTGCAGATGATGGATGCAGTTTTCAGGCAGCTCTTGCTTATGTTGGGTCTGCAAATCAGCAGGACAGCCCAGGATGGTGCCTCTGACCCCAGAGGAAAGTGCTGCCAGCCAGAAGGAAGTGCTGCTGTCAGGGTGCTCACATGGACACAGCTGTGCTGTGGTACTGCCCAGGCTGCCTGTGGATGCACATCCCACCACTGGTGAAGTTTCTCCTTGCAGGGCTTTTCCCAAGTCCTTGTGCCAATGCACATATCTGGGAACAGGGTTCTCCTTTCCCTCCAGGTCTGCCTTGTGGGTTTTGCCATAGGCAAGCAAATAATTTCTGGTGGTGGACAAAGCCAGGGTGGAATGAGGGGGAAACGCTTTGCTGGTGTGGTCCAACAGCCACGGTGGAGTTGTGGGTGTTGCCTGAACAGTGATGAGATGTGACAGCAGCAGTCAGCCGAGGAGACCCCCAAATCCCATGGGAAACGTGCCCAGATGAACCAGCACTGGCAGTCTTGTTGGGACTGTGGAATCAGTTTCCATCCACTGTTTGTATAAACTCTCCTGGAGAGTGTGGTTTTGAAAAGAAATTGTCTGCTTTTGTTCTGTTCAGAAATTGGCAACATGCAGCCCTGAAGGAGATAAAAGTGTGGTTAGTCTTTTGTTGAAGTCTGTATTTCTAACTAAGAGTCTGCTTAGAAACATCCCCAAATATGGATGGACCCAGAACTGTAGCAATAGAGAAAAAGCTGTGACACACTGTTGGTTAACCTGCCTTATCCATCTCTTATTCCAGAGTAATCAGTTACGAGTGCTGTCCTGGATATGAAAAAGTTCCTGGAGAAAAAGGCTGCCCAGCTGGTAAAAATATGTTTGACATTTTTTAGACTTCTTAAAATTATACAGCTGCCTAGTAAAAGGAAATGTTAGAAAATTGCTCAAAGTGGATTTAATTTTTGCAATTTATGCACAATATTGCCATGAACAAGTCAAAATGGACTCAGTGGAGCACCAGCCAAGGGTCAGATCAGCTCCAAAGCATGCTAAATGTTCCAGACAGCTTAGAACCTTGGATGTAACCGAACTTAATTGAGCATGGGAAGGCCATAAGGAACTTCTTATTCCAGCAAGTAATATATCTGTATTGGAAATTCAATGCAAAGGAATCATAAAGTAATAAACAGCTCTGCCAATCTCTGCTCATTTTTATTTTCATAGATTCATAGAATGGTTTGGATTGGAAGGAACATTAAAGATCATCTGGTTCCAACCCCCTGCCATGGGCAGGGACACCTTCCACTAGACCAGGTTACTCCAAGCCCTGTCCAACAGGGCCTTGAACATTTTGGCAAGCATGGGGTTATCAAAGTTTTATTTAGGAGAAAATACAGTTGATATTAGGGGGGAATAAACTGGGTTTATTGAAGAAAGCAATTTTTTGCTTTTACTTTTGGAATACTTCCTTCCACAAAAGTCTGGTGCCTCCAAGTTAACCACATGGGCTGGTGGTCAGTGGACACTGACAGCAGCAGTGTCCAACACCAAATCCCAAAAGCCTGAATACAAGCAGGACTGGGTGAAACCAATCAATATCTTTGCTTGCTTAAATCACATTTGTATAAATCCAGAATAAGTCCATTCAAACTTGCAAGAATACAGGAGATCCTGGATTACACAGCTGTAATTGAGGGTGAAGCTGACAGGCTATGATTATTTATTATCTAATTATTGAACAGACACCAATCCCCTGATGTGCTTCATTTCCCCAGGTGTTCTCACCAGCTATGCTTTAATTCAGCCAGGAGGAAGAATGATGTTTTTGAGACTTAATTTTCTCTTCTTTCAGCTCTGCCACTTTCCAACATCTATGAAACCCTGGGAGTGGTTGGGTCTTCCACCACACAGCTCTACTCCGACCGCTCCAACCTAAGGCCAGAAATCGAAGGACCCGGAAGTTTTACAATTTTTGCTCCCAGCAATGAGGCCTGGGCATCCTTGTCTGCTGTAAGAGAATTCCTTTGCTTTCTCCTCTTCCTCTGATTTTCCCTGGTGGAGATCCAGCTCTGCAGGGGTCTGGCAGGATAGACATAGTACTGATAGAGGAAGGACTGTGGGTTTCCAGGATGGTTATCACTGTACTGGTCCATCAGCTCCAGAGTTTTGCTTCTGAAAGATCCCATCTTTCATCACCAGAGCGATGTAGATGTAGAAATCTCCTCATTCAGTTTTCCCTGCCTGTTACCATTAGAGGTTGAATTGAGACCTGCAACAAGAAGCTTCCCATCCCTTACCAGTTTTCTTGTTGACCCTTACATTGCCATTCTGGTTGTTCTTAATTTGTACAAACAGCCAGTCCCAACTGGAGCCTCAGTAATCCCCACATGAGTGTGTCCCATGCTCAATTAGATATACCTTTCCTTTACATTCATTTTGATTTTCTCTTTCCATTCTTGTGACATTTCCACTCCTGAAGTGGCCATTACTGGCCTGCTGGTGCTCCCATCCCAGTCGAGCATCCCTGTGAACAACTGCTAGGGCAGGGAGGGGGGATATTTATGGGTCCCCTGCTGCCAAGCCTCTGCCCCAAGTGCCCCACCAGAGCCCCTTGGGAAGGGGTGCTGCTATTGGGAAGGACTTTTAGTGTATTTGTCAGAGGCCCTTTTGCCTTCCTGCTCATTTCAATGCAATGATCCCACTCTGGAGCTGCAATCAGCCCTTTGTGTGCCAAGGATGGGGTGTCAGAACTCTTGGCTGCTTTTCTAAGGCAAAAGATAAAGATTTGAGAAAGTTGAGCTCTTAATTTACACAAATGAGATGAGGCTGAATGAATCACTTAATATTCATGCCCACACCCCCACCTCGGGAGCACCGTGGGTGCAGCCAGACCTCCTGGCACTCTTTGACAGATGCCTAATTGCACTCAGTACTGAAAAATTGATTTTTCTACTTTTCAGGAAACTCTGGATTCCTTAGTGAGTAATGTTAACATTGAGCTGCTCAATGCCCTCCGCTACCACATGGTGGACAAACGTGTCCTCACAGATGATCTGAAACACGGCACGACGCTGAACTCCATGTACCAGAACCTGCCCATCCAGATCCACCACTATCCCAACGGGGTAAGGCATTCACAGAGCCACAGTGGGTCCCTGCTCAAGCAGGGTCATCCCAGAGCACATGGAACAGGATTGTGTCCACTTGGGTCTGGATATTTCCAGTGAGGGAGATCTCACACCCTCTCAGGCAACATTCCAGTGCATGGTCACCCGCAGTAAAGAAGTTCTTTCTCATATTAAACCTACCCACAGCAGGTTTGCTTTTCAGCTGCCTTGCAGCTCCTGCACTGTCCTGAGACCTCCAGGACTCTGTAATGCTTCGGTTGACAGCTACTGATTCAAGATACATATTATGAAGGAGTTTGAAAAGAATATCTTTAAGCAGATGGTTTCCTCAATGCTGTTGCAGGGAAGTTGTCCATGCTGCTGTGTAACTCCAAGTATTGGTTCTGGCTTATTTTCTTAGTCTTGAGGGTAAACAAAACCACTGATGATTTTCAAAGCTCTTTAAACGTTTCATATAAACATATTTCAAACATCCTTGATAGAACATTCTCGATAGAACATTCTCACTTTTGGTGTGTCTTTTAAGGAAATCAAATTTCTGCTCTTGCTGATTCAATAAAGCACTTGCTGCATTTGAAATAGAAGTAGAAAAGGAGCAGAGGCTGCTTTACCTTCTGGTTTTAGTGCATGTAACAGCCCCTGGGTGTTTCCCTCTGCAGATTGTGACTGTGAACTGTGCCAGGCTGTTGAAAGCTGACCACCACGCCACCAACGGAGTGGTTCATGTCATCGACAAAGTCATCGCCACCACCACCAACACCATCCAGCAGATCATTGAGACTGAGGACAGCCTGGAAACCCTTCGGGTGAGTCAGCACATGGCTGCTCCACCTCTCCCGAAAGATGCTCAGTCGTCCCACTCCCAGTCAATTGTCCTGAAGAGCTTTGCCAGTGTCTTGGGCTGTGACCCTGGAGCTGCTGATGAAATCCCTGTACCAATGTAGCTCCTTTTGATTTAAGAAGAGAAGTGTCTGCTATCAGTGCAAGTAGGGTTTTATGACAATAATTGTCATCCTTCTATGGCTGCTCAGAAAAGAGAGAGACTGAGTCTGTCTCCTCACTCTTGTAGGGGAGCCTTAGCCTTAGGAGACATTCACTGTTCCGATTTGATATGTCCTGATTTATTTGCCTTGATATTTGTGAAATTAAGGAAAATCTACTGAGGATTTGCAGTTAGCCAGCTGTGGGTTCTGATCTGAATTATTCACTGGAAATACTGTGAGCCTTTCCAGGCATATCTGGGTATTCAAACTAGCTCTCAGTCTTGCCAAAAAAAAAGGGCTCTTGTACTCAAATTTCTGGAACAGCAGAGAACCATGAGGCTGGGTCAAATTTATAAAGGGACCAAAGTGCTGAATGAAGCTATTCAGGAATTTTTGTAAGTCCTCTGAAATTATAAAAGCCTTAATATGTCTGGCCCTTAGTATGTCCTTGAACAAAGTTTCTGACCTTTGTATTCTTGCTGAATGTGTTTTTCCCTCTGTCCTTATTTCTCTGAAGACTGCTGTGGCTGCATCTGACCTCAGCAGCTTGCTGGAAAGCGAAGGCCAGTACACACTCCTGGCTCCCACCAACGAAGCCTTTGAGAAGATCCCACGAGAAACACTGAACAGGATCCTGGGAGACCCAGAAGCCCTGAGGGGTAAGTGCTTTTTTACTGAGGCCATTAAAAGACTGAAGAGTATTTTTCAGTTCTAAATTTTTTCTCAAGCACAAGCCAACAGCTCCTCAATACACTCTGACAGCAGCTGCAGTAAACAGATGTGACAAAGTCCATCTTTTTTAACTGGGCAACTCAGCTCCCTTTGGTTGTAGAAGTGTAGACATGGCAGGAGTGGCATCCAGATATGGATGAGGGAGCTGAAACAGTCCCTTTTCTGCATTTTCTTTTAGCACTTTATGCAGTGATGATTTCTACTGATCCAGCAAGATGCCAGGAAAGTAATATCTAATCAATGTAACTTCCCCTGACAAGTGAGTCGAGTACCCACGTGAAGCCTTTTGAAGTTGGCAGAAGTGTATAAAAAGTGACTCTTTTTAGGCATTTTATTTCACGGGCTGTGGAATTAAATCAGCTCAATTTAAAATGACTGGATTTTATGGTGTTCACCCTGGCCATTGAACAGGATCCCTGAAAGCTGCAATACTTTCATAGCAGGTTTTTGCAGCTCACTAAGACACTCTCCTCTCTCACAGACCTGCTGAACCATCACATCCTGAAGTCAGCCATGTGTGCTGAGGCCATCATTGCTGGCCTGACCATGGAGACTCTGGAAGGAACCACCCTGGACGTGGGCTGCAGTGGGGAAGAGCTGACCCTCAACGGGAGGCCCATCATTGCCAACAAGGATGTCCTGGCAACCAATGGCGTTGTGCATTTTGTTAATGAGTTGCTGATCCCAGACTCAGGTACTGATACCTCTCTGCAGTGTTCTTTCTATTGCCTTTCTTTTGTTTATTTTGCCAAGGAAATCCTGGATTTAGAGGGCATAGGGATGAGTGGATAACTTTTAATGCAAGGCTACTATGTGTTGCTTTTCTTTTCAGCTAAGACTGTGTTTGAGTTGGCACAAGAATCTGAAGTTTCCAAGTCTACAGACCTTTTCAGACAAGCTGGTCTCAGTTCTCATCTAACTGGCAGTGAGCAAGTGACCCTCCTTGCCCCAGTGAATAACGTGTTCAAAGGTAAAGCAGAGATTAAATCCCTTTCTTCCATCAGTTTGGGCTACAGATCTCCTTCAAACAGACTTCAGCCAAGTTTCAGTGCACAAGTATGCAAATCCTCTCTCAAATGCCTCGAGGCAGTGGCATCTAGGTTTACAATTTAAAACTGATGTGGGTAATGCTGTGTATTTGAATGGTTTTTAATGTCTCAATAGCCATTTTAAGTGAATCACTGGGTTTTTTGTGCTGCAGATGGACTCCCTGTTATTGACAGCAACATGAGAAACTTGCTTCTGAACCACATTGTTAAAGACCAGCTCTCCTCTAAATATCTGTATCATGGACAGAAGCTGCAGACCCTGGGGGACAGGGAGCTGAGAGTTTTTGTGTACCGCAATGTGAGTCCTTGCCCTGTGCTGTGCTCCTCGGGGCACAGGGATGCTCAGGGCTCTAATGTCACAGCCACCGTGTGAAAAGTGGAAATGGGCATTGTGGAAAGTATCAGCATCTCTCTTCTGAAGCATATTCTAATGAAATCTTCTTTTCTGCCATTATGTTTGCAGAACCTTTGCATTGAAAATGCCTGCATTGCTGCCCATGACAAGAGGGGAAGGTTTGGGACCCTCTTTAGTGTGGATAAAATGTTGACTCCCCCAACTGGCTCAGTGATGGATGTTCTCAAGGCAGACCATCGCTTCAGGTGACCTTTCTGCTCTTTCCAAGTGCCAGTTAGGAGCAGAAGAGCTGCCAAAGCAGTTTCTATTTATTATGAGCCGTAGTCATGACAATGTATATGGGTTTTTTAGCATAGAAAGATCATCCAAAACCACGATCTCTCTAAATTATAGGGAGTAAAACTTCAAATAACCCTCAGTCAACTGTGAGCCAAGAGTAAGTGGTTTGCTTAATACCATAAGAATCTGGCTCTGAAGCCATCTCTGCCCATCAGATCCACTGTAGCCAGACCTCTCTGACTCCCCATACCATCTGGTCCCCATGCAGTCAGCACTCCCAGGTTGCTTTGCCATTTCTCAGATGTTCTGGTTGGACCTCACAGGCTCATTTCCTCCCTTTTGTCACCATTTTGGTTATTTGATTTGCTGGACCCCAGCAGGATTTCACAACTGTAACTTCCCAGCTCTCTCTTGAGCCCAGCACACAGCTGAGCAGTGAAGTGGTTTGCAGTGAAGCATTTGATGCATGTTTGCTTTGCAGCACGTTGGTGGCTGCAATCCAGTCTGCAGGTCTGACAGAGAACCTGAACAGGCCGGGAACCTTCACGGTGTTCGCTCCGACAAACGAAGCTTTCCAAGCCATGCCCCAGGGGGAGTTCAACAAACTGCTGGGTGAGCATCTGCAGAGCATCTAGGGGATGAGCTGCTGTGTGTGACTGCTGTGATACTGGGAGGAATGGCCAAGTTTCTCTGCTGTATCTCATTCTTTGGCTCTGTCTGTTGGGAGCATGAGCTTCCTATGTATGAGCAGAAAGCTGAGGATGCACAGAGTGGCACTGAATTCCCCAAGTGGGGTTTATACTGCCTGTGTTCTTGGAAGACATGTTTGCAGTGTGTGTCACAAACTCACTGTGACTTTTAATTTGGCTGTGCTGGTTGTGTGAGATAACTCCCAGATATGTCTAAAAGAACCAGTGAGGCCTCTGCCTTTTTCAAGGATAAAAGAAGTGAGAATCTGACTCTTGACCACACAGGATCAGGGAGTCTGCGGTAAGTTTTACAAAGAAAGACATGATCCACATACAGCCTCAAGTTACACTGTATGAAATTTAAGTAACAAAATCTGGTGGGCTGTTTCTCCTTCTCCATGTACATGGACAAAGCAGGAGGTCCAGTCTAATCCTGGGAAAGCCAACAGTGTGCTGTTCTAGCTCAGATGAGTTCAAGACCAGTATCCTGAAGAGCAAAGGCATGCAGGCTGGGTGTGGAAAAAAGCATGGGCATGTTTAATAACTCCCTTCTGGAGAAGCAGCATGATCTTTTATTTTGTTCATGTTGAAAATTGGTTGTGGTTGGAAACAATGTCAGGTATTTCAATGTAATGTCTTCTTGTCATTAAAACCCAGCCAAACATTGACATCATAATTTGGGAAGCATCTGCCCATGGTAGCTGGTTATCCTTTTAAGTGCAGGGATGAGGAACCAGTAATATCAATCCAGTCTTACGCTTAATATATAAATATTTCAGAAATGCTTTGCAGCCATTTACAATGGCTGCAGGAATGAAGATTCCCAGATGCAGACACTTCAGATGTTCTTTCCTCACACAAATGTTTAGCTTATGCCTCTGATGAAGAAGGGGATTGTGCTGGTGAGGATGTGCAGAGTGAACTGTGACCACCCTAGGAAAACCATAAAGGAAAAAAGCTTGCATACAATCTTTGAAAGCATTGAAATAAAAAGTCCCCCTTGCTGAGGAGGCTGCTCTGTGGATGGAGGCCACCTTTGCCCTAGCTGTCTGCAGGGCTGTCAATGACCCTGTCTGTCTGTGGGGCTTGTCAGTGGCCCTGTGTCCTCTGAAGGAGATGGAGAAGTGCTACTGGCCCCTGCTGTGCACATCACCACCTCTTCTGGAGAACAGATGGTGCAGGGAAAGCACCTTATCTTCCTAAGATCTGTTTCAAAGCACAGCTGTATGAGTAGAGACTCAGTGGGCTGGAATCAGGGCATCAGTCCATGAGACATTAGTGTCACTTCTCCTGCACTTTTCCCCTTCTTACCCAGCTGTGAGGATTGTTGCCAAGTGACACTGGCCTTGGTGACATTTGAAAATACCAGAATGCCCTGTCTGCTTCCTTATTTCACATGGGTCTTTCCCCACTCCATCCCAGACTTCCCTGGGAAGTGAAAGCAGCAAGAGAAGCAGGTTCATTCAGAGAAGCAGGTTCTCACTTGGCACAGTGAGAGAATGAGGGATGAAAACCCAAGAAAGACAGAATTCATGTGTAGGGCAGGCTTGGTATGTACCAAGGTGGGACATTGGGAGAGTGTCCTTCTGGACTTGGGAACATGACCTGCCCTGGCAGGAATGGCCTCAATGTCCTAACCAGGTCCTTCTGCCTGATTTTGGTTTTGGTTTCCTTTTTCAGTTTTACATTGTTTCTTTGCACTTTCGGGAAATTATGGTGTTTTCCAAGTAACTCCATTCCAGCACAT
Source organism: Acrocephalus scirpaceus scirpaceus (assembly GCA_910950805.1). NCBI lineage: Eukaryota > Metazoa > Chordata > Aves > Passeriformes > Sylviidae > Acrocephalus > Acrocephalus scirpaceus. The sequence goes on from OU383785.1 coordinate 9,582,756, forward strand.
GAAATATGGGGGAAGCAAGTGCTGATGCTGGTTTGCAGATGTAAAGGCTTTCTTCCCCCAGGTAATGCCAAGGAGCTTGCCAACATCCTCAAGTTCCACGTGGCTGATGAGATCCTGGTGAGCGGCGCCGTCAATGCCCTGGTGAGGCTGAAATCCATGCAGGGGGATAAACTGGAAGTCAGCATGGTGAGTCACCTCAGATGGGCTGCTGTGGGCAGCAGGGCTGTCCTTGTCACGGACCAAAGCATGTCTGTGCTCCTTTGGATGGTGTGGGAACATCTCCTGAATGTGTGCACAGCCCCACCAGTGTTTTCTGGGCTGCACTGGAGGGACTTTTGCCATGTGTTCAGTTCAACAAGCTGGAAGAATGAAATGTGGTTTGCTTCAGCTTTCTCCCCAGACGACCAGTTGTAAATGATTTCCAGGGGCTGCTATAAATTTAACCCTGAGTCATGGGGGGAAAAACATAAATAAATGAAATGAATAGCTTGTTCAGCTAACATATCTTTTTGTGTAATGAAAATGATCTCTGCATGGGCTCCCTTAGCACAGCAGAGTTTATTTAGATATATAATTTCCTTTCACAAACTCTACACTATGTTAAGGGAATGTAGGATCCTCTACTGAGGAAAAAAATCATTTCAGAAAATAAGCAATGATGGCCCACTCTATGCATAAGGCAACACAGGACAAAAATGGAAGGATCTGTGTTTCCAGGTGCATTGAATTGGCCAATGTGCATGCTGGGCTCTTCCCATGTCCAGTCCTGCTCTGCCCTCTCCTGATCCCATCTCCACAGCCAACCCCTGGCAGGGTGCTGGTGGATGTGTTCTGCTGCCATGGGACAGCATTCCCAGCCAGTTGCACTGAGGAAGTCCAAAGCCTGCCAGCCATTCCTGCTCAGGCTATAATTTGTCTTTATATTCTCCTTGCTTGGCAGGAGGAATGAAAATGCCTTCAGCCATGCAGTAAATGAATAAATGCAAAGTGAGGGTTTTTTTAGTAACATTGGAAATGACAGAAGATTCTCATCTGCTTTTTTTGTTTTCTTTTACTCAACAGAAGAACCATGTAATACATGTCAACAAGGAGCCTGTTGCTGAAAGTGATATCATGGCCACAAATGGTGTCATTTATGCTGTGAATTCTGTCTTACAGCCACAGGGTAGGTCCATGGTGAGAAATGGTCAGAGAAACCTTGTTACAGCAAAACTGCTTTGGGAGGGGCTGGGGACATGGGGCAATTGCTTCAGTTTGGTGAGGAGAGATTAGCCTGTTGTGGGATTTTCAGCAGAAAATAATGGAAGGAAGCAGCCTGCATGCTCTGACACGTATTTCAATGCTCTCAATGTTCCACCCTTAGCTTCAAGGCCACAAGAAAGAGGAGATGAGCCTGCAGATCCCGCATTAGAAATCTTCAAACAGGCATCTGCATTATCCAAGGTAAAAGGGAAAAATCTCTCACTGTAAAACTGCCAAAATCACATTTTGGTATAATGATTGGATGATCCTGTCACATTCATATGCTGACTTCCAAGGAAAGTGAGTGTATGTGTTTCATTAAGTGATCCATCCTCTCTTCTTGCATGATTTAATAATATAAGAAATAATAATACATTTTGCAACACAAAGCTTCAGTTTGCAGCACACTTGTGAATGTAGCCTTGGCATGGTACTATTACATATCAGCTTCCAATAATGAAGAGTCACTCATCCATAGTTTTTGGACACTAAGGATAAATATATTGACATACAAACTGTTCTTATGGCTGTTGGAGATCTGTTGCATTTATGCAAACCCTGTGTTTTCTTTCCATGCAGGTTTCTCAGAGGAATCCTCGACTAGGTAAAACAACTCCACCAGCTCATTTCTAATTTCCTCTGTGTCCCCTCATCCCTTAAAGAGAGGTTTCTCCTGTTCTCTTGCTCTAAGCAAGAAGTGGCAGGACAGTGAGGAGAGGGGCAGGGGGATGGTTTGTGTCTGCCCCTCCCAACCTGCCCTTCTCCTTGGCAGCACCCGTCTACTCCCGGATACTGGCGAGGATGAAGGAGAACTCAGGGGGATTCTGAGCCCATCGTGAGCAGCCACAAGTCAGTGCCTCCATCCCATCCACTCCAGCTGACAGCTGAAGAAAAGGACAGAAATGTTTTTTAAAACCAAATACCACCCTTAAATTTATTTTTGTTTGCAATGAAACTGATAGGCAAAATGAAAAGCCATATATATGTATATATTTTAAGACCATTTTTATTTGGTTTTGACTTTCAAGTTCCCAGACCAAGGAAATGTTTTGAGGGTTTTTTGTTTGTTTTGTTTCATTTTTGTTTTGTTTCTTTTTTTAATAAAATTATTCACCAACTTTCAATTTTAAACATACCCTGTCTTGGGCTTGACAAGTACATCCAAGGGCCTTTTATTTTTTTAAATAAGCATGTCCTTCCTTCTTCCCTTGGATTTTAAAAGTCTTCCATGAAATTCTGAATTGCAGGCTTTTAACAAAATTCTCTCTATTGACAGTGAGAAAAATTGCATAGTTATAAGCTATGGTTTGAAGTATCCTCTTTTTTTTAACTGGGGTCTTTTTTTTTATGCCTATGGGTTATAACTGTGCTGCATTTTGTTCATGAGATTTGAAATGAGAGTCCTCCCTGGCTGAAGCCTTCCAGTAAATGATTCATTTTTAATAATGGTTGTTTTTTAATAAAAATTTAAAATAAAATCAAAAATATAAATATGAAAAGTGATGATAGTGCTTGGATGGGTTTTTGTTTGGTCTGGATTGCCTGATGGCACTATGTAGTCAAACCTGAGCACTGGGAAGGAGGGAAATCAGAATTGTCAGGATCAACATTAATAGGTCTAACAGTTATTTGAGTGGAATGGCAAAGCATTTCTCCTCTCTGATCCTGACCTGGCATCACTTTTTGCTGGTAATTTCATGGGCAGTCACTGTTGCTCTCCAAGGAGCACAGGGCAGCCGTGCACGTCCTTCCTGCTGGATGCTCAGCCACCTTTGATGGCAGCAGGAGCTCAGTGCCACATTCCATGCTGCCAGCAGCATTTACTCACCATCACAGCTTTAGGTTCACTCCCTGGTAGTTATTACCTCGGTGAAACCCAGGAGTATGAGGCAGAAAAGAGAAAGAGGGTGTCAAGTGCAGGACACAAAAGACTCAGATTGTTTTGGTTGCTCAGAGAAATACCCTGATAGTTCTCCTTTTATTAAAAACCCAAACTGAAATCCCACATGCTCGGAGTCATCTGCGTAACTCAAATGTGTGAAAAATATCCAGATCTTCTTTTATCTCTTCTTTTATTTCTCTTCTTCACTACCCCCCACCCCACTCCTCCTCATTTTTCTTTGTTATTTTTCTGGCATGATAGAGTCCTGGTATTTAAGGTGAGGAGGTGAAGGGGAACACTTTCAGCCATGTAATCCCAGCAGCCCAAGGCAGAATAGTTGTATCAGGATTGGATTCTGGGGGAGGCTCAGCTTCTTGCTGTTAAACAAATTAATTACTATTCCATCCAAAGCCTGAGAAAGAGGGAAATCCACATCAAATCTGCTCTGGTTTTTGAATTTTCCTTCTTTGATGCTTCATAATGAAGAGATATAAAGTCTTCACAACTTGGAAGGGTGGAAATTAGTCTGCTCATCTACGTGAGTGCCCCTTGCTAAACCTCCTTGGCATCTGGCATGGTGACTAATTAATTGTTTCATTGTAAAATGAAGCTACTTGAATAGACAGGAGTAGGGGAAACTGCTTGGATGAGCTTAATAACCATGAGCAGTCCCATCTGCTGAGACAACAGTTTTCATTTCCTGGGAATACAGCCCTGGCTTTTCAGTTCATGGTCCCTGGGCAGGTATTAGGGTGTGTGGTGATGGGATGATGGTCTCCTTTGTGCTTTTTCTATGGCCTGGCTTTGCTAGGCTTGCTGTCAGGGGATCACCTGGTTTATGAGTCCCAGCAGTTTCCAGTAGATAGAGGTGCATTATCCTTTCAAGCCAATTCCCTTTTTGCTCTATCCTGTTCTTTATTCTCCCTGGTCCTTTGGCAGTGCTCCCTCCCTCACTCCTACTGCCTGTCCCACCATCTGAGCTGCTGTGGGGTGCCAGCAGCAGCCCCACAGTGCTGTGGCTGGGGGGCTGCTCTCCCTGTTGTGTTGACTCTGTCATTTTGGGATCCTACACCCTGGGAAGCCATCACAGGGTGCCTTCCCACACGCTGTCTGCTTGGCAGCTCCCCAGCATTTTGGTGTCTCCAGATTACAGCTCATGGTGGAAACTCTTGAGAGTTCTTAATGCCCTCCCTTTCCCTGCTCCAAATTGGTTTCTCACCCCTCTGTGTTCAGGGAGGGATACACAGATGGGTTTGATCAGTGGCTGAGCTGCGTTGATCAGTAGGGACTGTATCCCTTGCTTTGATTCAGGGACTCTTTGGGGATATTTTTCCCCATGGATCTGTCCCTGTGCCTTGTGCAGTGATGTGAGGGTGTGATGCCAATTGTTCCACCAAGGGGAGCGAGATGTTAACGCTTCAGCCTTCAAGGGGTGCCCAGGGATGAAGTAAGAGGAGAGCAGCTGAAAGATGGGGAAATAAGGAGTGCTGAGATGATGGGAATAAAAACTGATCTGTCATTTTCCAAAGAAATATTTTTAATATTTTTTTTAATATGACAAAAGGTGGAAGTGAAAGGAAGAAGGAAGTTGCTGGTGCTGAGGCAAAACATAACTTCCCTGGGGAAGTGCTGGCCAAGGGGCAGAGAGCTCCCATGGGCCCATGGGTGTGGGAACCTGAGGGCTGTCCCAGCCAAGGGCTGTGGTGGGATGGAGGGGTTGGAACTCCCCTGTGTACCCATCCCAGAGCTGCAGGAGTCTTCAGATAACAACACCCAGGGAAGGGAAGAAGCAAAGCCCAACTCAGAAACTGCTGAGTGAGGGTTGGGGCCTCCTTGAGGTGAGCAGCATTTAGGATTGGCCTTCACTGGCAAACAGCACTGGGGTTTTCAGCACAGAGCCACTTTGCACCAGAGGATTTTGGTTTCTCAGTGTTGTCAGAGTATTTCCACATGAAACCTAGTGTGTGGTTGAATGTCACCATGACCTTGAACCATGTCTGTGCTCCACAGGAACTCCCTTCAGGACTGGGGCAAAAAGAGTAAACTGAGACCAGATAAGAGTCTTTTGGAGAAGAATCTTGTTTTTCCCTCCTTAGGAGTCAAGAGTGTTTTTCTATTGAAAATTTGCAGGAATTTGCAGCCGCCTTTGTTTATTTTTTTAGAATAATGATTCCTTCATTTGCAGTTCAGTTAAGCAAAGTAATTAAATGCATGCAGAAATCCATTTAGGAAAAACACAGCTTTTAAGTGTGTGCTCTGTGTCCCGAAATGATGCCATCATGGCTGGGCTGCTGCTCGTGGGTCACTCCTGTGCCAGCAGAGCCCCAGTGCTCTCCAGGGTTTCAGCAGTGAACAGAAAGTGGTGCCTCTGAAGGGCTGGAAAAGCAAATGTTGACTGCAAAACGCTGTGTTTTGGGAAGCTTCGTGTTGTGGTTTTGCTCATTTACATCTTGAGATATGAACAAGAGGCGCTTTTCTTCTAGAAAATTCTTTCACTATCTGGCAGCCTTCTGCAAAAATATTTAAGGCAAGAGGAAAAGCAGCGCTGAGCTTTGTCCCAGGGGAGATCTCACATGCAGGGCAGTGAAAACACGTGTTCCTCCAGTGCCACAGGGATCCCGGGGCTCTGTGTGCTTGGCTAATGAGGGAGGTTTGGAGCTGACCCACCCCAAGTGCTGGTGGGGGAGCCAGGTTGGGAGGGCTGCAGGGTGGGCGAGGGCAGCTCCCCGTGCCTCGGGGTGGGAGCAGTGGGAAGGCAAAAGCCTTCCCCTGCGTCAAAGGCCAGGCAGGGGCTTGAGTGAAGCCAAGGCAGCACAGCCAGATGTGCTGCAGGAGCATGACCCCACGGGGGAAGCCACCCACAGGCCGTCCCTGGAAAACTGTACTCCTGCTTTTCTGCTGTAGGGAAATTCTTGCTTCTTCATGTGATTTATTGGAAAGTTGCTGCACTGTTAGCCGGTGTCCCAGGAGGAGCAAAGAGAAAAATAGTGGTAATAGTAGTGCTGGTGAAAGACAGGCTCAGGGGAGCAGCTGGGATCAGAGGCATGCAGCCGTGGCTCAGGCAACTCTTGCATTATTTTGTTTTAGTTTTGAGTCCTTTTTGGAGATACATTTGAGAGATTTTTCAGAAACCTGTAAATTCTCCAAAGAAAAATATTTAGAGGGACTTTCTTTCCAACAATGAATTATCCCTTACTGTTTTGTAAGATTTTTATGATCACTTTGCAGAAGCTCAGCACTTTTCCTAGGAGAAGTCAGTTGGTGCAGGAGCAGAGGGTATCAGTGTCTGGTGAGCTATGCCCTGTGCCACATGAAGGCATTTCCTGCTCAGGGAGAATATTCTAAGAATTTGTTTTCACCTCCTGGAGAGGAAGGTGACAGGAAGGCTTGGTTTGCTGGATGATGCCATTCATGATACTGAAAAGTTCTTTATAGAATTGCCATGGGCTGACCCTGCACATCTGTCCTGCTACATTTACCCTTGACTTTTCTGTAGTTTTCAGAGGGCTTGGCTGCCTCTGGTTTTTGACTTGTTTATTCTTTCTCTGTTCAGCATTTCTAAGGGGTCTTCATCTGACTCTGGAAGTCACACATTTCTTTCACATGCAGCTTGTGCATCAAGCCCTATTAACTGGCAAATGCAAAACTCATTCTATTTTGATTGCTACTTCTGGGAGAAGAATCAAGATCTCCTGTTTGGAAAATAATTGTGGAGAAGCCAGAGGCCATCTCCAGGCATTTGTTAAATTTTGCAGAGGCAGGAGGATAAGTTCCTGGATTTCAGGATTTCTACAGTGTTGCTGTGTAATCTTGTAGCTTTCTCTCTTTGTTTCAAAGTTTGCAATTGGGATAAACAACCTTTCTCAGGCCTTTAGGTGGAAATCCCAGATAACCCCCAAGTATTACAATACTGTCTTTGTACATGTAGCACTTGTTATCAGCCTCAACAAGGGAAGTTATCAATCTCCAGAAGGGAAGAGCCAGAGGATTGCTCTGAAGGAAGCTCAAGTATCATGATGACCATGACAGCAGTCATGACTTTATAATTAAAGCTGGTTTTATAACAGTGACCTGAAGATACATCTATTTGCTGTAAACTGTAGGTATCCAAAGCCTACAGTGCTCAGCACAAGTGTGAGCTCCTCTACCAATGTGTTTGGGTGCCACACACACTCATGTGGTGATGTGGCTTCCAGCTTGGAGCTGGCATCTCAAAGTTCAGGATGTGTGACTGGACCAAGCCTGGCTTCACCTGGTCCTACTCACAACCAGGCAACAGATTATCATCCTTCTTATCAGCCAGAGCACTAAGTTCTGAGACAGAAACACTGACAGGCTTGTCCCAACCATGGTAGATCCATCGTGGCCTACTGGGTTCCTGCCCTTGCAGGGGGTTTGGAACTGCATAATCCTTAAGGTCCTTTCCAACCCAACCCATGGTGTCATTCTGTGATTGCTGCCCTCGAAGCTGAAGGGACCTGATTTTGCAATCGTGGCTCATGTGAATGGCAGTGCCACACCCCAGCACTGCCCTGCAGACGTGCGCTGGCACCGCCGAGGGATCGCAGCAACAAAAGTGGCTGGTTCCTCTCCATGGCTCGTAACTAAAGAGCAGGAAAAAGTGGAATAAACAAAGCCAAGCTGCAGAGTAGTCACGCAAGGCAAGGGGAACTGAGGAGCATCAGCAGAAAGTGCTCCAGGACAGCACCATCTGCGAGCACTTGAGGCTCAGGAAGTGCTGCTCTTTAAGGAGTTGGTGGTGCTGTTGCGTAGGACCGGAAACAGGCTGGGGGTGAGGCTGTGCCACTCTGCCTTTTATTTGCTCAGCATATTTTGCCTCTTTTTACATAAAACCAGCAAATGAGGAACTTAAAGTCACTTCTCCCATAAAAGTTTTTTACTGCAGAATTATTTTATGGACTTTCTTTTTCTGGGCTACCTCTACCTTACATTCCTGCTGGTGTTAACTCTGAAATAAACTAGGTAAACTGTAATAAAATAACTTGTGCTCCAAAGTTTTCTGAAGCTACAGAAACTTGGAGTTAAGGACCCAAAAGGTGGGACACTGAGCAGGACCAGCACTGAACTATGAGCCCCAGTAGGGTGGCTTGGACCATTTCCTGTGCTGTAGAGCTCCTGGTGCAGCTTTGGGAGATGCCCTCTATGAGGAGTGCAGACAGGGCAGGAATGATGCTCATTCACACCTGACTGCCTGGGCTTGGGCATGGGAAACTCTGCTTGAGCCATGAGGCTCCAGCTGCCCCTGGCTGTGACTGGTGGCACTGGGGCACAGAGGAGAGGCTCTGGGTGCCCTGGCTTTACACAGTGTAGGTGCAGCATCACGGGGCAAGAACCAGAGCAGAGGGGAAAGAAACTCACTGGCACAGATGTCCTCTCCAGCTGCCACTCCTCTGAGTAATCTCTCCCTTGCTCAGCACCTTTGCAGTAAAAAGGGCAGCTGCTCTTCCAGGTTAGTGTTTTCTGAGGCAGCACCACTGTGTGACTGTTTTTTGGGTTTCTTGGCTGCTCAGAGAGAGCTGGCTCACTGGGAAGCCGTGTCCTCCTCTCTGCCCGGCATAGAGCCATGAGCACTGAGGGTGGAAAGTGTGTCCATGAAGGATGACCTGCATCAATTCACAAAAATCTTTCTGAGTCCAAGGAGATGTTGAGATGTTTGGAGGTTTTATTCTGTTAAGGACTAGATCAGATCATATTGGAGGCTATTTAAAAAAGATGAGAAGAAATTTGCCCTGGGAAGCCCTGATGGGTGAGGTGGTGGCTGCCTGAGGTGCAGTAACCTGCCTTTGGTTCTGCAGAGGGGAATGCCTCAGAAAGCTGTGGACAGACCTGCCTGGGAAATCAGAGGCTTGTCTTCATCTGGGCTCTTCCTTCTGCCATTCACTCTTGCTGATCTTTAGCTCCTACTAATGAAAATTGGGGGGAACTGAGGTTGGTGTACCCAGGGAGAGGATGACACACTGGGATGTAAGGAGCTGGCAGGCTGGGAGGGTTGCTGTGCTTGGAGAAGTTTCTGTCCTGCACAACCTGGGGATGCCTGAGGGCACTGAGGGGCAGGGGAAGCACAGAGAGCAATGCTCAGAGTAGGTGGTCCCAGGCCTGCTGACCAAATGTTCCTCCTGAGCTACTATATTTGGATACCATAGGCAAGTGATTTCACTTTCCTGTTTGAAAACAGACCCCCTGAAGCTGGGCTGCTGGCTGCTCACACTCTCCTTGCAGCACACACAGCTCACCCAGCAGCAGCCCCTCTCCTCCCAGGGGTCACCTGGAGCCTGCCTGGGAGTGAGGGACTGCACAGCCCCATCACTCACTGCTTAATTGTAACCAGATTTCCCTAGAAATGTCTGCTGAAATATTTATAAATATTATAGCCAGCAGCTGCTGATGCCAAACAGGAAATTTTAAGCTGAACAAACTTTTCCACGTTTCTAAGTGGGGAAAGTAAACTGTAGCTAAGATCAGTATTTAACAAAAAAAAAAAAAAGTCTAAATAGCAACAGGCTTCCAGTGTTCCATATCCTGAGGGAAGTTCATGATTTCTTGAAGTCTTGGTTCTTTCAGCCAGGCCATTTTCTATCTGCATATAAGCAGTGTGTCTGCACAGTGATATAGGAGGTGGCTTTAAAGAAGAAAATCAGGTTATATCTCAACATAGACATGGTTAATGTAATTTCAAGGGAAAAAAAAAAAAGAATACACAACTTAAAAGAAAACCAATGGGCCAGGGATCAGGCTGGTGGGGGCAGTGGCCACCTGAGGGAATGGAGCCCTGTTTGATATTGTACTTCATGTTTTGGACTTGCTCCTTTTTCCCCCCTCCCTGCCCCTGGCCCCAATTTCTTTTCTAGGACTTTTTTACTCCTGCTCATTCAGTACTTGGTATTGAAACAATATTTTTGAGCACTAAAACATGGAAAAAAATGTAACAATAAATCTTTGTGGAATTAGCTGCCTTAAACAACTTCTGCCATTCATGAATTCATTAAACACAACTTCAGGCAAAAAGCATTATTGGGCTTTTAGAAACTGAGTCATGTCATTTCCTAGTCAATTATATTGAAATAGAGATGGAATAAAGCAAAGGTCCTCAGTGTGCCTATAAAATCTGAAACTGTATTCTTTGAGCATCTTCAAAATGAGGTGCAGATCAAAAACTTTGAGTCTTTTGAAGAATAAACTATCAAAATAACTCAGTTGCTACCATCCCCACTATTATCTCCATATACAGATATTTTTCATCTCTTTTTTTCAATTAAATTCTGTTCACTATAGTACCTTAATGGAAAGAGAATCACTTTCTGATGCTGAAAATTTGTTTGTTTTTAACTTCTGGCTGTTGGTAGCAAATCCTGATCCATTTTCTCTTTGTGAGTTAATTTTCTTTGAAGCAGGTCAATGGTGTATGGTGAGCTGTAGAGTGCATAGATTGAATTGCATTGCGCCCTCTGGGTGGGTTTTGATGAGCAGAATCCATCTGAAGAGGCAAAAGGATTGTTCAAGGAAATGAAGTTTTGAGAATTCTTGTAAATTTTAGAGACTAATAGTAGTAAGATCTCAGGAAGCTTTTATTGCAGTTTAACGTGTGGAGTTCAGCAGCAAATTTATTCATAGCTTTTCTACTTGAATGGATCTGTTTTAATTCTGGGTGAGAAATAAAGCACGCAGGTGGGCAGCCCTGTGAGTAGTTGAGTTGACTGTGAAACTGATAAAGGAGGGTCTCAGCCTGGGGTGAGGTGAAGGGGAGCATTGCTGGCTGAGCAGTCAGAGACACTGAAGGTGCTCAGAGGTCCCTGCCAGCCTCCTTGGGAATGTGGTGTGCTACATTGCCAGCTCACTATCCAGAAATTCATGACATGGGAAAACTGCAGGAATTTAATTTCTAAAATGCCACTTTCCTTTCAGCTTTTAGATTTGGCCTTTCTTACTTGGTACCCAAGCACCCTGTAAGGATGCACATGGGGCCAAAGGAAGGGCTCAGTCTCCATCTTTCCAGACAACTGGTACTGGCAGAAATCCTGTCTGTTCTTTCCCTGTGCATGACAGAAAACATCTCATTGCCATTACCTTTTGATGCTGTCACTCCAGATACTATGTAGGAAACAAAATGGAATTTTTCATCAGCTGGAAAAGTGGGGACCTTTAGATCTTATCCCCATAAAGTCACAAGATTTTTTAACAGGATACCTCGCTAGTTCTTTGTCACCACAGAGTCAATCCTCAAGCTCCCTCGAATGCTGCATCTCCCTCAGAGCACAGATTTGCCAAGCTATAGTCTGTCATGCCTGAGTGACTTTTTCCTCAGGAATTGTTCAGAAGAGTGTTTGTCCTGTTATGGAATGTATCCATCTTAGACTTTAAATCACCTGCAGCAGGGACTTGACTTCTATTCTCAAATCCTGGCTGAGTACACATATAATGTACAGATTCCTTAGCAGCTCCCTGTCTCTGCAGCACCCTCCTGCCATACCTTTTAAAGTATCACTGGGTCTTCCTTTCCCTCCTTGACAGGAGGGACCAGGCTCCTCAAGGCCAGGATAGGCATGACAGAGCATGAGTCACGAGTTCTCTATGTTTTGGCATTTGGAACAAGTTTCTGAGTCTAATTCAAACCAGACAGTGCAGAAGAAATGTGGCTTTGAGCCTCTGCAGATGTGTAGGCAGTCAGGAGGGGCATCTCTAAGCAAAGGGAAGTGTTTTGTCTCATTCCTAGTTAATACTTAACTAGGAGTTAAGCAGCAGTTAACTGGCAGTTAAGCATTAGAAGCCCCCAAAGAAACCAGGAGCCCCAAGTGCCACCAAGCAAGGCTTGAAAAAGCAGTTAAAGCATTTCCCTGCCTGCGATAAGTTGTAAGTCCCTGAGCTCTTTGATGCACTCCTACAGATCTAAGAGTGCCAGTCTGGGGTACTCACTGCCTGCTCTTCCACACGTAGCCTCCCTCCAGGTATGGCTTTTCACAATCCCTCACAATGGCTTTACCCAAGGGTTGATCAAAGCCTTGACGTGGATCTTGCCTGCGAAAAGAAGGAAACATAGACCTGTGGCTGGCTTGTGCCACTGTGCTTCAGCACTGTTGGAACAGCCTCAGCTCTTCCCTGTCTGCTGTCCTGTGACTCCTGTTTAGATTCTCCATGGTCAATGTCTTCCTGTGACCACAGGGATTCAGCAGCATCCCAAACACGCAGACACAAGACAAAGCAACTGAGCTGTGTTGGATGCCATGGCTGTGACAAGGAGCTCTATTTACAGTTTGGAAAGGCCAGCAATTAAATCCATTTTCTGCATAATTGATGAGAAAACTCTGGCTACCTACCACTAAGTCCTAAATAAGAACCTGGTTTAGATAGAACTTTACTATTCCCAGAACAGGGTTCTTTATGGCTTTGGGCTGTAGTTACCTCTCAGTCTGTGCTCATTAGATTGGATGGGCATTACCTGATTCCTACCCATTTTTTGTAATTCTATTTTAACATAAATAAGTACAAAGGTTCTATTCTGACATTCTTCTCCCAGACTCCATAGGATTTATAGGGAATGGCAGGAGCAGAGCAATGCCAAGAGTCTCTTTTGTGGGGTTTCGTGGAGAACACCACATGGGAGTAGAATGCCATGTCCTGGAAGGCAAAGCTGACTCACTGCAGACCAAGGCAAACACTGAATCATGAGTATGTTGGTCTGCACCAGCCACAACCAAACACAGGATTACAGACAGCTCAGAGCAAGAGATCACCACAACAGCTGGAACAGCAAGACTGGGGAAAAAGGAGCAAGTTACAGCCCTAACTGCAGCTGCCCACTGCAAATTGGGTTATTTAAGGTAAACTGGGAAGTCCCTAAAGAGCAAAAGGAAAATAGCTGGCCAAAGCACTGTGTGCCAGGTCACTGCTGAGGTGGCATCATTCCTCCTTGCCTCGGGCACTGGAGCTGCAGCACTTGAGGATCTGGTCTGGAATTTTTATTACATTTAGGAGCAAATTAGATCTGGTTTAGGTATTTTCCAGTGAAATCCTTCTTTGCTGGGAATTGTTGATTCACTGAATGTAAAACTTCAGCATGATGAAAGCTTTCTTGTTCTAACCTGGGTGGGACTTTTGGCAAGAGATAGAGACAATCACAGCAGAGCTCACACTTGGACTGGAGAAACTGAGGTTGGTATTTTGGGCTGGATTTAGGCAAGAGAAAACTCTCCCATCCCTCAGGTGCAGCTTGGTGCTTTCCCCCACGTGAGAGATCCAGGGGATCATACAAGGCTCTGGGAGGGCTCAGGCAGTGCAGTGAACTAATGTTGGGCAGTTCTTGAGCTGGCTGACTCCTCACAAAGCTCCAGGTGGTTTCTGGAGTTTGGAGGAGAGGATGTACACTAAGCCGCCACCCAGTGCTCTGTGGGCCAGTCATGAAGCATCCCGTGAGCACACAGAACTTCTTGGGGATTTAGGAGGAATTTCACATCTGTTCTTGGCTCCACAATGTAGAGAATTAACTTGTCAGGTTTAAGCAGGTTTTAATAGTGCAATAGTGCACTATTAACTGGCTGCAATAGTGGAATAGCTTGATTAAATCCTCCCATGCATTAAAATTTACCTTGCCTGTTTACAGCTTGCTTCTGGTTCTTTATCAGAAAAGCAATGACTACAACTTCAAAATTTCCATTAGACACTTAAAACTGGATCTTTTAGAAGGACTGAGGCTCTGCTGTATTGGAAGCTGTGGTTGCACCTACTCACATGTATGCAACAACACACAGCTCAGGCTGTAGCACGATGTCAGGCTCAGAAACAAGAGCACAGTGACCAGCAGCCTGGGCAGCCACCTCTGAGCAATTCTGGGCTTGTTCACCCCATGGATTGGGCTGGGCTAAATACCCCCTAGAGTCCCACCCTTTCGTGATTTGTATGTGCCACACACTGATCCAAAAGCAAAGACTTGTATTAGTGTTCTAAAAGAGCTTCACCCACCAGGGATCTATTCATAGATGTACCCTTGAGTTATCTCCTTCAGCCCACACCTTTCTGGAAACCTTCTGTTTCCCTTGCTGTTTTCAACCATGTCCAGAATTTAAATGTGCAATGGTGCAGCACCAGCTGACAGCCCTTTCTGAGCTCCAGACACCTGCCTGCCTTGTGTGGGTGTGAGACAGCTCCTGGATTGGCTCCTCCCTACTCCCATGGTGCTGAGAGGATCACAGAAGAGTTTGGGTTGGAAGGGACCTTTGAAGATCGCCTAGTGCAAGCCCCATGCTGCTGCAGCTCAGCCCTAAAAGTGCTTTGGCCACTGCTGTCGGAGCAGCAAATCACAGAATGGTTTGTGTTGGAAGGGATCTTAGAGATCACCTGGTTGCAACTCCCCTGGGCTTCTTCCACTATAGCAGGTTGCTCACAGCCCTGTCCAACTTGCCCTTGAATGCCTCCAGGGGAGCAGTATCTACAGCTTCCCTGGGCAATCTGCTTCTCCACTCAAACAAACTTTAGGTAAACAGACACATAACGTATGTACTCAGTCTGTAATGCAGTATTGTAATAGCACTGCTACCTACAGCAGCTCCATCGATCTAGGAGTGCACGTTCACATTAGTGTGGCCTCTCAAAGCATGGCACAGGATCGATTTGGGAATGATTACCCACCCTTCTGTAACCATGTGCTGATGGGATGCAGACATCTGTAAAGGCTTGTTCTCCAGTGGCTGCAATTGCTGCGAGCTCAATCTGGCAAAGACTCTGGAATTTGTTCTGTGTTTCATCTGTACGATTTTAATGAGGATTTTTTTCTCCATCACTCTACATTTTGCACAGGCAGATGCTTTGCATTTTATGAGCCTTATGTAGAAAACCTACCACTAGTGTAATGATGTTTACTATAAACTCCATCCACATTCTTCTGGTTCTAGTAATTTGTTTCTGGAGGATAGATATCCATGTCTCTGGCAGTCAGATATGTCCTGACTGTGTCACACCATTACTATAGGAGCAGAATTGCTGTCACTTGCAGCAAGCCTGTGTTTTTATTTGTTCAAGGGTGACTATAATTGGAACCTCCTGCAGCCACTGAAGCCAGGAGCCTTTTGGCTTTAACACAGCTTTCTGAAAAGGCTAATGCAATTACTTATGTGAACTAATCTGTAAAGGATGTTTTTCTGTTGTCTCTGCCTTAATTGTTTCCAGCTTATGGCATGAAAATGTTATTGGCCCTGTGAGGCCAAGGGAGAAGGGAAAGAAGGAATGTCAGAAGCAAAGGGAAGGTTTGGACAAATGTAGGAGCTACTTGGAGGTTTTCCTCTACTCCTGAATTCATTAAATCATGAGAATAAAGGTAAAGCCATTTAAGTCACGCTTAGTAGAACAAGCCTTGGTCTGACACAGGGCAGCTGGAACTCTCTGTTTCTCTCTCTGAAAGCTGCAAAACTTTCTTAAAACAGGTCATGCTGGTCTCCAGGTGTCTCTTGCTGCTGAGGAGCAGGTCCTCAGCCTCCCTTCTGGTGCTGGTGCAAAGAGTTGGCTCTAGTGAAGGTGTCTGGGATTCCTCTCCCTCAGGAGAGCCCACAAACAGGCGTGCCCAGGTGGCTCCTCTGGGCTTCTGTGGATTCCCTCAAGTTGATCTGCTGCTCTGCATCTCTGGGTGTTTTTCAGAAAAAAACTTATGGAGAAGATTTGTCCATTTTCAGCACTTGCACTACTTGAGTAGGAGGGGTCTGTAAATGGAGCCTGGAGCATGTGAACTCCTGCTTTTGAAGGGGATGTTGGAAACAGTGCCTGACTCTCCCGTGTCTCTGAAGACTTCAGCCATGCATGTCAGTGCTCAGATCTGACGGCAGCTGTGCTGAAGAAACGTTCCCAGATCAGAATGACTCATTAGAGAGGCTGGGCTGAGGCCATCAGATCTTGAGTCAAGCTCCTCTTGTCTCCTCTCCAACAGCCAGGCTGTTCCAGAGGCTGTAAGGGCTGGACGACCTTTGCTCATTAACTACCACATGAACATCTCTTCCCAGCAGTAGCCTTCCACATGCTGAATTACTCACTTGACATCTAAATTTTAATGGAAAATGTCTTTTTAATACTGCAAGCTATTCCCTTCTTGCATTCATGTCCAAACTGTAGCCTTTTGGATAAGCTTCTAGCTGGTTTCTCCAAAGCAACCACCCCCTGCAAAGGGCAAGCAGCTAATGGAAAGAGAATGAATGTTCTTTTGAAGCATTCAGAAAAAGAGGTCAGGAAAGTGCTGCACATAAAAGTGAAAATTTTAATGACAGGTAAAGAAACTAGAATTTCTCATTGGAAATGCCTATTGCTTTGCACTGGTTGTTCTTTCCAGACATTGAAGTTTCTCCTACAGAAGCAGGGCAGGGGAGGCAGCTGTTGGAGAACATAGCTTCTCAGAGTGTTTTGCAGATTTTTGTATTGTTTTCCTGGGATGGTCTCTCACACTACCTTGTTCCTCTTTTCTGTTCCATTTTGAAAATGAAAACAACTTGCTGTGTCAATGCTCACAGCCCAGTGCTGTGAAAAATGGTAGTTTTGCTAAAGAAAATACAAGCAAGTTATTTGCCCATTACATAGGGTTCCTTCAAGCATGTCAAGTATTTCAGTTGTGGAAAGAGCACAGCAGTTTTAATGTATTCAGAATGTACATAGACAGCTTAGGGATTTCAGAAATCAATTCCTTAAATTTATTGCTGTTTCAAGCTTTCATTCTGTCTACAATATTTTGTGTCCAGGGTTTTCCTCTACAGCCAACTCACCATCTACAAAGTTGTTTTAGATATGCTACTGTACTGTGATCCACTTGAACGAATTATTAACCAATGTTTCACAGTGAGTACAAGTGCCTTTGCTTTGCCCTGTATAATCAGGACTGATTTCACTAAGCCTCAACCCAAGAGCTGTCAGTTCGCTCCCTTCAGAGGTTGCTAATTTTTAATTAAAAAAATAAATTGATGGCATACTACTTGAATAGTAGTTCATGGTCAAAACCAAAACTAGGATAGTGCCATTAGGTACCAAACCCTCCAGGATTCCTGCCTATTGCTCTACCATGTGCCATTTTTTTCCTTGGTTGTAGTCAACATGTTAAATTCTAAGTGTGACCCTAAGGTCTTGAAGAAAGCATTCATCTCTGATTTTATTTGCAAAATATTTTGTTTCTATTGCAACAAAAAAGCTCAGGTCTTTGGCTGGGCCCTGCGGTTTTCAAAGACTGTGGCTCTCTGTGTGGTTGTGTTATTCCACTCTGCAATCTGGAATGCTGATGCAGATGGAAAGCCAGGCATGGGCCATGCACCCACCAGCTGGCTCCTGATTTGACATTTCTAGCAATCACTGGTGGGGATGTTAAGGCACACTGGAGCCTTAGTCTCTCTGGGACTGAACTGTTCTGGAGTCAGCACTGACAGTCTCATCAAAAAATCCTTCAAAAATCAACCACAAATCTCAAATTTCAATTTCTTTATCATCTGTTAAACATCAGCACAAGTACGTGTCTGCTGCCATGTAATTAAGATTATTTCAATTTATTTAACAGTGTCAGGACTTGGTGGACTTTCTGTTACTCCATTAAAAAGTAGAACAACCTGGGTGTGGGCTAGTAAATGGAAAAAGTATTCTTTTAAATCCTTTAAATCCTTCCTCTGCCACCAGTTCAGCAGCACCATGTACATAAACTGTGGGGGAGGAATCGAGCTCCAGTGTGGACAGATGTAGGTCTCTGGGCATCACCCTCTCTGTCTCTTCTTGTGGAAAACAGCCCAAAGGTATGAGGCTCCTCAAGTTCTGGGGGGTTTATTTTGGGCTTCTGTTTCTTCTCTGCACCCTTTCACATTTTAACAATGGGCTTTTAGCTTTAAAGGCTGTTCTTGAACTTGTCTGTCCTGCCATTAGTGATCACAGATTGGAAGTGCCTCTGTTCCTGTGTGATGGTAAAAGAATTATTTCTGTGTTCTCCTCTGTGTACTCAGTGTCTCCTATAACCTCTTGGGCTTTTTGCTTTGCAGATTCTCCAAATCCCAACATATTTCAGGGTTAAAGAAAGAAGGACTCTTGACATTTCCTATGCCTTTACTGTAATCTTCCACACAGACTGAGGAGCTGTCCGTTGGCACGACCTGGCCTTGCTGTCTCTAAACTTTCAAACAAGAGGTTATTATAACAGGAGAAAGTGAGGAGAGAGAGATAAATGAAGCTTCCTTAAAAATAAAAATAAAATTAATGGGATGCTGAGAGGATGTAAAGATAAATGTCTAATCTCCCAGAACTCTTGGAATTCCTGGGGCTGCACAAGGTGAATAGAGAATTAAAGATGAGTTTAGACATTGGCCTCTAGGATGGATTTCTCTCTTGAA
The DNA here is from genome assembly GCA_910950805.1 of Acrocephalus scirpaceus scirpaceus. Lineage (NCBI taxonomy): Eukaryota > Metazoa > Chordata > Aves > Passeriformes > Sylviidae > Acrocephalus > Acrocephalus scirpaceus. The sequence goes on from OU383785.1 coordinate 9,601,227, forward strand.
GGCCTTCTGGCTTCTTCTCAGTTTAACAAACCTCCTTGCAGACCTGCTTTGTGCAGCAATAGTCTCTCTAGCTAAAAGTGATGCCAAAACCTTTTCTAAAAGCTGAAAGACATGCAAAATAAGGTTATTTCTGCATACCTGTGCTTGCCCAAATGCTGATGAAATTAAAAGTATTTTACAATGTTTCAGTATTTTGTTTCTATGTATTTCTATAGTTCTGTTCTCTGCCTTGTGGGAGGAATTAGAACTGTTAAAATATCAAGGGACTGGGATCCTCCAGTCTTCTCCTCTAGTAAAATGATCCCACCTTTTATATGACATTTGAATTGTCCAACCTTTTCCTATGATGTGAAAAACATGTTGACAATAATGAAATCTGCTCAGTTTCTGTAGGAATTATTGCTTTAGTTTGGTGCCACTGTAAATTCTGGCATGCTTTTACAAGGAAGATGTCTGGAGTTTCGTTTACAGAAGAAAATTAACAATAAGCATGTAAGACTGATAAGAAAAGCTTTGCTTGCTTTTGAGCCAAGCAATTAAAAAAGCGGAAGAGTTGTAAATGAAAGGAAATCTCTCTAGCTATCTAGATTCTAATTTTGTTGCTGTAAATTAATTTAATTTAATTTAATGAAAGTTTTCAAAGCTGAAAATTACATTTAAGGTGGAAAAATGAACTGTCGTTCAACTCTTCTTTTAGAGGTAATATTACATTAATATTTATGTTTTAATATGTTTTCCTTGCTCAGAGAAAATCTGAGCTCTTGTCTTTCAAGGTGAGGACAATTTAACTTCTAACACCAAGAAATGAGATGTGGAACAAAAGCACTGAGGTGTGTAGGGAAGCTGATCCAGGAAGGTGACAGGAAGCAGCCATTACACACCCAGTTTCCATAGCTTGAAAAAAGTTGCTTTGACCATCTCTGACATTACTATTGAGCCTCTGGCTGTCGCCTATGAAAAATGTGGGAGTTCAGCACCTTCTAGGATTACACTTGGCCAATTGTGCCGTTAAGTGGAATGGCAGAGTCACCATCCCTAGAAGTGTTCAATAAACAAAGGGACGTGGCACTCTGTGACACGGTTTAGCGGGCACAGGGCAATTAGGTCAAAGATTGGACTTGGTGACCTTGGAGGTCTTTTCCAACCTTAACAATTCCAGGATTCTAAGCCAAGTAATGCGGGAATGCAATGCAGTCAGTGAAGTTTGGGCAGGTCCAAATGGGCAGGGGGTGTCTTTCAGGCAGCCAGCCAAGCACATCTACCCTGGCTCCTGCAGGAAAGGCACCCGCTAAGGAGATGGAGCTTCTTTATTTCTTCTGTTTTCTGAATGTGATCCTGTCACACTGCCTAGAGGTGTCACTGGCCATTCCCTGACAACATCCCATTCTGCATTGGATCTGGGAGCCTTTGAGGTCGTGGCTCCTCAGGGAGGGAGGGATATGGCTGGTGAAAGCCTTGGCTTTGATGTGATGTGCTTGAGGTACAGGTCAGCAGTACACAGGGCAGCAAATGAGATGATCGTATTTTCAGGGCACAAATTGTTTGCCCAGGAGAATCCCTCAAAGTGGAGGTTATCTGTGTCTTTCCAGAATGCCCAGTTTCTGGCACAAATTGTTGTTTATAGGGGGCCAGTTTGGGAATATGGAGTTGCTGCTTGTCCTCAGGCTTGTCCTGTATTTATCTGCCTTTATTTTAATTGGATAATTCTTGGCTCTGGAAATGTTTCCTTTGAATAATTACAGCTTTCATTTCTTCCTCTGCCTCAAAGGAAGGCATGGTCTGAGAGAGGTCTCATCACTTCTCAAGGGCTTCTCTCTTTACTACATCACTTCTCCCTGCCAGTGTCTTCAGCAATCCCCTCTCAAAACACATCAGGTGCTTCTGAACTCCTTCAAATTGATTTGAGTGGTACCTTGAGGAAACAGACAAAGATTTGCTTCCTATGTTTGATTGCTTTTCTGGGTGTTCTTGAAGAGCTGTCTTGGTCTCACTTTGCTTAAACCCTTTTAACAGATAAGACTGCTTATTTCTTTGAAACATTTTGAAGCTCTCCAGCCACAGAATTTACTGGTTAATTTCTGGTGTCTGGATCTACAAAGCTGGGGGTACAGCTTCTTCCCTGCTCCCTTGCTGCTCATCAGATTTCAGGCAATGGCTGAGTGCTGTGAAGAATTTGAAAGCCATTTCCCAGCATGATTTCCAGACATCTTTTTCCAAACTCCATGCTCTTATGTTGTTGGTTAGACAAACTTATCAGTGAGGGAGGATGCAATAGCTGGCTGGCAACTACTGCAACTGGCACAACCACAGCACTGCTGGAGATGCCAGGGAGCTCCACTGCCCCTCTGTGTGCCCCCTGGGCAATCACTTGTTTTGGTGCCATCTAACAAAACGCCTTTACAAACCAGTGTGACCTTCTGAAACCCTCATTCTTCTTCATGGCAATGTGCAATCTCAAAATGGAGGGAACAAATTTTTATTGTAGAGGGTGATGCTCATAAGGAAATGATGGCATCAGGGTGAACCCTATTGCTCTTTACAACTCCCTGAAAGGAAGCTGTAGCCAGGTGGGAGTAGGTCTCTTCTCCCAGGTAACAAGTGGCAGGATGAGAGGAAATGGTGTCAAGTTGTGCTAGGGTGGGATTAGATTGGATATTAGGAAAAAGGTTCTTCACTGAAAATGTTGTCAAGCATTGGAACAGCCTGTCCAGGGCAGTGATGGAGTCATCATCCCTGCAAGGATTTAAAAGCCATGTGGCATTTGGGGATGTGGTTTAGTGGTGAACTTGGCAGTGTTGGGTTAGACTCGATTAACTTAAATGTATTTTCCAACCAAAATAATTCTACAATTCTACGAAGGAAGAAATAAATTCATGTTCAAGCAGAAAGTTGGGAGGTGATGCTTCATGTTTTGCAGCCTACAGTCACCACCCTGTGTGTAATGCCAAATGTCTGGTCATTAAAGTGTTGAGGTGACAGAAGGACAGAGCTCCTTACATAAACAGCAATGACAAGACAAAAGATGTAGTGGAGAAAGGAGCTAAATTTGCCTGTACATATAGATGACTCAGACAGAAATATCATCCATTTATAGGTTGCCTCCCGGACAGCGACTGGCCCTGGAGCCAATTCACCCTGGAGTCAGTGGAAACACTTACAGGGAATTCAGTGGGAGTTCAACTTGGCCGTGGGGAATATTTTCCCCTTTGCAGCCCTTTGGTTTTTGTTGAATTGTTTCTTCCAAGCCTGTGGAGTGCTAATGAACAGCACTCAGCCTGATGAGGCAGACACATAATCCTTAGAGCATCACTGCCTCAGCTACTGATGAAACATGACTTAGTGCTGAAATCACATCTGGGGCACTGAGGAAACAGGGCTTGAAGCAGATGTTGGTGCGGTGCTGCCTGGAGATTGCTACAGGGAGGTGTTGCTCAATCACCCATCAAAACAGCATCTGTGCCATTGAGTGAAAGCTCTGGGGCTGGAGAGGGACCAAGGGTGCCAAGGAGGAAAGGCAAAAGGCTGGAACAGGGAACAAGTGATGGATCACAGGATCATAGAATGGTTTGGCTTGGAAGGAACCTTGTAAGTCATCTTGTCCACCATCCCTGTAATGACCCAGGAGACCTTTTAGACAAAACTCAGAGCCTCATCCAATCTCACCTTGAATGTTTCCAGGGATGAGGCATCCACCACCTGTCTGGAGAACCTGTGCCAATGTTTTACCACCCTCATTGTAAAAATCTTCTTTACATCTAACCTAAACTGACCTTTTTTAGGACAAAGGGTAATGGTTTTAAACTATCAAAGGGCCAGGAAAGGATGGGGTGTTTTGAGGACATCAGGCACTGCTGGTGAGGAGACACCCTTTGCCCAAAAAGGGAAAACTAAACAGCACCTGAGCTTTTTAGTGGAACATTCAGGAGCTGGCATGGGGCTGCTGTGTTCACAGAGCAGCAGCCCCCTCAGAGAACCCCCTGTGTGGGCAGCAAACCAAGAGAGAGCTCAAGGGCTTTCCTTCTCTGCCAGGCAGCAGAGTGTGGCTGTAGATGTCTCTGCTGAAGTTTGTGGGATGACTCCCCCTGACACCACACTACGAAATTTGGGGAGCAGAGAGCTGGGAGCAGCACCCCACTCCAAAAATACCATCTCCATGGCCAGTACAGTGCAGCCCTGACCAAGTGCACAGGGATGGCTCCCTTCCAAGTTCAGCAGTTAAAGGAAATTATCATATCAGGAAAGGAAACCCCCTTAACATCAATACAAGGATTAATCTGTGCATAATGCAGGGCCCTGGTGATTCTTGCTTGCAGTCATCATTTCTCACTCATGGAGAGGCTGCTCGTTTTGGACCTTATCATTCAGGCAAGATCACAAGGCTGGGGGCAATTTTGAGATTGGAGTTTTGCCATCTCACTATTAAACAGTACAAAGTTTATTATTAGGCAGGTGGAGTCATGCATATGGGTGATTAGCAACTTTTTGAGGTACCATTTAGAACTATCATTCCTATCACCACTAAAAATTGTTTCACATCAAAATTATCTTTATATTTAAAAATCTAGATCTGATTTGTGGTACATTCAGAGTATGTTTGAACTGCGGTGCCATCAGATGTTAGCAAAAAACTCCCTACAGCTGGTGGATGTTTTAACAGCAGAAAGGAAATTTGAAACTTCCAGCCACCTCTTTGGTGATGATGTGAGGCAGAAGAGGCTTTTTAAGCCAAATTCTGTAAAATTTAGTGATGTGATTGGGAGATGCAGCTTGGATGGAGGCACCAGGTGGTGCTGGGAATGTGGGTCTGGAAGGAAACTTCTGTGCTTTGAGCATTTCCAGAGAAAGGTTTTAAAGTGGTATTCCTGATAGCACCACACATGCTGTGACAGAGCAGCAATCCCAGAGCCTTTCCAAGGAAACCATCTGGAAACTGGGCCTAATTGCAGACTTCTACTCATAAATGTTTGTGTGTGTTTACTCACCCCTGAACCTCTTCTCCAAATACCGGCAGCAATTAAACCCCATCCCAGCCTTCCTGCTCTGGGGCTGCCTCTGCTAAGCCAGGCTCTGGGGAAAGGGCAGGCAGTGGCTGCTGCGGGTGCTGCAGGATCACACATTCCCTGTTACGTGACCTGCTGGGTGCTGTTTGTGAGGCTGCTTGGGGTTTGCTGCAGGTGTGTGCTGGCACAAACTGCAGCTCCATATCCTCTCCTTGTTCTTGCGGCTCTCCTGGGGATTTGGGGAGGTATTCTAACCTCTAATCCAATTGTTGTGGGAGCTTAATTATACTCAGATTCATGCTAGAGAGAAAAAAAATCTCCCACCAGAGCACCTGGGATTCAGGACTGCTTCCATGGGAGGCTCCTGCTGCCCCTGGGCACCCTGCCAGCTGAGGGTCCTGTTAGGAGAGGGACAAGGAAATTGTGCAGCTTTAAACAGACACTCTGATAATGTCCCCTTGGTCCATTCAGCCTCCAGTCTATCCATGGAGGGGTTAATTGTATCTGGCTTCTTGGTTTTGGGCATTAATGGGTGTTCCATCTCTCCTCCAAGGTGTGGATGGGAGGATCCCACAAGAAAGTGTTTTTTAATGGGAGATGAGGGATCCATTTACTTAAACCTTTGTATGAAAATGTACTGATTCAATTCTATTCTCCTTGGGAAATCTGAAAATCAGAATTAAATCCCTACACAAATACTGTGGTGAGGGATGAAATGATCTCTCTCTCCTTAGATTTAAACTGCAAATACAAGATCCTGCTCTAAATGAGGTAGAAAAGGAATGTGATTCCCAGTGCATGGTTATTGGATCTAGGTCTGTCTCATGGTCATGAGCACATTCTCTTGTTCACCAAGGTTTGATTGGGAATGGGTGTGGAAGGGTAGAAGTTGCTGACATGTTTAAGTCCCCATGCTCTTGCAGTGGGTCCACCCACGGTGGCTCCTCAGCAGCTTTGCCAAGCTGTGAGGCCAAAAAGCACCTTGTCATTCCTGCACCTCCCTCCTCACATGCACTGGTGGCACCTGATGCTGGAACAAGGAGCAGGTGTCTTTTCTTTGAAGATGAGATCAGGATTTTGCTCTCCTGGGACTTGGCAGTTGTATCCAGAGATATTCATCTGAGCTTGGGCTCAGAGTGAGGGCTCCTCGCTATCGCTGCAGGAATTTGACTTCAGCAGCAGTCACATTTCAGGGGAGCTGTGAGGGCCTCGTGCTGAGGGGGCTCGGAAAGGTGGGGCTGCCCTTTTTCCCTGTGCTGCGGGAGATGAGATGCTGCTGCATGAGCCTCACATCCTACCCAGAAAATCCCGGCCTCTCCTCTGGAAGAGCTGAACCCAGGTGTTGACGCAGGGAGAAGGACAGCACAGATCGGGGCGCTGGGCATGGGCGGGACGCTGTCCAACGGGATGGCCGGGGCCGGGAGCTGCTCCGGGATGGCCGGGAGCTGCTCTGGGATGGCTCGGAGCTGCTCTGGGATGGCTCGGAGCTGCTCCGGGATGGCTCGGAGCTGCTCCGGGATGGCCGGGAGCTGCTCTGGGATGGCCCGGAGCTGCTCCGGGATGGCCGGGAGCTGCTCTGGGATGGCCGGGAGCTGCTCTGGGATGGCCGGGGCCCGGCGCTCCCGGCTGTGGGATGGCCGGGGCCCGGCGCTCCCGGCTGTGGGATGGCCGGGGCCCGGCGCTCGCAGCTCTGAGCAAGAGGTCCCTCTGGTGGGGATCTCGGCTGCACAGCCAGCCCGGAGCAGCACCCACACCTCTGCGGCCCTGGGCTCCCCACGGCAGGGCTGGACACAGCGGGTTTGTCCATCTGACCCCACGGCCAGCGAGGGCACCCTCTGCCCCGGGAAGGATTCCTGACAGCCCTTCCTTCCCGGGTCCTTGAGCCCCTCGCTGGCCTTGGCTGGGTGGCACATCGCGGCTCTGCTGTCACAGCGCGCCGGGGATCAGCCCAAGAGCCCTGCCAGGCTCTCCCGGAGATCCCGGGAATCTCCCAGGCCGTGTCCGAGGGCGGTGGGGCTGGCAGCATCCCCCTCCCCTGCAGCACAGGGGCTGCCCCAGGGGAGCAGCACGGGGAGCAGGCAGGGTGAAGGCAGCGGGGTACGCCCTGCGCCTCTCCAATCGCAGCTTCCTTAGGGCAAAAACAACCCGGGAGGAAAACCAGGACACCTGGCATGTTTGCCAGGAAGAAAGGAAGAAACCCACCAGGGAGAGGTTTGCTTGCACTGGAAGAAGCAGCTGTTGGTAGCACAGCAACAATCCCTTGACAGAGGTCAGCAGGGAAGTTCATCCCTGTTTGCCGTGGGAGGGAGAAATCACCTCTCCCCGCCTTTGGACACGCTGTCGGTCGAGCCTTGAGCGCTGTGGCTTGCCTGGCTTTGTTTATGATTTCTGTGCTGTCCCCACCCCGCGTCCAAGGGCTTGGCAGGCTCGGGAGGGCAGGGAGCGCAGGAGCGGGGTGGGAACGCTGCGGGACAATGCAGGCACGGGCTGCGCAAGTGCCGGGCCAAGGTCACCCATTGTTCCAGCGAGTATAAATAGCTGCGCTGTAACAACGCAAACCCCAGCCTGGAAATCAAAACTTGATTTCTTCTTCAGCTCCGTAGTGAGGAGAGTGGAACAAGTCACCAGCAGAGAAAGGAGTGTCTCCAGGAATGCCCTGCCCAGAAAGCAGATCTAGAAAACATTGTTATAAAGCTATGCCCGAATTTCCTGTTTGTACCAGTAATAAGATTTTTTCCCCTGCAAACTACAAGAGGTAAATCTGCTCTGAGCAGAGATGTAAAATAATTCGTGTGTTTTCCTCTGTTATAAATAAATGTGATATTTGTATATCACAAATACAAACGCCAATGTTACTTCAAAATCAGGTTAATTAAAAAAAATCAAGTTTCTATTTGACAAATTTTCAGATACAAAAATTACATAGCAATTTTTTTTTTAATAGTATGGCTAAACCTCAGCAAAATCCTCACTGTATTCATCCCTTGAGTGAAGTTACTGGTTTTGCTGCTTTGTAGAAGGACTGGCTCTGCAGGGCAGCCTCTGTCTTCATCAGAGCAGGTTCAAGGACATTAAAAGTGAAAACATTCTTGTTCAGTGGCTCCTGGTGCCCATTTGCAGCCTGTTCAATGAGGTCTATGGTCTCAATCTCATCCCCAGTGATCTTGTATAGCAGATTTAATCCTTCTCTAAACCTTTATGTGATACTGTCTGGCTCTGGACTGTCCACGTTACCCAATACAAGGGGCTGGCTTTAGGACAGGATAGCAGAGCAGGATATACCTTTTGATTAGTGGGGTTCTCCTTTCAGAGAACAGACCTGAAATCAGTTTAATTGAAACAAAAGAAATTGTAAATCTAGTCATCCCCAACCTCAACCCTCATTTCTTCATTTGGAAATTTCACTTGAAAATGAGTATCACCCTAAAACCCACCCGTGCTTTGTAAATCATGTGTGCATTGAAAGAAAAAGGCACCACAGATAAATTTTCAGTTAGGTAAAGGGCAGACTGTATGTGCAGGCCCTAAACTGGCTGAGAAAAAGGCAGTCTTAGAGAATCTGTGTAAAATTAATGTCTGTTGTTGTGACACTGTGAAGTACTTTCATACATCTCAGAGTCTTTATCCCCTTTCATTGTGCAGTTTTCTTTCTTCTATTAAAGCATTTATTGTTTCTAGAAATTGACTGAAAGGCTGGACTTGCATGTCCATTCTTTTGGTGAACCAGAATTTGTCATGGTTATTTAACTGTGCCTATCTGACTGGACTGTGCAGTGATGAGACAAAATGGTCTGTGCCATTTAGCATTGATGCTGCTGGGATCACGTGTGTGACCAAATAGAAAGCTGTGCACTTCAGCTTCAAAACTCTGTTTGCAAGAAAAGTGCTCTGAATTATGCTCTGGAGTGCTTTGATTGTATTAATGACAGCATTACTGCACCTTATAGCTCCAGTGCATGTGTTAGTTTATATCTCATCTTCCTCTGTCTTGCGAGCCCAGAACAAATATAATTACAGCACATCTTTCCTTTTAAAGTTTCCTGCTGGGATATTTTCTGCTTGAAATCAATGCCTGCCAGTGTGCCTGTGAAATTTCCTGAGGAAGTAGTTTAAATGGTGCTGTAAAAACCAGGGCTGATTTAGTAAGCAGGAGCAATCCCACATTGTTTCCAGAAACCCATTGCACAGAGGGAAACGTAGGGCAGAGGGGCTGGGGAGTTCGTGCCCATCAGCTGCTGGCTGTACTGCTCTACCTGCATGGGAAGAAAAATGAGTGGAGAAAAAGGAACATGGATATGGAGCAAAGCAGATGCAGGACATCAGGAAGGATTGTGTTCTTCAGAGAGACACAGGAAGGTCTAATGAAACAAGGGAAACAGCATAATTTCTTCAAACTGCTCTGCTTGCAGAAGGTGTCCTCATCTCTCACTAGCACAATCTAGAGTTCCGTTGTGGGAAACAGCAGAATAATTCCCTTTTTATCTCCTCCAACGGTCTCCTGTCTCGTGTTAGGATGCACCCAGCCCAGTAGCAATTGTTTGCAATCCTGATCTTTGCTGCCACACGCTTGGCACCAGCAGCAAGTGGGAGAGTGAGCACTGGCCAGCTGGGAGAGGTTCCCAGCACTGCTCTCCCTAGGGAGCACAAGGGCAAGCAATAAAGATCTGTCTCTTCCTCTCCTGTCTCCTTCTTCCCTTGCTGTTATGTTCCCAGGAGTAGAGCATGTCCCTTTGGCAAATTCTGGGGGTGGCACTGCTCTCTGCACACTCACCAACATCTCTGATGGGGCCAGGCTGCATCTGCAGCAAGGCTTGGGGAGGAGGGGGTAGGCATCACCTCACTTTAAACTCTCACACAGGTGCCAGGCTGCTGCCCTGGGGATGTTGGACTGGAGCTGGTGGTCTGGAGGGCCCCTTCCAGAGGTAGCTGTGCTTGGCACTTTCATAACATGCCCCTCCTGAGCACCTGAGCCTCTGTGCTGAGAGGTGTTTGAATAGCTCGGTGCGGTCAGTGGTGCCCTGCTGTGAGGCTGCCACAGGAGCTGGTGTTTGGGGTGGAAGATTAGAGCAAAGGGCATTTCTAGGGTTATGGATATGTTTTACATCAGTTCACCATCAGATGGAGCAGTTTTGGAAGCAAAGACCAGAATTGTTCCACTTCCACTCTGCCTGAGGGCAGGATAAACAGTGCTATAGCATCCCACTTTCAGATCAGTGAACCTTCAATTATTTGAGAGCCTTTATCTGTGGGGTAAAACAGTGGGCTCTGTGATGTGTCAGTAGTCACTCTCTTGGGAAGGGCAAGAGGCAGCTTTCAGTTTCTTCTTGCAAAAAAATAGGAATTCAGCCTGGAGCACCGAGTGCTGTGTGAGTGTGGGGCTGGCAGTGACTGCACCTCGTGGGGAGCTGGGTCTGCAAGGAGAGGCTGTGCTGGGTCATGGGAACTGCAGCAGCTTGGGGCAAGGACAGAAACTGTGTGGTGGTGGGTCAGGTGATGTGTTAAAGCAGTTCCCCAGGCGAGTGAGCAGGACAGTGAAGGTTTTCTGTGCCTCAAACACAGATCTGTCCTGTCTCACCTGTGACATCTGATTTTGTTCCTGTGGACACTGGTTCACTTGAGCCAGGCTGTGCTGCTTTGCTCCAAGAGCAACAATCAGCTGTTGAGGGCAGATATTCAAGCTGTGTTCCAGAAAATCACTTAGTATTTACTTTGACACTGCAAGAGTAGTACATAAATAAGTGCCTCTATATTTAGGCATTAGTCCACCAAGGGAAGTTTGCTGGAATGGGGTATCTGAACTGTGTGAAGTGCACAGTGAGGTGGGGATAAATTCTGGCTGAAGCAGTGGAGAGGAATAAAAAAGTTGCATCTTGAGAGACTGAAAAATTCCCTTTGCCTCTGCAGACCTCTGGGGAGAAGAGAAAAAGAGTATTTTTCCTTCCAGCTGTGTAACTCCAGTTCTAGTAAAGCACAGGGTGTTGACTGCCTGCTGTCTCCATTAGCATCTAGAGTGCTTCACAGAAACACACCTGCTGACTCTTCTGAATAAGAGGAGTTAAATGAGGTACATTAAAGCCACCTTTCCTTGCCATGAATTTCCAGGAGCTCAATAATGATATTTTGGCAAGTTAATCTGGCAGTCCTTGTAGTGATGTCTTTAAAGGGTCATTAAAATCTCTTGGTTTTTTCTAAACAAAAGACAGAACCAAAGATTTTTGTGGGTAATGATCTGAGTTAAAAGACTTGGTAAACCTGCTGTTGCATCAGGTGGTACCTCATCATCCTTATGACGATGGAACAAACATCCTGATGATGCCTCAGTATGGGACAGCACCTAATTGTCTGCAGCTTCCCCAGGCATTCACTGCCCTCAGCAGCTCAAGGTGTGCCCATACCGCAGGCATTTCATATTTGATATCACTTCTTGGTGACAGTTGTAGGTGTGAGGGGTTAAATCCTACCCACTCTGAGAGCCCAGCAGGAATGAGGACCTTTTTCAAGTGAGTTAGATTCCTCTCCCTCCTCCTTGCAAAGGCTGCTACAGCTGGGATGCAGACAGGGAAACATGAACCAGCCCAGCCAACACAAGATGACAACCTCCCTCGCATCGCCCAGCCCTGCCCCCCCTGTAAATCCACTCCGTTGTTTTTGGCCAGCAAATGAAAGCCAAGCTGAGGCCTTGATCCAAAACTTGGTCCCAGGCTGTGTGGGAGAGTTTGTATACGAACCTACAAAGGACAGACTGTTTTGTTTGCGAGGTTTTTTTTGGTGGGTGGTTGATTCCCCTCCTTCCCCCAATCAATTCATTTTAGGTTTCACAAACAATATTAAGCCAATAATGTCTGTGCCAACAAATTGTGATTCTAATCCTGCTTCCTGATACTTGCAATCCTGACTGTTTGTCTGGGTGAACAATTTGTGTCAGTTGGCTTCTTCCCTGCCTCCCAAATAACTCTCCCACTGTTGGGAAGCCCTCTGCCCAGGCAGGCTGGGAACAGCTCTTCTGCTCCAGCTGCCAGTGACAGTGGTGCTCCAGCTCCTCAGTGGAATGAGCAATCACCCTGCAGGGGTACCCATCTCTGCCCTGTCTGCTGGGGAGAGGGGCTAAGGACATACTGACATGGATACTGGGATGAGAGTCAGGGTTAACATGAGGGGAAATAATGGGAAGGCCACTGCATATGACAACTGGTTAATTTTCAAGCAGTCTGTAGCTATTTTAGTTACAGTCTCTTTTAAGGAGATCAACACTGAGGGCAAATTCCTTCCCAGATAAATCATGCTCATTCCACATGCACGAGAAAGTGGGGAATTTTGTTTTTCAAGTGGCTGCTTTGCATGTTTCCCTGGCTGGCAGCTCGTGTGCCAGTGCCAGGGCTGGGCTCACTCAGAGCAAGGGCTGTTGCTCTGGGTGCAGAGGGGAGTTTCAGCCTCACGTGATGCTTGTGGGATAACACTCCCTAAGATAACACTCTGAAAAATCACAGGATTCTTTTAAAAATTCTTTTAGAGAAGGTGTCACCCCTGTGCTCTTAATAATCTTTTCGGCCTTGGAATAAGTCATGTTTTTGTTTAGAAAGGAAGGGGAAGAAGAGCTTTAGGGCACAAACTGCTTTTCCTTTGCCCTGACAGGCTCATTCACATCCTAAACCTTGGGCAGCTGCAGCCCCTGCACTCCCTGCACGCCCTTTGGATGCCCCAGCCCTTCAGATGCCCCGGGCAGGGCGGGCAGCCAACAGCAACACCGGTGCTGTGGCCACCTCCCTGCACAGGACCCAGCTGTTTCCCAGGTCACTTCTGGCCTGAGCTTTGCTGTTCACCTGACCCCGCTCACAAGGCACAGCAGTGGCCCCCAAGATCCCACAGGAGATCCACGGAGGCTGGGAGTGCTGCAGTGGTGAGGACTGAGGATGCAGATGCCTGCACCTCCTGGCTGGGACTCTGAGCATCACCTCTTTGTGCCTGGTGATGACAGATGAGGAAAAGCTTTAATCTCTGCCGCCTCCTTAGAGCTCCAAGGTTTCACTGTAAGTACCTCAGTGTGGGACAAGAATGGAGGACCTGAGATGTGGTGATCTGACCTTTCCTATTCCTACAGGCAGCTGTAGCTGAGTGTGGAAGTTTTTTCTTTCTCATCTGTAAGCTCTGTGCACAGAAAACCATGAAATCCCAACTGCACACACAGGGCAAGTTCCATGCCTTGCACCAGGAGCATTCATGGAGATAATTCCTCTGGAGATACTCATGAACACCATGAACATAAACACCATGAACATAAACACCACCAATATTTGTCTATTTTAGCTAGTGAGATTTATCTGTCTTTTTTTCATGGCTGAGCCGTGTCCTAGGTCTAACTCAGTTGTAAACATGGCTTAAATTTTCCACATCTGTTACTCTGAATGTGGAAGAATGAAGATATTTTTGCAAACTCCCTTTAATGCTAAAAGAATTAAGATGTCTTAGTTGTCAGAAACAATGCTGGTGACTTCCATGCAGTCTGCACAGCTTTGTACTGTACGAGGAGGCAAATATTGCTTTTGGATGTTTCTAAAATTCATTGCATGTTGTATTTGGTTTATAAAATTATGGCAGGCACTGTGAAGGTAACTTCAGTAAATCACTTAGTCTATTACACTGGCCCAAAGCTAATCTGAGTCTCTAGCCAGAGCAACGGATTTGGCACTTATAAAAATCTAGAGGTTTTCTTACATTTGCATAAACAGCTCTGGATTTGAGGGTTAAACTGAATTTGTCTTTGGAGGACTCCAAAACGTGTGGCTTGAGAGGAATTTCCCTCCTCCCCATGTGTCTCAGGGACCCTTGTGCTTTGTGTGAGTTTTTAATTTTACATGAACGAGCACCAGCTGAAGTGTTGTGCTCCTTGCTGTGGATAACAGCATCTCTAAGAGGAAATGCTGCAGAATTGTTCCTACATTTTTCAGTAGCTCCTGACCTTAAGCCAGGCCTTGTTTCTATTGCTGGCTCCTTCCTTACCAAGAAGCTGAACACACAGGCAAACTCAACCAGACCAAGTGAACTTAGGGCTCCTGTACTGAATTCTGCCTCTTGGCTCTGTCATTTACCTCATTGATGCTTGCTGAAAATGCACTTTCCGTGAGCTCTTCTGGCTCTCGTGAAAGGGCTCTGATTTCCTGGTGTGTGTTGTGCACGTTAAACTCTGCCAGCAGATCCCACTTTGGGCAGCATCTGCTTTTCCCAGTCCCAGCCCTGCTGCAGCCCTGGTATTGTTTTACATGAATCTGAAGGCCATGTGTGTTTGTCCCTTCCATGGATAATGGCATTTCTGTTAAGAACCATCATGTGCTCTTTGTTTTGATCCTTTTCCCATGTGCTTGGGATGTACTTGGGGTCATACTCACTGCAGGCTGAAGATCACATATAGGGCAGTGAATATTTAGTTGCTGGATTTACAAGAAAGGTGTTGACTGCAGTTGCAATGAGTAGTTACTTGTCTATGTCACTGGATTTGATGATAAACTCTTTTCTTTGCTAGCTCTTATTGCTGTGAATTTCCTTTGTCCAGAGTAATAGGATGTTCCGAGATAAATACAGAGATTCTGTTTCACTTAGCAAGTCTGAAAATTTCATTTCCACATGTTCATAGACTGGCCTTTTATTTTCTTTTGGGTAGTGTTTTTTTTGTTGGTTTTGGTTGTTTTGGTTTTGGTTGCTTTGGTTTTGTTTTTTTCTCCTTGAGTTTCAGTCTGAAGGTTTTCCTTTACTCATGTTTCAAATACTTGCATGGATTTGAGACCTTGCATGGAATTGCCAATAATGCTCTTTCCCCACAGATATTTGCTCAAAAGAAAAGGATTTGGTACATATTCTTTTTCACTGTGCATAGATGGGGAGGCACAGACTAAACCTACTGAGAATATTGAAGTGGGCTGGTGATGGGGAACTGGTTTTAGGGTAATTGTGCTTCCCACATCCCACCCACACACATGGTATCTGTCAGTAAGGCTGCATGAAAAATATTCCCAGTGACAGGTCACACATGACCAGAGATGTAACTGGTGTCAGCTGAGCTCTCTCAGGAGAAGCCAGAAATGCTGTGGTCTATCAGAAGTACAGAGACACTCAATGAAAATCTTCTTTATCTGAGTTTCTAATTGGAATTGCTGTGGTGCCCTTCTCTGAACAAACTGCTGAATGGGCCATTGGTAGGCAAACCCAGGGTAACATTTTCAATATGTGTTTCTGAAAATCTCCTTGGGCTCCATCTGTTGCTATCAGTGCTTTTAAAACACTTAAAAATCAAATTCTAGAAAATCAGCTCTTACTGTTGTCTGAACTTTTCTGTGCCCTTGAAAACCTTCCTGTGTATCATGGAGCCAAATGCTCTGTTGAAGTGCAAGTCTGTTCAGAATTTAGTTCAAAGGGACTGGAAGGAATTCCTGGTTTTGCAAAACAGGCAGAGCTGGAGGTCAGTCACTGCCCCTCCATTGCTGCACGGACCTGGCTGGAGCCCAGGGATGGCAAATTGGTGACTCAAAGGGCTGGGTTAGTCACAGCCTGATGGGGAATCCAGTGAGATGTCCTGGAAGATTGCACTAGATAGGATGTTCTCCAAACATGGCAAGAAAAGAACAGCTAAAACAACAGAGAATTCAATGCATGCCTTAATTTAACCATGCCTTAGCAACCCTAGCTATGTATTTTCGTGACAGCTCCATCCATATTTTGAGAACAATCACTCCCAGCCATTAAACTATCAACTATGTACTCAGTGTAACTAATTCATAAACTGATGGACTAAGTGCCAGGAAAAGATGTGATCAAGCAGTCTCATGATACTCCAGAGAAATACTGTCTTGCTCCAATGTGCATTTGAGTTTATTTTCTGTTAAAAATAGATGGAGATGAACATAAACTGAGCACAGTGAATGGCTGAGATAACTTAAAATGAAACGCTGGAGAGGTTGAAATTGCAGCTCCAAAGGAAAAACCTAATAAAATCTTTGTATCACTTTGTATCACTGTATATCTTAATATCACTTTGATACTAAGATGTAACTTGTGGGCTCAGCATTATTCTAGGCTTTACTCTGTATTTCAGTGACCTTGGGCAAATGAGAGCTGACCCCAGGAGTTCTTCATCCCACTGCCCCTCAGGAGCACTCTGCAGGGGTTTGGTACTTTCAGGGGCAGCATTCTCACAATGTTTCTTCCTGACAGGAGTGGAATGAAGCAGCAATGCCTGGGGCTCCTTATGGAAAGACCTACAAGTGGGAGGATGGTTTGCCACTGTGCCCAGGAAGCCTGGGACCACCCAGTGAGGGCACACAGCTCTTTGTGATCCTGTGTCTTGGGCATTTTCATGGCTAACAAGGACGAATATTACTTGATTTCTGAGGGATTTCCTAAATACTTCCTTGGTAGTCTACCCCAGCCTAATCTCCTGAATTTTTCCAGGGCATTAACTTCTCCTTGCTGATAATCAGGAGTTTGGCTATGCAGAATGAGCCCACTGTGTGCTCTGCATCCCCAGACAAAAGAGGTCTGGTGCAAACGGGGGGCACACTGGGGCACCCCCATGTCCCATGGGCCACGAACGCCTTTGCCACGGTGGCCAGCCCAGCCCCACCTCCAGCCAAGCATTCCTGCCTGTAATCCAGGGCGAGACTAACCACCAGATGTCTGACCTCCTCACCCTCCTGGCAACACTAAATGTCCTTTCCTGTAAAGTTCTGCAGGGTTTTATTTGCCTTTCTTTTCCCAGTCTCCAACTGCTGGTTATTATCATTATCAGGCATAAATGGCCTCTTTCACACTCCGCAAGGCGAGTGCTCCGATGAATGAAGCCTAACTAGCGTGAAAGGGTTTGCATGGTGATACTGAGCAGGATTCTGAGAGCGCCTTGTAACTAAATTAATAAGAGAAAGGAACATTATGAACACATCCCCTTTCATAAGTGAGGGGATTTTCCCATCGGCTTGGATCAAGCATGTATCCCATACTTTTGTGAGTGAAAAAAAAGAGACTAAAGTGAAGCTGTTTGGAAGCAAGCTATCTGAAGTGCAGCTAGGAAGAAGGTTTCAAAAGCTGAGTAGTGGGGAAGTATTAAGATAATACTCCAGCTCCCAGCCCAAATGAACAGTTGTTTTTTCAGTGGTGAGTGCAATTGCCTAAAAAGAAATCTGGCAAAGGGCATCCATCTACAGAACCTGGCAAGGAAAAAAAATAAAGTATCTCTTTGCCGTGGGACAGATGAGTATTGTCCTTGCAGTGTACTTTTAATCTATCATCCATCACATCTATGCACTAAGGGCAATCTGAATGCAAATGTTGCTTTTATTTGCATGAAGGGCTGAAAATAGCTGGATGCAGGTTACAGTTACGGGCATGTAGATATCAAACCTCCCCTACCCGCATCCTGTTACAATTAATGGGCTGTGTTCCTTCCACCTCATGCTGCAATGCCCTCAAATATCACAAACTAAGCAGTCAAGCAGGATCATTACCAGGAAAGAGGAGATCTGAAGAATCCTCCTGTGTTGGCAGCGTGGGTGACCGAGCTGGTGTTGTCCTGATTCCCATCACAGCCCTGTGACAGTCTTCTGCACAGAAAAACCAGAAAAGACACAACCTGTTATAAACGACAGTTCTCCATTATTCTGTTTTAGAGAAATTGAATTATTGAAATTATTGAAATTATTCAATAATTCAAATAATTTTCAAATTATTGAAAAATGACAAAATGAGATCGAAAAGAGACAATTCCCACAATCAAATGGCAGCTCTGAGCCCGGGTACTCGAGGGCTGCAGGGTGAACCAGACCCAGCCTCTATTGCACTGGGTCCCCCACAGTTCACACCAACCATCTCTCGAAGTTAGTTTTTATAAGGTTTTTAGGCCCTGAAGCTAGGTTTCTGTCTAGTCTGAATATGCAGATAGGATTTCTGTCCACTTGGAGTGAGAGTAGAATAGAATTCCGGGAAATCTGGTCACATCTCTGGATCTGTCTATGAATTATTCCTGAAGTCTTCACTAAACATGTCCATGAATTATTCTTGAAGCTCTCGCCAGATGTCATGGTTTCTGGGTTTAGTCTCAGTGTTAGAATTCCAGGAAGGTGGAGTGATTGGATTTTCTGAGAGCTGAATCGGTTCTGATGGGCACTAGTGATCGTTATCTGTCATCTGGCACGCCTTTGGCATGGTCCACCCCTCATTGACATGGAGAATACAGGTCTATTGTTCTATCGGCAGGCCAGTTGCCTACCCCTCTTTGTTGGTTTCTGTACCTTTTAGCACACTTTTATTTAATAAAAACTCGGATCAAACCATATAATTATTATAGTAATAAAAGCTCGAATTAAACCACATATTTATAACAATCTGAGACTGAAATTTAGCAGTCATACATCTTATATAGAGAGATTTTGTCTGTTTCCTAAACTATGATTTGGTGCACCTCTCCTGCTTCATGGTATTCCCTTGGTCACGCCAGGCTGATTCATTTCTACACCAAAATCCTGCAGAGTTCATCCCTGAAGGAGTTGGTTGGCTCCTCTCTAGAGGGAGCTCCTTCTAGGCTTACACACAACCATCCCTTCCCCCCTGAACAGAGGGGGAAGCTGAGCTGTGACCCCCGCAGGTGAAGAGGAAGGAGCACACATGTTTCCAAGAGGAATTGAGAATATAAGTACTGTTTTGGAAAGTGCATTCCATGGAAATATCAAATACAGAATTCCATGATCAGAGGTAGGTTCAAACCAACCTCACAGATCTTTAAGACCCACAAAATTCAGATCCAGACAGCCCCCAGCCTGAGCTGCTTCACTTTGCAGAGTGCAGGGATTTCCCTGAGGCTGCCAAAAATCCCAGTTTCTGGGTGTGCTTCATCCACGGTTTCAGAACCATTTTGCAGAGGTATCAGGTCATGTCTAATCCTTGAAAAAAAGGAGTGGGCATCACGGTGATTTAGCGACATTCCTCCGCTCCCTTTCCTTTGTTAGAGTAGAATGAGGCTGGATAGACTGTTGTTTACAGTCCCTTACAGTGGGCTCTTTTACTGCCAATGCCACAAATGATGTCATTTGTTTAGCGGGAGACTGACTATTAGAAATGCCAAATGTAATTAGGATCTTTCCTTTCAGTTGGGTTTCACAAACACTGATAGTGAGAAATGGCTCCTACCTTTTGAACTTTCAGACTAGCGGTGGGATCCTTGCCCTGAGAGGGCTCTTGGCAAAGGTTTCAGCCTCGGGTAAGAAAAGGTTTTTGCAATTTTCCTCTGAATTTGGAAAGTTCATAAGTTTTCAGCTGGGAGTGACGTCACTGGAAATAACTCCTCTCCTGGGTGAAAAAAACCCCCTCATTAACCCCTGGAGATTGTAGAGCCGAGGCTCTGCCTGCTTCAGGTCCTCCAAGTCTGGGAGAAATGGGGCTGAGCTTGGCCAGATGCTGCCAGCTGGTTTGGAGCCAGCGTACTGGGATCCTACTCCACCCATGACACTTAGAGAGAAACAAAGGGTGTAAAGGGTGTGTTAGGGACAGGAAGAGGCGTGATGCTTGTGACTGTACTCCAGCTATTCTCTACTGTCAGAAGCCCCCTGAGGGAGGAGGTGGGAGGAGGCCAGGGGAGAAAGGCCAGGAGCAGATGGCATTAATTTAGCACAGCCCAAGGCTGCGGCACAATATGCAGAAGCTTGGTCCTTGTTTAGAACCAGCCTAAAAACCTGCAGCCCTGTCCTTGCAGGCTGCCCTTTTACCCATCCTGACAGGAGAGGAAACTGGGCATCTGAGCCAGTCCTGAAATTCACCCAGGGAAGCTCCAGCTGACATCAGTCATGATGCTGTGAGCATGCAGTGAAGCTCCAGGGGCCCATCCAGCGCTTGCTGACGTCAATGGAAACCTTTCCATGGGCTTCAATAATCTGTGGATCAGGCCCCTGGTTCATAACTGTGGGCATACATGGTTCTTCTCCTTGCTTCTTCTGCCCAGAGATGGTGGAAGTGTGTTTGAGACATCTCTTTAATGGCTCTGGCTGTCCAAGCACTTTTCCTCCCCTGAGGAGAGGAGTGTGTGACCAGAGTAACACGACGCAGACACTTCTAGACTTACAGCATCTGCTTCATTGTGATTTAGTTTCAGCACACTCAGCATGAAGAATGCCACTCGCTGTGGCAGCTGGCACTGCTGAGCTCTGTGGTGTCCAACCCTGCCCTCTCCTCTCCCCTCCTTCAGCAAGAGTCTGCTTCTCAACCTGATGTTGACTGAACTGTAAAATTTACAACCAAGAAAACCTTAAAGGTCCATTTTCTTTATTTTAGGTCCTACCTGTTCTTCTGGGAAGATAAAAGCAGGTCACCCAGCAGAGGGCCCAGCCTGTGACTGGGCAGCTTTGTATTGATGTTTAAGAAGTTTAACTCAAAAAGTTTTTGCTGCCTGTGATCCTTCAGTGCCAGCTCCATGCTCTATTCAGACTGTTTCCTTCATCCTCCAGAGTCCTCCCACCACCTTTTCCAGCAAATTTGTGCAGGTTTTTTGAGGATAGGGGTACTTGAGTGAAAATATGGTGATGAAGCACCTGTGTTTTGACTGTACGCTATCTTTTGCTGCTGGTTTTAATGTTCTGTACATTCCCATGTGATTACTTTTTTTGCATTCCCTCTCTTTTATTGAGCTTGCAAATGCAAATCAGTTCTGGTTTTTTATTAATTTTCTTCCAACTGATAAAATGTCTGTGAGGCAGGAGGGAGCCTGAATCTGGTCTGTCCTTTAAGCATACACTGCATGCAGCCAGCAATTTTATCCTGCTGTTTGCAGTTACATCCATAACAAATGGATCAGAAAAGAAAAGCTGGGTTTAGTTTGAAAAAATGGAAAAAAAAGATTTTTCTCAAAATTCTCAGAAAATTGAAAAAAAGAAAAGGGATTTGTTATCAACATTGTGGAACTGAAAAAATCCCCAAGTTTCTCTTACCTTCATGCTTCTAAATTTACTGAATAGCTTTTGAAAATCCCAGTTACTATGTGGACTTCTTAAAAAAACAGCTTAGTTACATGGTGAAGAGCTTCCCCCAAATTCCTCCTTATTTTATGTAAATTTGCCATTATATTTTAGGGACCTCGTTATTCCTTCCTTTGGGTTTTGAGGCTAAAGGTTCCTTTCAGCTCTTCCCATTATAGTAAATCAATGGCAATGCAGCTTGAGGACAGATCCAAAATGTTTTACTGCTTTTCCAAAGCTTTCTGCTATTATTTTGGTGCTATCCTTTAGTATGCACATCTGTGCCACTGAATCCCCATAGCCATCTCTTTTATCAGTTCTGAATATTTTCCTCCTGCATCAATAGGATAATACTGTGTTACCATTCTTAGGTTATATTCCTAGCCAAGGGTGAAAAAGAATTTTCCCAGTTCAGGTAATAAGAGGAATATCGTTAATGAACTTTGTCTTTAGGCCTTGTAAATCAGCACAGAACTACAGAGATTTAGGAAGAGAGTTCTCAGTCTCCTGTTTCTGTGCAGGATGCCCAAGTCCAGTTCACTTCCATCTTTTCCAAAGAGCAATGGACTGATTTAAAAAATACTGTGTCATTTCCCCCTTCCCCCCTAGTTTTTTACTTTAGGAGCAGGAGATGGGATGGGAAGCTTGTCATTGCATGTGGGTGCCTTGGGGTCCACTATCCCAGCCACACTGTTGTTCATCAGCTGGGAAGCAGAGCTCTGGTTTCAGCGTGAGGGTTGATATGAGACCACTGATTTCTGGAGGTCCATCACAATGTCCCTGGGACTTCGGGCAAGGCACAGGCACAGTCTGCAGTCTCTGCATACCATGACCCTGCTTTTCACAGCTGCTGGCTACCAGCATCCTGGCTGAGTGAAATGAAAGAGCTTGCACAGAGAGCTCAAACCTGGCCAGGTCTGGATTTGCTAAGCACATCACTGGACAAGCTCCATTCTCTTGATGCTCCTGATACTAACACCAGGGGCAGCACCAAAGTGAGCAGTCTCAGCAGGCAGCTCTGTCCCTCCCCTGGGTGTCACAGGAACTGATGGGGCTGTGTGTGCAGTGAACTCCTTTCCTTTGCCAGAGGTTAGCTCGAGATGCCGCCGTGGAGCCACGCTTTGTTCCAGGCAGAAAGCTGGTGTGGGACCCACTTCCTGGACACAGGGAGGAAGGAAACCCTAAGGAAGGAAGATGAACAGCACTCTGAGTCATGACCTAAGTCTCAGCCTGCCTCTGGGCAGCATGTGTCACGCTCACCATGAGTGGTGTTTAGGGCAAAGTGACAACAGATGTTCCAGACTCAAGTATTGTGAAGATATTGCTCTTCGGTTTTCAACTTAGCATTCAATAATTTATATCTAGGCTGTTTTTAAAGGTGAACATCTGCAGGAATATATAATGTTATGGCTTAATTAAGCAATGTTAACAGCAAGCACAGGTCGGTGCATGAGGCAAGATAATGAAGGCTGTAGTGCTGATCATGTGCCATCCTGGTTTGATGCACCATCAGAGTCAGTGGCTTTGGCCAACCCCTGAGAATTTCCAAAAGCAAAAGGGAGCTGGGTAAACCAGAAGGAAACTAACAGATGGAGAAGACTTTGCAAACTTTTGGTGATTTGACTTCAGTTTGTCCATATACAAAAACCTTCCATTGTTGATGTACTTGTTTTAAAGAGGTGAGGTAGAGTCAGAAATACTCAGTAACTTCAGGCTTGAACTGCACTGTGAAAAGCTCTGAGGGGAGGAAAATGCCCTTTCCTCTTCTTCCTGATGATCCATTCTTGATTGTGTCAAGTCCCTTCCAGGCAGGGCCACCCACTAAGGCTAAATGACCTTCACACATTTGATATCCTAAAAGGAGGTTTGGGTATTTCACTCATCAGAGATGTCCATTAATAAAAGGCTTGGTGCAGTAATTTAGCTGGATGTGGTAATGAGATGGAATTCTTGCAACAGAGTAAAAATGTCAAAGCTGACATTTTCTTGTGTTGGAAACAGAATTTCGTGACAAAAATTTGAAGACTTTCAGTAAAAGGGTACTCAATGGGGTTTTGACACTGGTTTGCCCATTGTTCTCTCCATTTACATTCTGACACATTCAGCCTTCAAAGAAATTACAAAGGAGATAAAATTGTCACAGTTTGAGAAGAAATCAATACCAGGTGAAAACAATGAAAGTTTTAGAAAACAAGGGGAGCAAAATCTTGAAAAAGAGGTAAAAATTCTTTGTTAATGTTTGGATCTCCAGCCTCCCATCCCTGAGAAAAGTTGATAACTTAACACAGAGATGTTCTTGTTTATTGCTCCTCTCCAAATTTTCATGGTCATTTGAAAGTTAAAACAGATCCTCCTCCTCTGGACAGTCTAGTACAGTGAAAGCAGCTTGTTACAAAACATGGCTAGGAATGTTTAAATAAAAATATGTAGAATAAAGGAAGGACCTATTCATGATGCATCACTCCTCTGACAGGCTGTGAAGTTATTTCACTCTTCAACACAAGTGCTAAAACATAATGGAATCCCTACTGAGTGTTTTCATGCTTACCAGAACTTATAAAAAAAAGCATAACAAAATGCCCAGTGTGCCCCTAACCATTAGCTTGGATGAGTAAAGAGGCCAAGGGAAAACGGTGGCACTGTGGGAAATATTTGTGGCAAGGGAAAGAAACAATAACTGAAAGTGATAAAAATGGATGATTCTTGCAGCATGCACAGGCTGGGCAGCTCTTTGTGCCCCGTGCAAGGAGGTCAATCTGTAAGCACAACTTCAACATAGGTGATGGGGGTTTTCTCTCTGCTGTCATAAAGAATTTTAAAAGTCAGATTCAGACTTAGAAAAGGCCTCCAGTCAGGAAAGGAGGCCATTTCTTCATTACAAAAAAAGCCATTCAGCTTATGAGCAAGACTGTGTGTGAGATACTTGTAATGCACCTTTTCAATCTATTCTTTTTGGCTTTTAACTTAGCTGAGAATATGAAATGGGCACAGATGCAGCATTGCAGTGTGTAAAAGTGGGGCACTAAATGGTGCATTAACATAGAGCTGAATTCTGCTGTTGTTAATCAGGCCCTATTCAGAAAGAAATAGCAAAGCTTTTGCCTGCATAAAACCACATATGACTTGGCCTTTAATATACAATAATTCATTTAAATTTACTGAATCCACTGAACTTTATGAACTCAGAGCTGTTGCTCAGGTACGCATTAATGGTGAACCAGCTGTAAATTATTATTTGCTCCAAAAAAGTTATTAACTCTTACTGCTTTCTTTTCCTCTGATTCGCAGCGCAGATTGTGAGTGCTTCTGAAGCCTTGCATGTCATTTGATGTTTAAATGCAAAGAACCTATGAAGAATTGTCCTGAATTATTATCATTTACAACAAGGAAGTGAAGTTTTATGGAGGTTCCAAAGCCCTTCTGTACTCAGAAGATGGGATGGTTTAACTTTGTTCTCCCTTTGCATTGATGTAGCTTCAAAACCACGCAATGGGAAGTGATGGTTATAGTGTTGTAAAACTGGTGGAAATAACTGGATTACTTTTGACTAACCACGGGGTTTTCCGTGTCAGGAATTTGAACAGCCTGGAATCATTCTGTCCTCAGACTTCTTTACCTTTTAGAAGAAAGAATGAAACAATATCTTCAGGGCTTATATGCAGATTACACAAAGCCTGTGAAAGTAAGTGGAAAGGACAAAAGGAAGCAATGGGGAGCAGTCAGCCAGAGGGACCTCTTCAAACCAAACCCAGTATTTCTTCAACTTAGAAAAAGATGTTTATCAGTCAGATGAAGGGCAGAGTGTGGGGAAGCCATCCTACTTACCATTATGCTGTCTGTAAATTTTTGAGCCACCAGCAGCACCAATCTGCTGTAATTTGAGAGAAAACCCCTAAGTGCTCATGCAAACTTCTCAAAGTCTCACTCCATTCTCATACATATGAATTTCTGCAGCAATACTGGCCTGGAGGAGGGAAAGCCCACTCTCCTTCCACCTCTCTGGGCAGATCCATCTCACTGGGGTACATGATGGATATGCTCAAGTGTGTGTGGCAGCTCAGGTGCTGGTGGCACCCACAGCCACCTGCCAGTTCTTGCAGAGATGAGCTGCTCTAAACTGGCTGTGAATCACTCAAAACTGTTGGGTTTGAAGGTACCAAGTCTCCTGTCTGATGTTCTCCCAATACCCATTCAGTTTTGTTGTTCTTCAGCCAGGAATACATTTTCCTGTATGTGAAAATAATCGCAGTAATGCGAATAAATCACATTGCGAATAAATCACAATATAAAAATGGAAGTGTGCTACATGTGTTCAAGACTGAGCCTTTGCTAATATTATTCATAGAAGTAATTGTATGAAAACGAGAAATTCCAATTTTGCTGGGCTTGCTCTTGGTCTGGTTCCATAAATACTAACAGTGTTAGAAAATACTGAAAGTCTTTTATTTCACATTAATTGAAGTAACTATGACAACATAACACAATTTATTTCCTTTAACATTGAATGGTGGTAAAATTGGCATTGTTTTAGGCCAGTTCACAATTTGCATAGAAATAGCTTTGCCAATTCTGTAAGCTGGTTTATGCTCAAATTTTTCAATTATTCTTTTACTTCTTTTTAAAATTATTACTTCTCTGGTGAACAGATCAAGTGTTAATGACATTTGAAAGGGCTTTTTTTGAGCCATATAAGACTTAATAAAACCATATTTTTTCATTTTATTGCTTCAGTGGGGAAAAGCTGTTAATTAGGAGTGCCATGGTAAAGAAAACTGCTTTTTGGCTCTGCCTACCAACTAGTTTATTCTGCTTATAAACAATTGGTCCCACTTAATGACTAGACCATACTGTATTTACTAGCTACTGTCAAGCATTCCCAGACCTCGAAGTTTTATGTCTGTGAAACACTTGCATATTATGATCTCACCTCATGATACAGAATCTCTCTATTCAAGTTTATACATGACGTGGAAAGTCTCGGAGATGTACTCTGAGGTGTAAAATTAGTGTAATTCCCCTGGAATGAAAGAGACGTGCCAATTTATATCAAGTGGAGCTATGGCCCACAATGTCTCAAAGACATTTGCTTTTGTCTAGAAAACAAGCAAACAAACGTTTTTCATTTCAATGGAAAACAACACTTATGTCTCTCCTTGCTCAAGTACAGAAGGAGATCAAAGATGGCACAAAGCCTCCTTGCAAGGCACTGTTCCACTTCCAGACAATTAATATGATAGTATCAGGGAAATGAAAATCTATTCCTTGCCTAGGTGTTTCCCCTCATGGACTGGAAAACTACTTGGTTTATCGTTTTTGGTCTTCAGGCAAAAAGGTAACTCTTATTTGCATGTTTGTCAGTTTGTGCTTGAGAGTACAAAATTTACTTAAAAACAAGCTCAGCCAGCTAAATGAAATGCCAATGGTCTTATTATCCTGAGAGAGCAAAGCACTTAAGTCCATTATTAAAATGAAGTTAATTGAGTTTAAACATGTGCTTAAAGTAAAGCACAGCCATAAATACTTCACTGAATAAATGGGAGATTATTCTTATGCTTAAATGTAAGCACTAATCAGTATTTTCCTAAAACTAAAGTTTATAGCCTTCTATCAGCAGTTCCAACTATCCCACTAATAACACCTGGCTCTAAAACCAGATTTTTTCCAAGAAATCTGTTCAACAGCATGAAAATCAAGGCATTGCTTGTACAATAAATTAGAAGAGTAGGTTTGAAACAAGAACACATATATTAAAATCTGGGTGTGATGAGCTGTGTTTAAGAAAGGCAGGAAAGAGCTTATTTCAAGTTGAATTGTGTGGCTTTCTCAGAAACTGCTCTTTGGCAATCTAGAATGGAAAAACCTCCTTGCTCTACAAAACCCTAAAATGTCAGAATTTTGGGGTAGTGGGAATTGCAGAGCAATTATAATTGCTCTGTGTTTATACACCCAAGATCCTCTGCATCAGAGCAGTCTTTGGAATCAAAAGTGGGGGTTCAATTAAAAGCTTGAGCCCTGAAATTGCCACTGATACATCTGACTGAGTTTGGACATGTGGCATTTTGTAGCTGAGCCTAATTTTCTTCATATTTCTAATAGCAATGCAAATGCTTTCCTCTTAGAAAGTGTAACAATCAAATTTTCCTCAAGTATGTTGCCATCATTTTGAGTTGGACCAAAGAATCTCTGGCTTACATCTCTTCCACTGGTCTAAATAAATTTCCTAAAGTACCTCATGAAATACATTGTATTTTACTGATACTTTAGAGAAGGAGGAGAATGGACAAAAGGAGAAGTTCAGCTGCAATCCCATCTCATCATTATGGTCAAAACTCAAGTTTTGGAAGCTGCTTTTCCATTAGATATTCCTCACTGGCACTACTGTTTCAAAAGCACTTTTTCCCATCAAACAAAACTTTTCAAATGCCAAATGTTTGTTCTGCCTGCTACCTTTTTCTCTTCACACAAAATGCAAAAAAGGCTTTTTTTTTTTCCTTGTTTGGCTTGAAGGGAAGTTTCCCATTATTTGACAGCCTTGGTATCGCTGGAAGAGACCAGATGCCTGGTCTCAAAACATAACTTTCATTGTTGTACACAGTGATACAAAAATGTGGATGAAAAGATGCAACAGGGTTCGCTCACTCGGTATCTGCACTGGGCCATGAGCTCAGAGTCATGCTTTACCATGCTAAAGCTTCACTAATTTGAGCTTTGTATTTAGATTATCTTTAATGCGGAACTCTTAATAATAGTTTCTTAATGTAGATTAGAATAATTGATGCATTTTTGAGTTGTAAACTCAAAACTCAGAGTGTAAACTCATTACTGACTTTTTGGAATCTTTGCTTCTGAGCCTGTTGAGAAAGCCAGAGTGGTGCATAAATGAAAACCATTTCACAGGTTTTGAGTAGAAGACTTTTATTCCTATTAACAGATGTCTTTATATGTGTAATTTATGTAGATGTAAAATATTTGTAGAATGGTGGAGAGGTAGAACTGGGGTATCACACAATTTAAAAAAACGCAGACCAGAATTTTGATATTATAGACAATAAAATATGACTGCAGTGAGAGATGAGCTCCAGAATGAAAAACAGTTCTGCCAGCCTGTGAAGAACACGAGTATGACCCTTGCAGATATCAAAGCAGGTATCAAAGCTTGTCTAGCTCAGTGTCCTGTCCAACAGCCACAACAGGGGTGCCCAGAGGAAGAATGCAAGTGCTGGGAAAACAGTAATGGCAAGGAATCCTCACCCACCAATTTGCAACCACAGGACTTCCAGAGCCAGAGACCAATGTCTTGTGTTTATTGACTTTTAATGGTCTTTTCTTTTGTGAATTTGCTCTGTCACCAGTTTTGATTTTTGAATTCATGTAAACTTTTAGTATCCACAACATTTGGTGGAAGAAATTTGAACTCGTTATTGTACTTTGAGTGAAGAACTACCTTTTTGTTCTCAAAAGCCTGCAGCTAAGCTTTCTTCCTCCAGAACT
Source organism: Acrocephalus scirpaceus scirpaceus (assembly GCA_910950805.1). Lineage (NCBI taxonomy): Eukaryota > Metazoa > Chordata > Aves > Passeriformes > Sylviidae > Acrocephalus > Acrocephalus scirpaceus. The sequence continues at coordinate 9,629,701 of OU383785.1, forward strand.
TGAAAACAAAGGCTTTTCTTTCACCTTTTCAATTTGGGCTTTGTGCAGATGCCTTTAAAAATCCCCTTTCAGGCTGTTTCTTTTCCAGATGGAAGAGACTATTTAGGCATGCTCTGCATGGGACCCATCTGATCTTCACATCACTCCTCTGGCCTTGTCTGTACCTCCACCAGATGTAGCGTTCCTTCCTGGAGATGGAGAACTGGCCTTCTGTCTGGAATCTGGGATGCAGGTGCACCAGGAATTCCCAGCATGGAATCGATCTTTGCTTTATTTGCTATCGCTTTTGTAGCAATTCCTGATGTTCAGTGCATTCCTTGATGATTAAAAATTCATCCAATACCTGCACTGAACTATTACAAAACATAGCTAGCGGGTGAGAATATGTTAGATCGTGTAATCTTCAATGTTGCTTCACCCCCATGTGCGCTATTTTGCATTTATATCTAGGCTGGATTTCATCTACCTTTCATTTCCCACTCAGTATGGGAAACTTGTCCTTCAGTTCTTCACGCCAAGTCCTCATTCTCACTTTGGTACATGACTTTGTTATCCACGGCTCATCTAAGAGCCTTTTGCAGCTCACCCAGTGACACACTGAGCAGCACCAATGGGCACTTTCCCTGTGAAATTCCACTTCCTTTGCTGTGAAAAGGAACCAGAAACTGCCACCCTTTGCTGCCTTTCTTTTTGAGTGATTATATCTTTTAGGAGACCATTACTTCCTCTTTCCTGCCAGATAATCTTCCCTAAGACAAGTGGGAGATGTTGCCCAGAGCCTTTTAGAAATCCAGGTTGAATACAACAAGAAGAATATTATCTTCCTCACACTCTGGCTGAATCCTTCAAAGAAAAGCAACAATAATCTGCAAAGTCTGACTTTCCTTTGACAAGCCAACACCTCACAGAGGGTCTTAACCTTCCTGTCCACTGCTGGCTTAAATATTTCCAGAACATTGATGTTCTGGCAAGGGAAATCAAGCTTGCAGTTTGAGGGAAAAAAAAAGTTTCTCCCAAACTGGGGTCTGAGAGGGTTGAGCTGGTCATTCATGCACAGCTCTGCTCATCTTCATGAAGAGCACGGGCTAATGATTAGCCATAATCATAATAATTTCATTATTTTAATAAAAACGTTTTGATTCTGCAAGCATCTAATTGCATAAATTTGATTTTCTGTTTTAACTGGTTCTTCTAGAGGGTGCAGCTGTTAAACTGTTCCTGTTAACTGGACTTTGGAACCTCTGTGAGCTCTGTTGTCAACAAAACTAATCAGTTTTTATTGTGTTTAGCTCAGTAGATACACAGAGAACAACCTTTTGCAGACCTGTGTTCTCATTTACAAATGTTACTCTCCATTTCTGCCATCTTGGTTATACACACAGAACAGTAAAATGCAAACATAGGCTTGGTATAAAGATCATTCATACTTTGTAATTTTTACATGAAAAGCACCATTATCCTAATTAAACTTCCTAATTTTGAGATGTGTGTTGATGTGAGCATAGACGTAGCATGTGAATACCTTAAATATGTGTATACATATGTATTTATATGTATTATACATGCATATACACATTTATATCCATTAAAAACTCAGATTGTGCCTATTCTTTTTGTGTAGAGAGACTTAATGCAAAGAATCAATACACCGTGACTGCAGTTCCCGTTTTGCAAACCAAATAAATTAATCACCGAACGGGATCAGCGTGCTCTGGCAAAGCCAGGATTTACACCGGCAAAATCCCGGGACTGTAGGAAAGGCACAGCACAAAAGATGGCTGCGTTGCATCGGAGCGAAGGGCGATATTACAGGATGAAAGAAGGGAGCAGAAATAGACCTGACACACGAGTTTTGCAGAAAGTTTCTAAAGCGGGGATGCGGATTCTCCGCCGGCAGCCCGGGGGTGTCACCGCCCCGTCCCCGCCGCCGGGGACCCTCCGCAGGGCTCCTCCCCCGGGACACGGGGGAGAGCAGGGATCCCCTGGAAGGGAGACAGTGACAAAATACAGGGGGAGAAAATGGAGCTGCAGTAATTGCTGGAAGGTAATGCTGTGTTCATTCCTTACTGCTTGCTTTTTTTTTTCTTGTTGGGGTTTTTGTTTGGTGTTTTTTTACGCGAGCCTGCCGGCCCCAGTGCGTTTGTTCGGCTTTGAAGTGCGTTGTGCAGCAGGGAAGGAGATCCGCGGAGATGGCGTCACTCCATAAAAGTTTCCAGATTTTACCGAGCTTCTTGGTTTTTCTTGGGGTTTTTTTGTTGGCTTTTTTTTTTTTTTTCGTTTTTCCTTTCTTTCCTTTTCTTTTTTTTTTTTTTTTTAAAGAGAGGGGGCTGTACTATTCGTAATGCAAGTGGGCGATGCGGCCGAGATCTAAATATACCCCTGTGAAAACAGAACCCCCGAGATAGCGACACCGATAGCTGAGGCTATTGTTAACTTTTGGGATTCCAATTACATCCCGCAATGTTAAATATTTATTTAATTACTGAAGAGAAAGCAGGAATTCTCGTTGGCTCCACGAATGGAGTCGGAACAGTGCAATAGGGGAGAGATTTTTCTCCTGCCCCCCCTCGGCCCCACTTCCAAATCTAAATAGCTGTGGACAAGCACAGGCTGGAATATGAACATTAAGGGGGAAAAAAAAAGTTTCAGCTTTGTTTTAGGAGTTAAATTTCAGTCGGGTAAGCAAACTATATTGCATGTATTTTTCCATATCTTCAGCTCGCTCCAAACATAACATTCCAAAGGATAAAATCTGTTACAAAATAAAACTGACTTTGTGACAGCTGAACTTCTACTCAGTCTAAAAATTATCTAAAAGCACCTCGAGAATCCTAAATGTCATTCCCAAGATGTGGCGAATTGTAATTACGGTTGTGAACTATTTTAGTGGCAGTGCCTTACACGGGGCCCAGCTAAGCAGCTGGAGCATTTATGAATTTATTTTTTGCCCTTTACAGTGTTACATGTGAAGGTATTTAGACAACAACAGTACTAGTTTGTTTCAGATTAGAAAAAAATGTAACCAAACTGAAAATGTGTTGTTTGCTTTTTGATTTTCCTTCCTGTACTTCCTTTTAAAACATATGTCATAGGGCAGTGCTTAAAGAGTGCACGAAGACTCCTCAACAATAAGATAGTGAGTGAGAAATAACATTATCATTACTATAGTACTGTTTTATGATTTTTTCATCTTACTGGCTTTTCCAAAAACTTTTGGGTTTAGAAGATGATCTAGTTCCCTCTTCTCCTAACAAAAAAGAAAAAACAACCAACAAAACAAAACAAAAAAAATCATTGGAAATTTTGGTAAGAGAAAGGAAATGCCTTGCAACACACTGTCCAAAACCTGTACTACACTATGCCCAAAAGCACTTTAATTTACAATAGACATCATTATTATGCTTGTATATGCAGATCTTGATATGGAAGAGGAAATTACCAAACCCAACTATTTGGTCATGAGGCTGGCAAAAAAAATTGTGTCCCTAAGTGTACCACAAAATTTAAATGCAAGTTATAAAGGCTCAGCACCCTGTAACTTGGTGACTCCGTTGGAATTACACCCAGAAGGAGAAAGTCAGGTCTTGTCAGTTCTTACATGAGAAAGGCTGAGTGCTCTGCACTGCCATCACTAATTGTTTTGTGTTGGGAAATCCTGAGATGATAAAACGGCTGTTAGAAAGTTGGCTTGTGAGTAATTAAGTGTAGGTCTAGCTATTAAAACCTGATTTGTTACTCATAGGTTACACTCATCTCTGTCGCTTTCTCTCAAGATACAGATAAACTCAGCGTTCTTTTCACTGGTCTAGGCCAAAAGTGGCTGTGTAATGAATGGAGAGATGTCAGCTCTGGGTATGGTTCACACATACACACTGGGAAGAATTACCTTTATCATTACACATACAGTTACTGTAATAGAGAGCTTCCATTTCAAACTGTTCCTTTCTCCTTTCATTTATTTCCAGAGGAAATGCTGGAGGATGTATACCCTTCTTCATTTAAAGTTTAAAATACTTATTTTGCTCATAATCAAAACTCCACTTGTAAAAAAAAAATTAATTTTTGTTTCAGAGTGTCTCTGTTTACTATACTCAAGCTTCTCCATAGAGTGGGTGTAACCAGGAGAAGAATTTGGCCCATGATGTGAGCTAAATTTTCAGTGCTTCCACTATTTAGAGCTCTGTTGTGCTAAAAATAGTTCTCCTGTGGTTTTGGCCATGGAGCCACAAATGCAAGTTTTCAGTGCACAGTTATTGTGGATGCTGCTTCCTTCTGTTGCTGCAAGAAATGGATGACACAGCTCATGATGGTGTCAGTAGGTGATTATTGAGTGTGAGGCTGCATGTCAGATCTCCTCACCATCCTGAAGTGAGCATGTGTCCCACCCAAATGCCAGGGACCACCAAAAAGAACCACGCTTGGAAGGCAGTGCTTGGGCTGGGCACTGAAAAACTCTGGGAAAAACTGGGACCATGCAGGAGGTGATGTTGAAGAATTCATCCAGAAATCTCCATGTTTGGCTAATGGTATGGGATGTCAAACAAATGGAGGGAAGGGAGTAAACCTTTAGGAAAGGAAGATGCAATTTTGTTCATGGCTAATTTGAAACCCAGTTTTCATCAAAGAAAAAAGCTCATAGTGATCACAGGGTTATGGTACATGCAAGGAGTTCACTGTGATGTCACATTCATCCTATTTCTGTACTACAAATTCTATCCCAATTCCATGGTCCAACTTATCTGTTGTCCATAGGAAATTGGTCTGGTTGTTGCAGACAGCTTTGAGGAGGCAAGGGCCAACTTTTTTCTGAGGTTAGTAGTAGGTGTCAGACTCCAGAAAGTGTTTTTGTAATGCAAGGTCATATTCTGGAAATAGGTGAAAATCACTGATTAAGAAGAATGAGAGCACTGCATGTTTCTGTACTGCTGATGTGATGGTGAGGGCAAACTGGGGATGCTCCAGAAAAATAACATGAGAGGAATATTCAAAGGAATCAAGCCGTTTAAAACTATCGTCTTTATCATTTCCTCTCTGAGAGCACTATATTATGTTTATCAGCTGGGACATCTTTTCCCTTTCTCTAGGAAGGTTTTCACCCCATTTAGGAGTACTCTGCCCTGACTGGATTCTATCCACAGGTGTCAATGGATGGTGGTTCCCATGTGGACTTTGTGACAGTTCTCAAGCAAATGCTCTTATTCATTCCTTCATACACATCTTACTCTTCTTCCAGTGTCCTTTTTTAGGATTTTGCTTTTTTAATATGTTTTTCAGACTTTTTTCCCTTGAATTATGTGTTCTGTTTTGCATCCTAAGTGACTCTCAGATCTGTTGAACTGTGAATATAATATCCCCTGTGTATTCACAACTTTATTCTGTGGAGTGAAGCTGAACTTAAAAAATTTTTACATAATTGTATCTTTGTTTCTAGCATCTCCATAGATGCTCCATAGCATTATTCAGCTACGTGTCTCAGCCCACTTCTTCTTCCAGTCTAGGAAGAAAAGTTTGCAGCTCTAAACTTGCTGGTAAGAATACTTTTGGCTTGCCTTCCCTCTCTCCCCCGGTCTACAATTTCATGTTAATGTCTTCTATCTGCAGCTTCAGGAAACAAGACTAATTCTTCTCTCCCTTTTTCTTTGTGAGTTATCATGCCAGGTACCCAGAAGCGTGGCTGTGACAGTAACAGGGTACTTAATTTGAGAATTAGCTCTGGGGATTCAAAGGCTGTGAGCCAGTGAGTGTAACTTTGCAGGAGCCTACCCCTCTGAGGGCCTTGTAGATAAACATTTCAGTATCTTTCTTCCAGACACTAAAGGTTATTTCCATTTTCTTACATGTGTGATGCAAAGTACACAGCATTTGTATTGTCTTCTTGGGAGGCAGCCTTTTAGCACCTCCTGTGCCTGTTCTCAGCCTGCTGTCAGTTGTGGGCTTATTTAAGACAACCAAATGGCCAGAGTGAACGTCGCCTCCCTCTCCACTTGCTTAAACACAACACTGTTTTTCTGCCTCAAAAATATACATAAAGGTATGTATAGTATGTTAGCCCCTCCTTAGCCTTTCCCACCCTGAAACTTTTCAAACAGGGATGGCATGTTCCTCTCTTCACTGCCAAAAAAAAAAAAAAATAAATTCCTTTCTCAGCATTTCCCCCTTCCCCCACTTCTTCTCAGCTGACAGCTGTGAGAGTGGAACTTTCTTGAGCTATCCTATCCATTTCCCCCAATTCTGTTTTTAAGCTAGATTTGGTTTAAATATCCAAGCCATCTTTCACACGACAGGATTTTTTTAACATAAAGTGGCTTTGCAAATGCTTAATGTGGATAGAGACATGGCAACTGTTTACATATATTTATTTTTCTTTTTTAAACAACGTTCCACCTTCTTCCCCCAGCAATTTAGAAAGTTGCTAGAGAATGAAATTGAACAATACAGCCATTTAAGAAGTTACAGGAAGGCCAAAGTTTTGTAATAAAGCAGCTGCTTTTCAAGACTATTTCCTTATAATTCAAACAATCTATTTGATTTTCATAATAATTCACTTCTAACCAAATAAAAATTTCATTAAGAAATACAAGAATTGTATTCAAAATCTGGAGAATAAAATGAAAATAATGGAATTTAAGATAGTTCTTGAACTTCACACTTCTCAACCACGGAAGGCCTGATAGCTGTAGTAGGTAGTTCTGCTGTTGGCTGTTTCGTACTTTGATCAGACTTTGAGGTTATCTCTCACTGACACAAACACCTACAGTAACTCAGCTTTATGGGAAAGTGTTTTTCCACCCTCATTGCCATTAGCCCATGCACAAAGGAATCAGACAGGTACTTCAGCTGCCTTTACAAGGCAGGCCCCAAAGTATAAACATGTACAGTTGTCTCTGCAGAATCTAACATAATTTGATAATTAAAGCATTCAGGTAAGGGGAGGTTAGCTAGTTGTTTTTCCTTGGATTAACACAGCTGCATGTATGTGTGCTGGAAAATCTGGGTTTGATAGTGATAAAATAGGATCAATGGTTCCATGAGTGGTGAGATTCAGGAATTTGTGAAATCATGTGATTTCTGGAAAATGTGTTCAGGGTGCTTTGAGTCTCCATGTTGTCCTTTTATTGAACTTGACATGTTATTAGAGTGGACCCACTGGAAAGTGGCACTAGAGATCCAAATGATGGAGACCATGTATGAATAGGCAGTGGTGAAAGTGGAGTTAATTTTCCTGTGGCCTTAAGGGCATACATCTGAATCATCAGATAGCCAATGTCATTTATTTTGTATTTTATCTGTCTCATTGACTACAGAGAGATAATTAGACTTCACAAACATTTGGGGTTTGCCCATTCAACATTAGTCTATGACAAAATGGCATGGAAAAACAAAAGGAAATCTATTTTTTAAACCAATTATCATATTCCCTGCTAGCACACTCCAAAACAGCCTCTGCATTGTGCTTAAAAAATCACTATTTTCTGAGCAGGGTGTGCCGCAAGCAGACGTGTCTCAATTGCCTGTAGTTTTAAATCGAGAATTCTTAGGAAAACCTAATTTTGGAAATCTTAGTGTTTCCCTTGTCTTCCCATACTCTTGCATGCACACCTTCAGCTTTCCTCTTCACTGGAACTCTGAAACCTCCGCAGCAGGAAGTGCATCGGAGCTCTGTGATGTAGATTCACCCAGCAGTATACAACTGTTTTGTAACTCCTCAACAGAGGAGAACATTTTGTTTTCTAGAGACATGATGGTTGGCACATGAACAACACCTAAAATGCCTGCTGCCAATTTGTTGTTTGTTACTCGGTTTATTAATTAAGTTACACAAAAGATTTGGAAAAAGGCCAACAGTTATTGTTGGGGTTTCTTTTTTGTCCCGAATTTTGGACTGCCTGGCCAAAACAGAACAATTGCTGGTGCAGAGATACAGAGGAGTCCCCAAAGGTTAGCTCTGTTCTGGGACAAAATTACACCAAAGCCTTGCTCCTTCACTGCTGCCATGAACTTTAGTAGAGATATCCTGTTGGGCTATTAATTGACTTCTTAAGAACTTCTGTTTACATCCAAATAATCAAGAGCCATGTAGTTTTGAACCAGAAGGAAATTTCTTTAAAGCTCAAATATACTTGAAATTGAAATTTCAGCTTGGCTTATTTAATATTTTCCCTATTTCTATCAACTTTACCTTGTTTTTTCTTGATTTTTTTTTTCTTTTTGGTAGATGTTTTACCTTTAAGTTACACAAATAAAATATAGTTTCATGTGGCTTTTTTTTTAGCTTAATTATATATGTATTTTTATATGTATCTATAATCACTTTTCATTACATTTGCATACTTCTACTTTTTTTTCCAAAAGGAATCTGATAGCAAGACTCAGCTGGCGTGCCAGATAAAATTGGCATGCCAGATTTCTAACTGTACTTACATGTTCTACAACAGAGACACAAATTTATGTACAAATGATGGGTTTGCCCCATATATCTGTTTCTACACAATTTTTATTTTTTTGACCAGAGGAAGAAACTCTTCTGTAAGAATTTCTGTAGTTAATCAGACTAGGATTTAGCTTAGTTCAGTAGTGTGTCTGAAGCTGGCCATGATCAGCCTTCTCTGAGGAAAGCAGCCTTTGAGTTATGAAGTAATTGTCCTGTAGGAAAAGTTTCCTCTTAAAATCACTTTGTGAGCTGAAGTGTGAAATACTTTCCTCTAATTGTGGATGTTCCTGTTGCCCATAGAAAGTTAAATTTTTCAAAGCCATTGGAGTTCAGACCTCAACAATAGTTTATGGTGAGTGGTTCCCCTGGTGCTGAAGAGCAGTGTTGAGTATGGGTCAGCCTTGCACTCATCTCTTGTAAGGCAAACAAGACCTGGCCAGTCCTTCCCTGCCATGAGAGGCCTCTGCATGGACAACAGATTTTTATAACTGATTTCAGTGGAAGAAAGCACATTCTTTAGCTTTAGTGGAAACTGAGGTGCTTGGAGTTCCAAAAGTCAGTTGTGTATTGAGAGCAATTTAAAAAATGAAAACTTTCTTACATCCAGTCATGGCATGGAATCCAATTCTTCTTTAATATACCCTCATATCTAATAATTCACTCAGTTAAAAATGATAAGAAACACTTGCCTGCAGTAAGCTTAACCAAGGTCAGACATTGCTGTGGCATGCTGGATGTGTTTTTGGCCCAATATCTCTCTGAATTTTTCTTCTGTGCAGTCCAAAAGCAGCTTTGAGGCAAGTGCTCACTTCCATGTCACACGATGAGGACAGTAAGAGTTTGTCCCCTAGTGCCTTTATACACAGTAGCAAAGTCTTCGTCTCTGCAATCCTTTCTAGAGCCATTCCTAACAACGCTGACACATTTTCCTGAAGCTTTACTGGGTATTTTAGTAACTTACTCAGAGACGCAGCGCCCTGAAGGACCTGAATTGCCCCAACACATTGTGGATAACAGTCAGTCCCACAGGAGATGAGGCTCAGGGGGAACCATCCCACTCTCTACAGCTCTCTGAAAGGAGGTTTTAGTCAGATGGGAGTCGGGCTCTCCTCCTGGGCAGTAAGTGACGAGTCTTAAGCTGCACCAGGGGATGTTCAGGTTGGGCATCAGGAGGAATTTCTTCGCAGAAACGGTGCTCAGACATTGGAAGGGGCTACCCAGGGAGGTGGCAGTCACTGTTCTTGGAAGCGTTTAAGGAAAGACTGAACGTGTCCCTCAGTGCCATGGTCTGATTGACACGCTGGTGTTGGTTTTAGGTTGGGCTCAGTGATCTCCAGGTCTTTTCCAACCCCAGTGTGCCTGTGACTCTGAAAACAGCCGCCGCACGGCAGCGGCACACGGTACTGAGGGAGAGCGCCGGCCCTGGGCCCCAGCAGCGCCCGCCATCGCAGCGGAACCTTGGGGGCCTTTTCTGTTCCTCCGGCATGTGCTGCGTTACTTCCTGGGCACCGAACCCCGCACACTTATTTCCTGATTTATTATTTGCATTTATTTCGCTCCTTTTCACGGAGCGAGTCCAATTCCCCGCAGGGCCCCTTCCCACAGGGCTCCCGGGCCGGGCCCGGCCCTTTTCCCGCTTCCTCCCGCCGCCGCCGTGGCGCGCGCGCGGCCCCGCCCCTCGCGCACATCCGGGTCCCGGCGCTGGCCCCGCCGGCCCCGCCGCCGCCGCTCCCGTCCCGCCGCCTCCCCGGCAAAGTTTCGCTGCAGCAGCCGCGGCGGCCGCGGCCCAGCCGGCGCCTCACGGACACCCGCACCGGGGAGGCCGCCTGCTCCGCGCCGGGTGGGTCGGGTCGGGGCGGCGGGATGGTGGTGGGGGAGGTTGCGGACCGCAGGGTCGCGGCGCTGCGGGTCGGGTTCCGGGCGGCGGTGGGGGTGGTGGGAGAGACGGGGCCGAGGCCTGGAGCGGGCCCGCGGTGACGTGGGGGTCCCGCCGGGGCGGGAGGGGACGGGGAGCGGCCTGTGGGGGAAGGAGCAGCCCCGGGAGGGAGAGGGGAGCGCGGGGCCGCCCGCGGGGCTGCTCGGACACGCGTGGTGCCGGTACGGGAGCGAACATCGCGGTGCTCGGCAGAGACTCGAGCGGGTTGTCTCTTACTTTTCGTTGTTTGGAGTTTTTCGGTTTTTTTTTTTTTTTTTTTTTTTTTTTTTTTTTTTTTTTTTTTTTTTTTTTTTTTTTTTTTTAAGACGAGGACTCTTAGCTGGAGTCAGGCCTGATTGAGCGAGGGGAGAGCAACAAACACGTTTGCAGGCAGTGGTGAAGAGGCGGGAGGCGATGTGAGGGCTCACAAACACACACAGAACTCACAAACACACAGAGCTCTCACACACACACACACAGCTCTCATACACACGCACAGAGCTCTCACAAACACACAGCTCTCACACACACACACACAGCTCTCACAAACACACACACAGCTCTCTCTCACACACACAGAGCTCTCTCTCACACACACACAGCTCTCTCAAACACACAGCGCTGTCACACACAGAGCTCTCACAAACACACACACAGCTCTCACAAACACACACAGAGCTCTCACAAACACACACACAGCTCTCACAAACACACACAGCTCTCTCACACACACACACACAGCTCTCTCACACACACACACAGCGCTCTCACACACACACAGAGCTCTCACAAACACACACTTGTCCACCTTGGCCTTTCTCTCGTGCGCCCTGACAGCTGCCGGACAACAGATGCACGGCTTCGGTGATTCAGAATGGCAATTTTTGTCTTCTGCGGGTTGTAAATTTAATAGAGGAAATATGCTCTTGCGGTTAAAAGCACAAGACTGGAAATCAAGTGATCTGTGCTCTGTTCCAGTTGTGGGGTTTCTTATGTGACCTTAAGGTAATTGAGTGATATTTTGCAGGAAAATGAGATGGGGAAGAACTGATTCAGCAGTAATGTTGAATGTGTTATTGAATAGGTTCAATAATAGTTCTTGAGTCTCTTGGTAGAATAGGTAGGGATTTAGAAATTCCATGCAGTGAATCACTTGGTCTCTCTGCTTTAACAAAACCTCCAAGGAATAACTGTCAGAATTTGCATCAGCAAAGTTTTGTCTGTCAGGGGAAATTAGATTGTCAGTATATGATGGGTTTAGATGAAATCTCTTGCTGGTTTTCATTCCTTCGTTAATTTCAGATAATTAGCCTACCATGGGTGGCTTTAAAATGCTGAAAACTGAAATGATCCTAGTTCATTTTGTGTGTCAGTTACAGAAGTTCTGCACTGAATATCCTCTTGGTATTCTGAGGAATCACAGTTTGACTGGAGTAAAGAAAAAGGTGCAAACACTGGCAATCATGTGCCTGTGCTCATCAAAACCTGTAATGCTTTATGAAGTTGGCAGCTAGTGGTAGTGGAAGTTAATAGAAGCAGCAAATAACTTAATTGAAGATGTTTCATAATTAGTGTGTTGTAACTTTTCGGAGTGCCCTGTCTGTGTTGGATTTAATGTCTTAATCCCTACCGTTTGATAGTGTTTACTCTTACCTCTGATATTAAAATTTTGTTCCCTTGGCCTTGAAATTGCTGCTAAGTGCCTAATGCCATTTATTTCTGCAAAGTAAAACCCCAACAAACCGTGTGCTTACTGGGATACCTACCTTTTTCAAACCTTTCTTTTCCTTTCAAGTATGGAGGACATACATTTGAGATAGGAATTTTCTCTTTTTCTGAAGAGGGCTTTCCTAGTGAAAGTCCAGATGGACAATCATGATGGGGCTGAGAAATGGAAAAGAAGGACGAGAGGCCTCCTTTGCATTTCTTCCTCTTGATGGCAAAAGATCACAACACAGTGTGCTGCTGTGTACAGCTGTGGTTGGTGGGTTTTTGTATTTTTTTTTTTTTTTGAGGTTTGTAATTTTAACCTCTGGTGGAATTATAATTGTTGACCTTGTACTATTTTGTACTTGTTAGGAAGTCAGATTTTTAATCTTGCACCTGGAGTGGGTGATCTGTGCAGAGTTTTTATGATCACAGAATATTATTTGAGCTGGAAAAAAGTGTCTCCCAAGGTGGAGTGCTCATGCTCAATTAAGGAACTTTCTGGGTTTATTTGAATGTTCTTTGCAAATTATGTTGTGATCTTTAATGCTTCAGAGGACACTTTTAATTGCAGAAAACTGTCCTCTCTGTTTTCTTTATAGATGTCTAAGGAAAATGCTAGGAACTCTTTTATTGCTCTTGGCTGAATTACATACCTGCAGAAATACTCCTGTGGCAATCTGTGCAAGTCCCTGTGTCTTCCTTCCAGTTAAAACCTTGTTTGTTATATTCATGGTTGTTGTTTGTTTTTTTTTCAGTTAAAGTACAAGTTTCTTCAAATGTCTCCGTTAGGTTTGGTGAAATGAATTTTATTTTAATCTGTTAATGTTTCTTTAAAGATCTTTACTGATTTTTTTTTAATAACAGGTAAGGAGCTCGTGTTCAGAATGAGAAGATTTGTTCTTGTGTGAGCTGAGTGCACTTGAGATATCTTCATGGCTAACGATAAACAGCTCATTAAAAGCAAGTTGAGCAGTAATTTAACACTTTTGCCGTTATCATTAGTCACAGTGCAAGTTCCTGCACTGTTTTCTGGAAGCCTTTTTAGCCTTGTTCCTGTGACCACGTAGAGGAGTTTGGCTGGCACTGGAGCGCGCTTGACCAGCGTGGGTTGGCAAGGTGCAGGGCGCTGCCTGCCAAGTCTGTATCCCTACTGACCTACCACCAAGGTTGAGCCTGCCAGCACTGTCATCCTTGACAGAGGATCTTTGTCAGAGTCCCTGCTACTGATACACCAACTATGAAGTAGTGTCTCTGAATTCTGGGTCAGTGGATGTCACAAACTGACAAATTTAGAATACTTTGCCATTCATTCATTCTGTGCAAGGGGAAAAAAAAACCTTGCTGAATTACTATTGTCAGTGTTCCCTCCAATCCTGTAGCTTTTGTAAACTTGTCACAGGCTTAATGCAATTCAGTTGGAGTGGAAGTGTATACACACACACACATATACATCTTTATTTTTCTTCTTCTTTTACAGCTTTTTGACTATCCCATTTTCCAGGTTATACTTTTTGTTGCCAATAAAGGCCTTTAATGAAGGCCTTGCCCATGAATGTCTAAATTTTTAGAAGGCTTTGTCCAGCTTGTTAATTTTTAGCATACTTTCGGGTTTGTGAAAAGTACAAGATGCCCTTTATTTCCCATTTTTGTCTCCAAGTGTAGTACTGAGGTCATTCCTAATCACCCACTTGCTTGTCCATGTCCACCAACCTACCAATGGAGGCACAGGCCTTTGTTTTCATGTTTAGTGAAATGTAGCAGTGCTTTTCTCTGGAATTTTAATTAAGAAATGGATTCTAAGTTGTAGTTATCAGCTTTGGTTAGAGTAAATCTTAAATAAGCTTAAAAACAGGAGGCAGTTTCAGGGCTGTCTACTGTGGATGGTGGCATTTTCCAGCATAATGCTTGTGCTGGAAAGTGCCAGTATGCTGAAATAGGAGTGTGAGAAAATGTACAGTTCTGACAAAACATTTAAGGGACACAGGTTTTGGTTCTAAAATGGAATTTATAGTTTTGAGAATTTTTACAAAAGCTAATTACTCAGTAATTAGAGCAGCTGCAGAGGCCAGGGCTGTGGGAGCATTTGATTGTTTTGTTGTAAATGTGGATGCACTAAGAAATAGATAATACCTTTTAGGCATGGCAAGTTTTGATGTTATCTCCCTCCCTCCCTCTCCCTTCTCCTGTATCAGAGTTAAACTCAAGTTTTGCCATGATGCAGAAAAAATTCAAAACTGTTCTTTGGTTATATTTTTCTGAGCTTTTATTGACATCAGTGGAAGTGAGTGTGCTTTGGAAGTGCAGTGGAGCTCTCTTAGTGATCTCTTTTCCTGAACTTCTTTTGTGGTATAAATCATTATCATTGGTATTATTTTTTGACAGTAGTTTTTAGAGAAAACTATTAAGAAGAAGCAGAAGCATCACTTTGCTATCTGAGCTATATCTTCCATGTACATTGTATTACTTGCTGCTTGTGCTTGGCCTCAGAGTTTGTTAGGTTTCTTGTAAGAGAGTGCTGGTTAAGTACTCAGCTGACAGAGCTAAATGCTTCAGCATTTTTTTAAGCTGTGTTAGATGGTGTGCAGATGTGGAAATTAAAAGCAAAAGTATTGTGTGAGAAAGCCCTGTCAGCAATTGTCAGTAGATCTTTCTGTTTGGAGGGCAGTCACGCTTAGTAAAAGTTTTGAAGACACCAGACAGTTCTTTTCTATTCTTGTTTACATATATTATCAGTTAGATTATATTGCCTTACAAGGCATGTTTGAAGCAAGAAATCTAGTGCTAGGGTAAAAGCACTTACCGTAGATTTTGGTCAGCTGGATGTACATTCATACTGCAAGCCCAGTTCTGATGAAAATACCACAAGTTCCTTTTTGATATAATTTATAAAATCTCTTTCACCTTTTACTTACTCTTATGGAGAGAGGGAGGAAAAGAAGTTTTTTCATTGGTGTTATTCTTTGTGGCTGAGATGTTGCATAGGGTAATGTAAGAAAAATCTTGGTGGAGAGGCTGTGGCGATGATTTGAAGCATGCAGGCCCTTCAAGTTTATTGAACAAGCTTTTTAACCACAGTATCATCTTAAGATTTGTTCTATGCTTGATGAAACTGTGGAGCTAACATTTCTCCTGTGTTTGTTCTCAGGAAAAGACCATGTGTGCAAAAGAATATGTGCCATTGCATGGGACTGTCTGCTCGGCTGCAATGTAAGCTGTAGACTTGGGAAAATGATAATAAAACCCCAAGCACAATCCTGCACAGTTCCTGTCAGGAAATTTATAAGGAAAGAAAGATTTTAATAAAACCAGGTGAAATTGATGTGTGAGGTTGTAGTTTTAAAGAAAGTATTGATCTGTGTATATAGCATAGCACACTGTTATGTACTGCAGTTGAGATTCTGAGCTTTCTGTGTGAATATGTATCTTAATGTGTGTATGGAGTCAAAATACTCGAGCATTTCTGAGTTTGAAGGGCAATAAAGTTGAGCACAAGAGCTGACTGCAGAGCAGCTTTAACTGCAGATCTGCAGCAGCTCTAATGAACTCCCAGTTGTGCTGCTGGTTATAAGTGGTGCTTTGTTTATTGTATGAAGTTGAGTCTCAAA
The DNA here is from genome assembly GCA_910950805.1 of Acrocephalus scirpaceus scirpaceus. Taxonomy (NCBI): domain Eukaryota; kingdom Metazoa; phylum Chordata; class Aves; order Passeriformes; family Sylviidae; genus Acrocephalus; species Acrocephalus scirpaceus. The sequence goes on from OU383785.1 coordinate 9,645,362, forward strand.
ACAGCTTCTAATCATCAGCAGTGAAGTTCCTTGTTTCACATTGGGTATGATGCTACAGGAGGCTCCCTGAATTTGCAAACAAGTAAATTAGTGGGAAGAGAATAGTCCTTGTACATTTGAACACATGCTTAGTACTAGCAGTAGGAAGGGATGAGGGTCATTGGTTTTACCGATTTTAAAATGGTTTTACCCATTTTATTCTTGTGCTTGTGAAAGCATCATTCATTGCCCAGCTGTTTGGGATGATGGTTTGCTTGGTTAATGGTACTTCAAACCTAGGTCTTGCAGGTGGGAAATTAGTTTGGCATCAGTGAGAGAACATGTTACATACCAAATGCATCTCATGAAAATAGGTACACCATATGTAATGTCAGATTTTCTGTACTGCAGTGACCTTTGCTCAGGTCCTTTTAGCCAGAAGGAGATTGCCTGGCATAATATCAAATGAACCTACTGAAGTTGCCACTGTAGACAATTTCACAAGAACTGCTAAAAGGAAGTCAAGTTGCTCAGTATTTGTGATGGCAGATGGAAGGTGGTGGAGTTCTCCCATCTGCATAAATGAAATATAAGTTCTCTAGGCCAACTTTGTTTATATCTGGCTGACTGGATGAGGTATTAAAGAGGGGGTTCAAACAATGGACCTCTTCACCCAAGTTTTCTTCCATTTGCTGGAGTCATTAACAAGATCTTAAAAAGTATAAATAATGCATGCCCCAAAATCTAATTTTGATACGGCGATTGCTTCTTTTTATACTTGCCCTTTAAAAGCCCCTCATGCTACTCCATGTAATTCATTACACTCACTCCTTAAAGAGTTTATAACTGGGTTTTTTTTTTTTAATGCAATAATGTGTCTTTCAGTTGTTCTCTTGCAGCTCAGCTGAAAAGTTATTTAATAAAAGATGGTAATGCATAATAGACCCTCTGCTTCTTAAGGAAATTTAAGTAAGCTTTTTTCCCCATGAAAGTTGTTACCAGCTGTGTCTAGAGGTGCAGCAATACGAGTCATTTGTGCACCAGTGAATGAAAATGTGACTCTTTAAAGCATTTGTTTCTGTATTCAAAGCTCAGTGATGCTCTGTGGTACTGAATCGCAGCTCGTAACTTGTGCTTTTAAGTCTCAGAAGAAATTGATTGTAAGTACAGATGATCTGGGGGAGCTGTTCCTGGCAGATGTCAGGATTACTTAGAAACCTTTCACAAATTAGATGCTGAAATTACAGCAAATGCAAGTAAATGTTCTAAATGTGGTTTATGCCACACATTCAGAAATCTAAAAACCCTACATGAATTGCAGTTTTTACAGGGAAATGTTTGGTTTCTACATAAATACCTGAACCTACTGCTTTGTGGCCTTAAATAGTTCATGAAGCCAGCTCATGATTCACGAAGCTTTTTAATTCTGCCTTGTTTTCTTAAGAAAAGGTAAAAGCTGTAAACCTTCAGTGTTTTGCCTTCCAAAATGAACTTCTGGAAGGCGTGCAATGGGATAAATTCAGTCTCATCTGGTACTTCTCAAAGCCCATTAGTATTTTGTTGCATTTTCTTTCTTGCCCTTGATTTTCTTGAACAGGTTCAAATACAGTTCTACTGAAGTCCTGAAAGCCTCATAAGGGGCCAGAATGGAGTTACAGTGAATGGTATTAAGGTTTTAAACTTCAACAGTCTCATTTTTCAGTTGTTAGAGTTACAAGCATGTATGTGCAAACTTTTTTTAAGAAGTTGTAGCGATTTTGATAAAATCTATTCTGATGCTTCTGAAATACTTGTTTTACCAGGCTTTGCTTTTGTTGATGGGTCCTAAGACAAATGTAAAGTTTTTAGAGTTAATTGTGTTACTTACTGCAAGCAGATTATTTCTGAAATGATAGTTTGTAGGACAGTCATTTATCATAATTCCCTTGACACTTGCCCTGCAAATACTGGTTACTGCAAAATATCATCTTAGTAGAACTGTTCCAACTTCCTTTCCTTTTAGTGAGCTTGTTTATTCCATGATCATACTTGTGGGTAAGTGATGTTGAAATTATATAAAACCAGTAAAATATCTTTCCTAGTTGATGCATTATGTTCAAAATACTAAAAACCAAAATTTTACATGATCATAGCATAGAATCCTAAATCTTTTATCCCATTATCCTGTAATGGCATAGATCAGGGGATGTTTAAGATCTCCTTTGAGCTCAGTTAAACTAGAGGAATTTCCAGTGCATCTTCTGCCTTGATGATGCTTAAGGTTCTTTGAAAGCATAGCTGAAAGCAAAAATAGAACATTTTAATTGTCTTCTGGTCTGAGATTCTAGGTGGGTTCATTTCCTTTTCTAGGGGTGTGAGCAGTTGCTGATCTTGCAGCTATTGAATGTATGCAAGGCTTGAAGGTAAGTTAGTTGCAACTATAAACAGCTTTTACTTTTTCAAACAGTAAACGTTTATCCTCAATAAAAGGAAAAAACCAGTCTGAGTTCCTGGCCAAGTTCATCTCCCTTTATATATTTCCTGTTACTTTGAAGGGTGCAAAGGTTTTCATGTGTAACAGTCTGAGGGAACTGAATTACTCTGAAAGTGCAGACATGGTGATATTTCTGAAGAAAACAAGTGATAGGTAATTATTTGAGGTTTTTCCTTTAGTTTTTTCTCAATATCTTTTTCTAGGTAGTTAGTGAAGTAGTGGGAGACTTCTATTCTCTTAATTTCTTTTTTTCCATTTTGTTTTTTTTTTTTTTTTAAGAGAACTCTAGGAAGAAAGATCTTCAAACAGTTTTTCTGTTTGTTTTGCTTTTCCATTTTTTTCCATATTACTGAAACAAAGCTGAATAACCAAGAAGTACCAATGGGATTAAGCTACTGCATGAATTAAATGGATTTTTTCCTGTAAAGGAACACCAAATGTCCTTGGGTTTTTCCCTGCTTTCCTCACCCTCTTACTCCATAATAAAAAATATGGGATGGTTACATGCAGGACATAAATGCCTTGCCTAGGGATGTTTGCTGTAGGTTTGGCTGATGGTGCTTAGTACCGGTTCTGTTATATGAAAGTATCTGTCCCAAGTGCCTGAGTGAGCCTTTTAAATGTGCTCAGACACTTTAAAAGCCTTATCAGATGACTTCTGGTTTATCAAAGATGGGAGGAAAAAAAGATCTTCTTGATTAAAGGTAGCAATCTAAAAGAACCAGCACAGAGATATTTAACATTTTGCTCTCCTATCCACCCCCTTTTTCTCTTATGTGCAGATTTGGTGTCTCGGGCTAGGTAGGTGTTCTAATTCACCGTGCTTTATCAAAAGTGGAGAGACAATGTTGTTTGGCAGTCTCTGTAGCAAGAGAGGAAGCATCTTTTGTTATTGACATCCTTTCTCTTAGCTCTGCTCTTGCTTTTTGCCAGCTGCTCATTGTCTATACTTGCTTATTTAGTATTCACAAGGGATTTTACAAGTTCTTATCAGTTCGTTGCCACAGCACATCATTTCCTCTTGTCATCGGTACTCCTTAAATTGCTGGGGGGAGGATTTGCATTAGGGCTGGTGAGTGGTAAAACATCATTCATGAGCCAGTTGTTCTGCTCCTCTCCTTTGGAGGCACTTTGTAGTAAAGGTCACATTTCTGGTGCTTACTCCACCATGTCTTTTCCCCCCTTCTTTTTTTCTGGGGAGAAGAAAACAATTTTTTTTTGCCAAGGCTAAAAATATCCAGCTCTTCAAATACTCTTCTTAAAAGATATAAGGAAGTGCAGCATAAAATTAGCTACAGCTAAAAAAAGCTTGACCACCTCTCTGGGTGGCTGTAGAAGGTTTGGTTTGTGTTTTTTATTGGGTTTTTCTTTTAATTGTGCTTTGTTTTCTTCATCTATAGTTTCTTCCTAATTTCTTTTAATACTCTCAGAAACATGGGGTAACTAGTTAGAGCTCAATAAAAAGCAGATACTTGAGGATTTTTTTCCTTTTTGTAAATAAAGATCCATTTGAGAAGCTGAGTATTTCCTTGCAGTCCTGGAGACTGGTGGTTCCACCCTGCTTTTTCCCCATTTCTTCATAGCAGGTTTAGTCTTCTAATGCAGCACTGGGACAGGGGTATATTGTTAGTTTTAAAGCATATTCCTCAAGCCTGTCATCTGAGAGAAAGTAATCAGTTTAAGGAGTATTAACAGGAACTGTGCTGTCCCTGTCACCCCTTGATGGTCCCTTTTCCCACTCATGAACAGTGTAAGCTTTGGGGACTGTTTTTTTTTTTTTTTTTTGTAGTGTGATTGTAGTCCTTCTGGGATTTTGTTATGAAGCAAAATCAGGTGCAATTCTAGGGTTGAAACAGGAAGTCTTTTCATATCTGCCTTTTTGTTTTACCGCAATCTTTACTTGTTTGCTAATTCCTTGTTAAATTATCTTTTTACTAGTACTAAATTGGAGGAATCGATCATCGTTTTTGATGTGAAGACTTCGTCACTGACATCTCTATGTTCATTTGTCATCCTCCAGGAAATAATACGGCTCATCAGTTGCAATAACTGCTTTGGGTATACACTGACATTTGTTTGGAAAAAACCCAAATAAAAAACCAGAAAAACCTCAACAGACAAACCCAACAAACTTTTTGAAGACTTGTGTCAAATGACGTCAATGGCCAGTTTGTTCTCCTTTACTAGCCCAGCTGTAAAGCGTCTGTTGGGCTGGAAACAAGGAGATGAAGAGGAAAAATGGGCAGAAAAAGCTGTCGATGCTTTGGTGAAAAAGCTGAAAAAGAAAAAGGGTGCTATGGAAGAACTGGAGAAAGCCTTGAGCAGTCCAGGGCAGCCCAGCAAGTGCGTTACTATCCCACGCTCTCTGGATGGCCGGCTCCAGGTTTCTCACAGAAAAGGCCTTCCCCACGTGATTTACTGTCGCGTGTGGCGCTGGCCGGATCTACAAAGCCATCACGAGCTGAAGCCATTGGATATTTGTGAATTTCCTTTTGGATCCAAACAAAAGGAAGTCTGCATCAATCCATACCACTACAAGAGGGTGGAGAGCCCAGGTATGTTTGAAAGCTACTGTCCTAAAAACTGAACAGAATCTTAAGTAACCACTTAACTATTCACTCCATCCTCCTCTGGTATTGTACAACCAATTAAAAGAGGCAGTTTGGGAGAGGAATGTTCAAAGTGTGTATTACTGGTAGGGTTTTGGAGAGGTGTGTGGTCCATTTTGTACTAGCTGGGTTTTTTGGGATAAATCACAATTTTCCCACAGACCTCTTAAGCCTGCTGCCCTGAAAGTTAGTAGCAGAGTTCTCCTCTGTCTTATAAAATAGAAAGCAGTGATGTGTTCTTTCAGGTTCAGTTTCTTTGAGGAACTTGTTTCAAAATCTCAGTCCTTGCAAGGAGGTTGGTGACTGCCTTTCAGGGGCTTGCTATTTAATCGATGTGTGATGTGAACTGAGGAGATGAAAAATAAAATTAATAGAATTCTAGGTGGTAGAGCTCCTCACATGACTTCCAGTTAGGAGACAGCAGAGATGAATAGAACCAAGAGATGCAATCAGTTAGAGGAGGGTGTGTGTCGGATGTGTGTCAGGTAAGGAGCCTGCTGTTAAAGTGTGCTGCCGTGGGAAAGGTGAGGAGGATTGGGATTGCTGTGGGAGAGATGAATGTTGCTCTGGATAGTGTGGTGAGAAGTTGCTTCCCTTGCTCCCCAAAGTGGTTGTAACTCTACTGCATCGACTGTAGTGCTCAAATGCACTGCTGCAGCACTGGAATTCCAGACTCCACCAGTGCAAAGTTAAAATGTATGGCAGTGCAGATTTTGTTTCTCTTCAGTGGAAAGAACAGTATCTAACTATACTTTGACCATAGCAATAGAGACTGTATTTCCATTTTCTCTATTTTGCTAACGTATGCAGATGTGAGTTTTGCACTTCTGCATCAGTATTGTGGTATGTGCCACATGTAGCCTGGTTTGGTTTATTTTTTTTTTTAAAAAAGGTCATCTTTGAGTTGTGTGAAATGTGTGTGTTTTTGTGATTCTTGCAAGAGTAAAGTTTGAATCTTGTGTCAAGCATGATGTAAAAAAATAAGGGAGTGGGAATAGGGTAAAGGCATGCCAGATTCATCCCCTGCTCCTCTTTCCACCCCAGCTAGGATTGAAATTATCATGATGAGCAGAATAGCACATTATTTGTATCTCTTATATCTCAGATTTTAATCTAAGCGTTTCTGGGTTTTGTTTGTTTGTTGCAGTTCTACCTCCAGTGTTAGTGCCTAGACATAGTGAATTCAACCCCCAGCACAGTCTGCTAGTCCAGTTCAGGAACCTCAGCCACAACGAGCCCCACATGCCACACAACGCGACATTTCCAGACTCCTTCCAGCAGCCCAACAGCACTCCGTTCTCCATCTCTCCAAACAGCCCCTACCCCCCTTCTCCAGCCAGCAGCACTTACCCCAGCTCCCCAGCCAGCTCGGGGCCATCCAGTCCCTTTCAGCTGCCAGGTGAGTATTGCCTGAATGTCAGTTCAGTAAAAATCATTGAAATGTCACATGTTGTTGTGACCTGTGACCTCAGGAATTTGTGATATTTACCATAAATGGTTTTGTCTTTTGTGTTTTATGGGATTTTCTTCCTAGTTTTGTCACTGGTCAGGGTTAATTGTTACAGTTTTATTTTTCCAACTGTTTTGTGTCATGGATGTAGTACTGTTGAGTTTCTTTGCCCAGCTTCACTATAGAATAACTAATCCATATGTTAGAAGAATATTTAGCAATGAAAAGAAAGCAAGTGCAGGATGCTGAAAAGGAAGTTTACTGATGTCTTTCACTGAATAAAACCCCTTAAAAGATGATGTTTAACTGGAGAAGAACAACGTTTTTGTTGGGAACAGATTGGATTAAACTGACTCTGTTTAACGGAGTTGGAAAATACAGAAGAAACAATTGATAGGGACAAAGGAAAAATCTTACTGATCCTGTCTGATGATTGGTGTGGTTATAAAGCCAGGAATTTAATAGAGTAAAGATTGTATTTTTCCAGTACTGCAGTGGCCTAATCTTTTGTTCTGTGTGGTTGCTCAGTTCCCCCAGAAGTGTCCCAGTCAGTGGGTATCTGTGTTGGCCAAGTACTGGGACCACTGGAGTGGATGCATTTGTGGGGCATAGTGGGGTGTTGCCACACTGACTGCTGTGCTGATGGAAGAAAACAGATGCACAAAAACACTTCTGTAATGAACTCAGCCTGGAACTCATGAGCACCAAAAAACCCCAAACTGTTCTAGGCCTTTATTATACTAAGCAAAGAGTTATCTCTTCTATTGCTTTATTTTTGAGCGCTGAGAAGAGAGTAGGCAAGAAAGCTCATGTTTGTGTGACAAAAAGGGGGAAGCAAAGTTATCTTGCCCAAATGCAGGAGTGCAAGTATTAAAGAAAAAAAAAAGCTGCAGAAAGAAAAAAGTGCATTTCTTATTTTTTTCAAATTTCCAATCTTGTTACTGGTTCCATAGGTAAAATTTCAGCTATTGAAGGAGTTTACTGTAAAGACAGCTGGCTGTGTTCAGATTTCTTTGAAAATGAGGCCAGATTTTTTAACATCTTGTTGGGGAATATTTTTGTGTGTTTACAACTGTAGAATGTATAAATAAATACTCTAAATTGTTGAAGTTTATTCTTATTTTTTTTCATGTTTGTAGCTGATACTCCACCTCCTGCATATATGCCCCCTGATGAGCAAATGGGGCAGGATAATTCACAGTCTATGGACACAAGCAATACAATGATCCCTCAAATCATGCCAAATATATCTACCAGAGGTAAGTTGTGTTGGTGTAAAATTACATAGTTTGACTTCTTGCAACTCATGACCAAACTGAATGAATAACTTCAAGTGGGCCAGTAAATCTTGCTGGTAGGTAGGAGCAGTCCTCCTAGGCAAACTGGGGCTGGAAGAGACATAACTGAGCATAAAACTTGCCTTGCTTATTTCTATTTTCATCTTTTCCTTTTAAAGCCTCAGGTGCATAACGTGGCTTACAGTGAGTTGAACTTTTTGTCATTTCTTTTCTGCTACCTTTGCCTGTTGCTGGAATAACATTTGCACAGAGGCTCTGAAAATTGAGTCCCCAGTTATAACAGATTTTGTAAAAGTGGGCAGAAGAGTTATGTTTTACCTGCTATCCCATAGTCTTTTGTGTGTGTGTAAAGTTGTTGTTGTTTAATATCAGGCCTAAAATTGGAAAATAATCGTGAAATCAGCAGGCCAGCTAAAATGCACGAAGGTCAAAGTCATCAGGATTTTATAATCCCTTATAATCAGGATACTTCCTGCCCGTCATAATTGTTCACCAAGATTTTACTTAGCTGTTGGTGTTTTGGAAGGTCTGCTTGACAGTTGTAGCTTACATAAACTGTGACTTCCATTTGCTTTTCAGATGTTCAGCCTGTTGCCTATGAAGAGCCCAAACACTGGTGTTCCATTGTGTATTACGAGTTAAATAACCGTGTTGGGGAGGCTTTCCATGCATCTTCCACAAGTGTCTTAGTAGATGGGTTTACAGATCCCTCCAATAACAAGAACAGGTTCTGCTTAGGTCTGCTCTCCAATGTTAATCGCAACTCAACAATTGAGAACACTCGACGGCACATTGGCAAAGGTAAAACTTTGTAAAAGTTTTAAAAGGTAAAACATGAGTAAGAGTTGTCTTACTCACGGATGAGAAACCATCTTGGTTTGATTTCAGCTTCTCTATACTGCAGTGGTGGTTATTTTCAGAATGCTAGAGGTAATCTGGGATGTGATACATTATCTCTCCAGTACCAGAAAACAACTTAGTTAGGCATGGTTTGATTCTAATTAGTCAAGAATTGCATGCATTTTTCTGTCACTAGTTAAAAAGACTAAATATTACCCCTTCCTTACCAAACTAGACTGCCGTAGGGGCTTGCATGTTAGGGTGAATGATGTGTAGTGGTCTGTGTTTCAGCACCAAGAAACATTACAGGATATGCCATGATATTCTACATTATATCTACTTCTTAAATCACCCTTCATACACCTTTACAGTATGTCAGAGATTTGTTTTGTTGTTGTAAGGTATTACCTGCTGTCTACAGTATGTTCAAATATCTTAGTGAGTTGGCAGCAGGACTTTGAAGTGCTAATGCAAAACTGCAAGGGCTCGTTTGTCTGAGTGAATCCATGGGGCGTGGATGTGTGTGGGAGGGATTCCTGGAGACAGCAGGTTTTGCAAGATCTTCTAGTTTTCCTGTACTGTTTTGGCTGATAGTACATAGAGATGCACAGTTTTCATCTTTGATGGAATGTGCCTGGATTATCTTAAATTGTAGAACACTTTTTCTGAATATATATATTTTTTGTGATTAACTCAGTCCTGAGAAGAGAACCCTGTTTCTCTTGCACGTGTTTAGAAATCTTTTTAATGCTCACCTAAGAGCATTTGGTAAAGTTGGTCTTGAGTTTTGATTGATGAAAATTTACCCTGTCCCATAACATTTTTTTAATTGGAAACTACTCTAAATATGACAAAATTTTGCAGATAATTTGGAGACTAGAAGTTCTGTTTGTATCTGTTGGAAACTTGGATCTGCAATGCAGTTGTCCAAAGAAATTTATAAATAATATTACAAAGGAGAACAAGTGATTTGTGAAGCGTGGGTGGTTTGTCAGGCTCTTTTGTTTTGGCTCACCCCTTTTGATGGTATTGGCAGAGAAATCTTGTGCATCTGCCTAAGGTCAGAAGTGTAACCAGGACCCATCATCATGGTGTAGAATAGTAATAAGCTTTAAAATGTCTGTATCTCTAACAGTAATTATTGAACTTAAACTTTGCTTTATGGTAACTGTTCTGACAACAACTAAGCTTGTTTAGGGATAAAATACTGTTTATTTATGGCTTTTGCTTGAAAGATCTTGAGGTTTTGCCTCCTACCACCCAATCCTATGTGCTAAGGTTTTTTACTGTAGCTGGCAAGTGGTGGTCACTGTCTTTTTAATTAAATAGAGCTGTGTCGTGAAAATGCTTCCTTGCCTACCCCACATTCTCTGACAGCTGCTTGTAGTTGTTGAAGCCAACAGTTCCTCTGTAACCACCATCCTACCTTAGTCCCAAGTGGGTCTAGCACTGTTCACAGCAGTTGCTGCTGTCTGAAAGATTAACTTGCATCTGCTGACTTGCTGCAGCCTCCTCTGGCACACCACGGGATAATCCATAGTGGATTCTCAGGGTATTGCAGGGAAGACTTAAAAGGAGCTGTATCCCAGCCTTGTAAAAACTGGGATAGGGGAAGGAGTGCAGGTGTCTCAGTGAAGCAGCAGTGAGCACCTGAGTTTGAGTGCTGAAGGGATGGGCAGCTTTTGTGTATTAATTTTTAGGCAGTAGTGATGTTGTATAGACTTCAAAACATGCATAGCTAAACGCAGATGTGATAAATCTAAGGGCTTTGTTGATGTTAAGGTTTCTAAAGCCTGATGGTAATTAAGTGGAGCAACTAGTTGGACTTAACCTGTCCTTTGGCTTGATAAAATGTACTGAAAATCAGAGCAGGCTGTGGATATACTTTCTCATTCATGTCCATCACTGACCCTTCTCCCAGGACAGTTATTTCTGTTCTACTTGGCATAGGCAGAAGCTGCCAGGTGTATAAAAATGGAGTTTTAAAATCCACGTAAACTCTCTAGAAAAATAGCTTGAAATAACAGTTGAAATGTGGCAGTAATTTTTTCATTCTGTTCTGTAACTGGTCAGAGAAGGACATCTAGTGGCTGGTGTATCATGAGCCTGCTGTGTTGAAATGAGACAGTGCATTATAGTGTGAGCAGAAGCTTTTCTGAAAACCTCCTCAGGCAGAAATTTACTTTTTTTTTCCCCCAGTAAAATAGAATTTACGATAACTACATCAAAATCAGAGACAACAAAGTAATTTGAAATGTTCTTATCTTTGTTTTTAAGGAGTTCATCTCTACTATGTTGGTGGAGAAGTCTATGCTGAGTGTTTAAGTGATAGCAGCATATTTGTACAGAGCAGGAACTGCAACTACCACCATGGCTTTCATCCAACAACTGTATGCAAGATTCCCAGTGGATGCAGTCTGAAAATTTTTAACAATCAGGAGTTTGCTCAGCTTTTAGCTCAGTCTGTCAACCATGGATTTGAAGCAGTATATGAGCTCACCAAAATGTGCACCATTCGCATGAGTTTTGTAAAGGTAAGTTATTTTGAGAGTATTTAAGTTTACTGTGGGTTTGGGTATTTAGCAGTAATTCCATTAGCAGTGTAGCAAAGCTGGTCTGGCCTGATGTGGTTCTTTTTCAAAGATAAGTATATTTAAAGTGATTAATTAAGGAGAAGGAAATCAGTGCAAGAAAGGAAAAGCTCAGATTGCTCTATTGAATGTTGGCTGTATATTCAGTTACTTCAGTATTCAGGACAGGAATTTATTCATTATGGTTGCTGTAATTTTGTTAAAGGAGATTTAAGCTCATGCTCTGAATTTCAAGGAGTAAAGCGAACAACAAGTCCACTAAAAGAATGTGAGTAGAAAGGAGCATAATTATTGAAGAAAATTTTCAGCTTCCTCAAATTGATTATTAGTTTAAAACAGTCCCTGGTTATGGAAAAAAGACATCATTTGAGTTTCTGAAGTCAAGCTGTGCTGTTATTCTCACAGGAGCATTTCCTGAGCATTGTTTAATCAAGATGTCTGTCTCAGGTTTAGTGTGGAGTCCAAGCTTGGGCTTTCCAGGCATTTTGTCTGCATCTTGTCCCAAAGATGTCTCATTGGTTTTGTCAGTTATGACAAACATTGCTCAGTTTGAGAGTGTGGAGGAGAGGGAGCAGGAGGTTAAAAGGGAGGAAAGGTGTGGCTGTGGCCAGGAGTCATCCTCAGGTCAGCAGTGAGCTCCGCAGGAGGCTGGAGCACTCCTGGCTTGATTCAGGCTTCCAGCTGCAGCTGCCCTCCTGCTCCTTCCCAGCCTTGGGTTTGTTCCTTTACATCAGTGTTGATAGATTGTGAATTACCTTCAGATAAGTATCTCGAGATCATGATTTCCTGCTTCTTGCTAGTAGTTATTTTAAAAGACAGGCATGTCCTCAAATTGATCAGTACCATTTTGTTCATTTTCTAGGGCTGGGGAGCTGAATATCACCGGCAGGATGTCACGAGCACCCCGTGCTGGATAGAAATTCATCTTCATGGGCCACTCCAGTGGCTAGATAAAGTACTGACACAAATGGGTTCTCCTCTTAATCCCATCTCATCTGTTTCATAGTGCTGAAATTCCATCTTCAGCCTTATTTTTAGAGAACTTATTCTAATTCTAGAGAAACTTCCAGTGGATACTGTGAGCTATATGGAGAATGGATCTTATGATTTAACTTTTTTTTTTTTTTAAGATCCCTTTGTGACCAATTCCATTGTGTATAGCTAATCAGTTTTACATTTCAAATTGTTCTTGTGATGCTTAAGTGACAGTTGAGCCCTAAGGGAAAAAATAGTCTATTGAAAAATTCAGAACAGTTTTCCCCTTCTTCCCCTTAAAACTTAAACAGACAAATGTCTTAACTGGAAAATCTTTTTGTCCTGTAGGGACAAGAATTAATGAGGACTGACTTCAGAAAATAAATACATACCATAATTTGGGATTTTTTAATGTTTATGAAACTGTTTGAACATGTGCAGCTCCAGCTTGCAGGCTGTATTTTTAGCATAGTGTTTTAATATCTTAAGGTTGACATCTGTCATAAGCAAAATTAGACTTTATTATGGCTAATTTGCCTCAGATTGAACAATGTGATTTTTTTTCAAGTGTACACATGAAATATACTTTTTACAAATATTGGAGTGGTGTAAAAACACTTGTATTTTCTATTGGAAAATGCTGTCATAAACACATTGTATATTAATGCAGAATAGCAGTTCTTAGCCTTTTCCCACTTTGGTTTTATAATATCTCTTTTAACCACCATTTAAAATAGTAATTGATCCAAGGTAAACATCCTGCACGTTTCTGGAGTAGTGATTCTTGTTTTGCTTTGATTTACACTCATGCCGTTTGGATTTGGTTGCCAAGGCTATTTCTTTTTAGGTACCTTTCTCTATTTTAACATAAACACTACTATTTGTAAATGGCAATGCTTACTACTTTCTGGAAGGAATAAGTGTTTTGTTTTCTTTTTGGTGTTCTAGCTGTTTATTTTACCTATCTGGAATTGATCTGTATTAGGCCTTTTTAGTCTCTCAGTAGACATCATGCAGTATTAGTGATTACACTGTATTTAATTCACTTTCAAGTATGAATTTGAGTCTCTTTGAGGACTGTGAGTGGCTTAGCAAATGAGTACGTGAATGCAGAAGCTTCTACTTCCAGATCATGTAATTTAACTCAGACCTGTTGGTAATGACCAAAAGTAATCACTTTCTTTGTAGTCTGCATGAAACAGTGCTCTTGATCCTGTCCCTGATGGCAGGGGTTCAGTCAGAAGACTTGTAACTGTGGTTGGCATCTTTATGGGATTGAAGGACTGTGCTAATGTGATGATGGAATTTCTCTCTCATATCTAAAGAATCACAGAATGTTAAGGGTTGGAAGGGACCTTAAAGATCTCCCAGTCCCAATCCACTCGCTTCCATGGGCAGGGACACTGCCCAGCAGATCAGGTTGCTCCAGGCCTTCTCCAGCCTGGCTTTGAACAGTACCAGGGCTGGGCATCCACAGCCTCTCTGGGCAACCTGTGCCAGTGCCTTACTAGCCACAGTAAAGAATTTCTTGTGTATGTCTAAGCTGAATTTGCCCTCTTTCAATTTGGACCTGTTACTCCTTGTCCTGTCACTACAGTTGCAGACAAAGAGTCTCTCTCCAGATTCCCTGTAACCCCTTCAGATACTGAAAGGTTCCATGAGGTCTCCACTCAAGCTTCCTTCTCCAGGCTGAACAGCCCCAACTTTTTCAGCCTGTCCTTGCAAGGGAGGTGTTCCTGTCCTCTTACAGCATTGTGACCTCTGGACTTGCTCCTGCAGTTCCATGTCCTTCTGACACTGGGGGCCCCAGAACTGTGCTCAGCCCTGCAGGTGGTGTCTCACAAGAGCAGAGGAGAGGGGGCAGTGCCCTCCCTGGCCCTGCTGCCCACGTTCCTTGGGATGCAGCCCAGGATTCCATTGGCTTTCTGGGCAGTGAGTGCTCAGTGCCAGTTCATGGTGAGCTTTTCACAAACTGTCACCCCCAGGTCTTTCTCTGCAGGGCTGCTCTCAGTCACTGCTCTGCCCACCCTGTAGGTGTGGCTGCGATTGCTGGGACCCAGGTGTAGGACCTTGCACTTGGCTCTGTTGAACTTCATGATTGTATTTGGCAAACTGTGGTAGAGAATTTAAACACTATACTAAACACTAAAATCAATTACATAACCTACACATATTTCCCTCCTTTATATCATGAAAAAGAGGCTGAAAGAAACATGTTAAGAGATTTAGAAGTGAATTATGTACAAAATTTTGCATGCTGAAAGATCTTATTATATTTTTTAACCTCACCTTGCTTTTTCTCCTTCCTGAACACCTCGTCAGAAAAGGGTTCAGTGTTTGGGGGAGAGGCTGAAGACTAATATGCAAATACTGATTAAAAGATGTGTTGCAGTTAATTACTGCAATCCTGAGAAAATGATTTTTAAACAAGTTCTTGTGTCTTCTGTTGAATGACAGTTTCTCCTCAAATATGGAAATCGTGCATTGTATGGTACCTAAGTAACAAATGATCTTAAAGGATTAAAATTGTTTACGTGTCATTAAAATGTTTTTTATAAATTGCCTTAAAGGAATAAACTGTAACACTTCTGCAGAACCCTAATGTTCTCTTGTACAGGAATTTCTGTATTACTGTTCTAGTTTTTTGTGTTATGTTTTGGTTTTTTTAAACAGTTTCTCAAGTATGTTGAAAACAGATGAGTGCATCTTCAGGAGAAGGGGAGTAACATTATTTACCACTTAGCTTTGGTTTCTTCCCTTTCATTCCTTGGAGCTGCAACCCACAGACAGTTCTTTTGATTGAATAAGATGCCAAGTCAGTTGGCCACAGGATCCAGCTTCTATTTTCTTCTTGGGGCCTGACGTTTGTCAAGTTGCTGAATATGTATATTTGACACTACAGAATATTGTATTTCTTGACTAGCTTATGTAATAAATGACATGGCACATTGAATTAGGGAAAGATTGCAGTTGTAGGTACAAGATTTTTCTTTATCCAAAATGTTCTTCACCTGGCTTCATTTCTGTTCACTTGTATGCTTATATGTGGCCAACTGAATGACTCAAGAATGGGTGCTGCAGTGGGTGTTGTGAGCCAGAGCTGGTGCTTAGTGCTAGTGTTGTGGTTAGATTGGCTACCCATGCACTGAACCATAATTTCTGCAATAATATCCAGTTAACCCACTTCTGATGCTGTCATTAAGTACTGAAGTGCTCTGGCATTTTTCTGGTTGTGTACATATTCTGGAACTGTAATAGCTGCAGTGCTGGGATGTCCTTGTGACTGCTGGTTTTGGCAGGGCAAGCTTGCAGGAGCAAACCCAGTCAGATTTGTCTGCGTTCTACTTCTCTGTTCCTTCCTAGTAGGGCTTTTTGGGAGCTTTCTGGTTAGCAGGTTTTGCGTGCTGCTGGTTCATGGTGTTGCTAATCTTGTTTTGTTCATCTGTGCTGCTGATACAAAACTCAGATCTGGGTGCACGGATAGATTGGATGGAAAGTTGTTTGGTGCCAATGATGTGTAAAGTTTAGCAAGAGCAGGGAGTGCTGCTCCTGGTTCCATTGTGCAGAAATCACCCCTTGGTCCAGATAGAGGGATGGGGAAATTGACTCAGCCAGTGGTGTGGTAGTGGCAGATGGAGCCTTTCCAGTGTACCCCAGCTTAGACTGAACGTTACTGCTGAGTAAAAACTGATTTGGCTTTTGTAGTGTATTTTCCTCTTTGTGGGCATCTTCCTGCTTTGCACCAAGCCCAGCACTGACTGACAGCTTTGGCAATACCAGCAGAGAGCCTGGAGCAGACTTACCCTGGAGGCTTTCCTGGGAATGCTTTTACAGTCGCTGAGATAAGGCAGCAGCTTGGCTGTTGCTCCTCAGAGCCTGGGCCGTGCTGGCAGTCAGGCAGTGCCTGTGTATCACACTCATTAACTGCATCAGGCATGAAGTAGTTGTCCATGAAGGGCTGACACTCGGTTATAGAATCTACAGGACCAAAATAAAACCACCTAGCATGACTGACTGGTGAGAGACAAACCTGACAGAACAGCCCAACAGGCAAAAAATGATGAAATAGTCCAGGTGTTACGATTCAGGGTAGAATTGTTTAAAATGTTGGAATTCTTTTCGTTTTGCTTGAAGCAATGATTTTTTTTTTCCCCACAGTATTTCAGTGCAAAAGTTGTCGATTCTTGGGTGTAAGATTAACTTGGATTCTTGCAGTATAACTCTAGGGAACATTAAAATATGTCAGGCTTCCTCACTGGTCTGAAATAATAACTTTTTCAGGATATTGTTTTACTTGCTCAGAGCGTTGCTGGTGATGGTTTCTGGAAAAGCAAACAAGCAAACAAACAAAAACCAAAAACAAAACCAAACCATTTTTAATATGTTTTGCTTCACATGACAAACACGTGACTAAGTTTCTTCTGTAGTTACGAAGTTTCTCTTGAGGAGGGTTTCCCATTCTGGATTCAAATCAATAGACCAAACCATCAGATTACAACATAACGTTGCTTTCTTGTGCTGCTCCATAAACCTGCTTCTGTGTTTGTTGCAAGCATAACCTTTATGCTTTTGTTTACATTGTAGGAAACACAGTTCTAGCAATGAGGTTTTTTTCATTTAACTCTAAACATCTTTTTATTTTGTAATTTTAAGATTACTAGGTTTTGCTATGTTATGTTTTTAAAGATATTTTTTGCATACTGCTGCTCATATTTCAATAAACAAAACAAAAACCCCAGAGATTCTTCTGATTTCCTTTATCTGTAACTCTGTGTCTCAGGTATTTGTTTACAAGGGTTAATTTATCTCGTGTAATTTGCTGCTGATGCCTCTCCATGTCCATATTCCTCCTCACACAAAGGTGATCCTATCATTTTAAAAATACTTTTCTGTAGCTTTTTGGTAACGTAAAAGCTGCTGTGCTCTCAGAAGCTGAGAATTTCATTACTTCATTTTAAGGAGTTCTTTTTTCTTGTAGAATGCAGCCAGCCAAAATGGTATAATTTTGATAGTACTTACAGAAATACTTCAGTTGGTAGTACAAAAAATTGTTTATAAGACTCCAGCAGTGTGATGACTCTTGGGGGTGCTTGGGGTTTTTTTTTTTACCGCTGTGCCAGCCATAACATTTTGAAACAACTCCTGTCTGAATGTACCAAGCTTTGAACTGCTGACCAACAGCCTTTCAGTAAATTGAAGGCTGCTCAGATATCTTTTGTAACTCAGTACTGCTGCAATAAAATGTACATTTAGAAGTTCAGTGAACTGTATATTAGCTTATTTTTAACGATCGAGGGGAAGAAAACTTTTCCCTTGTTTACCAAGACGCTGCAGAAATAGAGGTTGAAAAGTGGTGTGCATATATTAAATCTTTTTTTGGCAGGATAAGTACAAAAACACTGATTCCAAATTCCACAATGACAAATGATTTCTTTAGTATAAAACTGAAATGAAAATGTTGATACAATTTTATCTTGTCTGGGCTTCCTGCTTTGGGACTAATTTTGCCACCTGCAGTAATACTCTGAAATTCTGACATTTTCTCAATAATAAGAGCTTTTTTCCTCTGAATGAGAATCCAATCACTCAGGTAAAAATTTACCTTTTTAATTAAACTCTATACTGTACAATTCTTATGGGCTTCCAAAACTAGGATTGCCACCAAAATCCCCAGATTTACTGTGATAGTATTACACAGATTATACAGATTAATTTGTGAGCAAGATCTCAGATGAAGTTTCAGGGCCTTATTGGCTTTCCAGAAGCTTTATGTGGATTTTTATGAATAGTTTATTAGGTAAAAAGCAAGCAAACAAAATACTTTATTAAAAGTTTTAAATAATGTAGGAATGAAGAGGGTTTTTTTTATCTTCCTGGTCTTTCAGGGGAATTTGGAGGTACAGTAACAACTCCAGGAGTAGGTAGCCAAAGTAACCTCTGAAATTCTTTATTCATGGCATTTTTACAGATGGAAAAAAAGTTTTGAGTGAAATCCTCTTCCACCTCCTCTCCAATCTTACACTGTGTGTTAAATGAGTCAGAGGTGTTGCACTCATCCTTGGTGTTGCAGTGTATTGACCTCCAGTCTGCCTTGAGGAAAAACCATCAGGAGGGGGGAGGGTGCTGCAGGGCTGTGTTCAGAGTCTTTTAAAGGCACACTGAGAAAATGGGATTTGGTGAAAGAGGCAGGGAATGGTGTGTTTGTGTCAGGGGCAGGACTGTGACTGGCAGAGAGTGAGGGAAAGGGATGGAGAATCCATGTGGGACCCCACACGTGTCATACATCTAATAAAACAGTTCCAGAGTTCCAGCAAGTGAAGCAATGCCTGTCAGTCCCTCCCTGGTGTGCTTGTGGTTGGAAAGGGATTTTTTGGTCAGCTTGAATTCTGAGCCTGGTGAAACAATGTTTTCTACACATAGGTTTTGTACATTGGCTAAAAATTGTGGTGGTGCCCATCCCTGGAAGTGCTCAAAGCCAGATTGGAAGGGACTTGGAGCAGTCTGGCATTGGAAAATGACCCTGCCCATGGCAGGGAGGTTGGTACTGGATGATCTTTAAGGTCCTTTCCAACCCAAACTATTCTGGGATTCTATGATTCTGAGTATCATTAATAGAACTTTCTTCTGCAGTAGAAATGATCCTGGATATTGATGAGAGCAACACAGGGCATGGATAAAAGCATTCTCAGAAAATCAGTTAGCACTCTCAGCATGACAGGCTCTTCAGTAGTATTACTCCAACCAGGCTGTGGAGAAAAACAGGATTATTCTGGAGCTATACTTGAATGTTTAAATAAAGAGTGCAAAGCAACGTGTGCTCTGTCAGGTTCTGAGGCTTTTGCCAGCAGAAATTCTTAGACCAAACTCATTATAGCTGGTAGCTGAAAACAAGCTGTCATTACTTAAAAATAAATAAGAAATGCCTGATTTGATAAAACTTGATTTATTCAAAAAGGACTGAGACAAATACACTTGCATTTATTGTTGCTTTTTGCATTAGAGTAACTACTTGGGATTACACCAGTTAAATTTGGTTCAGAGGAAATTTTGGCCACATATCAAGGAATAAAATATTGAAATCTGTTATGTAGTAGTTTAGCTTATTTGAGCAAAATAAAACATGGTAGCAAAGGCAATGACATGGAAGTGTTATCAACTGTGCAATTTTTGGGTTAAAAAAGAAAAAGCTTGCAAACAGACTTCCATATATACACATTTTGTCTGTGTTCTCGAGTGCAAGCCTGTATGTGTGTGTAATTGCATTGTAAAATCTCATTTGGATGAAATAAGTTATGTACACATATATACATGCAGCTCCTCTGGTGTACTCTGCAGGTCAAGACCAGGGTTAGGAGCAGCATCTGACACCACTCTGAACCCCATTTCAGATGATCCAATACCCCAAACTACAGCAAAAATAGGATTTAGGACTGTGTGTTTCTGGATAGCTGCAATTCTCCTATATGTTGAGCCATTTGATTAAAAAAAAAAAAAAAAAAAAGGAAGAAAAAAAAAGCCTTTTGCCTCTGTGGGAATTGTGGACACTCTTCCCAGGTTCATGCAGCTTGATCTGACATTGTGCTGTAACTGCAAGTTCACAAGAAATCAGCATCTACAAAATAGCTTGTCAGCTCCCAGTGTTAAGCAGGAGCTTTTTTGGTTTTGATTTTAGAACAAAATCAGATAGTTATTAATTTGAAATGGTGGGGGTTGCCAGTGACCAGTGTTGAATCAAGTTGTTGCCATGTTGATAATTCATGCTTTTAATTGGGCTAGGTTTACATGAAGAGCAAGGAGTGGGGATACTGTGCAATAAAACAACTGTTCCTATAAAGCTGTGTTTTATGGCTTTCAGAACTTACCCACTTTGTGTGGCAAACTTGGATCACTCTGCTCACCCCTTTCATTAGTTTGCATAATATTAAATATATTCATTTTCTTTCCCCACTTCTCCCCATCCTGATTATTTTGGTTTCATGCTGTGGCAAATAATTTCCTTTGCAGCTATGAAAGTTGAAAATAAATTCCATAGGTAATAAGTGTTTCACACAAGTAGTAACTTAAGACTTGATCGATGACGCATTCAAACATCAAAACCACCCTTAACAAAATGACAATCAAAAGCCTAAATAAACATTTTTCATTTTCTCCTCCTGCCTGGCAGGCCTCCCACAGCATCACCATGCAGTTCCAGCACCAGTTGAAAAACGGGTCTGGAAGGTAAACTCGTCTCAGTGTGGAGCTGCTAGGTAAACAAATACACTGGGTCCTTTAACATTTGATGCTTGGTTTTATAAACATGGGGGAACAAGCTCCACCAGATGCCCAAATCAGAGATTGTTGTTAACACAATTATCCTTGTATGGACACTGAATGGGTGGGTGATGACATTTGCATACACACAGAGCTCAATCTGGAATCACGGGGCAATTTTTGCAAAAACTGTATAAATTTGCTAATGCATTCTCTTCAGTTCATAACAGAGCTTTTTATTTACAGCTACTCAGACTGGCATACAGCATAATTTCCAGCAATCTCCTCCTGCCCATTACTCTAAAGGGGGTCACATCCATGCTGTGGCACATGGCACAGGGTTTCTGGTGCCTGCTCCTGCTGGAATGAGAAGTGTCAGACAGCCTGTGTCCTCCACGGGTTCCTCGCCTCCCTGAGCGATCTGTCGTAAGGAAGAGTAGCAAAAAAAGAGTTTTTCAGCTGGCAGTTTATGAAGAACACAATGAATGTCACAGTCAAGAACAGAAAGAAAAACAGAATTATGTAAGTCACCAGGTCTGGCTTATTTATTTCTCCTTCCTTTAACACCCTGGCTGTGGACATGTAGAGAGCGGAGGAGCTCACGGGTCTCGGAGTGCTGCTCAGGTAGGGCGTGTTGGTCTGAATCATGAGGTGAGCTTCAGTGGCACTGGTTGAATTGAGCAATTCACTATACATGTTCTTGCTTAAATTTCCTCCACAGCAGAAGTAAAAACAGGAGGGCAGACGCAGTCAGTCTTTGGCATAGGAAAGAAATAATGTTCCTGCTTGTAAAAGGCTGCAGCCCAGCCGCATGTTGTCTACAACAAATCAATTCACTCGCATGGCTCAGTGACTTTCTTTTAAATCTTCTTGGCTCATATTTACAGCATTTATCCACAAATATTAATCAAAAACGATACAGGTACCTCGTGTCCTGGCCCTCGTTCCCCCAGCACGCCTCGTCTGGGGAGATGCGCTGGCTCATCTGCCGGTCAGCCGGGATGCGCGGGGAGCTCCGGGGCTGTGCTGGCAGCGCCGTGCCCCGCTCCACCTGCATGGGGTGAGGAGGGAGAGCCTCTTCCAGCGCCGGCACCGGGCAGGCAGCGCTCACTGTCCGCGGAGGGCAGGCACCACGGCTTTCCAGCTGCTTTTCAGAAATGGGATGCACATAAATCCGGGCTCAAGCGGCATCTGCGTGGGGAGGCAGCTGCTGCCTTGAGATCCTGCCGGCTTTGCCGTCGCGGTTCTCTGCCTCGGGAGGCTCCGTGCTGCTGAGAGCCTGCTGAAGCATTAGTTGACCTTCTTAATCCCAGTTCACGGCGCTCTCTGGAGCCGGTGTTACGAGGCTGATCTTTCTGCTTGAGATTTCCAGGCACTCCTTTCACTGCTTGAGAAAAATAAATTTAAAAAATAATAATTAAAAAAAAGAGAGAGAGAGCGCAGTGTCCCTTTGTTCAAGAAAGAAACAGCAAGAAAGCTTCGCTGGGAATGGGCGAGGGGCAGTTTTTGGAGCCCTCCTGCCTGCGCTGGGCTCAGCCGAGCCGCGGCTGGGGCTGTGCGGGGTCTGTCGCACCTGACTCTGCCCCGGCAGCCGCTCCGGGCCAGCGCCGCTTGCTCCGTGGGAAGGGCAGAGCTGCGTGCTGCTGCCGACCAGCCCCGCAGCCCGTGGTGCGGCTGGCAGTGACACGATGCTAAAAAGGAAGAGATCTTCGGATAAATTCCCGTGAGTGCCTGAGGCTCTGGCTGGAGGTTTTGAGCTGGGGGAGGGTAGCAGAGAATGGGACAAAAAAGAAGAAAATTGCCTCAAAACCTTTCTTTCTTCCTCAGTCCTTTATTGTTCAGATCTAGAGCAATCAATGGCCTTTTTTTTTTTTTTTTTTTTTTTTTTTACTTCTCTGTGATCCCCAGCACCCTCTCCAGCCTGACAATTAGCATGTTAATTCTTTTTTTCCAGCAAATTGCTTTATGCTGCTATTAGCTCCTGGCTGCTTGCCAGCTTGCTCTCACAATCTCCCATGCATCAGATAAGCGCCGTTAATACTTTTATTTTAACGCATTGCAACTTGAAAAACGGGCAGGGGACAGAGCTGGAGGCGAGAGGAGCCCGGAAGAGTAACTGGGCAGAGGAAAACACCAGCCCCAGCCCCAGGGTGCTGATCCCTGCAAATGCTAAACTGCTTATGATGAGCTGTTGCAGCCAACAGTGCCAGTGGTTAAACATTTCACTTAGCATAATAAATGTTTCTGCTGAGGGAGAGAGAATGAAGAGAAGAGAAATCTTCTGGTCAGTTAGATTTGAATAAAATCAAATCAACACCCTCTGAGGCCCTGGTCAGCAGGTTCCTCATCTCCTGCCAAGCTCCAGGTGCTCCAGTTAAACCCATTGTGCCTCCAGCAGCTCTGCTGGGGTGGTAAAAAGCTGACACAACTCTGTCACATTCCTGTTCCTGAATCCATCCTCAGAAAAGCCATTACCTGTGAGCTTACTTACAAATACCGGCGACTCTTTCATTCACGAGATCTTCCTCTATGGAAGGTTTTCTTGATTTTTGTTCCTCTCTCTCTCTTTCCCCCCCTTTTCAGCCCAAGTGCTCTGACTGCCTCATGCTGCTCTCCAGGACGGTAGCGAGGGCTTTTCCTGCCTGCCCCAGTGCTCCTCCCGGGAACACATTCCTGCCCGCGGAGCCACAGGAGTCACACCTGTTTACTCTGCGGGTTCAAAGAACAGGGGGCTGGAAAAATCAACAGAGCCACGGAGTTTGCGACTGTCATGTTGCAATATCTCCTTTCATGTCTCCTTCAAAGAGGGGAGTCTGGCAGCAGCAGCACGGCAGGGCTGAATGTCTTCCCAGCACCATCCCATCTTCAGCTCTCTCCTCTCTGAACCGTTTTTGAGTTTAACAAAGCTTTTCATCCTTTTTTATTTATTTCCTTTATTTTTGTTAATATATAGGAAAAACAAGAAAGCTTCTGGGGCTGAATCCTATAAATAGTGTGCACAGTCTTAATGTTTAACATACAGGTTCTCTGCAAATGTTACCAGCTCTGTAATAGGGGGAAAATATTGCAAAGGTGCACAGGGATGTTATGGTCACTGATGTGTTTCCCCCCTGCTCAGAGGTGTGGTGCAGAACAAAGGGCTCTGCCAGGGGTTCCTTGGCATCTTTCACCTCCCTCCCTCCCTCGAGCCCGTGGGGAGCCTGGATGTGTCCCTGGGGGTGGATGGCACAGTCCCGAGGATGGGATGGCTCCCTCGCTGCTGGGGCAGGGCAGAGGCGAGTGCCTCTGCCCGGTGGGTGCCTCTGCCCGGTGAGTGCCTCCGGACGGCCCCGCGGGGCTGAGTCCCGTCCCTGCACACACAGGGAGCCCCTCTGAGCATCCTCTTTGCGCCCCTCCTCACATGCAGGTTGCACGCAGACACAGAACCAGAATCTTTAGTTTTTCCCGTTTGTTCCTACAAGATGTTCTCTCTCATTCTTGGAAGATCCCCGCCCCGGAGGTGCCGTAGCTCAGCTGCAGTTCCAGCGCTGTGGGCCCAGGATTGTTCCCGACGGCCACAGTGCAGCTGGGATAAATCCTCAGGGCATTTTACAGACGCTTTGTGAGCACACAGGGAGTTCAGATCTCCTCTCACTTTTTGGCTGGTGCTCACATAGAAACTGATGAGAAGCCTTGCAATAAATCAGATGTATTTTCTGTGACACTGTATCCAGGCTTAATCTTAAAACAGCTAAATTGCCATAAATAACACCTTAATTGCAAAAATAAGAGCTGATCCTTTCCCTTTGTTCTCCTTAATTTAGAAGAGCATTTAAAGTCTTCAGTTCCTTGTAATTTTTCCTCATTAACTTATTCCCTATTTAGGAGTTTCACTGGGTTTGTTTCTTGATTTTTCAGATTTTTTTAATTCTTTCCCAAGGCTGCCAGCATTTAGTGGCTTTTTTTGTTAGTTTTTATGTGCCCTGGCAGTAGCACTGCAAGGACAAACACAGAGGCACTGACACTGGCTAGAGTTTAATGATAATAAACCTTAGAGTGTTGCAACTTCCTGTCCCGTTTAGAAACTGGGTCAGCATTGCTGGCCCTGGTGGCATCTTGGGGGCAATCCTGGGGCTGGAAAGGCTTCTGCCTCCTCCTGTGTCACCCGCATCTCTGGGTTTGTCTGCCCTCAGCTACGTTCAAGAGCAAGAAATTTTGTTCAGGTGTATTAGAGCCCAAGCAGACCTGAAGGAATTGGTTGATGGTTGTGGTGACTCGGTGGTGGTTCTGGTCCAAGGTGTGAAATAAATAATGACAAAAACTGTCCAGGGCTGAAAGGAAGGAGAACAGAGCCTGTGACCCTCAGCCCCATCCATTGCTGCTCTCCAGGCTGGCAGGACAATCCCTTTTTGCTTTAACAACCCTCCAGCCCAGCTCCCACCAAACACAGCACAAACCTTAGCGGGTGGGAATTGCTGGGCGTTCATCCACACTCTGCAAGGCTGGAGCCTTTCCCCACTTCCAGCCTGGTAAATAATGCATGATCTCGCTCTCATGTGCTTACGCAACCCCTACCACGATAAATACCAACCCAGGGAAATGAAAGTGGAAAGAAACATTATCTTTCTCCATAATGCAACCATTTACAATCTGTGTTATGATCCTTCTGCTCTGCAGAGTGAGCAGCAGTCAGGGGGATGTTTCTATTAGCAGACCAGAATGCAACAAATCACGGGCTGTAACTTTCCAGTGCTGCATAAAAACAACTTAAAACCATATAAAGGAAAGAAAATAAAAATAATATACAGGGATTACTCCCTTTTCTGTTCACTCCAAAGGCAAGTACTTATTTCCAGGTGCCTGAGATTCAGATATTTAGGAGCATATTTTTAAGTGCAGGAGCCCAACACCTGATGAGGGGATCTAGACTTTGGTTCTAAAATATGGGGCAGGATGTCTGAAGAAATTGGCTCAAGTGCAGAGAAGCCTTGAAAATGTTTTGTTTCAGAAGAGCTTTGGTGTGTTATTTCAAACTAACTTCTACCATTAGGTTTCTCAGGACGTGTTTGCACCTAAGCTGAAGGAGGAGCATTTAGGAAGTTTCCAGAGAAGTCTGAGGCAGTGGGGCTGGAACTGGATGATCTTAAGGTCCCTTCCAACCCAAACCACTCTGTGATTCTATAAAAGGGAGCCTGTGTGCATTTGGTCAGTGCTGCATCCAGATCCTTTGTCCTTCTCTAGGCTGGGAGGAGCGTTGTGATTCATCCAGGCACTGGGTGGGCAATAAGCACCACACACCTCCCAACAGCCCCATAAGCTTTGCCACTGCTCCAGTGGCTGTAGGGAAAAGACTCTGGCTGTTACTGGAATGGTGGGAGGTCTCAGACTCCCTGCCCTGCCTTCACTGGTCCAGCACAGTGGGCAGCTCCACATGGCTTCCAGGGGGTTCTGCAGGGTGAAGAGCTTCACCCTTGCTGAAAGGGTTTGTGTGGTCATGCACGGATTCCCTGGGTCCTGACAAAAACTGTAATTTTCTCTGTGCAGTCACCTTCTTGGTGTGTTCAGAAGGCAAAGCACAGCTGGATGGAGTCTCATACAGCCAGGAGAGGTGGGTGGGCATCCAGTGACGCTCCTGGGGATGCAGCTCCCCTACATCCACACGTGTAGAACACAAGCAGGAGGGTGCTCTGGAAGAAAAAGCAAAAGGTTTAATTGTAGAAAAAGGTTGTCTTTGGTGCCTCCTTTACACTTGAACTGATCTCGAGTCAAACAGTGCTGGTTTGTCAGCTGAGCTGGGATCAAAAGGGGCCATGAATGCTGTGCTGGGCTCTGCAGCAGCCTAGCTCTGGGCAGGAGAGAAGCTTCACCCAGGTCAGGGGTGGCAGCTCAGTCCCTGGATGGACACAGTGGTGCTGCTCTGTGGGCTGCCTGCCTGTGTTGGCTCAGGACCACGTTAGTCCTGTCCCTGCAGCACAGGAACGCTCCCTGGGGCTGTTTCTGGCCCAGCCTGGTGCTCTCTTGGACAGGGAGGCACGTCCAAGGACAGGTATGTGCTATTCACTGGGTCTGTATTCCCAGAGTTTAACCCCAGTTATTGAGGGTTGAATTTTAGTCAAGAAAAGAAAGGATGAAGGGTTGCAACTCACTACAAGGTTTCAGTTTTGGATAAGGTTTGCTTCTGGTGTTAGCAGTCCCTCACCAACTTGTAACCTGGATAAAAGGCAGTATCAGTCCCATCCTGAATAGATACTCTGGGGATCAGAAGGAGATTTGGGGAGGCTGTGGAAAATTGTGCTTCTCATCTCTCTCCTATTCATGTCTCTTCTCAAAAGGACTAAAAGCAGTCTTTCCCCAGGCTGCTGTACAAACCACATCCCACCTGTGTGTATAACCCTCCTCCTGCCTGTTCCATGCCATGCTGCAAAACTTCCTATTCAACTGTAATGTTGACTTCTTTGTAGGGAATTCAGATCAGGAGTGGCTGGGGGTCCCCATCATCACTTGAAAATCGTTGAACTCTCAGGTAGAAATCCTCTGGCATTGCCCTCCTTCTCCCTACATTAATTTTGCCAGTATCAGGTATTTGGGATGAGACAAAGATTGTTCATGAAGCTTCACAGATCATCACAGCATTCTTTTATTACCAGAATCTGTCTTTATTTATGGCTTCTTGCTGGTACAGCTCACCTGTCTGGTGTCAGAAACGTTTCCTCCTCTCTTTCCCACCCCTGGGCAGGGTCTGTCAGTGGTGTGGCTGTGTCTGTCAGGCAGCAGGTGACAGGCTGGGGAGATGGGGTTCCTCTTCCTTCTCTGGTTATTGATTCTTGCTGTTTTTCTTAGGGCTGATATTAATTGTAAATTCTGAGGGGAGTCAACACCAAGTAATAAGGTGAGTTATTAAAATGGGGTGATCCCCTAGACAGATGGAATTTTTTTTACAGATCAGGGATGTTCCTGCCTCTCTGCATGCATGCCAAGCCTGGATATCTCTGGTCAGGTTCTGTGCAACAAGATGCCTATTTTTGCAATATTTTAGTTTTCAAACTCCTCCCTACTTTGAAAAACAGACTTGATAATAGTTCCTTACCCTGCAGGGATCCAGAGATTAATCAATAAAGGTGGCAAGGTGCTCTGTGGTTAAAACGTTTTAAAAAAAGGCTGAAGAACCATCTAAAACAGGGTGGAAGATAGAGCTGAACCCTGGGGGTGATGATGATGATGAAATCTTAATAACGTATTGACACTCTGTGGAAAGTTAAACCATCATCCCACTGAAGTACCAGTCCCTCAGTGTGGCTGGCTACTGCTTTAAGACGTATTTCCATCTGTGACTGTGAAAAAATTAAAGGAAAATTGAACACGGTGTTCCCCAGCAGGCCAGGGACTGGGGAGTTTAATTGCTCGTGTGCTGCTTGATAAACAGTTTTGTGATTTCTAATTTGTCATTCAGAACAGTCTGACTCAAGAAATCACATTGCTTTTTTTAAACTCTGAGGTCTCTTTGGTGTTATGATAGAAACTTTCTCTAAAACAGACAGAGCACCTCTGAAAACAGGGCCTGCCCATAGCAGGGGATGGTCTGTCCTCAGCAGAGACAAGGTTTCCATCAGCTGAAATCTTGTTTGTGTTCCAAACTGAAGTAAATTATCTGTAGCATGGCAGAACAAAAACTTGGTTTCAATTTCTTTTTATTAAATTTTTAATTGAGAAAAGCAACCTCTTGTCTATTTTTCTGCTCTCTGAAAACACCTGCAGATGTACAAGGAATGGGTAAATTCATCATTTCCATTCCTACAGAAGAGCTGATCTGAAAGATTTGTCTTGCTCACTGAAGATGTTCACCCAAACAGGGAAACAAAAGGCTCTTAGACCTGTACATCAGGTTTCTGTCTGTTTATTCCTTGTTCTGTGGTGGGGTCTGAATCCCAGAGAAGGATTTCATACATATTGTCAGCACTTTCTATTTCAGATACGTTTTATTATAGAATTGACAATGCATTGTCCCTGCCTGAGCAGACCCAGCCTTGAATCAGATGGAATTTTTCTGGTGATCCAAATTTGTACATCTCTCCACAAACCTTGGAGCACCCTCTCCTTGTCTCTGTGAGAGGTTGCTGGTCAGACCTTTGGGGAGAGCCAGGAGAAAAGAAAGCCCAGCTGCCAGGAGAGGTGGAAAAGGAGCTCAGTGAGCGGGAAGCCCAGCTGTCAATGCCTGCAGGAGGGAATCCACCCTTCTCCATCCCTGTGGTTGGCACAGCTTATCTTTGTGAGTCCTTGTCATGGAGAATGTAAATCCCCTTCCCTCCAAATTATTATAATTTTGCAATTAGGGGCTTTCAGGCAAAGATACAGGAATGGGAGTAACAATTCTTTACTAGGAATATAAAAAAGAATACAAATGTAGTAGTACAAAAAAACAAGCAAGCAAGCAAACAAAAGTCCTGGTAAAACCCTGACAGGGTCAGGAATATGACCTTGTTGGTCAGGGTGTTGGAAGTAGTCCAAATAAATCCTCCTGGAGTAACAGATGTGGTTCTGTGGAGCAGAGATGATCCTGTACAAAGTCCAGTGGCAGCGAGATGGGTCTGGTCTTCCTCCAGTGGAAAAAACCTGGATTCCTAGAGATCCTGAGTCTCAGTTTTTATCCAGGAAGGAACAGTTGGCTCTCCCCACCATGAGAGGAGCATCTCCCAATGGGATGATGTAATGTGTGATGTCATTGGTGAGCCTTCATGGCCCATTATCAGCAGATATCCCTGATGATGTAATGTGTGATGTCATTGGTGAGCCTTCATGGCCCATTATCAGCAGATATCCCCCAGAGGATGGATGGGTGGTGACAGAGATAAGAAACCCTGCCCCAGCTGGCTTTAATGACTGGCCCATTATCAGAAGGCATCCGCCCCCCTCCCCCCTGGAGTTACAAGAGATAAAGAAAAAACATCTCAACTGCTTTCAACAGATGAAATAGAACACTCATTTTTTGGTTACATAACCCAAGACAGTCCTCTGTGTCCTCTGTGTCCTCTCCCCAGCTGTGACAGCTCCGTGCCTTTGGCTCTCTCTGCCGGAGCCTGTAATTATCAGTAATCCAGGCAAGGTGCCTGCCCACGCTGTCAGAGGGGATGGCAGTGCAGCGTGCTGCAGCAGCCTGTGCTTTGGGAAGCCTGGAGAGATGCTCCATGGCAGCATCCACCAGCACGGGCTGCCCTGGTCCTCCCTGGCCACCCCAGGAAAGCTGGAAAATGCCCTCGGAAAGCTGGTCTGTGCTTATGGAGTGTACCTGGAAATAAAATCTACCAGGGTGTGACGAGAGTTGTTTTAATAATCTAAAATGTTATTGCTTCTAGAACTTCTGCTCCTTCACGGAGCAAGGAAATTGGTTTTATTTTCATTGCCATAATTTCATGAAAATAAATTTGAAAAACTCGAATTCCGCTATCAGTTAGAAGAAAACAATGTTTTCTTTTTCCCACCTGTAACAGTGTTCATAAAACTGCATGAAATATAAAGCAAAGAGAAATATTTGCTATTAATTTCTCCCATCAGTAAAGTAAAAACTTCATCTGATATTTAACTTTGCAGAGGAAAGCAATGTTAGCAAGAGATGGTTCTTTTGATGGAAGATGTTGCCTAGATAGAAGCAGATACATTCCTGTTGTATTTTAATTAGTTCTAAACCTATGCAGGTGAGGAGTACAGCGCAGTAGTGTTATTAAAATTCATGCTTTATAATCAGAACAGCTAGTACAGTCTCTGAGAACAGCAAGCTAAAGAGCTTTTAACTTTGGTTAATAGTGGAATTACCCAACTCCTGCTATCATTTAACCCACTGCTAAATTTTTAAGTAGAGAGAAAGGTTGTGATCATGAAGTGAAATTGTTGCATTAAGATCATAAGGAGAAAAGCTGTGATCCTTCTCAAAGGCTACATCAGGCCAGCCATTAATTATGAATGCTCATTAATTATAATGGATTTTCTGCCACAAAATCTCTTTCACTGATCTCTTGAACTGAACTTCAGTAGGGCAGCAGTGACAAATGTAGGAGGAATGCCCCTTTTAAAAGGCTGGGGGTTTCTCTCTTGTGGCATCCATACTGAAACTGAAGCAAAATGACTAATGAAGTTAAGAACCTCATTCTTTAGAAGATCAAAGTTATAAAATTTTGTTCATTCCCTTTGAGACAAAACTATCAATTATACCAAAGAGATTTTTCCCTGTAACTTTTTGTTGCATTTTTAAAACTCCCTAATTGTTCTCCAAGACCATCTTCCTTTGTATTTTGCTACAAACTAATTTACTGAAGCATCAGGAATCTAAAAAAAGCATTTCTAGGACAAAACACCATATACTCTTCTTAATATATATTCTTCTTAAGAACAGAAGTAACGCCCTATTCCTCTTCAGAAGAACCCAGCAGAGGCTGTTTGGTTATCAGAGAGCTCTGCTGGCACTCAGCTGCACAAGATTCACGTTCCTAGAAAAGGGGAAGTAAATTTGGGATTTTTGTTTAGGGTTTATACTTCTCATCTTCTCCTCTCTGAGCTGCTTCCATCTTCTCTTTTTGGGGTTCAGGACTCTTTGCTGAATTTTTGTAGGGTAAATGTCATCTCAACTTCTTTACACCACCCCTCCCAAGTGTATTTTTGTGTCCCCATTCAGTTTTGGGGAATCCTGGAAGGTAGAGAGGGACAGAGATGTTTAACTACATGGTCACAACACAACTAAATTTGGCTGTAGATTTTAGTCTCTCTTTGACTGCAGTTTTTAACTCCTCCAATGCCAGGAGCTGCTGCCATCACTTCCCACTGCCCAGTGTTGCGTTTGGCAGAAATATCCCAGATCTGTGTGGTCCCCACTCTGTAGCATGGGGGTGCCCATATCTTCAGTTACAAATTTATACAAAAGTCTTTTTTTCCTTTGATATTTTAGAAAAAAAAAACACGGAATGAAAATGCATCAATATTTTTAATGGCTATTTAGAGAGCGAAGTGTTTGGACATGTTGAAAATAGTGCTGGGCACCTATTTGCATGTGTAGGTGCCTAAATATCTGAGAAAAACAACCATCTGGTGTCTCTGGACTCAGATCTTCAGAAAATACATAGTCTATTTAGACAAAGAGAATTTAGGCACATACATTTCTTTTGATGTTTTGCTCAACTCTTAATATCTCCCTCTCTAATGTGCAGAGGAAGAATACACAAAAGGTTTTGGAAGGCTCTGATGCCTTTGTACTGTCTGTATGTGTTTTACAGATAACATTATGGAAAACTAGCAGGAAAAAACGTATGTTTTATACAAGTATTCTGCTCTGCTTTTTCAACATCCCTTAGAACTCTTACTTTATAAAAGAAATAATTGCCTACCTGGTGCCTAGATAGCATTGCCAATTATTTCAAAGTCAATTAATTTTTGAAATAATTTTGAGCTACCTCAAATTGCTTCTCCTCCTTGAAGGCTCATTTTCTTCCATCCTGTTCAAGGAAAATTTCAGATTTCATATTTTAATTTCTGTAGAATTCCTGGGTTGTCTATAAAAGGGAATTTGGCCTCAGCATGCCAGAACACAAAGAATACAAACTGTTCTGCTGCTTTGTGCACACCTTACCTGGGACAGAAGACAGAAGCATTAGCGCCTGAATGCAGAATATTTTCTGATCTGTGCATGGTGTCACTGCTGCAAAGCAATACAAAATCCTGCAATTCCGAGCAGAAGATCATATTTTACCAGATTTGGGTGGAAGTTCTTGCTGAGATCAAGGTAACTCCTGGTGGGTGATTGCCACTGGAGTTTTGGGGGTTTTTTATGTTTGGTCACAAGATTAAACTGAGAAACACTAGTTAAGAAAAACCCCACTCCTAAATATAAGAAGTGTCCCAGGTTCCACAGGGCAAAGCCTGGGACAGGAAATTAGTAAAATTACTCTAATTTCAATGCTGATTCTTCAAATATAGGGCAACATCTTGATTCTAAACCTACTACATGACTTTCTTCCCTCAGTGTTGACAGTACTTAATGCCAAAATTAATGAGATACTCATTGATGCTGGGCCAATTCCCTGACTTGCACATTGTCAATCAGGTAGAAATCCAAATGTTCACCCACTCTCTAAACCATTTTATGTCTCTGACTCCATCAGAGGCACATGACACCTCTTGTGGATCATGTGGAATAAAATCAGATATTCTTTCCTTTTCACTCTGATGGAAAAGAAAGCACCCCACGATTCTCAACTGTGTAATCGTTTCCTATAAAATAAATTACCTTATCTGTCTTAATACTGTCACACTTCTGTTCTCCAGTGATCTACTTCTTCCATCTGTGTGCATAACTGTAATCTTCTCTACACCTACTCTATGTATGCTCGAGTGTCAAAATCCAGCCTCAATCATTCCTGTCATCAGTCTCTTGTTCCTGATGGGCTAGCAATAGGGTACAACATCACTGCTCCTCAGACTTCTTTGGTGGATTTCTGGTCTCACTTTGCAGAGTTCACATGAGCTCTCTGAAATACAGTGTGACTGAGTTTTGCTTTGGTTTTTGTCACCTGAAATTTTCCACTTTTGGAACGACAGGGTATTTTCACTGCTCTGTGTGTCTTGTTTCCATCATGACTGATGCTGCAGTGAAGCATAATTTCAGGAGATATCCACATCACCCAAATCTTATGAAAGTTGACTTGCTATTTCTTATTGAGTAATTCTGTGTGACTCATCCTTTGTTCTCTGATACAATTTTTTTCGCTCATTTGCAGAATATTGTTCAGACAATTGAGCTTACTTACTCAAATCACCATCTTTTCTGGTGAGGCAGCGCAATCACTCTCCAATTTCACAAAGCCCTCGCAAGAGAATGAGGTGACCCATGAGTTACCACCATCTTGTTTGCCTTAAAATACAGATTATACTTGGCTAAACAAAACAGCTGTGGGGAAGAAGAACCCCTCCTGGAAGCTGTGCATCTTCATAGTTTGATGTGACAACAACGTGCCTCTCCCGCTGAGCCATGACCTACTTTGCTCACAAACTGCTCTCATTACCTTCCCCCAAACACGAGGCTGCAGGAATTCTGCACCTCTGATCTGAGTGTCAGTCACTGGCAGTCCTGCAATGTGATTTCCCTGTGAATCCCTGTGCCAGGGGCCGTGCTGCTTATCGTGTCTCATGTAAATAAAATAACCCCTCTTCTCCTGCAGCTGTTTGTATCATTTCCTGTCTCTGCTCCAGATTCCAGGCTGCCCTCAGCATCCACTCCTCAAATTCACAGCTGGAGAAATTTTACCATCTCATGAGAGATTCTGATTTATTTATCAACCTAATTAAAATGTTTTGCTCTGGTAGCTCAAAACTATTTTTTTTCTTTTTCTTTTTTGTTAATTGAAAGGAATCCTTTTTCTCTACCCAATCTATTGTGTGCATCCAAACTTGGTAGGATGCCTGCTCATGGAGAAACAGGAGGCAAGACTTTAAGCATCAACAGCTGTGGGAATGACCTACAACATATGGGACATTTGGTAATTATCCAGTCCATATTATGTAAGACATAATATCACACAGTTCTGTTAAGACTTGAAAGTAGAGAGAAGGAGAATGATGGCAAATGGCTGATTGCAAAGATAAAGAATCTTAGCTGTACATTCATATTGTTTGGATCTTAAAGAAAAGCCTAAAATTTGCTTGTTGAATTCAAGCTTGTTAAAGAGCAAAGGCTCGGCTTTTGAAGGATGTTTATTGATAAAAGAAGAGATGTTTGAATCATAAATATCCACAGCTGAGAATGATTTACAAATGTATGACTGCAGCCACTGGCTGTGAAATAAAGCCTGTTCTGGGATTTCTTTGCTCCAGTTGGAGTAGGGAAAATTTCTGATGCGTGTCAGAAGGCAGAGGGGTGAGCTGTGGACTTTTAAAACCCTCCCACCCCCAGTGCGTGGTATTTGATGTCCAAATGAGACAGGCATTTATACTTCCAGAGAGTGAAGTCATCAGAGCAGAACCAACTTAGAGCAGGGAGAACTGTGAAATGCTGAATAGATCTCAGTAAGGAAAAATTAAGTCAGTCTGTCCTTTCAATTATGGAGGTTGAGTTGGACACTACAGGGAAAGACTCCGTGTTGGAAAGGCTATCCACTCCTGGGATTTCTACAGGGAGTTTCTTTCCCCAAAATTATTCAATGTTGTTGAGCCTGGTAACATATTGGAAAAGCAGCTCACATGCACAGTGTTTAGGGACCCCGAATGAATTTACAAACTCTCTCTGGGAACTGGTCCAGTATGTAATTTCCTCCCTGACACTGGAACTTTGAGTAACATTAAGGAGTCTCACTGCACATTTATCAGCTTGAAATTTGGATACCACTATACTGTTGGGAAGTAGAACTGTTTTATAATAATACATACCATAATTTTTGAAAACATGTGTGTTTGTAATTAAGATGTGTACAGAAGTGGCAGAGTGAAGGCCAAGGTATTTAGAGATCCTGTGTTTGACACTACAGCCCAAATGATGAGTCTTGAAGAATTCTGTTCCAGTAAGGCATAACCTTCCAAATTTTAAATGCTCAGAAGTTGCCATTTGCAGTAGTTCTCAAACTCTTTGCTTAGTACTTAGAAATTTATTTTGTATTGTATTTTGCTTACTTATGGTATTGCTTTACTTGGATTTACAGAACTCTCCCTTGCATATAGAAAAAGCTGTTTGTGCTGTATCTTGTAATCTGTGTGCTTGGGTTAATACATCTTTTATTATCCACAGTTCCAGACATTCTCCTGGTGGAGCTCAGCAGCTGTACTTTCTGAAAGCAATGCCTGAATCAAGGATGAAAATTGTCCTCTGAGTTATGAGAAACACACAGAGCCCAGCACTGCCCCTCCTCAAGGTACTCCCAGACAGCTGCTGATGCATTGCTGTGCTGTGCCTCTACCCCGTGCCACACACTATGTTGAGAGAACTTTATAAGAAACAAATGACAAATGGTAAATAACTACTCTCTGAGCTTGCAGGAGCCTCGGGATCTTCCATGGGAGCAGAGCCAAGAGGTGATGTCCTGTGCTGTTCTTACCAGTTGGCTGAAGTAAAAATCTGCTGTGATATGCAAAAATAAAAAAAAAAAAAAAAGAGGAGAGGGTTCTGGTTTATAGCTGAAACCACAGTCTGTCACTGGAGGACATTTATTAGAAGTGGCTCAGACACTGCTTGCCCTCCTCATTTGGGTTGTCCCTTTCTCTGCAGTGGAGATCATTGATTTCATTTGGGTTACTCACATTCTTAAGTACAAACAGTTCTAAGTGAGGGTGAGAGAATTGTACCTTAGCCCCTAGACTGTTTCAGACCTCTTTGTCCACCCCCAAAATCTTTATGCCACCAGAGTAAAAAAATTATTTGCATCAAAAATCTTCATCTTAGATAAAAGATTTTAGTTGCTGTTTTAAAAAAGTAAGTGGCCCTACCTCTCAAAATGCTGCAGATTCACTTTTCAGATATGCAATTTTCATTTTATTGGATTTTTTGACATATGGTTATATAAAACATCTAATAGCAAACTCTATCCATTTACACCTTCCAGAAGGCAGCGACTTCAGGAGTTAATGTGGGATTATTTTTAGCATGTATTCAGGTTTATTCATGTTGAAAGGTAGTACTTATCTTTTGTAATTTTAGAGTAGTTATTTGAATAAAAACATGAGTATAGTTCTATTTTAACTGTCATGTGACATCTGGGAACTGGTTCAAACCTCTCTCCCTTGGAGAGGTGGAAATCTCAGCAGTTTTTCTTTCCAGCACCTCAGTGGTACACACAATACCTGTGTATCTGTTGAGACCTAGGTCTGTAAATAATATGAGAAACAAAATATGAGTAATCTTCTATACGCTGAGAGAACATTATACCAGAAACAATGAAAGCATCTATCGACCAGAGAAAGTGCAATTTTCAGTGTTCTTTGTAGGAAAAGCTTGTTGAAGTTAAATTACCCCTTTGAGTACAAATACCATGTTAAGCTGTCACTAGAGACACTGTTAGATAAAAATCTGTGGCTGAGTATTTTCCCTCTAGCTGGGTAAATATTTCTGTTAGCCAACTAACTGAGCCCTTTCTCAAGTTCAGAGATGATTTGTGCAGAGGTTGCAAGTTTCTCATGTTTTGGGGTCACTCTCTATATGTCTTACGCTGTTTCTACTCTCTAATGGAATGGTGAAAAACAAGGGGTCTGCAAGTTTAGGGCAGAATTTTGGTGGAAGGAGTTGAACTCTTTGTCCAAGAGGACACACAGGGATTTGGCTGGGGCAGGCTAATGCGAAGGCAACAGCAGGAGGTCAGCAAAATTTCACAAGATTTTATTTGTTCCAAGTTTGATTTACAGGAAGGGGAATATAAACCTCTTACTTAGAGATGATTGTGGGTCTGACACTGGGAAAAGCTTTGCAGTAAAAATAATAATTAAGTTAAAATGATAATGAGGCTGTAGTTACTCAGTGCCAAGTGATCTTTTTGCCTTTGCAGGCGATGCATGATCGTACATTTTGATATTCAAGATAATCTGGGTTGCTCCAGCCTTGGGGCTTGCATTGGTAGGTAGGTATCATCCTGCAGAAGAAAATATACCAATATTCACAGAATAATGCTTTTCACAGTCTCTTTCTCAAGCAAACATGCCATAAAACTATTTGTGATACTGGGTCTGTTGACAGTGATGTTTGAAGAGTCATTTTACAATGTATTTGTTCTGCTGATCTATATTTCTATTCAGTGCATTTTGAAAGCATTTTCCATCTCTGAGTCCCAGTGAACCAGCCCTGAATGTGCAGCTTCCCTCTATGATAACTCTGAACCCCCAGGCCGTGTTTGGCACTGCCCTCACACAGCTCAGCCCCTCAGTGGGGAGCAGATCCATGGCATGACCCATGCTCAGGAAGGGGAGGGTGTGCTCAGCTTTCCCCTCACAGTACAGAGAAGCACAGCAGAGCCATTACTGTGGGATCCCTCTGGTTCCTCAGAGCATGAGCTGTGGGTGGGGTTGGGACAGGCAGAGCTGTGCTCTGACAGGGGATGTTGGACCTCAGCTCCATCCCAAGGGCTGTACCCATCTCCTGCTGGGATCCCAGCCCCTACACGTGCCTTGAGGTCTTCTCAGCATCTGGTCTGACCCCCTAAGGGATGATGGGCAGAGTGGGTGACTCCTTCAGCTCTCATAAACCATGAAACAGCCCTTAATTTCAGCTGGATGAACCCACTAGTGGCTGCAGATTTGATGGCATGCTGGAGAGGAAATAATAATTTTTTGTTCTTATAAGCTGCTAATTTTCACATCAAATGTGTGTATCTCATCCTAATCCTTTGCCTGAATGGAGTATTTCCATCACTTGTTATTGGAACTAATTCCAGAGGACTGTAAAGAGATCCTGAGCTG
The DNA here is from genome assembly GCA_910950805.1 of Acrocephalus scirpaceus scirpaceus. Lineage (NCBI taxonomy): Eukaryota > Metazoa > Chordata > Aves > Passeriformes > Sylviidae > Acrocephalus > Acrocephalus scirpaceus. The sequence goes on from OU383785.1 coordinate 9,683,221, forward strand.
AGTGATCTATTGTAATTCACTGAGAAAAGGCTCAGCAACCTACATGGATACAAAAAGAACTGATGTAAAACCTCTTTGTCTCAGTTACAGGTCTTTTCAGTTTGGATTTTCTTAGTGAGAAGAAGCTCCAAGAGATGTTCCCTCCCTCTTAGCATCGCTGCTTCGTAAGTAATAAACTTTGGTAAAAGAGTTGTTTAAATGAAGGAGCCATTTTGCAGTGGTCCCATCAGCTTTGTTACCATTTCTGATCAAACTGGTCTGGTGGGAGCTGTCCCTGCCTAAGGCAGGGGGTTGGAAGAGGATGATCTGTAAGATCCCTTCCAACCCAAACCATTCTGTGATTCTGTGTTCTTGAACACTCCCCAGACCCACATCTGGCTTGGAGAGTGGCCACTTGGGCAGGTTGTTCCTGGGAGTGTCAGGATCCAGCCCCCCAAGCTTGGCAGAGGTGGGATTTGCCAAGGATTTGGGCAAACAGAGGAAACACCTCTGTGCCCATCCCTGCTGCCAAGCCAGGACAAGCACTCCCCTGGCCATGGAGAGAAATCAGACTGATATTTCTCCACTTGCTTTGGGAATACCCACTGGTACAATGAGATGGTGGAATCTAACAATTCTTTGATGTGAGAAACAGTTGTTTTGTGCTGTGTCTGTCTTCCTTGGGAAGGTGTCAGTGTCATCCCTCCTTCCCCTTCAGTGTCCAAAAATGCCTTCTCATCCTCAGACAAAATGGTCTGCAACTCGCCCACCCTCACCAGTGGTGGTGGTGCTCCAACCTCATTGATCCACCCTCACCAAGAGCCAGAGAAACACCCCAGTTATCTGAGGAGCTGCACTTTTGATCCCTCCTTGAGAGCATCTCTCCTCCTGTCCAGCCATCCCTTCCCACCACCCACCTGCACCCTTGCTGAGCACCCAGCACCCCTGCATGGCCCGCTGTGGCTGCCACTTGATCCCAGCAGGAGCAGCAGAGCTCAGCAACAGCCAGAACATCATTTCCTTACCCTCAGGCTTCCCCATTTTGTTAATCTGTTCATTGCATTGCTGACTGATAAACTGAGGCTATCTTCTTTCTTGTCTTTCCACCTGCATCCCTCGTTTCTCTCAAGGGCTGCATCACTGCTCCTGCATCACCACTCACAGAAATTGCTCTGCTCCTGCTGTTGGTCTCTGCATTCAGTTTTTCTGCATTTCTGAAGCAGAGTTTTGGGTGGAATTGCCTAAATCTGGAGAAACACCCCCATGAATCAGACCCATTAGTTCCCTGATGTTTCATTCTTTTGTCTGACTTCTCTTTATGTTTTTTGGTGGGAAGTGACACGGTGAGACAGATCCAAAAGCCAGTATTGACATGTCCCCAGGGGAAGCCCTGCTGCAGTGTGTGACTTTCACACACACTGGGCCCTGTCAAACCCTCCACTCCTTGCTGCTGACAGTTTTAATTTTGTCAGTAGTGAAAGCAAGGCAGGAGCTGGTCCCTGACCCTGTTACAAAAGTCTTAATACAAAAATTCATCCCAGGTGGGCCCCAAGCACACGGCATTTGGCAGGAGCTGCTGGCAGCAGGTGGATAACAGCTCTGGGGCTTTGGAAACCTGTGTTACACATTGCTTTGGTTTTTTAGCTTCAAGAGAGCAAGAGAGCAGCCCAACATCTGCTTTTGCAGTGAGAATTGTGGTAAGCTGCTGGCAGTGCCAGGGTGTTTCTAAATTGATTCTTACTCCCTCTGCCTTCTTGTGTGAAATAAATTGGTATAACTTGTTTGTGAATTAACATAAGGTGGCTTCAGAGATACAAAAGGTCTTTGCCAGGCTTAATCCATTTACAGCTCATGAGCAAATTGTTTAATTAGTGGCAAATATTTGTACTAAGTGTATCTGAAAACTTCAGCCAGGCTCTTATTCCAAGCTATGTGGAGAGCCCAGAGTGAGCCCAGGATAAAGGGCTGGGATGGGTCAGATCCTTCCCTGGACATTTTCACTCCAGATGAGATCTGGTGTCTGCTGTGTCTGACACAGCTCCATATTCCAAAGGTCAGGGTGAGAAGTGATTTTTATCCATCTCCCTGGCAGTGTGTGCAGTGCTGTGCAGGAATGACCCCTGGGGCTGGGCTGAGGCTGCACTGCCCCAGCACGGGCAGAGCCCATCACGGGATGGCCCTGGCTGCAAGGAGCAGAGGCTCTGTGCTCTGGGCTGGCCTCAGTGGCTCCCAGTCTGGTTTTCCAGGGGCCCTCAGAGCCTGGGCTGTACTGGGAGATGGAGGGGGCTGGTCCCAGTGCCCTGGGACATCCCAGCTCCAGCCCCACCCCATCCCCTCCCCATCTGAGACAGGACACAGTGGGATATGCTAGGAAGGACCCAAAGCAGCAAAGCAGATCTGCAGTGATCTTACAGGTGGTGTCTTTTCTTACCTCTGCAAGAGACCCAAACACCTGAGAAGTTTTAGGGAAAATAGAGCTGTTCTCTTTATTTACTTGCTTCTTTGGTAAACTAAGAATTATGGGGGAAAAAACCTAGCTCTTGTTTTTTTAATCTCTGTATCTGGCTTTATTTATACAATCCATCAAGAGGTATCTCATCAACAACATTATTTAAGCTGAAATAAGAGACTCACTATTAGTCTTAAAAATTCATAAAATAAACAGGTTTTGACATCTAATTTGTTGTAGCCAGTAAAATAAAAAATTACCGAGCAAACATTATGCAGAAAATATTTAAGCAAAGTAGAAATCAGTGTTCTTTATATGGGAACTTAAACCAGAACCATATATTTTGCGTGTCCTGTTTACTTTTGTGTTGGGTAAGATGAAGTGTGCAGTTTGTATTGTTTGCTTGGGGAATAATTTAAGCTTGGCTAAGAATGGAGCATCTGTCGAACAACTCTTTGGTCAGTAAACAGTGTAAGACATTTTTTATTAAACACAGCTCAGCCCTCCCCCTTTCCAGGGATGGATGAGAACAGTAGGCACATGAATTATCTCCAGCAGAAGGACCAGGCTGAGCAGAGCAGGAAGAAATGGCTGCTTTGCATCAGACCTATGCAGGCATCAAAATGATTTGCGCTGTGAAGAAAAGAAATGAAGGGTAGAGCCAACGCAGCTGGGCTCCAGAAAAAGTAATGAATGTCAAATAAGTAATGCCTGAGGTACCATGCTCCAAAAGAAAGCAGAAGTGGAACTGGGCTGGTGGATAATAGGTTTTCTATTAGTTTACCCAGGCTCATCATTTCACTGAGTTGATTTTGGTACAAAAAGGACAATCATGTCTCATTTAGACACCTGCTGTGCACAACTGCCTGCAGAAATCCAGGAATGGCCAATGCAGAGAGACGCCATGCAGGACAAGGTATTCCTCAGGGGGAAGCACATGGACAAAGCTCAGGAAACAGCTGGTTGTGGTATCAAAGGGCAGCTTGGGACTTCACCCTCTTCATCAAACAGTGCTTGGAACTGCCTGACTCCAGCACTGCCTCCTTCTGCCCTGGCCTCCTGCACTGGCTGTTGTGCCTGAAAGCACCCTGGCCTCAGTATCTGTGATAAATCAAACATCATGGTTATGATTTTAAAAGTATCCTCTTTAAAACTCATGAACTGTTGAGAAATTCTGTTATAAAAAACAGGTAAGACTGGTGGAGGTAAACACACTGCTCTGATTATTTAGTTCTGTTTAAGTTTCACTAGCTTTTAAAAAATGTTAATAATGAAAACCACACTCATATAAATGTTATTCAAAGGAACACATGGTATACGCCATGGAATTTTGCCTGTCTTTCCCTGTTTTGCTTTCCCATTCCTCCATTTATTCACCTGCATCTCTCACTTGCTTCTGACCTGCAGAGATGAACTCCCAGGGTGAGCTGGGGCTCCTGGCTTTGCTGTCCTGGAAATAATGAGACGTCAAAATGTGTTTCTACACAGAGCAGAATTATTTTGATTATTTTTAACAATGCCTGTGAAACTTTCAAGTTCAGGTACAAATTAATTAATATGTTCTTCATTTGGTCTAATGGGAGCTGTGGTACAAGCAAGAGAGATGAGGCAGGGACTGAGCAGCCTGTGCTGGGATCCCAGTGTGGAACAGCAGATGTTGGAGGCTGTGCTGAGAGATTGGATTCAATTTGTTCTTCTGCACTGAGTGCTTTAAAATTGGGAGCTGGGTGAGCCAGACCAAAACCAAGAGGTGGCAGATGGGATGAGGGCAAGATGATTAATAGAAGTAGACCAAGCAGCCTTGTATTGGCTCCTGCTGCATGTTCTGAAGTGTGTGGTTGTGAGGATCATCTCTGGGCTAGGGGCAAATCTGCTGCTCTGTGGTAGCAGTCCCACCTTCAGGAGTATTTCAGTGTCCATAGTGCTTACCAAGTTGGGAAGTGACACTGGAAAAGAAAGGAAAAGAAAAAGAAAAGGATGCACAGGAAAAGAGTCTCCAGCTCCCTGAAACAGGCTGAGAAAGAGGGACAGGAGAAGAGGAGCTGCAGCAGGAAAGCATTAAATAGAGACCCAGACAGGCGTAATGATAGAGACAGACTTTTAGATCAGTAAGAAATTGTGAAGAAAAGCCTGTTCAATAAAAAAACTGCCAACAGGGAACCACGGGGATAGTATCCACCACATGATATCATTTACCACTCTGCTTGTTATCACTCATTATGCTTTAGATCCTATTATGTGCTGCTTAATGGGAATCTGGCCCCTGCTGCGTCAGGCACAACACACAAGAAGAGGGGAAAAAAATAATTTCTTGCCCCAAGGAGTTCATGGTGGAGTGTAAGGACTATTCCTATGAAAGGTTGCATTATCCTCCAGTGCTGGAGGTTCTGGAAGACAGTGCCAGGTGGACAATAAGTTTCTCAGAGTTTTATAACAAAAGCAAATTATATATATGTAAAGTAGAAATTACAGTTGGCTGAGTGCACTGCAAGAAAACCTTGGAGGTATGGCAGTTTCATTTTGTTCAAGGGAAGTGATTCATTTTAGTGGCTTAGGGATGCTGGAGATTTCATTAGATCTTAGATTTTAGTAGGCTACAAATCTTCACGGTTCTAACTCCTGTGGGATTTGGGCTTTCATTTGGAACCCAGCAATCCTTGGTAACCACTCTTGCTTTGATATGGTTGCTGCTTCCAATGAAGAATCCAAAAATTCAGCAAGTGATAAGTGCCGGAAAAGAGAGGAATTCAGGCAAAGCCTTGTAATCCAAAATGATCTCTTTTTAAATAGCTCCAGGAAGGCTTTATAACACCACGGCATTCTGAGTAGAAGGGAGCAACAGGAGTCAGCAAGAGGGATTGGCCAGGAGGAGGCTGTAGTCAGCCCAGTCCAGCAGTACCCATAGGCTGGCTGAATTTAGGATAAATAAGAGTCCTTGGTAGGTAGTCCTTGGTAAATAACTTGTCCTTGGTAGGAGGGAGTTTGAGGTTATGTTGTTTGTTTTAAGCAAAAATTGTTTGGGTTGGGTTAATTTTTGTTTGTTTGTTTTCAGGGAGCATCATTTCCAGTTAATAGGGCTATATTTGATGATAGCAGGGAAGTGAATTTGTGAAAGAATGATTGCCAGCAGATGGTTTGTAGCTACAGAAGGATGCATCCCGAGCCTGAGGTGTCCTTAACTACCCCAAATGACAAAATTATCCTGAGACCCAAGAGAGAGGGGCTTTCTTCTAAATTCATCTGCTGTGGTAAGAGGGACTGGGTGTTCTTTGCAAGAATGGCAGGGTAAGAGACAAAGCTCAACAAATTTCAGGGCATAAATTAAACTCCACAAAGCCTTGTCAGGTTTCTCCATATGTAAAAATATGTCTAATTCATACATTTAATTGAACAAATTCAGGAATGTGTAACAACACAGGACAAGGCTGCCCTGGACTCTGCTGCCAACTCCTGGAAGGAAATCCAAGCCTTAGGCTCTGTCATTTGCATATAAAATGTATTTTGGAGTCGACCACTGAATGGGTGTGAAAAAGGTGTAAGTATTTCAGAGCAGAGGACTTCAAAGGGAAATTCACACTGCAACCTCCGGCCAGGTCAGAAGAAAATACCAGCTCAGGAGACAGAGGCTGTGGCCAGACTAAACCCCAGTGCTTCCTTTAGTCACAGGCTGACTCAGTTTCCTCAGTTTAGGGTTAATTGGATTTATTTTGAAGAATGCACCTTATTCTATTATTCTTATTCTATAGAACTTACCATATTCCACTTATTTCCACAAGTCCCCGTCAGCTGCAGACATTTCCTCCTTTGTTTCACTGCATTTGACAATAGAAGAGAATTTTCCTCTCTCAACTGGCAGATTAACCATTATAGTTAGTGAAAAATACTGTCCGACAGGGTTAAGTCATCCCACTCAGATGGCTTTGACTTTGCCATGCCAATTACTAATTTCCATTAAATTCAAAATATGTTTTATGCTGATAAAGCTTCTTAGAGCAGTTTCTCTAAAGCTGTATTAAAGAAAGTGACGCTTACATAAGTCCTTTGGAATACCTAATGTGCCGTGACTTTTGCTATAAATATGTGCCAGTTCATTATTTTCACTAAAGTTCACAAGTGGGTAGGTATTGATTACTTTACAGTTAAAAGGGAAAAGCATCTTGGATACTTGCACATGGTCTGGATAAGCTTGCAAAGCAATCTGCTGTTTTCAGCCTGGCCAAGTGGGTGGTTATTTTCCTGGATTTCCTACCTTCTGTTTCCTCCTGGGTTTTCATATTTTTTATGCTGGACAGTAATTTGCTGCCTGTAAAAGGAGCTTTACTGATAGATTCAACTAGAAAACTCTCTCCCCCAAATCCAAATAGGTTTTTCACACCAGGGAAGACCCTTAAAAAATGTGAGGATGAGAAGAACTTTACAAAAAAATGTGAAGATGGGGTGGGGAGGGAATATGAGTCCTGGCAGCTGGCCATGGGTAGAGCTGCCCCACAGCAAATCCCTCCTCTATGGGATAGACTGGATTTAATGGGTCTATCTGCACAATGGTGCAGCATCTCACACAATTTGCCCAAATTTGTCCTTGTTTGTCTCTGAGGTCTCCCTTAAAGCTCCTGCAGCCGCAGGGTGATGGGCTGCTGCTCCAGCAGCCACAGCGGGCCGGGAGTCGCTTTGGGATGTTTGTCCACACTGTCGCACACAACCTAATTAGCCTGTCTGCTAATTGATTCCCTGCTCCTCTCGCTAACAGGCCCAATAAAGCAAGTGAAGGGCTGTCAGTCTGGCGTGTTTTAGGCACCTTGGAGCAAATGCAGCGTGCCTGGCTGCTAATGAAGCTGCTGTCAGCTGAAGGACATCGGGCATGCTGCTGCTCTGGGGATGAGCCACCAGCTCTGGGGCACTTTGGTTTGCTGCTTTGCTTTTCCCTGTCATTTTCTCAAACAGAAATAATTTCCAAGGTCTTATGTCCTATTATAAAAGCCTATAAAATCATCTTTCTCTGACAAAAATGATTCAACACTGTCCATGGTCTTCTCACCTCTTCCATGGTTCAGGAGGTTTACAGCCATGCTGGATGTGACCTCCAGTTAATCCTGAAATTTCAGAGTGTGATATGTCCTTTATTTCTGAATATCAGAAAGAAAATTGCTAATTAGGGGGAAACCAAGGTCTCTCACATGGGGAACACTTTAAGAAATCAGAAGTGTCATTCTTCTATGACAAATGACACTTAACAATGATAAAATAACATTTCATAGCCGCAGAGGTTATTTGCTGCTGATATTGCAGAAGTCTGGAACTTTGAAGGACTCAAAAAAGAGAGAAAAGTAAAACATGATTTCTTACAAAAATAAGAGGGGTAGGAAGTGAAGAAGATGACTGTGCTACCTCCAAATGAAAGATGTCCAAAGACCCACCTGGAATGTCTGAAGGAGCAGCAGAGCTGATGCTGCTGAGTTGCAGCTTTTTTACACTAATTCCCATCACCACACCTTCCCTCCCCTCTGCAATTACCTTCACTGTGGTAACCTTCACCTTCAGAACTGAGCCCAGTTTGCTGTGGTCACTGGGTTAGGCTGAACAGGGAGATATTAATTTTGGTGTGGAGAAGGAGGATTTAAGGCAAACACTTGTGGCACTGATAATTCACATCCTGGCTGTTTTGTGTTGGTTTCTCGGTGGAGGCAAGCCCTGGGGATGTGACTTTGATTATCTGAATCGGGCAGCTCCAGATTACCTTAATGTGGTGCTGACTTCATCTGGAGTGCCCGTGCAGGAAGGGTGATTAACCACACAACCCAGCATGGCCCAAGGCAGCCGAGATGGGATCAGCTCCAGCTCTTGGTGAAATGCTGGGAAATTGCTTAGTCTGGTTTGAAACTGCACCAGAGCAGACTGGAACAGCAGCATTTGCTCTTGATGGATGAGCCCTCATTTATTTCCACTGGAAAAGGCTTTGGTGATAAGGTTACCCTATAATGTGATTTTGTTAAATACCCTTCTCCTGTAGGGGAAAAAAAAAATTGTTGCCTTCTTTGATTATTCCAGGTATTCAGTGACCCATCCTCATGCCCAGTGCTATCAGTTATTTCATACAATATGTCTGTATTTTTGTATAATGTATGAATCTATGTATATATGTATTTATGTATATACATACATATATATCTGTGTATATAGATGTGTTTATCAGGAGAAAGATAATCATGGAGTGAGAGTTGATCCAGCTGAGATCTGCACAGGTCCATCAGAGCCACGGACAGCCATCACAGCTGTACCTGCTGCAAGGTGACGTGTGGCACTATCCCTGGGGACAGTGTGTGCCATCTTCAGGAATGTGTCATCACAGCATTGGCTTCTAATAGGATTTCCTCTGGCTCACAAGAAATGAGGAGATGTTTTCTTCCTGACAAGCCATGGACAAGAAGGAACTGAAATCAGACATCAGAGACACCAGTGTGGGGAGGGGAAGGTGTCCCAGTGTGGGTGTGTGTCCCAGCTTCCAGGGCAGGGTGGAAGCTCAGTGGCTTCACACTGTGATCCCTGTCTGAACCTTTTCCTAGAGACCCTCACGTAAGGTTCTGGTTTGATGTGGAACAGAAGAAACATGGACAGATGACTTCCCATCCTGACTCCCTGATTTATTCTGATTCTCTTCACTGGGGCACGGAGCAAATTAAAATCTGGGTCTGCTGCTGACAGATCCAGTGGCACAGCAGAGCAGTGGCTGCTGCTTCCCAGCACTGTCTGTCATTTGTGTTCTCTTGGTGCTGATGCTGGCTCTGGCTTCATCAATAAGGCACTGACCTTTTCCCAGCAGCCTGACAGCAGCAGGGGTTTCAGCCTGACAGCTGCTGGCTCCCAAATGTTACCTGGTGCCTGGCTGGGGGAAAGGCAAGCTGCAAACACAGCCTTGGAAACCCTCCTCCTTCCCTGGGGCCGTGTGGCAGAGTGGCTGCAGACTTTTCTCTGCTGGTTCTTGGGAGTGATGGTTTCCCCAGCAAGTGGCTGGGACCTGGCTGGAGCTTGGTTTAAAGGTTTAATTTTTAATACAAATTTGGCACTTGATTTTGAGAGCAGCTCATTGTGAGAACCTTGCTTGTATTTTAAAATAATTTTTCTACTAAAGACCTTTGTTCTTCTTTTGTAGCCTCACTAGGGATGTGTCAGCCAGCAGAAGGCTGGTTGATGTCTCAGATCCAGGCTTTTTGTCTTGAAAAAGGAGAAATATTAACATTAAATAGGGATGTAAAAAGTGTGTAATTTAAACAAACTTGGCGTGGGGGAGGGATATTTGTTTAAGTCTGTCTTCAACACTTTTTAGACAGGTTAGGAACTTTTCTGCCTGGGAGCAGGTTTGCTGCAGCACGATGTGAGCTTGCAGCAGTCCTGCCAAAAGCAGCATCGCCTGTTTTACAAGTGGGTGTATTGCAAACACTGTCTGCAAAAACAATTCCGAGGGGTGTCACTGGAGGTGTTTCAGCCAGGATGACACCTGGGGTGGCACGGGGCAGCTTTAGTGACACGGGGCAGCTTTGGTGACACGGGGCAGGTTTGGTGACACAACCCGGCTCGTTTGCTGGGTCTGTCCCAGCGCAGCCCCGGTGCCCCAGGGCTTGGCCCTATTTCCAGAGCTCTCACCGCACTCCCCAGGCCCGGGCTCTGCCAGGCTGGCAGATAAATGAGCGGCGATCACCTCCCCTGGGGGATTTTGGCAGCAGCAGCACACGGTGCCTTGCAGTGAAGCAAGTCTGTCTGCTTTTCCCAGCTCGGGGCTGTGTCTCCTCTTGGGTCAGATTCAGGCAGTGAATCCTGTTTCCCCGTGCCCTCAGAGAGAAGCACCAAGGCTGGATGGAGATTCCTGAGGAACACCAGGGATGGACAGCAAGAATTGCTCAGCACCTCACCTCCATGCCTGCCCACTGCTCGGGGCATGTGGAGATGCACGTGGCATGACAAAGGTCACCAGTGGGAATGTGACATGGGGATGGCAAAAGTGAGGCACTCCAGATACCCACCCACCACTGGGAGCTTAGATTGGTGTGTTTATCCGTGCAGAGGGGAAAGCAGTGTGCTGGTACTAACAGCCATTAACTCAGTTCTCAGTGTAAAATATTATTTACATATTTACCTCAAAAAGTCCCCTTCCAAAAAATCAGAAAGTCTTTGTAGGGAAACCAAGGAATTTCTAAGGGCATGTAGCTATAGGACAAGGGAGAGTGACTCCAAACAGAAAGGGAATAACTTTAGATTAGGTATTAGGAAGAAATTCTTGCTTGTGAGGGTGGTGAGGCCCTGGCACAGGCTGCCCAGGGAAGCTGTGGCTGCCCCATCCCTGGAAGTGTTCCAGGCCAGGCTGGATGGGGCTTGGAGCAACCTGGGACGGTGGAAGGTGTCCCTGCCCATGGAGGGGGGTTGGAACAAGATGAGCTTTCAGGTTCTTTCTAACCCAAAGCATTCAGTGATTCTACAGTTCTATGAAGTACTGGTACTAAGAGAAGATGTTTGCAAAGGCTAAACAAGTAAGTTGTCTTGCCCTAGAGAGTCAAAGAAAATTCAGTTGGGTCATAATTGATTTTTGTCCATGGAGGAAGTCTGAGACAGACCCTGACAGAGACATTCTGTCTACCCAGACATCAGGGAGGGACATGTTTCAGTCTCAGGGATGTGACTGCACAGGACCCACATGACTGAGGGCTTGAGCTCCCTGACTCACTGCAGTTATCTAATAGCAAGGCTAACGTGAATGTTGGGAAGGGTTCTCAATTATCAGTTTATCTGGCTTAGAAGTGCCTCTCTGGAGCACTGCTGCAATGAGACACTCACCGAGGAGCAACGTGCCCAAGTTTTGGTTCAGCAGGTCCCATCATTGCCTGGTTAGAAGCCTGGAAAATCACAGGCTGCAGCAGCAGACTTTCTTAACCTTAACTACAGATGTGCTCCATAATTACAGTGCTGTTTATGTGCAGAGCCAAGTCTGCTGTGGGACACTTTTCTCGGCTGGAATTAATGAAAGAATCCAGCAGCCCCATTGACTGAGCAAATCAGGAGTCAGTTAAGTGCATTCTGTCAGCAGAAGGTGATTTTAATACTAGGCTGTGGTCTATCATTAATTAAAATAAACATCTATTATTTGGTTTTGAGATTCTTTCCAAGAAGAAAAATACAGTTTGGAAAGGTTTTCAGAGCTGATTACTTTGCACAGCCTGGACTGTGCTCGAGACAGGCACGAAGAGGATCTGGGAAAGGAAGACAAGGATGAGGAGGAACAAAAGGTGTTGAAATCAATGTCAGAAATTAGAGAAAGAACAGGCAGGGAGGGAACAGAAAAAGAAGCAGAACAAAACCAAAGAAGACAGACAAAATGTGATTGATTGGGAGGGAGGGTGGCAGAAGACGGCTGAGTGACTGGTGGGGGTGACAGCACAGATGTGAAGCTGGAGGGGGTGGGCTTGGAGACATTGTCCCTGGGGGTCTCTAAGGGCAGCCTGGGGAAGCATTTTCCAGGCTTGATGTTGGTGTGGTCATTGCTCTCTGAGGTGGAGGTGGATGAGAGGACCCTGGAGGTCTCCTCCAGCTCTGGTTGTGCTCAGGCACCCCTTGGCCCCTGTGGCTGCCCTCCCCTCACCCAGAGGGACTGCAAGTGGAGATTTTACAGCCCAGATCTTCTCCTGGCTCTCTTGCCAGTTCACACAGGAGGCAGCCAGATGCAGGAAGAGCTTGGACACTTCTGCCTGACCAACATCATCTCCATCCTGAGCACACACACAGAGCTCAGGGCCAGCTGCAGCATGTGCTGCTCTTGTCCTGCTGTGGTTATCTGGCAGCAGATGCCAGGTAAGCACACTTTTCTGCTGGGAGTGGAGTAGAAATCCCTGGCACCTCCATAAAACATGTTCATAAAGCATCTGTGTGTGCAGGGACTGTCAGGGGAGTGCTCCAAACCCTCATCCCTCAGAGGCTTCCTCCACTGAGCAAATGAGCTTTTGTGGTGGCTGCTGTGGTCCTGCTGTGTCCTCTCCTGTGGCTACAAGAGAGACAAGCCTGCACTTAACCATGTTTTCTGCTCTCTATTTAGTTCCCAGCAGAATAAAGAGCTGCTCTTTTAGGGGAGGCATAAGGCAGATTTGAGGGCAGAAGGAGGAAAATGTAATAGAGCTTCACATCATCTCTGTAGACAAAAAACCAAAACCCAACCAACCAAACAAAAAACCAAGCAAAAAAACCCCACCAAACAAACAAACAAAAAAGCCCAAGTCCCTAAAATCACTGTTTTTCTTATTGCTTGATGCTACACCTATAGAAATTAGAGGAGAATCTACCATTGAAACCAGATTAAATGCTGATATTGTAATTTTGGATTTTATACTGACCAATAATCAAGAGTAGACCATATGTAGAGAGTGTTTGTCTGCAGGCAGACAAATTTTTTTTTAATTGATCTGGCATCACCAGAAAATTATGAGGGCTTTTCACCATCCAAGTGCTTGTAAGAAGGAACTGAAGCCTTCAAAATGATAAGGGAACAGAGAACAGTTGTTAAGAGCTCACCTGGATGTGTGTCTCTTCGACCATGATGGGAGGGAAAAAAGCAGATATAGTACTGGTGAGCAGTGAGAACATCTCATCAAGGACTCCACGTCTTGGGTGTTTTTCTGAAGGTGTCTCAGGCTCCTGTAACCTTTGTGCCTGCTGGCTGGGAGAGACAGGCAAGGAGGGAAATAGGAAATTCAGGCTTGACCTTGGCCACCCCTGGACAGTTGAGGTAAGCCAGAGGGAGATATTCTAGTTAATGGGATGGGCATGGGATCATACATTGCATGACTCAGGCACAGGCTGCAGCCTGGACAGCTGCCTCCTGCCTGCAGCTGGGCACAAGGTGTCCTGAGAGACTGAAGGGCTTGGGATGCTCAGGTGGTAGGAATATTGGAGATCCTGTAGCCAGGTGCAGATTTCAGGGATCCACAACCCCAGAATGGCAGGATATTTCATGCCTTCCAACTTCCACCTGCTCATTCTCATTCCTCAGCCCCCTGGGACCTTCAAGCCCAGGGAATCCCATGCTGTGCATGCATCTATGTCACAACTGAGCAAGTTTCCATCATTTTCCACTGCTGCAGAAAAGCCCTCAGGGATGCCTTGAGATTCCCAGGTGAGTATAGACGCAGCCTGAGCTGTGTGGCTCACATGGCATTTGATAAATTCTTAGATAAATTCCTTTAGAGAATTAACTCCCGTGGGATTTCAAGTCTGTGGTGTTGAATCTAATGGGCAACAGTAGCATAGAGTCACCAGGATATCAAATGTGAGCTCAGAGGTGTGGCATTGCTTATGTGCTCTAAACGAGTGACCACTCTCAGAGCATTTACTCAGATGTCCTGTTGATGGGAGAAGGTTTTCCTTCCTCCTGTAACTATTTCACATCACAGGGAAATCAAAATCTGCTTTCCAAACTGCTGCAGACACTGCCTGCTTTCAAGGTGTTTGTGGAAAGATGCTCAACACCTCCTACGTGGTTCTCTGCTCTCCTTGAGCATCAGCACCGTGCAGGATGAGGCCCCGTGTTGGCATCAATTTCTGAGGCAACTGCCTCTACAGAAATGGAGCATCTGTTTCTATTAGCAACAGCTGCTTCTGCATGTAAGGGTGTGTTGGTGCATTTGAACACCTCATTATTAAATTGGGTTTGTTTGTGGGTCTGGGAAGTTTGGGGGCTGTAATGGTGAGGAAGGGGCTGGTACAGGAGAGAAGGTCAGTGGGAGAGATGGGAGAGCACAATTCCTACATTCACCTGTGCAAGAATCAGGCATAAAATAAAATAAATAAATAAAATCTGTAACACAGGGTGTTTTGTCAGCCCAACAGCCCGAGAGGAGCAGAGGTGACTGTGGCTGAGCCCCGTGCCCAGGGCCCGGCTGTGTGTCCTGCCCCTCCCAGCCAGCCAGGACAGACGGACACGGGATGGCAAAGGGGGTGAGGTAACACGGGAAAGCACCTGTGGGGCAGCGCTGGCTCAGAACAGGATGCAGCCGGCGTGTCCCTGCGGCTGCACCCGGCGGGCACAGGGAGAGGGGAACGCTTTGTGCCGCGGTGGCTGAAGCAGCACGAGAGGAGCCCTCGGCCTCACCTTTCCCTGGCACAGTGCCGGCCTCAGCACGGGCGGGCTGGGATGGGATGGGGCAGAGCTGCTCCTTCGCCCAGCGAGCCGGGGATGGAGCCCAGCAGGCTCTGCCTGCCCGCTGCCCGCACGCCTGCCGCTCCTGCAGGAAAGTAATGAACTCACACTGCAGGGGCTGGGTGGGAGAGGCTGGAACGCTGCACAGCAGGAACAGCTTCAGCAAAGAGCAGCTCCTGCTCGCAGCCCTACCAGCCCAGCTAAAGGAAAGGCTGGAGAGCAGCCACAAAGCAGCCGTGAAAGTTTTTTTCCTATTTAGCTGCAGGGATTTTGTTGCACGTCTCAAGGAGACTTTTTCATTTCCTTTGGAAAATAGGCTGCAATCACCCAGAGAAATGGCGTGTGACAAGATTAGGGCAGGAACCACCAGTGAGATGAGCATCCAAAGTGAGCCACAGCCTACATGAGCATCTTTCATTAAAGGTGTGAATATTTCATTCTGCTGTGCTAAACAATCTATTGAAGTATCAGTATTTTCTCATTGAAGAAAACAAACCCATGAAATTCTGAGTATGCACAAGGTGAAAATTGCATTGAGGTTCCTCTCAGGCTCGGAACTTCCTTGCATATAAACTTTGTCCGACTGGAACTTATCATTTTCTGCCGTAGAAACACTGAATTCTTCTGACTCGGAAAGTTGTGCTGGAATGACTAAACCTAATCAGGTTGTTTGGTAGCTTATAGTAAACCTTAAAACCTGGTCCAAGCTTATAGCAAATTCAGCTAAGTAGATTAACATGTATGAATCCTGCGAGCTGTCAGTCCCTTGCACGGGATTTTTATCGGGCATTTTGGACGCTCTTGGCGAGTCCCTCCCGGCTGACACTGCCCACTCCAGACTCTCTGAGCAGGCAAACTTTTCCGTTCTTCTGGGGCTTTTGTACTTCAGCTAGTTTCCCTGAGGAGGGGGAAGGGAAACACATTTACGTATTGCCATGGTTGCAAAATCTGGCATTCCAAAGGCAAATCAGCTCCCTTTGTGTGTTATTGGGTCAGCTGTGATGAAACGAGGGGCAAAGAATGTGTCTGAGCCCTTCAGCTTTTGAATGTTCAATGAGAGAAGCATTTAAATGGCATCAGGAGGTCGCCTGTGATCTTGCTGAAGCAGCTGCAGAAAACATCTCGATGCTCACAACTCCTGAGCTGTAATAACCACTGTCACAGCCAAAGTTGACAAAAATTACATAAAGAAAATTGTTTCTGCACAAAATCAGCTGGTTTGTTTTAACAACCTTCGTTGGTGCAATTAGTGACCAAACCCTGTGAGCTGAGCAGGGATGGAGGGGTGGGAGGGGGGAAGGTGTGCAGGCAGTCACTGCACCTCCAGTAACAGCCCTGGGATTGGGGTGGAAGGAGAGCATGCATACAAATTCTTAAATTCCTCTAGGCAAGCCTCCTTGGAGAAACCTGGCATAACATGGATGCTTTTAAGGTGTTTTAGTCATCTTTTAGAAACAGCACTATGGTGAATGCCTGAAGAGAGCAGCACCTCTGCTGTTTGGGAAGTAGGTGGCAGCTGACTCCTGTGGTTTCCTGGGTCTCTGAGCTTTGTTCAGCGGGCTGCTTAGGGAATGCTTTCTGCTAGGGTTGCTGAAAGATCTTGCTTTTGCACGATGTTAAAAAAATAAGAAAAAATTGCATCTCTTACGTACTCTGGCCTTGTTGCTCTTTAAAACTGACTATTTGCTGGTTTTCTCTTCCAGTGCTACTCCTGTGCCTTATTGCTGATTTTTATCAACAGCCCCTCTGATGGATGCTGTTGATACTCTGCCCAGTACAGCAGATGGTAGCCAGGAAAACACACTCCTGTGAGACCCTGCTCCAGAAAAGTACATCCCGCGGCTGTAGGAGCTCCCAAGGTAAGCAGTGGAGGTGCTGCCCTCTCTGTTGGCTCTCCAGAACCTTCACTGAGGGTGGCAGACAGGGGTTCAGGCTGGGATCATTCCTCCCAGGTATCCAACTCAAATCACCCTCACCTTCTGCAGTGGGAAGGAACTGATGCTGAAATCCATTTGCCTGGAAATGAGCTTTTCCTGAGCAGCCTAATGCTCTGCTTCTAGGTGAGTTACTACAAATGTGTTTATAATTATTTACCTAATTGCAAGTACTCTCACAAATGATTTTGTTAGCACTTAACTGGGATTAAAGGCACATCTGATGTTATAGTAATGAAAATGTAATGGGACATGATAGCATGGTAACAACACCAAAGGAACTGATCTGAGAGGGATTAACATCAAGATCCCAATTGTGGGTGTGTAATTAGGAGCTCTCAGTGCAAGGAATGCTCTGAAGTGTGGACAGGTAAGGGGAATGGGGAGAAGGGAGATGGTGGGGATGTAGGAAAGAGGATGCAGGACACCAGGAGACCAGGACTCGTTTTTAGAAGCACTGTCAGATATAAGGGTCATGGGCACCGACAGGAAGAAATCATTTTTTTCTAAGTGACTGAATAAGGCTTCCTGGTTTTCCCTGTCTTTTTCTCCTAAAATGACGTGAGAATTTCAGGGTAGTTACTGCTGAATAAAGAGAGTTTCAGTCTAGAATACAGAGCCCATAGAGGGCAGTTCTGTGGAGCAGGTACAGAGGAACGGGTTTTCAGGGTCTCTGGTGCAGGGCACAGCCTTTTGCAGATGTCCCTCCCCAGCAGGTGACACTGGAGGTTTATCCCCTGTGGGATGGATTCAGGGGACCCATGGAAGGTGCAGAGGTGACTTTAACCAGGCAGTGAGGACATTTGGCCTCTGCCCAGGAGTACTTTTGTTTATAAATCAGTATCCACTTCCCAGGAAAATATTTTTGATGTTGACTTCAGACATCCTCTCTGGGAGACGGCCCATCCTCCGGGCTTGCCCAAGAGACAATAGAAGGAAAACAAGCACAATAGGTGCATGTGCTAAACACTTTAATGAGCACTTCCACACCATTCTCCTGCATTTCCCCACACCCCCATGAGTCAATAAGCACCTCATGCAGCTTTCTAGATAGTGAGCAATAAACTGATACAGCCACGGACCAGCCCGAACATCAGCTCTCATTCACTGAATAATTGATGTAGATGTGAACTGATTTTTGTCGTGTGTATTGTCTCAGTAACTATTCCCACTAATCCCTGTGCCTGTGTAAGCTTCCCACAACGAGATTATGCTTAAAATATTTCAGATACAATTATACCCGTTTGTGCAAGAGGCACCGTGACGATTTTTGCACATGCTCAAATGCCCGGTTGGCTGATCTGCACCTGCAAACAGAAAAGGGCCCTTGGATTCCTTGCCCTGTGGCTCTGGAGGATGGGTGTCTCTTGTTTTCTCTGGTTCATCTTGAATAGTAAGTTAATGATAGAGCACAAATCCGCAGTGATTGTGCTCTGGTCTCCATTGTCACCCAACAAAATGTCCTCCTGTAGCTCTTTGTGATGGTGCCCTGTGATGCACAGAGAATTCAGCGAGAAGTGCTGTAAGTTCTGTATTAGAAAGTCAGCATTTATAGCAGTTACTTGGGACAATTTTATCTCCTGGAGACAGGGCTTTTAGATTATGACTAATACATGATATCTGGGAGCCTTTCATCTCCAGCACTCTCTCAGATATTTAGCCCAGATATATTATTCCCAAACCACCCAACCTTTCTTTTTCAATCCACACAAGAGAAATTTTTATGATTTATGTAAATGGAAAATTATCAAGCTTCAGAAAATTTGTTTATTTTTTGATATTGTTTACATACAACCAGTAACAGGATCTGGACTGAGGGATGTGGATAGCAGAGCTTTGTAAAGAGAAAAGACGTGAGCAGACAGGACTTCCCATTCATTTAGACATTAATAAATAATAAACATGCTGTTTTGGGATGAAATTCTCCCTCCATGTCCACTGAGACCAGCTATTTCAATAAAGTTGGTCTGACTGTGAGCTCTGTGTTGGCTGCACCAGCTCAGGACCTGTTCTGATCATTCCTGCCTCTCTGCTGACTCTCTCTGACAGTTTTCCAACAGCTTTTCAATTACCTGAGCCTGTGAAAAGCTCATATAAGTATCTGATTTCATTTAGTGTTTTCCATCATGCTCTAGGTTATACTCAGTGCTCATTAACTTTGCATGTTTTGGAAGTGTGTGACTACAAACATAACTTAGTGTGAGTATTCAGACTGAGGGATTGTTGGGAATTTTTCAGTGAAGTAGCTTTGCAGAAGAGAAGGAGTTCTCAAACTGGCAGTGCAGCACAAAATCCAACAATTGTACTGGGAAAGGCATGCTCAGGGTGTTGGGGGACAGGACACATTTTTCAAACTGCCTCCAGTAAACACTCTAACTCAACCTTTGCACATCTGGGTTGGCATCCAAATCAGCTGAACCTATTGGAACATTTTTATTATTGAAACAGGGATTTTAGCCTTAATCTCTCAGACTATACCCATATAATCAGCAATGCTTCCTTGCTCTGGGCACTGCACTCTAGCAATATCCTTTCTCTCCTCCTCTGGGCATTTGTCTTCTTGCAAAGGCAACCCAAGACTGAGGCAAGAGTTTTTCTGCCCTCACTGAGTGCTGTGATGTATCTGGTGCACTCGCACCTGTGTCCCACAGCCTGCTGGTCTGGCCTTGTTGTTTCTGATGCCTGCCATTAATTTCTGTTGGGGAAAAAGAAAAAAAAATTAGGGAAGTTCTTAATTTCATCCCTCTGCCAAATCAGATCTTTCTGAGTGCTTTTTATGGTCAGAAGACATTGGCAGACTGAGGCTGTTCCTCACTGCCCTTTGTAGCTTTAATCACTGTTTTCCCTGTTGTTCATATGATGAACTCCAAACCATAGCTTGGTTGGCAGCTCAGTATCTCTTTAAATCACTACTGATTTCTCCCATGTCATTAATATTTTATTTATGTTGTATTAAATTTCACATCAGTCTCCATGCCAACAGTTCATGCCAGCAGCAATGTCTGACAGAATAATTTAAATCCTCAGACATATGAGCAATTCCTTTTTGAAAAGCACCACAAAGTTGGATTCATTTTGTCCTTGTTTTGCAGTGTCAAAGAGTCAGGCCTGGATGTGGAATCAGAGTGGTTTGGGTTGGAAAGAACCTGAAAGATCATCTTGTTCCAACCCCCTGCCATGGGCAGGGACATCTTCCACTGTCCCAGGTGGCTCCAAGCTCCATCCAAACTGGCCATGAACACTCCAAGGATGGGGCAGCCACAACTTCTCTGAGCAGCCTGTGCCAGAGCCTCATCACTCCCATGGGGAAGAATTTCCTCATAATATCCAAACTAAACCTGCTCTCCTTCAGTTTGAAGCCATTCCCCCTTGTCCTAGCACTACAATTCCTTGTAAACAGCCTCTCTTCAGATTTCTTGTAGCCCCTTCAGATACTCACAGGTCACAAAAAGGCCACCCCAGAGCCTTCCCTCTCCACACTGAACAATCCCAATTCTCTCAGCCTTACATGTTCCTCCTCTGGCCCATGTCTGTGGAGACACCAACAGGGGAACCCTTTCACACAGGGAGAGCTGAGGACTAACTCTCAACCTGGCATCAAATGTCATCTATAACTGATACCAAATCCCTAGGGAAAGGCAGAGCCTTTTGCTAGACCAGATGATAATTCTGGGAAAACAGAAGGTTTTGAATAGAAAATCCCTTTCTCAGGACACTTACAAACTCATGCTTGTGGAGTTGCACCATTCTGGCTACACCCCTGTTACTGCTCTCATTCCTGTGTAAGTGCAATCCATGTAATTATTTTATTGTTTCCCCATTTATATTGTTTATCTGAACTGTAGGTTCCTATCTGCTGGGCTGCTGTCAAGCAAATCTCTTTGAAGCTGGTCTGGAGAAAAAGCCACTGGGAGGGAAAACCAGCAGCCAGCTTAACTCCCCCTCAACCATTTACAGCATGGTCTCAGTTTGGATTGGTTTATTTATTTGTTGTCATTTCAGCCCTTAGTAGATCTCCAGTTAAGAGCAAGGAATGGTACTCAGTCCCAGAGGTTCAGCAAGAGTGGACAGCTCTGTTGGGACTGCGTGGCATCCATCCTGTTCTCTCTGGGATGTCACACCAGCACCAGCAAAATGCAAAAATCAATAATAAAACAGTGAAAAGTTGAGTAGAAATAAAAAAGAAGAATAAACTATTCGTGTTTAAATAAGAGAAGAGTATGCAGGAGAGTACAGCCAAAAATGGATGGAGTCTCAAGGGAAAGAGCAGAAAAAAACTTGACTGTTTCTTCATTTTTATCAAAAAATGGATTCAAGGGACCCCTAAAGAATCACTATTTGAAATGCAAAGTCTGGATAAAATAATGTGTAAATGGGGATATTCTAATGCCACACAGGGAAGATTTGACACAAAACACTTTATACTCCTGGGGCCCGACAAATTCAAATTCTCTCCCACCATATTCTCAAAATCCCAAATCTGCAAGACCTGGGGAATGCCATTAATCACTGGTGTAGCCAAAGGCAGAGATCCAGGAATCACAACTGCTTTCATAAGCCTCTGCACCAGAGGGGACTAGAGAGAAATGAGTTTACTGGAGGAACTGTGGAGTTAGCACATATCATCCCAAGGAGCAATTTGTCAATATACAGCACATCTCTGCAAGTGCAGGGGAAGGAGAGAAAGACCCAGGCACCAACTGCAGCTTATACACATGGCTGTATTGATTTTCCATGCCAATTAATGCCAGCAAAGAATACATCCCTGGAGACCACACAGCATGAATTGTAGGCAAAATTGTCTCTCCTGAGACTGCAGCTGCCTTTGCAGCCTCATGGTATCAGCCCTCCTTGTTTGCTTCTGCTTATTTTATTAAAAATCCATAGTGGGAAAGAGACTGGTGCATCTTCCTGCCCTTGAAATGCAGTTGAGGGAATATCCATCTGTTTGAACAAGCCAAATCTATCCTCTATCTTGTTATTTTTGTGTTTTGTTTTGTTCTTTGTGAAATATAATGAATGGTCTCGCTTATTTCTCCCAACTAGCAATTACTTTAGAGCTCAAATCACAAGCAGCCCTATAACCTTCTGACAAGACAGGATTATGAAAGACCTGCAGGAGTGTCATGCAGACTCTGCTGTGAAATCTGACAGCTTAAGATGTTCCATCCTGGTCCAGACAGTGATGATTTTTGATACCTTTTAAAAATACCCTTCCTTTTTTTCTGCTCTGACAGGTATTGGGGAAATAAGCAAAATCTGCAATCCTTTCTGCAGATGGGACAACATTTGACGATTCACTGGCTTGGAGGGTGCTAACAGCCATCCTTTACATGTCTTCTCTTGGTTTAATAGGTGGTTGCAGCTGTGGGATCATTGCTGTATTTCACAGTTTTGTTCTATTATTAGGTATTGGAGGAATATGAGAACACGGATAGAGTTGTGTTAAACTACCAGTTCCTGTCTTTATTGGCACCACCTGGGAGATTAAAACAGCTGCTGTCACTCTGCAGAGCTATCTTCAAAGCAGGGTAGATATCATGAATACATGATCAAAGCACCCTCACTTTGTCCCATTGTGCAGTAATTACAGATGGAAATGTTCTCTGAAAAGGCAGCGTTGGCTCTGGTGAAGTAGCAGACAGAAGCTTTGCCCTGAAGTGGGAAAGCAAAGCCAGTCATGGAATCACAGAAAATCCTGAACTGGGAGGGACCCACCAGGATCACTGAGTCCAGCTCCTGGCCCTGCACAGGACAACCCCAAAGATCTCACCCTGTCCCCGGGAGGGCTGTCCAGGCACTCACTGAGCTCTGTCAGGTTTGGTGCTGTGCCTGGTGCCCTGAGGAGCAGTGCCCAGCCACTGCCTGGGTAAGGACACCCCACCTGAACCTCCTGTCCTAGGTTACAATGTCAGATGTGCCCAGAGTCTGTATTCTATCCCCATCTCCATGAGCTGCTGGAACCAGCTGGGGCAGTGTTTCCCTTCTCTCCTGCCCATGGCCCAGCAATGCCGTGCCCACGGCTCATGGGGAACTCCCTGCCGGAGCTGTCTCTGGTTCATGGGCCAGCAAGGAGCCACTGCAGGGCTCAGAGAATGAGATCAGCCCATGGGGAGATGCTCTGCCCAGGGGGAGGAGCCAAGCATTCCCACCTGGATATAATCCAGGGTTTGGGACAGCACAGGCAGCTTTTTTCCACTGGATTCCCAGAGGACAAGAGTTACCAGACGTTTCTACAGGAATCACTGCTTCAACAAGAGCATTTCATCTGGACTGCTGCCACCACCCTAACAGGGTGTGAGGTGGTATTCTGACTCTGTCAGTGGTCTTTTGTACTATTGCATTTATTTTATTTTACTTTGTTGTTGTTTTTTCTTTTCCTCCTATTTAATTGTATTTCTGACTTGGAGTCTCTCACTGGTTTTGCTTTCAAACCAGTACACCTCCCCTGACAGAGCTTCTTGCCAGCCCCCAACAGCTTCAGTGGTTGAAACACGGGAAATGCTCCATGGCTGTGATGGCCTCCTGGAAGAGGAAGCCACAGCAGGAGAGTCAGCAGTGCCCCCAGGGCATGTGAATACCTGTAGAAAGATGGCTCCTTATTCGTAGAACCACATTTATAGAAAAGCTCTTTCTGTGATCTTTTGGGATAATTTCAGCTTGTTTTGCCACAGCTGCTGAGCAAGATCCTGGTCTCCAGAGGTTGGTTGGGAGCTTTTCACCCAAGGAGAGCTCTGCACCCAAGGGAAAATGTATTTACCTTGAAATAAGGTAATGGTAATCTGTCCTTTGGAGCAGAATGGGGAGGAACTGTTGGAGCTAGGATGGGGTATGAAATCTGTGGCAGAGCCACTGGCTCATGTTCCTTGCATGTATGGGCAAATGGGACTCAATAAATAATGCAACAAATGCACAATAAATAATTTAGGCACCATGAGGCTTGGATGAGATACACAAGAACCCCTCCTAAATTTAAAATTCCTCTCCCTTTCTGCATGGCAGGATGGCAGCAGCCTCTGGGACCTGTGTTGGTGGCATCCTGAACCTGCCACTGCCCATCATGGCTCCAGTGGCACACACTGAAAGGCAGCAATGCCAGCAAAGGCCTGAGTGAGCAATTTGCACTTTAATTTGCATTTATGTAAAGTGCAGTTCTGTCATGTGGCTGCAGCCAGTGCCAGGTGACGTGTGCTAGAGGGGTGTGTGGTGGCTCTGGGTCAGGGGGTTTATGGTGGGTCACCCCTGGGACCTGCATGGTGTTGCAGTTCAAAGTCTGATGATAAGAGGGTGTTGTGGTTAATGACAAATGTGATCTTCCTCCTTCAAAAACTGTGGGAACTACTGAGGGGGATGAGAAGCTGGAGGGCAGTGAGAGAAAAGCAAGACACAGGCAGGAGCTGGATCCCTACCGCCCCGTGTTCTAACGGAGCCCTCAGAATAATTATGAATAAAGCACTGTTTTCCAAATCACTTTCTAAAATAAACCATCCAGATGGCTGTAAGGGAAGACCTAGTCATCAGTCTGAGTAATGCTTATTTTGAGTACATTAACCATGAAATGTGTACAGTTGTGCTGGATTGTGCACAATGAAGCTCAAACGGATGCAGAATCAGGAATATCACAAGGGACAGAGTGGGGGTCCACACTGTCAGTCTGGTCTGTGGGACAATCCTGAGAGCTGTTTCAGAGTGTCTCACATGTGATGTGTAGGGAGGAAGAATGTCTTTTCCTTCCTACAGCTTTATATGTTCCTGGATCACTCAGAAATATGTATGATGTGCTAAGAAAAGGTAAATATTCTCTCTGTCCTTTCTGGGAAAGGTGGACAGGATAGAGACATTTTCTGATAGTCTCTGTGAACAAAGTTATTTGGCTTTTCAGCCAGCACTGGGATTCTTGCCCCTCCTTTTCCCCAGAGTGTCCAATTCAAACTTGATAAAAATGAAATCTGAAAAGCAACACTCGCACAGAAAGGCAGAACTCTGGTGCTCTGCTAGGGCTGCCTGTGTCTGCTGGAGCACAATAGAGTGAACTATACATTCACAGAGGTGTTTTCCAGCTGCTGTGCCCAAGCTAACACCGTGTTTAGTGTTTGTACTGCAGTGCCTGGTACGTGCAGAGCTGTGCTTGATTGCTTTTTATGGGGGCACTCAGCGGGATTGCTTCCAGCAGCATTTGTGCCTGAGTGGGGAGGGATTGTCACTAGGTCTGCTGGAATTGTCACTAGGCTGAGGAACACTGGAAGGGTCTTGTTGGCTTCTGCTATTCCTCAAAGCTTGAGTGAAAAGCTCTCCACAGGGAACAACCCCATTGTGTTCTGGGGGCTGGAAAGTGCCCCCCTGGTGCCAGGACAGGTGGAGGGGCTGTGCAGAGCCCCCACCCCACTGGGGCCCTTTCATGGGGCCCACCTGCACATGGCAGAGCTTCAGCTGAGAAAAATACCACCTGAAACTCAGTTTGGCCACTGCACACTAATTTGCATCACCAGACCTTGTGCTAAAATACAGCCTGAGTAATAGTAACTGCTTTATTTATTTAATTTTCCTGAATGCAATTTTTATTAGCTGTGAAATCAAGCCCTTTCTGGAAGTATGTGAGCAGCCTTCCTGTATAGGAAGACCATAATGGTATAGCAGAAAAGTCAAACCATTGGGAGCTCTTGAGGCATAAATTCAAACCCTCATTAATCTCTGTGGGCTGCATCTCAAATCTGAATTTTTACAGAACGTGGGTGGTGTTTTCAAAGTGAGTTGCTGGAGTTGGTTGGCTGGGAGGATTGCCTTAGATAACAATATGTTTCTGAACCACAGCCCTGTGCCTGAACAAGATGCAGGCTGTGGTTCAGGCTGAGCACGTCACATTCAGGGGTGGCCATGGCGTGGGGGTGGCTCCAGGTCCCTGCAGCTCAGGGCTGTGGGAAGCACAGGGAGCAGTGGGACTGACACACAGAGCTGCTGACAGACTCGTTTTGGTGTTTCTGATCTCCACTAATTCAGTTACAGCATGCTTTTATGTCTGCTTTATTCCCTTTTTCAAGAAACACTTGAATTTCTTTGTCTGAGCCAGCTCAGCTTTTTTTACTGTGAATACCCAGTTTGAATTGATGTGTGGTGGATGTGCCATCCCATAATTCTGTATCACTCCTGCCTTTCACCCCAGCCCCAGAGGAGTCTCTTCCTCCTGACAGAGCATCCCAGGCATCATTGGAGACCTGAACACCAGAAATAAGTTTCTGCTGGTTTTGGAGAGCTGCCCTTGGCTCCTGAGCCTTCACCTGGCTGTTATGTTCTGGGAGCACCAACGTGGTTTCAGCTGTTCTGACACAAAGATTTCTCACTCACTGCTGCAAGAGGACTAACAAGAAATAAACTACTGCACTAATGGACTTCAGCTTATGACTGAAGTGCTGTCTTTAGTCAAGGACAGGCTTTGTGCCTAGAAAGGGGAACAGGAAGAGGCTTAAGGCTCAGTTCCAGCTCCAAGAAGGATGAATGCTGGAGGGGTTCCCCATCAGATTTTGGAAAAAACTGTCAGTCATTCTGCTATCACAAACATCTTGGTACCTCAGATGTAAGAATTGTCCACATTTTGTTGGAAATACTACTAGAATTGGAAGAATGGATTAAGGAAACCCTGCATGGGAGATGATAGCAGAAATGTTTTTATTTTCTAATTTAAATCAGTTTGGTGTTGGTTTATGGAGGTGCAGACTGGAAGAGAAGTTAATCTTTATATTTTTAAAATAAGTTTAAATAGCAGAATCTCTACATTAGGGAAGCAGCAGTTCTGACCACAGTAGGTTCTACACACAAAATTCAGGTGAAGAGGGAATTTTCTTCTGGAGCTCTATATCTATATTTTGTGCAGGTACAAATGAGAGATACTGAAAGATGTTGTCCCCTGGGAGCCAGCAGACACTTTAAAAAAAAAAAAAAAAAGAGTAACACATTAAAAAGCAGAAAACTTCTCTGAGTGCATCAAAGTCAGCTGAGGAAATACTGAAGAAATATTGATTTTCTAACAAGAAATCATCAGTTCAACATTTCTATTTTTTAATAACAGGGTTTAATAAGTGCTAGATCCTTGTGGCTTTATGGGCTGTTAAAACATGTAGGCAGGCTGCTATAATGAGCTGGAGAAAAACCCCGCAGAAAGAGGAATTTTTTTTTTCCTGTAGCTTTGCTTTTACTGCGGAGCATCCCAGAGGCAGAGCCGTGGATTTCTTGTTCATGAGCACAACCTGCTGGCTCCCGCTGCAACCAGCAGCAAGAGACACGGCTCCATCTCCCTTCTCTTCCATCCAGAGCAGTTTGTGTTTGGGAGTGCTCTGGATTGTGTTTTCCCCTCCTGGATGCACATGTCCACTGAAACCCCTGTGAGACATCCACAACTTATTCTAAAGCATGGAGAAAATGCAGGGAAACTCCTCACAGCTCTTGCAGCTACAGCAGCTTTCAAACAGTTAAAAGCCTGGAAAAAACTCCTGAAACAAGCAAACAAACAAACAGCAGAGTTTCTCTCCCCTCAGAGCACCAGGTACTTGGGGGTTTTAGGGGCTGAGGATTTGCTGCAGGCTGTGGCATCAGCTGGCATTACCAGGCACAATTATCCCTACCACCCTACAATGGTGTCTCTGAGCCATAGCTGGTGTCTGGGGCCAGGGGTGGCTTTTGGCAGACTCTGTGGGTGTACCCATGCTTTGTTTGTCCCCAGGGGTTAGCTCTGAGCCAGCACAGCTTGGGTGAAGGGGTTCACAGGCAGCAGTTCTTGCTGGTGGCTCTAACTCCAGCTGAGAAAGGGCTATTATTTTCTCTTACGCCTGCTGACACCCATTTTTTCCTCTCCTTTAATTATATTTTTAGTTGTACCTTTCCCTCCTCATCATTTTCACTTTAGGACGGATGCTTCTCCTCATAGTTTTCTAAATATTTGAAGAATCCCAGCAGTAAAACTCAGAGTGCATGGACTGTAATTCATCCTAAAGGGCAATGAGGCACAGGCAGGTGATGCACACCTCAGTCTCCCTGCTACAGCTCAGCTGCTGTGAGTGCAAATTTCCTCCCTCATTCTCATTCTTCTCCTGTCTGCAGACAGCTGCTCCCACTGTGTTCTGCTCTGAAAGCAAAGCCTGCTCTAAGTGTGTGGTTCAAGTCTGTGATATCATCCCTTCCATCCTGCCCTGGAGGAGAGTGGCAACAGTTTTACCCCAAGGCCTTGTTGCTCTCTGCAGCTGCTGTGCCTGTGCTGGGCTGCCTCTGCCATCACAGCCCTCCACTGTGCTGCCACAAGGGTTCCTGTCACACCAGGAATGGTGGCTCCAGGGCACCATGACAAACGTGGCTCTGGTGCCATGCCCAGATGGCAGCAGGCACCCAGCCAGGTGTTCCCAGGTACACAACACACACTTCAGAGTGTTTAATAAGCACAAAAGTCTCCCTTTTGTTGTGTCTTTTCACTCTGAGTGAGTGATGAGGTGTTTGTTATCCATTCCCTGTCTTACTTTGATCTTGCCAAGGCTTTGCCTGAGAGCTGGGAGCTGGAGCACTGCAGCTGGGGTACTGCTGCTGGGTGTGCTTAGGGTTAACTACCCTAACACTAACCCTAACCCCAACCCTCCAACAAGCCTGCTGGCCTCTAGTCACCCAAAGCCTTGCCTGAGATCTGTGACAAAAATAGAAGTCCCTAAACTATGGGCTCACTTGGCTGGCTGCAAATGCAGAGTTGGGAATAGGAGTGTGGTCTTCTGAGTATCTGTCTGTCCTGGCTGGCTGCAGGAATGACTGACAAAACCAGTCAGTGCTGCTTCTAAAACATGAGCCCAACAAGCTTCTTTTTAGGATGAGCTCAATTTTTTAATTGTGTTTAGGAGTTGTGAAGAAGATTTGGCCCAAAGCATGTTATTGTACAGAGAGCACTTTTGCATCAAACCAGCTTTTTAACTTCCAGCACGGAAGTTTTCATCTTTAATGAAAATCTTGGAGTGAGTTACTGCAATCCCTGCTGCAGAGTCCTTGCCATCAGCAGGGATGCTGGCTACCAGCACACTGAGGCTGGGAGCCCTGCTCCATGGCACAGTGCAGGATGCTCTCAGCTCAGGGGCCCAGGGACAGGTTCCTATCAGCTTGTTTTCAAGTCAACTTGCTATGGAGTCTGTGTGCACCCACTTGGAAGTGCAAGAGAACAACCTTCACCTCCTGCTCCGTGGCCACATGGACGTGCTGTGCTGCCAAAGCTGTGCCCACCACAAGGGCAGCTGCTGGAGAAGAGCCTGGAGTCAGGGCAGTGACTTCACACAGAAATTCATCTCCTCACCAGATCCCCCATGCTCCTGCTGTGTGAGCCTAATTAAAACCTTGCAGCACAATAATTGATCATTAGTAAGGGAATTAAATATTAGTCTGTATTATAGTAAACATTAGTTATGTATTAACAGGATCGTTAGCTGTTCATTAAGTGTTTAAGCTCTTCAAAATTCCCTTTATCACACTGCAGGTTTGTGTTAAATGTCTGTCTCAAATGACCTGAAGTGAGTGTCCTTTCACCTGCTGTAAAAGACATCACAAATTCCAGAACCAGTTTAGTTATTTTGCTCATTTGGTTATAATCTCCCTTTCTATTTGACTTTATTTAAATTCAACAATAGTGAAGACATAGTTAAAGAGCCACTAAAATCTCCCAGGGATCGAAGGGAATGACTTCCCAAAATTATATATCACTGAGGCAATCATTCTTTTTTTCTTTCCTGTTGCTCTTGTGCTGCTGGCATCAGACATTGGCAGATCTTATCCCTCACTGAGGAATGTATGCCCTACAAAGATGCAGAACAGGGACTAAGAGAGGGCAAAGCTAATGAGTATATTTTCATTCTAATAAGATTCAGAAGCACAGCCCCATTTTTGGTCCCTTCCTTTCAGGTCAATAAGGCAAATCACTGAATTTCTCTGCATCTGTCTTCCTTCACTGAAAGCTAAGGCTATTTAATTTCCCCTGAGCAATCTTCATCCTTTCTCAATAAAAATGTGAGTTCCTTAAGGCTGTGGTTAGTGCAGGCTGCTGTCCAGCACCAGCTGTGGTACCTGCAGGGTTTACAGCCCAGTCACAGCCAAGGTGAAATGGGAGTAATGGGACCTGCTGCCTGCAGCATTTCACTCTGGGGTGGTGAGAGATTTGTGGCCAAAGCAAGGGCAGAACTGTTCTTCAGGTCCCAAGGAAAGCATTTATAGTGTCTGGATAAAGGGAACACCTATCCTGCCCATCTGAGCACAGCCTGCCAGCCCTGGCTGTGAAGCTGTGGCTTTTCTTTCCCTGCCTGTTGGTTAGTCAGGGGAGCCAACTGAGGAATGAAAGTCCCTGTTTGTCAGGCTCCTGCTGGGCCTGGCAGGCAGCAGGGGTGTTTTGTATGGCAGGGTGCTGCCCTGCCCAGGTGCAGCACTGCTCCTGTCCCCTCCCTCCCCACTGCAGCCCCGGGTGGAGCCCAGCCTGGCCGTGGTGCAGCAGAGATCTGCTCTCAGCTGGAGATGTGTTTGGAACCTGTCCACGCTGCTCAGCTCCCTGCCTCTGTGGTGATGGACTGTGTCCTGGCTTGTCCTTACTGAGTGATCATTCATTTCTTGTATCTTTTAATTAGGGCAATTTCTTTTGGCCTGCTGGAAATGCTTTCCTCATACAGATTAATTAAAAATAAAGCCTAGCTCTGACAATTTAATATGAGCTCTGGTCAGGATGCAGGCAGTCTCATAAGCCACTATTCATTACACCATTCATATTGCTTTTAATATTTGCTTTTAAAACATGTTTTTTGGGAACTGAGGACAGTATTTGTTAGTCATTCTCCACCAAGTTACAGGCAGAATTAATCCAGCTGGACAGCAAAGATGTGCATGAAGCATCACATCTGTGGCTGACAGCCCCTCCCTTGCTGCTGAAAGCAGGGGGATGGTGCCAGCTGCTCCTTTATTTTTGGACTTGCCCCTCTGGGCAGCAGGGGTCCCTGGATTAACACCAGGCAGTTCAGCCCCATGAAATATCAAGTCCTGTAAATGCTTCCTGCTGTTTTTCCGCTCTGTTAGCAGCAGCTGACTGGTTTGGCCTTTGCAAGGTGTGAAACAACTGTCTAGAGACTTGGGCAGTCAATAAATCAATTCTAGCTAGTGAATGACATTGTTCTGATCTTCCTCAGGGTGTCTATTTAAGTTCCAGCTTGATTGGCCTGTGGTATTTGCAGAATTACGATGATCTCTTGGAGAATATTCACTTTTGTGTGGATGCCTTCAGATTAGTTTCATTTTTATGTGACCGCTCTTATTTCCCATAAAAAGTTATAATTCTGTATCTACAAATAATTTCAGTAAAGTTCCATCCCTTCACAGTATGAATTTGTCCAAACCTCCATTAGAGAGCCAAAGGTCAGAGGTGTTACAGACCAGACCAAACTCAATAAAGTGGTTGCTGTGACACTGCTCTGCCAGGAGCTCCACCTGCTGATGGGAAATGGGACAGGGGACACACATGCCTCTGGTCTAATCCAGTCTGGGACTCACCCACCCTGATTTTACCTCTTCAAACTCTCTCTCAGGCTTCTCTTTCACTGAAGCTTCTTAATTTTAATTGCTTATAAACTGACCTTGGAGAATAAACTCTGCTTCTGCCAAGAGCCCATTAATACACAGTGACAAACTTCCTTGGGTGTGTTACTGGGACCAGATGAGAAAAGGGCTCTGATGTAGTGGGATTTTTGCTTGTCATGAATATTTATATAAAGTCTCTGTACTTTGATGCTTTCAAGAATGTAAATGCAAAAAGGGAGGAAGCAGATTTTTTTAACAGTATTTTTAATACATCTTCTAGTCTACTTTTGAAGTCCTAGAGAATACTGTGCTCTTTCTTGGCAGGTTCCCGAGTGAGAGCAGCGTGCTAACTCCCTGTGGCAGGACTGCACTGCTTCCCCTGTGCAGAGGCTGGAAGGACAGGAGCTGATGGGCACTGCTGTACCTCCACCTGGAACCCAAAAATTCTGCAAAGTCATCCACAGTATGGTGTTCTTTGTGCTGACCAGAGCATGCATTGATTGCAGTATTTAGCAGTAGAAGAATATTCCTGTAGGTGTTGCTGTACTGTAGGCCAGGCATTTTTCTGAGCTGCATTTAAATATACAAAACATAAGTGCATCATAACATTTCTACTAAACCTTTTTGTGGGACTTGCATTCAATATCATGAGAAATTTGAATTGTGGTGGTCCTTGTAAGTTCTACCTAGAACAATTTTCCTTAAATCCCTAAAACACTAATGGGAAGGGTGAAGGAATACTTTGATCAGGAGCCAGGTGTAGAGCTATAATCAGATTAAATGTTAAGACAGTGCTGTGACAACAGGGCTGGTTTTTCAAATGGAAAAAAAATTACACAGTGGCTGGAAAGGTGGGGAGGGGGCAAGTAGTATTGCCATGAAATATATTCCTTCTTCTTATGGGGAAAACTGAATAGATATCAGCAATTCTTGCTGTGGGAGACAGCCCAAAGTGCTGAGTAGATGCTGTCACCTGCAGTGTCTGATTTCTCACTCTGATGCTGGGTACTCTCTGCTGAATGCTGGCATTTCAGTGTTCCATCCCAACACCACTTTGCAGGAACTGTCACACAACGGGACAGATTTCCTGCAGCTGCAAGCAAGGGGAGCAAAGCAGCACTCCCCCAGATGGGGTGATCAGGGCAGATGTCCCCTCTCTTGTCCTACCACCTAAAGCCTTCAAAGCTTTTCTTGCTCCTTTGACTTTGGCTTGCTCACTCAATACCACCACTATGTTTGTCTGAAGCCAGCAGAGCTGAATTTCTCTTCTTAGATGTTAATTTTACAAATGACATGATAATTTCAAATTAAGCATAAATGAGGAGTAATTTCTGTGGACTGTAGCTGGTCATGGAGCCTTTAATTCCCTAGTTTTATTCATTTTAAATGTATTTTACTTTAAGAGTTGCATTTTGGTTCTTTCAGGCTTCAGAATTCCATGGTAAATTTGCTTCATATAATGATTTCATTGTTCACATATTGCAGAAAAGCAAAAAGAAAAAAAAAATGGCCATGTAGTCAAAAGATCAAGCAAATATTTCACTCAGTGTACAACAAAATATTATGAGGTAATTTTATTTTTTTTTATTTTTAGGTAAAAATATTACAGTATACAAGATAGTTTTATTAAAGGTAAAAATACAGTATTTTTTTCTCTAAACAGATCTACGTACAGTACACTTTTTTATTTTGTTTTCTTTTATTTTTGTACAAATATAACTATTATTCTAATAGGCTATATGTATTCTCATCTGGCACTTAAGAACTGATCACAGGTCACCTTCTGGCTCTGCTTGTTTTTCTCAGCTGAAAACTAGATGTCATGTTCATTTTATAGGTGTCTCATGTAAACAAACAGTCCAGTTCCATGGTTCCCAAGTAGTAAGGTGTGCTTTAAGTAGTTGAAATCATGTAGCCAGCCATGAAAACCCAAGCCATCCATGTTTGCAGCTGTGTTGCACAGACTTACAACTTTTCTGTTGAAAAAGTGATCCTTGTATTACCACAGCTTTAGAACAGTTTGAATCCCTTTCTCATCCTCTGTAAGGGCCAAAAACATGACAACAGTTTCTACAATGACTTTTCCTTTATTTCCTCTTTTTTTTTTTGGTCAGAATGTTCAATTGAAGCCTTTTTATATTAATTTCAAGGCTGGAAACTACTGGGCAATGTTCTTCGTGATTGATCTCTCCCTATGGCTTGCAGTTTGACCTCTGGAATCTGAAAGCTGAGTTCAGTTGCATTGCTGTCTCTGGATTAATGCTGTTCTTTGAACTGAACACATTAGCACAAGGTATTTTATCTCTGGGTATTCCTGGGAAGTGAGTTTCACATCATTAGGAGTATTTCAGTACACTGTTGTCGGAGATGGGATCGACTAAGGGTAAAAGAGAGGCTAAGTGCATACAAAGAGACCATATCCATCAGCAGACTAGCTAATACAGCTGGAAAAGGTGCACAGGAGAGTTTGGCTGGAAATCCTTTCATCAGATTAAAGGATCATTTACCCCACAAGCTTGATTTCATTTTTCCAATGCTGTCAGTGTCTACTTGTAATTCACTGCCTTGGTCACTTCAACAGATGATTTCTCATTAGTTTTTCATTAGCCACAGTGCTGATCAAAGTTATATTCAGGGTTGCCAATGTAAACATAAAAGGAAAGTACATACCCAAGAATAGGAATCTAAAAATTTTGCAGGGAATATGCTTGGCACATTTTTTCTTCGGATTTCATCCATTTCTGGTCAGTACAGACTTTGTTGGGGTAATGAGCACAGTTACATTGTCTTCTCTGGAGTCAGATGAATGAAGATCTGGCTTTTTTTGCCTCTAATTGAGGGTGCCTTCTCTATGGTGCATCTGTTTCTGATGTCAAGGGGCATAGATTTTTACCATTAAGTCACTTTTGTATCAGAAAAGATTTAACTGGTCACTCACTAAGTGCAGGAGAAATGCAAAGTGCTCCAACCAGAACTTGCTTGTCAGAAAAAGCTGAGTGTGCAACACTCACTTTGCACATGTCTTTTGCCCTCCTAAGATGCTGGTTGAGAATGAGCAATGCTTAGAAAACAAGTTGTCTTTCTCTGTATTCACCATCAAATGTCCTTATTTAAGGTCTTCCCAAACTTGTCACTCAGCTGCTGTATTAGTTTTGCCAGCTCACCAGTAGCTTGGGACTTTTCCTCTAAGAGTTCATAGCGGAGACTGGAAATATCTTGTTTGATTTCTTTAAGTTCTCCTGAAAGAGGAAAATGTTCTTGTTAGCCCTACTGAACCAAGTCAGTAATCCCTGTGGTTCCAAGACCTGAGAGAGCAATAATTTCAGTGTGTTTGGTCAGGAATGTGTGTGGAGCTGCATTTGATCTCCCTGCATTAAGCACTTAAAATCTGCAGTTATTAGGAGTAACCTGTACTTGCAGTAGTGGTACCAACAGCAACAGCAAATATGTGTGGAGAGTTCATGTTTCTTTTCCAAATTTGTTCTCTCTCCACAAATTGATCTCCACCTACACAGAGTATTCGTAGGAGGGTAGCAGTTAAGCGGTGTTAGAGGTTCTTTTCCATCTGCACACAAATCCCACATGCCACCACAGCAATATGAATCTGGATCCCATTCAAAACCTGGGGCAGCCCTGGGCAGTGCAGTCAGAAAATGCTCTATGTAGACACCAAGGTAAGGTTGGGTGAGGTAGTTGTAGAGGAAGGAGAGTTTGAGCTGCAGGGGTGAGCAGGGCTGGGTGAAGATCCTGTGAGATGTGTGTTGTGCTAAGGAATAAATAAAGACCTGGCATTTGAAGGGCACAAGGGTGGCTCAGAGTCAGCACTGCTCACCTGAGTGTGAGCACGAGCAAGCTCTCTCTCCACAGAGGATCTTAACTAAGCTCAACCCTGGTACTGGCCAGATCAGCAGCAATAACAGCACATGCTCCTTAGGTGGATCAATTATAAAATTCCACTTGCCTTCATTGACCTCGTCATTTTCCCGGTCAACCTGAGCCTTCAGCACATAGCGCTTAATCAGACGCTTCATTATCTTCTGAAAGGAGAACAGAAACACCCTTTGGTGGGAGACTGCCCAAATTCCAGACTTATTATGAGCAATTCAAACATCTGGTTTCACTAGGCATAATTTATCATTATTATTTCCCATTTATTTTATATTTTATATTGTAAACATTGGACTACAGTACTACAGTAGTTGATTGACAGCCACTCAATCACGACCCCACAAATGAAGCACTTTGGGGTACTTTGTGGGATGGATATGAATGTAAAGCATGTCCCACAGACAGACAGAAAACACAGATGATCCAGTGGAAAGCTAAGGAAATGGGTTCCAGAGCCTTCTTTTAGCATGTTGTTGTCTAATAGTACTTTACAGGAAGAAATAAGTGGTTAATTAATGATGTTAGCAAACTCACAATGCAGCTGACCTGAGGTTCACAGACAGACTCTGTTTGCCTTGTCATGGGGTTTTTAAGGGAAAATAAATTTGGAGAAGGACAGAGAAAAGAGAGTCTGAACAAAGCTGGGCAACTTGGCTGAAGTGAGATAAGTTTCTTGCAGACATGGTGGATTTTAAGAAACGTATATGGTGAAAAATATAGAGCAGTGTAAACTTACAAAATGGAAGATGATTGTTAGTAAGGAAGAGTACATATGGAAATAGAAAATGGTTATGGATATGAGCTTGCAATGTGCTATTGTTCCAAGAATGTCTAAGCTCCATTTATCTAGAAGGAAAATAACTTTGGCAGTCGTGGGCTGCATGCTGAGGTACAGCTGATGGCCTCATCTTCACTACAGAAAAGACACCCCAGTGCAGAAAAAAAAATCTCATAATAAAAACCTATAAAGGAAAAAAGGAATAAAAATATATAAACATAAAAAGAACTGCTCTCTCAGAGACAGAGATTTAGATACACCCTCTGCAAACACAGGAGAGCTCAGTGTCTTTGATTGACCAGGTGTCCAGTGTTAAGGGAGAAGCCTTCGCCAGCATGGACTCACTTCCTCAAAGAGCAATCACAGCTCTGCTTGGAACATCACTGAAAAATGCTACAAAGGGCCTGAAACAGGGATTAAGAAAACAGGACACCTGCTCTTTTTTTCTGAGTAGCCAAATAAGGATTATAGCAGTGCAAAAGGCTTGTGAGGATCAAAGAAGGATCCAGTCATTTGTATATGCCATGCAGCCTTGGAACATGGGGTGGCTAAGGCTGTCCTTGTATGTCAGAGGCATCTGGCTAAGCAGGTGAGTCACTAAGGCAACAGAGATGAGGCACAGTGCACGTACGGTGTGTTGGAGATGGCCAAGGTAGCAGAATCCAGAGGGAAGTAGGGCTGTCACCTGAGAAAACATAAATGAAGTAATGTTTGGGGAAAGTAGGGAAATCCTGGGTCCAAAAATAAGTAATTTTTTCCAGAGCAGATGTCAGAGGAAATTTAGACTAAAACAAGGAGTCAGAACATAGGCTCTTATTACCTGGGAAAAATGATACATCACCTCTCTTTATGCCAGTTTCCATAATCCCTTTGATGAAAGTATAGTTTTTCTTAAACTAGTTTATTCTCTGATGTGTTGACATGTTCCTCATGCTTTTCAAAAGGTTGCATGTTTAAATTCTGTATATTTTTGTTACCCCTCTAGAGCATTGTCCATATGCAGTCTTAAATACACAGACTGCACAGGCTGCAGATACATCACTCGATAAACACTGCTGGAGAAAATAGTTCAGCAAGAAGCAACTCCTGCAAATGTTTTCCCAGTGGTAGAAGAAAAGCTTGCCAGCCAGATTATCACACTGTTCCTTCTTCTTTATGTTTAGATAATCAGGACTATTACACTCTCCTTATACTGTTTGGGCAATTTCTTCCTGCAGCAACCAAAATGTTCTAAGGCAGTTTGAAGACAACGTGGCATTATTAAAATGAAATAACAGGTACTTATCTTTTTCTATCTATTTTTCACGGTCACCTTCGACTTTTTCAGTATTGGAAATAGGGTTCTAATTTACCACAAACACTAGGTGGTCTCATTGAGAAGTAATATCTACAGGAAAAGAGCCAGTCAGCAGTGACTGACACCTCACCTGTGGGTTTGAATGGATTCCAATGTGTCAGAAGTGCTGAAATGCTACTCTGAACAGGACACAATCTCTCATTCCTTTTCCTTTGATGGAGTCAAGCCAACTAACTCCAGGTGCCAGACTGAAAGTATCCCGTTTCTAACTTAGATTTTTAGACACCTCTCCTACTGTGACAGAAAAGCATGAAAAAGTTCTAAATCAGTAGAAATTTCTGACTGGTCTGCTGAACAGCTTGGGAGCCCGTTATGCTGGAAGCTGTACCAACACGAGACAAATCACTTCTAGAATTGCTGTTGCACATTTTAGCCAATTTAACTATTATTTTCCTCATCTGTCTTTAATGTCTGTCCCTTCAGACACATCACTTGCCATCAGATTCCTTTTCACTTTATGTTAAAAAAGAAGGCAAAACTCCTGCGGGGCACAGTCTGCTTACTGCATTGCGCTAGGACACGTCTGCACAAGAAATAACACATCTGCTGGCACAACACTCATGCTGGACAGACAGCTGTGCTCCCCTGTGCCACCTCTGCAGCCACAGGGGGTTCTGAACAGCAGCACATTGCAGGTTTAGCTTGGCAGGACGAGCCACTGCCAGAGGAAGAACAAGCAAATGGTAATGCAGCAGCTGGAGGGATGACTGGGAAATGGAAATGCTGTCAATGCAAGATGGGAGGAGTAAAGGTTGGATGATGTCTCGTGTATTAAGTTAAACACCCTCGAGTGGAATTAATTAGCATGACAAATGCTAACACCATGCTTATTTTCAGAGGTGACAGGCTGCCTTTGTCCCTGAAATACCCCAGCCCAGCCCTGTGCCAGTGCCTGGCACATCCCAGGACGGCATCAGCTGGGAGAAGGCAAACGTGACCCTTGCAGGTAAGGGTTGGGCACGGCCGGACCTCTCCCCTGGCTCTTGCTTTCATGCTGGGATTACCTGGTATCTTGTGGGCTTGTTATAAGCGTTCTTCCCAGAAAAACTCTCTGTGTTTTGAATGCTAGAGTGAAAACGAACTTTCTGAAATTATAAAACATCATGACATGATTAAATCAATGATAGCTTCTCATACCCAGACAGCCCCACTCTAAACTTCAGAAAAACAGTAGGAAATGGTTCTATGTACAGTAGAGTAAAAGCCAGAACATTCAGGCCAAAAAAGTAAATTTTTGGAAGACAGAAAAGAACTAAAAATACACAAATTAATGAAAAAATCTAGACTCTAAATTATCTAGGCAGAAATGGTATTCACACACAAGTTTTAGACAACAAGGTGTTAAGAGACACAAAATATTTTCATCTTAGTGAGGCTGATGCTTATCAATTTGGAACACTGCTTAAGAAAGATAACTATTTGTATTTGGAAAGAACAAGATTGTGGTACAAAACCAAATTCTGAAACAATCAATTTTCACTGGTCCTTTAAAAACAGCAGTACCCTTTGCTACTTCTTTTGGCTCAAGAAAAGTATGTATTTTTAAAATAGACCATTTTATTTTTATCAGAAGCATCACAGCTCTTGAAGTTTCCAAGGAGACTTTTCTGGACACTACACACAATATTTGTTGGAGATTTCTTTGACTGTAATACACCTCTGAGATTTTTGGTCCAACACTAACCAAAAAACAAAAAACAACAATTACTTAATCAGAGGAATAAATATCATAGACTTCTGCACCTATATGGAATTGTCTGTAGAGGAAAGGCCCTGAATAAGGGCTTTTCTTTCCTGACTGAACCAGAGATCCTGATTTTTTTTTTCTTTCAAATTAAGATGTCTATAATCATTAGATTAAAAGTCTGAAGTAATAATGTAAGTTTTAAAAAATTTCTTTCTTACTCATCAGGTGTGTCATGAGCTTACAGAGACTCTTGAAGATGATATGTGAACAAAATCAATAGGCAAGCGAGAAATGACTGATTCTCTTAATTGTTTATGCTAAAGCCATGGAAAATATGAATTTTGCATGAGTTCCATGAAAAAGGTCAAGCCAGACACCTTCACTCATCTGGCTTGGGGAAGCAGAGGCTTAGAGAAAATTTTATTACTTTGTTTTAAGCTTTGAAGCAGAAATTAAATTTCAAACAAAGTGAGCTTAATGCGGTGTGATTCAAATAATATTTTAAAAACACTTTCAAATCATTACTTGAGGTAGTTGAAGGAGGAATACTTTCATTTTGATACTCCATTGTTCTAGTGATTCTTCCAGTAATCGATAAAGCATTAAATGGATTTGTAGACATGCTTTTCTATCTTGGCAATGTGCCCCATGTTGGTAGTTAAATTATTTGATAATGCAGAGTAAATCCCATGGACAGACTTCCCCCTCCAATTTAGGTGCTGGCAGAGACAGGGTGAACACCAGACCTGGGCAGTTCCCTCAAACTCCTGGGAGGATGATCCTCTTTGGAGGCCATTGGCTTTGCCTGGAGCTGGATGGCTCACCATGAGCTGGATGGCTCACCCGGAGCTGGATGGGTCACCACGAGCTGGATGGCTCACGAGCTGGATGGCTTACCCTGAGCTGGATGGCTCACCAGGAACTGGATGGCTCACCATGAGCTGGATGGCTCACCCTGAGCTGGATGGGTCACCAAAATTGGATGACTCACCAAAGCTGGATGACTCATCACGAGCTGGATGGTCACCACGAGCTGGATGGCTCACCCAGAGCTGGATGGTTCACCCTGAGCTGGATGGCTCACCCTGAGCTGGATGGGTCACCCTGAGGTGGATGGCTCACCAAAGCTGGATGGCTCACCATGAGCTGGATGGCTCATCCTGAGCTGGATGGGTCATCCTGAGCTGGATGGCTCACCAAAGCTGGATGGCTCACCATGAGCTGGATGGCTCATCCTGAGCTGGATGGGTCATCCTGAGCTGGATGGCTCACCAAAGCTGGATGGCTTACCATGAGCTGGATGGCTCACCACGAGCTGGATGGGTCACCACGAGCTGGGTGGCTCACCAAAGCTGGATGGCTCACCAAAGCTGTTTGACTCAGCTGTTTGCTCCTCTAAGAGATCCAGGCAGACCTTAAAGAGCCTATATATCCCAAAGGCAAATTCTGCAAAGCCTTCTCCAGCTTCTCCTCAGTCTCTCTTTCAAGGTTACAGCTGAGGGTGGGCTGCTCACATCTCGGAGTGTTGCCCTGTTCTCCCCTCCCTGGGCAGGGTCACACATCTTTGCTGGGAGAGTCTGGAACAGTGCGCCTGAGCCAGAGAAGCTGTGAGCCTGTTTGTGCCTCTGCTTCTGCCCCTCTCTTTCACCTTGCTGATTTGGCCTTGGAGCGCCTGCTTTTACAAAAGTTAGAGAAGTGCCTGCTTTTATAAAGGTTGCCCTTTCCCTGGCACCTGGTGCAATGAGGCCACACCTTTGGCAGGACCCTCTGCTTGCAATGTGATACAAACAGTGTGCAGTCATGAGGTGCTGGGAGAGGCTGTGCTGTCCCTGCAGCCCCCGAGTACCACACAACCCCCTCCAGAAGCTTCCTGGCATGAATCCCTTCCACAAAGATGCTGAAAAGTGGAGATAAAACATACCCGTTTTTTGGAATTCAGCATCCCCATCTCAAGGTCATTTTCACAGTTTTTGGCCTTAGATTTGCAGAGTTTTATGAGGCACATTTTTATTCTCAGTATGAGATAAT
The DNA here is from genome assembly GCA_910950805.1 of Acrocephalus scirpaceus scirpaceus. Taxonomy (NCBI): domain Eukaryota; kingdom Metazoa; phylum Chordata; class Aves; order Passeriformes; family Sylviidae; genus Acrocephalus; species Acrocephalus scirpaceus. The sequence continues at coordinate 9,724,061 of OU383785.1, forward strand.
AAAATGATTTAGGGCTTGGCACTAGATTAAAAGGAGCAGGTAAAGTCCTTCCTTCATCAAAGTAGGATAGCCAGAGCTTGGCACGGGCGAACTTCCACTCCACATCTGCATCCTCCTTGGGAAGGAAGAAGGAAAAACAAATCAACACCCAAATTAGTAAATGGGAAGGAATTTGTGACCAGGACAAACATACAGGTAGGACTTAACTATGACCAGACAGGATGACACAGCATTTTGCCAAGAAAACGGCCATCACAAAGTTTAAACTGGAAAGTTAATATAGGCCATCTATTCAGATATTTTCAGAGATCCTTTTTTTCTTCAAGAGCATCTCTGTCTACTACAATAAACTAGAAGATGCAGTAAGAGGCTGAGACCCCTTCTAAAGTAAAGCTTGCTTCAGGTGAATAGGATTCAGGGAATTGCTTGATCCTAAGTGATCAGAAACCTTTGGAGAAATGGCTCTGCTTTCTGCAATCCTGAAAGATTCTGGGGCAGAGAGCATATGTAAGGTCTCTCTGACATTTAGACTCAGTTATAGCATGCACAGGATAGAGTTATATTTGTACTACAGTTCATGGGTGAATCAGACATTACAGTGAGAAAATATTTTCAGCCCTGGCCTTTTTCAATGTCAGGTTCTGAGGGGAGATTAGGACAAGTAATTAATACAAACCCAAATGCAGAAGTTTGACATTTAACAAATCAGAAGTAAAAGGTGACTCAACATTAACATTATCCAAATCATGAAATTTTTTTTTCTGCCTCTACTTAGATTAGCAGGGAGTTGTTTATGTCCTAAGCATTTAGCAAATCCACTCTGCTAATAAGCCACACTACTGAGCAGGGCTGGGTAAACCCTGCAGTGCCTTTCTGCAGAAACCTATTCATATTCCTTGAGGTCTCTGTTTATATGTTTTAAAAGATGGGTTTTGTAAATGTCCACGAGAGACCCTAGAGACTCCTCCAAAAAAATTGTGTCAAGTTTTATGCCTGGTAATTGGAAAATATGGAATTTTTAAACGTTTTCATGAATGCACACGAGCTTCAGAGCTACATGGGCTGTAGTGTTTAAGCAGTAGAGAACAGGGCAAAAAGTCAGAAGAAATATTACTCTGTCATAAGCAAACAATGCAGCTAAGGCAACACACAAGGATAAATTATCATAACCAACAAAGGAAATAAAAAATATCACAAACCACTTTCATTAAATACATGTAAAGGAAATTGGGTTTACTCACAGAAGGTCATTAAAACAAGGAAGCTGAAATTGTTGTAGAAATGATCCATTGTTGATTATTAATTCAATCATAATTTGGGGACAGAATCAGCCTTAACTCTTATACCATGTAAGCTGTTTTCAGGATTCAAACCTTGGATGTAGAGTAAGCTACATCATCCTTGGGTTTTTAGCATTTTCATTATCAGTAATAATTAAGTTCATTGAGTTTGTAATCTGATTTATCTTACCTCAATTTCCTGATAGGAGTTGTTGATCATGGCTATTAGCATATTAAGCAGCACAACCACCATGGTCACGTTATATACTCCATAGAGTACATATCCAATATTCTCAATGAATTTATGGTCGTACTTCAGCACCACAGATATCACTTCAGATAAGCCAAATATTGACCAGAATAAGGTTTTAAAACTTTCTTCTACCCTAAAAATAAAGCAAACAATCACTTTATAGAGTTGACACCAGGTTAGCCAAGCCACATGCTAATAATAAAGCAGCAATGCACAAATATAAATATGTCTTGGCACAGTTATTGTAACCTGTTATCCATCACTCAGGGATGTGCCAAATCACATTTCCTGATTTGATAAAGAAATACATTTTCTGGTTAATACTACAAAGTTACAGTGTACCCTGATTTGCTCCATCTGTTCTTATCAGGTGCATTACACTTGGATTTTGTGTCCCTAATAGGGATGACAAATCCATAGGCAACTTGCAGTTTGAAACTTTTTATGTAGGGCTTTTGCTTCTACTCACTCACTCTTTTTTCATCCAGAGAAGATAGAACCAAGTCTGACCTCCTTCTATGCAGTTTCCAGGGCAGAAGAGAAGCATGTCTTTTACCCAGGAGAAGGGATTGAAAAGTTCTGCTTTGTGGCATTAATATAAAGAACACAGAGTGCAAATATAGTCAGACCATAGTCTGATTTTTTTCCCATCCTGCTTTGGGACTGCAAACATGTCAGTCACCCAAGCATCTGCAGGAAAAAAATGGATTTAAGGACTGGTAGATGTTGCAGAGACGCATTTTGATTTGATTATTATTCTTGCTTGAAAGTAGAAAGGAATAAGAGGAAAATTTAAAGGTTGAAAGATAGGAGGAAGAAGAATAAGCCAATGACAAGAAGAAGTGGGGCTGGAAAGAATGTGGCTGGACTAACAGGTCAAAAGGAGAGTCTGATCTAAGGAGTTGGGGCTGTAACAGGGGAGGGGAACAGCCACAGCTGAAAAGGACAGCAGCAGGGGGAGGAGGATGTAGAGGAAGGATGTTGGCACTTTTTGAAAGCATTCCCCTAATATTTAACTTAGAAGGCATTTTGCCTTTGCCCAGCAATCCTTAACCTGTTAACAGTTAATTGCCTCCTTTCTCCTCCTGCATGCCAGGAGGTAACACCTTTAAATGAAACAAGGCTACATAAAAATTATTTTGATGAAATGATTTTTACTTGGGTGGCAGACTAATCCTGCTTAATCTGTTTATGAAAACAACTTATAGACACAAACCATGGCATATTCAACAGGAAAAGGAAACTTTACATCAATTCCAGCATCAATTACACCATTCATAAAAGCAAGAGAAATTAATTTCAACCCTTTGAAAGGCTGGTGCAGATTCCTGGGCATTCCTTTTCTGCTGCAGCAATCTGGTTTTTAATTCCCATCATAATTTGTGCCACTCCATATTTCATTTGCTAGTAGTGTTAAAAGTGCAGTAAAGAGTATAATATTTACTCTGTATACTGTCTTGTGGGGAGTAACCTTGAGTGATGTTTCAAATAACTGTTGCACAGCTTCATTGATCCCCAGGGTCCCTGGTAGCACAGTCCCTGACCCCTGTTGCTCTGCACGGCTGCAGAAACACCCTTGGGGGATGATCTCTGACCTTGCTACACCCAGGTGCCATCACTTTTCCACCTGCTGTGCATTTCCTCTCCTGTAACACTCTGCTGTTTTCTCCTGCCCTCATCTGCAGCCAAGCTGACCTGGCATTAATGTGTCACATTCCCTCCTCTGTACAGCAGCAATCTGGCCAGTGCTTCTTCGATAGATGTTGTACTTTCCAGTTAAGGAACACATATTACACCGATGATCTCTGGCACTGGAACCTGCCACTGAAGTGATTTCCCAAACTAACACAAGCCATAACCCCCAGCCTTGAGCCCAGCTGCACCCTGCTAATAACTTTCCTTTTTAATTTAGAAAGTTTCCCTCAGCTTTCCACGCTGCAGGCAGATTTTAATACAATGTGTCAGCTCTGCTTCTTTTCTGCAGTTTAAACATTAACCTCTATACTCGAGCTGCACCAGATTGTCCTTGAAAAGTTAATTGAGAGCTGCAAGGAGCCTTGACCACCCCGAGTCCCAGAGGTAAGGGCAGGAGTGCCAGGTTCCTCTGTAATGTGCATAAACCTTATTTCCAGTGCCACCTAAGGGACCAGTGCCCGTGGTGGTGGGACTGGGAGGCTGGTGGAGAGGTTGACCTAACCTGTAGCACCAAAACGATTTAGCAGTACCCCCAGGCAGATGCAGGTCTCCCTCTGTCAAAGGAAATGATTTGAGGAGACCTTGTACTACTCTATCCCCACCCTTCAAAAAGGCTGGATGACTCTTCTCCCTTTCAGATTACTGCCAGATTGCACGAGATTTGGCACAGGTTGCAGGGAATACCAGTTGGGTTTTTTTGCATGGTGGTGGTGTAGGGTTTTTTGTTGTTGGGGTTTTTTTGTTGTTTGTTTGTTTGTTTTGGTTTTTTTTCTTTCTTTTTTTTTTTTTTCAAGAACATCTCACTAAAACATGAGAGGAGGGCATTGGGAGCCAAGTTCTCAAAGATTCCAAGATGCCAATGTGTCTCCGTGTTGCCAGCTAAGCAATTTACTTCCTTCCTGCAAGGTCAGCAGGTGTTTTATCCTTCTCAAAGGCAAACAAAGGGAAGATTTAGGAAGTCAGGAGTCCTGCCCAGACTGACAGCTCCTGGCAGCAGGGGGGTCTGGCAGTGACAGATTGACTGATGCTCCTTGTGGAGGTGGGTACACAGCAATCACCCTCTTTACTGTGGTAGAGCTGACTGCTGCTCTGGGGAGACCACAGAGATTTTTTGTCTGTTTGTTTTGTGACACTTATTTCAGTAAAATTTAAAGATTTTGCATCGAGGCAGGTGATGCATCCTAACAGTCCATAACAATTTATCTATTTGCAGATTTTCCTTGTTTCTGTACACAGCAGTGTGCTGTTCATGGAGAAGGATCATGGCAAGGCTCTCATTTCATATCAGTCTTGTGCCCTCCTCTTTAAGAAAGCTTAAGGCATCCTTTCAGATTTATCTCCTTAAATGAGTTTGAGCACTAACTCTGCCAAAAAACAATGCAGTCAATGTAATCTACAAAACTATCACATTTTGACAAAACAAAACATGTAGAAAAAGGCCTTCCAGCCTCGAAGTAGCTTTGGCACTGAACAGTGAGTCACATTCCCCTTTGGGGAGAGTGAGACAGAAAACCTTGCCTTGTAGCCTTCAGCCTGATTTCTGATGCAGGAAGCAAGATGAACACAATCAGCCTTGCCTCCATTTCGATTTTGTTTGCATAGCATGTTCTTAATTACAGGCTGTTTCAAGAGCTGTGTGCTGTACACAGCATCTGATAAACAGATAAACATAGCTGGCGTGGTGGCAACTGCTGTGGAAATGATCTGCTCTTCAGAATTGAAGATCTTCCAAAAAATTTTGGAAGTATGGTTAGTTAAATAATCTCTATATTTGACTGTGTGGAGTAAAGACAACTGCATCCTTATTTTCTTTGCTTCCAGAACGTCAAAATGAAAGAGATGACAGAAACTTTGTGTAATAACTCAAATCAGAGGCCACAGGGGGGCTATGTGCTTGCTCTGTAGGTGACAACAGAGGAGAAATTGAGCACACAATTTCAAAGTACAGTAGCAAGGGAGGGCGGAAGTTAAACCAAACATTCACTAACTATTATCATTAGAACTAAGCAAGCAATTCTCTCAGTGTACACTCTTTTTTCTGCTTACATACTGCCCTGGGAAGGTGTGCTTTTTTTAAATGTGTAATTTGGAGTTATTTTAGTGAGCAGCTGTTTGTCTAAGGTTTCCTGCTGAGGCAATCCAGGGAGCTGTCAATGCTCTTCGGAACTGGCCACAGTCAATTATGTGCCCAAATCCAGTGGGTCTTTTTCTGTCACAACTGTCCAAGTGGCCTCTGAGAATCAGGTCCCACAGTTAAATAGTCACATTTCTGACTACAAAACTCACTGTCAAATTTCACCCATCCTCATTAGAATTCACAAACTTGCTCCCAGGAAATGCCTTCTGTGATGTTGCTGTGAAGGGTTATGAGGACATCAAAGTGAGCATTACTCCTTTTTGCCCCTTTTTGATTTTTCAGTGAATGAATACCTGAGTTTTGTATCCAGCTCTAATACTGAAATCTTTCTCCTTTCCATGAGTAAGTTAATGGCAGCAGGGACCACCACTTTCAGCAATGCCAACAAGCAGCCACAAAAATTAGAGCAGGAAGCATTTCTACAAGTGGTGTCTGCCCGTCTGCCAAAACAACCTTGCAATTAGCTTACTAAAATTGAGACTGTCTACCTCAAGGCTTCTAGTTTGTTGCATGGAACATCTAAGAAGATTTTTTGGAATGAATGTAAATCTCTTCTCTTTGTTTCACATGATGAAAGGGCTCATTTTCACTGATCATCATTTGCCACTCCTGTGTGTTTAAATAATCAGAATAAAGTATTTTTAAAGTGTCTTCCAAATTCTTGAAAGAAAAATTTATGCTTGTGGAAAATTTGCTTTATAACAACGTGAAGTCCCTCCAGGATAAGTTGTCAGCAGGCTGAAGTTAAGGAGAATCTCTCCCCAGTCCAAATATCCCTTGGGCATTTAAAGCAATCTTTACTCCAGTGAGTAGTCATCATTTTAGTGAATGTTTGATCATTATTTCAATCAAAAGACAGTAACTACTGGGAGACACACTTAGATAATGAGTGCTAATAAGAGAGCTCCTGTGCTGAACTGCACTAGTGACTGGAATTTGTCAGAGCTGCTCTCCAGGGATGTGCCTGGGGGATGCTGTGAGTGAGGGCTGCTGTGCCACCAGGCAGTCAGGGATGGTACTGACTTGATTCTCATTAAGTCTTGTGCTTCAAGGGCATCTTCTTCTTTTCAAATCTGAAGCAAGTCACATCCCACACACTCAGTTCTCTTCTCCCTAACTACTGAGCACAGATAGATGTAAATGCATCTGGTCTCACAAATCCTTCCATTAAAATGCACCCTGAGGCTCTAGGAGAGGTCTAGAAGGGAAATTTGGCTCAACAAGGGAAAATAAACATTGTGTTACAGGTTACATGTCGCACTAGAGGGTGGTGTGGTAAAACTGGAAGGCAACAGCCACTTGCAGGACAGAAATGATGCTGGAAAGGTCATTTCTCCAAGAGGAATGATGAGCTTAGCCCCAGGCTCACTGTGTAACACGTTTCAGGATTGACACATCAAATGCAGCATCAAATGTCTGCTGTGCACACAGTAACCACTGAGGGCTCAAGCACTGTGGCTTTGGAGTTGTTTCCTGGAAGTCAGCTCACAGCACGGGGAAAACATCATGCCAAGCTTCCCACAGACAGGTGTGTGGGTAGGAAAGCCCCCCCTAAGGCAAGTCAGGGTGGATTTGTGAGACACAAAACTGACTGTCCCAGTGCTGTGCTGGTGCCACATTGCCCTGCAAGGGAGGAGGCTTTCCCCTGGATGCATGGGACACATCCCTCATACTCAGCAGGACTGTCCTCTGCTCTGAACACTCCTTCAGGACCTCAGCTCTGCCCCACAGGATTTGGACTTGTGTTCCTGGGGTCCTGGAGAACCGAGACTGCATTTAGTCCTGCCACCAAAGGACTGAGAGTTCAAAAGCAGCCTCACTCTGAACCTCATTCCGTCGGCATTTGCCAACCTCTTCCCAACATCCCTGACAAGGTGAAGGACAGACATCCAGCACAGACAGCTCTGCAGAGCTGTAAGGGCTGGCAGGTGAGCATGGCCCAGGCAGACTCACTGTGGAGAGGAGCCTGGTGTGATGCTCTGTGCAGCTTTCACATGGGAAAGTTCCCAGTCAGGACTTAAACCCCACATCCCAGGCACCCTGGGTGGCTTTGCTCTGTTTTGAGCACCATGACCAGCAGCTGGCATTGGAGAAGGGCACCCAATAATCACAGCTGCACTCAGATGATGTCCTAAAGCAGATCACACAATCATAGAATATTCTGGGTTGGAAGGGACCCACAAGGACTGTCGAGTCCAGCTCAAATGAATGGCCCCTATGGGAATTAAACTCTTGGAGAAACAAAAGCCTTCCTTATTTTACTTACATTTCATGTTACTGGTTTAAGAATAGTAATCTTAGCTTTAACTTCTTCACTGTTTCTCTTTACACATTGAACTGAACATCTCACAAAACATTTCCCTGATCTGCTATTTTGATTTCCAGAAAAAATCAATTCTGAGCTGCTCCTCTCCCTACCCTCAGGCCTAGAGCTGGCTGCCAGGGCTGCAGGCTGTGGTACAAGTTTTCCTGTCAAAACCTGGGTGTGATTTCCCCCCACAGCTGCAGCAGAAACGACCTGAGCAGACCTTGCAGCAGCAGTGGGCCAGAAGGGGCTGAGCCCTGGAGAGGAGCCTCTTTCCCAAGGGTACTCACGTTGTAAACGCAGGGTTGTACTTGGCACCAAGGTAGTAAGAGTAAAGGTTGAACATCCCAATCATGAAGGCTAGGAACACCATGATGAAGATGACCATGAACTTGAAGATATCCTTCACAGTCCTCCCCAGAGAGATCTGCAGGGGGCCGAAGCTTTCGTTGGCTGGAAGAATGTAAGCAATGCGGGAGAAGCTGAGTACCACAGCTATTGCATACAGGCCTTCTGAAATGATCTGAGGATCCGAGGGGAGCCACTTGTTCCTGGCTAAAACAATACATGTACACTAGGTGTTAGTAACAAAAAGGGTTAGATGGAAGCTGCTATGATAAATGACCCTTTTCCAGACTCAATCTTGCATTTGGGTGGGAGTTAAAGAGAAAAAAAGCAACTTTGGGGGAATTGTTCACTGGACCACCACATGCTGTACAAATATGGTGAGTTAGTTGTATTTTTCACACGGTAAAGGCAGGAAATGACCAAGTCACTGGGATTTACTGAAGCCACACAGTGAAAGAAACCAGCATGGCTTTAAACAACCCTGATATTTTCTGTTTCCTAGTTGAATATCAGCTCTGCTGTGCCTTCTCCATTTGAAGCTCTTGAGATGGAGAACAAAAACCACAACACAGTGGGGTATAGCTGTAGATTTGGATACAGTGCACTGTGTCAGAATTTGGAAAGGAAGCATTAGAGAGACCAAGATCTCTATCCCCACCATTAGATAAGAAAGTTAGGATTTGTTCAGATAAAGCAGGTATAAACGTTGTGTACCATTTCATGTTATCTCTAAATTAAAACCAGTTTCTGAAGTCTAGTTACTCTAATATTTTTACTTCAGAAAGCTCCAGATATGCATCAATACCTAATCTGCTCAAAATGTAAACATTCATATTAATATGGCTTATAGGTGTCCTTGCATCAACTGAGGTTCTTGATGGAAAGATTGTGACTCACAGTTAAAATGTGTGACATCTTCAGGGCCACAGCAGTAAACTTAGGCATTATTTGCTGTAATCTGAACCAAAGGAAAAGCAGCAGATGGAGGAATTCACAGGATCTCATTGGGATATTCTGTTCTGGACCCTTTGCACCTTTGTATCATGAACTCACTTCAAATGGGTGAGAAACAAGCCATAAAGGGAGAAGCCACAACATTGTCTCCATGGCCTCTTGCTTGTGTGGGCAGAGAGGGATGCAGGAGGCTGAGCTGTGGGGGCCACCCAGCTCCTGTGGCTCTGGAACTGCTGTGGGTCAGACAATGGCTCTGGGGCTGTGTGGGACTTGTCTGCAGTGGAGGAAGTGCTGCCTCAGCTCTCCTCCCCTGCCCAAGCACAGCACTAGAACAACCACCCTACAGCCCTGGGGAGCAAGTGGTGACCCTTGGTGCCCAGTTCTGGAGCTCCTGCAGCCCCTCTGTGAGCAGAAATCCCCGTGGGTTTGCCCAGGGTGACACCTAGGGCTTGCAGAGGTGTGCAATGTCTCCAGTGCCCACACCTGGGTGAAGCTCTATTCATTTCTGTATAGCAAAGGAAAACCATTTCAGCCATCCAAAATAACATTTTCAAGGCACTGCTGCGGTTTGCATTTCCCAATGTCAGCACTTATAAATGATACAGGCTCTCCAAAAATGTAGGTTTTGATGAGCAACAGCTTTTTGTATTGTTATTTTTATTTATTATTATAGAAGTGTTGGATGTAACAGAAATGCAGAGTTACTCAGATTCTGTATTTGTTCACACATCTCCCTCCTCTCTCATTTGGAAAACCAAGCATATTAAGTCATCTGTAATTCTGCTCACTCTGAGTTCCTGATTATCTGTTGCTCAAGCTATGTTTTCAGGATATGATTGACCTGAATGTAGCTGTAGCACAAGAGCAGAGGCTGAATGAGGTTCAGATCCTTTCTGAATGGTAAGGAAGATGGCTGGAATGGGTAGATCTAGGGAAAAGAATTTGGTTTATTTAGGAAAAAAACTATATAAATATCACAAAAAGGAAGCTGCTTTCAGCACTGCCACACATTAACCTAAAAGAACAGGAAGTATTAGATAACAAAAAGCATCTTACCATAGGTAAAATAAGCAACTTCAGGGGGAAGGGTGACATTATTGAGGTCATCGTCTTGAACGTACTGATCTACGTACTGTTGTGCCTCAGATGCTTTAAGAAAAGCCATGAACCTGGCAGTGAACGATGCCACAAAGATGGACAGCATCCCAAAGTCCAGCAGATTCCAGAGATGCACCACGTATTCACGTGGACCCTCCTCCCAGATCTCCTTGCACTCTGACCATATCATACCTGTGGAGGGATCAGAGCATCTGTAACTGGCAAACACAGAATGTGTTTTTGTACTCAGACAGATTTGTTCCCTGTTTGCAGTGGCTTCTAAGACCGAAGCAAAAGACTCTTTAACTAAATAAATTTATTGAGAATGGCTTATGTCATCTTTTCTAAAAAATTAATACAACCTTTTAGTTTGTATGTCCTTTTCTGCTTATGAAGCAGAAATCTCAAAATGTCACTATGTAAGTCAATGGAAAAGCTGATTTCTGATATGACAGAAAAAGCACTGTTCAGAAATTCTGATGACTCTGGAAAATTCTACTGCTGATATAGTTGGAAAAAAGGTAGATTTCCTCTCTTGTCCCCAAAATGACCTTCCTACACCGTGGCACTGAAGATGGCACTGCCTGCTCTGCTGCTCTTTTCCTCTTTCCCTAAAATAGTGGGAGTGTTCATTTCGAGAACGCGAACAGAACTGTTCAAAGAGTAAGTTTAGTATGATTATAAAAGGGTGAGACAGAAGTTCTGTTCTGCCAATTTCATAAAGCTTTCTGTATTAAATAATGCATTTCCATATATTAAAGTCTGATCTACCACTTTTACTAAATGCCAAACCCAGTGAATTCAAATATTTGACGTCCATGTCCTACTGGGAAGAGCTGGGGTGGACAAGGGAATTCAGTCAAAGAGCTTGAGTCAGATTCACCAATTCTCCCAATTTTCAATCCCAGCAGGGCTCCAGGGCTGAAATCTTGAATAGCTAAAATGTTGGAATATTTAACCCACTGATAAATATTTCCTGCGCTCTACCCAGTCCTGTTTCCATAGCAGCAGCAAAATTCACATTTAATCAAGACGGAGCAGCGCCTGCCAATTTCCATGTGACCTCCTGCAATCTTCTTTCTGTGAACTCCTTTCATCCTCTCTGCTGGAAGCTCTCATGGTGTGGCGTGTAAATGCATATGCTTGGCTACTTCTGAACCTCCTGGAAGCACAGGGCATCCCCAGAGGTGCAGGGGGAAGCCGGATTACAGGGAGGGAAACAGGTCAGTGGGAATTTAGCCCGAGGGTGGAGAAGTGCTGCTGTCAGTCCTTGTGCATGGGGAAGGATTTAAAAAGAAAAAGGAAAGCTGAGCTATCCATAGCACCATCAGCCAAGGTCACAGCGAGCCCGTGACCTCCACAGCCCTGGAATCTCCCTGGGGATACACTCTGATACAGGATATATTAGGTATATTATGGCCAGTGTAGGTCTGTCTGGGGAGGGAGGCTGAGATCTGAGAATGCTGAGCAGAGGCAGAGGGAGGGCAGGAGAGGATCCTCCCAGCTCTCCTCCTTGGTGGTGCTTGGCTGCGTAAAAGCAGGAACTTCATCCCACACTGCCACTCACCGTGAGTGAGGTTTAATAATAAATAGCCTAAGGGAGAAGGTGGAAGAATTGGTTTCTCAGGAATTTTCCTGGAGCGAGGATGAAATATTAAAGAAACATTTCTACCTTGAAAAAAAAGCATTCTAGACATGGCGGATAGGAGCCATTAGCCCTGTGCATTACACATGTGTGCTTTATAAAGGTACTGAAGCACTTAAGGAAATACCACATGCATGGTAGCATTGCCCAACAAAGCACTTGTTCACTGATGATCAAAAATTACTCCCATCCAAATTTACTTCTGATTTTGCTCACTTAATATACCTAAAAGATTAATGAACTAAAAAGTGCCTAAAACTGAGGAGTCTGACTAAAATTAGAATCCCTCTGTGAAAGTAACATGCTATTGGCCTATAATTTCCACCATTCTTTTCCCCAACTTTGTGGCAATCATTTTTTTAAAATGTCTATTCAGGACGAGTAGAAAAGTTCCAGTAATTACTTGGTTAGTACTGCTGGGTAATTGTATATACATTGTGAGAGAGTAATTCAAAGCTTCTCCTTAGTAAAAGTATTGAGAAGAGGAAAAGTCAGCTAAAATTCAGGGGATGGGACATAAGATGAGGTGTAAGAAATAAGGAGAAGCAGTTAGACAAGGCAGCTCTGCCAGGATGTGAATACATTCCAGTGTGGTGTTTCTGAGGCCCCCAATGGCTCTGGCAGGGGGTATTTCCCTGAGTTTGATGCTCAGAGATGCTGGATATGAGCAGATCCTTGGCTCCAACTTCTGCTTCCCACAGCAGGGATAATCAGAAATGTCACCTTGATGGGCAGTTCTGGTTTCAGCAGGGGAAGGAGAGTCAAGATACAGACACAGCCCATCTGGAAGGAAAATGGGAGTGTGCAAGAAGTGCTGTTCACCACCTGTGCACCAAAAGGAGCAATTTGTCAGATTTTTATATACTCTGGCCTGGTACATAAATCAGGAGCAGCTGATGCTGCAGAACTGCCTTTGAGCCTTCCAACACCAAAGGCTGTTGGATTAAAGGATTAAGAGTGCTCAGATTGCATCTACCCAGAGTTTAACTGCTACCCTGGCTGCTTTTGCAGTGGGGGTTTAGAAATAAACTCCCCTGCTTTCAGTGCACAGGTCTGTCTATACTGCTCTGAGGAAAATGCCAGCCTTCCTCATTTGAAGGCAGGAGATTGGAAGACCTGCCCACAGGGAAGAGGCAGCCAAGGCGTGTAATGAGCCCTGGATGCATGAGCCAAAATTGCTGTGCACCATGTACAAAGGGGAGGTTGGTCTTGTTTAACCTCATGAAATCCCCATGATTCCTTACACTTGTCTGGATGATGCATCCTATCCTTCAGGTGTGTCAGCATCAGCATTTACCATCTGCCAACTCACTAAGGGGGCACTTGAGCCCTCTATGTCATTAATGCTGGTATTAAATAACACTGGTCCCAGTACAGACCCCTGAGGGACACCACTGGTCACTGATGTCCATCAGTGCACTCTGAGCCACTGACCACGCAACCCTCCCACAGTTTTCTTATCCACCTATCAGTCCATCCATCAAATCCCTCTCCCTCTGATTTAGAGAGAAGGATGTTGTGGGGATCCATGAAAAAGGCTTTACACAAGTCCAGTTAAATGACATCTGCAGCCTGTCCTTGTGCACTTGTCACTCCATCAGAGAAGGCCACTAGGCAGGTCTGTGTTGGCCACTTCAATTATATTTCTACTTGCATATAGGTATTTGTAATACCTGTAAAATTTTAGCACCAAAAGCTGCTACCCTTAGTGCTTTTACAATCCTTAAAGTTCAGGGTCACGGATGGGACCCAACAAGTGCAGATGTCTGCAGGCCAGGTGCACCAAACTTTCACCTCAATATTGCTGAAACACTGCTTGAAGCTTTATGGAGGCAGGCAGCTAAAATGGCCAGAGAAGATTGTCAGTGCAGATGTAGGCAGTCATTAGAAAATCTCATTATATTCAGGAGTCTGTACAATGAATCACCTTTCTCCTCCCAGAAAAGTGAAAACCTTCACTTTAAATGAAATGTTTTCTTCTTCCTCTCTCAGGAACTCAACAAGCAGACAGATACCTACTGCCTATAAGAAAAGAATACCTAGTTTAAAATCTAATCATCTTGTCCAACTGCTTTAATATAATTTTAAAAATATATCTTACAGTCTTACTCCATCCAGTCTGGCATCTATTCAGTATTTTCTAGCCTAATATCCTGTATGGGATTCTGATTATCACAGGGACAGGGAACAAAGAAACATTGGCCAGGAAGTCATCAGATAGAGCAGCCATATCCTATTTTTCAGGGGAATTTAATGCCATCAGTACTTATGGAACAGTGGAATTATTTGCTGCAAGAAAGGAATCAAAATCATGGTGGTGAGCAAAAATAGCAACAGAAGAGGGAGACAAAGATTCTACAGAGTTGAAAAGCTCAATTTCGTGATAAATTCTCCCGAGTTTGTTTAGATTAGTGGTTCAAACTAAGTGACCTGCCAGGAGTAAATGATGCCTGTAGGAAATGTGAGACCTATGAATTTGTCTGAAACTCTGTAGAAATTTAAGTTGTGCATGTGGCACACTTTTGCACTCAGAGGGTTCACCCACATGAATCCTTACATTGTAATTGTTGAATAACCTAATATCTTTTATAAGATTTGAGCACTGCACTGTCCTCTCACCAGTAAAAATTTTGTACTACGAATTTCATAAAATCCAGCTCTTACTTTCCTAGTGGATTTCATCACTAGATCTTGGAATGCATTACAAAAAAAGCAAATGACATTATACTCATTTTGCAGACAAAGACACTGAGGTTCAGTGAATTACAGTAGGATCCCACGGCAGGGTAATAAATCAGACAGACTCACCACACTTCTTTCTGCTCACTTTGTCCCAGAGTGAAGCCACAAGTTTCTATTATAATATTACCTTCTTTAAGATGCAACGCTTAAACCAACAGAGGTAAATAGGCAACATCCATAGCATTTACGATGGAAAGTGGGAAAATGAGGTCAATGGGAATTTACTAAGCATCTTTCAATGTTTTCAAAAGTGGTGATCAAGATTAAAGTCCTCTTTGCTCATCTTTTAATCAAAACTCTTGACATCAACCTCGAGACTCATAGTGGGTTGTTTCAGTTTTGGGGAGTTTTCTTGGTTTGGGTTTTTTGTTTATTTAGCTCGGGTTTTTGTTTATTTTGGGGTTTTTGGATGCTATCTGGGGGTTTTTTGTGATGTTTTCTTTCTTTTTTTTTTTTTTAAACTTTTCTTTATTCTTTGTCTTGTCACTGTGTATCATGCTATTCCTAAGGAGGTTGAATTTCCACAGAGGACTTGCAGACGTTTTGGTTTTACTTACCCAATACCCACTTCATGATCAGCAATTCTGTCCATGAGAACTGGGTTGTTTTGACTCTGAATATTTGTTTTGGATGATCCGTGATGGTCTCGTTGGGGAGGTTTTTGACTCCTTCAAACCGATCTGAAGCATTCACTACTAACAGTCCAAGGAAGATTGTGAAAGAAACTGCATGAGCCACAAACTTCATGAAAGGGCTTCGAAGGGTCCGCCCCAGCTGCAATGGAACAGACACAGTCATAAGGGTTTTATTTACCCACCTCCTGGAAGTTTTTTCACTATAAAAATTTGAAACCTTTTGCCCACGGTGAAAAGGATTCAGTAATTGATTCTGGATCATTAGCTAAATAGGGTTTAGATTTGTTCAAGTTGTTCTTTTCTGTTACTAGACATTATGCATTGGGCTATTTTCTATGCATGGTAATGTCTTACAGTGCCCCTTTAAACTCACATGTAGTATCTAATTTTCCTGGCCATATGGTGAGTGGAAAATGAAGAGACAGGACATTTATATGAGAGACGTGTTTGTTTGTGTATGTGTTACATGAATGCACTTGTGTGTCAATATAAATCCTAATGATGGACACAATTCTCATCCTCAGATCATTGTTATATGTTAGAATCTTTTATTAATAGTGAATTCTTGGTTCATTATCAATGTGTAAGACATAACCTTCTGTTTAAATATTCTTTAGTAATGCTTCTCATATGCTTTGCTATGATAGTCTTCTCTCATAATTAGTACAAAAGCTGGAGAATTACTCCCAGAACACAAGGATTTATTTCAAGTCACTAAGCCAAGAACAAGAGCAGCAGGTCTCTTCACTACAGATAATTGTTCTGCTCTTCTTGAAAAGCTTTCTTTGTTAATGAATTTAAATATCACTCTTTTAATTTTGTGTTTTCTGTGAACCAAGAAAACATAATTCCAGAAAGATAAAAAAGAGTAGAAGCATTTTCAGGAGCACTAGGGCATGTAGTGTTGGACACAACAGGGAGCAATGGAAGAGCTGGCCTGGATGGGACCTTTCCAAACTCCCCTCAAAGACTGGATTATTATTATTATTATTATTATTATTATTATTATTATTATTATTATTATTATTACTATTATTATTACTATTATTATTAATTGATTCATTCCCCTTCATGCCAAGGTATCATCCATTTTTTCTTAATATCTATTGATTTTTGACAATAAAACTTCATAAGAAAAAGAACATAAAAAAGAAATTACTTGTTTTCGTATTTATCTCCAATAGCAAATTAATTTCAAGGAGCCCTGGGATCCCTGCTTATGGCAGAACAGAAATATTTCAAAAGCAGTGGTCCCTAGGTCTAGCAGAAATTCAAAGGAAGTCCTAGGATTCTGGAGTTTATTTTGTTTTCTTATCAGAGTTTTTAAAATGTCAATAAAGTATTTTATAAAGTTAACAGAGTATGAAATCCTATTGGAAAATGTACCTGTTTCTAAATACTGGAGAGAATTGTCATTAAGGAAAATGAAAATATATGCTCTTTCCCAAGGTCCTTATTAACATTCTCTGAGGTCAATAAGGATGTGTTTAATTGGGTAGATATTGCACTGACTTGAAACCTAAGTTTATTTAATCTTGTCTGGGAATAACATGGCAGACATAGGAGTGGATGAAGTGGGTTAAAACCAATCTCAACACCTGCAGTTCTGGTTCCCCTCCAGTTCTGTCACCATTGGTGTAGTTCTCACCAGTTTTCATGGTTGATGTTGTGTAGATTTGTGCTTTGTAGTAGAATTTGTAATTCCAGTACTGAGCTGATGGGGTGATGGGATAAGTCTGAAATCACACAGTATTAATCTCAGATGTTTTCCTCCTATGACCTGAGAGAATTCAGGTTGCAAGACTAAAATGTAAGAACAGCCATGGATCCCTAGCAAGGAGTTTTTAAAAAAGTGCATTTGCAATCTGTATGAGACTCATTTCTACCCTGAATTCACTAAAAGAGAAAAAGCATTACCTATTGAATCATGAATCCTCTCCACATAATTAGACTTTTTCTGCTGTCTATAGAAATGTAAAAAATAAAGGCCTTAGATTAAAGTAGCATAAATCTCAGTTATCAGAGAAATAATCCTGTGTATTACAGAACCAAATGAATTCTGTGGGTAATTTCCCTTACTTCTCTCATGATTTAACAGAAATTTTCATTTAGTTAGCATTACATCAGCCATTTGGCCCATTTATTACTGTAGAAAGCTTACCATTATTTTCTTGAGCTGATGGTTTTTGTATCTTCTCAGAAATCTGATTTTTAGCTAAGAGCTACAGAAGGTGTTGACTAAAATATTCTGTAAAAAATTAATGAAGTGTCCATTCCTCCAGCCAGTCTAACACTTTATGACAATAAGAATTTTCAAACAACATGATACAGCTAAACTCAAGGTGTGTAACTGCATGAGTGTATCAATTCCTTAATTATTTAGAAAATCAAAACACCACTTTTCATCAAACCAGGATTGCAGGGTAGTGTCTTGCTGTTACTGCTGAGATAGCAACACTGACATTGTGTGAATACAAAGCCTCATTCTTAAGAGAGTAGATAATTTCACGACTTAATATCCTTTCTCTATGATAGGAAAATAATGAAGCATACATTCATGTCAAAACAAAAATATAGTGTGATAACACTACAAAATTTTCCAAATGCTCCAAAATGGATAGAAACACAACAAAGGAAAAAATCCAGTACTCTGCTCAGTACTATGCCCATAGCAGAAGCATGAAGGATGCTGTTGTAGTGATCTCGGGTATTTTAGGGGTAAAAAGGTACAGATATGGCTTAGGCAGAGGCAACCATTAAAGCTCCAGTGCTTAAACAGTGCAGAGTCTGTTCAGTGGGAGCTGCAGCCCACAAATCCCCAGCGTGGCTTCAGAGAAGTGAGGGAACAGCCCAGACACTGAGGGCTGTGTATGAGCGACCTCTCAACGTTGCAGTGTTTGAACATGCACTTCAACCAACACAAGAAGAAAGAAAACACACCCAGAAGCTCTGCAGACAATCCAAACAGCCCCTCTTGCTCTTGTCTTTACATTTTCAGGCAACAGGCTGTGCAATTTTTCTATCCAATCTCTTTTCTCTTTTTGTCACCAATGAAAAAAGATTTTGGAGACCAAAATATAAAGCAAGAGTTTATTTCAGAGTCACGGCCTCCAGGACGTGGGTGAGTCAGCAAGGATATTTCAGGATAGGATAGACTTAAACTTCATGGGTCATGTCAACAGTCTGTGCATCCAGAAGTGAATGAATGACTGACACTGAAACTGGTTTTAATAAAGTCAGTTCTGTGCAACTAAATGAAAAAAAGTGTAAGGTTGAAGTACAAACTCCAGTCAATACTATGTACCAAATTTTTGTGGGTAGTATTTGGTATGGTACATTCTAACCCCACAGAGCTTTAATAAAGAAATTTTTTTGTTGGGGAGGATAGGCTTTAAGGTATGTTTCTAGTTAAGACACATCAGTGAAGGAATTTTGAATATGAATTCCTCTCTTACCCTATGTGAAGCTGCAGAATTTGATCATCACAAGAATGTGACACACAGTAGTGTTGCTCAGGACAGCTCCTATTGCAGTATTCCGCTTTGGAGATTTCCTCCATTTTTCTCACTGCCTTGGTCCAGAAATGAGCCCGACTCACACCTGGGCACCTGTGTGTCTCTGAAGACTGGCCTGATTTAAGTAAAATATCTTAACTGATTATTACTATGGAAAAATTATTTCTTTGCCCAGTTGTGTAACATCATGATTGTTTCCATCAGTAAAAAACAAATGAAACACTTGTGAAGTTGACCAGGACAAAACTGGGCTGCTCAGAGTGGGGATGCTGCCTGTGTAGAATTTTCTGCAGTAACACTGTGAGAGGATACCAGGCTCTTGGATCAACCTGCAGCCCTTGAAATTAGCAGTGATGATTTTGGGTGAGGTACCAATTCTTAGGGAAAAAATTGCTTTTGTTATTCAGTTATTTCTATCACAGGCCCCAATCAAAAATCAAGACTGCATTGTTCTGATCAAGGTGAATCCATGCATTAAAAGACAATACCCATTTGAAAGAAATTTCAATTGGACTTTGTGTTAGAAGGTTACATGTGGTTTTTCACAGTCTAGTGGGGTGAAAAGGAAGGAACGTTGAAAAATGAGAATGCATGAAAGGTTTAGGATAATGAAATCAAAGTTGATGAAAAGTTAAATATCCCCCCCTCCATTTTTAAATTTTAATGCACCTACCTTAAGAAATTAAAACCAAGTAACTTTCTCAATAATTTCTTACTCCTGCTGTAAAATTTTAGTTTTAAGGGGGTTTTACCTCAGTTTCTTTCCCCTTAGTTTTTATGTTTTTCTTTTAAATTGTCCACTTATTTCTGGTATAATTGTTCTTCCCACCTATTGCTATATTCAAATGTGGCCTCTGTAATTCTGAGACTGCACGATGAATGTTGCTGTTGGCTGGTGTGACAACTCCCAACACACTCAGCAGAGGTGAAGGAAATTAAACAGCTTCGTAAATCCCTGCTAGACTGGGGTCTGACAGGAGGGAATCAAGGTGGTAATTCCACACAATAATTCCCTGTATGGCCCACCCTCAGCACAGCCTGGCTTTCACATGCATTTCTCTGTGAGCACCTCTGCAGTCCTGTCTGGTACCCGTGAAACATGAAGGGCTTTGTGTTGGTACAGACCTCGAGGAGATGAAGTTACATCCTCATATACTCTAACACAAAGTTCTCCTCTTGGAGATATTTTGGAGCAGACCAAGGCTTAAACACGTTTTATTATTTCAGATGTACTCAAGGACTGTTCTCATTGTATTAACATGTGTTTCAAATTATAGTCTTTCCTCAATACTAATTGATGGATCTACAACTACTTGAGTTTAATAAATTTAGAAGGGATTCCTCACAGGTTTTTAGAGGAAATGGGAGAAGATACTTTCAAGACTCAATACAATACCAGCGCCAGGTATTTTGATCATTTAAATTTGATCATTTTGATCAAATTTAATTACCTGTGACAAGCCTCCTGCAGAAGACATCTACCTTGTAAGGGATGATGTTGCTGGCTATTGCTGAAGGTGAAATGATCTTCTCCCCTGCCACCCCTTTTTCTGTGGCAAGAGAACGATAAAGCTATTTCTCACTCAGCCACACACCTATTTATCTCCACTTGTTCGAGCAGACTCTTTCAGGATGAAACCTCTACAGGTTTCATACCACAAAGAACTTGAGATTTTACCTAAGTTAATGATTGGCTCTGGTCCTTTGACCTCTAGATCTCAATTTTCCTCCTCCATTTGATCTATATTTAGGCATATAGCAGTATTCCAAGTTTCATCATCTTTTCTCTCCAAACCATAAAGATTTTATGATTAGGTCTAGTCTTTGCTGCAATGCTAAGAAGTTTCCTGTGGCTTTCCAGAGTTTCAGGCCCATGTGCCATAATAATGCTCCACCAACTAAAACCACAATAATGCTCCATTAACTAAAACTACAATAATGCTCCACTAACTAAAGTCACAATAATGTTCTACTAATTAAAACCAAAAGCTCAGAAAGAAGGAAGAATGATAACAAAGGAGCCCTGAAGAAGGGAGGAATCCACAATAAAAAGTGAATAAAAGAACAAGAATTTAAACATCAGAGTTAATTAAAACAAGAATCTTCTCCTTTAGTTGTTTCCACTTTTGGTGGCTCTTCTATTTTTTTCTTCACTCCACTCCTATGTTGTTATCTCCTATACATTTCTTTTTCCTTTTGTTTTCTTGTCACCCACTCCCTCACCCTCTTTGCCCACCACCCCTCTTTTTTCCCTGTAAAGATGAACCTCAAACTGTGACAGTTCCATTTGCGTCCCTCAAGGAAAACCTCAAGCTTGCTCTCCCCTGGGGCAATCTTAGAGGATACCATGAATCACTTCCCAACAGTGCTATGGAAAAATCTGAGGTTTCATTCCAGGCCCTGGGCAGAAATGCCTGTGAACCCCCCACCATCAGGAGTCTGTACCTTGCTGCAGGGAGCGATCCAGTAGGCGATGGCGAGGAAGGGCAGCCCGATGGAGACTCCAAAGACTGCCAGGAACTTCACAGCTATGGATTGCTGCCGGAGGCCTGAGAGGTTTTCATACCACATGGTGAGCAGCTGCT
Source organism: Acrocephalus scirpaceus scirpaceus (assembly GCA_910950805.1). Classification (NCBI taxonomy): domain Eukaryota; kingdom Metazoa; phylum Chordata; class Aves; order Passeriformes; family Sylviidae; genus Acrocephalus; species Acrocephalus scirpaceus. Next base: position 9,745,253 of record OU383785.1, read on the forward strand.
GTTGGCAGTTGGGGTGAGCTACGAACTGTAAGAGAACCAGAAACAGAGACGTCAGCAACAAACAGTACAAACAGTAGCATTGTCCATGGAGGATGAGATTTCAGGGAGTAACCTTCTGGACTTGCCCATGGAACATGACAGATCATGTCTTTGCTGTCCAATAAACAAACAGAAAACTGTAAACCAGGCACACAAGACTCCCCCCAGGTACTGGCAGAATGTGTATCACTTCTGCTCCTTGTCTTCTCCAGAGAAAAGCTATTTTTATGTGATTAAAAAGCAGAATGTCTGAGCCATACTCCAAAATCCATCAGTGGTCAGCACTGACAGAATGTCTCTGAGCAAGTTACCTCTTGGGGTGAGACAGGGTACCCTGAGATTCAGGAAAGACACAGAGGTGCTTGGAAGTCAACCTGGAAAATACCGTGATGACTTTGCTAAGGACAGAGGCCATTGGCACAGCACTGATGTTATATTGTTCTATTCACTTTGTAAAGACCCAAAGGGAGCCATTCTGCAGGGCTCTCCTGCAAATTATGAGGTCTGGCTGGTATTTTGCTACTTAAAATGCTTTATCTCAGAGTACCTTACAAAATATGACAGCTCATTCTTTACTGATAGGACAAAAAGACAAATTCAAAAGCAGAAGGAAAAGCTGTGGTGCTCTGGTACAGAAAGTACCTGATTTGTACCCTGTAACTGAGACTCATCTTCAGTTTACTGTTCAGAAGTAAAAAAAAAGGAGGTAAAAGAAAAGGTGAGCACTGGAAAAGTGAAAAGAGCAATTTCTTAATGGCAAAATTACAGCACCACCAGATCCTACCTAACAGTTTTATAATAAAAGATTAAACTTCTTTAGTTCTTGCTGTTTTTTGAGGTGGTTGAATTTAGAATGTGGCTATATTTAATCACAAAGAAGAATAATTAAAATGCAAAATAACAGAAAGAAAGAAAAAAGAAAAATAAATATGTTGCTGATGCAGCTAATTGCATTAGTAGAACTGAGGGTTTCATTTATTAGTGCGGTGGCTGAATAAATGTTTCTAGGAGGGAAATGTAAAATGCTCGAATTTTTCAAAGAGCAGAACTTTCTGGAGGTGAAGAGGAGGATGAATGGAGTCAAGAAAAAACAAGAGCAGGAAAGCAGAGACTGCTGGGGGCTTGGCAGCCACAGGACAGGGACAGGGACCACGCCTGGCAGCCGCCCCTTGCCCTGGATCAGCCCTTTCAGCATCGCCGAGCTGGAGGATTTCAGCTGTCATCTGTAGTTTTTTGGGACTGAAAAGCAGAGGAAAATTCTAACTGTGCTTCCATCTTCACTGTCTGTGAACGATGATCGATTTGGGAACTTAATGGATTCTTTCTGAGATGTTTGCATAACAGAACTGTTACTCTTCAGGAGGAAATACAGTTGCATAGTAATTAGGATTGCTCTGGAGTAACACTTTTCCTACACTAATAGCACATTAGCAGCTGTTTAAAATATACTTTTGAGTCGAATTAGGCTTTGGGGTCTACATTTCTCAAAAAGAAAAAAAAAAAGAGACTGTACTCCTTCCACTGAATAAATCAATCAGAACAAAGAAAATTGATGGGTACTTTTAACCTCCTTTTTCTTTAGAATTTTTTCCTAGAAATATTAACATTTTAATATGCTTTCTTTTAAGCTGCTTTCATGAAAAAGAAAGCTTTCAAAAAAAGATAATTATAAGCCATGGGTCCTAGTCCTTCCGAGCATTTAAAGTTTGAGGTCGAGGTGATGACAGCAGTATTACAAAGAGGCTTTTCCTAATGCCTGGTGTTTATGTTTGTCCTAATACTGCTTGGGCTTGTTATCTTCCTGGCAAATGGACAGAAAAATGAAGTGGAAGGAAGGTCAGTAGAGAATTGATCCCTTTTGCAAATTTTATTTTCAGATATCATGAATTCAACAACACTTGCAGTGTCTCATGGAAAGGGAAATGACACTGGTGAACGTGCAGACTTCTGGGATGAAGGGCCCAAGAAATACCCAGACTTCCTCCTCCTCTTGCAATTGTTCACTGCATTATGAGAATTGATTCAAACAAAGAAATTCAGTTGTCCTTGGCAATGAGACAGTCAAAGACTTCTGGTTGGCATTTCAGAGACTTCATCAGACATTTTAATCTGTCCATTTTTTCACTTTGTCTGGAAACATTTACAATGAAAATACAAATATAGGAAAATTGAGAAGGAATTGCCATAAAACCCAGTTCAGTGGAACAATTCATTTTGTACAAGGCAATAAAGACAGGCAGAATGCCACAGAGCCTAGATGGTTTCATCTGTGTCATCTGTTTGGCCCACACCCTCCCATTCCCCACACCACTCAGGATTTTCCATAACTGGGTCCACTCCAGGGTCTCATCAGCTCCTCTGGAAATCTCAGGCCTCACTCTGGAGAAGTTGTAGACCAGATAGAGGAAGCTGACCAGATGAAATACCAGGAAGGTGGTCTCTTTAACAGTCAGGGGAAACTGAACATTCCCCACAAGTGATGTAACAGATCAAAGGAGAAGAAGGAAAGGAAAGGCTGAAAAGCCTCATCCCCCACTCATCCTCTAACAAATGGGGTACAATTACTAATAAACCCCCAAAACATGCTGCTGGAACCAAAACACAGGGTAGGACGAAGAAACCATAAACCATTCACATCTTGAACCAACTCCAGTACCCTTGTAAATCATCCCTGTAAATCAATCAATAAATCATTATTACTGAGCCCAGCACAATGGCAACCCGAATCTGTGCTCCTCTACTGTAAAACCTATGTGTTAGGGACAATATTGGAGCTATCTCTGGATAAGAAAATAAACCTATGGACCAGAAAGGTCTTAAAACCTCAAAAAAGCCTAGGAACCAGAGACACATGAAGGTTTCCACCCAGAGAGACATTATGAATTCAAAGATCATAGCTACTGACTGCTTTATCCCAATACAGAGTAAATACAACCAAAATGCAATCTGTACAGGTTTTTTCCCAAGCCCCACACTGGGTGCCAAAAAAGTATTTTTCCTGGTTTAGGGCAAATTTGGGAGGAAACCTCTGAATGGGGTCCCTCTAGAAAGCAAAATTCAAGTGGCCCCTTCTGCCCCCCGGTTCAGGAAAGATTTCCTTGGAGAAAAGTGGAAAAAACCTGTTTATTTAACAAGCAAACATGAAAAAAGGAAATTAAACAATGGAACCATCCATTGTTCTGAAGAGATGGCAAATTGCGAAAGTCCTTGTGTGGATCAGAGAGAGAAAGAATCCTTTTCCTGGGTGTGTCCTGGGTTTTTCCAGGGCTGGGGTCTGGTGTCCTGGCCTCAGTGCAGCTTGGGGGGCCCCTGGATGATAGTCCTGGTGTTCCTGGACTGAACAACATCTGAACAGCTCCAAAAACCCTTCTAGTCTCAGCTAACAAAAAAAAAAAAAATCTACTAAAATCAAAGGAGAGCTCTCTCCTGCTCCCTGTCTGTGCTGCAGACAACACAGTCCAAGGCAGTGAGAGAGCTGCAGCTCTTATCTCTGCTTTTGAATTTTCTCTGTGGTTTTGAATTATCTCTGTGGTTTTGAATTATCTCTGTGGTTTTGAATTATCTCTGGTTTTGAGTTATCTCTGTGGTTTTGAAAACAGCCCCCCAAAAATTCCACTGCTTTTCCTTTTCCCCTCCTTTGCTCTGGGCTCTAGTTTTGAAGGCACAAAATGTATTTCTGGACTAAACAGGTGAATGGGGATGCAATTCAGCATCATGAAGTCACCCCAGGACATCATCGTACTCTGATTATTACAAAAATGAGGTAAAAATAAGTTAAGGATGAGGAAGATCAGAGCATGAATGAGATTTGATCTGTTATTTGCTTACAGCAAGCAGTTCAGTTATCATTGTTTTCTCTATCAGACATTAATGAAGCACACAGTGACCCTTGGGCACTGCCAGCCCTCTCTCTATCAACGTTTCAGAGACTGATCTTGGAACTCCTCAGAGATGTTACAGAGCCATTTAACTTTCTCTCTTCCCTGGGAATGGGCCCTGACACCAAGTTAAAGATTACACTAATGCTTTGGTTAGTGACTTAGGCACGCAGAAGAACAGAGCTTGAGACAAAAGCTTCAAGGCAGAATGCTTCAAAGCATAATGACGAATGGTGATGTGTGATATTGAATTTTGGAGGACTGAATGCTGCAGTGCTTTTTCAATGTCCCCATTAAACACTATTTTCCTTTCTTCAGTGCTGGAAAATGAGGCAAGGAGGCTTTTAGGGACAAACTGTGGATGTTCCTGTGCTGCAGACAGGAAAGAGTGGTGTGACCAGGGCTGTGCAGAAGGGCAGGATATCTCTGATTGAAATGGAAGCACTGGCAGTGGAGGGGATTGCCTGGCTCCCAAACCAGCCACTTAAAAGCATTGAGTGCTTTATCTCCTGGGCAGAGTCAGTAAGGTAATGCATCAGGAGCTGTGAGCTCAGGCAAAATGTTTTCCAGTGCTTATGCGTTCAGAAACCATGGAGGGAGCTTTGCTGGTCCCATGGCCCTGGAATCCCAGTAGATGGCAGTGGTTTTTCTTGGCACCTCTTGATATAGGAAGGAAATGGTTCTCCCCAGCCTATCAGTCACACAGCTTTTTAAGTTAAAAAAGGCTAAAAAACTCCATAATAAAATCACATATCAATCAGCTCAAATAATGAAGCCACCATTTTTGAGAGGCAGTGAAAGACTCAGGGAAGTATTGACACCTCCAAAAGCCCCTGTCCTGTGCTACAGGGGATTAAATGAGAGACAAGAATATTTATCTGGGATATGGAAAAAAGTTTCTCGAAGACTTCAGTGGGAATTGAAGGACCCAAAGGAAGAGTTTTACATATAGGAATAAAGAGGGTGTTTCAAAGACCACTGTGGATACCACATTGAGAGATCACTTTTCCACATTTCTATCTAATTTGGTGTGTGACAGCTCTTTCTAGTAGCTTAACATGTTATATGTATTGTGGGGAAACACTTGTGAGCTCTTACAACAGAATGAGAGTTTTTCCTTAGCATAGTTGTTTGTAAAAACAGGAGTTTCACTTCACAGATTAAAAAGTACCTTTATATTTTATAAACATATGGAAAGTTCCTACTGATAGAAAACACTGTATTAGAGAGAGTTCTATTTTTTATTTTCTATTGTATTGAACAGAGAATGAACCTGTGAGAGGAGAGGAGAGGAGAGGAGAGGAGAGGAGAGGAGAGGAGAGGAGAGGAGAGGAGAGGAGAGGAGAGGAGAGGAGAGGAGAGGAGAGGAGAGGAGAGGAGAGGAGAGGAGAGGAGAGGAGAGGAGAGGAGAGGAGAGGAGAGGAGAGGAGAGGAGAGGAGAGGAGAGGAGAGGAGAGGAGAGGAGAGGAGAGTCTATCTTGGACAGAAAAATAGTGTCAGCAGAATGAAGGAAACACAGCAAGACAGCTAAGAGACAGAGGTCAGCCTCAGATGATTGGAATTAATCGTGCAGAAAGAAACCAGTATCTCTTTTATTACTGAAATAATTCTATTTCCCTTAAAACTACAGAAATCTACCACTGAGGCAAAAGAATGAACCACTCAGACAGGATCATCTCACTTAGCTAATGTACCCTGCACTGCATAGCCAGGGGCTGTGGTGGGAAGGCAAAACTCATCAGTGAAGCAGTGAAAGCAGATAAAGCCCTGCATATCAGAGCTAACATCAGGAACCTGTGACTATAAAGTCCTGAGGTGCTCCTGTCGGGTCCTCTCAGCTCATGCCTTCCCTGTCAGCCTTATGGCAAACTTCAGTGTGTTTAATCACTGAGTGTGAGCTAAAAAGGAGCTGCATAAATAGACTTTCAGGAGAACACTGGGGATGTCAAGAGACACTGGCAGGGGCAGGGATGAGCAATTTCTCTTTCCATCATGTAGCTGCATTCATGTCCTTGGAACAACCTTTCTGGGTTCATTATTAAGCGTTTCTCTTTTGATGTAGCTCTTTGTTTCTGCACACCTACATTTATTAGCACATTTTAGGCTGCAACACCTGCTCACAGGAACCCTGGGCTGGGTGTGTAAAGCTTGAAATGCCAGAAATCCGAGGGAAAATGTTGACTCAAATGAGTCATCCAAAGGGTTTCAGTTGTCCCCTTGTGCCCCTGAATTACAAGTGAAAAAGAAGGGGGCAGCAAATGGGTTGCATAAATGGCTTTTCCCATTTTGCCAGCCCTCCCTATGGCAGGAGGGTTGGACCTGGTGATCTTTAAGGTCCCTTTCCAACCCAAACCATTCCCTGATTCCAGGACCAGAGGAGCAGTGCTCCTGCAGGGATCCACACAGTGGGAAAACCAGGTGGGATCTGAACCACACACGTTGTGTGCTCTGGAAAGTTAGAAGTACATCAGAATTATCACGAAGATTTCCTGACACCTCACAGAAAAGCACAGCCTGAGCTGAGCTTGCCATGCCCATGTTCCCAGCAGGACCAAAGCCAGGGCTGGTCTGGAAGGGGAACTGAGGTTTCCTTGGCAGCTTTGCTGTGCTTGAGCAAAACCAGAGGGAGGGAAAGAGGGAGGGAAAGCTGGGCTTGCTGCACAGGCAGGGCCGTGTTTCTCCCAGCAAAGCCTTCAGCAAAGGAGAAATGAAATCATCCTTTTTCAGCAGGTCGCTAAAGACTGTGGGAGTATCAGCAAACATTGGCAGGGGTGGAAAATCTCAGAGAAAGGTCAAAGCAGGATATCACTGCTCTTCCCCTGAAGGGTGACAAATACACTGCCATTTCACCAAAGAGGATCAGGTGAATTAAGAGGTAAACATATGCCCACATGCAAATAACAGGGAAAAAAAAAAATCAAGGAATGTATTAAAACAAAATACAGTTTCTTTGCTTTTATAACACCTTTCCCTTTTGAAGATTCCTTTTGTATTCTAGGCATTTTTAAGACTTGAAACCTAAATAAAGGGTCTGCATTTACACTGAATAAAATACTCTCCTTGAACTGAAACATACATTTTTGGGGGTGGAAAAAAAGGTGGAAAATGTGTCAAAACATTTTTTTTATCCAGTAAAAGAGCCATTACAGAGTCGTTTCACTTGATGCAGAGCAGAAGATTACAGAGCTCAGTAGGAATTACTGGTTTGCTGGAAAACACACAGTGCAGGGAAAGACCAGCACAGGCAGAAACCTTTCCTTATCTCCACGTTGTACTCTGCTCTGTGAACCTCCAAGTGAACAAAGAGCCCTTTGCTTTGTAGAAACTATTCTGAGACCTTAGCAGAAGCAGATGGGGCATTCTAGATTATATTATGCATTTATTCCATGCTCTGGAATGTGAAAAAATTGCTTTTAACAAATGCACGTGCCATTAAATTCTGACAGCTGAAATTGTGGGAGGGTAAATATGGCTGGAACCTGGTTCACTCTTTGCTGTTGTGGCTGCAAGAGAGGCAAATAAAACTGCAGAAAGTTTAAGAAGGGAATAGAAAAGTACATGCCCTACTGCTAATGAATTAAAAATAACAAGTAAAGTTCCATTGCAAAGATCCATGCTCTGACACTGGGACCTTTTCACAAAAAAAGGCCTGCTCTAATTATAGTTAAATTCTGTCCATGGCCACAGGCCCTGTTTTAAAAACACTTTGCACCAGACTAACCTTACAAGAGAGAGTAAAAACAGGTTCAAATTCCGTTGTCCAGATGCAAAAGAAAGATTTTCATGGATGAAAGAAAATTCAACTGATCAAGCCTTGTTTCAATGGGATCTAACCACGGCATGAAAGGAAACACTGCGTGACAAAAGGTCCTCGGAGATATTGCTGCAGACACCCAGAGAAAGGGAAATGTCCCTGCCCTGAGCATTGCTGCAGCTTTCCCTCTGCCCCTGGGGTTCATTTGACTGTCTAATGGCATCACACAAATATTCATGAGGTTCTTGCTCATCCTGCAGATGGGCTTTGTGACAGGCTTGGTGAATATTCAGACTGCTGTCTGGAGTTTAACTTGAGTATTTTTAAACCTGTAGCAAAGGGAAAACGTTTGTATTTGTAAGCAAGGCCCAGATGAGCCAGGATTATCAGGAAAAAAACCCAACTAATTGTGCAACTTCAGTCTCTGAGTTACTTTTAGGGCATTAACCCACAAGTATTTAGTACAGTTTTAGTAACAAATTGCACCTTTCACAAAACCTTCCACATTGTTTCCTTCTGAACCAAAATATCCTTCTTATTAGAGCCATTTGGCAGAGGGCAAATACCTCCAAACCCAGGATACTCACACATTCCTCAGCTTTATTGAAATTCAATATCTGGGTCCACTTGCTGTTTGGCCTGTGTTATCCAGTACAAAATGATAATTTTGAACACTTAAAACCTTCACACAGCTCCAGTTTACAGCCACATCTCCTTCCTGTGACTCATTCTGCTCTATAAAAACAGGAGTGTTTGGGGCAGATCTACTCCCTGCTCAATCAATGTGTGTGAACAGGACTGGGGTCTCACTTTGCAAAGGTGACAGGGGACAGAGCCAGGGCAGTGCAGATCACTGGTGTGACTGCCCCAAAGCTCCCGTGTGGCTCAGCTCTGTGAAGGGCACAGCATGATCCTGCTAGGATGAGTGATGTGGGAGGAAACAGGCTTTGACCAGGCACAACTTAAAACCCAAATAAAACAAATTAGTCTAATAGAAAACAGAAAATAACGGGGTAAATAAAACTGCCAATACCACTGCAAATGCAGTTTGCCCATTGACACTAATGTTCTTCAGTGCTGACTGGAAAGGCAAAATTAACAGTAATAGTGGAAGGGACTTTCATTGTTCTCCTGTTAAATTTATACCATATGAAATGTAAAGGCAAGTCTGATATGTTTGATGTGTGTAACTGGAAAATGTAGAGTTTACACAAATTCTTTGATTGGTTCAGTTTAAACCTTGCTTTGCCTTAAGTTTCTTTATAATTTGACTTTCCTGGGAAAAAGATAGGGCTGTTTTGGGCTCAGCATTCTTCTGTAGGGCAGGGAATAAAGTGATTGGCTCTTCAGAAAAATTCAGTTTCCTCTTCTAGTGGGCTGCACGTTTTCTAAAGAGATTTATTGTTACTGTCTGATTTCTCCTCTTTTTTACATATATGAATAAATCTTATCACTGAATTATTTATCTGAAAACATGAAGCTGAATTGCAAGTCCCAGCCTTTAACATTCCAGGATTTTCATATCTGTGCAAAATCAAAACCACTTGCCAATCCTTATTATTGAATTATTCATCTGAAAACATGCCACAATAAAAAACTACCAAACAACAATGTCCCTTTGGTATCTAAAAAACAGCCAGAGAGGGCACAGAAAGAGAGATTTAAAACTCCATAACCGCTTCCTCCCCCAGGAGAGCCAGAAACTATTTTCCCTTGGCTACATGGTGAAGAAACCGGGCTGGTGCTGGGGCTCAGATGCCTCTAGTGCAGATGGATTTATTCCCAGCAGGGCTGATGGGTAGAGGGACTCATAGGATGAGGCTCCATCAGGCTCAGAGTCCCAAAGATGTGCCCTAATGCAGACATCTACAGGTGTGTGACAAGAAGCTCACACAGGAGAGCCTCACCCTGGGACAGTATCCATGCAGATCCACATTTGAACACCACTCAGAAAAAGACCATCAATAACTTGAAATTCTGATTTGTTTTATACTTATTTTAAGGGTTCTACTCATCCATATCTGACTTTCCATCCCAAATGCACCTTTACAGGTCTATTGCCTGTGGGGAACTAAGCAAAGTCAAAATTGGAGTCAGCTAAGGTTAGGTTTGTAGCAAAAAATATTAATTGCTCTTCTCTATGGGAATTTTATTATTAATTATTAATAAAGGTAATTTTAACCCCTTTCATCTGTGATGCACATCCACACAACAGTTTTGATGTGTTCTTGTGCTTACTTGTCTGTATCTTATGGACAATTAAGACCTTGTGACACTTTTCAAATGAAAATAATTAAGTCTGCATATTACAGTAAACTGGGAATACTACAGACAAGATTCAGGATGGAAAAATGATTCATTGAAACCTTAAGAGGATGGATGGATGGGCAGGAAATAACAAAATGAGATTCATCAAGGAAAAGAAAAGAAATTAAAACATCTGAGAAAAAGGAAATAATCAGAGTCACAGATTTTAGTGGGAGGAAGGAACCTTGCTAATGAAATTCTCAGATATAGAAATGCATTTTGTGAGGAAGGGAAGTAACTCCTTCCCTTTCCAACCTCTGTCAAAACATCTGCAACATGCAATTAAAAATGTAAAAAGAAAAATCACATGGATAAGCTTTAGAGTCCAGAATGACCATAGTGTTTCCACTGATATTAAGTTACATTTTACAGTATTCACTGGCTCTCCCCTGACAGAAGCAAGAGATGCTTTTCTTCCCACCACCACTGTCCAAGCCATCAATGACTTTACAGGACCTCAGTTAAATATTCCTGTAACTAAGAGGTAGGGGAAAAAAAAAAGGATTTCAGAAATAAAAATGCAACTTTCTGAAAGCCCTTTTGATTGAGGAGTTCTTCTCCTTGAGGCTTCTCATCAGATGGTAAACTGTAACCCTGTCCTGTTCCAAGCCATGTCTGTGTGTGTTACAGCCACTGAAAGATCAATGTCTGTCCTACGAGAAATTCCTAACCTAAAGTTGTAGATGTGAATAATTTCATTTGGGCTACCCAAATGTAGTTTTCCATTGGTGTTAAGGCTGGTGTGCAGGCTGGGCCCTGGTGTGCCCTCTCCCCTTTCCCCTGCAGCAGTCCCTGCCCAGGGCAGCACCAGGATCCTGCAGGAAAAGTGCAAACTGAGAGCACACAGATCTCACTCACCTTGGCATGTGGCACAGACACACTCCTTGCCCTCCTAGTGGCAGAACTTCTTGTCACTTCTGGGTTTCTCCTGCCCTCTGTTCTCCACCTCATTTTCCTGTGCTTCCTGAGCAAAACCCAAGCTGTCCCAGGTACCCTTCCTAAGGAGGCTCTGGTGGAGCTGTGTTTGGGGCAGTGTCTGTTACTGCATGTTTTGGGGGGTAAAACTGTTCCTTCAGCACAGGCAGGGCTGGTTCTCTTGCCCATTCAGGGACTGACCTTCTCCAGCTCCCATTCAGGCTGCTGCAGCAGTTAATGAGAGCTGGGACTTCCCATGCCCTCAAGTATCTGAGTCGTGTGACTAACACAGTGAAAAGTTATAATCTAATGCAGCCATGAGTATTCTGTTCAGAGCATCCTCCATATGTTAATTATTAATAATATAGTTATGAAAAAGTTCCTGTTCCAGCTCTCTCTTAAATAGAATTTACACAGCCATCTGGTGTTCTGTTTAATTCTCTTTTTCTTCCCCAACCCAATTTGTGCGTTTTACTGTTAATTAAGTTAAAACTCGTGAAAGAGAAAGGTGCTCTTGCTTTGTGGTGGTTATGAGCAGAGCTGCTGAGAAGAGAGATGGGCACTCAACATTTGCAGTTAAAAGAATAGAGCAATGATAATTTTGCCATTGGGAAAGATGGGAAATGAATGTCACCTCCTACAGAGGAACAGCAGCTTTACACCTAGAGAGAAGCCACAGCTTTACACCTAAAGGTAAATGTTGACACAAGTCCCCTGCCAGCATTAAAGAGAAACAAGAAAGGATCATATTGGTACAGACTAAAATGAGAACATAAAATATGAAGGCATCTGTGCAGCTGATATACAGCAGCAAAATGGTTTTGTTGTGAGACATCAAAACTCTAATTTTCTCACCCTTGGATGTCCAAGGGTAGTTCTAACCTCTGCACCTCTGACTCTCAAAAGCAGAAATCCTATTCTGGCTTAGTTAGAAATGAGTTCACACACAGAAAAAATGTGTGCTACTCTTATATCTCAAGTACCTGGGTAAAACCAAATCTGTTTGAATGTTTCAAGGAAAGAAAAAATATTACTATAAAATTTTCAGTCAAGAACACAGAAGCTTTCAGAGGTTATAAACCTGCATGAGGAGCAGCTGAGGGTATCCATGGCCCACAGACCTCATGGTCCTTGGGGTCAGAACTTCAGCTTAGCAACTCAAGCCACTTTTGGTTATAATCCAGCAAAACCACCTGTTCCACCTTAATGCTGCTTTTTATTTTGCCACTTCTGTGAGCTGCTGCTGGACTCCAGCAGACTTTGCTCTCACTGTGAGAGTTCCCAGCCTCTGCTCCAGTGCCCAAGTCAACACCTGAACAGTCTGGCTGCAGCATCCTCACCGTGCCTGGCTGCTCCTCCTGCTGCCCCAGACCCTGCAGTGCTGGGAGAGAGAGAAATCTCCTATTGCCTGAAGTGTGCAAGTGCAAAACATCACTCAATAAACCAGGGGAGACAATGGTAAATTTGCAACAATCCCACTACGTGGGCTAAAATTCTTGGAAAGAAGCCAGGACTCAGTAAATGTTTAAGTGTTTGAAAATTGTTTGGTTTGCTCTTGACAAACTGTTTCCATTTTAATAATTTTCAAGGAATCATTACGATAATTCATCTAAATGGAAAACTGCCTCTGGAAAACTTGGGCAGAGGACATTTGAGTGATTTTTTTCCAAAAATCCTGGAGTACAGAGTGATTATTTGGTTCCTTCAAAAAGTGTGAAGAATAACAGCAATACAGCATTTTTATAAACAACCTTGTAAACTACTGTAATTTTGGGTTTCTCCTTGCTGCAAAATATATAAAAGCAGAGTCTCATAATTCTTCAATTTCTTTTTCTAGAAAGCCTTTGAATTAGAGCCTTAAACTTCTCACCATCATCTCATATGTGTTAGTAGCATGCTTTGCAGAAGAAAAGGAAAAAAGTGACCAACAAGTGAAGCCTGTAAATTTTGATACTTTCTTGAATGACTTTGCAAGATTCATCTCAAATTTGTAAATTAAGAAAAAAGATAATGATCAATCAAACCTGTCCTTTCACTTGACCAGAGAATTTGAACCACAGCTTTTTTGAGGTTGAAAATGAAGGAGGTAACGGAGGACTTTAACTGGAAGTACAGAAGGAAAAATGCAGAGACAGATAATTTAGGACATGGGCAAAAACCTGCTATAGGTACCATTGCAGGTTTACTGAGCTGAGGAGATAAGAAAGCTTCAGCCCTGATGTGAACACAATATTTTCCTTGGACAGCTGTGACTGCAGTAACTGTATGAGGACAGTGAAGTTACAATGAAATTTGGAAGAACAAGGAAGATTTGAAAAGCTTTTGCAAAGGCCTGATGAAACTCTGAAGATGCAATTGCTCTTCTGTCTGAGGGTGGGAGTCCTTGACACCTTTCCTAGACTCTAGAAATAAAAATGTGATGAAATACAGACTGCATCAGCAGCTGTAAAAGTAAAATAATGGATATTAAATAATAATTTTCAATGTATTTCATGGTTCTCTGCAATTTTTCATCAAAGAAAGCCCATTGTAGGCGCTTGGTATTAATATGGAAATGTGAATTAAGAAGCTAATGGTAGAAATAGATTTTTGAAACATCAAATACTTTTAAAATTTCCTATGCAAGTGCAAATATTTAGTCTGGATATGAACTTAATGAAAAAATAACTCATAACCACCAAAACCTTTTTTTTTTCCAGACTATTCTGAAGTCCCTTAAGTTGTTTTGTATAAAACTCCTGCACAAGCAGGGTCATCCCAGAGCACTTCATGCAGGATTATGTTTGGACAGTTTTTAAATATCCCCAGTGAGGGAGACTCCACATTCTCTGGGCAATCTGTTCCAGTGCTTGGTCACATGAAGAGTAAAGAAATTCTTCCTCATGTGCAGGTGGAACTTCCTGGGCATCACTTTGTGTCTGATGTCTCTTGTCCAGTTACCTGGAACCCTGAGCACAGCCTGGTCCATCCTCTCGACAGACACTGCAGGCATTGATGGGGTCTCCTCTCAGGTCTCTCTTCTCAGGTCTGGACTGGCTCAGCTCCCTCTGCCTTTCCTCATTAGAAAGATGCCCCAGTCCCCTAATTATCTTTGTTCACTGCTGGACCTGTTACAGGAGCTGCACATCTCTCTTGTACTGAGGGGCCCAGGACGGGGCAAGGTCTAGTCAGGATGAGTCATTGGCTTTGAAAAAGTCACTCGAAATTTAAATAATCTATCCAAGAATCAGTTTATTAAATATGCATAATACCTCACCCTCCCTCTGACCCCTCTCTACTATAGGATTTCCTTAAAATGAAAATGGATTTCAAAGCACAGGATTTGTACATATAAACCTAAATATCTCTCAACTAAAAAGCTTGCACCTGAAATGCATTGCCTCTTAAGGAATTAATTACCCTGTTACCAAAACACACTGCCTTTGTTCAGCAAGTGTGACCAATATCAGTCTGTTATCACATCACTGCCAAAGCCCAAAGTAATTTATCTGAATGTCTCTGTCCCCCACAGATTGAACTACCTTATTTTCGAGTTAGCAGTTAAATACCCATCTTACACATCAACACACACCGGCTGCTGAAAAGAAAGTGCTGAAAAGTGCTGACCTGAGAGTCCTCAGGAGGCTGCTGAATGCTCCTGGTCATCTCCTGTAATTAGTTTAACAGTTATTACCAGTGTGCAACAAGTTGCTGTGATCCAGAAAGGATGCTCAGCATTCCTGGGCTTAGGAAGATATTCATACACAAAAAGATCAACTGTACATGACCTCCCACTGGTGCTTTAGGTCAATGTTCATGCATTGTGAAAAGCTGCACATACAGACAGGGTAAGAGATGGGGGAATGTCCCTCTGGAACCAGGCAAGCCAGGGTGGAAGTGCTCAGAGCTCAGAGCAGCTCCAGCTCGTGCTCTTGGTATCAAAGGGATGACACAAATTTTTTGAGGGAAAAGTGAGCAAAGTAGCCCAGGAGAATTCACACACTGAAAAGGCTTGAGGTTCTGACAAAGGTCCCTTGCAACTCAGAATGTTCTGTGATTCTGTGACTGATGATTCCCAGGCCATGGATCACTGGGCACTGCTCCATGATGAGGTTCTATCTGTGTCTTTTAGATTAATTCATTTTCTGGATGAGCACCAGAGCAAGTTTGGCCTCCTGCTACCAAAGCAACAGCTTCAATAACTGAACTTGACCCAGATTGTTGAGCATCTGACTGAGAGTGAACTGAGATGTTCAGCTTGGTTTTGGTGATGGAGTAAAACAGAGACACAACATCCTAGGAGAGAATATTTGGCTCCATACTACATGCTCCTGCATGAAAGCTTTTAATTTCAAATATGTTTTAAGACTCTAATTAATGGCTTTCATAACAGGAAAAGACCTTCTCCAGCCAGCACAGCAGCACAGTCAAGAGGCAAAATGAAGCAGGTGGTGGGTTTGGGAGGGGAGAGAGCAGATGTTAGCTTGAAAATTTGGAACACTCTTTGAATCCCATAGCAGGAGCCCAGTTTCCATCAATGCATATTGTAAGAGCAATTAATTGGGACCACCCAGGCCTAGAATTTGCCAGAATAGCATTTTCCATTCACACAATGCACTTCTGTAAGGCTGAATTGTTGTTTCAAATACTTCCAGAAGAATTTATTTTTCACTTTGCAGATAACCTTATCCATATTAAAGGTTGTGAGAAACTGCAAATCAAGCCACAAGTTGCTAAAATTCTAGGGACACTCCTGGTCCCACTGAAATCTACCTTTTGTTTATTTTTCAGGTGGCATCAAGGAAGCATAATTAAATGTGAAGGCTTTCCCCAGGGGCCCAAAGGAAGAGCTTACCTTTTTGACCTCATATTTAATAGCAAGTTTAATCCTGCTCAGACTTGGCCGGTGGTGCTCAGGGCACAAATGGATGTTCACATCTCCATTCAGGATAGCTTCCACTTCTTCAGTGTCTCTGCACAGGTCCAGCACCCCCACAACAAAGTCCTTGCATTGCATAGATAACTTCCGATAGTCGTTCTGAGGGAAAACAGGAAAAAAGGTGTTTAACTGTGCACTGGAGAGCTGGGCTGCAAACAGGCAAATGGAAAAAGGAAGAGAGAGCAACTGTGAGCAAGGTTACTTCTGCAAAATTATTGCCTGGAAGAGTTAGAAAGCATTTGATTTACACAGCATGTTGATGGCTTTTCACAGAAGTGCAGGAACTCCTCCAGACTTAATTAGCAATGTCTCTATCAGCAGCATAGTTTGCATGACAATAGGACAAGTTTTACAGAACAAGTAAATAATTTCTAGGGAAATCTTGATTTTAAGCAATCAGTTGATCTCTCTGTGTGGCATATCTCTAGGAATGTAAAATATGGCCAAAAAAAAGGGTCCTGCTAACTGGTTAAAATACGCAGCAAATTTTTCACTTTAGGTTCTTTCCTGCTAATTCTTTCCTTCGTAACTTTCAAGAACTTTCAGACTGGTACAATAAGCTGGAGCATCACACAGAGATGTGGTCAAATGAATTATATAGTTGTAATACCAACTTCAGCCTCAAACCTTAGAATTTAGTTAAACATTCCTGAAAGAGCATCCAGATGATCATTGTCACAACACCTCTCCAAGTAATGGAACTTCAGAAACTCGACATGATTTCCTGTGGAATAATTTCACTTTGCAAACCCAAATTGCACTTGTGGGGAAAGAGATAACCTGTACCTGACTTGACAGAGAGCTAGAAGAGCAATTCCTCTGCCTTAAATTAAATTGTGATTGATTTTCACATGCTTGACACTTAAAAAATGAGAAAAGTGTCACCATCTGAGTAAAAGTTTTAAATTAAAACACAATTAAGGCTACTATTAACATCGTAACAAAATGCTGATATTAAAGGTTCGATGCAACAAATAGGAATAATAGGCATAAGACAAGCTCTAACTGACTTGAGAGATCTTTTCAAGTTAGGTTTGATGAATTAATTCAGTGCCTTATCTAATTAAGCCAGCAACCAAAAGAAGAAGATAGTTAAACCTGGCTTTGATGAAATGATAAGGGTAACCTGCCTTTGTGCTTCTGTGTTTTCTAAATTATCAATTCTATCATTTACACATAGCAACATATTAGCCTTCCTTGTTACACAAAGATCTCCAAGCACTGTACAAACATTCCTTAATCAGTTAGAACGGCATTGTCTAAAATACATAATTAGAGGTGACTTAACTTCTTTGGTCAGTTTTTCCCCTTCAGAATTGAGATGATAATGAGGTTTTAAAATCAGTTGTTTTAATGGCTTTGTCATAGGTTTGAGGTTACTTCTGCTGTGAATGTGTGTGCGTGTCAACTTTGCTTCTCATGCATGGAAGAGCTGGGAAGAGCACAGAATAACTGAATAATCACAGAGAAGCAGAAAGCCCCTCAGGGCTGCAGCTGGGGCATTTCACAGGAAAGGGAAGGAGCCATTTCTGATCCGTGTTTAGGGGAAGGGGCTGAAGACAGCTGGGGAATAGCAGGATTTCACTGCTGACACCTTCTGCAAGGTGAAACTTGTATGTTTACATCCTCTTATGTTTAAAAAAGTTCAGATCTGAGTTCCTCTTTTTGTCCTTGAGTGCTGTAATCAGACCAGGTGTTCTAATTGTGTCGTTAATGGAGAGAAGCAAGAACTTCAAATCTTCATTAAGAGGAGACATAAGAGTACAACAAGCAGATCTTTATCTGGGTGAATGCCCCATTGCAGAAGCTAGGCCACCAAGACTACCATAAATGTGCCAAGCTAGAGACTAAGATTTAAGATGTCCTCATGCCTCAGGCAGAAAATCCTGGTCCACTTACCTCTAAATCTAGTACCTGAGCATTTTGTGGCGATAGATAGGATTTGTGGAGTAAATGTTTTCCAATGCAGGGTGAGGTAAGGTCTGAAATGTAAATGAAAGACAGATTGTACTTTATGGCTTCAAAGCACTCCTCTCAAATCAATTCCATGCTTTAATCTTCCCCACACCAAGATGAATTTCAATAAATTGAAATCTTGCCTCTCCACTGAGAGAATAGATGGCCAAACAAAAATATCAGCCTCAAAATAACTACAGAAATAGTGAAGGACAGCAAATATAGATAGATCTGAAAACATGTGTAGGGTGGGAAGGAAATGCCTTGCTGCCACAGGTAACGGAGGTGCTTAATTAGCCCAGCAGTTTTTTAAAAAACAAGGGTGAGAACTCTGCTGAGCTTTAATACCATTCTCTAGGTATTGTTTGTAAAGTTCACAAGCTTAACTCTTAACCAGAACATTTTAGGTGATTCTCATCACCCCTTCCACATAACTGAGCAACCAGTTTGTATTAAATTAGATTATTTTCCCTCTTCTCCTTTCTTTAAGGAAAGACATTTAGTAGCAACTATGAAAGTTCTTCCAAAGCATCTGCAAGTGGCAGGTTCCCAGCTGGCAAACTCTATCAAGACCCAACTTTATGCACATCTCCAAGCTTAATGTTTTTACTGGTTTCTGTACATTTGTAGAAACTATGATTAACTTCCTCATTCAAAGTCCTTCACTCTGATTTTTAAGTAGACACAAGCAGCCATACATCCTAACCAAGATATGGGCTGTAGAAAAAAAAAAAAAAAACCAACAAAAAAACCTCCCTTCAGCAATTCTGCAGCCAGGCAGGAGGGCAGATTACACCTCTCAGGAGACTGCTCATCTGTTAAAACAAGTCTCAAAGATCACTGAACCTGCTGTGTCTTCTGATGATCCCTTTTACAAAACCATTTGTCATTTTTGTTCTGACTTCCTTAATGCTCACAGTCATCATAGAAAATCCTGATCACCCTGATGGTGAGAACACACTCAATGACTCTCTTCATGTCAGGGTATTTCTCTCAAGCACATATTATTCTTCACTTAAAAACTGAGATTAACAGAGGTCTGACAGCCAAGCTGCTCCTGATCCTGGCTTGCAAAGCACAGTTCTGGTGACGCAAGCAGAAATTCTCTACCTGCATCTAAAATCCTGAATTGTGAGTTCTGACGCACGGGAAAAATCCCAAGGAAGCCAAGAAGATTTATTTACCAGCTCTACCGGTGTTTGTGCCAGCACTGTGTATTTCACACAGTTGCCTGTATTTCACACAGTTGGAAGCATCCAGGATGCTGCTTTCCCTGCAGGAAGGAGTGCTGGGACAGTGGATGGGAAGCTGCACCCAGGGCAGAGATTAGAGAGGGGTGGGAAGAAGAGGTGAAGGAGAACAAGGAGGCATTTCCAGATACTCCCAGACACTGGTGAGAAGTTCAGAACTTGGGGAAATGGCCTGAAGCTGTGTCAGGAGAGGTTTAAGTTGGATATTAGAAAAATATTCTTCACCCAGAGGATGGCTGGGCACTGGAAAAGGCTCCCCAGGGCAGTGAGCACAGTGCTAACCCTGACAGAGCTGAAGGAGCTCAACACTCTCAGGAACATGATGGGATTCTTGGGGCTCCTCTGTGCAGAGCCAGGAGCTTTGATGATCTGTGTGGGTCCCTTCAAACTCAGAGTATTCTGTGATTCTGTGATTCTCTGTGATTCTTGTTACACCAAGGTTTTTGGAGATCATAGCCCTGAGGTGTCCCATGACTCTGCCAGGACACAAAGGGACAGATGGCCACTGTGTCTTGGGGTGCAAAGGGACAGTCCCCACTTCACCACTGCCCTGCCAGCCAGGTTTGACCCCTAAACAAGGCACTTCATGGCCCTCCTGTCCAAATAAGTTTTGTGGAGAACCATCCTGGCTGCAAGCCTGGACAAGCTGTGGGCAGCAAGCAGGGTCAGACTTGTACCACTACAAGAAACTCAGGGCTGGAGACACAAAATCCAGCTCAGTTCTCCTGGCAGTGCAGTGACAATAACCCAAACCTTCACAGACAATGACAATGACAATGACAACGACACACAGACATAGGCAATGACAATAACCCAAACCCTCCCATGCACCCCAGTTAGGTGCAGTGTTTTGGAAGTCTGAGGATTATGAGCTCATAAACCAGATGGATTTTTACACTAATGAAAATTGCAAATCACACATGAGAGATTCTGGGGCCTCATCCTGACAGGCTGAGTGCTGTCAAGACTCAGAGAGGAAGATGAGGGATACAACTAAGTAGGCAAGAGAGCCAGTCTGCTTCAAATAACACATGGAAGAGAATTTTATTTCCAATAGAGTCAGTGAGCAGAGGCATCAAGATAATGCCTGAGAATATTCAGGCATCAAGATAATGCCTGAGAATATTACAATATCATTTTTTAAAAACTAGAATGTAATAAAAGGATTCCAAATTAGTCATTTCCTGCTTCTTCTAACACTGTTGTGCATGTGGAGTTAAAAATGTCTAATTTTGCTGTTTTGAAAAGGCTGATGGTACTTGTCATTCACTGCAATTTCTCCGAGTACCCTATCATTATCTGTTGATTATGTTCGAAATGAACTCTGTCATGTCTCCACATCTGTTCAAAACCAACCAGTTTTTTTTCAGAAAAGAGCTGTTTCAGGTCAGAGGGATGGAGTTTGAGTAAGAATTAAGTGAAATGAGAAAAACTAAGACCAGGAACCTATCTGGCATTTCTGGGTAGCATTAAATTTGCTGTGCAAATGAAAGCTGTAGGCACATTGCACAGAGTCTCTTTTTATGTTTCTTTGAGCTCTTGGCTCTTTGTATTTAATCTACATCACACATATACATATACCAAGGAGAGAAATATTGCATTGCTTAGATTAGCATTTTGAGAAGAGACAGCAGAAAAAAATGGAGAGGTAATTCTGTAAATATGAACAGAAAACTCCCCCAAGTAAAAATTATTGTAAAAAGAAAACAAAGGTGAGAGAAAGGAGGGGGACAAAAAGCAGAAATCTTTCATGCAAGATTTGAAATGAAATTGTTAAATAAACCATCATGTCAAATATTCAAAATGCTTATAAATATTTACCAGTTAGGTATCACATGAAATATGCACAAGCCTGCATAGAGAAGCTGTGGGACAGATTTCCTTTTGGGTATTTACAGTGTCTTTGGCTGGCCATATGTTTGGGAGTGAAAAGAAGCACAAGGCCTGTGAGAGGGAAGTTGATGAGAGAAGATGCTGAGGAAGGTCCCTACACTGATCCTGACCACATAACTTTGTTATCCTCTGAAATGCACGGAGCACCCCACCCAAAGAGCTTTGCCAAATGCTGACACTTTTGAATACAGTTGAGTGCATTCTTATTGTTTCCAGATGAAATGCCTACATGCACAGTCTATGCCAAGGCTGTACAGTTAATTTTCCAGAAAGCACATCCAGTTGGTTTATGTTCTCGTGCATCTTAAGTGGCAGCACATCAGAGAATTATTGGAGCTCTGGGTACATTGTGCCATACCCGTGGGCATGTCTCTGGATTTAAAGCCCACTGCTCGTTTGCACTAGGCCTTCCCTACTCAGAGAACAGGTTCTCTACTCAGGTGCGGGTTACTAAATGTTTCTAGAGGTAGGAACAGATGTCCTGGTTCATTTTTAAAATGATCCAAACCTTGACTTCCTAATCTCCAGCGAGCACAATCTAATATGCAATCTGTTCATCCACAAGAGTTTGACATTTCAGAAGTGTGACTCTGTTGCTTTCCAAGCAATTTGGACCCTTCCAAATGGAGCCAAGATGAACATGGCTGTGGTTTTTCCTCTGAGCAGAGCCAGGCTGCAGCAGGGCAGAGCAGAGGGGCCTCCAGGCAAAGGGGGATTTTAGATTCTGTCAGGAGACACTGAGAGATGTGGCCAATATAAGAGCCCAAGGACAAACCAGAGTGCTCTCTGTGTTGACATTATTCTTCTCCAAAGAAGCTCAGAAAACAAAAGGATCATTTGATTGAGGACCAAAAATTTTCTGACTTCCTACAAGCCATGGAAATAACATCCCTTGCATCACTGCAAGAATTTCAATGGCAGTTGCACTGACTGATTTACAAAAAGATCTTTTTTTTGATGTCTCTTTATTCTCCTCAGCTTTCCAGCTGCAATTCATCTCTTCATATGCTCTGCAGAAGCTCATCTCTGAGAGAGCATATCCCTCTACCAAGGGGATAGAGCAGTAAGGAATCAATCAAATCACTTTGGATTTCACCTCATACCTATTGACTGGTAGATACATCAAATCCTTTAAAGAAGCTTGACAAGATGATGGTAAGGATTCTAGTTCTGGAGTTGAAAATCCTGTAGAATTTGTTACCATGCCTTTGCAGCATCATTTGCAGATCCAGGTATAGGTTTAATCTTCAGCAATAACATTCCAAGAACTTTAAAGTGTGAACTGTCAAAAGCAGCAGAAAGGACAGGTTTTTACCTCCCTGTTTTGTTTCTACTCTTTTGCTCTTTAGCTCTTTTCTGCTCTAGCTCTTATGAATTTACCAACTCTACCATTAATTTCTTCTGGGAAATTATTAATATTTTTGATAAATGTAGCTTCTGTGGGACCAAAACTAATGAATAAATTTTGGAAGCAGTTTTTCCATTAATAAAAACATTAGAAAAGGAAAAGTACTTTACTTTGACTTCCCCTTGGAACAATTCCTTTAAAAGGTGTCTGGGTTTTTTTTTTTTTTTTAATCTAAAATTAATGGATGGATTATTTGGGGAAGCAAAGGAGGAATTGAACGTAATCCTTCAAGAAAGTTAAGGACTGAGACTGAGCACAATTCTTGACTCTTCAACCAAAGTTTTAGATTCCCTAGCACAAGAAATTTCAGAATCAGTCCACTCTCAGCCTTTTTTATTACTTCTATTGATTTTCTTTACTATATGAAACTTAAAATAAGTTTCCTGTACATGTGAACTCCCCCTACACTGAAATTAATGGATGACTTGACATATCCAAAGTTCTCACCCTGAACAGAATACAGTCTTTCCATACCTAATGAGTTGCCAGAAAAACACCTCCATCTCCTCTACTCCTTTCCCCCAAAGTCACCTTCAGCCTGACAGGTACCATTACTGAGCCTCCCTGTGCAGGAACATCAGTGCTATTCAGCAGAGCTGAATACCACCCCATTGCAAGTCTCTGAAAATAGTTAATTAACCTAGAACAGAAATGATATTGGTTTACTATTTTTTTTAAATGAGAACATTTAAAGTCTCAAGGTTGGCATAGCAACTTTTCAACATATGATGGCATTTGATGCCTGATGTACTTCTCTTTCCAATCACCTCAGCTGGTTTTCAAACACACATCACAAACAAGCCACAGCTTTTCATTCCTCAGCTAAGTGAAAGGTGTTTTCTTTCTTGCAGATTTTCCCTAGCTCATTTGAATGTTTATGCTGAAACACCTGTTTTCAGAAGATAAACTATTAAGTCCCTGGATGTCACATCAACAGGACAGGCTAGACAGAGATATTAACGAAATATGCATGTCAAATGTGGGGAATACACAAATTCAGCCAAGAAGAGGGTCTGTCTCCTGTGTCCTGTCAACAGCTCCTCTTTAAATGCAAACTAGGCACTTCAAAATAATACTCTGATCATGTTCTGGTTGAAGAAGGGTTTAGGATCTGTTCACGTCAGCAGTAAAATCAAGCTCATGATGATGCAGTGCAATGCTCCAAATCCCTCCAAATTTTGGCTACAAGCAGCACATGCATATCAAGAAAAAATCTCCTCTTGAATCCATCCTTCAAGTGAATATTGGCTTAACTACGAGCCACGATGCAAGTGATATTAATAATTAAAATAACCTGATGTTCTCCAGGTCTCAAACAACCAACTACCACAGTTCTCAATGTCCAGCAAAGAGAGATTCTTATAAAACTGGTCACAAGCATCAGAGAGGATGAAATTCTGGTTCCCACAGCACATAAGCAGGAACCAAGTGCTTTGGAAAAATGTGATCCCAGCTGCTGAGTCCTGGCTCAGAGCACTCTTGACCATATGGAAATTGTCCTCTGTCTAAGAAGAGCAGACTTAGAAGTCGTGCTGCAGAACCTTCTTGAGCAGAAATATGAATATAAAAGGTGCATAATCATATCTCTTTGTTCTGAAATGAGTTCAGATCCTGGGGTTTGGACAGTGAGAATGAAGTGACACTCAGTGAGCAATGAGCTGTTTCCATGCTGCACTGGTGACAACTTCCCTGCAACAAATTATATTCCAGAAAATTGCCATTTTTGTTCATGTAATTGCCAAAACCTCATAGATAATCCTGTACCTAGCACCATTTTAAAGCACTATGAAATTGTTTGTATACCATTACTGTTTATCCACAATTCTCTGAATAGTCTGCCTGGACTCAGTAAGGATAAGTTCATCACAATTATCTACAATAACAACAATTACCAACATAATGAGGGATAAACTAAATCACTTCCCATCTGCATTCTATTTGATGTCAGACTTGAAATCCTCAGAATGTGTTACTTAGTTTACATTCATTAATATGATATTGATTCCCTGCAGTGCCTTGGATAAACGTACCTGACTCCATTCTCCCATCTGCTGATCTAACATCATTATTCTACTCGGAGCAATCATCCTAATTATGTTCATTTGTAGTTCCAGTAGACATCCCTTCCCAACGTGAGTGATGAGCAGCACTCTTTGGAAAGCAGTTATCTCCTCATAATAAATGTCCCAGCTCCTAACTATTCCCAGACCCCCAGTGCTGATACCAGCTGAATGGTTGGCCATTTGGTGGTACTAATTAAATGCAAAGCTTACCAATGTTGTATGGGATTGATATTACACTGGTGATGGCAGCCTTTTCTGTCTGTTTTCCTCAACAAGAATTGGATTTTGGCTTTCTGAAAAATATCTCCATCTTTGGTGCTCTAAGGTGGACTCCTCTTGGTAGCACTCATTGCTGAGGGGAGCAAGAAGGGAATTGTGTTGCTGTGCCATTTTATATGAGTGTGCTGACAAAACTCTCTTAGATGAATGGTGAGTGTGTAAGGGCACACTCAAAGCCAGACAAGCTCTGTACTCCCTGCAGAGGACCCAGTGACTGGGATGGAAAGGGCCAATAAGTCTTTCCTTTCCAACAGCCAGCTCAGGGCAGCAGGAACCCTCCTTGCTGCACTGCCATCGGGTACATGCACTAATTTGAGCACCAGGACTCATTTTGTCTTCCACGCTCAGTGGGCAAGAAAGGAAAACACTCTGTCACTGTTAACTAAACATAGGCAGCTGGCCAAATGAGTCTCCCCAGCGATCAGAGCTCTCTGAGCAGCTGGCAGCAGGCCTGGCAGGAACTCCGGGCTGCTCTGCGGCAGCAGCAGCGAGGGCCCCGGCCCGGCCCCACAGAACGGCCCCGGTGCTGGGACAGGGCAGCCAGAGGAACAGCAGGAGCTGGCACAGAGGAGTTTGTCTCACTTTTATTGCTTAGAGACTGGGGAGGCTGTGGTGATTCATTTTTCTTAAATGATTGTTCTGTTCACCCTCAAAATGTACAAGTTGTAACTCCCTAAGTTGTATATGTTCTCCTCCCCTATCAGTACCCCATTGGCCCAAGCCTTGGATCCTCCCCCTGGCGGGAACTCTCTCTTAGGGTGATACACGAGGTTTGCTCTCTCTCTCTCTGCCTCTGGCTCGGGTTTCGCTCAGGGCCTGGGCCTGGGCCTGGCTCTGGCCTTGGCCTTCTTGCCTCTCGCCTCTCCTTTGGGAGCCATGCTCCACCGCCCCGGTGTGGGACCCTGAATAAACCTCATGTGATCAGCACCCTCAGAAGCCATGTCATGTCTTTCCTGCCTGCACGCACAAGAGACTGCTCCCCAAGAAGCTCCAGTAAGGCTTTTGTACCTGCACTACCTCCCGGGACACAGAGATATGTTGCCCCCAGCCCACTGCAACTGCTAGTTGGGCCTGAAAAGAGCAGGGGGGGAGAACACAACAGATGACAAATGTTCGTTCTGTGGGAGAATCCAGATGGTTGGGAGAGACTGTGGTAGGGATAAATCCCACCTGCTGATACACCAGCCAATCACACCGTGCAGTGATGGATCCGAGGTGTGATGGGTTATCTCTCATTTGTCTAAAGAGAGGGATCCATGAGCAGGGGTCAGCCTCGGATCAGACCTGCTGGTCACCCCACTGCTCCCCTGCACATCATTCTGTCAGAGGGTGAGGAGGAAATCATGGCTCCAACAAATCTTAAGATGACTTGGTGGTCAAATGGGTCATGATTTTGCCAGCTACTGAGCTTTTCTCCCATATTAAAGCCGTTATAAAGATCAAAATGTGACAATAATAAGATTGTGATAAGCTGACCTTTTTACATTTAAATTTTGAAAGTTTTCTAAACTATTTGGTGCTTCTCTGCTGGCTTTGTGACAGTCATTATATTTGTTAGAGTC
Source organism: Acrocephalus scirpaceus scirpaceus (assembly GCA_910950805.1). NCBI lineage: Eukaryota > Metazoa > Chordata > Aves > Passeriformes > Sylviidae > Acrocephalus > Acrocephalus scirpaceus. The sequence goes on from OU383785.1 coordinate 9,771,475, forward strand.
AACCTTCTAAGCATCTGTACTCAAACAGCTGTTGCAGAGTAGTGCTTACACACAAAAGACACAATACAGGCAGATCATCTTCATTCCTAAATGCAAAATAATCTCTAAACCCAAAGAAATTTCTTAATTCCTTGTCTCTGAGGAGCAGAAATTGTCTGAGGAACAGGTATCAGCATCACTTCTGCTGGAAGAGCTCCCATTAGCTGGTTAAATCCCACTTAAATCTTCAGAGCAGTGACCTACTGTCCTTTGCTCAGCCATATGTAGTATACATGGCTCCACAACACACATCAACATTATATTAATTTAATTTACCTTATTTCACTTCCTTTATATCATACTAACACCAATTAATATAACTGTATTTAACCTTGCCTTCATATAAGTCCCCCCTAAACGACAAATTATCTCAAAATGACAGGTGTTTATTTTCCTTCCATTTACTAAAAACTCTTTACATTCCTGAGTAACACATTACAGGCTTTAGTGTACATCACCCTAACTACAAAATATTCACCAACTGCCTTTATTAAAGGTAAATGACTCTTGCATTCACTAACAGAAGTTCAGGATGTTCAATTTAAAAAGGATGAAAAGGCGATCTCTCAGCTCTAAACTCCTCCTAAATATATTCAATATGCTTCATGTTACTGTACGTGAGATGTCACATACACAAATATATTTCCTGAAAATTACGGTTCAGTTAATTTCACTGGATTTTACTAGTTGCCACAAGGCATTGGCACCTCAGAATGGTTTACAGAAGTCATCCCACATAACAAAAATTAGCTTTCAAATTCCTCATCACATCCAGAATTTAAGAACTACTTAATATAGTCATTATATCAGGCTACAAAAGGAAGAAGTAAAGTCACCAGCCATGTATACAGAGAGAAGCACACTGACAATCCCATTCCAACCCTTGTACTGGAAGGATGAAGTTCCAGATTCAGAAGTTTAATATCAGAGGCTTCTGGCAAAGGAGAAACAAACATGTTTATATTGCTGGATTTCTCCCCATTTTTGTTACACCTTTATCCCAGGATTATTTATGTGTAAGAGACTTCACTCTGCTCACCACCCTTACCAGCTGCTGCTTTTCAGGTCCCTTAAAAATATATCCATTAATAGGGATTTTCCAACTCCTCAGAAATGGGCTCATGATGGAGGATGGGCTGATTATTTGTAAGGAAACACTGAAACCTGAGGAGGAAAATTACCCTAAAGAAATTCAACTGGTTTCAGACTTTACACCTATTTCTCTACCTGGCTAAAGCTTCACAGTGATTGACTTAGAAGTTTTATATGTAAAAATTCTTCTAAATTGCTCAGTAGTGGTGAGGCAACTGCTGTGCTACTTCCTTATGTGACATTTTTCTATTGCTCTCTACTTCCCAGATGTTTTCTCCTATTATGATTATAAGAGGATTCCGTGTTATTTTATATTTTTATGATCATGTCTGTTGCTCACCTAAACTAAAATCCTGCTCCAGGGACATGTTCAGTCAAGGTGGAAGCAGTAAGATATAAGTGCTGCAGTTGCAATGTTGCTCATCCTTAACTGAGTAGGACTAAAAATGACTTCCCAGGGAGCCATAAAGGGTGATAAACATTGCACTGATGGTGTGCACACTGGCATTTCCAAAAATCTCACTTGCAGTAGCATCACAGGAAAGAAAAGTATCCCAGCTATATTCTCTGGGAGAGTCAAATATTTCCAGGGTTGCATCTGTCTGGTCATCCTCAAATGGTGAAAGTTTCCTTCAATTTTTTGAGGTTTTTTAGGGGAACAAAACCCTTGAGGCATTAATTCAAATATTACATTTTCTTACACCGGGACATTGTCTATGCTTTGATGTAGAAAGAGGTTTTTTTTCTCTTTCACTTTCAAAAGAGAGAATGGATTGGTTCCCCAGGAAAGTGAAGAAAACATTTTCCTGCATATAAGATTTTTTGATAACTTTAAAGAGGTTTTCTTTCAGCTGGGAGATTTTAACAACAATGTCACTCCTGAGGCAGGTGAAATAACCTTGTGGGCAGCGGACATTATCCAATTTTATGTGACTGCTCAGTGGCCTGGGCTGCCAACAGAGTTACAACTTCCATGAAAAATGGTCTTAATTTCTCCAGGTACAGGTGTGGGTTGTGGATGACTGAGTTATACCCTTCACTGTGAATCACAGCACCTACTACTCTGCTTGATTGTGAGCAGACATAGACAGATGCTGACACATCTTCACACACAGAGACACAAATCTGGATTTCTCAAGACAGCTCCAGGTATCACAGCTTTGGCGGTGGTTCTACATCCCTATGAAAATCTTTGAAGATTTTCTTCTCATGCAACATTTTAAAACCATTTTTCTTGGGCAATATGCCAGGCAGAAAATTATTTAATCACAGAACCTACAAAGAGCACTTACCATAACAGCTCTCAAAATATAAAAGATATTTCTTAATTTATAAATATTTAAAGAGAGCAACACAAGAGCTACAAATTTGGTGGGCTTTAAGGGCAGAAAGACTATATATATATCCTTTTTCCACAGTCTTTGCTACATATCCATGGAAAAATGTAACTGCAATTAATTAATTTAGCTCTCAAGACAAAGCTGGTGTAGCATCTATTATTAGTGAATTTGTCTCTGAAAAAGAACAGCATAGAGATGAGTTCCTTCTGCACAGAGCGAGTCCCACTCAGCGAGCCAAACTCTAATTTCACTACAAGGCTTAAATATATTCTCCTTCTCCCAGGCTATTTTCATTATTGCTTTTGATTTCCTCTCTTATTTTAATAACTAATTTGTTCCAACAAGAAGTTAAACCTCTAACAATAGGAAATTTGTTTTTCTGCTTTACTGGGACTTGATTCTTTCTTGTTTTATGAGTTGGGTAATTGGTTGTACCTGTTTATACATTGGCTTTGCACAAGTGAAAATTAAAATAAAAAAATTGTAGGTTCTAAATGTGTGTGTTTTCATGGCAGTGGGGAAAACTGGTTTATAAGTGAGAGGGGGAAAAAAAGATCAGTTCTTTTTAAAGGTTAAAAACCACCAAACCACATCCTTGACTCCATCCCTAAGAAGAAAAAATATTCTCACTGAAGATTGACTTGGGAAAATTAATATCCAAAAAACAATCAGTTGGGAGTAGTGACTGTTCATATACTCATAATTATTTGTATTGGTGATGCTTAATTTTCAAAACAGGCACTAGGTAAGATTGAAAGCTGTGCAAGAGAAAATAAAAACAGTAGTAAAAGGCAATGAATACATTCTGCCTACCAGACCAAATTTCTGAAGCTCCCTTCTGCCTTCTCTTCCTAAAACCCAGCAAAGTGAAACATGAGGAAAAAAATGCAAACTGCCTGAGTAAAAAATACATCTCTTTAAAATATGCAAATCCTGTCTGGAAGAAAAATAAAGATAAGAACAGAATGTCTGAAAAATTAAATGAAAACTTAAACAAATGCCATATAAACACACCAAAGCCTTTAGGAGCAGCTTGCTGAAATAATAAATATGAGTCATAAAAAGTATTCCCAAACAACAGAAGCAAGATGTCTGCCAGAGAATATGATGAGGGCAGAGATTAAAAAAAGATTAAAAGATCACTCAAGGAAGAATGGGTCAGAGCAGAAATATTAAGTGATGGATTTACAAGAACGTTCATGAGGCTAATTAGGGAGGTTCCCATGCCAGATTCTGGTTTCAGTGGGAGATGAGTTGCAGGCATCAGCTCCCATCAGTCAGTCCTGGGAGCAAACAAATCCAAGAGTCTGTTCAGCCTGGGTAGGAAGCAGAGTTTATAAGTGCAGCCTTGCTGGTTTACTGTCTGAGGGTTTTCAAGAATTTTTCTCTTTCCAAATTCACTGCTATCCTCCATTCTCTCAGAGTATTTCCCCTTCTTACTATTTTACTCTTCAATGTTTTCGGCCATTTTCTATCGTTTTATCACTCATTTCAAAAGACCAAGAGTCTAATAATGATTTTTTTAACTCCCTGCAGCATGGAGCCAGAAATACCAAGAAAATGGATGAAGTAATTTCTCTTAAGAAGTTTAAGTTAAGTTTATCCTGTGAAGTTAACAATTTATAGTTAAGTAGAATAAAAGTTGGTGCTGACTTACTGAGACAAGAGGAATCATCCTGAACAGCTACAAGTCATTGAGCCTCAAGGGCTGTCTTGTTACTCTTTCAACATCAGGAGAATGGAGGGATTTGAGCCTCAGCTGCTTTGCAGCACTGCAGCCCCAGTGGGACAAGAGGCAGTTCCAGCAGGCTCATCCCTGCAGGCACTCACACATTTGACTTGCTGCCCCACCAGCCACAGCCACTCACAGCCCCTCAGCCAGCTGAGCCTGGACGTGATGTTCACCTGCACATGAGGGCAGGCCCACTGCCAGGACCTGCTTTTGGATCCCAACAGCTTTTAGAGAAAGTGTCTCAGAGGAAAAGAGCCAGTAAGAAACATGTAAGTGAGAAACAAAACACGGCATGCTGCAGTAAATGCACTGACAGTGTTGGAGGGAGCAGTAAACAAAGACCAACCACCATATGTCTTCCAGGTGGTGATTTAGATCTTGCTTTTAGTAGCATTTTAATCAAGAGGAGCTGAGATCTGATTTACTGCTTATGGTTGGTGAGATCTTTTCTGAGCCTCCTTTGTGAGTCTCTAATTTGATTTGTCTGGATTGCTAAATGGAATGATTTGCCTGACTTACTTCATCACAAGGATGCTTCCTGACGTACACAAGCATTTGGTCTAATTTGAGAGCATGCAAGACTGTAAAACTGTCCTGGCTGTGGAGTGGGATCTCACCAGGAAAAGGAGGACACAGTTTAGCTTTCACTGCTTTAGGAAAAGTAAACAGAACTGTTATTCTGGGTTTCACTCCGTTTCCACAATGTGGACAGTAATATTCAGCTGATGCTGCTATTAAAGACAGTTGCAAAGGCATTTCCTGCAGGCTCTTCGCCAGAAATTCAATCTCTTAAGGATTTTGATGGACATATAAAAATGATTCTGTTGACTCTGCTTTTAATATTCCAGTCTTAGAAATGAGTCACCTGGCTGTGAACAGCTGGCAACTGTGCAGACATCTGCACCTGCCTCCACACCAGGCTGCCATGAGAGAGATCGATTTCTCTGGACCAAAGAGGAGAGCAATTCTCATCAGCCTGGCTCAGGGACAATGACTGGTTCAGATGGACAAATCCTGGCCATGTTATTCATACTGCAAGTGACATCAGACTTCTTTATATGAGCAAAACAAACAGAATCCTCTGGTAGATGGCAGGAGGATTATTTGCTTTATGACTGAGGTCATCTGCAAGCTTTTAAAGAAATTGGAATGTGCAGAGATGAGTGTTTTGAGTAGAAAAAGGAGAATGAGAGGAGAGTCACATTCCTCCTGTGTGGACTAGAGGGATCCTATCTCTGCTAGGTTGATAAAAAATGCTTTCTCCCTCAAAACAGCTTCAAAACAGATATTAATCATTAGCCTAATGTCTGTTTTCCACCCTTTGTGGAAAACTACAAAGCATATTAACTTTGTCCTATATTTCTGTTTTAATTGTACTTTTTTTTTTAAATTGATATGTCCCTCAGTTTCCTACTCAGTTTTTCCTACACTCTGCAGAAGCATGGTCACTTGGAGCCCTTCAATCCACACAGGATCCTCTCTTTCTCTGTATTTCCAAGGGCAATACAGAAGGGACCCATCCACTGGACTAAATGAGGCCCCCAATCTGTACTGCCTTTGCTCCAGTGGATGTTGGTTTGGTTTTTTAAAAACACAAAACTAAAACCAGAAGGAGAGAGAAAGTAATGAACTGGTTCTTAATCTTGAGCTTTCAGGTGGGATATACAAAAATGACAAAGCACTTAATTAAGGTTATCTTTTTTTCAACTTGGGCCACCTCCACTACAGGAGAATACCACTGCATAAAGACCTGCAAACACACACAGGGACTCTGATGTTTACCTCTCTCTTTTCTGAAATCCATCTCTTAGGGGTTACCCACCCACCACATTTCTACCTGTATTTTCACAGAAACAACTGGTTCCATAATTTTCATTTTACTTTGGTGAAGGGGTCTTATTTATTTCTAGACTAATGGACTACATATTTCATACCAATTTTTTTCTACAATTAATAAGAAAACTTTCTTTTCAGCAACATTTTGCAAAGCTGTTCCATCAGATTTGCAGCATATTACTGAATCTTAGCAATTTCAGTTGATAAAAAAAATCTATTCATCTTCTGCCACAGTAAAAACCTAAAAGAATAGATAATTTGGCCTACCACAGCTAATACAAGTTTTCTTCTTTAAAGTGATCCATGTGGTTGTTTTGTTGCACATTCCTCTGCACAAAGAGGCAACTTGCTTAAAAAATTTCGTGTTCTCTAAAAAAAATAGCTCATGTATTGGCTTCTCATTTTGATATGCTGAAAGGTGTTATTGCATAAGAGATTTGGGGCAGCAAGCAGCAGGCAAGAGGCACTGCATTTATATTTTAATTAGCTCATGCTAGCAGTTTTTTCAGAGGTTACTAAATTACTGTTTGTCCACCTACATTATTAAAATTTTGTGTCTTTCCATTTCAAGGACTCTTTGTACCTCCTTAAAACTGTATTTCTGCAATTGAACATAATTTTTAAATAATGTTCTTAAATAATCCCAAGTGATAATTTTATAAATCTCTTGAGTGCCAATTTTAATTATAGAACTTTATGAATCTGATTCTGGGAAAAGAACTATTTTAGTGACAAGAAAACCCCTCCAGAACTTGTCTAATTTCATAAATTTTCTTCATTTGTGGGCTTCTTAAATACATTTTTAGCAATTGTGTTCCTTCCTCAAAATAAATTCTTAAATTGTCATGTTCTGTGAAAACCCCCCCACTGTTTTATTAATACCCTATTTCACATCACACTGATTATGTTAATAAGAATAAATATTTTTACATAAATACATACCTCTGGGTTTTTTTTGCTGCAGTGAGAATACATTAGAATCTCGAGAAATTTCTTATTTCTGGAAGAATTAATTTACTAAAGGAATGTGAACTCTTTGAAGCAAACTAATGGTATGGGTAGGTACTTCACTAACATATATGGATGTGTGCTGCAGTCTCTTCCAACAAGACAATGAACTTGGAAAACCTGGAAATGCAGTCATTTGGCAAATGGTTTCTAATGTTTGGGGGTTTCCCTGGTATTGATTTATTCCCATCCATTTGCCAGTGCAGAGATACAACCACCATGAAATTCTTCAACATTTGATTGCTGGTTTGCTCCTGGAGGATTTGTGTACCTGCCAGTGCCAGTATAGACCCTGCTGGCAGCTCCAGGAACAAAAGGAAGGATCCTGCTAGAAATATATTTACTCTTCTGCAGCAAGACACTTATCAGGACTGACAGGCATGCAATGCTGAGGCTGCTCCTGCTCCTCTCAATATACAGCTTTCTATGAAAAGAGGCTGGAGCACTAATGAGATATTAATGTTGTTAAGTGTGGGCATGAGCCTGCAGTGCTCTCACACTGGAGCAACCCTCACTCAAGCAGTGAGATTCACTGAGCCCAAGGAGGCTGCTTCAGTCACACTGAATCCAAATAAAACTTCCCCTTCACTTTATTGTGTCCTTGAATTTTGATGCACATGGGGAAAAAGAGTTTGCAAAATTTTACCCTGATTTTGTTGCCCAAAAGATCTCAGTGGTTTGGAAGTCTTTTCTTGTTAGAGTTACTAAAGGGTAGCAAAGCCTGAGAATATGTTCTTTTCTTACTTTTAAGTTGGAGAGCATAGATTCATAGAACTGTTTAGGTTGGAAAAGCCCTCTAAGATCCAGCTTTAAACCCAGCACTGCCAAGGTCATCACTTAACAATGTCCCCAAGTGACACATCTACACATCTTTTAAATCCCTTCAGGGATGGTGACTCAGCTACTTCTCTGGGGAACTTCTTCCAGGGCTTGACTCCCTTCTCTGCGAATAGATTTTTTCCTAATATCCAACCTAAACTTCCCCTGGCACATCTTGAGGCTGTTTCTCCTGTTGCTTGTCATCTGGGATAAAAGACCAACCCCCATTTGGCTACAACCCCCCTCAGGGAGCTGGAGGAAGTGAGAAGGTGCCCCCTGAGCATCCTTTTCTCAAAGCTCATCCTCCCTCAGCTGCTCCTCATCAGACTGCTGTTCCAGACCCTTTCCCAGCTCCATTGCCCTTCTCTGGACCTGCTCTAGAACCTCAATGTCTTTCTTGGAGTGAGGGGTTCAAAACTGAACCTGGGATTCAAGACGGCCTCACCAGTGCCCAGTGCAGGGGAATGATCTCCCTAGTCCTTTGTAGTACAGAGCTACAAATCCTGAAACAGATGCCTTAACACATGAATAGTTTTCTAAATTAGAAATAATGGATTCCTGGTGAGCATCCTAGCCCAGTGTACTCACAGCTTGGACTTTATTGCCCCAGATTCCCTGATCATGATTGTAGCTGCACAATAGCCATAAGTGAGAAAAAGTCTTATGTTGATGGCTGAGCCACTGAAAATGAGGAGTTCAATTACTAATTTATATTAGAAAGGAAGCCAATGCTCTTTATGTCATGTAAATGACTTAGAGAAATACTGCAAATGGCATTGGACATTTGCAAACTCATTATGATAATGGAAATCTCAAATAACTTGTGAGAGAGTTCCACAAGCTCTATTCTTATGTTTGGCATGATGATAAACTTCATAACAATTTATTGATTGTTTCTGTTTTCCTTTCTCATGAAATTCATCATGTATAGGTGCAGCACCAAACAATTAGGATGCAATGCAGTTTAAATTATTTTACAGAGAACCAAAATTTCTTGATTTATACCTTTTATCATTGCAGCAGAACTACATGTAGTGGATTCTTAGAACATCCTCTAGAACTCTGCCTCTAAAATAGATGGCTCAATTAAAAGACTTACCTTTCTTACAAAAAATGAGTCTCCATTTTTTGAATAATCTAATTTTTATTCCTGCTGCAAACTGGAGATTCTAAGCAATCACAGTGTGCAACACAGAATCTTAAGCTTCTGTTGTAATATGCAATGTTCAGTTCCAAGCATTTATTAACTGGAGAATGACAGTGATCTGAATCTGTGCACACCTGACACATCTGGTAGTCTCTGCCAGTCTTGCTCCCCCACCCCTCAAACAGCAACCTAAAATTTGATCAAACATGTAAACTACACAAGAGCCTGAACAATCTCAGCCCAAGGAAAAAGGCACAGTGGTGAGTTACCTTAAATTCAGTTTCAATGTTGGCTAGCCTGGCCAATTCATTGCTAAGCTCTAGAGCAGTAAGGACAGGGTCTTCACTGGACAGAGACAAATAAGCAGCACTGGCTAATCCTTTGTAGGCATTCATTCTTGAGCGAGAGTGACTAAAGGAGTCTTTCCTCTGCTTTTCCATACATTCATTGCACTTGCAAAAATAGTCATGTGGCCTTTCAATCCGTGCGCCTTTTAGAAGTAAGATGTGAACAATTTCATACTCCTGGCAGTGGGCAGCAAGTATGATGGGGGTAATGTCGTGGGAAAACCGAGTTCCGTCTTCGTCGTAAGCATAAAAATCATCATCTCTCAGTTCCTGCTCAAGAGGGCTGAGTGTGAGGCGCTGCCCCTGTGCAAAGGCTGGGTGGTTCAATATTGCTTCCACAATGCGCACGTATCCTTTACTGATGGCTAACAAAAGTGCATCCCCAACCCGAGCCAGATTCTCCTTCTTGAGGAGCAGCTCTGTCACTTCCAGGTGCTCATTCCCCACTGCTAACTGGAGGGCGTTTTGTCCCATGTAGTCGACACAATTGAAGTTCAAGGTTTTGGATTCCTCCAGCATTTTCCGCACAACAGGAATGTTGCCATATTCTGCAGAGTCGAGAAAATGTTCCTCCTCTGCAGTGAGGCTGGTGCCTTTCTCGTTGAACATGTAGGCAGGGCCCCGGATGGCCTGGCGCCGGCCCTTCTCCCGAAGGGTGGCGTGCCTCCGATGCATGTCTTTAGAATTGCTGTGTCTCAACCTGCAGAAAACCAGAAAGGAACATTGGTTATATCCTAGCAGAGTCATCATTTCACAGAACCTGAAATAAGGTTGGAAATGTGTCATTATGAGCTAGCTTTTTATGGCCTCAGCCAGTTGCTTACAATAATTTAGGACACACGTGTAATAAAGATTAGCTTCTGGACAAAATAAAAGCTCTCCTGTGATTTTGTCACCCTTCCTGACTGCAACAAGGATTCTCAGCACATTCTTGACTTGATAAATAGAAAAAGAAATGCACATACACACAATTTTCCATTTGTATTGTTTAGAACATAATTACATCGTATTTAGGATGAATATACACAAGACAATATTTCTCTCAACTATCCTTCTTGAATTTTGTCCTTGAGGGAATGAGCCCTAAAGAAAGTTAGCAGGACTCTTCCTTGTCAATAGACCTTGGATCAGGCCAATAAACTATGTTCCATAAAGTTGAAAACCATGTTTATAATTTTAAACACGTGATAACAAGGATAATTATATTGCATATTCTGCTAAGATTCAGCTGGAACAAGCAAACTACCTATTCATTCCCCGCTTTTTTTCAAGGTACATAATACCATTTTTCTGCTTCCTGATCAAGAGCAGTTTAATAATGAACTAACTTCTCACTGAAATATAGTTGGTGGTTACTCCAAATACAAGTAACCAAGTCCAGAGGAGAGTCTAGAAAAACACAGGAATAACTCCTGATATAATGTCAGTCCCCAGGAAGCATTTTTTAGAGAGCTACTGCAGAAAGACAAGACACTGGTCTCTCATCACAAACAGAGGGCAGGAGAAAAAGTGTCATAAATTTCCCCTCTGATTATGTGGCTGAAATGTCTTTTACTTGGAGCTGGTGAGATGAAGACAAACTTATTCTCATTCCACCCTCTCTGGAAGTCCCAAAGAAAGCTCTTCTCTGTGCAGTTGGTCTCATGGGTGAGAAAATGCACTGTTCTGTGAAATAAATGGAAATCTTAAATGTATCTGCCCTTAGAACATTCACATTTTGCATTCAGAGCTGTCTCACTGTTGCTCTTTTAAAAAAATTTATTGCAGTAGCATTTCAACACATTCATAGTGCCTTTTAGAGTCTAAGCATGTGGAGTTAATTGCCATCCAAAGCCCACAGAATGTGCAGCCTGGGTATAAAGGTAAAAACAACACCTCTTTCACAGACAGCATTTGCACTCAGCCCAATAGCAAGTCCTAAATCACTTGGGTAAAATCTTCAGGAGGCTCTGAGCTGCAGTGGACAGATGTAACAAATAAGCAGGTGTTAATGCTCAGTGGGTGGCAAAGATTCATCCTTCCACACTCCATCTGTTCTCCAAGTTGGGTATGACCTTCAGTCAATGAGAAGTTCATGTGTTGCTCTGAAAAAATACTACAGAAGTTGGAAAGTGCTGCAGTGAGTGACAAGAGGGAACTGTGCCAGGAGACAAAGTGGAGTAGGTACAATGCCTTCAAGAATAGGTAACAAAGGAGTAAAGGAACCAGCAAGAACCTGGTAAAACGCAGGGTTATCAGAAACTCAAAATACCTAAAGATCCAGGACACCAAAATTCTCAAGGTAGCTGTTCTTATGAAACTAACATATTCGTATGTATCTATAATTTTAATTCATCACTTTTGTGCTGAGCTGGACTGAAGAGTTTCAAACAATTTTTACAGCAATTTTTTAAAAGTTGCATTAAAATTTAAACCAATCCTAAGAAATCAATTTTGTGACCACACAAGGTTGAAGCAGAGGTTCATAATTGAGAACCTCTCCCCCTAAGCTTTGATGCATCACTGTAACAACTTAATAAAAGCTAGTAGAAACTAAACATATCATCCCAGGCTCCACTGAGAGATAAAGTGCTGTATGAATCTTAAAACTGTTTCCTTCCAGCATGGTTTGAAGTTGAAGAAGCACACAGAGATGAGGGATATGAGAATAATGAAGGAGATATGGTTAAGTGAATTAATTCCCTAGACTGCATGAAGTTTACTATAAGAGAAAACAATAACAGCTAAATAAATAAAGAATGCAATTAACATATCTGACAGGGATATAGAGCTCTCTAAAGCTGAAAAATGCCTGGGGTAAAACTGGGGGCTCTTTGAAGTCAACATTATAAGTTTCACTGATTTAAGTGGAGTCCAAATTTTGGAAACATATATGCATACACACATATATTTTCCTCAGCAATTAGCTTTCATCTCCGAAGCAGTTCCAGCGAGGCCAGGACGAGTAACATGTGGTTAAAATGAAGTGATCAACCATAGACACAAATGCTTTTCTAAACTGGAGCTCCTGTCCTTAGCTATTCAGGACAGCATTTACGTTTTAAACATGTAGTGAAACCTTGCTGAGTTCAAGCAAGGACTACACATGCCAATAAACACTTCTGAACTGTGACTTCATTAAGTGGGGAGTTACAGAACCAGAAAGCACTTTAAAAATTCACAGCCTTGGGAGTTCCTGAGTGTTGAATTAAATCTCTTAAAGTTAAGCAACTTGAAAGGACTAGCTGGTGATGACTTAAGCCATCATTGCTAGGATCAAGTGGAAACCAGTCTAGCTGAGGCAGGTGCTCAGTAATCACCCATGAGTGCAGCAGGATTGCACAGGCCTGAATATTTTAGGATGGTTAATTTTATTAGCTGCTTCAAGCTGGAGGAATTCCACTGGGCTTTTTTGATATTCAAACCCCATGTATGGTAAGACATATAAACCTTATATTTGCTGTTATATTAAAGTGTCAGTACTGGAAGCAACTCAGAAATATTTGTAATTTCCAATAGTGAGGAATCCATTAGATATTTTTCCTAATGTAGAAGTACAGTTTTTGATACTTTACTTCTTTTTGTTAGGAAAACTTTTCTCTTCAGGTATGTTATTACCTCTAAAGGACAACCCAGATAGATGGGATAGATAACGTTATAATCACACCCAAAGTAAACGTAAACCCACATAAAATATTACTGTTGGCCTAGTTAAGATTTTTGCCTGAAAAGGAGGTTAGAGTTTGGCCTAGAGCTAATTCACACCTGTTTGTTGTATATGTAATAACATGCCAGAAAAAAAGGACCTTCATTTCACTTTCTTCAATTCAGAGAGAACACTGGTTTCATAAACAGTTTCTAACAACAGAAATTGCATCAGAAAAAGAGGAAACAGGAAAGAACACCTGCTCTTCAAAGAGATAAGGCCTATCCAATATTTATCTTGCAATAAATGTTCTACAGGGCTGTTCCTACAGCACGGAGCTGATCTCCACTCCCTGCAGGCAAGGGCAAGAGCACCATCATTTAGAGGGCTTTACCTCAGATAAATTATGACCCCCCCTGCCCCCTTGCTCACCAGCAGCTCACACTTTATCATCTTTATAGAGAAGTAGAGATGAATAAAAAATTACACTTTTAACTTCGAATAATTTCATTAGATATGCTCAGCTATCAAACCCCCTACTGAAAAAAAAGTTATAATTATGCTTGACCTGAGCACTGAATAATGGCAAGAGAAGCAGTAGTGCAAAGAGCAATGTATGCAGTAGCTGGAGCTCTTGGAAACTGAACCCTACTGCAATGTCACGACTGTACTCGACACCTTGTTCTATTCTGCTTTTCAGTTACGTGCAGGCAGATTTAGAACTAATCATATTTATTGAGAGTCTGTAATGTGCTCGCTTAATAAAAGTAATTGTGACTTGATTGCATTTATCTTACCATTTTTCTTCAAAGGTGCTTTGGATTGAAATGAATCTGTATTTGCATACTTTATTGAGACAGCTAGTGATCAAAATCATCAGGCACTGCAGTTAAATACTGTGTTTTTCTAGGAAAGGATGCCAATGCATGCAGTGCTCTTGGAGACAAAATGGTCCAGGAAAAGAAAATTAAAAATTTCAGGGCTTGAGTACTGTTTGCAGCAAAGCACATCCAGCTTTCCATGGCTGAGGGAGCCACAAGATGTCTGGACTCCTGTGGGGAGTGGAGAAGAATAGCTCTTTCTGAAAGGTGATTTAGCTCGTAACAAATCTTCCTCTGGGAGCATTTCAGTTTCTAATTAAAGTGACTAAGAGCAGATCCTTGCAATTGGCTCTGATGGTGCTGAGACACTCAGTGTCTGAGAGGGGAACATGGCATAACAGGAGATTTGTTCTTAATGTAGTGGCATTAGAAACAGTCACTGAAGCTGAAACTTCAGTTTTTTCCTTTTTTTCTAACCACACTCTCTTAGCTGATCTGAGTGCCGACATGTAGGACAGGGTGGACAAAAGAAAGAAGTTGAGCTGCTTCACATTGAGCTTATTCCAGCAAATGGCCTCTCCTTGACCTTCCTATCCACAGTGCTCCAGACTCTGCCATTCAAGACCTTCTGCTGCCTCTCTAGTCCCACACAAAAACCTATGGAAGGGCAGGGCTACCACCTGGAGCTGGGGCTTGGAGAAAATGTTTAAAGACCCAAGTGCCTGAAAAGGCTGGGTTGGAGTTTTTACCCATGGCTTTGAACCAGAGCTTTCAAAGTGTGTAGGAGAGGCTGAATAGTACCTGCTTGAGGTTTCAAAACATCTGAAGTCCAAAATAGGTACTGAAATCAATAGGTATTAGGAACTGCAGCAGTTCTGGAATTCTCAGGTGATATCAATCTTTACTTGTCTTTAAGCCTAAAAATTGAGCAGGACATTTACAAAGGCAGCTTTGGGAACATATGGTCTCTGACTACACGTTGGGTTTGCTTTCACTGAGTGGGGAGAGGTTGGCAGGAGTCTCCCTGTGCCCTTTCAATGCCCCCCTTTGTCCAGACACTACAGAAGAGACTTTGGATATGTAACCATTACTATGCTCTATAAGCTCTATAAGCACCCATCAGAGCAGCCTTTGATGAGACGTTGACTCTGCCTTGTTGAAAAGAAAATTTCAGTTTCTGAAAGCCATTTTGAAAGCACTGCCCTCAGTTCCTGCAGAGCCTCAGAAACTGTCAAATTGACACTTTACTTATTATTTTTCTTTCTACTTACATCAATACTTCTGAAAAGAATCAGGGCACATAAAGGCTGCAGACTCCCTGAGGCCTCTTTGGAATTGACACAGCTCTTATATATCAAAGGACCATTTTTCTCTGTTAACCCTTGGTTCCACACAGAAAAACCTGCCCAGCCAAGACATGCTATGAACATGAACAAAAAAGAAGGAAATTGGGTTTTAAAAGCAAACATAAACTGATATAGAAATCAATCAATTTAAAAGAATAATTCAAATTGTTCAGAGTAAAAATAGTAGGATGTTTAATATTTTAATTAAAAATTTGAAACTTATTTTGAAGTATACTCCAGACTTCAGGCAAAGAGCACAAACTGAAAACAACGGCATTTATTTATTATCCTATATACAATAGAGGACTCTGGCATTCCAAATGCTGCACAGGCTCGTATTGCCAGAGTCCTCTGATATCCCCTTTTTCACCTGGAAAGTATCTTAATCAGCCTTCTAAATCTTACCTTAAGTCAAGCTTTTTTCCCTGTAAGACAAGACTTTTAAATATCCTTTTACACATATTGCTGATTTACTATGTAAACAGACTCAGTATAATTTGGGATGGCTGCCTTGATTGACAGTAGCTTATTCTGAAGTTTTCTATGCTTTGAAAAGCTGAAGTGCCACTTCATTTATTCTTGGATTGTGACCAACATTGAAAACCCCAATTCAACACTTCCAGCAATGTGGTCCTTCTCCTGCATGAAAAGCTGAGTAAACGACTAGGATGTATTATTAGATTTTTTATTAATAAATTTTTAGGTGTAATTAATAGAAATTTTTAGCCTATGCTGGCAGATATTCATTCATTTTCAGAGTAGCCCTACAAACCAGATGCAGGAAGTAATATTCACTCCCCATCATTCCCACTGCTCATACAGATAAAAGAAAAATTTGGAAAGAGGTCTCTCTCCTTGTGAAATTACAGGAGCAGTCAGCAAAACCACACTTTTCCAAATCTTTTTAGGGAATGGCAGCATGAGAATGTTCAGGAAGACAAACCAGGCCTCTGGTGCCATTAAAAAATGCTGATCAATGGCACACACGAACACTTAACATCTTCATGACATGAAGCATGAGGTCTGAGGACAGTAGCCTAGAAACATTTAGGACAGACCACCTAATCTTTATAGCATCTACATTTTCAAATCCTCCCTGGTCTCTGTTAGAAAGGAGGCAGCTCTGTCTTATAGTTTGAAAAAAAAAAAAAAAAAAAGGAAATGGAATTTGGCTTTCTCCCAGCTATCTTGCAGAAAAAAAATCCACTGCTTTTCAGCTGTCTCATCCTCTTCTTTCTTATAAACTAATCATCAGCATTTTCTTTCCCATCTCACAGAAATGTCGTGCACCAGTACAAGATTTTTACAGCAGGAGAGACTGACTTTTGTTCTTTTATTCAAATTCTTCTTGTGCCATAAAAGAAGTACTAGGTTATTTTTCCCCTTCCTTCCTTGTTTCACCTTAATTTCTGGTTGTGAAGTTGGCTAATTATTGCAAATTTATCACAGAACACATGAGATAGATGTACCAAAATTAAGGCTATTTTTACATTCTCTCCCATTGTTCATTCATTAATACGTTTGACCACCAAATGAGCTGTCACAAGAAGAATGAGTTCTACTTTTCTTTTTTTTTAATCTGGCTTTGAGAACTAGGAACATTTGAGAACACCCTTGCTGTTGAAGCGCTTCAAAACTCAGGCTTGGATCACACTAGAGAACACAACAGAGAAGTACCTGTTCATTCATAAATTTTTACTAGTGATGAGAGCAACGAAAAATCTCTAATTGTTCAAGCAGGGGGCAGTGTAACGCTGATTTTCAACAAGCAGTTCTATTAAGAAGAGAAAGAAAAGCTTTGAAAAGAACTAGTAATCTCTGTTCTGGCTGTATTTCATCTTCCCCTACTGATGCACCCTTTTCAATGCTCATTTCATAGTTATCTCAAGAGAGGAAACAACGTGGAGAGAAGGACTCCTGACAACCATTAGACCTTGCAAGCTGCAACAGACATGATACAGTGTCCCCTTTCACTTTCTTTTTAATTTTTTTTTTTTTTAATTTCAGCTTGCCGATGTTGCTTTCACGAAAAACAAACCCTTAAACATTTCACCCAGCTACGAAAGACAACAGCGTGGCTCCAAGCCATGTGGCTGCTAACAAACAACAAGCCCTCTGCGTTACACTGAGACCAAGCCCAAATTCCGAGGGTAAAAAGCCAAACCACTTTCACGCTCAGCAAACCCGCCTCATTCTCACCAGCCCATCCTCAGGCTTGCAGGAGACCGTGTCGCCCCGAGACGTCTCCAACCCCCACAAAACTTCCCAATGCCTAAGAAAGGAGCGGCATTAGCGCCAGAGAGGAGCTGAGAGGAGAAGGGCTCGGGCAGGGGCACCATCCCCGGGTCAGCATCTTACATGTGCGCGTCGGGGCTGGCTCCGCTTCAGTGCCGGGGCGCGGGGCGGGCGCGGCAGCCCATGGCCGAGGGGCGCTGTCCGCTGTGCCGGACGCTGTCCGCGGGGCCGGGCGCTGTCCGCGGAGCCGGACACGCTCAGCGCGGCAGGACGGGCCGGGCGCTGTCCGCGGTGCTGGATACTCTCAGCGCTGCAGGACGGGCCAGGCTCTGTCCGCGGTGCCGGACGCACTCAGCGGTGCCGGGCGCTGTCCGCGGTGCCGGACACTCTCAGCGCGGCAGGACGGGCCGGGCGCTGTCCGCGGTGCTGCAGCCGCCGCCGCCGCGGCCGAGGAGGCGTCTCATCCTTATCCCCTCGGCGCTGCTGGGGCAGAGCTCCCCGGGAGCGCCCGGGATTCGCTTCCTGGAGGAAGAGCCGGCTGGGAGGTTGGCATGAGAGTTGCGCTGTCCTCCCCGTCTTCCCTCCCCCTCTTCCCACGCCGTTGTCCTCCCGTAGGTGTGGATTCGATGCTGTTTTGGGCGCGCCCCCTTCTCGGCCGGAGGTGGGCGAGTAGCCCGGAGCCCTCCCAAGGGCTGCCCCGGAGCAGGCGTGGCGAGAGAACCTTCCCGGAGAGGGCAGGGCTGCCTGCAGGCTGCCCAGCGGGCGGGGGGCTCCGTCGGGGGCTTTCCCCCTCACATGCCACACTCCTGCCTCAGCCGGCTGTGCCGCCCCGCTGCTGGGAGGGGTTGGAACCGCTTCTCCCCATCTGCCATGCCCAGGTTGAGATTGTTTGATCCCTTACCTAGGAGATCGTCTCTTTTAGGAAGTAGAGGAGAAGGGCTGTGTGTATGCGTGTGCTAGGAGTGGAGGGAAAAGGAAAGTGAAGCAAACATGCAAAATAATCAGTCAATTCAATCAATCCCCTCCCTTGGATGGCAGAGGAGAGCTGCCAGAACAACTTCAAGCTGCATCCAGGAGCACTGGGGCATCATTCTGCACCCCATTCTGAGTGGTAAGAGCAGGTGTTCTTTCCCCAGTCACCCCCCAGGACGCTCCCCCTGCCTCCCACACAGCTCCAGTCACACAGGGTTCTCCAAGTCCATGACTTTCCATGTGCTTCTCCTCTGGTGCAACCCCCCTGCCCACCTGCTTTGCCTTACCTGGGTGCAGGGATCACCACTTAATCATGCCCCCCCAATGCAATCACCAAATAACTCCACCCCACATCACATACCGTGTCTCTGGGAGTTTAAGCCTGGAGAAACCCCTTTGCCTGGAGGGATGATGGTGGGAGGCAGTCCAGGGGTCTCTGAACAGCACACAAGGGAGGATAGAACAACGATGATTTGCCCCAAGTTCTTCTTCTGCCACCCCCTCACAGTGAGAAGCAGTGATGTGAGAGCACTGATTAGGAAGGGATTTTTCACCATCTTTCAATCTCAAATCTGTGTAATCAGCTGACGATGTTTTTTTGATTGAAACACCTGAGGGCATTGACCATTTTGGCAAGGGCCACAGAGAGCTTGGTGTGGCTTCTGCAGTGGCACTGTAAAATCATCCCAGACAATGCCTTTCAGAAACCTTTAAAGGTGGCTGATGTAGGGCTTCCATCTCACATCTTTGGGCAATGAAGTTAGTTTCACCAGCCTGAGCTGTACTTACAGCTGTGAGGAGGGGAAATCTTTTCCTACTGAGAGGTTTTGTCTTGAAAAAGAGGAAGAGAGTATTAACCTCTAACGATCATGGGCAGTAGCCAGACCTGCAGGATTCACTGCACTCTGTTTTGACACTGTCAGCACCTCCTGTTCTGTAAAATGCACCCATTGCTTTGGTCTTGCCCCATTTAGGGCTTCTTGAAGTTCTCTTGGAAATTAATGAGGGTCCATATTGGCAAACAAATGAGAAGGCTGTGGATGTTACCAGGCTCATGGGAGAACAGCATTGTGTGGGAAGAAACAACCTGTACAGATTGGAAAATAAAATGAAAGAAAACAAAAGAAAGGCTCCACAGCTACATACCCACTTCTGCTATGAAATTATATGATGCTTCAAAGATAAAAATCTCTGCTTTAGGTAGCAAACACAAGTTGAGGAAAGAGATTTCTCTCTAGCTTTTGGACAATTCTTTCCCTAAGGAAACAAAAAATAGCCCTCACAATATCTTGGTACTTGTCTGGGTGCTGGTTTTTGCTGGGGTAGAGTTAATTTTCATGCCAGTACATAGTATGAGGCTGTGTTTTGTGCTTGGGCTGGAAACTGGTGATAATTTGGGGATGTTTTTGTTACTGCTGAGCAGTGCTCACAGAGTCCAGGCCTTTGCAGCTTCCCACTGTGCTCCCCCAGTGAGGGGGCTGGGGGTGCATAAGGAACTGGGAAGGGGCACATCCAGGACAGGGGACCCCAGCTGACCCAAGGGACATTCTCACAAGGACCATATGACACCATTCTCAGCACATAAAGCTGGGGGAAGAAGGAGGAAGGGAGGGAAGTTTGGAGTGGAGTTTGTCTTCCCAAGTCACTGTAATGTAGGATGGAGCTCTGCTTGCCTGGAGATGGCAGAGCAGCTACCTGCCCATGGGAAGTAGTGATTAAATTCCCTTTTTTGGGGGTGATTTGCATGTGTGGTTCCTGCTTTACCTGTTAGTCCATCTTTATCTGCATCCATGAGTTTTCTTTTGTTTACCTTCCTGATTCTCTCCCCCACCCCACTGGAGGGGAGTGAATGAGCAGCAGTGGGAGTGAGTTGTCACCCAGGCTTAAACCATGGCAGCAAAACTCTTTCTCCTTTTCTTTTTCTGTCATTGACCTGTCTGTTACCATAACAAACAAATCAACAATCAAATGTGTTCATAGGCTCTTAAACTAAAAGTATCCCTTTATATTTAATTTCTAAGGCTTGGGAATATTTGCAAAAGGTCAATTTATTCACTTTTTTGGGGTTTTTAGGTAGCTGGGTAATGGAGGTTAGACAAAGCCAGGGTTTATTTTTTTTTCTCATTTAACTTATTCATACACAGTTTTGCCAGGCAATCTGAAAAATATTAATTTTAGGATTGAGCATGGATTTGATTCAACCAAATATATGTAATATTTCTCCCACGTATATCCTGGAAAATATTTAGGTGTGGAATCAATGTACTGCATTTCTGCTCCATGTGTCTGTACAGTTGCAATTACCTCTCCTGATCATTTCAAATTGTAACTTCATTGGAAAACATTCACCATTTCTATTTTTTGCTCATATCTTTTTCCCCCTTTATTTAAAAAAAACCCAAAACCCAACCATAAATCCCTAAAGCCCCAGCAATATCTAGCACTCATTATCAGGAGGACCTTCTTAATAATCTCAATAATCAACAGCTTATCCACTCCATAAATCTGCAGCTGATAAAATACTGACAGTGCTCCCAATTGCAATTAATTATGCCAGATTAACACGCAAAGCAGAAAAAGTGAGAGGGGAAAAGGGGACTGAGGATGTCTAGTCTGTTATTATCAATGGACATTAAAAGTGTACTAAGTACTGTTGTAGGTCTCTGGTAAGCCCAGGTCAGAATCAGTGGAAACTCACAGCTTCAGAACCAAGAAATCTTACACTTGGTTCTCTTAAAAGGCATTTAGCAGAAGGTTCTGAACTTCTGCAAGTTGCCTTTCATCATGATTAACTTTGCATTTTGCTATTGCGACAGTTTCATATGAAAAGAGTGTGCTGAGAAATCTATTTCTAATATTATACAAAACTCTTCTGACTAAAGTTGTATTGACTAAAGAATCAGAGAAAACATGAGGGCTTTTTCCTGCAGATCATCAAATATTTGCACTCTTGTAGAGTATACCAAGAATGTTCTTGCCTCACTGGGGGTGAGAACAAATCTTTTATGAAAGAATCAAGTTGTTCCTTTTTCCATCTCACCTGTGCCTTTAAAGAAAACCCATGGTGGTTGTTGCATCCTACAAAAACCAAGTGCACATTTCTCTGCAGAATCAAAACCATGGAAACAATTAAGCAATTTTAGAAGTCATGGAATTGTATATTTATGTCATGACGCTTAACAAATATTCAGACTTCAAATTTTCTCTCAAGGGTTGTAGTTTTGAAAGTTTTTCAGTTCTTATTGGGTTCTTTACCCTTAAATATTATTGTATTCCCAGACATATTGAAGGAAGAGAACTGCAATTTCTTTAACATATTCATGTTAAACAAAATTCTACTTTTGTTTGCTTAAGCCTGGTGTTTCAAGCAGTTATATGTGCACCACCACAAAAAGACTGAAGAAAGATTTTTGAGGAGAAAGCTTAAATTAAATGAAAAAACAAAAAAGGTTTAGAAATCGTGATATTAAACTTTTTATTGATTTAGGGGTAGTTAATTGCCCAGTTACTCATCAGAGTAATTTCTTCTGTCTCTAAATAATTTCCATCCCTTAATTGCTGTCACAACCAGACAAAACAAGAAGACAAATGGAAGTTCAGTGATTTGTTGGAAGAACTTTTGCTTCTGTTGATAAACATTTTGTCATTACCATTGACAAACCATTTTGTCCAGACACTTCTGTATTGTTTAATCACTGACAAAATTGATTTGGTCCTTCCTTCAAAAACATGCATGTATTAAGCACCAACATTTCAAACCACTTCAGCTAAAATATAAACAAAAAAGAAAAAAAATTAAGAATATGAACAAAGTTGATAGGATTCCATTGCTTTTCCCCACTTTTTTTTGCACTGCTCCCCGCTCCTGTTCCCCAGACATGGAAAAACAATCAAAGGATCAGAGGAGAAGCAGCAGAGTTCTGCTGAGCTTTTGGAGAAGCCAATGAAGAAAGGAGGGGGAAGAAGGAAAGGCTCAAACTCGTCAGTACTTTTAACTCATTAAAGACATGGGCAACCAAAAGCACATTGAATTTCCTTCCAAGCCCACACAGAACCAGCTGCACAAGCATCCTACTACTAATGCTCCTCTAGATATTACTACACAGGCCTATCTTGCATAATCTTTTAAAATTCAGGAAGATAATTCCAACTGAAATGACATGTACTCCTAATTATTTCTGAAATGGTACCACCTAAACCAGCTTTGACCCAGGGCTGAAGGGTAAAATATTGCTTTCCATCTTTATATTACTTCCACCATCTCATGAATTTTCCATTCTCCAGAGCTATTGGCTGGGATGACTGGCAGCTTACAAGGGTATCTATGAATAGTAACCCCCTTGGACGTACAATCTCATCTAATATCCTTCCACATAAAAAAAAAAAACGAAATAAATGCCAAAGTCTCCTCACATTAGAAAACATAATAAGCAGAATGCATTTTTATTACTCATTCTCTGTCTAGCTGTGAACCTTTATATTGAAGACACTTTTATTCACTTCTTTGGGTTTTTTTTCTCTTGAAACTTCTTTTACTGACCTAACAGCTTCAGGATAATTTTACTAAGACTAACAGGAGTCTACCCCCAGCAACAAAACAATTGATCATAAAAAAGTGATAACCCTCAGATAAAAGAAGCAGCAGGAGAGCAAATGTGATGGGTTCATTTAAGATACTAACAGCTATTTGATTGGTCTGACAAGAACTTATTTCTTTTAAGCCATTTTATTTCAAGAACAATTTATATGGTAATCAAACCTGCTGCAATTTTTTCTTGTTATAAGGGCATGATCCTTACATATATAAAAAATTCTTCTGTTAATAAATTGGACAGTTAACATTTGAACCAGAAGAAACTCTGGAATACAAGTAAATGTTTAATTGCCTATAAAACCTCATTGCCATTATAAAGTTACAAATACAGGAAAAAAGTATATACAAGTTAAAAAGCTGGAGAAGTTTAAACTGGAAAGAGAAATATTTCTCCTTTCTTTTAATAAACATAACCATTTCCTTCTTTATATTAAAGACTGCTTTCCTTCTAAAGGTTATGAGTAGGTTTTGTCAGGGCCAAAGACAGTGATGTTTCTAATCATGCCTTCTGTACGTATCTCAGCTGCAGAGACCATTGTAAATGTATTTTTTTGATGCACATTCTAACAGAAGTGACAGTTCTTTATTTTCTGTGTGAGGCCTTACTGGCTGTGTATTCTTTGCTGTTTATAGAAGTGCATGTGAAAGTGTTTGAGGTTTTGCTGCTGTTTCCCACCAAACAGCTGGATCATGAACCATTGCCAACTTGAGATATTTATTTTAAAAAATGCTTTAGGTAGCCTTTTTGCTCTCAACAAGTTTTACTGCTTCTTCACAACCCTTGCCAAAGCTTTCTAGAGTTTTTATATTTTTTTTATCTTATTTCTCTCTTTCAAGTGTTTAATTATTTTTGCTCATCTTTTCTACTCATCACGGTTTCCTTTCTCCTGAGGGTATAGGTTAGGGATGAGATGCCAGATGGCCACTCTTACACTTGAGCATATATTAATTAGCCCTAAACTCTTCCCATTTCCCTTCTGAATCCTTTCCCTCTGCTGTCTTTTGTAATCAGATTTTATGCAACACTTCCTGCACGCTTCCCAAACACATTTGGTTGCAGACCCCATGGCCATTTATCCCTGTGATACTTTCAGTTTCTGAATCCCACTCTACTGAATCCCACTCTAACTGTATTTAGGTGTCAGAGCATAGGTATTGCTCTCATGGTGTTGTCCATCCACTCTCAACATTACTGACGTGGTCTGAGTTATTTATATTTTAATTAAATATTACTCCCTCCAGAAGTATCACAGAACAGAACAGATCTGGAAGGATATAGTCATGTGAAGTTTTTCTGGAAGAAGGAAGATACAGAAACTGAGGAGCAATATGATATCTCTCACCAGTATTAAAAAAAAAAAAAAAATCTGTACAGGTAGAGCTTATTATATGTTTCATTTTTTTTTCTCCCAGACCCTCTCAGGATTTTTTATAATGTTCAGCTCTTTTTTTTTTTTTTTTTTTTTTGTTCCTCTGTTCACAATATTGTAAATTGGCAATATTTCAAGGAAAAAGAATTTTATTCTAATTGCATAGTACAGAACATTTACATCTGTTAATGCCAAATCTTCCTCTATGCTGAAATGAAATAACTACTTAAGGGAAAAGAAACCCACAAGGCACAAAATTGCATACAATTGTGTGATTACTAGAGAGAATTCACAGAATTGTGATTGTTCAATATTTTCATTTCTTTAGAACTATTCCCAGGGCAAAATTATTGATAAAAGCCTTCACTAAAACATTGTACATTCAGAGAAAGAAACAACATAAGGTTTATTGCTCATTCATTTTCATGGGAATCAATGCACATGAACACCTGAAACAAGAGCTCCCAAAAATATGAATATGGTTTTTGTTGTGTGGAAGAAAAAAATCTCTATGTAATAAATACTTGAGAATGTGGGAAGGACATAAAATAAACCAAAATATTCCATTTAAGAATCAGAACACAATGGGAAATTCTCTTTTCAGATTTTTTTTTTGGGGGGCGGGGCAAAACAAACCTGGAAAATTACAAAATCATGAATGATTTTTATATTACATTACATTTTAAATTACATTAATTAAGAGATATTTTTGCTTCTTACATGTAAGATATTTTGTACCTATTTTCACTATCTGATTCTAGAGTATAGTCTGTAAACATGGCATCATTTTAAATCAAAAAAATGCAAAATATTGATGTTTTAGTATGTTTTTTAAGCAAGTGTTTAACCACATATTAGAGAAATGACCACTTCATGGAAAATTATGCTAACACTAAGTTCTCAGTTCTAGTAAAAATTTTAAGCACAAAAACCTTTCTCATTTTTCACTGCCCAGAAATATGCACTGCTGCTGGCCCTTTCAAAACTGTATTTTTGATACTTCTTAGGGAATGAACACAAACTCTACCAATGGCAGTCCAAACTCTCATCTGTGCCATGCTTATTCTGTAGGTTTCCAAAACAATCAGATTAATAATATTATCAGACTTAATATCAAAGCTGGTTTTCTCTCACCCATTTTTCCTCAGGGGTAGTGTGAGCAGTTTAGTGCTGTAGTGTCGCAGTAGGACACGAAATAAAGATAGTTTGACTCTAGTTTTGACAAAGAGAACATCAGAAGGTTTTATTTTCAATCTTTTTGTTTCTTATATAGCATGCTTCAGTAAAATAGGTATTCATTGGTCAATAGGACTGACACCTCTTTCCATTGGTTAAGTAATAGGAAACAACAGCTGGGGAAGATTGTTATAAGAAAAATACGTTGTCTACTTAGAAATGTTTTGGGAAAAGGAGAAAGATGTTTTGGGAAAAGAAACTGTTAAAAGTTTTCCCTTAATAGAAGAGCTAGCAATAGTTAGCAAGCTGAAATTCTCTCAGACTCAGTAATATCAAGCCCACACTGTAGGACACTCAAGATTTGCTCTGAACCCCCACGGGGACCTTCACCAAGGCCTTCTGGGAGCAGTGGTCCTGATGAGCCTCTTGTGCATCAGCAGTGTCCCAAGAGTCCAGCTAAACTTCCCAATTCCTCTCCCTCACAGCAGAAAATTCCTCTGCTTCACAGCAGAAATTAGATAACACTTTAGGATAACTTTTCAATTTCTTCAAGTGTTTGAAGAAGCCAAGAAGCAGAACTCAGATTAACTGTGTATGTCTAAAAGACGATTTTCCGCCTAAATGTTTGTGCACAGGAAACCACACATAACATGGGACAGATGATGATCTGCTTCATTCAATTTTACTCTAGTTGAGAAGACCACGAAGTACAAGCTACAAAATGAAAATCTTGTCGTTTGAAATCAGAGTTTCCATTAAATTTGCACTTGGGCCCTTGCAAACACAGAGAGCTCAGCCTGTGCCAGTGGCAGCGACATTGGTACAGCACCAATTCTGTGAATGTTTGTTGTGATTAGCAGCCTGTCCTGAAGCATCCTGCCTGCTGTGTGTCCTGGGCCTGAAAGTCAGCATCTCAAAACCTTGTTCTGAATCTGACTGGGTCTTGGCCTTCCTCTCTGCAGCATTATTGTAAACATTGTTATCACCAGCCCAAGTTTGTCTAAAGCCCATCTGCTTAGGGATGCTGATGTGATGCCAATGCTCTTGGAGTTATCAGCTAAAACCAACTGGCTGAAGGTCAACTTTCCAGCAGTACTTAAAAAACTTTAATTCTGAAAATAAAAATAAAATCAGAATGAGCCATTTAAGATATTTCAAAACCAAGAAAGTTTTTTTGAAACCATTCACAAGC
Source organism: Acrocephalus scirpaceus scirpaceus (assembly GCA_910950805.1). Classification (NCBI taxonomy): domain Eukaryota; kingdom Metazoa; phylum Chordata; class Aves; order Passeriformes; family Sylviidae; genus Acrocephalus; species Acrocephalus scirpaceus. The sequence goes on from OU383785.1 coordinate 9,798,166, forward strand.
AGTTGCTCTTGGAAATAGCACAGTGTGACCAGTGGTATTTGACAGTAAGGCCACAAAATTGTTTTTTTTTTTGTCTTTGGGACAGTGACAGGGATGAAGAATTGGTCCAGCACAGATCAATCTCTCTATCTGAAGGAAGCAAAACTTGAAATTACTTACAATTTCATACAAGAGAATAAAGTCCCTCTCAGCAGCCTCTAGAGTCAGCAGAAGGAGGTAAAACAATCCAGATTAACCACCGAAAGCTGATGAGTGAAAGGTTTATTAACTGCACCAAATTAAGCCTGGAGGAATCCCATGCATTTGTTTGATATAATATGTCCACACATTGACTGAACAAAAGAGAAAATTAGCAGAGATGACAGCTTAGTTCACCAAACCACTACTAAATTTCTTTTCCACAGGATATTGAATGAAATCAACTGACTCCAGACACTGTATTTATTTAATTTGTTCCTTCTTTGATCTTCCATCCCAAATACTTTAATCCCTAACAGTTTTTCTCCCCTTAAATAAAATCCACAAAAGAAAGGCTATTCTGTGTAACATTGGACTGTGATCATCTTGAAGCTTAGATTTTTGTGGGTACCTCATTTTCTTCTGTGAATTTTCAGCAGAAAAGATGAAGAAAAAATCTGAAACAACCAAATATCTTTTTGTGTGTGTGACTTAGTGCCTTTTAGCAAAATCTGTGTTAATGTCATCTTTGTTGTGCCATGAAATGTGATTGGCACAGTAGAATTAAAAAAACCCCATACCTAAGAAACTAAAACTAGATCTCACCAGCATTTCAAAGAGTGCTCCAGTTTGATACTTGCTTAAAATGAACATAATAGTAGAAAACAGATGCCAAAGTGGAACCTGCCTGTGGATGAACCCCAGTAAAGTCTTTTGAGTGTCTTCCAAGTAACCAGTGGTCAGAAACTGTTTGCAGAAAATAGAAAATTTCTAAGCCTTCAGAAATACTTTAATAAAGAATATCCATGTCACGCCAGCCAGACTGTGAGCTTCAGATGTGCCCAACAAAGTTCTTACTTTCAGTGATAAAAAAAATCATGAGCAACACATTACATTGATAGGCATCTTTCTGGGTATATTCTGTAATTCAGTAAAGTCTGGTTTTCTTCCAAGGACAAGTTTATTTGTTCAGTAAGATAACATCATATCTGTTCAAAAAAATACCCACAGAATGAAGGTATTACATAAACGTTCATCTGGAGACTAATTGAAATGGTTATCAGCATTGGAGACATGATACCTGGCTTCCAACATTAAATTCTATTATATGCTGTAAGTAGAGTATGGCAGATGATAAACCCACATCAGATCCTTTTTGAAGGCTAGCAGTCAATTACTTGCCTTAAATGCCTATTACCAGTTTGGCCACTGCCTTTGCTTCCTCTTGGATAAGAAAAACTCAAGAAAAAACTAGTGCTTTTATTCCTTTACCTCATCGTTCATAACGTACACCAATACTTCAATTATTTGAGATTTCTCTTATCACTCTCAGTGCAGTCCCTGACATATGAAGTGAGCTCAGAGATAGGAGTTCTAAGCTGACAGTGAGTTCTGATATTCGGATTAAGGAGTTGCAGTTGTAATCAGAACATCTTTTCTCCAGCCCTTGCAAACCAGGCCTGCACCCAGCAATGCCATGCCTGCAGCATTGATATTGCCATCTTCATTTCTCATCACTGGGGGATTCTGCACAGACAACATGCAGGATGAACTTGGAGCACAAATCCTAGTATGGCTCAGGAGATGGGAAGTGTCAGACCCAGCACGGGGAGTTATTTAACCCAACCAGAACATAACAGTTCAGACACTGTGTGGAACTTCTCTAGTCAGGAATGTTAGATGTGGCATTTTACAATTCTAAAGAGTCAGAATCAGCTACACACTGGTATTTTCACTGGGATTGTTGCTTGGTACCCAAGCAAATCAAAGACATAACAGCCTCTCAGCATCTATTTAGCAACTTTGCGACTGAGGGATTCAACGCTGCAAATTCCTTCAACGTCAGGTCAAAAAGGGACAGATGTAACCCAAGTACTACTGCAGTAAATCAGTGTGTACCAATTGTCCTCAAATACGTTTCTATTCCATAGCATTAAACTAACCCTGATCTACTTTGTTTTCTTCATGTGCCTAGAGCACGTATTTCTTGCTCTTTACTATACTGGAAAATGAGTTTTTTGGATTACACCCTCAGAGCATTTGATATGCACTTCATTTTAAAGGCAGCAGCATTTGAGCATTCTTGAAACCACATACTTGTTTCATGATGAAAACAAAATGTCAATAGTGTCATCTTTGAAAGGCAGAGAAATAGGTCTTTCATTCCACCTTGTTGAGTACATCTGTAAGTCATTTAAAGTTACACTTGACATGCTCCTATTTTGCAAGAAAACAGGATTTATGAACAATAGATACATGATACATTATCACAAGAAAGCAGTAAACACTTAATGTACCTTTCAAACCATGTTGAAAGGCTTGGAAGTCTCTCCTGCCTTTTACATTCTGAATTTCATGTCAAATATTTGTGAATCTAACTGGTATGATAAATACCTCATTTTTATATTCTGATTTTAATCTATGTAATAATCAATGGTGACATTTAAGGATTTTGCATGAGGTGATTGAGTTTTGAGTAATTTGGTCTCCATTGTTGATAGATAAAAAATACACAAATATTCGAGCAAAAGGGGATCAACTATGATACTAATTTATTTTTTCAAACATCATGGCTAAAGCATATTGCACTCTGCATATAAGGCAACATAAAATGGTACGTGCTGAACCCACAGAGCCAGTTTCTTTCTGGAACACATCTTGCTCCACATAATCTTTCCTGCTCTTCAGAAAGGGGTGGTACTGACTAAAGGACATTTGTAGGAGAACATCCCTTCTTTTTTTGATTAGAAATTTACTTGGGAGGAAAAAAACGTGATCTTTGAAATCGTGGTGGAAAGTAGGTTCACTCTTTTCTCCTTTCTCACGCTGTTCAGCTTGGACTCAGGGATCAGATAACTATTTATTCTTCAAACAGTGCCCAACTACCCAAGTAGGTTAGAGGATGGATCCATATGTGGTAAGAGGAGGAAAATGTGAAAGAAGATTCCTTTTACTCAAACACAGGCCGGGCAGATGACAGTCTGACAAAGTATGCACCAGCTTTTCAGGGAAAAGTTTTGAAAATATGCTTTTTTTAAAATGCCAGTCATTGCTTTTACCCACTTTGGCTTATATTCCTCTAACTTACTTTGTTTTTGATTATATTAAAGGATTTAATTTCTCCCCAAACTAAAGCAACACTCAAAGAGTGGAATAAATAGCATCACACACACTTCATATGCACAGTGCTCTTCCCAAACCTCAATACGCCAGCCTGGGAGCATTCTTATGTTGTGTATTATTTTCAAAACCCTTCAGATCACATTTTAGGCATAATTTTTATCTTCACTTTGTGCTTAAAAACAAAAGCACTCCTGAACAGGCCTTTCCTAATCGTTGGGGAGAACAGCTGTGGTAAGAATCCCCTTTCCTCCCCAGCTGACTGCAGGTACTGCACAACTCCCACTCATTGATGTGAACAGCCCACTTACCTGGCAGAGTTTGTACTGTTTGCCTCCCTCCTCTATTTACAGTTCAAGAGAAGCAATCAAGGGAAGCTATGAATGATGAGGTTTAATTAAGCTGCAACTCCATTAGCTGAGATCCCCCAGGAATTACCCAGCAATTATTCACCTGCAGCAGGCCATCCTTTCTCCTGTCACTTCCACCCGATGAAGGGAGCTCCCACTGATCCCCCACAGCTCAGCCTGAGCTTTGCCTTTCCACAGGTTTCCTTCTCCATGAGCAGCTTGCTGCTGTAGCAAATCTCTGCCTCCTTTCTGTACCTCCTGGGGGTGGGATTCATCTTACCTGACGTTAGGGGTTTACAGAGAGAGGATGTCATGGCAGTCTGAACTGAATATGCAGTCTGTCTTTGCTGTAAAGGAAAGAATTAAGCACTCCCAGGACGAGATGGGCTTTGTTTAGATGCCTTAAATCTGTTCCCAGCATACCTCTTCTCCCCCTGGCAAGGCATTAATGAAGACAATGATTTAAGGTATAGTTACAGACATCTGAGTCGAAAAGGACAATCCCACTTTTAGGGAATCAAGTCATTATTTATAAAATACCTAACCTCTAGTAGGTGAGGCTCAGACTGAACACTTGCCACATGATAATTTTGTGCATCCATCCAGCAAAGTAGTCCTGAGTTTGGAAAGTTAATAATTGGCTAACTTTGGAAATAAATTTATTCACCATATGGGGATGTCTTTCATCTTCCTTAACTTCAGAACACAAAATTTAGGGATTTTGCATAATTTCTAAATTTCTTCCAAAAAAAGGGCTAGCTAATTTACAGTCTACCTAGCCTATTGTCTCCTAGACCCAAATCAAGCCTGACAGCTCCTTTTTGCCTTGGCTTTTGTTCCAAAACCTTAGATTTGTTTAGAAGCCTTTCCCTGAAATATTATCACCCTAACTCTTTCTCTGTCCTGATACTGCATTTTAAACCTCAAACTGATTTCAGTCCTTGTTGGAGCCAGCAGTCAATGACCTATCACTTTTAAATTCTTCTTTCAAGCTCAGCCAAAAAAAATTGCAGTCTCAGCTCTAGAAAAGTAAGACCAAACTGCATGAGCATAAAATCTGATTGTTCTAACTCTCCTTTTATGCCAACCAGCAACAAGTCAGTATTTTGCAAATAAATTGTCTGGATAGATGTCTGCTGCACAAAAATATTTCCTGAAAAATTATCCAAATGTAATTACTGTGGATTTTTCACTTGCAGTTGAGCTTGCACAGCCTAATGAATAACACATGGTGGCTGATGCTTTATCTATTATCATGATTTCACAGTGGTGATTGGAATCGAGATTATGAAATGAAAATCCTTTTTATAATGATCATTTAAATGAATAGGCAGGTCAGACCTCCTTGATCTTTACAAGGCTTGTTTGTGCTTTGTCTGGAATCAGCAGGAGTTTTGTGACAAAATCCCTGAAATTCAGTAAAGTTTCAAATGAAGCCAGATTAGGATTTTTTAGTCTTCTGATAATCACACACCAACTGAGCATTATTGGGGTGGCACCCATAACCCCCTGCTATGACACAGCCTTCAGCCTGGCACACACAAACATGCCACTGGACAGACAAGAGCCAATGCTTCCTGGGGGAAACAAAACGAGTGTCTGTTGCTCTTGGAGTCATCTTCATAGACCTGGACTGAACCATCACTGGAAAACTGTCAACTACATCAGCAACACCACCACAAAATGCTGATTCCATCTGTGGTGTAATTTTCAACTCATCCCAATCTTTAGGAGGTGCTTCATTGTACCAAGACAAAGTTTGTAGTCAAGACTCATAAAATGTATTACTAAATAAATCATCTTTCTACGATCAGTTTTATTTGTTAGCATCTGTGCCTCTTAAAGCAGTGGAACAAGAATGTTCTATAAACTTTTGCCATATGCATTCTGTCCACAACCAACTTTGATGACCAGATAAAGAGCCCTTATCTCCCCGAAACACAGGTAGACAGTCTCGTCAATAGGAGATGATTCATGAAAGCCATTTGCCTTATGCTGTTCTTCAGAGAAACTTGGAAGGGTGAGAAGGTGCATCTTACAGAGATTTATCAGGGTGATAACGGGAGAAGAGAGAAATCTTTCTTTTTCAAAGTTCTAATGGAAATCCAGCAGCATTTCCTCCAGCAGTTCAGAATTTTAGGAGAACACTCAAGGGATAACTGGTGGGTTTATCCCTCTGTGCAGTGCACACAGTAAATAGGAACCCTGGGGACTATTTACAGAATCTCTGGCTCAGTGGTACCAGTAAATGACCAAAGGTCTAAAGTAAAACTAAACCCAGAAAGCACAAAGAGCACTGAATTTGCAGGGCTTCCCTTGAGGCGGATTACCCACAGCACATCCAGATATTGTGAATGATGCTCCTCCTGAAGCTTTCCTGTCCATCTTTTTCTCATAAATAAAGATGCTGAGTTGATAACTGAAGACAGATTTATGTGTTTTGGTTCACATTTATGACAACTACAATTTTTTTTTTTTAATGTTTTTTCATGCTTATTTTGAAAGAGGCTAACCATGGTCAGAGCCCAGTGCTTCCTCTGCTGAGAGGTTTCCATGGGAAGATTTAGAAGGTAGCACTGAAGGTCCTGCTCAGGCTCACATTGAGGAAATGCCTTTTCAAAACCCTTTTCTAAAGGATTTTCTTTCAGGAAATGGGAGTATTTTTAGCTATACCAACCTGAGTAATTTGTACAGACAGAGGTCACTGTGGCCACTTTATGCACACCACCTGCTTCTCCAGCCTGCTGCTTTAACTATGAGAAGGGTGAGAATCTTTTGTCTCTACACACATTGAATACTGAATTAAACAAGGAAAATCTCCCTGCTTTGTTCAAAATAAGTCTCAAATATTACTGTTTGGACTGCAGAAATAAAGGACAGAACAGTAATTATTTCTTATAAAAATGCTGAGATTATAAGATTGCTTTAGTCTGTCAAAACCTAAAACAAAAGTTTCAAAGAGAAATGTTTTTGCAGCATGGGCAAAATCCTTGTTACATCAAATCTGAGTCCATTAGTTGTAAGGTGGCTGCCAAGCCAGTTCCTGTCTTTAAACAGAAATCCTGAGCAAACATCCCAAGCAGCCTGTGTGTGTGTGTGCTTCATCCTGTTACACAGAGCAGGGAATCCAACACATCACTGCTGCAGCTTCACATCCCTGCTGCAGCTTCAAGATCAGAGCGTTGCAGTGCTCATCATGTTGGGTACAGAACCTTCTCTTCCACTGCAGCAAGAGATGCAATGGAGTGGCTGCCTAGAACAGAGGCTAGACAGGGTTAAGAGAATAAAGTGGGTATTTATTAAAGGCCTTCAATAGATACACCTTGGGCAGTCAGGAGCCTCCCAGAGACTACACCCAAGCTGGATGATGGTCACGAGTTTTTCAGACAGAAATAAGTTTGGTCCATTTGCATATCAGGGTTAATCCTCCAATTCCAGCTTCAGATAATGAAGTCATATTCCCCCAGTGTGCTGCCCCCTAATTAATTTGTGTTTCTACTTTTTGGGGCCTGAGGCTGTTGGGTGTCCTTGAGTCCCAGGCCTAGAGAGGAATTGTTTTTTCCTCATGACAGTTAACTGACATTCTATATGGAGTTAAGAGTTATGCACTAATGCAGTACAGGATTTGAAAAATATAAAAGTTTAAATCTTAAGGCATCACAAGAACAAAAGAGAGTCAAGCCTGTGTAGGCACATAAACATTGGAATGCAGTTTCCAGATATGGCAACTTGGTGATATTTTGCTTTGAACTCATTTTCTAAAATGACCAGAAAACAAATCCAACAGGAGGGTTTGGGGTTTTTTTGTGAGATTGAAGGGAAAGATACAGCTGCAGCCCCTTGTAAGCCTAATGGGAAAACAAGTTCCATATGAACTGAAGAGTGGATAATTATGTGTTGCCTAAGAAAAAGAAAGCTGTTCACTCCTAGAGCTTATTTTGTTTTGAACTTAAGTACTGCTGGTGGATTTATACTGAGGCAAAATGATCGGAACAGAGGAAAGTGGGCAGGAGAAGCTACACAAGGCTTTGTACACAGGAGCAAGAAAATGTCAAAATAATTTCACTGAATCATAAAATGTTTTAGATTAGAAGGGACCTTATAGATCACCTAGTTCCAACCTCCCTGGCATGGGCAGTAAATCTGGCTTTTTTGTGTTAAAACAGGTATTTTGGAGATGGTGATGTAGTTATTTAATGAAAGAGCAAGTAATATGCCTATTAAAGAGGGATTTAGAGTGATACAGAAGAGCCAATGGATTTCTTAAGAAGAAAAACTTAAGTGCTTTACGAGAAAAAATAGTTTCCTAATCATGTTTCAGTAGATAAATACAAGGATCATAGAAGGCCACTGCTGTTCCTATAAACCAACAGCACAGAGAGATGAGGCAAAACTGCAGGGGGGCCCTTAATGGTACTTGAAACTAAGAAAAAGAAAAAGCAACAGCAAAGCAAAAGAAAAAAATCCATTTGAAAACATGCAGAGATTGGAAAGAATATGAAAATCAGACTCCTCTTAAACTGTGATTACAGTGACAAGAGGTTTTTTCCAGGACATGCTCTGGAGGAGGTCACAAGTGCAGAGTCAGGCAGTCATGCTAAGGACAAAACCAAGCTGGCTTCAGGTTTGAAAACCTCGAGGTAGCTCAGGGCAGAAAACTCACAGAAACAGTTCAGCACCAGCCTGGATGGAAAGTAAAGGAATTTCTTGGCTGAACAAAAATGAGGCAAGGCACAAACCCAGGAGAGTCTGGTCACAAAGCTATGGGATTAATGAGAGAAATTTTAACAAGGACTGCTGTGCTCATTTGAGGTCACACATTTTGAATTCACAGAGTAAAAGGCTGGCTGAGGTTAGAAGGGACATCTGGAGCTCATATGGTCCAAGCCCCTTCTCAAACAGGGCCACCCAGAGCCAGCTGTGCCCAGGACTGTGTCCAGGCAGCTTCCCAGTACCACTAAGGGTGCAGAGCCCCCGGATTCTCTGTGAAAGCTGTGCCAGTGCTCAGTCACCTTCACAGCAAAAATTCATTTCCTTGGGCACTACCAGCCCTTCTAGATGGTTTAGCACTGGACATGTCTTTAATTCCAGTGGTGTGAAATATTACTTTCAATCAACTCACCATGCATTTTCCTTCCAGAACTGAGTTTTCACACCTGTAAATCTCAACAGCAAGTCCTACACAGAGCTTTGAAATTGGGTAGTGGGTAGGACCTACTGCTTTTAATTCTCTTTTAACCTTTGCTGAGCTGCTTGCTTTAAACTGGTGCCAGTCACTTAATTTGTCTCTCCAGCATTACCAGTGGGTGGGATTTTATTTTGCTTCCATATTTTGGCTTTTTTGTTGTTTTTTTAACGAGTTATTGTTTGGAGGTTTATTGTAACTAAATTGTTCTCTTTGAATTGTGGAAGAAAACATCCACATCACAGTGATGCAGCACAAATGATGGGCACTGGCCTTGAGGACATCCTGGCTGTGCCACAGCAGCAGGATGTTGGCAGTGGCTGTGTCACAGGGGGTGGTGACAGAGGTGGGCCAGGACAGACACAAGGAGGCTGCTAGCTCTGCTAATGGCACAAAATCAGCTCTCTGCTCCAGCAAAATGAGCTTTCTCACAGGACAGACAAATGCAGCACGCTGGGAAGTTGCGTGTGAGGACTTGTGCTTTTACAGATAAGGAGCAGACTCACGGCAGGCAGCTGACCTACATTTACAGCTGAAGAGGTAGAGCTGACCCACAGGGAGTTGCAGCTAACCCACCAACACAGAGGGAGTGCTACTCAAATGGACTGTGCCTTTTAAAGTGCCAAACGAAGCTGGAGCAGCTACATGGGGACAGGCTTTGTTCCTGCTGCCATACTTAAAAAGCAAACGAGATCAATACTTAATTAGCAAGGATTATCTGTAATTGACAACACCCTTTATGTGAGATGAAGTTTGCACAGTTTCCAGTGCAATACACACTCCTTACTGACTAACAAAGTTTTTTTCCTTTCCCAATCTCATTTAAGCAATGCCAGCTCTGCTTCTGTCCTGGTTCCCAGCAAATGGAGCAGCTGCTCCAAGGTAAAAATTCTGTTCAGAACCAAAAAGCTCTGCTCTATTCACAGTTTCAAGGCAAGATTGTTTTCATAAACACCAGGCTTGTCTGTTTAGAGGTTTGATGTGTTATTGACAGCCATACAAGTCAGGTTATGCAGATGGAAGAGATGCTGCCTTTTTTAGGTACAATTAGCATTTCATTTCCTATCAAACAATTTCCCCATCATGTTGAGCACCACCAGAGCAATGGGAATATTCAAAAGAATGCTTCATTGCAGATTTTTGTTATTAAAAAAAAAAACCCGACCAACAAGCAGAAAAACCTAAGCAATTGCTGAACTAAGGGGTATTTTGAGGTCTTTTTGTTGTTGTTGCTGTTATTGTGGGGTTTTTGTGTGCAGTGATTAATTCAGTAATTACTGAATTAATAGCAGGTACCACATCTAAAGCTTTAGGAAGGTTTGAACTCTTTATATTTTCTAGTGTTATTTAATTTCTCTCATGGACTTAAAAACTTACCTCATTAAAACCTTTTCTTGCAGAAGGGATGTTTGTAGTGATTAACATAGTAGAAAGGAGACCAGTAATCTCCTTGGCTTTTCCCAACCCACTAGGGATGATTTCCTATTCCCCCCCAGCTCCTTACTGCGTGTGTACAGCTGCCCTGTTGGGCTTCTGAGGGGCAAGAAAGGGAAGATGAACTTCCTGCTAAACCCATGCCAGGCTCTGTTGGGATCTGGGTGGGCTGTTGAGAAAAGGGCTGAGGGTCAGCAGCTCATCAGATCATAAATCCAACCCCAAGAGTTTGAATCTCTCATACGTCTCTTGTACGCAACTGTCAGCCACATCTCCTTCTTTTGAGAAAATTTCCAAGGGAATTCCTGTCAAAATTGATGCATCTCTGTAAGAAGTTTGGGATTTTGTAGGAGGTTTTCTCCCAGCTGATCCCTCCTCTGTGAGCTGAGGTCCTGCAGGCTCTGGCTGATAACAGAGAGAAGATGACACCTTCCTGTCACAAGGCTGTGTGATCATTTTGGTGCTTTTCTGATTACCAGGGGCTCTCTGAGGATGTAAAAGGACCAACAGCCTGATGCCTGCTGAATCCAAGCCCAAAATTCATGATCCATAGGACATTTTAGCATGGTAAAAGAGACCAACACCTGGCATTGTAATTTACAAATCTCCTTCCCGACAGGATTTAACCACACTTTGCCAGCGACGTCAGTGACCACTTTAATAGACTTGATGTGTCATTTATGCTGTTCTTGCCTCCCACACGATTCCTGCAAATCATGAGCAATGTTCATTTTGCTGTTCAGTGGCAGCAGAATGCCCCAACCTCGCTGTGTGCCTTGTGTCAGCCTAGTCAGGGCAGTGAATACACCCAGAAGAGCAGGCTGTGGGTTTACAGTCTGTGCTGGTGACATTTGTGCCCGACAGAGGTGGGTTAGCACGCAGTGGAACTGCAGGATCCTCATGCTGTCATCAGAACTGAAATAGGCTGCGTTGTAAAACCCAGTGGTGCCTCGTGTGCTAAAACAAAAGTTTCCAAAAAGTCATCGTGTAACTTCGACTGTCCTTTGCAGAGGGAATACAGGATAAAAAGAACAAACATCTATGGCCTCTAAAATTAATATTTCTACTTTTAAAATGCACTAACCACTTTACAATTTAGGTTTTCTGGTCATGTTTTGATTGGAATAGAGGTGAGTGGCAGCTGTACCCTGGCAAACAGAAATATCCACAACAGGGCAGTTTTAATACCCTGTACATAGTGAATGAGACTGTGCAAGAGATGGGTTATAATTACTGTCCCATAGTTGAAAGTGGCTTTAGAAGGTTTGCAGAGTAACCAGTTACTTTCTCATTTAGTAATATTACTGATCTTTTTTTGGGCTCTCAGGCACATGGTGTGATTCTTGGGGTGCTCCTGTGCAGGCTCCTGTCCAGGAGTTTGGGTTTCAGTGATCCTCGAGGATCCCTTCCAGCTCAGGATATTCTGTCGTTCTGTGTTTGTGTGTGATCACTGGAAAGAAGTTTTAAAGAGGCAATTTAATAACACTTGAAGAACAAGAGTTCATAGTGTATTAAGTTGAAAAATGAACTGTGAAAGGTTCTAACAGCAGGGGTTTGATTTCCATAGTAATTGGATGTACACAATAGAATTGTACTTCTTTAAGAAATTATCTGTAAGATTGTGGTTTCTGTGTTAGCTTCATCCCTAAGATTCACGTAGCCATCCTTAAGAAAAAGAACAAAAAAAACCTCAGAAGATTTTCAGGATTACTTGTCACCTTGAGATAAATACCAAAACTCAAGTAATTTCAAAGGGAGCTTGAAAAATGCAGCAATAAAATGAGAAATATTGGGCAACCATTCATATTTACTGAAAGCATAAAAAGATTTATTTTCTGTATAATCAAATCCACATATAATCATCTGTTTCTACTATTGTATTCCAATAAAAGTAAATTAAATGATATCAGAATTGATGGCTTTTCCTTGTGAAACACATAACAGCCACAAATAAGTCTATGGAAAGGAATCAAACTATGGGTTCAATTCATATTGTTTAAAGAGAGCAGGAAAATCAAGCAGCCATGTAAGGACAGACTGTGATGGTAACTTTCTTTTATTCCTTCTACACTAAAAACTCTTTAATTATCTTCTTTAGAGGTTTTTTTTTTTTTTAAATGAGTCTTAAAAGATTAGGAATGATAATGTAAGCTAGTGGCAGCCAAAGAAAAGAGAAAAAAAAAATCTCTTGTGCAGGGAAAGTTTCAGACATTGACAAATCTCCATCAGCTCCACGTCTGAAAGCATTTTTAATCTGGGCTGCTCCTTTGTGCTGCGCTGCCGGATGAGTCACGGGTAGATGGAGGAGTTTGTAGTGCAGCAGACATGAAAATGGTTCCTGATAAACCAATATAGGAAATTGCATACAGGAATACTTTATTTAAAGACAGACACACAAAAGAGTTGCAAGAGGCTGTTCCTGCAATCTCACCTCAGCCTCCCCAGGCTCAGACACTCCTGCACTCCTGGCAGTGCCCCAGTTACACAGCCAGGACAGGAACCCCTTCAGGGCTCTGCTCCCAGTGACTGAGTCCTGACACAAGGCTTTGTTTTCCCTTTTTAAAAATTTCTGCCCTCGTTACTATTCAGCCTGTACATGAAAGGAGACAGTGGCATCCCTCAAATATCACTGGGCTTGCACAGAATATGGCTTTGCCTTGTGGCATTTACTAAACTTGTTGTTTGACTTTGGAACCAAATGTTCTCAAACTGGAAGTTAAGCATTCCTGCACCTTTGTTTTTCCAAAGAGAAAAAGGCTTACACTTAGCATGTGTGGCCCAGACAGATATTCACTGGCTCCATAAGAGAAGATGAAGTTCAAGCTCTATTCAAATCAGCAATAGATCTCTCCTGACTCAATAAAGTCAGGTTTTACTTTGGATTCCAGTTCAACCTCCGTCACTGCATGAGAGTTGAAGGAGCAGGTGGCAGCAACGATTTGGAGCTTGGGATTCCAGACCACAGTGATCCAGAAGATTCTGTGATGTAGTGGCGTGTTTTCTGTTTTTCATATTATGTTTGGGATTTTATCTGCTGGTTTTGTAAAGTTTATGTAACGGTTTGTTCCATGTTCCCCCTCTTTCTCCCTCCCTGTTAGTGTGTTCCCCTCGTGCTTGGAAAGTCCCTAAGTTGTTTGCCCAGAAACCGTTCCCTGTCTGTCAAATGTATCCATTTCCCCACGGCCTGCCAGTCTCCAGGAGGCCTCTCCCTCCTTCTGGAAGGATCAAGGGAGGTCAGTCCCTGATTGGGGCAGGCTTGGGAAATCCCCCACCCCTCATTTTTGATTTGCTGTCTGTGTATCACCCCACTGCAACCCCATGCTCCTGATTGGTTTACCACCTTGTGACCGCCCCTTTCTTTGGTACCTTATAATCTCTTGCCCTGCCTCTGCTCGGGGCTTTGCTCGGAGCAGGCGCAGGGTGACAATAAACATCATCCTGTTGCACTCCTACGAAGTCTCCCTCTCTCTTCCTCATCGTCGCCTCCTCACCACCGCCCGCGTTGACTACGCCCTAACCCACCAGAGGGAAGTCGCCGGTCCGCCCTGTGACTTCTTAACCGAGACTGGGACGGTTCCCTGCCAGGGCTGCCGGGTCAGCTGGGAAGCCGTCTCTCAGCGGTCAGGGAACACGCCTCACTGTTTCAAGTACCTGTCCTTGGTATTTGGCTCAGTAGAATGTCCTGCAAAGGGCACAGAGGGAGCAGTTGTTTGGCAGAGACAAGGTGGGATCAAAACCCTGGGAGAGGGATGAAAGACAAGAGCTGCCACTGGCTGCCTCTGCCACTGCTGGGACCCCAGCAAGAGGACAGAAACCAAGATCACTGAGACAAATATATTGAGATGTTAGAATAAGTTAAAAGGTCAGCATTGTTGCTGTTATTTGCAGAAGGACTTGGGCCCTGTGCAAAATGAGTTGACCTAGTATAAAACATGAGGCTATGTCATATTTCTGTTCTCCTGCTTCATGCTGGGAATCAGAGGCAGAAAAGGCACAGGGGACCACTTAGTTCTCCCAAGGTGTCTCCAATGACCTCAGAGATCTGCTACAAGGACAATGCTTGTATTTTGATCAGATTAGGCCTGCGTGATTCCCTTTTTAGGCAAACTTTATAGTTTAGAAATACATCAGCATTTGTTTACCCTGTCCATGACCTCTAATACAGAAGAAATTCTGACAAATCTGTTCTAGTTGTCAGACAGCAGCCACAGCAAGAGCTGAAACTGAAATTAGGAGCCAAGCAAAACCCAGTATTTTTATGCAATGCCAAAATGTGTCTCCTTAAATTTTTAATTTTTTCCATTGCCATGTTGGAAGCTAATACTGAATACAATAAAACAAACTAACCTGCAGTAAATTACTTGCATAGGAAAGATCCAAAGTATTTTTCCTCACAAACAAAAGATAATAAATGGAACAGCTGCACTAAGTAATAAAGAAAAATATTTCTAATTTATGGAATGTTAAAAAAGCTATATCCATCCAGTTACTCTGGGGAAATGGACTGTAGTAATAAATATTCTTTAAATAGGGCCAGGAAGGAAATAGAAACTGACTTAAAATAGAAAACCTCACTATATAAACATTGCTGAATGACAGTGTCTAGATCCACAACAAAAGGTTCCAGTCCCTGTGAGACAAATGTAAGACTGACTCATCCAAACCACTGATGTAAGAACAGCTCTGTACCATGGGAGAACACCCCAGCATTGTGTAGCCCCCACCTATAATGCATTTCTGAATGTTTGAGATGTCACATACATCTCTCCTTCTTTAATACTTTTATTAGTACAAAATGTTACTTGAAGTGTTTTTGACATTTGACTAACAAGACAAAGAGACACTCCCCAAGTCACAACCCAACCTTGGCAGAGGCAGAAATAATCACTTTACACACAATCCCCACATTAACAGAGTTTTCTCTAGCTGACTGAGCTGGTCCTTCTCAAGGACACCAAAGCTTTCAGCTCCTGAGCAATTTGAAGTGCAGGGCTTGAGTCCTCAGCAAGAGCTGCCTCACTATAGAGATCTGTCCTTGTAGACCTCTTAATGCAGAATCACAGAATCTCTTCCTAAGCTGGAGACAAAGAGTTCGTTCTATGAAAAACAAAACCAGAGTGAATAAGTTACTATTCATCTCTCATCCCTTCTCTGACACCCTGAGATCCCTGCTGCAAAGCCTGGTGATGGTGTTTTGGGACAGGGACACACACACATTGTTTTACATTGAAAGAGAAAACTCACTGGAGTGGCTTGTAGGCAGCAGCCTTAAATACCCTGGAGTGTTTGAATAGTTTTGGAAATTATTCTGCATTGGTGAATGTCGGGAGAGAAAGGATCATGGAATCAAAGAGAGAGCAGCAGATCAGGGGAATGAAAGGACAAGAAAGTAGAAGTTGTCCATAGGTTTGCCATTTATATACATGAACAGAATTTGGCTTTTAATAATAACAATTTAAAATAACTTTTAAGTACTTAAAACAGTAACACAAATGTATTTTTCTGTTCATCAAGCAAGGCAGCACATTGTACATATGAAATAGGAACTCATCGACAGAAAATTGATCCGGTTCCAAAAAATGAGAAAATTTAGCTATTTAACTAATTGCTATTTCTCTAAAGTATTATAATGACCTTTAGGGAGTCTTCCTGTGATGGCTTTTATCCACTGTTTCAAGGCCAGTATAGCTAAACCCAGGAATTTCTATAATCTTCCAAATCTTCTTTTCTCTCACTGTAGACAACAGTCATCCAGTCCTACTTCCCAGGCAATACCTTCATTTCCCCTTCTAGGTCACAGAGATTTTTATGTACGTGAATTCTAAAACTAAAAGTTTTCCAAAAAATAGAGCTTTTCCTAGATTTCCAGAGACAAAAAGCTCTTTTTCAAGTTTTCATCTCTTTGCTACAGTTTTTTTTCCTTTGTTCACTCTGAATTCTGCTGCAAGATCATTTTCCTTGCGTGGCCTGTTGGTGTGACATCTCTATTTCCACATGTTTTACTGCCTTCCCCACCACAATCTCTGCTGGCACAAACTGAGTGTCCAGCCTTTCCTGGTCCTTCCCAGGCCAGCCCATCCCTCCAGCTCAGAGCTCTTGCATAGCTCTGAACCATCCACAAGCCCTCCCT
Source organism: Acrocephalus scirpaceus scirpaceus (assembly GCA_910950805.1). Taxonomy (NCBI): domain Eukaryota; kingdom Metazoa; phylum Chordata; class Aves; order Passeriformes; family Sylviidae; genus Acrocephalus; species Acrocephalus scirpaceus. The sequence continues at coordinate 9,814,562 of OU383785.1, forward strand.
CCATCTGCGTGTCACATTTCCAAAGGCACATTACCATCTTGCTTACCGTCCTTCTTCCTTACTGAGCTCCCCAAAACTTTGCTACATCACCTCAGTGTTTATTCTCAACTCCCCCATTTTTACCACTCAGAGAGATTCGAGATTTTTTGCTCTTGATAGGAGTCTGCCTTTGGCATGAGAAGATCAGCCCCTGTCATACTGACAAATATCTTCCTATTACCTTGTTTACTCCCATCTATCTGTCAACATCCATCATTTCCAGCACTCATATTCTCAGAATATTATATTTTTCAGCAGGTATTGCCTTTTTCTGTTCAAGAGACCAGTACAGCTGTGAATTTTAGGTGTTCCTCCCCTTCCCGAAAGAGCTGGGTGAGTTCACAGTAGGTCACATAAGTTGAATTTAATTTCTCTCATTAGGAAAGGGACCAAGGAGCTTTAATGCAGGATTTTACCAACTAAGGACTACAGAAACAGGGATAAGAAAAATGCAAGAGAGATTGCAAACCTATTTATGTTCAATATCAATTTATTTTATCATCTGAAAGCAAAATACATTTGTTTAGGTTGAGTAAAGAGAAGATGGCCAGGCTGGAAAGGGCTTGGAGCAAACTGGTCTAGAGGAAGGTGTCCCTGCCCATGGCAGGGGGGTGGAATTGGATGAGCTTCCAGTCCATTCCAACCCAAAGCATTCTGTGATTCCATGGAAGGAGGAGGAACATGCTCTAGTTTGGAGCAGAGGGGCAAGGATTGCTCCTGGGAAGCAATCAGGAAATCTTGTGTCAGTGTCACTCACAGCAGGGAAATACAGACCAGGCATAATCTGCAAAGTGCATTTCTTGTGCATGATTTCCCTTGGTCCTTTACCTCTAGTATGCAATTAACATTTCAAGCTAGACGAAGCATTATCATTTTGATAAGAAGGCTAGGTAAAAGGGGTACAATATGTATTTTAATTCTGGGTTTTGTTCAAGTTATGTTTTTGTTCGTGACTTGTGTTTTTTAATTGCTTTGGATTACTATCTCAAGGAAATGTCACACATCAATCCCTAGAGTCTTCCAGCTAGAAATCTGAGGGTGTATCTCTAAAGGCAAAGAATTGAAATCCACGTTTGCTGTACTATGCTTTGTACAAGATTCACACTGAAGAAAAACAGACAAACAAGGACCCTGATTGTAAAGGGGCAGAAAATTATGTATTCCCAAAAGAACAGAAATAGTAATACAAAGCTGAGCTTCCTTTAGCAGCAATTTCCTAGGAGACATTTCCTAAAGCATCCTAGAATTTTCCATCTCTGTAAACTTACAGGAGGTCACCATCAGGTACAGGCTGCAGAACTAAACCTGTACATTGCAGTCTTAAGTACAAAACCACAGTGAGATGCCAGTTCTATCCAAATGCAATCCCTCCACAGAGCCAGCTGTGAGAGTGAGAAACCCTCACTTTATGGAATTTAGAGTGCTTTTTGTGCTTTTCATGAAGGTGCAGCAGAGAAAGACACAGTCAGTACTAAATTACTGAAACAGTGCTGAAAATACATTCTTTTCAGTAGCTGAGAACTAAGCACAACTGTATAATCATCCAGGAGACCTCTAACAGCCATATTTAATCTTTTTCATTTAGCCATAAAGCTATAAAGCTATATATTTTGATCCAACATGAGCCCTTAGTAGTTATAGTCAAAACTACACACAAATACTAACCATGGAAATCACTTTCATTTTCCAACTGGTTATTATTTCCATACTTCACTATGAGATGTTTTAAGTGAATACGAATTTTTCTTCTCCTCCCCAGGTCTAGATAACAGATATGAATCCCCTCACCAAGCTCCAGGGACATAATTCATTTTATAAGAAAAGAAGTAATAATACAAGTAATAGAACCATTAGTGAGAGAAAAGGAACATTGTAATTATTGTTTGCAATATAAGTGTCCTTCACACACTGGAGTCCTCTCAACTTCTCTACAAAGAAAGCTACTTTTTACTCTTTGCTTTTGAGAAAATATTGACTTGATTGCATAAATTTAATGTTCAGGTTTTGCAAATACTTGTTCAGATTTTGAAGAGATGGAAAGCAGAAAAAGGCAGGCATTCCTGGGAAAAAGCACAGCTTGAGGCTTGATTTTTTAAATGTATCATCAAAAACATTGTGGTAACAAAATGTGTGGGGAAAGAGACCCGTGACTAGCAGTAAATGCTGTCCACAAATCCTGACTTGCTCCAAACTTACCTGGAATTTTAAGAGACCTGTTAATATGTTTGGTAAAGCACTCCTCATATGACTTCTCCAAGCATCTTGTTACCAGACAGTTTCACTGAATATTAAAGAATTCTGTGTACTTACCAGTGAATCTCTTGGTTACCTGATGCTCAGTTACTGCTGCCAGTGATCTTCTGTCTCCCACCTCTACATCAGGCCTCCCACACAGACATTCCCCAAACAAGCTGATAAGTGCAACAAAGGAGATCACATTATGCCTTAATATTTGGTGTTACTTTGATTGCACACAGCAGAATGCTTAGCCCCAGATCTTAGGGATTTTACAATCACCACAGGCACTCTATTCAGTGCAAATGGAACTTCTCACTTAAACCAGACAGGTCCAGCAGGATGTTGTAGAGCTGAACACTGTGCTGGGGCACAGTGTGTGTGTGGAGGGGGGAAAGCACTGAAAACCATTTTTCCTGCAAGGGCTCTCTCCCACCCCTTTGCCTGCACTCCCTGGGGAGGGCACATCCACTGCAACAGGGCTGCCCTGACAGCTCCTGCCAGGTGAGTGAACATTTAGGAAGGAACCAGCTCATTTCCAAACACCTCCTACTGATTGCATCTGGATATATACCATCCAACTACAGACCAAACAACTGGATTGTTCATTAAAAACATCTGATTGCAAGCACTTATCTTTGTGTTCCCAACAAAAGAGAGAGAAAGAAAGAAGAGCTGTTTTTTTCAATCTTTTGAACCATCATCTCTTTCTATTAGAGTCTGCCTATTGCACAGAGGTTTTACCGTGATTGGTTTCTTTGACATGCATTTCTATTGCTTTTCATTTGAAAGGAGAAGGTGACTAAAAATTAAATGAATTGTTCATTTAATAGTTGCCCCTGCTTTGAGAAAAGGTTATCCTTTCTTTGGATTCTTTGATGCTGTGTTAACGATGCCTTTTCTTCCACAGGCTTTGTGCATAAAAGGCAAGCTCTTGGAGAAAAAATTGGAAAATAAACCTCCAGTCCACCCCTCCCATGATGGTAATTTAAGAGATAACTGTTTTCAAGATAAAGCTGATTTCTGATAACAAAAGAGCCACTGCTTAAAATTGGAGTCTGAAACTTTTAGCAGATGATTGACAAGAAAAATGGTCCAGTAGAAGGATTGGTCATATTGGCTGATGGGGATTTACAACAATGAAAAATAAAGTAGCAATCACAAATGAAAATTACTCCACTAAACTCTTTCTGGGCTAGAACAGTGTTTTCTTTGTTTGTATTTTGTTTGAACTATTGGTGCATTTAGACACAGCAGGAATGTAGGTCATCTCATATGAAATTGCATCCTAAAAAGAAAAAAAAATCAGCCAGCTCCTTGTTTCACCCATCCCCTGTCTGTTTGTAGTGCAGACATTCTGAATTGTGGTGTGTGAGTTATGTGGGTTGTAACTTAGAGGGTTCCCCTCTCTTACCTTTCATCTATAACTCTAATAGAATCAAGTGTACTTGTTCTTAAAAGAAAAGTTAGAGAAATGTAAAAAGGACAGCAAAAATAAAGACATGTTTGAGATTAGCATTTTTTATTTATTGAATGTTGCCTTATTCAGGAATATGTTTATAAGAATTTGTAGGCAAAAGTCCAACAACAATGTTTTAGATTCATATTATTTTTTGCTAAGGGATGCTTTCATATTCAACAAATTACAGAGCAACATATCTAACAACTCAAAGGTGTCAGCACCTACAATCTCATGGCAGATGTAGAAAAATGATGCACAGTTAAGTTCCTTGCCTAGAGAGAAAGGACATATGCTAGTTGCTTTTTTAATTATTCTGTGGTATTGTTCACTAACTATGAATATATTGATTGGAGAAGAGGCAATAATATCACCCAAAGTCCCCCATTTATTATTGTTCTTTCTCTACTCAATTGTTCTTATCCTCCAAACATTTATATTCTGCATGCATACCCCACCAGAGTATGGTGGGTAGAGGAGTGCTGAGTAAAAGAGATGGAAAATAGGTGAAAAAATAAACCAAAGAAGTCAGACGTGGCATTAAGAAGAAGTCAGGAGGTGTTAATGCCAACAGACTGGACAAGAGGCTCTGGAAAAGTCTCTTCAAGATGAGTTTGGGCACAGTGCAGCAGCAGCAAACTCAGAATTACACACCAGATCAAGGGCCTGCAGTCTGCTGCCTGGGGAGAAGACCCTTGCACTGACTCCATTCAAGCTGTGTTTGCTTTTTTACTAATGAATGAAAGTTTGGATGGATTCACCACAGATTTCAAAAGGAAAGGAACATCTTCATTTTAGGAGGTAAAATTACCTTTTTATAGTTCTATATATGATTAACTCCTAGAAAATTTCCCTCGGAAATACTTATGGGGGGAAATCAACAAGGACTGAAGAATGATGTGGTGCTCAATCCCACCAGCCCATAACTAGCCATATAACTTGCTCTCAGTCCTTGCACTGGCACAGCTTAGTGGTGATCAGTGTGTTCCATGTGTTTAGGCTCTTAAGGTCACTGCAGAGAAAAGTCTCTCCTCTGGCAGGACCTTCCAGAGTGTTCCAATGCCAGCAGCAGAACAATGGCTTGAAGCCAGCACCAGGTCAAACTCCTGGGGCATTTTTTTCTTTTTATCAACACCCTCTTCCCCTGGAGCTGAGCAAAGCTGGGTGCTGCTCCACATGCACTTCTGAGTCTCAGGGACATCTGGAGAGCACATCTGTTGCAGAAGACAAGAACAGCTGGGTGTCTGCAGCACACTGGAGCAAGGAGAGCCCCAGGGGTCTCAAATAAGTGTTGAAAAGCCAACCAGAAAGTCCAGTTCTCAGAGGGGTCCATATGCCAGGGTCACAGGGGACAGGAGCAGCAGATGTTTCTCATACTCCTTTGGGACCTCCCTGTCCTTCTTTCCCTCCTCCCTTCCAAACGATGACCCTGCTGGAGTGACAGGAGTCCACAGCTGCATGTTGTGCTGTAGTTTGTGGTTTGGACAATCAACATTCGTTGATTTTATCCTCCAAACTCTGTCACCTTGTTCTGATCATCCTTTTCCCCAGTTAAGTTCTGCCAAGTGTGCTGACAGTCAGGATTGTCTGGAAGGTGCTGGTCATTCCTGAGCCAGTTGGAGCCCTGAGAGTTTCCAGAAGGACTGGGTACACTTCCAGTGCCTGTGCTGAGCTGTGAGCCCAGACACCACACATATGCTCCTGTATGAGTATTGATGAACCCTAGATAGGTCTGGAAAGCTATAGCTTCAACAGAAACCTGAAATATAATCCTGAGAGCTGTTTGCAGAAATAATCAACAAACACAACAACTTTTTTCCTTAGCAGAAAAAAGAAATAACCATTCCATTTCACTCAGTTTTAACCAGGAGTTAAAGTTGCAATTGTTTGAAAATTATTATTTCATCTTTCTCAGTTCTTTAAAATTAAAATGAAAAGGGTGGATGACTGCAGGAGCAGCAAACATGACCTACAGCAGATCTGAAGTAATTGAAATCATCTAGCCTTGAATATAAGAGACTTGAAGGAAAACAATAATAGCTCTAAGATAAAGCAAGCAAATTATACACCATGACATGCTCCACAGCCATAATATATGTGTTGTTTTGACAAACATTTTTTTTCTCTGTGATTACAGTGACTTTTATTACAATAAGAAAACTAACAATTGGGAGAGAAGAGGGGAGGAAACTGATTAACTGTATCTCATTTTCTCCCAAATATCTGGATTTAAGATTCAGAAGCTGCATATAGCACAACGCTGACACAATAGTTTAGAAATTATTTCATAATGGCTCATGTCACCTTAGGTGGGGAAGGGATAGATTTTGTCACAGCTGTATGTATGAAACATCACTCAAAAATCCCTGTTCTAGTGGTACCCAATGGAACCTATTTAGAAGTGAGTAAAATCTCACTAACATAAGTAGGGTTGCATGGGAATCAGGCCTATCACTCAACATGTCACTACTTTTTTGTTATCTATTCAATTGCCATCATTTTTAGAAAGGATTTGGGAGAATCAAAAAAAGAGATTAAGATTCAATATATTCACTGCTAACCTGTATCTCATGCACATCTAGGCATCCTCACCTCCATATAAAGGGACATTTTTAGTACATTGTTGGCCATTCTAAAGAATCATAGAGAAATATATGATCAGTAATCAACTGAAGATACACTTTCCATTTGGGACAGACATACAAGAAGCCTTCTTCAAGCCAAGCAATCATATTTTATCACTTTATCAGTGAAGTACTTTGTTATTCCTATAAAGCTTTTAAACAATTGCATTTCTAGCACTTTTTCTCAAGTATTCTTTCAATGAATAAATCTAACAGCGAAACTTAAAAAAGGAGTTACTGCTATGGAATCTGTAAGCTTGGTTTTGTTGCTTAAAAACCAATCCTGAAATAGTATTTGAAAACCAAGAGAAGTTGAGTTACTGCCACCACTGCAACTACAGAAGTATTTAGTAGCTTTATACTTCCACTTGTAAAAAAACTGAGGGAACAAAGAAAGTGTAAGCAAACCAGGCTTTTTAGCTCCAAAATGAAAAATTTAGGAAGTTACCTTGAATAAAACCTGCACCCTTGTACATGTCAGTCAAGCTCCTAATACTTGGAAGAAAAAAGGCCACAGTGATGTTTTCAAAACACTTGCAAAGAAAAGTGAGGATAATATTTCATTGCTATAAAATCAGCAGCTTTTCAGTGACTTAGAAAATACTAGCACAGGTAAAGGCGGTTAAATAATAGTTAGTGAGAACCTGAGAAGCAGCTGGGTTCTACACATCATTTTTGCTCACTAAAGTGAAGTTCAATTAAAGTAGGGCAGAATTAATTTACCTAAAGCCAGGAACCCATGGGGGGAGTAATCAGGCTCCTCCTTGACTTCCAGCAGCCCTAGCAATGCACAAAAGCATGCATTCAGGACAGGTTGCCTGATTGTCTCTGAAGCATCAATAAGAAAGGCAGAAGGCTTCTCTGCTGTAAAAAACCCAAAAAACCAAAACACACAAAGCTGAACATCCTGAAATATAAGAAATTGATGGTGTGTGCTGTATTTCAGGCAGGAACCAAGGCTTACTGCCCCAGCTGGCATTCATGGAACTTCCCTGATGATTGTCCTGCCTGCAGCTGCAGAATGATGCCTGCAGGATCCCAGCATTTCTGTCCTTACCTGGCAGCTGTCAGGGTGTGACAGATATAAATTGGCTCATGGGGCACTTCCTATTTATCTTATTTCTAGTAAAGAACAGAGCAGACATGGAAAGTTCAATCACCTGTTTTCAGTAATAGAAATATTTTCAGGCAGCATTTGCCAAAGAACATTGCCACAGACGTTTACACATGAGCACAAACCCCCTCAGCTGCTCTCTCAAGTGCACCAGCACTTCCCCTCAGCCTGGGTGAGAGATGCAGTGCAATCTTTGTTCCCTCCAGTGTGTTGCACAGGACAGGGAAACTGCAGGAAAGGGGATGATACTCACTCAGCAGTCCAAGGTGGATTGTGATCTATAACTGATTAGTATTGCTCTGCCATTGCATTTCTCATTAAAATCCCTTTCTTGAAACTAAGTACAATTTGCACTATGTTTTCCACTTGTTTGAGCTCCAAGCTGTCGCTCAAAAAATTAATTTTAGCTGGGTTCATCTTTCCATCACAATTTTTTTGTCACAGTGGTTGATTAATTCTATGTCATTGTTTGCTCTTTTGCAAGATTAATTGCAGGATGAGAGAATAGATGACTTTCTGCTGAGGGAATATATGAAGTTATTGTAATTTCACAATGCTGGAAAGCAACTTTTTCCCCATCTGACTTCAGGCAGCAAGCAAATGATGTAATGAAACTGGTTTGGTCTGCTACTGGATCAATAACTGACACAAGGAAAGACTTTGTGGAGTTTTTAGTTAAGTTCCATTTAAAGTCTCCAAGCCCTAAAAGTATGAAAAATATCCTGGAAGGAGACAAGCCATGTTCACATCCCAGACAGACTGACCAAGGATGGGCAGGTCCAGCATTTCAGAAAGTCTTTCCTCTGGAATTGTGTAACACTTTTTGGTAGGAAACACCATGATAGAGGTCATCCCAACTCCTGGCATCCCAAGAGGTCATCCCAACTCCCCCTGCAGTGGGGCTTGTGCCATTCCAGCCCAGGTGAGCTGGGATCTCCAGCTGAAATACCCTCAGGACACAGTAGATTTATCTGAAGTAAGGAGTGCTGGTTTGAAAGCAAAACCAGTAAAAAACTCCAAGTCAGAAATACAATTTAATAAGAGGAAAAGAAAAGAAATAAAAGAAAGTAAAATAAAATAAAAGCAAAAATACAAGAAAAAAACCACTGACAGAGTCAGAATACAACCTGACACCCTGTTAGGGTGGTGGTGGCAGTCCAGATGAGATGGTCTTGTCAAAGCAGTGATGCTGTAGAAATGTCTGGTAGCTCTTGTCTCCTCTGGGAGTCCAGTGGGTAAAAGCTGCCTGTGCTGTCCCAAACCCTGGATTTATCCAGGTGGGAATGCTTGGCTCCTCCCCCTGGGCGGAGCATCTCCCAATGGGCTGATCTCATTGTATGAGTCATGCAGTGGGTCCTTGATGGCCCATTAAACAGAGATAACTCTCGTAGGGAGTTATCTATGAGTCATGTGGCAAGGCATTGTTGGGCTCATTAACAGAAGATAAGGAAAACACTGCCCCACCTGGCTCCAACAGCTCATGGAGATAGGGATAGAATACAGACTTTGTGCACATCTGACATTGTAACCTAGGACATAAGGACAAGAAGGGGGCTTTGGGATGCCTTTTTCAGTCTGTGAGGACACAAAAGAGACGTTATTTTGTATTCATTCAACCTTTCATTGGCTCCCTTTAGTATACATTTATTTCCCCACAGAGCTGCTTGGCAGAGCACATCTTCAATGCTGTATGATAACCCTCATGGTGTTCTTTTCTATACAAACCTAATTTATTCAGCTCTTACTGCATTTATTCTGCTTACTGATCCTTTGCAAAAAGTACTACCCACTTCTTAGACAACTGAATTGATATTTCTCCACTAGTTTTTCATTTAAGTTTGAACATAGTCTTTCTGGTCCTCATTTACCCCATTGTATAGAGAAATAAAAGGTTTGCCAGAAATGTCTGTGCTCCCCAGATGTATGACATTGCAATTGCTTGTCCTCTCCTGCTCTGAAGGCAAGGAGAATGTTCCTCCAGTTTCTGTGAGAGCAAGTTTAGGCACTGCTTATATAAATTAATTTCATGAATAACGAAGAATGAATTGCTTTGCATCATAAGGCATCCGACCCAAAAATTCATGGTGCTGCATAAATGCAATAATATTGTCCATAATGTGTGAGATTTTTACTATTTGAATTAAATCTATAAATACAGATTGAAAATGGGTTTTCAGTGTTCAGCAGAACTGTGTAAAAAAGGAAAATGCTTGATATTTTAAATTTTTGTTAATTTTCTCCAATCAGCTGTTTTGCATGCACAAAGTTGGGTGTGCATTGCCAGTAATATTGCTCTTTTTTGTCCCGTGACACTTGTGAGCAAATCCAGTAAGACCAATGGGGACAATTCAGGTAAGAGAAGGCAATCAAGCACATCACTTCACTGGTGTTAAACCCTCTAGCAGAAGTCACAAAGCACCTGGAAGCAGCATCTACTCAAAACTGATCTGAGTTGCATGAATATATGAATATAACCTGAATGTTAATCTGAATTTTGCAACTCTCATAGGAATAGATCATGAACACTTAAAATACCTAACTCTTTGCAAGGAGATAACTACAGATTTGTTTATATTAATTATCCTTTTTTTTTTCTGAATTTAACCAGAAAAGAAATTAAGATTTTTTAAAGAATGCACTTCAATGGAGTATTTAAAATTTTTAGTCTTTGAAAGTTGAGCTGCACATTTTATTCTGAAAAAGACCCCCACTCTAGTTTATCCAAGAAAAATACTCTGCAATGTTGGAAGCATGTCTATTATAGTAAAAGCTGACTGTAAACAAAATCCACTTTTCCCCAGAGTATGAACAAAATAAAATATTTAGAGTTTCTGTAAACAGCATCAAGCTACTCATGCAGCAATGAGGGAAAGGCACTGGAGTGACTGGACAGAGTTACTGGAACAAATGTTTTGGTTGCTGCTTGTATTGGCTGTGTCAAAAGTCTTCCCTCCATGAATCCTGCCAGGGGAGGAATGATAACTGATCACCTGAGACCTGTGTGCCTGGAACACAGGGGGAATAAAATCCTTGAAACAGACATTGTGAAAGTGTTGTCACCTCCAGAGCATGCAATTGCTTCCTGATTTACGTGTCAGGATTGCTTTAGGAATAGGGAATGCAGCCCCAGACCAAAACCCAGCAGCCTGTCCAGTTAATTTGGTTTATTGTTTTCCATATTCAAACTTACCCAGTGTGTCCTCTCATGTCTTGTGAGACAAATCTGCCTCCTAAAATGCAGCCCATAGAGGAAAGTAAACCTGGTTTGATTTTTCCAGGTAATAAAAATATGTGTTCTATGGGGAGCTGATGTACCCAATTGAGTGAAATCATCACTGACATTACAGCATCTAGCCTGTGATTATGAAAGAATGGCTTTGGGGACTTATTTCAGAATTTAACAGGAACTACATGACTCAATCCCATCAGGAAGATCCCATGAGGAACTGCAAACTTTCAGTATTAAAACTGAAATTCAGTGAGAGAAATCTCTCTGTTCCTTATGTCCAGGTAGCAATGGTGAAATCATGTCCTGTGCGGAAGAGGCCAAAGAAATGTGTGAGATATTGTAACTTACAAAGAATACTCTTTTTAAAGGTATTTTACCTGCAGGAATATTTATTACATCTCTCTCCCTCATGAGCACTCCAATGGCACAGTGTGAGTTCAAGGAGGCTGAGTAATTTCTGCAATTCCTCTTCAGTCCCAGCTCTTTCAGCCTTCCCACACCACAGAAACGTATCTGGGGGAGAACTTGCAATTTCTTGTCACAAGGCAGCATCAGATAATCAAAATGTCATCTGTGCTGTAGTCAGCAAGTCAGGAGATGAATTAATGGGCCATAAAACATACACAAACAAGAATGCATAGTTTTAAAAACCTAATGGTTTTCTCTTTCAATGAAAAGCTTTTCTTAAGTATTTGTCAAGGCATCAGGACTACAAGAGAATTACTCAGATGTTTAAACCTTGTTATTTGTTTAAATGTCTCATAGCACAAGGAAACTTAATGAGCAAATTTCACTTGTTCACAATATGCAATTTTTTTCTAGTCTTGGGACTCTTGGGCATTATTCTGAACAATATTAGAAAGCAATAATAATTAGGTAGAATTGCATCCAGAAAGTAAATCTCAATATATATAGCAGTGCAGGATTTTACAGGACTTTTCCCCTCCCTCCAGGCCGTGGTACTCATTTAGTAAAAATGCAAAAGAAAAATAAGCATCAGTAAATGAACAAAGTGTCAAAACAATTTTCATTTTTACTCGTTCTCACATTTACGTACCTCTGAGGAAGTAGGACAGCTTTATTAGCTTCTATAAGGTAGCACAAATAACTGCAGATTCAACTGCCTGGTTTTCTGAAACTTGTCACAGAGCTTAATAGGAAGATAAATGAGAACTTCAAGCTTTAGGCTTCAAATCCTTGGGATATGTCAAGCTACAGCTTTAGTACTAAACTTCATCCCTAATACAGTCTCCAAATTCAAAATGAAGCTATAAAGTGTGATTTAAGGCTTTTATTTTGCATCCTACATTCCATTCTGCTCAACATACTTGATTTCTGGGAAGTCTTATGTGCTTTGAAATAATATTGCACCTCATATCAGACCAACCTGCCTTACTTTTCCAAAAAAGGTTTGTGGGTTTTTTTTGGTTTTTTTTTTTTTTTTTTTTCAGCAGAGTGGTGCTGACATTTCATAGTTTTCTTTCACGCCAGGAATTGGGATGACCAGATAATTTTCCTTCTGGAAAGGGCTGTTTGGAGATTTTAATTGCTCTGTTGGCTGATTTATCATGGGAGGCGTCACCTGCTTTGAATTGCAGGACTGTGATCTCCTGCCAGGGAATTGAGGATGTGGGGTCCATGGTTTGTTTGGAGACAGCCAATTCCTGTCCCTGCAGCTGACACTGGAATTACATAAACAACATGGATATATTAGTTTTCCCTGGAGAAGGCAGTGTGTGTGTGTACACTAATACACCCACCCACACACATTTATCCCCGTGTTATCTGTGCTTGCTGTTAGAATGAGAATTTTGCATCTGTGTAATTGAATTTTCAAAAAGGCCAATGTCTAAGCAAGAAAACAGAGATCTGCAGCAACCCAGCTCTGGCTCTGCATGACCACAATATTTGAAGCCACTGCAGCATACATTTCCAAATATCCCATTATCCAGGAAATTGCTCTTTGACTTATAAGCTTTTAATCTTAGCACTTTTTTTCATCAGAAAAAGTCACCACCGTTTGCTTGCTTAAAAGAAAAAGATTCCCAAGCTGAGTTTAACACCTTAAAAATAACCATGTCCCCCTGGCATTTCAGGGAAAGAAGACAAGTCCAAGACAGAATATCAAGATTTCAAGTTTTATAAATAATTTTGAAATACGCTCTCCATGATTTATTTTAGAAATGCCAAAAATTCTTCTAAGTAAAAAATGGTGTACATGTATTAGTAAATACATGTATATTTATGTCCACTTTTTAAATGCTATATTTTAGTTCACCCAGAAGGTATCCTTTCCTTACAGCCTTCATTTCCCTGCTAAGAACATACTCAGTGCACAACTTCTTCTTGTGGATGAAATGAGAGCACCAGACTTCTCCAGTCCTGCATGTGTAATCCAGGAATTGTTTTTCCCCTGCAGGTAGCCATAATTGGTAGCTGTGATTTGGTTTTCTTGGAAAAATAACAACTCAAACAGCTCTTTATCAAGGCTGTTAAGAGCAAGGCTTTTTTCTCCTAACCTTTTGCTTTTTCCTACCTGTGTATAATTATCCACATACTCAGATCAATTTATTACCCCATGCATAAGCACGTTCACTCTCGTTTTCCTTTCCCTTGGGACCTTTACATTAAGATGACGACTCAGACTGCTCAAATAGCCCAGTTGCAAATGCCCTTTGATCAAATGATGACTCAAGGAGACTCAAAGATTACTCCTGCAGGGAAAGTCAAGGCAAATTGATCAGTGCTGTCACTGGAGAGCAACAGCTCCTGAAGGACTACATTTAAAATGCATTATCTTTAATGTAATCAAAGGAGCATTTGATTTAATTTTAAAATGCCTTGCAATATTTGTTAGTGCTATCTTTTCAGGGTGTTGCAGGGACAAAAGTTAATCACACTGACTAGACAAACACTAATTTGTTTAATTAAGGCTATCCTGCTTTCTTTGTGCAATATTTTTCCAACTTGGTCTGCCCATATATTATTTTTGAAATAGCAGGAGCAATTGTAAATAAGCAAAAGATGTAAATAGTCTTTCATGGTAGAGCTGCTGAGCCTAATGAGGTATGAAGGAGAAACTAAAGGAAAGCAAGGAAACTAAAGAATAGAAAGATCTTTTCCTTACCACCTCGTGACACATTTTAGATTTCAATGAGAAGACACTAAACATGTCCATGGCGTGGATTTTCCAGAAGCAGATCATAATCCAGCCATGGATTACCCAGACAGGGTGAGTGAAGTTTTGGTTTGCTGCCTGGGCACTGCTCCCAGAGCCAGTGATTAGGGGAGTTTGCAGCCTTCTGCTGCTTCCCTGTGTTGGCTTTGCCCTTTTGTAGGAAGGACGAGCTGCAGCAGTGATGGTGGGGAAGGTCTCCAGAGGCAGAGCCCTTCCCCTGCCAAGGAGCAGGAGGGATCTGCTGAGAGGAGAGGCTGAGAGCCCTTAAACCCAACCTCCCTCCCAGAGCCCCCCAGGGCACAGAGCCCCACACAGGGCACAGACACACAAACTCCAGCTGGCTTTTATCAGGCTGCCACAAGGCAGGCTTTGCTTGGACTGAGCCAAACCCATGCATTTCCTCTGCTCCTAGGTATTCCCATACTCTAGAAAGCAAGTGAGCATCAAGCTGGCTCTTCCTTACAACTTTCATGTCTGTGACAGAGACTCATTATCCTTCTGGTTTATCCACTCTCAGATGACAGCATTAAAGAAAAAGACAGTCAGGAACCAGTGAGAAGTGGACACCTGGATTTAAAAAACTATAAGACAGAAGGAAGGAGAAATAGGGAAAGGATGTATTGAAAAGTGGAATTGTATTAATATTACTCACTGAAGTGAGACAGTGATTAATACTATTGTTAATTGTAAGGATTAAAAAAACACCTCCAGTGTTTTTTTCCCGTGTAACAATCCACAGGCATGTGGATGACACTCAAACCTTTAAAACCTTTAACAGGGAAAGAGAGGAGTCTGAAGAGCTTCTGTGTTTTCCAGATATCACAGGACATTAGACATAGATCAGGAACCAACCACAACCTGGAGAAAAGATCCTAATAATTATAGAGGAGAACCAGGATTGCACCAAGGAAAATATGAATCAAACAGCAGAGAGCCCTGAGTAACAAAGCCAGGCCAGCTGGTGAGGACACATCTTCTCTGCCCATCTGTAGGAGATGTGGTTCCCTGGAAAAACCATTTGCCCCGTATGCTGCCTTTCAGTGCAAGAACATGCTGTCCCCTGTGCATCTGTAGAACTAGAATAAGCACAGGGAGCTTGTAGGTTGGTTTAAATCTACAGTTGTTACATAAAAGAAAAATCTGTGTGATTTTTCTCCACCCGCATTTTCCAGATGTATTTTTTTATTCAAGAAACTTTGTTGTCAGTAATTTATTTGTAGTATTCTGACTTAAAACAAGTCCTAAAGCAAGAAAATTTTGGTTAGAGCCAGCCTTTACTCTTTTCTTATTTACTTTCTGTGAAATCTACACTGCACCCTACAAGAACCAGACTCAAACATAGTAAATTTTAGTGAAAAACATACCTGTTAAATAAAGCATTTATTCACTAGCATAGTATTATCAAACCATTGGCAAGACCCAAGATTTAAGAGACCAGTGTAAATATTTTCTGGTATTCATCCATCTGCTTCCCTATAATAATATTGTGTTTGAAAGTTTTCTCTTCAGCAGCATGGGCACAGAAGCAGCTTTTTTTCCAGGACATCAGTCCTTGTTCCACCACTGCTCACCTTCACACCAGTCATTTCTCAGTCAAGCAGAAAAGTGAAAATGGAAGTAACGCTTCAAGAAAATACTAAAAAGAAAAGTTCTCTGAACACGACAATTTGGATAAAAGCATTTCTGTGCATCCTCCCTCTTTGTTGCAGAAACAAGGAAGAGGACGTGTTTGATCTGCTTTTCATTCAGAGCTCCAGCTGTGGGTGCAGCTGCCAAAGCTGCTCCCAGAAAAAGCCCTTGCACAGGATGGAGAGCAGAAAAGGTGTCATTTTTAGACAGATTCCTAAAAATCCAGAATCAGACTCTGGTATATGTGCCCCAAGTATAGTGGACTTCCAAGAAATATTTAGTCCACTCCCAAAATCTGTTATAGAGAAATGTTATTTTTTTTCTGATTCACCTAAATTTAGCTCAAATTTTCTCAGGAAATTCAGCTATAATGGATCTCTTCTGTCAAAAAGCACTGAAAAGGTTCAACCTGAACTGGTTCTTGGGGTCACTGAGGTGGAAAAAGCATAGACTACCCCAACTTGCTTGGGCATTATTATAGGTTTGCAGCTGGTCATGCCACTCACTTGACTTGCAATGCTGATTCCTTTCACCACACAAAGAGTCTGAGTAATGAAAAAGGGATTCAATCTTCCTGTTTCAAACAACTGCATAATACTATGAGAAAATCTGGTTTGCATTAAAAAATGCATGTTTTCACTAATTTTCCTTCAAGATTTTGTTAAATTAGACAACAGCAGCTGCATTTACAAACTGTCCCTTTCCCAGGACACTCACTCCAGACCAGTCTATGGACTTATATCTCAGCATCATGATCATTTTGAATAAACTGATTTTATGGCTCCTCCTCTTTGGTTGGAAGGAAAACACGAAGAAACAACTTATATAAGCAACCATTTTTTTCACCCTTTTGAATTCAATAAAGCATCTTAACTCTTACCCTGATCTTTTGTGAATATCTTGTATATGATGCCACAGAAACATTCACTCTGTACTCTGCAGGCCAGAGTGGCCTGCAGCCACAGGCAAGTAATAAGCAACAAGGTTGCAGGATTTATTTGCAATAATCCTGGTTCCACACCATTAACCACCAAAAAAACCCTCAACCCCAAACAGCCCAAAATGCCATCTGAAGTCTGTATTTCATGTACTCAAAGCAAGGACACTGCACCTGGTAAGTTGGAAGGAGGAGCAGAGGAGATGATTTCTGGAGGCTGCTGATTTACAGGTGGGCAGCAGCAAGGCTGTTCCAGGGAGTGGAAATGAGAATTGTGTTGAGGACTTTGGGGCAGAGAAACTAAAAGGTAAGAGGAGGAAAATAGGATGTCTCCTCAGTGGGGACAGACAGAATCTCAGCCAAAGTGGTCTCCTGTGTGCCAGTGGGAAAAGACCTTGTCAGAGTGAAGCAACAAGACCTCAAGGCAAATAAATTTCTGGCCACAATTTGATCCCTAACTCCCTCCACAGCCTGGAGCAAGTCACTCCAGAGGAGGAGAGCAGCACAGGTTCAAATGGCACCTTGGCAGAGAGCCTAAAAAACTCTGTGCAGGCTCCCCCTGGATCATTTCTCCTGCTTCTTAAGGAAAGTTTTCAGTCCAGACCACAGCCAGATCTAATGTTCAAGTTAGCTGATTATGAGTTATTGCCCCATCACAGACCAGGTCACCCCAGCTGGCAGTGCCAGGAGGTACTTTGGAATAATAAGATGGATGGCAGCAGCAGGAGCAGGAGAGCAAGCTCTGAACCAGGAGAAAAAGCAGAGCTCATTTAAGTCTCTCTTGCACTGTGCTGCAAAACTTGGGAGGGAAGAAGGGGTAATGGTTTAAACTTAGATCAACTTATATCAAACAGAAGGAAGAATTTTTTCACACTGAGGGTCATAAAACACTGGCACATGAGAGGTGGTGGGTTCTGCATCCCTGGAAACGTTCAAGGTCAGGCTGGACATGGATCTGAGCAACCTGAGTTGGAGATGTCCCTGCTCTCTGCAGGGGGATTGGTCTTGGTGAGGTCACTCCCAAACCAAGCTATTCTATGATTGAATGAATAACTTTTCCTCAGAAGGGTGAGCTGGACCCACAGAGATCAGATTGGAGGAACCTAAACAGAACTCTTCCTAAATAAAGGTATGTTATGGTTTAAAAATAAAAAAGAAAAAAAAACAACACCAGAAAATCACAGGGCAAAGGGAGCAGTGGGAAAAGAGTTTAAGAATGCCTCAGGCAAATAAAGTATTCCTTCAGTATTGGACCATAACTTTTTTTTTTTTCCCCCTACGCTCTCTTGGGCTGTACTGAGGATCCCTGGCTATGCTAAGCAGCAGAAAATTGGCCTCTGGTTATATGCAACATAGAATAGAAAGGGAGATATAAAAACAGTAAAGTAGGGAAACCTTCCTTTGGATAAGTGAAGACTTTCCCATTGAATGTAACTGATAATCTTCCAGTAGCACTCATGGAAGAACATTTCTATCACAAACAAATCATTGAAATAAGGGATTATTTCCATATGGACTGGTCCCCTTTGCATGGGATCTGTTACAGTTTAGGGTTAAAAGCAGAACATCTGTTGAAGCTTTTTCCACTTGCTTTACACACATTTTCTACCACAACAGCATGAAGATTTAGGATGCTTGATGTTTATTCCAGCTTTAATTTTCTTCACAAATTCTTCATCTCTGTGGCAAATTAAAGGAGCAGATGCATCCCTGGGAATGTTTCCAGGCTGATTTTGAAGAAAGTGAGACATCCAATACTTGCTGAGCTGAGCTGGGGTTTCTGATCAATGGTAATTCCACACACAGGATCAAAGAAGAGCTTGCAGTAAATAACTAGTGTGTAGAGTTGTATCACATGGTTAGGGTGCAGATGGTTTCTGTACCTCCCCATGGATTGCTGCTGAAGATATAAACTGCTGATCCCCATCTTTGATTATCACTCAGATCATCTATATTGCCTTATCTTTTGATGCAGCTGAATACTCTGCGTTATCATATGGGTAAATGATGAAAGCCCTCCCCAAAAATGAATACACCTGTAAATGTTGTATGTACAACATTATTAAACTACTGTGTTATAATCCAAAGTCTTTTCCACAAAGACATGACTTTTATTTCAGATTTATGGCATGCAAATAACAAATCCCAATAATTCCATTCTGCTTCCCTGGGCACTGCAAATAAAAAGGAAAATATCAGCTCTTTATTTTGCTTTTAGTGCAGGTCCAAACTTAGTGTTGCAGAGCATTTCAAACACTGTAATATTCATCTATTCAGCTTATTGTATGTGAACTCCCACTGATTTTCACGAGGTAATGAGCATAAATAATGCATTTGAGAAAATTCAGTTACAAAATTAAACTGATCATTGTTCACCTGATAAAATAAATTCTGTCCCTTAAGCACAGGCAAACAGGAGGCCTGGGTATGGTTTAATCTCAGAGGGGCTGTGTGAAAGCTGATGGAGATGGCAGAATTTTTCTGCTTAATCATGGTTTTCAGAACAAAGCTGGGCTTTATTGAGTACATCAGATAGAACTACAAATAGATGCTACTAAATGAGCATTTAGCTAACACAAACAAGCATCAGTTTGCAATAAGAAGCCAAAACCCATTAATTTCTAATATCAACAGAAATCTCTTACTTCAGTGCCCAATTGCCCTTTTCACCACATGAATCCTTGCCATTTCCTGGAAAAAGACATTTCTTGAGAAGATTGTTTTGGTTTTAATCATGTGGGCAAAGCCTGAAGGGAAATTGTAATATAAGTTGTAATTCAATCATTTTCTTTCAGCTCTAGAATTTGTTCTGATGTGAGATTGGCCAAGAGAGCTTTTGTTCCATCCTCTTAACTTTATATTTCCTTTAGTTTAGAGTAAAGAGACATTTATTTTGTTGCTTTTGTTGAAGTTATTATTCCTGTGTTAAGATCAAAATTGCAAATATGAAGAGAATGGTTTCATTTATAATAAATGAAGCATGAAAAAATTTCTATGAATTATGAAAAAAAATTTCAATGAATTATGTTTGAAATATGTATTTGTTCTCTCAGAAATACAGTTCATTACACAATATGAAGCAGGAATACTGAACTGCATAGCTAGGGCCTTCAGCAGAGCCCTAAAGGCCAGAATTTGCAGTTCTACCATGTGCTGCTGTATTAAAAAAAATGAAGGTGAAAAAAAAAAAGGAAAAAAAAAAAAAGCTGCAGTGTCATTAGGAAAAAGGAGAAGGGATTACCAGGCTCTTGTGCACTACACTTACACCCAGAAAGTGCAATTCACACCCAGGGAAACACTTTCAATGGTGGTTTTTGGAAAGAAGAATCTGATAAATTCAATGTGTAGAAGTGAGACCTCTCGTACCTTCTGAGGAGAACTCTGCTGATCATGGAATTGGAGACCATAATTTAATGTAAAAAGTAATTTCAGTATAACCAGATTTCCCAATTAAAAAAAATAGATTGTCAAGAGGTTATTTTTGTCTACCAAAATCCAGCAGTTTTTCCATTTTTACTTTCCTCTTGCACTCATTTTTTCATTTGGCATCTGAACTGACACATCTGGCCAGCCCTGGAAGGGAGAGAGTACAAGGTGGGGATGGATGAGAAACAGAAGGACACAGCACAGCCAAGAAATCCCATCACTTTTGTGATACACAGTGATGCCAAGGTGGAAAAAAATCTATCCAGTAATAAATCTCTGTCTGTCTGTCAGCTCTAAAACACTTCTTAAAACATTATCCACACTGCCATGGCCACACTGTACTGCAGGACTCGGGATAATGAAGGGAATGTGAGTGTTAAAGTAGAGTGAAATTACAGTGTCCTCACGGAGTTCATTTTATGCATTATTTGAGGGAAAATCTAATGAAGGGCTTTCCATCAATGCAGAAGATCAGGAGGTACTTCCAGAAGTGCACTTCATTCCTGAGCACACTGAGCCCCCGAATCAGATATTTTACAAGATTAGCACGAAGTGACTACACTCACCTTCATCTCAGTGGCATTCCTGCTGGGACTGAAACTCTTTGTGGAGCACTGGTGAAGCAGAACTCCAGTCTGTGCCACCCCAGGGGGATCCTGGCTCTGGGGACTCCGTCGCACGCTACCTTCCCCCTTTCGCTCCACCAAGGAGTCACTGCCTGTCCCAGAGCTCTGCCATCTGCTCTCCCACTGCTCCAGCAGCAGTGGAAAATTCCTTTCTGTCTGAAAGGGGAACTGCATGGTAAATCTCAGCGACAGGATCAGGAAACATCTTAAACCAAATTAGCAAGAAGCAAAGCAGAGTGAACAGGTTATAAATTGTATTACCCACCCTAAGTGTCCCTCTGGTCTCAACTCCTGCTCTTTGCTTTTAATCTTACAAAAGAAGAGTTTGTGCTATTAGTTTCCTTCTGCTCCTTTTAGGAGGAGAAATTCAGAAGCAGTGGAATTGTAAGGAGTGGTGTCTCCAACCAGACACAATGGTGTGACCTATTCCAAACTGCAGTACAACTCTCAGTATTGAAATTATTCGCAGAAATAAATCAATTAAATATAGTTACCAACCCTGGGTAGCAATTTCCTCCAGAAAACACAAATCCACCTGCCAGGAGACAGATGTCAAGTCCTTTGCAAACCCAGAGGAACAAAACCATGAGCCCACTAATGTGCTACACCTCTTTCCAACACATATGTTGTTTTGCTTCTATTTGCTGCAGGACCTCTTCCTTTCCTCCCTTCCTCTAACTATTTCTCCTCCTTAATTGGTAGACACAAACCTCCTTCCCAATATATTTTAAATACAGAAAACCCCACCACAGATTCAATGATGTATCCAATACAATGTGATGACACAAAGACAAGAACTCCATTTACAATCACTGCTCAACACCCAACCACCAACACAACAGCAGGACAGTGCAACACAATGAAATCCAGGATAATCAATTGGAATATGGTAATCTGATCTTTCACTGCCATCCTGAACACAACATAAGATGACTTTTTGAGATTCTTCTTGTTCTGGGACTGCAGAGGGACTTGTGGCTTCTCTCCTCCCTGTCTGACTCAAGCACTACTGCAATAAGAATAATGTTGAAAAGATTGAAAGATACTTCTTGTCACTTGAGCTTAACTTGCACTTTCTCAGAAGCAATACAAAGGCATCAAAAACACTTTTTTCATGAAAAAAAAAATAATGTCAAAATGCATCTATCGGTGTATTTGAAATTTTCTGTTGTTCAGCCTGAAATCCAATATTCAACTAACTTTTAAAAGGTGTTCTAAGGACTCTCCCTAATGTTCTCCAAGCTATAAAGTCTAAAGACTCGATAACTCAAAGAGAAGATTCTTGGAAATCTGAGGAACACAAAAATGGTGCTACACAGATGAAATTTTCCGTGTCAAATCAATGATGGAAAGTGCTCAATTAGGACATTTCCACAACTGTACAGCCTGACAGTTTGGATAGCAAGCACTAGTCACACAGTTGTGAATAGTGGTGGGAACAATAAGCAAGAGGCACAACCAGCTGGATTTTCTCCTTAAGGATCAACCTGTTTCTTCCCCAAAAGGCTTCCAACCATTTCTGCTTGCAGTATAGAACTATGCCGATCTTGGGAGTAAACATTGTAAGTAGGGATAGCTTGG
This sequence comes from Acrocephalus scirpaceus scirpaceus, assembly GCA_910950805.1. Taxonomy (NCBI): domain Eukaryota; kingdom Metazoa; phylum Chordata; class Aves; order Passeriformes; family Sylviidae; genus Acrocephalus; species Acrocephalus scirpaceus. The sequence continues at coordinate 9,836,639 of OU383785.1, forward strand.
AAGGACTTTGAAATAATTTTAAAGAAATACTTTAATATGAGATGGAAGATGCAGCAAGGGCAGCCTCGTGAGTGGGGAAGCTTTTGGTCTGGATCAGAGGGAGGAGTTAGGGAGTGTTAGGTCACACTAAAAGTCTGCAAAAAGAGGGTCTCCAAAATGCACAATATGACACTGCTCAGCATTGCTAATAAGGAATTTTGTCCTTAAGAAACACATTATTAGTTCAACTTCCTGATATCTACAGTTCAGCTGAGCCCAATTACTGAGGCACTGAATTGATCTCCTTATGGACTATTTGCCTTCCTCCTGTAAAAACTGCCTTAGAATTTAATGTTTAAGACAAGATTTCTCTTTTCAGAAACACCCACCCACCGCACGCTGAGTTTGCCAACAATTAAACAGACAATCTGTCTGTATAATAGCTAAATATGTTCTAAAGAAAAAAAACCCTTCTATTTAAATAAAAAAAAATTACAGAACTAAGCAGCATGTTTTTTTCCATGTACCATTTTTTTGAGGATAACACGGCCTATGCCTTGTGTGTACCAATAATATGAAAGTTGTGGTTAAGACTCAACAACAAAGAGCTTGATCTCCCAATTTCTCTTATATCTTCTTCAAATTAATATGTTTTTCAAAAGTTGTTCAGTAAGGCTGAACAACCTCATTCTTCTGTTGATAACAACCTGAAATGTGAGCTTTCCAGTACAGATCTGTGGCTTTTTAATTCTGTCCATTCACTTCGGTGTCAATCTCCCAAATACTTAATTTCAAGAACTGATAAAAATTAACTAATAAAATTAAAATTAAATTCCATCTCACTCATCAGCTATCATGCAAACGGAGCCAAGACATTTCCCTCAATACATTCTGCATTACAGATTTCATCTGCAAGACAGCTACAGAGAAAGCAGCTTATGGATCCACAGCAGATTCCAGGAGGTATTGCCACACAGGATGGTGTTTGCAGAATACAAATATCTTTACATCTTACTGTAAACTTGTCACCATGGCTGTTCTGTTTTGGATTGTTCGTGCATTTAATTTCTTCAGCTTCTTTTTTTGACATTTGCACTTCTTAAAACTATGCCTGAATAAATCTTCGTGCCCTTTCCACTTGCTATAATTAATCACCTTCCTGAAAAACCACAGAAGAGAGCTTGAAAGTATTGAAAAATCTTCCAAACATTTTGTGAATACCAAAGTTTGAAAATAAAAGCAACAAACCAAAAAAAAAAAAAAGCCACAGCTGAGCGTGTTTGCAATTCCGTGCTGTAGATATCCCTGGGATGAAGGGCTGGGTCCCTCGGGGTGCTGAGCGTGTTGGCCATAAATCAGCATTTCACAGCCTCAGGGTTCAGCAGATAAACAGTCACAGAGTTCAGGCTCACTTGTCCCCAAGCAGGTTGCTCAGGAAGTGAGGTGGATTGGAATGAGATTACAGAATTGTTATGCACTTCAGCAATGCTAGCTCAAATTATTGTTAAAAAGAGCATAAAGCAGTGATCATAATTTTTTTAGCAGTTCTCAGATTTGTAATGGCACAAAAATCAGCCTAAACTTTCTAGCATACAAAGTGTATCTTTTTTCAGCTTTGACACTTCAGAATTTCTTCAATTAAAATGCATTTCTGTGTTTACTTTGATTCCTGAATTATTGACAAGTGTTGTAGTCAAAGAATTTTTTATTTCTGCAGCAACGTATGTGCACAAATCTGCAAGACAGATGATGCCTGCAACATTGCCAAGCAGAATTTTCCCTGGTACAGAATATTTTATTTTTGAAGACTGAAATGTACTGGTCTAAGAGAAGATCAGTTCCAATATTCAGGATAACACCACATCATAAATTAATGACCCACCATAGCATACCATGGATGCTTCGTTTTTCATCTTTCTCCATCCACATGGTATCTATCTAGTTTAAAAAGAAGTGAAGGAAGAAAAAAATGCAAGCTGAGAGTTGTGTAGTTTGACAAGCTGTCATGACCTCTCCCATTGAAATTTACACACAAATGTTTCCAAGACTTTTTTATTAAATTGAAAAAATGAATTCACATTTTCCCAGGAAATATAATGTTTCTGGAAATCATGGCCCCAAAGAAAGGAAAAAAGAAAAGCCCACTGTTAAAATTATTTAATCAAAACTACATTTGGACTGCAATTTTCATTTCTGTAGTTTACCCTACCTGAAAGCCAGGTCTTACATGTGATGAACACAGGCAACACAAACAAGACAAAGAGATGTAAATTCACTGTACAGCAAAGGTTTCCATTAAGGTACCTAAATTCTGAATGAAGCCAACCTGCACATCCTAGAAGCAGGGAGATATTATACAAATCTCAGAGTGAAATGCTGGGAAAGCAGTGAGGCAAAGGATGTCCAGCCCCAGTTTCATCTCTCTTTCAGAAAACCTAAATGCTTTAGGTAATTCAGATACCATTTAATATCGTGTAACATTTTTTGCCTCAACTGCTTGGGTTTCCTTTCAAGGAAAAGTTTATGTTACATTTAAGCTGTTTAAACATTTTAAACCTCATCCAGGTGTGAAAGCTTTTCCATTATTGTTACAAACCATTTAAAATGAGCCAGCAGCACTGGCTGTTCAGGTGGACTCAGCAAACCTTTTGCTCAGCTCACTCTGCAGCTCAGCAAGGGGAGGTTGGGATCTGCCCAGGGACACTACACTGGGGCTGACCCAGGATTCCTGCTCCCAGGGTCACTCAGGCAAACACATTATCCTGGGGCAGCAGAGCTTTGGGAACTCCATGTGTGTGACTTCCACCAAATCCACTCAGGGTTCTCATTTACAGCACCCAGACCCTCCCCAAACACTGCTGGAAGCACACACCAGAAGTATTTGCTTTACATCAGTGCTTGCTTCCCAGTATCCCTACCAAAACAGCCTCCAGTAAAAGGTGTAATAGTCTCATTCTCCGTGAAAGAAAAAGCATTCTTAGTCTAACAGGCTCCCAGTTGCTGCAAACCAGAGCAATCCCTCTGAGGCCAGGGGAGATGAGAGACCCCACACCACCTGCACTGCTGCTGAGGCACCTGGAAGATCCTACACTAAGCACTGCCCTGCTCGTGATCTCCTGCTGGAGCATCCCTGGTGGGGCTTTGGTTGTTTGTTTTTGTTTTGCTTGTGGCTTCTTTGTTTGGATCTGATTTGGTTTCATAAAGAAAGTGTTCCTCTTTAAATTTCTCCATCCTCATGCCTGAAAAGATTAAAAATTTCTCAGCAAAATGCACTGATCTGCTTAATGTTTGTGCCAGCTCCATCCTACCAAGATCCATGCAAAGCATGTGGGAAGGAGAAAGCTCTAGAGGAGAAATGAGCAACTTCCATATTGATTGAATGTGTCTCACAATACTTACCAAAGAGATTGCTCATCTCTTTGCTTTTACTTGAACACCCAGGTCCTTTAAATCTTCCACAATCTAGATTTATATCTGTCCTGATTACATTCTCAAGCTCTGAGACAGAAACCTACAGTTTGATGAATCTAAACTCAGCTTGAGGATTTTCAAGAGGTTTAATGCATTATCAGTGCCTTGATTTCCTCTGTCTTTGATGCCAATAGGAGGCAAAAGGTTTTAAGTAGCCAGAGGTACTTGATTTCTGCAGAGCACACCCCACTAATGTGCTCATCTCACAGGCAGTGCAGTGAGGCTTGATTACCATCCATGCACATTGCTTTAGGAACATGAGGTGGAAGTGCCTTTGATCAAAAATGCAGTCGGAGTAGGATTTTCAAAATATTCAACTCCCACTGGAATCCAAACTCTACCCACTAGCTTTAAAGAAAACTGATCTAGGCCAGAACTGAACACCTTTGAAAATCCAAACCTGAAGTAGAAGAACTCCTTGTGGTCACCACTCCCTAAAGTAAAAAGATGCAGGTAAACCAGGTCTGACTGAATGTGGAACTACTGGAATTTACCTAAAACCATGCTTGAACCTTTGCTGAGTTTCGAACAGTTTGTTTGCAATTAATTTGTGATTTTTCCTTACTTCCCAAATGATGAGTTCTGGAAGCAGCTGGGAGTTGGACTGTCATAAGTGTTGTTTCCATAGCATTTCCAGTCTGACTGGAAGCCAAAAACATTAGAAAGCTCATGAGACAGCCTGTTTTCAAGAGTTCTCAAGCAAATTTTGGCTGATCCACCATGTTTTGATGACTTCAGAAAAGCATCCAAACTGAAGCATATCTCATAGCCAAGCTAAGACCAAGCCCTGGAGAAATTTGACTGCAACAAGATGTGATTTGAGAAAGAAAAGGATGGCCAAATATTTTTTGTGGTTTATTAGTAGTATTTAAAGGCAGGAAGAGGAGAGATACTAAAAACAAAGAGATCCTGAAACATAAGATTGACCAATTGTTTGTCAGTACAAGCATTCAAACATTACTAAAATCCAGGTCCCTTGCCACATACCAACATTGCTTTGGGCAAAATTAATTTGGGTAGGGTTTGAAGATGAGGAACTGTGTGCTGAGATCTCTACTGTGGACAGGATATGTTTCTATATGCAGAAGAAGCATAATTGCTGTTTTGCCCATTTTATCCCAAGAAAGGGTGGATTCCAAGTTCCTGACATGATATCAATAGCATAGAAAAGGCTTTTCCAGCAAGAGCAAAGTTGGAAATCTGTACTTGGGCTTTGTATCAGTAATTCACATTTTCATTCCAGTGACAGAGCCTTTCTTTCAGCAAGTCGGATATTAGCTTGTTATCAGGTTTTCCTTGAGTGCCAAATTGAAACCACACAAAAATAATAGTTCATTCCTCCAGAACACTTCTGAAGGTGTCAAGTGAAGAGAAATTCGTTATGGTGAGAGCGTGCAGCTTGAACAGTCAGGAAAGAAATGGATTTTCCTGCAGCTGGAATGATATTGAAGACCTGACTAGAGAGATGAGCTGAGAGAAAACTACAAGTTGAGCCTATCTTTGGTCATGGTGAAGCCCTTCTAGTTTTTGTAAGCAGTTTGGAGCCCTGGCTCTGTCTCTGCCAGCCAGAGGAAAATATGGAAACATGCTCCTTTCCTACCTCACTTCATGTCACAGTCAGACACACAGAGCCCTCCCTCAGCAGCACCTTCTGAGAGCCCGGGTCCATCAGAAGGGTCAGAGGGACACTGCTGGAGAGGAGCTCCCAGCAGCTTCATCTCCCTGCTCTCCCTGGTGCCTGGCCAGGGACACATGAAGGGCTGGCAGGAGCCTGCAGCCTTCAGCTGCTCCCCAAATCCCCAAAAGGCCTGGCTGCAATGTGATGTGTGTCCTACTTTTCAGACCCCCAAGACTGCCTCCTCTCCTCATGGAAGGTGCCTTCTTTCTGAACAGAAAGGACACAGCTTCAAAGAGAGACTTTGCTGCATGTTCTTGGTGGAAGCAGAGCTGCGTGCTATAGCTGGTGCCTCAATAAACAGAGAGGGAACAGCTACAAACAAATAAAAACCTGAATGCAGTAATTTACCGTGCTCTCCATGAGGTACAGAGTGCATCATTTTCTGTAAATCAAAGAGAAGATGAATGCTAAGTGTAATCCCAACTTCTCAGTGCAGATATAACAAACTATTTCCTGGCTCCAAACCTCAACCAGCCACCATGCAAGAAAATACATATGCATGTTAGTATTTCTTGTTTGATCAGTGTCAAGATTGCTTCCATTTTTTATTTCAAACAAAACTAAGAAAGTGCATTTTTAAAATTCACTGCCAAGCAGAGATTCAGTTAGGAGATCAAACTCCCAATTGATTGCATCCTTCACGGTCACTGCATCAAATTCAGGGTACCAGCTGTGTTCATCACCCTCTCAGAAAGCAGACACACTATATTACCAGATCTTTAGTTTTATTAGCTGCACCACAGGTCCCAAAGAGACCTCAGCTCAGTTTGTTTTTCTTTCTGCTGCATATAATGCCTCTGGCTCCTGCTGTATGTGCTACTTCATTCTGCATTTGAATTTCTTATTTTAAGTTCAGAAATGTGGCACTCATTCCCCCGAATGGACTTCAAAGCTCACAAAGCAGGCCAATCCTTGCACATTAATATATTGATTCTAAGAGCACACTCGTATTTAGGAAGAACACTTTGGCTTTGGAGCAACATTCCCAGCTAATGTCTCATGATCCAAGTAGTGACAGGAATTTTTCTCAGCCGAGTATGTGGTTACTCATCACAAGGTGTAGCTGCAAATTTCACACAGCAGGACTCCTTTGTCAAAACAATCCTCTGCTGCAGAAGTCTCTTCTGTGGGAACTCCACAGGGCTCTGAGTACTCTGACATTTCAATCAAATTCTCTCAGCTCACAACTCATTTTCAGCTGTCTGTGCTAAGCAGATTTGCCCTGGAGTGGCACAAGGAGAAGGTTCCTTACTGCTCCAGCAGCTCTCACGGACTGCTGCTCTCAATTCCCCTTCAATACACTCCATGGAAAGCATTAAGGAGATAAGTACAGATCCAAAGGCAGCTTGGAAAATGTTTCAAAGAAATAATTCAACATTTTGCCTGAGCCTGCTTGCTTTTCTTCAAATATAAAATAAATACATAAAGTGTATTCAGTGATTTGTATTCTGTGTGCAAGAATTACTGAGAAAATGTACTTTCAGCCTGAAATCAAGGTAATTCCTCAGTTTCACAGAGTCTCATTCCTATTTATATTTTCCTTACTCCCTGCTGTTATCAGGTCCTAAACTGGATGAACTAACTACATGTTTCTTAATTTTACTTAAAGTTATATTTAATACTATGTCAAACTAGAGTCTGGCTGCCACCAGACTGGTTAAAACACTGGAAAATCCTCTCTCAATCCATCTAATTGAGTCTTCCCTTTCTTGTCCCTGCAGATCAGAGGTATTTCTAGTACAGTTTTTTTGACTTAACAAACTGGTTGAAGAGGCATAAAAAATGAGAGTAAAGTTGCCAAATTCTGTGACTTGCTCCAGAGCCAGGGTTGTGGAAACAAGTCACTATCAAAAACTGAGACTGGGAGTACTGACTTGATTTCATCCTGAAGACTCAATTTTTGGTTTTGATTTTTAGATACAGAAGGAACTATAACAGTTATTTTTACAAGGAAAAGAGAAAAGCCTTTAATCTCATAGGTATATACAGGATTGTAGCAGAATAAGGTTAGAAACATACCTGGAAAATGTATTCAACAAGTTTCTTTTGGAGAGGAGAGATTACTGGAAGTAACAGTGAGATGTTGTATTAGCTTATTTCAACAGAAAAATGTGGAGAACAATTTTGAATGAAAAGGAAAGGAGCCCATAATTTTGCCCATGAAAACAACCTGTATAATTGTGTGGTTTTTAATGAAAAGAACAGTTGAGCAAAATAGCAGGAGGCGAAATACCATATTTTCAGGGAAAATAAAATTAAATTTCATTTTTCAAAGCTTTTTTTTTTTTAACTAATGTGCTACCACAGAATGGATGAAAGTTACATCAGACCCAGAGATTTTCTTGTAATCACTGGAAAAGATTTTATACTAGAAAGCAAGAATAGCATGGATTTAGGTGGAGAAAATCCCAACAAAAATTGACCAAGAACAAGGGAATTGAGATGAAAACACCTGATTGTTTTGGAAGAAATGACTCATTACAAATATAAATTCTGAAAACTCATTGAGTTATCAAATTGCTTCAAGGATGGCAGTGGATATTTCTTTATTCAAAAACATTAAGCACTTGAGAAGCATAATAATTAAACAACAACCAGCACAAATTAATCTAATTATCAGGTTGTCTAGCAACATAGTGATATATGGAGGTAAAATGAATGAAGAATATATTTTTTTTTCCAGATGAATATACAAGATGAGTGGCAAGGTCACTGCAAAAGTAAGAGTTCTTTAAATATATAAAGTGCAGTACTTCACCTGAGGTCACAGTTTATAACTCAAGGCTGAAAATCACACAATATTAAGTCCTTTGGAATCTTCTATGAGTATCTTACCTTTCTTTGCTACTACTTTAGTCAAGCTGGATTCTTAATGTAGCATTTTACAATAGCTGAGCAAATACAGACAGGTAATACAGTAGATTAATTTGATAATAAGGTTTTTTCGATTTTCAGCATTGATTATTCAGCACTACCATTAGCAAGCACTTCTTTTTCCTCACTATAAAGATCATGCAACTCACTGCGTTAAACATAATTTTGTTCCAGTTATTCAATTAATGTCTGCACATAGGCAAAGATTAGAACTTCAGACTAATCCACTTTACTGTAAGATTTTTCCTCTTTTCATCCATCACTCTAGCAAAATAAGAATCCATACATATCCCACATCTTCTAAGTAAAATAAATGTATTTGAAACAGGAAAGTTAATTCAGTTAGTGGAGCTCAGTATTCATTCACATTTAGTGACAAACAACATCAGACCAAACAGCTCTGCACTTGGAACCATTTCCATGCTGCCCTTCAATGCTCTGATCATCCTCAGGCACAGGCCAGCTCCTCCTGGATCCCACAACAGCAAATATTTGCAGGTGGGATCTCTCACTACCTGAGCAAGGACAATCTCCTGTCCCCCCAGGGTGCTCATGGCACAGCTCAGCTCCTCCTCACTCGGGGGCTGTAGGGGAACCAGGGGCCAAGGAACAGGCATGGAGGAATCCTTAAAACACCTGCAGGTCTTGGAATGGCAAAGCTCATCCAGGCTTGCTTCACCACAGCTGTCAGTCACTCCAAACCTTCCAGAGGCAGGTGATTCAGATTTGCATTGTAGGATAATTTAGTAAGAATTTGTTTCATGGTTCAAACAAATGTCTGCTTGAAATATGAAAATAGGAGAGCTTGTCTCAAAATCTAGGGGGTTTTATTCCTTGATGAGAAACAGTGCAAAACTCGGGGCAGCCTCTTTGTTAAAATGAAATTAACCAAACTCATATTCCAAAAACTGAGACTGAAAGCCTTTAATTTGAAGTTCTCCTTAAGAAATTGTCCTTTTCTGATAGTGGAAGCCCATTTCTGAGTAAATAACTCTTTTCCAGTTTCTTCTGTAGAACCCAAGCATTATTAGTTCTTGAGCATATCTTTTATATAATGAGCATATACATTTTGTCTATATAAGTTGTAGACTTATTTACATGAATAAAGATGTAGTAAAATGAGATTGAGAAACAAATGAAAGATGGAGAAAATAATCTATTGGTACAAAGCTTCCATGCAGATTTCATTTCCTTTTAATTTTCTATGGATACAATAGCTGCATCCTCTGTTTGTGTTTTTCTCTGCTTTCCACTCCCACTTTATCACATTCTGCACAATAATGTGAGAGTTTTTGTCTTAACTGTGCTCTGAGACAGCTGACAATAAAATTCCAAAATGGAATGGGTTTGAATATTGGAACATGAGTTGATTTCAAAAGAAAGAAATAGGATTATTTTTCTTCTCCCTTCTGACCATTGCTTGTTTTTCACTGCCAGCCTTGGGGTGAGGCTTCTGAATGGAAAATCCCTAGTTCATGTGATGATCCATTTTTCCCCTCTTTCCCTTGTTTGTCAAAGTCCTGAGTGTTTTGCAGTGTTATGTCTCTTTTATTTAAGATCTAGGATGTTCTTAAGTAAGACAGATAGTCTGTTTTCAGTGCTGTGGCATGTGTCTGTTTATGAATAATGAGTATGACAGACAGACTGATTAATAGGCACTTTCTATGTGGGAAGAGGCTGGAAAGGAGGACATTGTGTGGAATAATTATTAATGAAGTACAGTCAGCAGCATGCAATGGATAAGGACTCTGCAGGGAAGAAAGGGGGGAACATAAAGGGAAAACTGCCCAAAACCTCCAGAAAGACTGGAAAGTAGATGCTCAAGGAGAGCAGCACAAAAGAGGAATAACATAAATGGAAGGCAGTGAAAAGTGAGCCAGAGTCACATAAACTTAACTCATGAGCACAAGGAGCCTCTCTGATCCTCTAATGCAGGTAAATGACAGAGATGATCACAGCAGTGCCTCACTGGCAAAACTGTAATTTATGATTTATCCTGGCTGAATTAACAAGCACACAGTGTATCAGTGTCAGCAGAGCCACAGCCTGAGTCTCACTCCGTCACTTAAATCTGCCACTCAAACACTGAATTGCACTTCTCAGATTAAAGATCTGCCCAAGTGAGCACCTGCTGGCGTTTCCCCACTGCTGGTATCAGCATCTCACAGTACCTGCCAAAAAGTCCCAGGCTAACATCCCTGTCTCAGACAGACCATACAGCAACTCCAATAACTGTAGCTGGAGAACATATATTTGCATACTTGCAGCTTGCCAGGAGCAACCTTTTCTGTCAATTTAGCCACTCCTGACAAAGAAAATGGAAGAATTTTTCAAGATTCAAAATGACCCTAAGACAGTCAGGTTTGCATCACCTGTCACTTGTTTTTTTTTTCATGTTTAAGAACATGAGCATGCAGTAGTTCACCTCTAGTGACAAACATTTGTCATGGTCGTGTTTTAGCCATTCATTAACAGCTTCTAAAATTCTCAGTAAAGCAAAGAGGGAAGGGAAGGGAAGGGAAGGGAAGGGAAGGGAAGGGAAGGGAAGGGAAGGGAAGGAAGGGAAGGGAAGGGAAGGGAAGGGAAGGGAAGGGAAGGGAAGGGAAGGGAAGGGAAGGGAAGGGAAGGGAAGGGAAGGGAAGGGAAGGGAAGGGAAGGGAAGGGAAGGGAAGGGAAGGGAAGGGAAGGGAAGGGAAGGGAAGGGAAGACCATGCTAAAGCAAGTTTAAAAGTAATTCTAACAGAGAGCAGGAAAAGAATTAAACATACCTATCATGCTCACAAAAGAAACCCTGTGTCACAGGTTAACCCATTACACCCTGTCACCTGTATAGCTTGTACAGTGGTCCTTCAGCAAAGCAAGTAAACAAAAAAATTGTTGCATAATTAAAATAGGTAAAATCTACTTTTATTTTTCCCATTAGTTTCCTACTAGTTATTATTTCCTGTTGTAGTTTTTTAGAAGTAGAAGAAATAACGTTAATATATTTTTATTTTAAAAAGGAGAAGTTGCTCTGTATGTCCATGGACAACCATCCATGGCTAATATTTTTCATCACTGATCTTTATTAACACCCAGAATTTTCAGCCTCTAAAGAGGCTGTAAATTAATCTGAAAAAAAGGTTATATAATGCCTCATTTTTAACAATTTTCTCCTTTTTTCTCCTGAAATAATAACTTTTCTGTGAAACACGAGAATCCCCTGTGAGTGCCCACTGTGTCAAGCAGAGACTCAGAACCACCAGGAGACCTTCAGCTCCTATTCCCAGTCACAGGGAATTTTAAAATCCCTTCTCTATTGTTATCTCTTAGGAAAACAGTGGCTTCTTCTCCCCTGTTACCCCACTTAATCATAAAAAATGAACACATTTGCAGTCCTTATTATGTTTTTTCTCCAAACCCTCCTCTTCCTCATTGAAGATACAATGGAGAATTATTGTTATTGTGGCTAATTGTGATTGTTGTTGTGACCAAGAGACCCCCAGAGCTCTGTGAGGGGCTCTGAGCCTCCCTGACACCCTGAGCACCCCCACCCAGCAGTGCCAGCACAGCTCAGCCCAGCAGTGCCAGGACACCCAGGACACAGCTTAGATCACAGCTGCTAAAAGGTCATCCTTTTCTTTAAAATGCATGAATACCTGAAAAGAACCTGTAGGCAGGTTTACTCAATTTAACATCTGGATCATAAATAAAAGATGGCCAGAGAATGGGATTTCTTTGGAGAGCAGCGAGCTAAGTGCCTTGCCACTCACCTATTCCAGCATCTCTCTCAACTGTAATTTCCAGTTCATTTGGTTATCAGCAACCCTTGCTGTTTTCATGTTGAAGAGGTGATTTCAGTGCAGTTTGATATTTTGAGATCTGATTTGTACTGGCTTGAAGTGTCTTTGTCTGGTTGGATGCATTGGATCTGGTTTGAACTGGTTTGGTCTGGTTTTATCCAGTTTGATCCAGCTGGAATATGTTTCCTGTATATCGATCCTCACCTAAGGAGATCTGCAGAGCTCAGCTGGAAAGAGCTGCAATGGATTTTTCCCATCTGTTTTCAAAGTTATTTGTTGTTCTGCTTAAACTGCTCGCAGGTTTTTCTGTTCCATTTCCTCTTGGTCCCCATGCCCAAACTCCAGGATTATTTTGTTTAATTCAATGAATACCTGCCTCAGTGATATGTGGAGCCAGGCAAAAACCTCATTTGCAGGATGTAATTTCTATTTCCAGTGCCCAGTCCTGTCAATCAACTGGTCTCAGGCTTCCACAAAACTGTGTCAGATGATACATTTTTCATGCTATCCTCTCTGATCAGTGTGAAAGGAAAAAGAATTTTATTTCATTTACAGTAGTTTCCATATGAAATAAAAAGTTTGGTAAACCTCACAGAGATACAGCAGGCACAGATAAGACAAAGCCTTAATTAATTTTTCAGCATCAAGTCTTTCTACATCAGATTAATTTTAACCCTTTACCAGTTGGAAACTATTACCAAGGCAGATGATCAAGGAGGCCATAATGCAGTGACTGGCCTTAACAGTAAGTGAAATATGATGGGAGCAGAGGAAAATATTTTCCCTCCTTCTCCTATCCCTCCTTCTCCAGACCAAACTGTTTGGTCCTTTGTGCAGTAAAAACTGAAATTTCTCACATTCAGCCCCAGCTTCTTGTGAAGACTTTCTCTTCCCTGGGTAAGGACCTTCTCTCCTACAATGCAGAACCCTGTTAATACAGGTTTTGGAAGATGCCCTCATACAGTCAATTACAGGTCGATTTTTCTCTGTTAGTTACAGAAACTTGTCCACTTTAGGGCAGTCTTGGGAAGGCCCATGTGACCCCAGAGTGCTTAGTGGGGGACCAGAGTGGGAATGGGAGAGAAGTGAAATGGCATCTTCAAAGAGCCATGAAATGCTCACTGCTGAAGTCATTCCCCAGTACATGATGTGCTGTTCCAGCACTTGAGGCCCCAGTGCTTGTGAGGTGGGTATGAACCAAACCTGCTCCTGGTGCTTCTGCTCACTCTGGATCACTCCTTTCCTCCTCTTTTCTTTTTCTTTGCCATTCATTTTATCACGTATATAAAGTGAAACAATGAAATTCAGTTGCTTAAAGGGCAAAAAGTTGGAAACCCCATTGATTTGGTGTTGTTTATTTTAGTTTATTTGTGAGAATAAATTCCTGTCTGTGAAAAAGGGTATGTGGATAAGGATGGTGGCATGCTCTTTGGAAGAACACAGCCTGCTCAGAAACGTGGAGTATTCACTGTTGGTATTTTATGTGTACATCAAGATCATAAGTAACTCCCTACTAGAGTTTTTTATCATTTTTTTATCATTCTGTCCATTTCAATTTATATCTTTGTCCTATAAAATGTAAAATCTCCTGAAAATTGCTTGGAAAGGGACCATATTACAAATAAAAACATCACCAAAAAAGATGAGCTGTGTTTCTTATTAACAGCTCATCATCAGTTCTCTCAAGAGAATACTTCTGTCTCTGGAAAGAAAAGCACTTCAGCTGAAATAATTCCTCAGATTTTTAATTAGTACATTCATCTCCAGGAGTCATCTTTTAATTGCTAATTCCCTCACCTGCCCCTCTTCCTTAATTGTTGAAAACAATCCCCTCAGAAATTCCAGCAGTGATGTACTTTGCTCAATGACATTTAAAGATAAATTATAAAAGAAATAATAAAACTGACCAGCTCAGAGATTAATTTTAGAATTAATATAAAATAAATCCCAGCTACTCTTTAGCTCCAGTTTTATTCATGTTAATGCAAACAGAAAAGAATAGACACAATATTTCCCTGCAACATAAAATCCCAGAATGGTTTGGTGCAACATGAGGCTGTGTCCTCCTGTCCTATGCACACCCAGTCATTCAAACCCCAGTTTTTATTAAACTAAAAGGGTAAATCATGCACAGTCAATTGCACAGGTTGTTCAGTGATAACTTCTGCCAGGAAACACATTCTCCATTATTTACTGGGTTTTCATTTCCATACACTTCCTGAAGTGGGCTCTTCATCAAAGGTGGAGGTTCTGTGTCAATGGCTCCAAAGTGGGAGTTTATTGTGGCAGGGACACCTTTGTCAAACCACATGGTGGGACATGCTCTTAGCAGAGTGGCCGTGGCAAGCAGGAGGTTTGGGATTTGGAGAAGCAGTGCTGTGGGTTTTCCACTTGCCTTTCATTTCTGATCTTCCTGTGCAATCAATATTATGGCCTGCAAGTCTGAAATCAGCATTCCCAGGAAGGAATTGTCTTCCCTGAGGCATCTGGTGGTTTTTATTTGCAAGCAGGAGGCTGGCCAAACTCATAAAGCATCTGCCTTGTTAGTCCTGCTCCTCTGCAGGGTAGGAAGGGATTGTGAAAATGATCTGGTTCCAACCCCTTGCCGTGGGCAGGGAGACTTTCCACTAGACCAGCTTGCTCCAAGTTCCATCCAAGCCAGCCTTGAGCACTTCCAGCTGAGGGTGGGCTTGCACAGCCTGAGAAGCCACAAGAGGCCCCAGGTAACTGCAGCATTCTTCTGCTTTTGAGGAGCAGCTTCTGCCACAGACTGATGGGCTTACAGTGCTTTGTGTCACTAATTGCTCTCTCCTCCTTTTTCATCAGGAAACCTTGCTGGCTCCTGGCAAGTGGCTTGTGACCTTTCCAGGGGCAGAGAAGTACCTGTATGCTCACTAGAAATGATGCTCACCAGAAATAATGCTCACCTGTGATTTTCACAGGTGTAAACCTTCATTTTAAATTATCATTTGGGAAACCTGAGAAAATTAACTTAGAACAATATTAATATTTCGTGTCATATAATGATTCCAATTCAATACTGGAGATCTCTCAACCACTCTTCACACTGTGCCTTCAAATCTACAAGCAAAGCAGTCAAGAGATCTTACACACAAACATACATGTGGTGTTTGTGTAAATACTCTGCTTTGAAAGTATGAGAACTGTAAGTAGCAGGAAAAATAAATTACTTAGAGAAAATGCATATTCCTCTTTTAAACTCCTATATAGGCTGTCTTTTGGAAGACCTAAAATTGGATATCAACTGATTTCTTATTTCTGCACAATAGGCTGCCTGGCCTACTGCTGCTCAATGGTTATTTTCATGTGAACTTAAGAGCCTCTGCTTTATTTAAAAATACATATTTTATTTTCTCCTTCATGCAGGAGCTGGCTTTTTTCTCAGCAGTAATTCCATTTGTCTGGGTGCCAGCATCACTAAACCAAAACAAGGCTGTTTATTCTTCTGCAATTTGAGTCACAAGAAGAATTAACCCAGACACCAAAATGTCTCTGAGCACTGCCACACTAAAAGCAGCCACTCGAGGTATTGTGCACACTCACACAGATTGTAAGATAAAAATTAGAAACCCTCCAAATCTCTACCCAGAGACACAAGTCTGAGCAATTTCATCTCCACGTCTTTATTTGGTGTTACTGTAACTCTTAAATTGCTCATATTCACTCTTTATGCTTTCATTTATAGTTTGAAAATATTTCTACTTTTTTTAAAAAATTATATTTTTTACAAGGAAAGTGATTGGACAAGGCTTTCAAATGAAAGAGTATAGATTTAGATTAGATATTAAGAAAAACTTCTTCCCTGTGAGGGTGGTGAGGCCCTGGCACAGGGTGCCCAGGGAAGCTGTGGCTGCCCCATCCCTGGAAGTGTCCAAGGCCAGGCTGGATGGGGCTCGGAGCAACCTGGGATAGTGGAAGATGTTCCTGCCCACAGCAGGGGGCTGGATCTGGATGATTTTTTAAAGTTTCTTCTAACCTAAACCACTCTGATTCAGAGATTCCAGGGAAGAGCTCATTGTCAGCTTCCACTCCAGGACACATCACCTTTGTTGTAGGTCCGGGACAACTTCACTGACTTCACCAATTTTCATCTGAAGCACAGAATCTCATAGCAGGAAATCTGGATCATCAGCCTCATTGAATGGTCTAGCAGGACTTTTCAAGCAGAGTGATTCATCACAGGGACTGATTCCCAGGGCTCTGCTGTGTGAAAGGCTTGCCTGGATGTGTGCCAGGAGAGAGCAGGGGATAAAAAATAGTAGACATATTCAGAGAGCATCCTTTTAGTTTTTAAGTCACCAATCAACACAATAAATATTTATGCTAAAATAATGTTTTAACAGCTTCTGAAAAATGAGAAAATCCCAGTGTTGGGTAACAGCTGACTGATTCAAGTATAACACAGCTGATCAAGCAGAGTTGATGAAATTGGGGAAAACTGTGAAGATTGGTCTCAAAGTCACACATACACACAAATACAAAAAGAAATAAGGTCTGTGGAGGAGAACTTCTGGCAAAGAAAGTTTGATTTTGAGAGGGTAGAAAAAGAAATCACTACTTAAAGTATCTCTTTCCTGCAAAGAGGTGACAGCAAATCAAGAGCCTGGTTGATGAAAAATTTGCTGTAGATGGAAGGGATGAGTGGCAGGTACAGAGTCTCCAGCTGCCTGGATTTGTCTGTAACTGCTGATAGAATTTGGTCTTGGTCACGGGAGCCTTTGGTGGTTCAGGGTGGGCAGGAGCTGCCTCTGGCAATGATCAGTGAGGATCAGAGACATGACCAAGAGCAGTGGATCAGTGAGGCTGAAGTGGGGTGGATGAGGGTGAGACTTGATCTCAGGGCACAGATATTCAAGCATGGCTGCAACAGTGAAGCAGCTCCTCACATCCTGAAAACTGTGAATTTTTAACTTTTCTTCAGGCTCTGTGCTCCCAAGAAGTCGGCAACATTGGTAACACCCAACACATTTTCATATACCACAACTAAGGATTTAACCCTACTTAGTAAAAGTTATTTTTTTGAAAATTACCATTTTTTTTTCTACTTCTGCTTGACATGGAGCCAGATAGCTCAGTGTCTAATAAAATAGAAGCTCTATAACTTCATATAGTTGAAAGACCTAAAAAAAAAACCTAAAAAATGTATTAGTACAGATTTTTAGTAGCCCTGCTTTTGGAAGTAAAGCTTTTACATTAATTAGTGTCTCCACATGCTTAAGATTTGGAGATGTCCCAGAAAAGAGTTTCTAGGGATTGGAAGCCTCTGGCAGACTTCAGCAAAATATAATAGGTCAGAGTAGAAAAGTCCATTAATACTCTGCCCATTCCATTGTGAAAAGAAAAATGGCTTCTGTAAATGAATATTAAATCAAGACCTTAAGCAAGGGAAAAATTACATTACCTTCTGATTTCAAATCTTTGTAAACAGCACAGAAAGAAGAATGGCCAAAATCTTTGGCTCAGAGCCATCTCACTCCCTTCCAAACCTTCAAATTTGCATTTTCCAGGCAGAGCCCCTTGCACTTCAGTGGCATCCACAGAGCAAGTGAACCTGGGAGCTGACATACAATAATTTCCGTCTGAATATGAGGAAAAACTTCTTTGCACTGAGATGACAGAGCACTGGAAGGGACTGAGCAGAAGGGTAGTGATTTTCTTCCATGGAGGAATTCAGAAGCCACGTGGAGATGACCCTGGGCACCCTGTGGCAGGTGGGCCTGCTGGAGCAGTGGGGTTGGGCTGGATGCTCTCCAGAGCTCCCTTCCAGCTCCAGCCCTCCTGGGATTAAGGGATTTAAGAAGCTGGCAGGATCAGGACACAGAGCAGTTGGGGCAGTAGGTTCAGTTTACTGAACTGTTTTTTCCAATTATTTCTTTTCAAAGCCTGTGGTGACCATTCTGCTCTAGCAGAGGTTTTGAAGAGATTACTGTGTCCTCTTTAGGCTGGAAGGGATATATTTTTTATATATTTTTTCATTGCTGGAAATCCACACTGATTGCATATTAAAGGCTCCAGTATTTAATACTTCATCTGAAAATTTCTTAGCTGTAAAAATTACCTTCCAAGTGTCCTCTTATATTCAAGACATGCCTCTACTAAAAAAATTAAAAATAAAAGAAATGGTGTTAGTCCAGAGAGAATTTTTGACCTTTGGTTCAATTGCAGTGGAGTTTTTGCCGTATTTTTATGAAGACTTAAAATACTGGCTTGTTACCATCCACCATACCTCAGGTGGAAATGAAAATCACAAAATAATCAAGTACATGGAGACTAATCATCAAGTCAAAGGAAAAGGATAACTAGACAAACCAAAGTGCTCTGGGGCAGGACAAGATAAACATTTGTTCCCGGGGAGATGACAAGTTCTACTTTGCTTGGCAGCCCAGAAAAACACCAACATACACCAGAGGAAAGAGCCCAATTAAAGCAATTAGAGAAACACCCATCAGGAGTTGACCAAGTTGAAAGCTTTTCAAAATGCAAACAGTTATGTTCATGATTGATGACATTCCTGTGTGCTGGGGTATTTCATACATTTTCACTCTTGTTACAGCTCCTCTTTGATCAGTCAGGGAATAGTATTTAAGCACAAATGTTGCTGTAATATACTTCATACTCCATTACAAGTTAGACAAGTTAGACAAGTACTGAATATTTTCAGTATTTCCATAGTGAATTTGGGTTAAGAGAATAAGTTAGAATTGTATTTCTACATCTTATACCTTTCTTGGTAATAATTTGACGGTTTTGTTACTAAAACTGTAAATCTGGTTGAGTTCATCAGAAAGGCAATGTGACAAAAACAAAACTAACTGCTCTCTCAGCTTTGAAGTATTTTTTATTTGGGAGAAAGAATTACTCCAGAAACAGGACTGGGTGGGTTACCTGTAGTTGCCTCAGGGTGATAATCTAGGTGCAATCACAAGGAGAAAACTCTTGAAAACTCTGCAAACAAACCTGATTTTGCAATGTTCCAGTTTTTCCTTTTGCTTCTGAGCACAGAAGCAAAACTTAGCTTGGATGGAAGTTGTTTACAGCTTCTCCTAGTACATTTTCCATGGCACAGCCATCTGTTTCCAGCCTGCTGGCTCTAATAGTCCAGCAGGAAAGCTTTGGCCCCACAGGTTCCCTGATTCAGCTGGGGACAGAGTGGGCTGTGTGTGCTCCGTGTGCCATTGGAGCTTTACTGCGCTGGCAGGGCTGCAAGGACACACTGTGAGAAAGCCCAGAACTGAATATCCTGCCCTGCTTCAATAAGTAAGGAAAGAGAAGTCAGTATTAAAGACTCTAAACATGCCATAAACTCAGTGGGAAAAAGCTTTCTGATGATTTCCCAGGAGGTACGGAAAGGTTAATGCGATTATTCACTTATATGCTTTTATTGCTGCTTCGTCCACCTCCTGACTCCACCAAACCTCTCTGCCCCAATAAGAGCCAACCACCAAACCTATAACAAATTCTTCACACCACACCACTGTTTTTAGAGGGATAGAGTCAGGCATCCCAAATTAGACAACAGAATCCTTAATCACATGCTTAATTAAAACACTGGGAGTTAAATATGTCTTTAAATGCTTTGTTCAATTGTGCCATAAAGCAGAATGTCACTTTCCAGACCAAATTTCAGCTATCATTCTCTTCCCTACAGCCTTGTGAGCAGTCTCCAGCCAAGCTGCTACACAGGTTCCTTAAAGCACATCAGGGCTTGGTTCCCTGCCAGCTGCAGCTGCTGCAGCTTGGAAAATGCCTCTGACTCACATGCCAGCCCCAGATAGCTTTTCCTGCCCCAGGGCCCTCTTCCACTAATAAACATAAATTGCCTTTAGATTTAAATTTTCCCTATCAGCCTTAAGGAACTGTAGAAACAACGTGTATAATTTCAGTTTTGGATAGTCATTGTCAACATGGAGGTGTTTCTATATCAGACATTGTGCCATGGGGTTTTCAAAGTTAAACAGCACAATTTTTATTACAAATTTATATGCTCTAATTTTTTTTTTTTTGTAAGTTTCCCTTAAAGCACCAGCCCCACTACAGATAGCTGGGTTTTAAGCAGCTCTCAGGGTACCAGTGGGTAGTCCTGTGTTCCTTAACCCTACTGCAGCTCCAGTACTAGCGAAAGGGAAGAATAATCTGTCCAATATTGAACAGTTTGGGGGTTTCTTTTCCCTTTGGACCAGCACTTTTCAAAGTAACCATTCTGCCCTATCCTTGTGCTTGACAAAGCTTCTGCAGCCTCAGTGTGAGCAGGCTGAGAAGCACAGCTATATCCCCTCTACACATGGCACATGTACTGCCAGGATGTGGTTTCAACAACAATTCCCAAGGCAACTTCCAATATTTCCTTGAATATACTACACACAGCCCTTAAGGATTTCCATTAAGCTCATCTAGCAAGAAAAAAATCTACAAAACACCAGTCACCCACAGGAAATAAAACAAAATCAACATAAATATATTGCAGAAAGCATAATACTGCAATATGCTTTTTAATATTCTGAATTGGAAATTTTAAAAGGGAATAAAAACCAACCACAAAATGAACAACAGAAAAAAAAAAAAGCCACACAAAAATGAGTCAGAAATTGTCTTTTAGCTGTTAAGAAACACCTGTGATTAATTCTGGCAAGGCAGGGGTCCTGGGAGGGCTTGTGGGGTTTTTTCTGGTTGCTGGCAGCTCTGTGATGATGCTTTAGGTGCTTCAGGATGGGATTGGGCTCAATACTCCCCTGGATGCTCAGCATGGTACAAAGCCTGGAGGCACTGACCTGTTTGCACAGGTGAGGTGAGCAGGCTGAAGTTGGTTGGGAGCCCTTTTATTTCTGATTTAGACACTCTTGAGTTTCCTCTACTGAAAAAGTGAATTATCCTGATTTGTATTCTACTAAAGCCTTGGTTTAGTCTGAGGGAATGTTGCTCTTTGCAGGGAGCTGCTGCTGCACAGGGCAGAGTGCTGGCCTGGGGTCTGCTCCCATTAGGAAGCAGTGATTGAGTGAGTGTTGCTTTTAAACAAATGTCTTACTAAACCTGATTTAAAACGTTGTGGGAGGACAATAAGTAATGCAATCCTGTAAACTGACAAATTTTGAAACTAAATACAAAGTTCTTAGCTCTGCAGGTTCTCATGGGTCTTAATGTATTGTATGCTCTGGAACTGCAATGTTTCTGAATTATTGCAAGTGCCAACAGGAGAACAAAAGTAATTTTCATGCAAAAAACCACCAACTTTGGTTGGTGCTTTGTTCCTTTTCCTGTAATTTGGAAATGATAGTATTGCTGAAAACTGCAACAAGTCAATGCATATTTCCAAGGTGGATGCATGTCTTTAACCATAACAAGAGATGCTGATTAGTTATTAAAAAGGAGGTTTATCCAACTTTATTATATTTAGTATATTTAGTCTGTATGAGTGTTTGTTTCTTAAGGGAGTGAATGAAGAAACTTGAAGGGAACTTATTTTAGGTTCACTCTGTTTTCTTTACTAAAAATGTAACTTTGAAGAAACCAAGAATAGTGTTAGGGAAGAGCACAGCAGCAAAGGCATCTGAACAGCTGCACCTCTGTGCTTGAGCACTTGGAAGCTGCTGCTGAACAAGCAGGGGTTTGATGGCTCCAAACCAACACCAGCTTTGACCTGAAGAGAATGACTGGAGTGGTGAGGAGAATGCTGCCCTCCCCCTCTGGGCCATGGCAGGAATCCTCCATGGAGCTCACAGTGATTGTCCATCACTTAAAGGGAATTTGGGGTTTTTAAAGAAAACCCCAAAGAAAGAAGAAATATGTTTTGGGGAATGAGGTCCTGGAATTAGGCTCTCCAACAGGAATTTTAATGTAAGTTTAATTTACAGAAGCAATAACACAGGTTGGCTGCTGAGGCTTGGATTCCAGGGCCTTGGAGGTACCACTTAGATCTGTGTTCCCATGTTGCTTTTTCCAGGTGCAGGGGAATGACAGATCCTGGCTACAGCAAAATAGGGAAAAAATTAGATAGAATAGTATTCCTGTACTTGCCTATTTTAACAGGCTCGTGTAAAATGAGAGTTACAAAAGCCATTGCTTGCTTTCTTTCTTACAGACTTTCTGGGATCAGTGTGGGAATTATTCATAATCACAAATTGATTTATTAAATCCTTGAAGTCATTTGTTGTAGCATTCATTGATGATGCTCAGATGGGTAAGTAAATCAGAGGGTTAACAGCCTGAGAAGAGTTACAGCATTTGTAATGCATAGCTGGTTCTAAAAGCTACTTCACAAAGCAGCTGGTGATGATACAATGATGCTGCACAAGAAAAAGATTGTTATCCAGCTGTCAACTGCCTTACATGTTTTCATCCATCAAGTGCTTTAAAGGGGCACCTTCCTACACTGCTGTAATTTAAGCCTCATGGCTGTGACATCCTAGGTCCATTTTATGCAAATATGAATTATCTGTATGCCAAAAAACCCTCTTGATCTCCCTAGTGTGATCTTGAAAATTGAAAAATTCAATAGATCTTTCCATCCCAACCACACAGATGCATATAGAAGAGCATTTCCTGGCTAAAGAGTTCCCCTGAGTAGTAAATATCTACTGTTCTTTTCCTGGGTATTGTTCCTTGCTTTTGCGTTTATGGATTTTATCACAGTTCATACAATAAATCTTGTGTGCATTTGCAACAATAACTCTGCAGAGAGATTGGTTCCTCCCTCCTTTCCAGCTCTTCCAATACTCAGGATTAGATTGTTCACAATTAAGAGTAGGACCACAGGCATATAAAATGTGCTTTCTTATTTTTCCTACTGTTGCTGTCATTAAAAATCTTCTTGTTTTATCATCTCAAAGCTTATCTCTGAAAGTCATACTTTTAAGAGTATGTATCTACTTTCATTAAAATAATACTTTTTGCAGTTAAACATAAATCTGGAAGTCTGAAAAGATCAGACTCTAAAGACTCAAAGAGCTTGTTTTATTTCCCATAGCTTGTGATGTTCAGTTAACCTGAAATTGCTTCAATAGCAACCAGGGAATAGTCCTAAGCCAGTTTTTGATTACTCTTGCAAGTGGTTTTAGTTGTATTTAAACATTTGAATGATTTAATATGTGAAGTCTAACAGCCATAATATCTGACTGAGGCTTGCCAAATATTCACTGAACTTACTGACTTCCTTGATAGTAAATATTCATGAAGTAGTGGTAACTTGGATTCATGTTTTGAGATAAAAATGAGTTTTAAAAGCCAGATGTTGCCTTGCACTGAGTTGTTCTCTGCACCTTCCAAGGAGAGTGATGGAGCAGAGCCCAGGCAGCAGGAGCTGATCTCTGCTCTGGCATTTTGAAGCTCTTGCCATGAGTCTGGATGGCATTTTCAAACACGAATTCACTGCAGGAGCATGAGCTGGATTGGGAATAAGTGTGTAATGCAAGTTAAATGCCATTGTCATTGCATTCCTATCTTTTCTGCTGATGCTTCTCTGGGATGTGCTGGATCTCTGCCACTCTTGGGTTTATTGGGACCCCTGGCTGGAAGGGAAGAGAGCAGGAGGCTGCTCCCAGCCCATCCTGGCTCCTTGAGGTGGTGATGCTCGTGTCAGTGTGCACAGGGGCTCCACCCAGCCTTTTAGTCCTCTGTGGCTTAGCCTGATGTCCACAGGAGCTGGAATGCTGAGATAAGCACTGAACTCTGGCTCATGGTCAGCCCTGATAATTGACTTCAGTCTGAAGGACTGTGGTAAATACCACTGAGTGTATTAGTATTGACCTGGCTGCGAGATGAGTGCCTGTGCTTCAGCTGGGAATGTATTTGAACAAATCTGTGTGGCCCTGCATGTATTTTATAATACTGTGTTTAATGAGCTGTTCATTCTGTTTGTTGCAACTGCATAAAACAGATAAAACAAAATATATTCTCTGCTCCCAGAACAGATAAATCCTGGTGCTGTTTCTCTGCTTAGTTGACACTGCCTAATAGCAACACTCTGCCCTTGCTGTCAGGGCGTGTGTAGGAGTCCTTCAGCCTCATTTTGCATTCTGTTAACACCATGTTTCTTTGCAATGTTTTCTCTCATTGTTACAGCTAATGTTGTGTAGACTTGTGTCCATGTTGATACAGCCTGGTGCAAGGAACAGCAATTTACCTCTGCTTTGCTGTTCATTATTTTCCAGATCTCTACTGCAATTCACAAATCCACGCCAATGTCACTTTTCCACAGTCTGTACTTCCCAGGTTCTCTTGCCACTTAATTGGAAGCACTCTTGACAGGAATGACAGATACGCCTGAGGAAGAAGTAGTGTCTAGGGGAGAGTGTTCAGATAAAGCTGAAATTAATAAGCAGATGAGTTTATGATGATGCTCTTGAATAAAGTGGCTAATCAATAAAGCACCCTTTAACAAAAACACTCATCCTTTATAAGTGCAGGGACTTGTCTGTGGCTGGAAGAGAGGAAACGGGTGAGAAACTTGCTTTTATGGTGTTAACAGGGCTCTTACAGTTAAGGTTTTAAAGCAAACTTTGAGAAGTATTTTACAGAAATGTGTTGTAAATATTTTGTAGTTAGAACAAGAAAAATAAGTAGGGATGGTTGTAGGATGTGTTGTTGGAAGAATGCTTCTTTTCCACAACTGGTGTGGGGTATTTTTATGCTTTGTTGGGTTTTTTTTGTTTTATGCAAAACAGCCTAAAGGGCCACAGCTGCTACCAATTTACCAATTGGACAGGCTGGCATTAGGAAGGGTACAATGCTACAATGACTTTTCTCTTTTCTCTCTCTCTCTCTTTTTTAAAATAAATACATTTTTCTGATTCTACATTCAATACCATTTCTGAGACCCCCAAGCAGTCTCCTTCTCCATGCAGAGGTTTCCTTACAGCTGTCCTACCAATGAAAAATGTGACTTCTTAAGTGTTCACCAAGTGCAGTGGATGTGAGTCCACACAGGCTGGCCCATAACTCTTAAATGCCATTTTGCAGTCTTTTTCTCACTTGGTATTTATATTCTAATGGTTTTATTCCTTGCAGCCAAGCAAGGCAGGTTACTTGGTATTCCAAAGTTATCAGAAAACTAACCCCTTCTGTGTATCTATCCTTCATTCTGTCTGTTCTGGGTTTTTCTTTGCAATGAGACAGATTCTGTTTCCTTTTTACGTTGTTGGCTTTGTTATTGGCTATGAGATTCAACCCCAAACTGTAGATAACCACTGTAAAATAATATCCTTAAGCAGCTGTAAGCAAAGTGTGATTTTCATTGCTTGCCTGTGGTGCCTGCTGCTTTCCCCATGGGGTTTTCCTGGTACTGAGGGAAAGTTCCCTCACATAAATGAATTTCCTTGGCAATTTCCTTGCCTGTTACTCGTAGCCATGCAGTTGTTCTGGTTGAAGAAGATATCTAAGATCCTCAAGTCCAACCATTAACCTAACACTGTTAAGTGCAGCACTAACCCACGTTCCTAAGTACAAAATTTACTTGTTTTTTGAATCCCTCCAGGAATGGTGACCCCAGCACCACCCTGGGCAGTTCTTGACCTTACTTTCAGTAAAGAAATGTTTCCTAATAGCCAATAAACCTCTCCTGGTGAAACATGAGGCTGTATCCTCTTGTCCTATGCACACCCAGTCATTCAAACCCCAGTTTTTATTAAACTAAAAGGGTAAATCATGCACAGTCAATTGCACAGGTTGTTCAGTGATAACTTCTGCCAGGAAACACATTCTCCATTATTTACTGGGTTTTCATTTCCATACACTTCCTGAAGTGGGCTCTTCATCAAAGGTGGAGGTTCTGTGTCAATGGCTCCAGAGTGGGAGTTTATTGTGGCAGGGACACCTTTGTCAAACCACATGGTGGGACATGCTCTTAGCAGAGTGGCCGTGGCAAGCAGGAGGTTTGGGATTTGGAGAAGCAGTGCTGTGGGTTTTCCACTTGCCTTTCATTTCTGATCTTCCTGTGCAATCAATATTACGGCCTGCAAGTCTGAAATCAGCATTTCCAGGAAGGAATTGTCTTCCCTGAGGCATCTGGTGGTTTTTATCTGCAAGCAGGAAGCTGGCCAAACTCATAAAGCATCTGCCTTGTTAGTCCTGCTCCTCTGCCTCCATGGTTAGATTTATAGTTGCATGATGCCCTTCCAGATTGGTTTAAATTTAAAATATTACATGGAACACGTTTCAAAATAAAATTAAAATGACAGTGTGGTTTGGACTCCATTCTATACATATTTGTTTTCCCTGTTCCTTAAGGACAAAAGCTCTGCTCTGATTTGTTTGCTGCCCTGGGTTTCAGATCCAACCTGGGCACGAGAATACCTGATGTGGATACAACCCAGCAGTAGGAGATCCCTCTAGGCTGAGACAATTTGGCCCTAAAGCAACATGAGACAGTGCAGAACCAAAGCTGGAATACAGTTTGTCATACATAATATGTGTGTTTTGCTGTACCTTTTGTTTGTACTTTCAACAATAAACCACCAATAATAGCCAGATGGGAGGAGCTGCTGAGCCTTTTGGACCCGTTTTCCACTCCCACTTTCCTAATCACTAATGAACATTATCCAAAGAGCTTTTATTCCCATGGGAAATATTTAATTTCTCATGTATGACTTGGGGACACAGTCAAAATGTGAAGAAGTGGAAAAACTTCCTCAATGCCTCCCCAAACTACATAGGTGTTCATTTGTGCCTCAGTGGAATGATGTAAATATTTGAGTGACTTCGTTTTTCCTTAATATTGTTAAGTGAGTGGATCCTTGCAACAGCTTAAGTGTAATTCCACAAGCCTTGCCTGTGGCAAAGACCCATTAGAAAAATCAGCTCTGTGTAAACCGAGTAAATTTTGAAGCAAGGGAAAAGAAGTGACTGCAGTAGTGTCAGATGGCAAAACTCCCATTGTTTCAGTAGGATCAATATTTCAGTAGTTTCTGATGAGCATCTTCTTATTTCCAAAAGTGCACTCTTGGTGAAAGCAGGAGTTTTTGCAGGAATTTTCTCATTTTTATTGTGTGTTTTAACTTGACATTATCAAAACATAATTTCTAGTATTTTCAGGTTGTGTGGGAGCATAAGCTCAGCAAATCTGTATGATGTTAATATTTTATGCACATCATTTTTATGTGCTAAAAATTGGAGATTTAAATTTATTGCTGCTATTTCAGTGTTTGGATTTTTTTTTTTAAGTGCATCCAATCCAAGGTTCCTTGGACAGACTAAGCTAATCCAACTTGTTTTGCTGCTGGGACTGAGAGGGAGACCCATGGGTCTGGTGCAATCAAACCTGTCTCTGTGTATCCCCAGTCCCTACTAGTAAAGGGAATATTTTTCTTTTGCTGCAATGTCTAAAATGGCTTTTCTCAGCCTCTTGGAAAAGGAGCAAGCTTTTATCACATCTCCTCTTGACCCTGCACATTCCCACAGGGATGCAGTTTCTTCTCACGGATGGCTGTTCCACAGAGCTATAAAATCACACATGGCCACGCTCTGCCACCACAGCAATGTGTGTTTCCACCATGGGATGCCCTTACATGAGACTGGCAAATTTCTACTAAATCATTGCCTTTGCTTAAACCAAGCCTGTTTCCAATTCCAGTAATGAATGTGAGTGCACTGAGCTGAGGAATGCAGGGGCTGTGTAAATGAATGTAAGTCATTTGCAGAGCCCCCACTCCAGCAGGTTAAATGGAATGTGTGCAGGAAATATTCCCTTACACCTGCTGCATGGGAATGAGGTGCTCAGGCAGATAAAGCAGGCAGGCTGCAATCACCCCTGGGACTGCCAGGAGCATGTTATGGATGAATTCTGTCTCAGGGATTTAATTGCAAAAATGAGACCGAGTTTTGTGGCTATCGATTTTGCTATTTGCTCCACCAGTCATTTAAATGAGTGTGGAAGGGAACTCTTGGGTGTTACACTGCTGAGAAATAATTTCCATAAAGTAATTGTGGTTTGTGTCTTTACTAGGCATCCTGACTGCATTTCCTGCATGGGAATTCAGGACGGGGAGAGGTACAGGATCAGTTTACTTATTAACCTTCAGGCTTTCTAGTCTATTATTTCCTGAACACTGTTTTATAACATACTTTATGTAATTAGTGCAAATCCTCTTATAAAGGCAGCTCTCCTTACAACAAGATAATCTGAGCCTGGAAGAAACAGTTTGTGTTCTGGTTTCTCATAATGTTACTCCTTGGATAAAGTAATTGCTGGAATTTGATGGGTCCAACTGAAGCTGATGAAAACAGCCCTTGGGGTGCATCAACAGGGCCTTCATTTCTCTTCCTTTTTTTTTTTTTCCTCTTCATAAGAACTATTTTACTTTATCACCTGAGCAGGGTCTGAGATACTTGACCACACCTGGCTCTTCTGAAGCTTGTGTCAGGAAAAAGGTCTGCTGCTGTAAAAAGCACAAATCTGCAGGATCTGTGCTAAGACCAAATCTTCCACAAAGAAAAACCTCTCCACCTGCCTGGTGATGTGCAGCAAAGAATACAGAAATAACCTAGATGAGACTTTAAAGAATAAACCTGCTGAGCCAGAGAAATATTGAAAACTTTGGCAGAAATCTTCTCTGACCCAGTAGATCACAGTGCACTTGTGGAGCTTGTAGTATGCAAACAAAAACAAACAAAAAACCCCAAACTGCCCAACCTTCCCAATCCCTCAAAAAAAAAAAAAAACCCTCCTCCAAAACTTTGTACAACTATGAGGCAATTGGAGAGTATTTTCACCTATTTACTAGAAGACTAGTTCAATTATTTTTGTAAATGGGTGTTTTGTGCATATCTGTGTAGAATGACAGAATGGTAACAGCAAAAAAAGCACGTGTTTATTTACTCATTAAAACTGCTGGCAGGGATTTTAAGTTCAAAGATTCTGTCCCTTGTGCCTCCATCTTTAAAAGAGCATTAAATTAAATTGTCTCAAAAATATGTAATTGGAGTTTCTGGACTCGTTTTCAGGTCTTTTTAAGATGAGAAGGATAAAAAGAAGTACCTAGAATGGTAATTCTCCTATTACCTGGGGAGCTGCAACAAGGCCACTTTGGGAGATGGATAATTTAGGTGCATCAGAGGCTCTTTATGAACAATTTTCATTGATTTTTAGCTACATATTCAAATATATTAAAATTACTACCCTGGACTACCTTGCTGTATTTTACTGGCTTAACTTCTACACAGTCCAAAAGAAGACTTTTTCCTACTTCTACATCTTTCCCCCTGTAACTGCAGGAGATAGTATTGATGTTTTTCCTACTTTTCAAACAACATACAGGGTGTGATCTTGCATTTATTTTGTGAACAAAATGTGTTTGAGTGTTAGAGGAAAGCCAAACCTTGTTTCTTTAATCACGTTGTGTAAATGGATTTCAGAAGAGCTGAATGAGTATCAGTGTAAGTAGCATAAGCTTTATTATCAAAGTTTCATCCACCTCATGGGACTAACTTATCTATTCATCCAGGTTTTTGCCTGAGGAGGGAAGATTAGAAGAAAAGAAAATTTAGTAGGAGCTAGTCTCCTTTGATCACACATTTTATGATATATCATACATGCTACAGCATTCTAATGCCCAAGGTTTGCTAGAAGCTCAACAAATGACTTCAATTTATATGTGGCAAAGCAGGCAACCTTTCTGTGGAAAACATCAGTGAACTGAGTGTATGGTCATATTCTTAAATATAACAGATGCAGTAAAAATGCACCCCTGATTATGGCAGTCTTTCCATGAATCTGAGATAATTTCCAAAGGCTGACTCCTTGGAATCACTTCAGAATCATTTGCCTGAGATTTTAATGTGAAAATGGAGGTCAACTGACCTGCAGGGTAAAGAGCAACAGGTAAATGACTCTGGCAGTCACTCCAGATTGTTAGATTAGATGTAAAAATGGCCTGATAGCCTAACCCAAGCTCACCCAAGTGACACAAGCCTCTCATTTTCCTTAAAACCTTTGCATATTGCACAGGAAATTCTTGGAATGGAGCCAGCTAAAATTTATTTGAGTTTTTTAATGATCAGCTCAGCCACTGAAATAAAAAGAGGTAGACAGGAAGGCACTGAACCAAACTTCAGGTGTGAGGTAAAGTGTTGGGTCTGCCCAGCCCAGAAATTACTTTAGGGTGGATGCCCAATGATATATATAAAATACTGTTTTCTTTGCCTGGAAAAGAAATCTGTATTTCCATGTTCAGCTACTATTTTAATAACTAACAAAAACCCACGCCTTTTATGCATGTTAAAATTGTCCTTCATTGTAGCTTTTCTGAAGGCCACATGCATGAGTGTATGAATGTAATGTAGGGATGTAATTGGCAAAAAATATCTGTAGTAGATGCAAACCTTGTTTTGCACAAAATAACTCAAACTGATAAAACAATTTCTTGAGCGTCTGTTTTTCCCCTCTGTTAGGTCTAGTTCCACACATTCTTCCTAGGGTCTAAAGTCCACTTTTAATTTTTATGCCCTAGAAGTTTTTATAGTCACTGGACTCAGCTACACAATTTAGCTCTTTTAATCTTCTCTAATAAGTTGGTCCACCTCCATCTACTTCTGTTAATGGGGTGAACTACCACTAAAACTCTTGGGAATGAGCCTAATTCTTCCCTGATTGCTGACACGGCCTTTCCTGATGTGTTGTACTGGGACATAAAAGGATTGTGGGGCATAGACAAGTGGGGAGCTCACAGACAGCAAAATGTGTGTTAGTTGTGATAGATTTGACATGGGAGAACTGATAATTCTGACTGACTGATAAGTGTCTCTTGAAGCATTAGGCAAACTTTTTTAAAGTACTCTAGAGCCCAGTCCTAGAGGTACCTGCAAGATAGAGAGGATCAACATATTAAGTTTAACTTAATAATTAATTGGGAAGCCAGCCACAAGGAAAGAGAAGTCCTTACAGTCCTTGGTGCTCAGGAGATCTTTGTGCCTGAACCTACACAAGTTCCCTAGGGAAGGAAATGAAATTTCAGTAAGTGAAGGAGAGTGGTTTTAAATTTACCACTGGCAAAATTGTAATTACACTATTTAAAACTACTTCCTTGCTTGTCTCATATTTGGAGTTTGGTACACTACTCACCAGTAGCTTCCAGTAGTTTGTTAAAGCCTCCATTATGTTGTATATATTAATGTCCATTGTATTTCCCATAATATGTTTTCAGTGAGTTTGGAAGAGCAAGGGTTCAAGGCCAGGCTGGATGTGGCTTTGAGCAGCCTGGTCCAGTGGAAGGTGTCCCTGCCCATGGCAGGGGGTTGGGAGGAGATAGTCTTTAAGGTCCCTTTCAACCCAAGGCATTCTATGATTCTGTGACCTGTGGTGGAGTCACCACCCCTGGATGTGCTTAAGAAAAGACTGGATGTGGCACTTGGTGCCATGATCTAATTGAGGTGTTAGGGCTGGGTTGGACTAGATGATCTTGAAGGTCTCTTCCAACCTTGAAATTCTGTGATTCTGTGATTCTGTGACATGGTTCTATTTAGATATTGAATGTGCCTGTTCTTCTTTGGTGGCAATTTAGCTGAACCCCTTCTCTTGTGCTGGGACAGTTCAGTCTCAGGGTACGTTTGGCTGGTGGCCACAGAGTTCCTGCCATGGCACTTGCTGAGTGCCTGGGCTGTGGTGGGTCCATCAGCATGCCAGCCCTGGTAGAAAGTGCAACAGCAGTGCTCTTCAATCCACAATATTCCTAAAAAATTCTAAGGGAAAATGAAACCACCTGGATGCTGAAAAATCTTGACACCCCCCTGTGAACTTTCACAGTTCTCACTGAAGGCTTGGGGATTTGTCCACATATATAAATTTATATATAATCTCCTCTATTTATAAAGAGGAGAGGGGGGAAAAAAATAATACTTTGAAGCTCTTCTGGCGTGCTGGCACAGTGTGCTCCTGTGCTGGCTCAGCCCTGACGGGCTGGCGAGGTGCCTGGAGGAGCAGGCAGCTGCCTGTCCATCCCTGCACAGGCTGGGCAGGGGCTGTGCCTGCAGCACAGCTCAGCTGCTCTGGCACCACGGCACAGCAGCTGAGGCAGAGTTCATGTTTAAAAAATATTTTACTGTTGAATTACAGTTAATTTAAATAAAGTCTAGCTGATCTTCTTTTGTCCCTGCTAGCCTGGCAAAGGAGGACCATGAGCCTTTGAGTGTTGCTCTGCACAGCAGAGCTCGGCTCAGGATAAAGGTTGTGGAATCTGTCCCTTTGCCTGCATTTGGACCATGCTGTAAATTTTTTTTAGCCATATTATTTTAGAGGTTTACTTCTGTATCAGTGCAATTTTGCCGTATGAAGGCAAAGCACATGCGTATTTAATTTTCATTATCTGAATTCCTAGCACTACTACTCTCAAGATATTTTGGCTAGACAAAACAGTGATTTGAAACATAAATCAGCCTTTATGGCCTATTTTCCAGTATTTATAAAATTTGGTAAGCATACATGCACGATGAATCATGGTCGTGTCTTCTGCAGACAAAGCTCCCTGGAATAAATACTTGATGCATAGTCAAGCAGAGCTCTGTTCATGCAAAGCAGAAAATACAGATACAAGAGTTTCTGTCTTAAAAGGTAATCCTGAGGTAAGACATTTTAGCTGGTTGTTTGTTTTTAATCATAGCAGGGAGAAAAGAGGCAGGACTTTTAAGGAACACAAAGCAGTGTTTGTGTTTATGTTCAATAACACTGATTTTATACTTTGGGGTTGGGAAGAGGCTTGTCTTACAAAATCAGCCCAAGTAAACACTGTGTACAAAGCTGTAATAACACCTGAAATAACACTTGGTGTGGCTTACACCAGGCTGGCTTGAAGGGTACATGCTTCATTGATTTTCAGAGCTTATTGCTTGTAATATTTCTGCAGCACACTCATTACAACTCCTGGCTGTTATCGGGCTCGGAGCAGGCAGCTGTGAGCTGACAATAACATCTGATGCTGCAAACCCCAGCCTGAGAGAGATTTACCCTTTTCAAAGTGATTATGTAGATCAAACCAGCACTTTTTCTTCCGTTTGGAATTCTCTTGCAGTGCTCTCATATAACAGTTATCCAGTATCTTACTGCTCATCTGAAAGGCAGCTTGTTCCAGGCATAAAGGTTCACATCTGTTGTAAGAAAAGAGTTGTGGGGAGGTTGATAATAAAATTAGTACTGCCAAGAACATTTTAGAGTATAATCTGTAACCTAAACCAGTTACCTGGATGTTTGTTTATCCTGCACCCAGGTAAGTACCAGCAGGGTCTGGGTTTTTTCCTTCTGGACAGTGATTGACTTTTTTTTTTCCACAGCAACAGGACCTGGATTATGATCTACTTGGAAATTGAGCTGAACCTCCTCTTTTTTATAAGAAAAAAGTTTCCCTGAAAATACAGCTACCACTTCAATCAGCAAACTGGAGGAGTGAACTGAATTCTTCTGACCTAATTAATAAGGAAATGTATGTAAAGATAAGGATAGCCTCATAAGTCAAAACAGTTTGTGCCCTAGAAATCCGTGTTGGTCTGGTGCAGTGAGTTGTCTGGCCTTTGAAGGGCAACAGATACACATTTAAAACTCTAACATAAATAATATATATTTGTGTAATACATACATTATTATAATATGTAACATATACTACAGCTGTATAAATATATAAAAAGTATCTGAACTCTATTATTTCTGAAGCATGGGTGTAACTCCTATTTGTACTGGTTGAGGCTCTGGTGTTATTCAGCTTGGAAAATGAAGTCAGGTTGGTTTAGACTGCCTTGAATCAATATAATAGAGGGTTATGTATTCTAAGAGTGACAAAGAAAAAAATCAGTCAAAAATTTCTCTGCTTCTTTTTTCCTACTATTGCAGGTACAATGTTTTCCATTAAATTAAAATTGTCACTAACAAATTGCTACTTAGATTTAGGATGCCAGAGAATGTATCTGACACAAACAGCAAGCAGGAAACAGTGCCCACATCAGGGAAATCTGTAATGAAGTGGAAGCTCCTGAAGGGTTCTCAGGGGCAGACTCAGTCCTGAGCACGCTTCTGCACATCCAGCAGAACAAGTCCTTAGAGCTTGGTAAAGCACAGGGCACCTCTGTGCTGAGAGCCTTGTGCAGGACAGCATCCCCAGGCTGTGCTATCTGCATGAAGGGGAAAAGATTTTTAGCCCTGGTTAGAAATCTCTGATACCTCCTCTCACAAAAAATCTTCTCCCATTCACCGTGCCTTGCAGTGACGTGTGGTGGCAGGCAGCAGGAATTCATCAGGGCAGGAGCTGCCTGTGGGACACAACATTGAGTTGGCATTGTTTTCCCAGCTCTTAAAAACGTGTTTTTGTTTTTAAAAAAGTGATGCAGAATGATACCAGCTGTCAAACCAAGGTGATGTAAAAGCAGGCATTTTGCCTAATTCTCCCAGGTTGTTCAATAACTGAATTTCAATCCTAACCCTTTGCTTTCCTACTCATGAATTTCTCTTATTGCAGCACAGAGTTCTTTGATGCTGCCAGCTCACACCTGTGCTGGGCCCTAGTGACACAGTCCTGCCTTCTCACCTCCTTGTTTAGTAGTGATTGCAGATTTGAGATAACAACAACACCTAAGGGGTGACAGCCATGAGCTGATTGGGTTAATATTTGCTGCCAAGATCTTGCCAAACTCCTCCTTACACAGGAATTTCTGACTGCAGCCATCAGTGAAGCCTCACAGTCATCAAGTGGGTGGCACTTCCCCGGTTCTGCACTGGTCAGGATTTCACAAGGCCTCTTGGATGCTCCAAAACTTCCTCATTTCCACACGTTCTTGGAGGGAAGAAGATGTAGATACAGCTCACCCTGTATGTAATCACTGTGCCAGAAAAGTTTGAGCAATTTTAAGTGGTTTTTTGTAGCTTAGCTGTACAATATAAAGCTAAAGCACCCTCATAAATATTCACATATTTCTGTTTATACACGTGCAAACGTATGGCATGCATTGGAAGTGTAGTGTTCAAGACATGCTCATTTATAATGGAAGCCTTTTTCTATTAAACTTGATTTCTTTAAGGGAAAAGGGAACTGAGATGTGATCGACATGGTTACTAAATATAACTGCCTCTCAGAGGGCACACTTGTGCCTCTAGTTTGTAATACCAAGGAAAAGCTCGATATCAGACTCCAGAGCAGCAAATTATTGCAATCGTTTAAGTAAATAGGCTGGTTCTTTCATTATAGAAGGTTTCCTTGCTGAGCTAGATGTACAATATATTTATTTTTTCATGAATATAAATGTCTGCTACTGATGGAAACAGTCAGCTGTCACTACACTACAAATGCAAATTGCAAACTGATGGTTGAACAATTAAGATCTAGTGCACAGAGCTTATTGCCACTGGAGGACTGTAATTGAATTCCTATTGCTGTCAGACAGGTTGAAAATTACTGTAATGAAGAGCATCAGTTTTCTACTTTACATCTCGTTGTTTCCCAGCCAAGGAGCATTGGTGCTACAGAGGTTCCCACAAATAGATAATTGAATAGAGAACAACAAATGACAGAGGAATGCTACCTGTCATTAAAGAGGAAAGTAATTAATGCTCTTTAGCTTCATTCCCCATTCCCATGAAATCCAGGGATCCAAAATCATGGTCCTTCCCTCAGGGATCCTGGCTGTGTTGGTGTGTATGCAGAGTGCAATTAGTGATCAATTAGTGATTAGCTGTGTACCTAAATACTGGGTGATACTGTAAATAATTGGATAACTTGATAGGGCTCCTCTTAATACAAGTAAGTCATGGGTGTGTGACATATGAAAGAGGTTTTGGAGTAATCTTTGGTTATTTGTGTGAAGGTAGAGATTTTTTACTGGTACTTCCTTTAAAATATTCAAGGTGTGCACATGCACATGTTCATGGCATCTTAATTATAAGAACTCTGAATAATCTGTGGAGTGAGCAAATAAGGAAAGATTAAATCATTACTTACAATGCCCTGCTTCTTACACAGATACTGCTGCCTCTGATATTGCAGGAGGAAGTATGGAATAGGGAGCTGTCTAACATTTGTTTCTCTGAGTGCTTTTTGGAGAGGTTATAGCCCACAATGAGAGCGTTCTGTGCTGCTCTGTGGAGGAGGCTTCCCTGCCATCTCAAACCTGAAATGAGTTTTGTAGCCATGGAAGGTGATGTGCCAGCACCCCTCCCTTGGTAATGTCTGAGAGCAGCACGTTTGCATCAGCTGGGCTGTTCCCTCAGTCAGGAGCTGGAAAGGGATGGGCTTCTCCAAAAGCTCTCCAAAAACTTTGTGCAGTGGGAAAGAAATCACTCCAAGCTGCAGCAAAAGTATTGGACAGCCAAGGTTAGACTGCAGGAGTGTTTTCTGTGCTGAGTGTTTGGAGCTTAAGCTCTCTGACAAGAGAGGATCTCACAATCAGAAATGCCCAAGAGGTGCTGCACCCTGTAAGAAAAAAGGGAAATTTGGTCTGACAGGGTCACTCATACCACATCTTCTTGCTCTGTCTTGACCTAATGCTTAAACAGATGCATGGATGAGGATCTTGTCAGCTGCTGTAATTTCAGAGAACAATTGGCTTTGGAGATGTCAGCTTCTCTGTAAAAAGGGACTTTAAAATTTTTCAGCATCTAAGATGGATTGGAGAGTCTATCAAGGGGATGGGGCTATTGATGAAGCTTTTGGCTGTGAAATCAGTTTGGCCAGGCCTGTCCCTGATGTGGCAGCAGCCTGGAGCTGTGCCTCAGACAATACAGGTGTGGATCCAGCAGTACAAAAAGAAAGCACCTGCTTCATTTAAGCAGCCACAAAATTTTTGTTAGACTGTGTTATAAAGGCCATATGTTGTGAAACTTATTTGAATTTAAAATATTGCTGCTGTGAGTAATTCTCTGTTTAATTTTCAATTACCCCGCTCAGCATGATTGTGCACATATTCCAGTATATTAAATGTGAAAAGAAAATGAACATTCTGGAATATGAGCAAGCAACATGTTGTAATCATCTGGATAGGCATTTTACAATTTAAAATAGTGCAGTAGAAAAATAAAATTGAGGGTTCTGCACAGCTTTTATATCTATTTTATGATCTTCAGAAGTCCTGCATGTATTCCATATGTGACTGTATATACCCCACCATAAAAAGGAAGACAAAATGGCAATTTTTCTGCTTACTCTGAAAGCTGCATAGCTCAGGTGATGATGAAGGAAAAGGACTCAGCCTGTCCCACAGATATTTTTCCTGAGTTTGTTATTTCAGTCTCATGTAACATGGATTTCTTGCTCTTGTGATCATCATTGCTCAGAGCTCATTAGTACCCTGGTTGTGACTGAATTCACTTTGTACCAGCAGTGAATCCTGAACAGAAAATTGCCTGATGTTTACTTTAGTTTCCATAGAGGAAGTGTAAATCCATCTGGATGTTGTAGGGGAATTCTATTGTCACATTGAATATTTAGTACTCCTTAATCGAATTCAATCTAGTATTTATTCTTTCTGTAGATATCAGCAGTTGGTGGGACCATGCAGCTCTTATTGCTTCAAGAACCATTAAATCAAAGCAGAACAGCAATTCAAGACAGATGTAGTTTTCTTTAAGGCACTCCAGTGCCATAAACATTGTGCTAATGCAGAGCTGGTAGTGACAAACAGCTTCCTTTTGGCAAAACCAAACCAATTGCAATCTAATAAGTGTTACACCCCAGCAGCTAAATAATTCAAGGTATTGGCAGAAATTTTCTGTTCTATAAGTCTTCTTAGTGAAATGGAGTGAGATGTAAACAGATCTGAGGAGCAAGATCTATCTTCTCCCTTATTAAGAGGTTATTGTACATTAATAGAAAAATGTTCCCACATGCAGGGTTTCCCAGTGCATTGCATGATGTGCTTGAAAACCACCTAATCTAGTTCAAAATTAAAATGCTCTTTCTTTCATGGAATGGTTTCATCCCTGATGAATACTAAAAGTCTAAGCTTTGCTTCAAGTAACAAAGACCATTCTCTGTTCAATGATGAACGATGTGCTCAGCGTGGGCCATTTAACAACAAGTCACACACAGCCTGCACACTTTTCCAGGCGAATAGTTTTATAACCAGTAATTGCCTGATTTTGGTGCCTGACATCTCTCATTGAAAAAGATCTTTGCTCATGCTGAAAGAATACCAGGATATCTGGAAAGCTCAGCTCTTTCTGGGCTCCTGTCAGCTGTGTAATGTATTCCAGGCTGGTGACACCTACCTTGGCAGCACTGTCTGGGGAATTTAAAGCCTGTACCTCCCTTGGGAGGACTCAGCCCATTGATAAAGGCAAGTGATTGTGTTATCCTTTACTTAGTGGTATTCTATACCAAAATTAGGATAGTCCACATAGAGTAGGAAAGAGTTATCAAGTAAGAAGCCCACTCATCCCAAAAATATTCATTCTTGCTCAGATTGGTGATTTTTCAGTAAGAATCAGAGCAGACAACTTGTGCTTGCTTTCTCACAGAGCATCTGCACTCACCTATAACCTTCTGCTTCCCTGGACACTTTCATATTTTCTGGTGTCCTCACCTTTTCCTGATTCCTGAGCACTCCAATGATGCACACAGGGGATACATGGGTGAAATTGTCTGGTGACACCAGAGGGAAGGTTTGGTATGGAAAGTATTTAAAATCACTGATTGTTGTGCTCTTATTCCACTTTTAGCACTGAAAGCTGTTCTGTGCCAGCCAGCCTTCCTGCTTTATGCTCCTGTGTTCCTTTTTTTTTCTGGAGAACACCAGAAAACCAAAGCAGTAGCAACTGGGGGCTAATTGGTGTAACCTGAAGAGTGCCCAGTTCCCCTGGTGTGGCCCAATCTCTGTGAATAGAGAAGCAAATAATCCCCATGATGAAAGGATTTGTTAAAACTTCCAGTTCATGGGATTTGTTCCACATTGAATTGACATTTTATGTGGCCAATTTCCAGGAGCACTAAGCCAAGCTTGCCTGCTCGCTGCCTAACCAGGAAAGATCTTTGGTGTGATGTGAGGTGTGTTGATAAGATGCAGTGCTGCCTGCTAGCTCAAGAAAAAAAAAAATCTGGCACCACAAGAAATGAGAGCTCCATCCTGAAAATGATATCTTGAATGTCAAAACCATGTGTTTAAATTCAGGTGGTTTTTCTTCTAGGCCTAATGACAGATAATGAACCACTTTACTTTCTTATAATAATTCACAAAAAGGCTTCAGATTTGCCAGACTTAAAGGGGTTTTTCTCTTGAATATATATAGATGCCTCTAAGAGGGGGAAAAGAGCTCTGCAAAGAGGAAGACAAAATCTTGTGGATTACCCTTACTTCAGCTAGGAAAAAAGCCATTAATACTTCCAATTCTCTTTGTTTCCCCAGGAAATCTTTTTTCTCTAAAGGGAACTCCATAATTGTTTAAAACAAGAACGACTGTAGTTTTCAACTTCCATGGGGACAATTCTTCTATAAACCCCCCAAAAATAAAAATAAAAATTCCTGAGGTGTTTTTGTGGTTAGACTCTGCAGCAAGAACCACGTTTGCAAGATGAAGCTGCCAGATCAAACAAACAGATTCAGCTATCGGGGCTGGATGAGCTCAAATGCTTATTGACATAACTTGATATTGACCCCAGGAGAACAATTAATTAAATGGCCTCAGCAGTGAGTGCTGAAAACATTATCTGCAATGAATGTGTCCTTGTTCTGTGTTTGGTCTAATCAGCACAGAGAGCAGCTAAGTAAATATTGTTATCTTCACCACCTTTGTCTCAGTTTAAAAACATGTGAAATGCTCTGCTGTGGTTTTCACCATCACTGATTTTTCTGAGAAAGGTTTTTAATTCATATTTAGAGCCAAATTTTCTTTTTCCATATGTGTAAAACCACTGACATCACTGCAAGCATTGATATGAAGGAATGAGTGAGATCCCTACTTGTAGTAGATTTGTCTATTGGTTTTGTGATCAGGAAAATTAACATTCAGCTTGACTGCCATGATGAATTCAAGCCACAATACTCTTTATGTTTTATTTTAGTTCTAATTCTTTCTGCTGTAATTTGACTGACAGACTCAGGTAGGCTCACAGTTGCTAAAAGAATCTATTGCACACAGGTAATGTTTTTTGCTGAGATGAAAAGTGCTGTTATCCAATGGAACTTTTCCTCCTGAACAGTCAAAAATGCTTCCCAGGGAGACTCTGGGTGCACTGGGTTCCTATGGATGGAAGCATGTTAAATGTTTCCTCAGCTGTGGTGACATTAATCCTTCAGCTGTTGAATGAAGTGTACAGAAGGTACTACACCTTATTTTGAACCATTTTTAGCTACAAAGCCTTTAAAAACAATCTCTGCAGAGTTTCTAGTCATCTATCTGCTCATTTTCTCCCTTTTCAAAGGTTTCTGGAGGTTTTAGAGCCTTTTCCAGCAGTGACAGTGATGGAAGCACAGCAGTGACCTCAGGTTCGGAAGTGGGAGGGCACAAGTTCCCAAAATTTACTGGAAAAAAATAAAGAAAGCAAAATAACCCAATCCTAGATGTGTTACCTGGGAGTGAAATGAGAACTCTGATTATTGTAAGATAGTCTGGCATGTCCTGTTTCATGTCCTGAGTGCCTGTGCTGTGCCTGTGCTGTGCCTGTGCTGTGCCAGCAGTGCCTGCAGGAGCATTTCTGAACACAGCCATGCCCACTGCCCCAGGCACGAGGTGTCTTGGACATTCACCAGCCAGTGGAGCTCCTGACTGCTGTGTCAGTCCTGCTGTGAGCACTCAGAGGTGCTGGGATGCTCCTGTCACTGTAATTAACCCAGAAAGTCAGAGGCTGTTGGTAAAGGCAGTGACTCGTCCTGGCACTGAGCTGCCCAAGAGTTTCAGAGGCAGGAAAGAACTTGTGTTCAAAGTCCTTCCAGCAATCCTGCACCCCCATCCTTCCCCAGAGGGAAGCAGGGCTGCAGTGTGTGCAATGCATTGGCTCCTGTGCACCAGGGGTGACAGTGAAGTGTGCTGTGCCAAGAGCATGGACATCCTTTGAGGGGGGATAATGGAGGGGTTGTGGTTTTTCCAGCTGCTAATCTCCCTCTGCCCTGCCACTCTCTGTTAGCTGCTGCCTCTGCCAGCAGGCAATCCCATTTCTTTGCCCCAGCAATAGCTGTAAAATTAACTTTCACATTTCCAAAACAGCTTGCAGGGATTTAGCCATGTAATTTCTTCTGACATTAGTGGAAGATACATGAT
The DNA here is from genome assembly GCA_910950805.1 of Acrocephalus scirpaceus scirpaceus. Lineage (NCBI taxonomy): Eukaryota > Metazoa > Chordata > Aves > Passeriformes > Sylviidae > Acrocephalus > Acrocephalus scirpaceus. Next base: position 9,877,590 of record OU383785.1, read on the forward strand.
TAAAACTTAGCTCAGTGGCCTGAAATTGTCCCTGTGGTATTTTCACCTTATCCTGGCACCAGTGATGCCTCAGCATAGCCAGGACTCTGGGAGGCAGATGGGCTTGAGGGCAGGGAAGTGATCTGCTACTTCTGCTCCTCGAAGAGATTCCTCATCCTGCTTGCTCTGGGCACACTGAACATGAGAACCCCTTTGCAAAATGATAATTAATCATTAATAAACGACGCAGGAGGAGGTGTGAGAAGGAAGATGGATGAAGTGGAAGGCAGAGTAGGAAGGACTGGCAGAGTTTGAACTGTGGTTCCCTGATTTTATTCTGTCCCAGTAGTTCTGTCTTTTCTGGTAGAAATTTGAAGTGCAGCACATGCTGTGTGGCTGCTGCCCCAAACAGCTGTGGCTAGCAGAGAAAAGCTGCAACCTTTCATCTGTGGTTTTTTGTAAGTATAGAGTGAGCAGTCAACAGGGAATTCAGAAGCACCAGGACAGCTCTCGAGAAAGATAAAATAATTGTCCCAAAACAACTCAGCTGCTCTTCCCACTCACATGAAAAGTGCTTGTATACTTCTTTGGGGGAAAATAAGATTCTTTCAGCTACCTCTTCTGCCTGGGAAATATGTGCTGCTGCTGCCTCAGGGGCTATTCACAACCGTTTCCTGTCATTATAAAGAACAGGCAACACAACTCTGAGGAAAGCTCTGGGAGGATGGATAATCTTTGCTCTCTTGAAAGAAAAAAATCCACGACTTTGAAATACCTCTTCCCAAGAAGCATTTTCTTTGAAAATTCAGCCTTTTGATGTAATTCAGATTTCAGGAAGAATTTTTTTTCCCAAAAAGAACATTGGACAAAAAAAATCTCCAATAAATTCTTTCTCTTTGCTCAGTAGTAAAAATGAATGCTTTCATTGTTTCTAATTTTGAAGCTGAATTATACATCTGTAGTTATATGACTGTTGCAAGCACTGTGTACATTCTTAACTGTCTGTAATAGAGCCTATTTGATATTTTTGTAAGGCAGTCCCTTCGCTCCCATCACATCATCATAACAAAAGTAATTTCAGGGTTGATATTTGCAATTTTAGAATGAGAAACAGGAGGGCTTCCCTGGTGGCTTTTAACCCTACACCACATCTCCCTGAAGAAAAGGCACTTAGTGCCTGGAGCAGCTCGGGAGGGGTTAGCTCAGATGAATTCAAGAATTGTTTTGGGGTTTCTCCCATCCTAAGGAACACTCAGCTCCTCTTTGTCTTAGAGGGTTTCCATGTTACCTGCCTGGTGACAAATACCTGTCACCTGTAGGTGACAAATTTCCTTATGTCCTGAGGACATAAAAGTGCCCTTGTTCTCCCCACCTGAACTGCGGGGTAGGTGTCACCTCCAGCTCCCTTCTGCCACCAGCCGGGGCTGTCACATTCCTGTCTGCTCTGCCTGCTTCTTGTGACACGGCTGAAATGGGAGCAAGTGGAGTGCAGTTTGTGAGGCAGTCAGGCATTCACTTTTAGAATAAAGCTTGAGAATATTTGCAGTCAATTTATTGTTCTATTCTTCCTCTATGAAATCTTTCACTGTAACCATGTTGATTTATCAGGGAACCAAGGAAAATAGTAAAAATGTGTGAAAAAAGGAGACAAAACACAAAGTACTGAATCATAACATTAATCCAAGGACACAATAGATTCTATAAGTTAGAGACAAACTTCTTGTCAGAATATCTTGCTGGTATTTTTCACTTAATACAATAGAATATTCGTGTTTAATTATCTGTGGTGATAAGTGAGATCTGTGAGAGCTATTAGAGAGACATTATTCAATTTTGCATTTACCCAGAAAGGAGATAATGATACCAATTTCATGTACATGTTCTAGTTTTGTAGCCCTTTCTCACTAGAACAATAATCCAGGAGCATTTCAGAATCTTCCTTTGGCATTACACCATCCACTGTAACATGCTAAAAGAGCAATCATTTCCAGAGATAACAAATTATCAAGCATAAAGCACTGGAGCAGAACAAGGCAGTTCTGGCTGGTTAAACAAAGAACAGGTTAAGATTTTGGAGTTGAAGAATATATTTAAAATGCATTCACAGCATCATAGCTCTCATGGACTGATAGCTGTTCATGGTGACTTCACGTCCAGAAGTCACTTCTTGCTTCTCTCTCACAGCATGCAACCTGATTTTTTTTATTGTGTGGTGGTTCCCTAGGCAGCACTCTGGCAGCTCTGGGCTATAGCTGGTTCCTTCACTTGGAAGTAAAAAAAAAAATCCTATTTATTTCCTGGGTCTGCACAGGCTCAGATGGAAACTTTAAAGAATTTGGCATGCCCCAAAGCAGAAGGTGAGGTGTGCAGTGCTGCAGGTGCCTGGTGGTTCTTGAAGGTGGGAGTCTCACCTGTGCTGTGGTGTTTTACCACAGGTAACAGCGTGTTTGAGGTGAGGGCAGGTCAGGGATCACAGCCCTGCTCCAAAGTGTTCTCAGACTGAGTTGTTTCACTAGTTCAGACACATCCAGCTCTGTGACAGCTACTCCTTGGAATAGAACACAGCCTAATTTTCTAAACTGTGAAGCAAACTGTCACAGTTTGGGTTCCTCCTACCCTTCCAATCACAACACATATTGTATTAGTTCAGGCGTGATTCACACACTGAATGTTTATGAGCTCCCTCTGAGTGTGTTTTACTGAAACAAGCTTTGACAGTTGCTAAAGATTTTCAGTGGTAAAAATACATTCTTTGTGATTCAGGCTGTCCCTAGGCTTATTAGAACAGCAGAGCAATATGTGTGTCTTGAGATATCCTGGGCAAGAGGTGCTTTCCTCTGAAGAGACAACTCAATCTGCTAAAGATTCTTTTAGAGAAATACCCAAACAATTAATATGTTTGTTTATTACCACAATTCCTACAGGGAACAGTACCAAGTGGTTTTATTTGACTTAGTTACTGCTCAGGAAATGTTAAACAAAAGCAAAACTGACTCAGACCTGAAGGTTGGGGTTAAACCTCTCTGAGTCCTGGGAGCCCAGAGTGAGGTTTGCTCTTGTTTGGGGAATGTCCAGGCAGGAGGCTTTTAGCCTAATAGAAGGACTTGTCTTCATGTGCCCATTTTCTTCTGCTCCTTCTGTCAGGAACTTCTGTATTTGCTCACACTGTATTATGTCTGGCCCCAGGAGGAACTGCCCAGGCTATCTGGAAAGCAGCTTCAGTTTCACATTTCATTTTAATAGCAAAATGTGAAGGTTTGCAATTCATGTAATTCTTGTGCCTGAGTTCTGTTTGTGAATATCTCTGTATATAAAATGTACAGCAGTACATAAACCACTTCTACTCTTACCTTTAGTCCCAACACCCTTTCTGGAGAACTTGTGTTCATCTCCCTCTTTTCTTATTTTAAACAAGGAGATCTTTGGGGCAGCGATTTTCCTCACTCTGGCATCTGTGTTCCAGAGTATAACACAGGAACCAAAGCTCTATTTTCTGGGAAAACTTATAGGGTAATGAAGGTAACAGCCTTAGAAGGATAACAACACTTCTCATCCCTTTTTCACCATCTTGTGAAGTTATTATTGTCACCCATTACTCTGATTTTCCTGTGAGTTTTGCTGGCAGAAGTGACTTTGCAGCGCTGCTCTGCCCCCAGCAGCTCCTCTGGCTTTGCTGATCCCCTGCAGAGTAGTGAGATGTGGATCCAAGCAGGATCAGTCTTTTGTAGACAATGGCTCAGGCCTGAATTTGAAGGAAAATGTGCACAAATGAAGCTCAGATATCTGTAAAACTCTCCCACAGTCTGATTGTCAGCACTGTGGAGCTTTTTACACAGTAATCAGTGTCAGAAGAGATGATCTGATCTCAGGAGGGTGAATGCAAGTGTGAAATTCAGTGATGCCCTGTCAACACATTACAGAATATTGTACAGAATATGGGTAAGAAATTAATTTGGCGTAAATTGAAAAGCTAATCAACTGGTCTTGTGATTTTGTACTGTGAATTTTCCCTTGTGGTACTACTGGCCATTTACTGAAGAGTTGGGCTCAATGATCCATGTGGGTCCCTTCAAACTCAGAATATTCTGGGAATTTATGGACTGTGTCCACCCAAAAGAATAAAACCTGCAGGGTTATGAGGTTACAGAATCCATGCTGAAACAGTAATGCACCTCTTGCTATGCACAAAGCATCCCACGGATCCTTAGCTCAGTGGCCAACCCCAATTCCTGGCTTCTGTAATGTGATAAGCTTTCACAGAAAGAGGTTTTCATTGTCAAAATGAAAAAAATCAATTTTTTTGACTCTGTACATCTACCTGTTATAAACTATCACTCTGACAAGAATAAAATCCCCTTAAACCCCAAATGCTGTTGGATTACTGACAGCCTGAACTCCTAATTCACCTGTCACCCAAGAAGACTTTTGTTTCAAGATAAATGTCTGTCACTCCTGTGTATTATTTTATGTATGAAAATCAGTGCAAAATTCCAAAAATAGCTATTAAATCCCAGATCAATAGATTTCCAAATCTCTCTGCAGCGTTACAATTAATGCTCTTTCTGGACTTGTAAGGGGCTGAGCTCTGCATGTTTCTGTAGAAAGGGGCACATCCAGGTGATCAAGGTTTAATTTTAACTAACATGATGCTAATGAGTTGTTACCCCTGAATGGGGAATAGGAAGCAGAATAGAGAGAATAGAGATACAGAATCCTTCAGCTAAATATAGTGTGGACTTAGTCCATTGGACTGAAGTGTGCAAACAATTATAGTACAGACATTCAAAAGATGTGACAGCTTCTTTTCTGTGCAGCATTAACACCAACAGCTTTATCTTAGCAATATATGAAATTTAGTGTTAATAGCAAATGAGTCACTGAATTAATGTATTCTAGAACTAAAGAAATTTAAAAATGCGGATTTTCAGCAGAGGGGTAACACAAGAGAAGGTGTGTCAGGGAAGCACAGTGCTGCACACATCCTATATTCTGAAATTGCATATGCCAGATAATACATTTTTATTTTCATTCATATCTCTAAAAACTAGCAAAAGAAAGCATACTTATGGATACATGGAGGTAAGAGGGGCATAAAGTTCAAGCACCAGCTCGGGACTATAAATCCTGCCTTGTACTACCTCAAGTATTTTTAATAAATGTTCATGTTGAGGCTGAAAGATCTATAATTTTGTATACTTTCCTTGGTAAAAATCCCATGTCATGATATATAAGGCACTAGAGAAGGAATAAAGATAGAATAACTAGGCCTGTTTCAGACCAGAAGATCTTGCTACCAGACAACACTATCATTAGCAAGTGGATAATTATTAGTAATTAATTTTAATAGGATTTATGGTGTTCTAACATCATCTCAGCTCCAGTCCTAAAGATGAGGTTGTGAATATGATCTGCTGAACTCATCAGTCTCTTGTAAAAGCTGAAAAGTCCTCTGTGCTTGCAGAAGACAACTGTAAATGTTCAAATCACAGGGCTGGACTTCTCATACCTACAATATCCCTATCAGACCTGTTCTAAACTTTTTTGGCCCAGGGAGCTGCTGTGAGTTTCTGACCTGTACTACCCTTAAATCAGAAAGTGTCTGGGACAGAAAAGCACACCTTTCCTACTCTTTCCATGATAAGATGCAGAGAGCAGGCTAACTGAGCTGGGGGAAAGAAATAATGTTTGTTGGCACCTTCTTGGGTAGGTTTGAACCTGCTTTGGTAAGAAATCGTTTGTGAAATGATTGGTGTTGGCTGCATAAACATTGCATGAACTGCTGTGCTCAGAGGCTGCTCCCCAGTGCTCCTCTGCTCTGTTCTTCCCCTCCAGATCTGAGTCACCCTGTTACTCCCCTGAAGGAAGGTGTTCACTGCTCAGGAAAACAGAGACTCTGTTGGAGGGATGATGCAGATCTTTATCTTAGCTTTGTACTCTGCAAAGTCTGTGCTGTGTCTGGAGACTGCAGCGGCTGCTCTTTCTCTGACAGAGCTGTAACCAATAGTGCCTGTGTTGCCCTGAAGATGTGGGTGTTGAGAAGCAGACAGCTTTGCATTTGCACCTTATTTTGGGGTGTGATGGAGAGTGAGGAAGAATCTTCTGTTCTTTCATTTCAGTGTATCTTCTTTTCCTTGTGGGAACTTAAAGAATAATCTGTACTGACTCATAAGCCTTGTCCTTGCTTGGTTTTCTCCTGCTGGAAATGTCCTTAGTCATAAAAGATAAAAGCTTCTCCAAAAGATATTAAACTATTCAAACCTTATTACATGTTTTCATCCCTCTAGCAGGAGATTTTTAGTACTGAATATATAAAGTATCATTGCATGTAGATCTGTTGACTCTTGCTGGTGGTGAGAATGAGTTGAATTGTCTTTCCTTGGTAAAGTGAGAGAACAACAGGACACCTAAAGGCCCAGCCCAGAGTGAGTATGCTGTGCTGATAGAATCACTGATTTCTGTGTATCAACAAGAATTTTTTCTGTGCATATAACAAAAACTGATCAATGTGGAAGAAGATCCTGCCCTTCTCAGTGATAATGTCTCACTTTGAGGTCTGTGTGATTTGCTGGTTATTCCCTGGTGATTATTTGAGACAAGAGTGCCCTGGTGAAAATCCCACTTGTTCAGAGCCAGCACTCAGTGCAGCACATTGTCACAACTGCCCTGCCAGCACAGGAGGGGTCCCATGTGCTTCCCACACAAGCAGGATGCCCACAAGGACGAGGGCACACAGCAAAAAACACCACTGGGAATCCATCTAATGATCCTTCTGGTTTTCTGCTGGACTAAAAAGTAATGGTGTCAAAAGAGTGGTACAGTCATGAGAATTGTCCTGGGTGGAAGAACATGCTGTTCAATACAAGTGTTCCTGCATGAGAAAGCAGAGGGAAGAAACGAACCCAGTGTGTACAGAGGGTTGGAAGGAACTCCCTGGAAAGAACAGTGCAGGAGAGGCAGGGAGAGCAATTCCTTTCTGCCCAGGTACATAAGGATAGTGCGTGCAACCCTGGGCAGCTCAAAAGCAAATAAACACCCCACTCCACCTAAAAAACCCACCCCAAACTGACCCCCTCAAACAAAAAACTCAACAACTTTTCAGCTTTAAGTATTATTCACACTGCCCAGGAGTGTGAGCAAAGGGAGAAGCAATCTGCCAGAGCACAGGTTGGTTTCATCCCTTGCCATCCAATGTTAGCCTGCTCTCCTAAGCAGCAGGACAGCTCACACATATCCTGGTAACTGCTCTTATTAAATAAAATGTAATTTTTGCTGAGTTTCTTCTTTATGCCCTAGTTTCCACCTAAGAGTACCAGCCATTCAGAAGGAAAAGCCTCTGTATTTTTCCCCCTTGAAGATCACATCATTATATCCAGATATTTTGTGCTCTTTGACACTTTTAATGAGTAATGCTTGAAAAGGCTGCTGGCTCTGGCTATTGTGTGCAGCAGTATCTGAGACTGACATTAGCAAAAAAGCTCTCAGTCCAAGTCAGGAGTGATATTGCTGATGTGCCTTTCACAGAAGGTGTTTTATCCCTTATTCTTACATTCAGATTGATGAATTTGCTGGGATTATTCCTTCTGGGCTAATAGCTACAATTTCTTTGTACGTAGAAAATTTAAAAGGAGTAGCACATTTGATTGATTTGTTCAGGAACTGGGTGTGATTTTTGGGAATACATTTGAAGTGTCAGATGTTGAAAGCTAATTGCGTATTTAACTGCTGAGCTGCACTGAGGTTTAACTTTAGGACTGAGGGCCAGGTGAGTCACTAGGTTCACATGACTGGCTAAATGCTAACAAAGCAATTCAGCCCTGGTTGTTCAACTTCCACCTGATTTTGTTCATGGCTGCATTTTTACCTTCTTCCTGCCACCAGACATTCCTCCCTGTGGACAGCCTTGCTACCTGCTCAGACTGAACTTGGAGATGAACCAAGCTGTCCTGAGAAATTGTGCCTGCCCCATCCCTGTGGAAGTGTTGAAGGTTGGGTTGCATGGGGCTTTGAGCAACCTGGTCTGGTGGAAGGTGTCCCTGCCCATGGTCAGAAGGGATGGAATAGGTGATCCTTGAAGATCTCTAACAACCCAAAGCAATCTCTGAGCCCATGCAACTTAGGATTTTAAAGAAAAGTTATCTGCCCAAAGCTTCGTCTCCTTGTTAACATTGTACCCATGACAGACACTCTCCTGCCCGGCCTATTGCCTGTGCAAAAATCTTGGTAAGAACTTCATTTTGGTAGATATTTAGTTTTGGTAGGCTTATGTGTTGGGGTGGCAGGTAAATCATCACCCCTGAGGGGGACTGCATAGCTTCTGTCCCTCAGGAGGCAATGGACTCAAGGTTGATTTACTCCTGGTGAGATCTGCCTTGGATTATTTACTCACCTGCATGTCTTCCCACCTTTTCATGACAGCCTGTCCTCTCCCTGCTCGGATTTCTCTCTAATTTTTCCCTGGGTTATTTTTCACTGTTGTTGAGAAAAACAACAGTGAAAAATAACCCAGAGTTCTCAACTCAACCTGAATGTTAAAGGAAAGTCTTTCAAGGAATGGAAAAGTATACTTGACTGTGTCTTGGGACAGAAGAATTGGCTAAATATAGTTTTAGAAATACTTTCTTGCCCCATCTTTCATCATTCCATCAGTTTAAGACAAAACTGCAATTTCAGTGAGACTCTTCATGGGTCAATGAAAAATGAATTGAATTCCCCATCTTCCCCTGCAAAGAATAAGCATTAAGCTGTGAAATGTCACATCCTTATTAGAATGCCAAGACCACTACTGTCTGTTTCAATATTTTCATGAAAGACAGACACAGGATAATTATTTTTCAGAACAAATACTTGTTACAAAAACACCCCCAACCCTTAAACCCAAGGAACCCTGCAGAAAGTCACTCAGTTACCAGTGGCTTTATGTTCAATCATTCTCAATTATATTCCAATATCACCAAATGTGACATACTCTTTCATATGTGAGGAAAGTGAGGGAAGCATTGCAAGAGAAGCTGGACCAAAACATTTTCCAGTTTATATCTTGGAAATCTGTACCTGGGGACATAAGTGCTGCTCTGTGCCTACACACACGTCATGTCATTAAAAGATTACAGTGTTTAGTACATCCGGTATTGCTATATAAATCTATTTAATCACATTCTATTTCATGCAGTTACTTGCTTATCCTTTGTTACAGGCACATTATGCCTATAACCCATATTTTTAGCTTTTATGTAGCCCATTTTATGTATGAAAAGCCAGAACTGCAGAGCTGTGCAGAGGGGCCAAGTGCAGAACTAACACCATGGCACTTTTCTGTCACTGCCATGTTTCTGTCCTCACACTTCTCTTTCAGGGTTGTACCAGATCAAACTGTCTTGAGGAATCTGTTATTGCTGTCCATGACTGCTACAACTTGAACTGAATGTCATCAGTACTTTCAGGCAATTGTCCTACAATAGATTTTTAGTGCTCTTTCTAGATTTTTTTCTTTGATTTGCTTTCTGAATTAAAGCCACTTGAAATACCTGTGCTTCAACTACTTGTGATTTAGCAGTAAGATTCACTCTAACTTTTGCAAATCTTTTTACTTCTCCTTTGAATCACTTACCTTCAGTTCTAGGCTCCTACAGTATCAATCTTTGACACAAGGCAGTGCCTCTCTCCCTGAAAGGAAAGTCTGTTTTCACTCCAAGAATCCAGCTAGAGAGATCAGAAAAGGATTTGGCAGTTTTTGGCAAGAAGTCTTGAGAGCATCCAGCTAAGAAGCCCTGTGCTATTGCAGAGGGGAAGGCAGGTTCATCTGACAGTGCTGTGGGGAGCTGAGCAGAAGAGGGGAGAGGAGGAATCTCCTCCTCCAGGCTGGCTGCTGCTCCGGCTGCTCAGACACTGAGGTGTCTGAGCTGCAGATAATCAAGCACATTCACATTCACAGCACTGGTTAACATGAAGAAAAGGATGTTTCAAGAATCAGTCCTGTCTGCCACCTACATTTGCTCTCTCCAAATTCCAGGAAATAGATTAATTCCAGCTTTGCTGATAGATAGCAAGAGCCAAGTCTGTGTTATGACACATGGAAGAGGGGGAGCAGATGCTGTTTATAGCAAGGAGAAGAATAAAAGATGAGGAAGAAAGGCCATACCAAACACAAGCTCCTCTGATCCTGGACCAGCCCAGAGCACAAGAGCTGTGGGTAGAGAGATTTGCTGAGGATCCCCACAGCCAGAGGGACAAGAGCAGGATCAGGGAGGGAGCTGCAGGGTTTTCTGCAGGTGACACTCCCCAGGGATGAAGAGCTGCCAAGGGTGACAGCACCAGAGCACTCCCCTTGTGAGTTGCATCCCACCCCCTCCATGCAAGGAGTAACATTTCAGTTCTGGGTTGAGGAATTTCTCCCTCTTATTGTGTGAGAGAATCTGGACCCAAAAGATTTTCTAGTCAGGTAGTTGCTTTCCTCAGCCCATCTTCCTTCAGGGGCACTCTGGCCATGGAAAACTGAATTGATGCTGAGCCCATGATAATGAAATGTGATTATTGCTACTTGTTCTCTTGCCTTGTGCTGTCTCCTCAACTCGCTGTGTATCTTGACTGCCATTCATTAACTTTGCTTCTGTTTTCTTGGCAATCATCATGATAATTATTCACCTCTTTCATGCACATTGCACACACTCCTAAACTCCCAAAATAAGACACCTCAGTGATATGAATAGGAGGCACGTAGGTAGGTCCTGTTCTGCATCATGCTCCTGAATATTTACAAGGTAATTTCAAAATGAAAAATAAGTGCAGCTCACTAATGAGTTATAGCTCAATGTTTCTCATGGATATATACTCATATCCATATTCTGCCTGTTGATCACTAAGGAAACATGTCATGTGCAGGGAGGATCAGCACAGCAAGACTAAAATATAAATAACAAAGGCAACTTTTAATAATCTTTATTTATTTATAAACAAATAGCAGCAAAACTTCTCATTAGGAAAAAAAACAACAAAAACAAGCCACACCAAATATTCCTTTCCCTACTGATGAGATTTCTGTTTCGCTTCAGCCTTTTCTGATAGAAAAATAAAATAAGAGGGAAGATTTTGTAGCCATTACTCTCTCCAGGGGAGAGTGGTTCAGAGTAGTTTTACCAGAATGATCTACTAATGAGACTTTTGCCTCAAATTCCCTTTCTCCTCACCTGAAGAGACTTTATTCTCTTATCCTGAGTCCTATGAAATAGGCCAAAACACAGTCACAAACAAAAGATAAAAATCACAGCATTAATAATCCAGGAAGTGCCTCAGTCCAGGATTTGCAGGATGGCAAAACCCCTGCTGGCAGATACAGAGTGACTCCAGTGACCTCTTGAGCCGTGCGTGCATTGAAGGTGTGTGGGAGTTGCTCCTCCATTACGGAGCAGATCAGAGAGATGAGCTGAAAAACTCCCCAGCAGCAGCTGTCTCCTTAAAGAGTAGGAGACAAAGTAAGAGCTGTCTGGCCTCTATCTTCCCTTTTAGACTTCTTAATGGTGCTGAACTCGGTGTTCTGGAAAACCTCTAGGCACCCTTCACTGTGCATTACGTTTCTTGTCAGTGTGTTACACAGCTCCTTGGTCTGCAGCCCCGTTGGGATTTGGTGGGATTGCCCTGGGACCCTGCCAGCTGTCCCTTGAGACCACCCTGTCATGGAGCAGCTGAGGTGACACACCTGGGGCAGAGACTTGTCCTCCCTGACCTTGGCATTGCCATGGAGCAGCACTAGGGGCTGGTTTGGGAAGATATTCCTCATCATCTACCCAACTTTGTGCCAAGAATTACTTTCTGGGGTGTGTGGCCTGGTTTTGGTGAAGAAGCAGGGAGGCAGGGTCTAAACTAAGGCTGAGCTAAAGGCCACCTGGTCCTCTGCCCACAGCAGCCCAGCACTGGGTGGGCTGAGCTTGTTTGAAGCTGCAGCTGCCAGTCCATGGGCTCTGCTGCAGCTCCTTCTGCCAGGACAGCACGGTCCCTGCTGGGCAGAGATGTGCTTTGGACAGGGCACAGGTACCCTGCAAAATCCATCAGCCACTGCTTGTGTCGGGTGTTAAATCAGCCTTGGGAAGCACTGTCCAAAGCAGGCTCCTGCCAAGGGTGGAGTGGAAATCCTTTGTGCCTGGAAAAAGCCATCTCTGCTGTCCAGGACCAATTTGTTTAAAATGCCAGGGGTTTGGCCTTGCCAGTGACTCAGCCTCTCCCTCACTCCTAGGTACTCCTTGCATTTTTTCATGGCTCTCCTGTTTCCCTCTAACAGAGAAGTGGACCACCTTCCTGAGATGTTAAATAAATAAATAAATTTCTTGTGCACTCTACCTGTGTAGCAGCAGCAGCAGCACTGTGGGAGATGTTATTTACATGAACTTCATTAATATTTATAATCACATTTATAGAGTTGTTCAGCAGGAGGCTTGATCAAGTCACTAGTACGTCTGGAGAGCAGTACTTGCTATACTACTTTTAATGAGAATAATTTGCATTTAATAAAGTGCCTGAGGTAGAAAGTTCCAATGCAGATTTGATTTTTCTTGGTGTTTGGGGAAATACTTGGATTAGTGGTTTGAGTCCAAATCCATTTTCACTTGCAGTGATGGAATGAAAACAGACATCCAAATCCAAAGAATCAGGCTGACAGGAACAACATGAGAATATGCCAAAAAATAAAAGGGTCATTTCTTGTAATCTCTGAGATGGGTAATGCAGAACTAGAGTTGGACCCTGATTGCTTTGAGTGCCTGCCTTTCTCTTTGTCATAATCCCTGGAGATAACTAGGAGGGGTAGTTGGAGAAGCCTGGGGTCTTCCTCTGGTGCATTTTAAGTAAGTTTTACCTGTTAAATCCACTTTTCCCTCCCCACAAATATTCGTGCTCAAGCTGCTCTGGTCTCTAACTGTCAAATTTCACCTGCCTCTGTTTGTGTCACTTCATGGAGACACTGTTCAGAAGCAGGCAGTTTTCAGGAGCAGCCCTTCAAAGGCATCCTTCTGCCCCTGCAAAAAGCACCACATTCACTTGGCTGTAGTTATTTATAGGCCCAGGCCTCGCCACAAAAAGTTGAAAGGCCAAGGAGTTAATAGATGCAGAGTGACTTCAGATGAAGATGGTGAACAGAAATAGATCCAGGAAAAAAGCACATCAGAGACCTCTCTCATCCTGACCTCTGGGTAATTTGAGGGAAGGGATTTATAATCCTTTTGTTCTCTTCTATTGGCAAAGACATAGAAATATGCTATATCTAGTTATGTGCCCCACTGTTTCTCATTATTTTGTACCTTTATGATCTATTTTAGCCTCAAAACACTTTTTCCCCAAAAGAATGAGTATTCTACCAGCAGCAGTTTTTTACCTGGGCAGGTGGTTTGGCCAGGCCATGTCTGCAGTGGGATCACCCTGCTGGTGGTTGTTATTTCTTGGGAGCATCAGAATGTGACCTTTGGAAGTGGTGTCACTGAGGAATTCACAACTGTGTGTTACCAGCAGCACCAAATCCCTGCTCCTGTGGCTCCTGTGCATCACTCAAATGTTGTGTGGCACATTTCACAGAGCAGCCTGCTGGCACAGAAGCTTCCCAGCTTCCAGCTCTCACTTTGGCTCCATCCTTTCATGGTTTGAATTTTCAGCCAGCTGCTTTGCCACAAAGCAGGCTATGACAAGGGCTTGCATGTTTTCTTATAATTCATATGAGACATAAGTTTTTAGATGTACAGACACCTCCAGCCATTCTCAAATGGTTGCTGAGCTTCCATCTCACAGCAAAAATGGTACAATAACTTTATTAACAATATTACAGCTAAATTCTGTGTGTATGCTTGTGGTTTTGATGTTCTTGACCAGAAAATCATGGAGAAAAGGATTACCTTAAACTGTTGTTTATATAACCTGGTCTTTTGGAACATGTGTCAGCCTATGGCAGAGGCATTGGAATTAATTAAATGGTGTTAAACTTTCTTCCCTCCCAAACCATTCTAGGATTCTGAGATATTGTGGAGACCAGAGTCATTTTGAGCAGCCCTTAATTTTTTTTTTTTTCTGGAGAGGCATATTCTGTTCAGTTTCTTTTTACATTTTGCTGTGATTTCAGCAATTGTTTAGCAAACAATAAATGAAGGACTCATTGAGGGCTGACCTTGCAGAGATGAAAGGAGGAGGAATAAACAGAGGATCTGTGCCTGTAGGTGCTTGCAAACACTGAAACCTTGACCAAAGATGATTTAGAGCCTGAGCAGGGTTTATGTAAATGTTACAATTCTTTTGCATTCATACCTCAGTGCTTCTTCACTTCCTCAGGAAGATTTTTTTGTGTCTGAGGTCATTAATCTCCCCACACAGTATACCCTAATGCTCGAGATTTGTTAATACATTTGGCACCCTTGCTTGTTGTTCTTAAGCATATATTGAATTTTTACACAGCAGCTATTTGTATAATTCCTGTAACATGCCAGAACAGCTTCCAGTTAGTGTCCAGAATTTTCTGACTGTCTGGAAGAATTTTTTTAAAAAGGAGGAAAGATTTAAAAGATCTTACCAAAACATTATCTACAAGGCACAGTGGAAAATCATAGATGCACCTCATTAGGACAAAACATTTAGATATAAATATAAATTAAGACTGACAGTGTGAAAACTACATTAACTACGGTAGATTTTGACTGCAGTGGATTGCAGAGCTGTTGTTCACATTGTAAATAGGGTGATTGAACAGTGGTCACAGGAAAGAGTTTCAAGGTCAAGGTTTTTTAGACAAAACTTCTACAAAGGCTCTTTCCATTAATACAGCAAGATGAGAGAGGATGTGGTCACCAGACAAAGTTGCTTCTGCACTAGTACTCCTTAATCTGGGAGAAAAGGGTAAGAGCCAGTGATTGAAACTGAACAAACCCAAGGTAGAAATGTGATGGATGTTTTTATCAGTGTGCACCATCAGCTCCTGGAACATCATGCTGAGGTTGTTAATACCATCTTCTTCATCTTTCGTCTACATCATTTCAACTCTTTACCAGACCATGATATGACAACAGGTAAATATTTTGGTAGCTAATCTATTAATGCCATCTACTGCAACCAAAGTGAATGGAAATGAGAACTTTCACTACTCAGTTTTGAAGGAGACTAAACACATTGTGAAGGGGATGAAAAGCCTAGGATTTATCTGGGAGAAACAAATGGGGAGATACCAATTGATCTAGTCATCTGCTGTTTGGCAACATGGTTTTTTTGTTCCTTTAATCTACCTGTAAATCTACAAATCAGAAGGAGAAACAACATAAGTGCAATTTGAAAGTAGCTCCAATGGAGTCAGTAGTGCTAAACTGGTTTGCATAAATGCTGAGGAAATGTGGCCCCTGGGGCAGGGGTGAGAAGAGCTCAAGGTTTTCACTGTCAGAGTGGGTGTTTTGTGTCTGCCTTGCATGGAGAGGTCATGCAGAAATGCATCATGATATAGCACCATAAGTTAAGGAGCATTGAAAGGTATCTGAAAATGAAAGCAGCCAAGCTGCAGAGAGATTTGGGTGAATGTTTCATTTGATTCTCATCATATTCAACTAGTTAGCACAAATGAGTATTTTTATAATCAGGGTTCAAAGGTGACAAAAGAGAAGCAAACTGCAGTCAAAATGGGATCATTTCACTGGTGACACACAAAAAACCTTGAAATGCTGCTTGACTTTTATAGGAAGCTGTAAATCAGGCCTGGATTACTTGAAAAGTTCAAGAGCCCTAGAAAATATTTTAGCTAAATGCAGCTGAGTTTTATGATTTGTGCTTTTATGCACTGAGCTCTGAAAATGAGCAGTGCCATGAAGTTATTTCAGAATCTCCCTAAAGAAGAACGCTGTACCTGCCAAAAAGAAAAGTAGGAGGCAATGATGTTTCATTTGTCATCTTTGTAGATTTTGCTGTGCTGCTCACCAGGGTGAATGCATGCAAAAAACCACAGCATTGTAAGGGCTGTATAGGTATTCCTTATGAGATTAAAAAAGGAAAAAACCTCACAGAACAGGTATTTGTCACAAATTTGTCACAGGTTTTAATCACAACTGTGGAGCTTTTAAAGGCATTGTGTACTTGGTCCTATACAGGAAAGCAAAAGAAGCAGCAATACCCTTGAAATACTGATATTGTTACCTATTTGCAATTCAAGAATATAATATTAACCATTCTGATGTCAAAAGGGGGTCAGGGAGCCTTGGAACTTAGCCTGCAACACAAACGTGCTGCAGTGGCTCCTGGCTGCTTTTTCTACTTTCTATAGCGCAGGAAAAGGGGAATATTATATCATTAATAAAAAGGTCTGCCATAAGAAAATGCAGGTTTCATTTTACAGAGAAACAAACATTGTTACTGAACCACAAATAAAACCCCTATAGCAATGCCCTGATTAACCTTTAATACTTTTTAAGCAAACCAGCCTGGTTTGGAGCAAAGGGCAGTTTCGTTTGCTGCTGTCCTATTTATAGAATTTAAAGGCTTGCAAAGCAACTGGCAAGCAGAGATGAGAATCTGAAATGTGCCCATTACAACCTGGCAATGTTCTTTCCTCGGTTTTAGGAAATTTGAACAGGAATCAATTTTAAGTGCTGAAACATTTTGTGAATTGATACACAGCAGTGGTGTGCTGCCTGGCAAAGAATGCAGAGGAAGGGAGAAGAGGTTTCCATGCCAGCAAATGTGTCTTTGACTGTACCAGAGAACGAAGTGTACAGACCCTGACTATAATTTATATTTGCCACGAGACCTAGAGATGTCAGAAGACGTGAGGTTGGTCAGGACAATTCAAATTGAATGATTTGTACTATGCTGCTTTAGCCACAATGCCTCAAATGGGAAAAGACATGTTGAACACTTCAAAAAGGAGTAAAATTTGGTTTTATTTCACTGGCAGCTGTACATATCATTTGCAGGAAAATCACCAGCAATGTCTTTGTTGTCTTTATGCATTATTTGTAAACAGCAATTCCTTTAAAAATCCTTCATCTTTTCTAGATCATCGTTTATGCCAACGAGTTTCCTCTTGGCTTAAATACATGCTCAGTCTGGAGGAGAGGAGGCTCAGGGGAGAACGTTCTTGCTGTCTACAACTCCTTGAAAGCCAGGTGGGGGTTGGTCTCTTCTCCCAAGACATATGACAGGAGGAAATTGCCTCAGGCTGTGCCAGGAGAAGTTTAGATTGGATAATTCAAAAGATTCCTTCGCTGAAAGGGTCGTTAAGCATTGGCACAGACTGCCCAGGGCAGTGCTGGAATTACCATCCCTGGAGGTTCCCTGCAGCACAGATGTGTGTATGTGGCACTTGGTGACATGGCTTAGTGGTGGCTTTGGCAGCGCTGGGGGAACAGCTGGACTCGATGGTCTCAGAGGGCTTTTCCAACCTGAACAATTCTGTGATTCTCTGGTATCCTCAGCTGTACACAAACATTTGGTCAAGAGCTCTGTAATGACCCAGTGGGCTGATGCACCAAGGCACAGAACCCAGGCTGGAGATGAGTTCAGTGATGGGCTGGAAGGCAGCAGAAAGCTGAGCAGCCTTTAGCACAGGGTCTTACAAAGTCAAGCTTTGGTTTAACAGGTTATAGCTGCAATTATTTCTGTGGTAGGGAATGACAAGGCCTATACAGAGAGCTAATCAAATAAACAGCACGTGCATTTCACAGCAATAACTGATTTGATTTACAGTTGTGTTTCAGGAAACTGAACTGAAAGGTTAAAATTATGGTGGCAGTCATTATTGGCTTTGGTGTTAACTTGATGGGAGGTAAAAAATCACTCTGTTGGAAGTAAATTAAAACCCATGAATGAAATTAATTTAATTTGTACTACCTGACCAGTAGAATTTATATTGCATCAAGATGTGATACAGTGTGTACTTACAGGTCATTTTCCTCATGGTCATTTGAAAGAAGAGGAGCAGCAAGCAGAGCCTAAAGAGCAGACATGTGGGAATTATTTTGAACCATGGTGCTTTGGCTTTAAACAGTTATAGCCACAGGTCAGTTCCAGCTTATAGGAACTTCTGCTGAGCCATGAAAATTCCAGGTATGGAAATAAGGAGTCTGAAAAACAGCAGGTGTGATTCTGTTCTGAAAGTGTTCATGGCTGAGCAGAGTGAAGTGCCAAAATCCTGTGCCTGGGGGCTGCAGGTCCCTCCCATCACTGAGGGCCTCCCCAGGGGTGGTTCAGGAGAGCTGACCTTTAGACAAGAGTGTTCCAGAGGTCACTGCCCCCACTTTCTTTCTGGGATTTTATAAGGAATTTACCTTTTAAAAGGGAAACTACCTACTTTATTCTGGGAGACAGACATCCATATGCTGGGGTGGGAATGAAATGTGATGTCAGATTTGCTGTTTCTCTGGGTGCATATCCTGCCTGTGTATCTGCTAGGGCAGACAGTGAGGCTTCTCATGAAAATCCAATACAATCAGCTTTGTGACAATTTCCTTTTTTCCTCCTCTCTCCTTGCATGTCTCTCTGTCTCCTTTCAATACTCTGGCAGTTCTCCAGACTAGAAATTTGATGAAAGAGCAGGGATGTGTTATGAGCATTGGCAAGGTTTCTCATCTTTGCTTCCTCGTTCTCTGCTTGCTTACCTTCACATGAGCAATGTTAAACCATGTCTCTGATTGGGGTAATGAGGATGGGGTATCCTGTCAGAAAAAGCAGATGCTATTCAAAGCTTCAAACCATAATGAACAAAGAGCAGTAATAAATGTGTCTTCAGACACCTCTGAGCCTGTCACAGGAGGAAAGCCCAGGATATCATTATCAGTTTCCAGTACTGAAGTAAATGGAATTACTGGACATGCCCCTGGTTCCTCATTATAGGTTATGTTCTTTTATTTCTCAGGAATTAAAACATCCCTTGGAATCTGAAATCTTCTCTGAAAGCTGACTGCTTAGTGCTGTCAAACCCAGTAAAAGCCAAGACAGGTTTGTAAGCTCCTTTTGCCCTGGGATTTATGGAAGGCAGACATGAGTAAGTCAAGTGCACTTGCTCCTTAGGGCAAGTGTATCAAATTCTTTCAGGTCTTGGCCTCTTATCCTCTGTTTCTGACATCTTACCCTTGACAGTTTTCTCTGCCAGATATGAGTTTGAGAAATAACTCAGGTGTGCAGAGAAGCAGAAATGTGCTGCTCCCTGCTCCCGTGGAGTAAGAGGCAGCTCTTGTAAGGCAGTTCCAGGCTGTGAAATGCAGGAATGCCCAGCTTTGCAGTACTCTTCCCAAAAGAGAGCACAAATGACAACAGGACTCGCAGGCCATCCCACTCCTCTGCAAATCAGTTGGAGAGTGAGTTCCTCCAGACTAATCCTTCACCTCTGCAGACTCAGATTTTTTACAGAGCCTATAGAATTTAAACCTGAGCTGCATGGAACCCACAACTGCCAACACTGAAATTCTTCATATAGAGGAACATTTTTAGCTGCAGCTCACTGCTCCCTGTCCAGGTACAAGCAAATAGGTCAGCTGGGCTTGTGGCTGTACAGGTGGGCAGATCCAGGCAGTGCTGAGGGGCTGAGAGCAGACCTGGGGGATGATTACTGGGTTTTCAAAAGACCTAATTTTCTTCCTGAAGCTCAGAAGTGGATACTCCCTTTCTTTAGTAGTGATGGATGTCATAGCTGTGCCATGGAGACAGCCCTGGGTAATCAGAGTACAGGGAAAGTCTGTGCTAAGGAACTTTCCCTCAGCTGAGCTATTGATTGCTGAGCAGGGAGGGCTCCAGCACTCTGCCAGGCTGACACAGGCAGACCAAGCCTTTTCTTCTTAGCACAATTTAAATAAAGCTTCAAGATCATTTCAGCCCCTCTTTGGGTATCAGAGACACTGTCCAGCTGAAAACAAAAGCTGCCCATGCCTGAGCAGTGAGCTCCCTCACATAAACTCCAACAGGGATGGCTGATTGTCTCAGTATTTGGGTGTTTTCTAGTCTCTCATTTGGGCTTTCTGATCCCCAGGAAGAGTTGCTCCTGCTGCAGCCATTCCATAGCAGCGGCATTAAAAGTCTCCTCTCTTCTTGGCCGTCCATTTGCACAAAACAGAGACTTTTCTCTCTGGGATAGCAACATCTTTGTCGCACGTCTTTCCTTTGAGGGAGAAGAAAGCAAAGCATAAAGGCTAAAAGGCATAAAAAGGTGAATTATGGGCAGGATTT
Organism: Acrocephalus scirpaceus scirpaceus; assembly: GCA_910950805.1. Lineage (NCBI taxonomy): Eukaryota > Metazoa > Chordata > Aves > Passeriformes > Sylviidae > Acrocephalus > Acrocephalus scirpaceus. The sequence goes on from OU383785.1 coordinate 9,897,732, forward strand.
CATTTAGTGATAAGACAGATGTTTGGATTTTGTTTTGTGGGCTTATTAAAAAAATGTTCATGGTTAATTAATGCCAGTGACAACAAAAAATTGGTCCAAGCATCACAATGACAGAAATTACAGATGAGCTTTCTAAGAATATAGAAATTTTATTAATAGAAGACAAGATTGACTTTTTGATAAATGACAGAGAAATTAGGACAGACTCAAAGACAAGTTGTACTTTCTAGGTATGATTCCTGCTAAAAGAGAACCAGAAAAAAGCAAATTACTCTATTTTTCATGTTTCTCTTGATCTTCTTGTCCCTTATCCTGTTCCTCCAAACCTGGGCAGCTTTAACCTTTCTAATTCACAATCTCAGCAAGCCTTGTCCTCAAAAGTTACCAAGTGAAATGTCACATGATGTGTCTGAGAAGATTTTGGTATTCAAAGATTGCATGAGCTTTGGGAACTTTGGAGAAGAAGGAAATCTCATCAAGAAGTAAACAACATATGTAAAAATAGAAAGGTTTCTGGTTTAAAATTTATAATTTCAATATTATTATTATTATCATCATTGCTATTATTATTACTATTATATTTTATTTTATAGTATTATTATTAGAACCAGTATGGTGATCTCTGTCCAGAAGTTTATGTGTAACTTTCTGACACTCAAGGAAAGGCAGGCTGGTTGAATATTTTAAATGTATTTCAAATTTAGTGTCATCTGTGCAAGTTTCTTTATGTTTTCCCTCATAATAGGGACTATTCCTTTGGAAGTGTTTCTCATCTTTCCCAGATCTCCAGTGTAATGTGGCACAGTATCAGTTTATAAGGTTAATATTTTTCTCTGGTGCTCTGTTAAACCTAAAATTCACCTTAGTGAGACCTCCCCACAGTGTGGCTTATGAAGAACCTGCTTGCCCCTTTTTAGCATGGCTAAAAAGTAGAGCCACCTGTACTAAAAATACAGGAAAGGCAATAATTATAAGAGAGCAAAAGCAAATATCCTTGACAATCCTGTAAATCTGAGAAGTCTCATGAGGATAACAGAAGGCAATGAAATGAAAGGGTAGCTCAAAGCTGGAATGAAATTTGGAAGGTTCTGAGAATGTGTATAGGCAGGCTCAGAGCTGGGGTATAAATAGATTTGCTGTCTGCCTTTCTGGAAACCCAAGGGAAGGTGCAGCTATACTTTCCTTACTGCCAACTCCAGAGCTTCTGCAAAGATGGCAATATCTCTGTGTGACACTCCCAGATAAAATATTGCAGAAATAATGTAGAACTGTAGATTTCCAGGCTGAAACACATATGTGAGATCCTGAGGCCCATATAAACACACAAAGGCAGCATCCTCCACCTTTCTGGATGCCAGTCCTGCATCTCAAGGCATTATTGCTCCTTCAGAAAAATAGGGATTTTCCTGATCTCACAGCTCCCCATCTCCCAAGCAGCTCTGTCCCAGAAAGCTCTGGAGAACATTGGCAGGAGACAAACCTTTCCAGCTGATCCCTGTCTGAGGGACCTGCCCAAAGGGAAATCCAGAGTTCATCTGTGCTGCAGAAATTGCTGTCCCCAAACTGCTGCAGTTTGACCTCAAAGCCTTCTGGCCCTGGGCTCCCTGCTCTTGGCACGGTGCTGCTCTAACTGTGCAGCCTCAGAGAGGCCTCAGATCAATTCTGGCTTCCCACAGCAGAACTGGGGAGTCTGAATATAAATTATCTGGTTTGGACCTGAAACCAAAGGTTTTGTTTCCTGAATAACAGGCCCCTTATGGAACATGGCAGAGGGCATTTTGTTACTGTGCAATTTAGAAAAGGGAGGAAAAAAATATCATAGCCCAACTTCTCCTGAAAACAGGGCAAGGGGTAGAAAAAGCCAAGCAGAACATGTTGTCTTTCCTTTATGATCTTTAGTAACAACTGTGGCATCACCAGTTTCATATTCACTGGCAAGAGGGAGCAATTAGCTAAAGCATCTCAGACCACTTTGTCACTGCCCCTTCCAGGCCTGAGACAGGAGTGACATTTATATCCAAAATTTGAAAGATTCACTTGCTAGCAGTATTAGTGTGTGCCAAAAACTATGAGATACAGAAAAATTGATTCTGGGGTATTCTGCCAGGAACCCACTTATGCAGGGTTCAAAACCAGTTTAAACTTTAGTCTCGGGCATCATTGTGGAAACCAAAATCATTATCAATGCTTTATACATACTCACAGAATTTTGCTTAACTGCAGTATGGTCGTGGGTGTTCAAAGAGGGTTTTTTGTTATTATAAATATTATAAATAATTTTTTGTATGGCTTGAAGGGCGGTTTTTGTATGAATTTAAGGTCAGACAGCAGGGTAACAGAGTGGCCCAGGGACACGTGCCCAACTGTGCTGCCCAGTCACTCCTCCCTTCATACCTGGATCCTTTAGAAAAGGAAAGAGAGAGCATTTTAGTAGACATATTGTTTGCAATAAGGAATTAATTTTCCAAACATGTATCCAGCACTTAAAAGAGTCATTTTGATTGCACCCAGGGAAGAGGCTCCAGACGGATATGCACTGCCCACTGCAATTAGGATCACAGTGTGACTGCTGGCCATGAAATGCAAAATTTTAATTTGTAAAGATGCAAAGGGTGTCACTCAGACACTTCCTGGGTCACCAACCTGCTGCTTTGTGTTTATGAGCATTGAAGAAAACCATTGTGTATGCTACAAAGCCTCAGTAAACCCCAAGGAATAATTTAATGCATTATTAAAAATCCTCAAATTCAGAAGGAGAATATTAACTGTGTTTGGTGCTGAAGTTGAATATTTAATGAATAGAAGGAAGCAGAGCAGTTTTGATAATAATGGAATTCCTTATCTCTTAGTTTCACATACTTCAAACTAATTTAAATAATTAGGTAAAGGTCACTGTCTCTGCCCTTTGTTCCAGGTGGCAGCAGCATCTCGTTTCAGCTGATTTGGTGTAAACTGACAGCAAGTTGTTGACTGAAACATTTAAATTATTTCTTTAGTTTAATGGAAAGTCATCAATTTGATTTCTAATGAAAGAACTGAAATCAATGTGTCACCTATTTGTGTGCAATTTCAGACCTGTATAATTAAGATAACCCTGCTTTTTTCCCATAACATAGTTGTTCTAACTGTAATGTGACCAGCACATGTGGGTTATCTCCTCTTTGAGGAATCTATTCCTGCTCTCACTGGCACACAAAGAGGGGGCAAGAAGAGAATAGAAAAGGTGCAAGGCTTAGAAGCAGTTACTTCTCACCTTTAGCCTGAGGAAATGACTGCACTCTGGGCTAGAAAAGCCCACTGAGTGAACTGGATGTTTGGAAAGCATCAGAGACACCGTGACAGCAGAGATTTCCTGCTCTGAAATCCCCATGCTCCAGGAGCAGGGCAGGGGCTGTGCCGAGGTGGATGTGAGCCCTGGGGAGGGTCACAGCAGTTCCTCTGCTGACCAGGGCACCATCCTCTGCTGCTCAGAGAGCTCTCAGAGGAGCAAAGGGCAGGGACTGGCTGCTTTCCATCTCCAGGGAATGCTCTGCTCTGCTCTAGAAGGTCACTCATTAATAAGATCACTGCCACCGTGACACTGTTAATAGCCTTGGCTCTCCCAGGACTCGTCAGGATTTCTCCTGCCCATTACTTGATTCAGTGCAAGAGAATCATTTCTGGTACTTGCAGAGCACCTTGAAATCCTCCCCAGGTGCCCCAGAGTGCACAGCAAGGGGACAGTCACCTCAGGGAGAGTGGTACTGCCAGAGGCAGAGAGCAGAGGGGCCCGAGGAAAGGACAAGGAGGCACAACAGCAGCATGGATGTTTCCATTTATCCCTAGTGCAGGAAAGGGTCAGACCTGAGGAATAATTTTTTGGGTGGAAGAAGCTCAGGAGATGGCAGAACTGGGTGTTTGAGTGATGAACGAAATGTCACCTCACAGGGAAGCACAGCATTTTGCAGCACTTGTTGTGTCTAGGAAGGAATAGAAGTAAGCAGTGACAGATTCCCTGCAGGCCCATCCTTCAGGTGCTAAAAGATGATCAAATAACATCTCTGCCTGACCTCCTGCTGTCACTACTCTGTGTTTGCTATGAAGGCCTCTCAGAACTGAGGAAATTACTGCCCTGCTCAAATCACCAAAGCACAGACAGAAGGGTCTGTGGGCAGCCCCCCTAAACACCTGCCATATTTGAGGGCTTGTGAATCTCTACCTTCCATCCCTCTGACACAAGGCTCATCCCAGGCCACTGGCTGTGGGTTAGGCATGTGTAAATCAAGAGGTACTACTGCCAGTTGAACTGGAATTTCAATTTTTAATATCTCTATTTGTTTTGCAATACTTTTTCTTTGCACACTGACAAACACATCGGGAGGGATTTCTGCTGCTGTTCTGTTTTGTCTGGCAGGATGCTGGTGCCATCTACTGCTCTGCCCACCACTACTGTGTCTGAATTCTGAGACGTTTGCCTGGAAGCACCTCTCCCCTGCTAAACCTCATGGGACAGAAACACACTATCCTGGCAAGGAGTATGTCCTCAGTAGCTGAGAAAAATTTAGCAAAACTTAGCTCCTCTGAATTTCTCCAACCAGCAGCATTTAAGTTTTTTGGGGAAAAAAATATCCCCAGTAAATTAAAAATCATTGTCTTACTGACTGGTATGTAGGGGTATGGACATTACTACCTGGCTGGGATCCTACAGTCAGTACTGTACTCCCAAAACACATCATAGAATCACAGAATTGCTTAAAGTTGGAAAAGCCTTCCAAGGTCATAAAGTCCAACCACTACCCCACCACTACACCATATCCCCAAGCACCACATCCACACACCTTTTAAATCTCTCCAGGGGCAGTGACTCAACCACTGACCTGAGCAGCCTTTTCCAATGCTTCACAACCCTTTCAGTGAAGAAATTTTTCCCAATATCCAACCTAAACCTCTCCTGACACATCCTGAGGCTGTTTGCTCTCATCCTGTCACTTGTTATCTGTGAGAAGAGCCCGACCCCACCTGGCCACAACCTCCTGTCAGGGAGTTTTAGAGGGTGAGAAAGTGCCCCCTGAGCCTCCTTTCCTCCAGGTTAAACACCCTCAGCTCCCTTAGTCACTCCTCATCAGACTTGTGCTCCAGACCCTTGTGCACTCTGCTGCCCTTCCCTGGGCCTGCCCCAGCCCTCAGTATCAAGGAGTGTCTGCCTCAGGATCAGTGTCTGGGTGCAAACAGGACTTTGAGAGTTTGGTTTGGTCCTGTCGAGCTGTGTCTTGTCATGCTCATTGCCCCAGGCCCCAGAGAAACCTGTCAGGTGTAGTCGAGCTAAAAGCAGCTGGTTCCTAAGGAAAGTCCTGGAGCTGTAATGCCACCCTGCCCTCCCTGTTCCAGAGTGTTAAAGCCACATCTGAGAACTCCATTGAAGGGAATGATCCCTTATTGTCTGATTAAGGGAATTCTGTGCTGCTGTGGAAAGGTGCCAGTGTCTTACCACATTTCTGGATGTTCCATTAGCTCTGTAATTTTTGCAGGTGTATTTTTATCCCATTGCTGTATATTTTTAGCCACGTTTCCATTTGCTAGTGACACACAGTACGATAGCTGTCATTACAAGAACACTCCTGTCTGGCTTTCAGCTAATCATGCACTGTCCCCTTCAACATCAGCATTTAATGTCTCACTATAACACCTGGGGCTAAAAATAACTCCCCCTCCTACTTGCAATGTGAAAGCTGCTTAGTGCAGAAGCAGCAGCACGTTTAACTTTGCAGTCAGCAGATATAATGTTCTATGTCAGGTCTGTCACCAGCGTTTCACCCTGCAAGCTGCTCCCCAGTGATGCTCCGGAGATTGGCTGCACTGGCCCCATACAGGCTGCTGACTTTGATGGATGGTTTAGTCTTGTAGCTCTTTACAAGAGTCCAAAACAAAACATGGAAACAAAAGATATATATTTAGCTATATCTTTAAAAGATAGCTCGTTACCTAGCTTCTCTTGATAGGGTCTGCATTTACATGGCAGAAAGCAGTGTTTGTGTGTAATCTTTGTATTAAAAACAGTAGGAAAAAAAAAAGAAGTGCAGGATCACACGAAAGTATTAGTGACAGTAGAAGAAATAAATGCTTTTTGTCATTAGGCCTAAACTAAACACTTTTTTCCTTCTGTCTAGTCCATGCCAGGGGTACCTTGGATGCATTTGCAGTTGGATAGATTTCCAGGAGATAACATGGGAAAGGATTAACACAATACTGGAAAATTCAGAAGCAGATGTAGTTGTAAAACTTCTTTACCACTGAACTTTTCTTCCTTATGCTTTAATAAAGTGAAACAAAGGCTGGGCCTCAGTGGAGCTGGAAGCTCACCCTGGGATGGGTGATCTCTCCTCCCTTGCTGAAGAGTTTTTATTCATTCCTCTAAAGCAAAGTCATCTGCAAGAGAGCTCCATAATCTGTAATTTGGTCTGACTGCACCACTTGCTTTTATAGTGAGTGTGCAAACACATCATCAGTTTTTGCCATCTGACAATGAACAACTGTTCTGTGAGAGCAGTCACTTGTGCTTTTTCACAAAACTTCAGGAAACAAGAATCTGAACAGATTATCAGCACAGATCACTGCCTCTGCCAGCACCTTCATGAACCTTCAGCTGTTTGCTTGTCAGGCTCCTCAGGAGCCCGAGCAGGCATCTCCAGGCATGGTGCCACTGCACAGGCAGCCTTGGAGAAGACAAAAAGGCAATTAACTCTCTGGTCTGAAGCAGGGAATTCAGTGAGATATACAGAATGCTGGAAAAAGGCAAATCAGAATGTAACCAAACACATCAGTGAAGTGCAGAGCAGAAAGTGCTTCTTACACCTCCTCAGGCACCCCCAGCACAGAGGCAGTGACTCCTCTGCCACAGCCAAAGGCATTTCTGTGGCTGTACCCAGCCTGCTTGAGCTACAGCATCACAGCCTTGAAAATAAAAAAGCCTTTATTCTGATTCTTTGCAGATTAAATACTCTGCTGTGTTTCATAGTGTTTCCTTGTCTTCTAGACCATCTGAGCATCCATCACCATCTGCATTTTTGCAGAAAGATCAGTAATCCTTCACGCTGCAGTAGTTCTGTGTTTGGTTTTCTTATTTCTCTTCACACAAAGCAAAAATCCTGAGTTTCCATTTCATCTTGATCTCCAGAACCTGAAGGAAAATCAACCAAGCCCATTAATTCTTTCATCTCAAGCAATCCTACCTGTTTGGATGTTTCCTTGCTTTTCCTTCCTCTCCCTATTAGCCTCTGCCCTTCCTCAGATTGATTCCTGCTCAGTTATCTGTAGTCATGGGTAAAGGACCATTCCTATTGCTCCAGGGGTTTTGTATTTGAAACTAGGTGTGTGAATTTGTGATTATTTCTCCCTAGATTTCAGTTGTGCCCATCTAACATTATTTTATTTTTCATAACTCTGCATTATCTGTTTATTTCTGGTTATAATTTTTTGGTAGCAGCTGTTCTGTCACTGGCCATAAATTATTTTGCTGGTGTTTCAGTGATGCTGAGAACACATGTAAGATCAATACAGCTGCTGGGCAGTTGCTGAAAAGGCTGTCTATTCCTGTTGTGATTAATTAAGCTTGGAAAACTTTTAGAACTAAGGTCTGACTTATAAACTTGAGAATTTATAGATGTTTTAACATAACAAAGGAATTTTGCAGAGCTGCTCAGAAAGGCCTAAGGAAACTCTCTGGAGGCTTCCCACTATAAAGAAGAATTGGGATAGCACAGACTCAAGTGGCAAAGAGCCAGACTAGGTAATTTAAACTGTAGTTCAAGTGATGTATATTAAATAGTGTTTCAGGGCTCCTGAGATACTTTTCTAGGTGGTGATGGTGGAGTAGGAGCCTGTCTGAGGGGATGGAGCCAGGCGTGGCTCACAGGGGTCTTGTGTCACTGATGATACACTGGGGGCAAAGGGGAATTTTCAGACTTTCAGCTAAGCCTGGAAAATTTCTGGTTTATGATATTGCACCTGGACCCAACTTCTGAGTATTTCAGCACCTAAACTGGCGTCTGGTGAGTTCATTCTGTAATTTATTTTCAGCTGGAAGTTTTTTTTTGTCTTCATACAAGCTAAAAGTAAGTATAAGCATGCTGGACCATGGTCTAGAGACCAAGTAGTCTGCCTGACACCTGTCAGTATCTAATATTGAAAATAACAACTTGAAAAACTATTGTAGAATGAGTTTGTTTTCTACTGGTGTTTAGTGTTGCACACATCATATGTGTAGCATACAAAGAGGCACAAATTAAAGGCAAAACACGTTTTAGAGCCAGCAGTTTGTAAATACCTGAATTACTGAAGGAATTCAGCAAGAGCCCCGAAGAGGGCACTGTTGGCTGCCTTATGACTTCAAGTAGCAAAGAACTCTTTCTATTCAATTCTATTCATTCCGAGTCTGCCCCTACAAGAAGAGCCCCGTTACATTTGGCCAGGTAACTAAAGGTAGTGCTGGGAGCCTTTACTCAATAGCATTTACACCTTGCTGTAACAATTAATAAAAGTGTTCCTGGTTAAGTCAGTTCTAGTCAGTGATAAACATATCTGCTTCCACAATTCTGAGCTGTTCTTTTCCCAAACTCTGCTGAGCAAGTATGACCCCAGCTAGTGCTCTGCCTGTTTGAAATCCCTAAAGCAGGGGTCCCCAGCAATGTAAGCTCTTGGTCCCAGTTTCATGAGCTTTTTCACAGCAAGTTCTGTGCTACAAAACTCAGGATGTCAATGGTCACAAGTTACTGAGGCCCCAGGACCTCCCTCCTTTACCTCAGAGTGCTGCCCACAGCTGCCCCAAACACAGGTGAGTTTCCACACTTGGTATTCCTAAATAAATTCTTCCTTGTGTCTAAAGGAATCAATATCCAGATACCAAATGCAAAACCGAACTCTTCTTCTCCTCACAGGAAGTTTGTAAGCAAAGATGAATTTTGCTCTCAGATTAATCATTGAAATACACACAAGAAAACGCTAAGAATATGAATTGAATTCAAAGGCTTGGCTGGAGATGTGTCCCAAGAGATGCCCGTGTGTGGGAGGAAAGGTCAGGAGAAGCCTTTGCAAGAGATTCAGATCAAAGAGCTCTCCCTTGCTGACAAATCTGCTTGCATAAGGGACAGCCCCTCTCTCCAAAGTTCAGGCTTCTGAAGTTACCCTTAGATCTGTGAAATCAAAGGCAGTTTATTGATCAAATGCCTTTAGATCACAGTGATTTCCAGGTCATCACCATAATTTTGAGCAGGTAGAAGTGAGTGGGAGAATTTCCTTAGGTTTGCAGGGGGAACATTTGTGCATCTGTCTTGGTAGGGCAGTCAGTGCCATGGCTGATGCCTTTTTGGGACTACCTGAAAACAGAGGCTAGACAAAATGAAGGGAAAAAAAGCAGTTATTGAAGGGAATAAAGGGACATTTCAGGGGACAAAGCTCCCCAGGGGCTACACCCCAAAATGGATGATGAGTCACAGGGTTTTATACTTTTATAAGTTTGGTCCATTTGCATATTGGGGGTTAATCTTCCAATTACAGCTTCAGGTAATGAAGTCATTTACCCCAAGTTTGCTCCCCCCAACTCACTTTTGTTCACATCTCTCAGGGCCTGATACAATGGGATGTCCTTGATTCCCAGGCCTGGAGAGGAATTGTTGTGTCTGACCAAAATGGGAGAACAGTAGCTGACAATGTATATGGAGTTTACAGTTATATACTAGAGAATTACAGGGTTACAAATATATGAAAAACATAAAAGCTAAAATCCTAAGGCATCATAGACAGAGCCCTGCTGAAATGTTCCTGTAATGAGCTGGCCAAGCCTCAGACCTTTCTTATGCAAACATTACCTCAGAAGGGTGATTTACTAGAGGCTGTACCTTTATCTTTAGATAAAAACCCCAGCACCTGTTGGAGATTATAAAGAGTGTTTAGCCATGCCAGGTTTCACCTGCTCCAAAAGCACTGACTTTCCTGCTGCTGGTTTTTCCTTTGCCTGCCCATGGTGTGACTGCCACAAACACCCTCAACACTCCAGGTACCCCCGTGTTCATCCCTGGGCTCTCTGAGGGTGTCACAGCATGTCACCTCCCCATGCAGCACCTGGAGCTCCCCACACCCAGCCAAAGGCTCCTTCTCAGGGCCATCCACATATATCAGAGCTTCTTCTACATGGCAGCATCATCTTATGCAGGTTCAATGTTCTACTTTTTTCCTGTTTGTTATTTTTCCGCCTACATAAGAGGAAGGAAAAGAAATGGTAAAAGCAATTCACTGCTCTCAAGAGTCTCATCAGTCCCTCTCTTGCCCACTGATGGTGCTGTATGGATCTGTGAGTGGTAAGGGACATTCATGTGTGACTTGATCCATGATTTTTTTTTTCCTGTATATACACTTTCAGCTTTGCAGGGCACCTTGTCCACAAGAAACTGCATGTAAATATTTGTCCTTCCACTATACCTTTGCTCCTGGGAGATAGATTGCTTTTGCTCACCTTCCTTTCAGAGGTAACTTCTGCTCCTGCATTTTAAAAACATGCAAAAGAAATTATATCTTTGCCTAGGACATGAATAATATGTTTTCAGCTTAATTTAGACAGGAAAGCAGTGAAGGGTGAAGAAATCACTCGTGAGAGAAAAGTGGAGGATGCAAGGAGTTTTGAAAGCTAGAGAGCAGCAGTGTTCCAGCGAGAGAAAAGCAGCAGGAAAAGGGAACATTACAGAGGGCAGTGTTAAATGGAAACCTGGCGGGGTCGCAGAATCAAGTGAGCATCTGAGATTAACAACAGGCTAAGAATTAATGAGCCAGCAGAGCTGTCCTCAGTGAGCAGCAGCAGCGCCTCGTGCTTCCTGCATTGCCTCTTGTGCTCTCCTGCTCACCACACCTCATCTCCCATCGATGCAGAATCAATTTGCAAATCTATATTAAATCCAGGGAGAGAGCACTTCATGGGCAATGTGTTAGGTCATTCCGTCATTGAAGGTATAAAAGCCAAATTTCACAGTCCTGAAGTCTGATGGTTCCCAGATGGGATCTTGGGATCCTGTCAACCCAAGCAAAAATCTAGAGAAATGGCTGGTATCTGTCACAATGAATATTTGACATACTTACATCCTCCTGTCCTGTGGCTCTTTGGTCACTGTTACAGTTTGCAGAGGACAAAGAAATGCCTGAAGCCATTTCAGCCTGCTGTGATATTCTGTAGGGATCAGTTTGAGAAACTACAGATTTGCTGGACTGAAAAACAGAATTACAGCTGTACTTATCACGTGGGATGTTTTTGATTTGAATGTTTTAATATCACAAAAAAGTTAAATAAATTTTAAATTAAATATTTCTTTTAAAAAATAAATTGAATGTTACCTACATTAAGCCTAAACACTTAAATGCAGTGAGCTTTAAAGAGAAAAAAAATCAAAAACTACTGTAGGCTTGCCTACATGGGTATAGCTGATACACAGGTTGCTATGATGCCTTGGTTACTGGTAAAATGTGTGCAGACTGATTACAGTGTCTTGTGTGAGCTTCAGTGAGAAAGTTTATCCATGCTGATTTAACACAGTCCATCCCTTGCATTTCTCCCTCCCCAGTGGAGGATTTTTCAAAAAAAAAAATTCAGACTTGTTATATTATTTTTCTCTGTCTTCTTCCTGCTTTTAAAAAAACCTGACAATTCTGGCTTGTAAGTAATGTAATTCAAAGCTGATGCAACAGGGCCTCAACCCAGGCACCAGGGGATGGATCCAAATGAGATGCGGAGGTAAAAGGTGTGTCTGGAACAGAGAGACACAAACACATTTATTCCAGGAGCTCTCCCAGCAGGCAGAGGTTGTGACAGTTCTCTGTATCTATAATCAAGGGCTCACTCATGTTGCTTTCTAAATCAACCATACATTCCTAGTGACTTGAGTAGGAGAAATATCAAGAGCTTCTTGCATAACTGTGCTATTTAAACAAACAAACAAAAAAATAGATGAGAAATCTGTTGTAGACTGTAGTCAACAGCACACCAGAAAATAGCTCATAGTGCTAAAAATAGCACCCCCATTCAATTTCTGAAAATTCATGGTTTAAGAGTGACTTGTCTGTAAATCTGCACCTTCCTCTGCTTCTGAAATGCAGAAAGAAGGAGCACACCTCAAACCAACCCTCTGTTCCACACCAGATGCTGCCCAGTCCTTTTCCCCCTTCCCAGCTCAGATCAGAGATGTTCTGTAACTCATATGCTGAAGTGATGGAAACTTTAACCAAGTGAAGGTAGGCAATTCCAGACTACTGCCAACAACAGCATAATTTTCTAAGAACTATCAAAGTTATCACCAAAGCCTGCTTTGAGATCAAAGCCTCTATTGAGAAGTGCCCTTTGGTGGGAACGAAGCACAGATCAGAAGTAGGTTTCAAAGCAGTTATTTGCATATTATTTGTTCTGCTGTAACACAATAGCTCTTGTAGTCTCACCGTCTGGGACTGGGAGATGAGTGGATTCCTCTGTTCATGGGCTATGTCTAACCCAGAAGAACCATGGTGATAATCTGTTCTGATCTGTGGCACAACCCAGCACAGGAGCCTTCCCTTGTTTCTTTTTTAGCTCTCACCTCCTATCTAAGATTCATTAATTTAATTTCCATGTGTGGGTCCAGCTTGTTGGGTGGTGCCATAACTCCAGGCTGCTTACTGGGGGAAGTTAAACAGGAGTGCAATCTCAATAGAAGATGGAACAATAGACTTCAAGGAGCTAAGATGTTGTTTCCAACCTCAGAAAACCTCCCAAATTAATCGCCCTTCACATTTGCTCTTGTTAAAGGTTAGAATAATCCATTCCCTTCCATCGCTGTAACCCAGCGCACTGTTATCACTCCTAAAACCTTATTAAATTTCAAAATATGATTAAGTGGATTCGTGAGGGAAGCTGGTGTGGGGGGAACTGGGGTGGTTTTTTTTTTTCTCCTGAAAGGTTAAAATATTCATTTGAGTCTCAAGCACACAGCTTATAGGAATTCTTCTATTTTATGGTGGTGTATGATACCCAGAGGCATTACATATAAAGAAAATCTATTGATCTCTAGGTTTTAATAAACACTAAACTACTGCACTTGTGAAAAGAGTGTTTTTTAATCAGGAATGATTCCATTATGATGAGAGAAGTGTTTCAAGCTGCCTTTTTTCCAAAATGCTGCCATCACACACAGTGACTTGTTGAGTCAGCTGCAGGGAGCCGTGAAGGGGACAGCAGCTCTTACTCATTAGGGATGGCAATCATATGAAATGGGATTTTACTCTGGATGCAAAGAAAAGCAGAAAAGGTCAACATTTCTGAAGGAATACTCATGCATTTGTATATTTTGCTCCAGCAAAAAAAGGAAGTGTTGTACTTCATGACTTTGTTTTGAACTTGTGGATTTTACTTTCAAAGGAAATCCAGGGTGAATGGCCCAGCTGTGGTGAGAGTGAGGAGTGCAGTGGGTGGGATAAGGTGCTGGCATCTGGCACTGAGAGCTGTGAGAACAATCAGGGAATGCTCACCTTGCCTCACCAGCTGATGTGGGAGTAGAGCTGCTCCAGTACACCTGGTTCCTAATTACCTACAGGCTTTTTGCCCCATTTTTTTTGTATTAAGGAAATGTTTAGATCATGTGAGTACTCTGAGAATGTGATATCTGTAGAATCCTAGGCTAAAGCCTTTGCTTGATGTTGATGTAATTGGGTGGCTTTTTGAACTGCTTTAAAAATCAGAGTGAGGGCTATTGAGCTGGGGGGAAAAAGGAGAAGTTGCTCAACCAGCACCTCTAATACACTCAGGAGCTGCAAGACAGCTCCCAGAAAGAGATCATTTTGTGTCAGGGGACACCAGATGAAAGGACAAGATCAGGAACATTGCTTAGGATATCCAATGCCTTCCTTAATAGCCAGCTGGCCTCCTTCCAAGGAAGCTCAGACAGCTGCTTCATCTCAAGGCCAATTTAATGCTCAGAACAAACTTGAATTTGAAGTATTCTCAGAACAAGGGTAATGTGAGAGGACTGAGTGCCTCACCAGCACCATTTCCAGCCTCTGAGAACCACCTGCATGCTGCTCACAGCACAGGTGCCTTTGAAGGCACACAGGCTGTGTGGCTCCCCTAAGATTCCGTCAGTGACAAGATGTTTGTGCAGGAAAACACTACACTGTGGTTTAAGGGAAACAAAAGGGAGAGGAGAAAGCAGATCTTGTCATCTCTGCTGTTTGAGTGCTGCCCTGGTACTTCAGCTAAATCTCTGTTTCAGAAAACACTTGACTTCAAAGTGACATAGAAGGCAAAATTGCAACAATTAAATATTAAGTAGGTAACTTCTGTTTCCAGTACCCTATATCTGTTCTTGCTGGTAAGTATGTCTGTTTGCTGCCTTTCCACCAAGCCACATATTTCATTTCTTAAAATCTTCAGAGTTTGGGGCTATTCTGTTATTCACTAAGTTATTTATTTTGATGTAGATTATGCATCTTCAGAGGGTGTATTTCATCACTGCTTCAGAACTCGTTTGACACTTTTCTTCTGGCATATCTGTCTCCTGAATAAGACATCTGTGACATAGGCTGCTATAAATCATGGATGGAAAAAACAGCATCAGGGACAATTTCTCTGAGGGCAGTAACACTGAAACCTGCTATGTGCAGGTTTTGGATAAAGATGTATTTTTAAAAGAAGGTAAAATTGTATTACTTCAAAAATGCAATGAGGTATCTTGAAGAGAATTCAGTCAACATTTATTCCATATCATGAACCCCTGAGCAGTTTATTAGTGCATAATGTTTTAGGACATCCATGTGGTCATGAGCCAAAAGCTGTGCTGAATTAGGAATCAAAAAACTCCAGTTAGTATATCATTATTAATCTCTAACTCCCTATCTGCAAAGTGTAACAGATAAAAAGTCCTGTGTCCTGAAATTGTATTTGACAAGCGGAAGAAAAATTCATGTCAGCAGTGGCAATGAGAAAGAGAGGCCAAAGAGGGAAAGGATCTTGAACATAAAGCAAGTGAAAAATATTTTAACAGAATAGACGTGCATGAAAACTCCTACCACACCAGTACTGGAGGCTGAAGCCTCTACATTTCAGAGACTTTATGAAGTGATTTGGATGTCAAAACAGAAGTGGTATTTAATATCCACTTTGCATAAGTGTTAACAACTGTACAAGATTCAAAAAATGGGAAGCATGGTTTATTTATTTCATCTGGCACAGTACATTATAGTGCAGTAATTTGCACAGTAAACTGTACTCCAAGAATGTCAAATTTATCATCTTGTCACCAGAATGTTACTGTCCACCAATCTGAGACCCAAAAGGCATAATCAGAGCTGTATCCAAGGAGAAAAGATTCAAAATTTTTAGTCAATACCTGTCAAGTAAATAGGGTTTGAGAAGTGGGACTCTGTCATTTAATCCACTCTTCAAAGTACACATATAGCTAATAGAACAGAAAATACTCTGCAGAAAGCCTCACAGGGCTCCCTTCCTTTTGGAACAGCTCTGGAAAATGCTGAGGGGTGCTGGATGTGCAGCTACTCAGTGTAACCCCTGTGGAAGAAACAAGCTTTAAATTAAAGCTGGATTTGGGAAAATTAACACAAATGAACATACAAATCAACACTTGGACAGCTCTGGAAAGGAGAGGACGTGTGTGCAGATATTCTTGCCCTCACTCCCATTTCAATATCTGCCATTTCACTCCTGTGATCCTGCTGACAGCTGGATGCTGCGCCAAGCCCTGTCCAGCTGCAGGCAGGACCCTCCTCACGTGCTTCCTCTTTGGGAATGTGAGGATGTCACCTTGAAGCCAACCTTGCAGCCCCTCAGAGTTACAAATGTGACAGTCACTGTAATGGCAAACTTCCCATGGAGTTATTTCCTGGGCTGCCCTGCCATTTTTTTGGTCTCTGTAATTAGTCTTGGGTTTAGCTGCTGTAGCTCAAACAGCAATTGTCCTTTACAAGATTACACTGAAAAATGATTTAACACTGTATTACACTGAGCAAAGGGTGATACTAAATACAGGCAAGTATGCAAACATTTCAGTAGGCAGGTAATCACTGTAGCCAGAAGAGTATATTTGCTAGAAGTTCTGCAAATATTTAGCATTTAAAGGTTGCTGCTGTTATTTTACAGCCTTATAATGTCTCACCAAATTATACTCTCCTGGCCTGAAAACTAATTTTTTCTTCAGCAGAAGTCATGGATGCAAAAATGTAGTCAGCCTGGATAGCTTGGTCCTCTGCAGGTACGTGTGGTCTTTTCTGTAAGCGAGCACTTCAAAGCACCTCATGAATGATGCAGGATAATGGAGTCCAAGTTGAAAAGGACTTCAAAAGTTGTAGAGTACTCTGTCAACACAAATCCTCCACACTGCAGGATTTATATCCTGGCTTTTTCTAAAGAAACTAATTCTAACCATTGAAACATCACCTCTTTTAATATGTAATCTTATAATTTTGTGTGGCAAGGAAAGAAATAGATTATTTTCCTCGCTATTTTGGTTTTTGACTGCTTATAATGACCAATTCCTACTTACATCAGCAGTAACACCAATGTGCCTTCTCATACAGAGAATCAGACATGCAGCATTCTGATTCAGCATGGTAGTAAGAAAACTGATGATTTAATTCAAATGTATAAGTAAGCCTTGGAGTTCCCAGCCCTACATCCCCAAATCCTGTTTCAAAACAAGGAGATAAATCTGTTGAGACAGATCCCCTGTGTTGAAAGCTGTCCTGCAGCCACATCTTCCCTGAAATGATAACAATTTTAAACCCATTTGTCTCAAATAGAGTTTGGATCTCCTAGCAAGTCCTTGTATACTTAAACTGAAAGAACATCAATTACTTGTCCCATTAGTTTTCTTTTTTTAACTTTTAGTGTTGATTTTTGACAATGCTGCCTCAGCTGCCTTCAGTAAAACACCTCCTGAAGAGTTGTCAGCTGGAGACATCACTAGGCTTTCTCAGGTTTCATTTCATGATCTTATAATGACTAAAAGCTATTTCCACCCAGAAGTTCTACAGCCAAGATCCCAAAAATGGTATTGCAGGTCTAAGACAAGGAGGGAGTTCTTGCTGAGCTGCATTGGAGCAAACCAGGAGTAGCTCTGTTAGTGTTAATGTACCTGCATCAATTGGGAACTGATGTAAGGAGAAAATAAACATGTGGGTTATCTCTCTACCACTGCCCTTTAATTTGTAATGCCAGAATTATCAACAACATTATCAACAGAATTATCAACATTTGTTTTCCACTTAAGATTAATGCTAAGTAATAGGGTTCAAGAGAAAAGATTTTTATCCTGTAAGGCCCTGAGTGCTATTGGAATATTTTTCTGTAGGGAGTACTCTAGAGGAAGCAACGTGGATTATTAGAGAGGGCACCAGATTTGGGAACTACGTTTAATGGGGTTGGTATTAGTCTCTTGCATAGCAGAAACGTCATTTCAGTTCCCTGCCCCAGCTTCATCATCCAGACTGTCATGAGGATGCTCCTTGGCTTCCTTCAGTCCAGCATCCATCTCTTTGTCTGAATATCTCTCTCCCCTTTTCCTTGTTATGGTTTAAGCCATACGAACTATGGTTTCTAAAATAATTTGAGAATCAAGCTCCCCAGAACAGAAAGATATTTGGGGATTTTAAAAACCATTAATATTAGATAAAAGGCAATTGGGTTGCCTTTTGGTTTTCTGAGGTATTAGAAGTTACTGGTATGGGGTTCAGGGAATCTAAGTAGTTTAGAAGATAGAAATTTGCATTTAAAAATAATGACAGCTAAGATTCTCGGGGGAGTTGAGAGTCTTTAAGGAAAGTACTTTGAAGCATAAGAAATGTTACAAGAACTGAGAATTTGAAAACTACGCTGTGCTTTTCTGAGAGACTGTGCAAAGTTGCTTTTTCTTTTCTAAAGATATTTGTGTCTCACTCTCAGAGGCCAAACTGTGCTTTAGATTAACACCTGAGCATTCCTAAAGAGCTGGTTGCAAATGAAGAGTCCTCTTCTATCTCCCCCACATATCCCATACCCCACAGCTTCTTGGGAGGCTGCATTTACCTTGAGGCCACCCTGTCCAGCAGCACAGAGACACGAAACAAAGGCAGGCTGAGACAAGGGCATGGACAAGGACACGGGGTGACAGAAGGTCAAATGGCTTCAGACTGACAGAGGGCAGGGTTGGATTAGATATTGGGAAGAAATTCTTCCCTGTGAGGGTGGCACAGGTTGCCCAGAGAAGCTGTGGCTGCCCCATCCCTGGAAGTGTCCAAGGCCAGGCTGGATGGGGCTTGGAGCAACCTGGTCTGGTGAAAGTTGTCCCTGCCCAGGGCAGGGGTTTGAATCTAACTGATCTTCGAGGTCCCTTCCCTCACAAATCATTCTATGATTCTAAGAAATCAGCCTAAGGGCAAACTGGAACCTTAGCAACCAGTGGTTGCTCACACTGATAATTTCCAATAAAGGTTTTTCGTACTCCCAAAGCTCTCTTCTCACTGAGAAGTCTGCTGGGCATTTATTCTGTGTTGTTTTCCAGGTGTCCTTTACAGGACTCTGAAGTCTTTAGCTGCAGGTCAGCAGTGAGTCTTATTGACTCATCACTCTCTGTGACATCCCTTCCATGGGCACATGTGGGGCTGTGGATGCCCAGCATCAACAGCAATCCATATTAGAGACAGGGGAGAACATTCCTTGAAAAGGGGCCAACCTCTGGTCATTTGGATATGGTCTGTACTTTTCAATAACAGTAAGAATTTGGACAAAAAATCAGGGCTGAATAGATGGCCACAGGAGCTGTTGCATGCTGAGACAAAATAACTTCCCATACTGCTCTATTTGAAATGTGAGTTTGATTTCTGCTGTAAGTAACAAAAAATAAGCATTGGAACTATTCATGTGTGTAGGGAAAGAAGGAAGAGATATGGTTATTGAGAAAACTGGACTTTAGCAGCACCAGGTAAATTAAATGTTAAAATACATCTTTGCATCCTAAATCACTATGTAGGTAAATAGTAAATCCAGAAAGGTTCATGTAATTTCACATCCATCAGTGGCAGATGGAATCAAAGGTTTGATGAGGCATTAGAATTCCAGCTGTGTCAAGAGTGGATAAGGATGGTGTTAAATTTGATTCCTTTTTTTGAAAACTGAGGAAATTTGAAGGCTGAAAGGCCTGATTGTTCTTTAGGATGTACGGAAACAAAAAGGTGCAGAGCTCCAGTTGCAGACATTAATCTGGGTTTGTGCAATTCTTGCAAGTTCAAGGAGATTCCTCAGTCTCCCTCTTGGTGCAGAGAGATCTGTGGATATATTATGTGCACAATCCCTCACTTTAATAGGATGGGCTTTTAGTAAAACAATGTGGTGACCTGAAGAGAGAAAAGCTCTTGGGAAGCAGCAAAGTGCTGAGCAGCCTCACTCACAGTTTTCTGTTTGGCCGTCCCACAGGAAGCTCTCAGCACTTTTTATTTGAATCTCTGTTGTGAATCCCTGAAGACTTCATCAGAAGGAAAAAAAGAAAAAAAAAAGTTCCTCTGCTTGTCACACTCATTTTTTTCCTGAGAGTCTCTGAGG
This sequence comes from Acrocephalus scirpaceus scirpaceus, assembly GCA_910950805.1. Taxonomy (NCBI): domain Eukaryota; kingdom Metazoa; phylum Chordata; class Aves; order Passeriformes; family Sylviidae; genus Acrocephalus; species Acrocephalus scirpaceus. The sequence continues at coordinate 9,917,305 of OU383785.1, forward strand.
GATAGAATGTCTCTGCAAAGACAAAAGTAGAACTCCTCCTTTGTCAAAAAAATAGTCCAGAAAGTTAATACTTTTATCTCCACACACAGAGTATTCGATATCTCTAAGAGCTTTTTTTAATTTATTTTTAAATGGAGCTATACATTTCCAAAGACTGGCTCCTTTTGTGTGTGCAAAGGGCTCTTTCTCTGCTGGTGGAATTTACCATGCACAACCTTTCTTTCACATAATAAACTCCCCCAGGAGAACAGGTCTCTGCCTTTGGAACCTTCAGCTCCACCAGCCAATTGAAGGGTCACCCTGTTCTTAAGGGACAGGTTCCTTGGTTTGTTCAGCTGTCCCAGCGTGACAAAAGAAGAAAGGACTGAGCAGGCAGGTTCAATAGGTTGGATTGTAATGTCAGAGAACACACCACCTTGTCCATGGGAAAACCTTAGCAGCATAAACTGTGCAGATTTAAAAAAAAACATTAAAAGGTATTGCTCTAAATTATTAGAGTGAAATAAATTAGCAATTTTCCGCAGTCAGCCGTGTTGTTTCAGTGACTGGGTTAGAGGAAAGGTCTTCACCCAGGTCATGAGACACTGTACGTAAGAACCGTGTCTAAATGTGGATTTCAATTTTGTAAAATGTATTTCCCCTTTTTTAATAGATCACTAAAATCTGATATTAAACAACTCTGGCACATTAAGGTCTCGCTACTACTTAGAGTTAGAAGACCCAAGGTCAAGTTATTCTACACATGCTGCAGTCTACAGAGATTTCTCTCTGGGTTTTCAGGAGGGACAGCTTCACTTGTGAATGCAGAATAAGAGGGTGGCTCAGTGACAAGGATTCAGGGAGCGTCTCCCAAAAGGCTTTAGGCAGACCCAAGTACAGCTGCTCCAAGCTACATAATGAGATATCTGGCAGAGCCAGACTGGAGGCTGAGCCTGAGCAGATCCATCATGACTCTCAGCAGGAGCACCATGCTCTGCTCAGGGAACTGCCTGACCTTCAGCAACCTCAGTGCTCGCTGGCCTGAGGGTAGAAAGGGCTCAGATCACTCCCTGCAGAAAAGTCCCTAGAGAAATGGATTCTAACTCCACTGGGAATGAAAGACTTTGTTAAATGCTTGTGAAAATCCCTACTAGGCTCCTCTCTTTGCAAATGCAAACAATTTAACAGTGACTCCTAGCATCTCACTCTCTCTCAGTCTTACTTTGCCTTTAAAGTGAGGAAGTCCTGTCCTCCCAAACATATTAAAAAATAAGGAGCTCAACCAATGTAATAAACCAGGGATTGCAGAGGAGTTCATAAGGGATAGCATGCTGATACAAATATCATAGTCTGATTAAGCTCTGATTCAAATAGAATTTCCAATTACAATATAATATTCAAAAGCAGTAGATGAAGACATACAGCTTTCACACAGACTAGATATGACAGTGTTGCACAAGGCTGCCATGTCTTTATTTATAAAACGCTCTAGGATGAAGAACTTGGTATTTGCTCCCACAAACAGTGAGATTTTAGTTCATAGAGCTGCTTCTAGGAAGACAAGTCACAAGATGTGAGTGAACTCAAGGCATATTTAGAATTTTGTGGTTGCCTGCTTGAGTACCAAACTTAAAGAAATATCTTTTATTTAACATGGGCTTCTCCTGATTCCCAGTGCACTATCAGATTAGATTTTCTTCTCTGCACTCTTGCTTTAGGGAGTTAATCAGTGAAGATGTTTGGATGCTGGACCTCATTGGAAAGTGTCTCTATTTCCTGCTGCTGGCAGAAAGGGGAATGGAGGCCCTGACAGAAAAGGACTAGAGAGGGCTGGGTTTGGGACTGCTCCACAAACATTAGTCCAGGACCTCATCTCTAATCAGGACAAAAGCTTAAATATACAAGACAAGTATTTGTGAATGACTATAAGTTTGTTTTGCCGCTGGGCACTGCTCCAGACTGCTGCAGTTCCAGCGTGTCCCTGGCTGAAGCTGGCTCCAGGGCACCCTGCAGGCAGGCTGTGTGTGGGCAAAGAGCCAGGGTGGCAAAGGAGCTGATGTGATTTCTACTCCAGGTTTCGCGGTGGCAGAGCAAATACATACCGTCTATAGCTCCCCAGTTCGAGATTGTTCACACAAATAGCTGTGCCTATTTTATCTTCCTCTAGCTTCCCAACAGGACACCTTTTTCTGTCAGGAAGCAGAAATGTGCATTTCTAAACTGCAGCAGGCTTATCCCTGGAATGAGGTCTGTGTGATGACCTTCCTCTAACTGGATCATTTTTTGTGGTATTTTCTGCAGATTGCAGCAGGTAGCAAATAGTTTTAGTCAAAGCTTTCAAATACAGTAATTTGATGTTCCAGATGGTGCTGTATGATGTTATTTTGACTTTGCTGCTATATTATTTGATGCTCTTTTTGAAAACTAAGTACATCATGTGAAAAAAGTCTCATTAAATTATTCAAATATTTTCTTATGAGTCTATAATACAGGTAAAATATGGAATGAAAAGAATTGCTGGAGGTGTTCTTTTTACCCAAGAACTATGATTTTCTAATAAACATTCCTTGCTGAAGAAGATATCTATTTATTAAAAAGAGCCATTGTTTGCTTTTCAAGGTAATGTCTTGGACTTTTGTTTGCTTCTTAAGACTGAATGAATAATGTGTATTTACAGTCACTGTGCATAAAGCTGCATTATCTTTCATTACTCTTGCAGCCTTTCTAAGGTGTTAGGTTGGGAAATGTATTGTAATTAAAAACGAGGAGCTGGCTTTAAAAAATAGTTATCCGTGGCTGTGCCTGGGAAAGAAACATTATTTCCTTTGTGACAAAAGAATAATAACCCTGGCAGATGGGTTGCTGCAGAGCTGGAAGAAAAGCTCTGTTAGAGTGGGACTGACAAAGCCATCTGTGCCAAGCAGGAAGTCCTGTCGTGGAGGTAATAAAAAGATTCTGTTTCAGTCCAACTGGTTCCAGATAATCCCCACTTTAAGCTTCCTTTCTGACTTGCTGGGGAACTATCATGGTGCCTAGATATTCATGGCTCTTCTGGCTTATTGAAATGAGCTTGTTGTTGTTACTTCAGCAAAGATTATTTGAGAATTGAGTATCCTGCCCACTTCTCTCTGCTGGATTCTACCAGCACCTGAATTCCTTGGCACTGACACAGAGCAGGTCCAAGGAAGTTCTGTTGCAGTCAGAGCTGTGACAGATGCATCCCACTGATGCAGGAGGAGAGGAAACGTCCCTTTATTTGCAGAGTAAGATGAATCTTTGAGGAGGATTATCCAGAGCAAACTTCTCAATAGAACCTCAAGAGAATCGTTTCAATTTGACTTTTGTTTTGTTGACTATACAATGTTACCCAGTCTTTTCCTCTCTTAAAATAGATTAATGGATTTCCTACCAATCATTCACTTGTTTTTTTTTTTCCTTTCTTTTTGTGGTTTTCAGCTAATTTTGCCAGGGAGGAAAGGGTACAGATGTATAATGGCCTCCTCTGGACTGTTTTACAAATGAGACAGATTGGATCCCCACTATTTACTCTCTTTATTTTTATATTCTTTTCTTTTTGCTAAAAAAGTCCATTTAAAGGAGGTGAAGCAGAAAAGCTTCTTTCAAAAATAATTACTAGAGGCTTTCCAGCCATGTGAAAACAGACAAAAACTAAAATCTTAAATCTTCAACAGAGAAATGCAAAACTATTGGTAATAAGCCTTACCTTGAAAAGACAGAAAAGTGCAAAACAGAACATTCAGATACAAATCCAGTGGTTTCTTCTTGAGGAGGAAAATGACACTAAATTCCAGACCTAATCAGGATGCTGCTCTTTCAGGATTGGTACAGTCTGACCCAAGCTTTGCTCTGATTTGATCTGAGCTGCAGCTCCAATATTTGGTTGAAAGGCAAGATATCAGCAGGGTCATTGATGCTGTGATCAATGCTGTGTTTGAGAGTAGCAAGAGTCTTACAAGAAACAGCAGGGATTGTTTTCCCATTTTTGTGGAGACTGAAACACTATAACAGCTTGCAGACATTTTCATTGTGAAACCTGACCTCTCCTGGCATTCCAGTCTCAAACCTGCTAAAGGTGTAAACCTGGGCATCCTCCTGAGCTTGCACCCAGGGATTCTATGTGGAAAGCTTTGGTTCAAAGCATGTGGGCTTGAGCATTTCTTTTGTCTGAGGCTGTGTATTTAAAGGGCAAACCACCCTCCTTGTTTGATTCCTACCCAGGAGATTCTGGTACCTAACAAATCACTTCTAGGGGAGCAATTATTCATAAAAATAACAATGAGTTCTGGGTAAAAAAGCTGATACTTCATTAATTATGCCCTTTTTTTTCTGGGTTTATAAGAAGGAGCTGGACAGGGAAGGAAGAGCAATATTTCACAATTTAGTGTTTTCATACGTTGTTGAGAACAAAAGATCTCACAAGAGTACTTGAGTCTCACTAAGCTAGGTTCAAACTTTTATAAAGGGAACAAATGTTTCAAGAGCACAAGAAGGTTTAGCTCTTTGTTTTCCTAATCTGTTTTCTGAGTCCAGACTCAAGTTTCTTTGCTTTGCTTTACTGACCTCGAAATTAGCAATGGTAAACAGACCAATATAAATCACCTTGCTAAGATTAAGCTCTTTCACGGTCCCTCTCATAAAACAGCTCTGGGGAGTGATTGCAGGAGTCTTTGTAGTCAAATAAGTACCAAGCAGCCTTGGCTCCATGGATGAACAGAAACCACATTGTTATTTAATGGTACTAGCAAGGTTAATTAACAAAGTGAGATGATTAATTCACTGAGACATCTCAAGTAAACACAAGAGTTTTAGTTTAATCTCTGGATGTGCCTCCACTGCTAAAGCTATTTTATTTTTATTTTAATGGGGGAGAGAAGGTAGAGTTGATGTTTCTGTCGAGAATGTGCTTGACTCAGCCAAAGACATCACAGTGGCTGTTAATGTGCTTTAGATGTTCTGTCCATGTTGTAGCATTCACAATTACTATTTTCAGAGTTTGTATTTACAAAGGATATGAAAACAAATTTATAGAAAATTAGATCATAGTCTTCTGTTTATGTTACTACCATTGCACCATTTCAGTGAGGAGTGTGAAAACTTAATTCAAATCAGTGCAAATGATGCCCCCTCAAGCAGGTAACAGGCGAGCTCCAGCTGCCAGGTTCCAGCTGCCTGTGCGCCATGAATGCCTGCTGTGAGCCCACAAAGACCCCTCAGCCCCTCCCAGGTCACACACACAGAAACACAGGCTGGACTTCAGAGGAGACATGGCATAACATTGTGCCAAGGGAAAAGCAGTTTTATTGAAAACGTTAAAAGAGACTGAAACGTAGCAAGAATAAATCCTCAGCTTGTTTTCTCCCCTCTCTCAGCAAGGTGGGCCACTGAAGAAGGTGGGATCCTTTTCTCAATTAAGTTAACTATAATTCCCCCACTGGTACTAGAGCTGATGTGTTGAAGCAGATATTAGTGTTTCAGTTGCTTAATTATCTGCTGCTTTGGGGCCTGACCTTTCATTGCATCCAACACAAAATTAATGACACATGAAATACTCACTGCTAAATCTCAGGCCTTAGGTACTGACCTAAAGCCCACTGATGCTGAGCCTGGGTTTGAGACCCTCATCACCCATTGACCAAACTGTCACTCTGCACATACTCCTCCTGCTGCAGTAACCATGGATTATTCTGAGAATAGCAAGCAAAATGTCATGAAGTTCTACAAAATCGTGTTATTTTAGAGCACAATAGAAGCTGATTATCCATATATAAGTAATGAAAGTTTTCATTTGTATGGAAAACACAAGACAAAACTCACTGTTAACAATTGCCTCTAACTGAGGATTTATTAGTCACTATTGGAGCCTTAAGACTAAATTGGACTCTTTAAATACAAATGTCTTTATATTTTAGCTCAGTCCCAATTAATTTTTTTTATTCTCCTTGAAGGGCAGCTTAGTAACTATTAAGTAGCTTCTATTCCTAGAAGATAAACTAGCATATGAAATGCTGTATCAGTGAGTCAAAAACAGGAGGCTGAAGTGAATCTTACTACTGGGGGAATGAAAAGCAATCTTTATGTTCAGTGTTAATAGTCCCTCTTTGCCTGTTTAAGAGATCTTCTGTAGTAAAACCCATTAAACAGGTGATAACAGCTTTTCAAAACAGGTTGAATTAAATGTTGAAATTTCAAACTGTGTTGAGCTTCTGTTTCTGACAGAAGAAAATTAAGTGGAAGATGAACAGAAACGTTAAGAAACTACTTCTTATGCCTGTGAAAGTGCTAGGATGGGAAAATTACTTTCCTTTGTTAGTAATCAGTCCATGGTTCAGCTACTCAGAAAGGGGATATTTCATCCAGAGTAGAGAGTGGGCAGAAATATCCCAGCATTGAAGAGCTATTCTTGAGGGAAGGTTTTTAATTGTCTTTGGCTGAGCACCCATCACTGTTTTTTGGACCAGGGAAATTATTCTTTTAGTGCCTTCACCTTTGCTTACAGAGAATATAACTCCCTCCTTCTGTTCTACCAAGCACTCTCCATTACAGCGATGTGAATGAAATTTATAACATTCTGAGCATCATAAAGTTAGGCAGGCTGCACTCAAGCCGGTTGTCATCATTCTTTCAGAAATAATACAATTTTAAATAAATGCAGTCCCAAGTGTTCCCTTTAGTTATCACCACAAAACAATGCAGGGAAATGTTGCTTGCTGCAGCTGACATGAAGACTGATGGCGGCCCATTGAAAAGACCGTTCACTTTCTTAAAATGCAAATACCTGCAGACCAGATCTGAAAACAGCTAATGAGCAATTGCCCTTGGAAACGTATAAGACAGAAGACATTCCATCCTGATCTTTTATATATTCAGAGGCATGACTTCTGGGTAATTCACCAGAGCCATAACTCACTATATGATTCATTAGATGTTAAAAAAAATGTTCGAAGTTGTCATAAATAAGATGACAAATGTGCAAACTATATGTGCAACTCTGATGAATCTGCAGAAGATGAACAAAGCAGACTTTCGTGCTCTTTAGAAAGTTCCAAAAATTATTTTAAAATTCCCAAACCACAACACTCCAGCACAGGGATGTCCCTGTTCAGCAAAACCTTTCATAAACTGTTTGTCACCACAAATGTATCTGTTTAATTCTCAAGTAAATCTCATGTAGTAAATTGTCAGATCTTGTGACTAAAAACTAAAATAAAAGCAAAACTTCTGAATAATCATACGATACATCTTAGCTACTCTACCTAAAATGTTTTGCTTGACCAAGCATGAAAAGTTTTTTCTGACAGCTTCCAAGATTCAGAAAAACTTCAATATATTATTAAACTACATTTAAAAAGAGAATAATCTTGCTCTAGTTTCTGAGCAGCCATACAATAAACTTTCAGACACTGCACAGCAGTAGAAGATTCTCCAAAGCACAGACTGCATCACACTTTGCTTTTTGAAGTCCACATCTCTATGTTCTTGTGCAGTCTCTATGTAAAGCCACTGCAGGCTGTGCCTGGAAAAATGGAATGTTCTGGGCATCCAGTAACCTCCTCTTCTGAAGCAATTTCACTTTAGAAAGATCAGTGTTTTGATGGTCAAATCCATTTTTCTAGTTTATGGATTGAACTTGCTCCCATTCAGATTGCCTGGGAGCTAAGCAGCACCAGGACTACTGAAAAATAAGACAGAAGCTTGCAAAGGTGTGGGAGGAGGAGGAAAATATTTAAAAATGCAGACCAAGTTGATTCAAAGTCCTACAAATCTGGTACAAATAAGAATAAATGAAGAACTGTAAGTTTACCTATGGGAACCTTTCTCTGATTCGTGATCATGTTAATTCATAGAAAACCAAATGCTCTAGGTTGATATTCTTTACTGTTTGCTACACTTTTTATACATGATTTGGACTGAGATCAAATAATGATCAAAAGGGTGCTCTTTTAATGACAACTATCAACCTTCAGCTTTACATCTACTCAGTGCTATAATTTGGGAATTATACCAGGGGATTACAGATAACAAACTCAAGCTTTTATTTCAACTAACAAAGGTTCAAGTTACATTTCTGTTCTGTGTTACACCACTGCCTAGAAAGGGAGACAAAATAGTAATGAAACAAAGAAAATGGTCAAAGGAGTGAAGAGTTCTAAACCAGTCTATCTCTTTCTTCTTCTTATCATCACATCATCACAGATATATACTTTTTCCAGGCAGTGCTTCTGCAGAGCTAAAAGGCTTCTAGATTCAACTGAGGTCCACATCACGCCATTAGATTAAAGGAATGGAGTAGAGAGATAAAACACAGGAATGACTTATACGCTCCATGAAAGCATTTTGTTTCATATCATTGTAAAAAGTCTTTTGATTATGGAGAAAAGATCTAATTTCACAAGCCTTTCATGTAAATAATTCAGCTCTAAGAAACCATGCCAGGCCAGTTTCTTTTTGATGCTTTGCAATGTGTGCGCAACAGCAATCCTAACAAAGCAAAACTTCTTGTGCTTTTGAAAGATGCTGACGACTCTCCAAGAATATTTATAACTTGCCAAGTAGCCTGAGCCCGTTAACTTTGGGTGCTTTACTTAAGTTTTTATTTTCCTAATCAAGATTTGCACATTTCTGAGGAATCAGCTGTGTTGCTTGCGTTGCTGAGACTTTGTAGTTCCCTCCTTTGCTCCAAAATGGACACAAAAAGACTTCAAGGTTTCCAGCAGGAGAGGTCAATTCCCACTGTGAGCCTGTAGGTGTGATTCCTATTTCAAAGCACTGTTGCTACCCCATGGATAGGAATATTCTGCCTGCTGCAGCAACTGCCAGAGACAGAGAAAATGGACAAGTAAATGCACACAGGTGCTGAGTAACCTGTCCCTGTGTCGATCCAGGCTCTGTTCAGAGATTCCTGCACAAATAACATCATCTAAACATGACAGAAACCCTGAACAGTAAACAGTGGAGGGAAACCTGTGCTGTGGGGAAGGGAAAACAGCTCAAAGAAGAACTTGTTAGGTCACCATAGGATGCCAAGAAAAAGATTTGGGTTCCTCTTCTGACAGATTATTGTATACTATAGAAAAAAAACAAAACAAAACAAAACAAAAAGCTTTACTGTGAATAAAGAGGCCAGGAATTCAATTCTCAGGCTCCTAGAGGAAAGGTAAGCCCTACAGGAAGACTGCATTTTTACATGGTCCAGAGCTGAAACGTTCAGGTTTTGATCAGCAACTGAATGCTTTGACACTGCTTTTTTCATGATAGGTCTCACAGGGCTTTGGTCCCTTTCCTGCTCACTGTGAAATAAAGCTGTCAAATCTTGAAAGCTGCCATGGAGCAGAACGTGCATCCTCCCAGCAGCTTTGCCTGTCCCTGGCATGATTATTTCCACGCTACATACAGGCTGAAACAAAGCAGAGAGATGAAAGGATGAACCTTCCCTCTACATTTTCCTTCAGGCTTTTGTCCTCACTTATCCTCACCTTTATCCCCTTTCACCCTTCAGTTATCATATCATATCGTATCATTTCATATCATATTGTTTAAATATGTGGCTTTTGGAGTCAGAGTGGGCCAGAGCCTTTGGGTAATTTGGAGGCTGGGTGCCTGTGTAGCTGCAAGCTCCCTCCTGGCACCACCCCTCACTCAGACTCGTGGGTGGCTCACAGTAACCTTAAGTGAGAAAGGGCTGCTTAAGTGATGGGTGATTTAAGCTTCCTGGATTGACCTTGAGCTCAAAGAGACAAAAAGACTAATTCTACAGTGGGACACCAGTGATGGTTGGGAGGGAAGGCCAAAGTCTACTGCTGGTATGTTCAGCTGGCTCTGAATTGTTGTACTTGGGAAAGGTGAGTGAGGCAAGCCAGGAAAGACAAATCAGAGGCTTTAAAAACTGTCAGTTTCCTTCCTGATGTTCAGTCCTACTAATCACACCAGCTTTTCCTTTAAACCATCTTGCTTATGTGTGCACTGTGTTACGTAAAAACCAAATGATGCCTTGAATCAGTGATTTCCCTGCATGGCATTTGGAAGATTTATATCCTCTCTTATGTGTTCTCCCTCTAGTTGGGAGGGTCCAAGCCAGCCTTCCCTACTCCTCTCACCGTGCTGCTGCACTTTTGTTGCAACTGAGTCCAGTCTCCTGCCTGCTTCTCAGGGATTTGACTTCCCCAACTTCATGTCACTATCTCGTGCCCTTGCATTTCTACTTAATGTGTGTTGGCACCTAGGCTGTTCCCTAATATTCAGAGTGAAACATGGGGACTCCACTAACAGGCTACTCCTGGGTTGGAGACAGAATTATCTTGCTAAATATTCCTACCCTTTTGTGCCACTTGTTTTCTCAGGAAGAAGCTTCATTCTGTTCTCACAACTGAATTTTTCTAGCAGAATCCAAATATAGGGATCTTTTGGTTTGAGATTCTCAGAATTTGGATTCTTTTCCCCTGGTGCTACACAGTTTCGACTTCCACAAGTTAACTTTAGTGAATGTAGTACTTGAAATTCCAGCAACTGTGTTAGCTCTCCTGGTTATACATATACTGAGAGAGAAACTCAGTACAATTTCATGCATAAAAAGACACAAGTACCAAATTTAAGAGTCTTTTTATTGATCTAAACATTGAGGTGTACCTGCCTTACAGAAAATATCTTCAGGCATGTTAATTCTGTGTGCTCAGAAGTGTAACAGAATATCACAACATAATATGGCCATTACAGGGAACTGTTTTAATGATCATGAATGTGACTACCTTGTAATAACATGGCATTCTCTACAGAGCTAACAAAAATACCTAGGAGCTGCTCTGTGACTTACCTACACAGTTTGCCTCACACACTGCAGTGAGTCTGGGCTGTGTTTTATAGGACTTGGCACAGAACAAAGCTATTAAAAGAGTGAGCTAGAGAGCCCACAGGGGAAAGGATCTCTGCTCTGCTCTGCCTGGAGAGGAAAAGAGCTGACTCTTGCCATCACTGGTGCAGCACGTAGGGGTCTGAGCCCAGACACTGAGATGTTTATCCTTGCTGACTCAAGGTGTTGTGTTATGTTTTGCTCTTCAGGGCTCATTCCAGGTGTTCTGTGTAATTAAACAGGAGTATTTGGTCAAGGTAAAGGCTGGAGAATATTACCCAGCAGCCCCAAAGTGAGAGCCAGGCTCAGGAGTGGCACAGGGGCTGGACCTGCAAACGGTACAGCTCTGTACTCATGGTTCCCACACGGTCACTCCTTGCCCTCTGGAATTCTGACACACAACCAGCAAGCAAAATACCAGCACTGTAACAGCCTGGCTGCTGCAGCAATCCTCCTGTGAGTGCACATGCAGGAGCTCTGATTATACAGACACTGATTTAAAAGCAATGAATTTTGGGGGGAACTGTCTCAAGCCACTTATTTTACCATAACAAGAGTTGATGAGAATTTTTGCCTGAGGTGAAAAAGAGACTGTAATGGTAATAGTCTCCAGACCCCACTGATCTAAGTAAATAATAACCAGAGTTGTGAGATGAGCTAACAGCTCCAGACTATCTTTTGCTGCCTGGTTAGGTGAACTGTGTCCATCCTTCCCTTTATACTTTCTGGCAAATGAAAGATGCAATCAGTGTTCTGAGAGTTGTTGTATGGGAGCAGAGGACTGAACACTGCTGAAAATACCTGGAAGTAGGAATAAGAAATCTGAGTGGCAGAAATATTTAAGCAACTCAATTTTTACTTTTACTTTTCTTTCTTTTTTTTTCTTAAGCAGGGTATTTTAGATAACACCAAAGCTGCTCTTTGCTTTGCTAATGGCAGACTACATGAAGAGAGGACTGTGTTTTACACCCCAGAATGTTTCTTATGGGGTGTCTTATGCACTGGGCCCAGAGAAGACATCCTGCTCTGTCTCCCCTGTCTTGGTTGAAATGATGCCAGGGATGATGGATCTCAGAACTTGTCTGTGGGGTAGAGGTTTGGACTGGAGCAAGGGTATCATGAGGTGCTGTTAGATTGTGCTGACCACATTGTAGCATTTCAATAAACATTCTCTTTAGTCTCTAGTTCTTGAATAACCTGCACATAAGCCAATAGAACAGGTTTATCTTCTGACAAAGGATTGTGTACAAACGCTGTAGGGCACAAATACTTGGGGAGGAGAGATGATAGGTGTTTTTGCAAAATGTCTTATTTCATTCTGTTGTGCCATAGATCCAGATAATGATGGGTTCAGGTTTTTTTTTTCCTCTTTAGAAAAATGAAATATATTTCTGTGGATCCTAACAATGAAATTTACATTATAATGCATGGCCTTGCTCACCTTCTGCCTGCAGTGTTCCAACTTTCCTTGTTCGTAGTAATGATTAAAAATCTCCCGAGCATACAGCATTTTTGGATGTTAAAAGATTTTATAAGAGGAAAATCTTAGATTAAAATCTGAAGTTAAACAGCATATAAGGACAATTAAACACACAATTCTCACTTCCTTACATTTCCCTGTTAGTTGTATTGCCTCAGGTTTCATTGCTTGTGATCAAAAGATGAATACAAAGTTCAGACAGACACAAATAGGTCATCCTCTCTTGCCTGGCAGTATCAGTATTGTGCAGCTGTAGTTGAGGTTTGCAAGATCTTTAACAAAAGTTCATTTCTCATTCAGAACACAGACAGATTTGTGTTGCTGAATCCTTTTCACATCCACTCACCACACAAAAAAGCATGTGCTAAATTGAGTTCAGCCCATAGCAACAGTTCTTCTGATAACCTTGGAATGCAGACTGCATGGACAGAGGACACTTTAAGTCTTTAGGAGGAATACTTATTAAATAAGCCTCTGCTTTTATAATAAAAGCCCAATTTTAATAAAACACTCACAGGCATTCTCTTTCAAGTAACTACTGCATTTATAGAGCCAGGTGCTCCTATTGCTTTTATCTCACCACTTCCAGCACAATCTCAATTTATGGTTTTAAAATTTTTGCTTTCTGGCTTTTGTCCATCTCTCTTTATAATTGGGCTTTTATGCTTAACTCCATGCTTGCCATCACGAAATCATGGAAATTCAGTTGCTACTGCTGTTCGGATGTTGCCATTTCATTGTTTAATTACAGTGCTCCTAGGACTTTCTATCCTATTCTTCACCAATCTAATCCAGATTTGATTCTGAGAAGAAGTAACAGTGGGGAACAACAGAACTGAGGTGAGATTTCACACTTCTCTCTGTTTTCTGGCTCGGAATGGTAGGGTGCTGTGGGAGGCACACAGACACATTTCTACTTTTCCTTCCCTTTCCTCAGCACTTTCACCATACAGCAAAAATCAAACTACTGTTTTTCTGGTCAAGCTTTCTAACAAATAGAGTTCAGCATTATGGATGTCTGCTGGAAGGATCCTGGGGTGGGCTTACACTCTTTCTTTTTGTTCTATACCATGTGCCCTGCTCACCTTCTAGGTATTTTTCTTTGTCTAACAATGATGATGAAGCAGCTCCACAAAGGGAGATTAATGGGCATTAGGTGATACTTGCCTGTGTGTCCTCTCTGGAGCTCACCCACAGGGCTGGCCTGCAAAAGAATCCAAGAAAAAACAGATAAATGATCTTTCAACAGATTATCATCTGCTCTTACTGGATAGAATAAAACAATATAAATAAAATGCTGTATCACACAAAACTTTCAGATGATAAAAGGTGAAAAAATCCCATTAAAGTTGAGTGTATATGGAATATTTTTAGAGACTTATCTGCCTCTAGTTTCATGGTATCATAGCTACATATCTTTATCATTAGCCTTAACAAAGGATGTGCCATATTCAATTACCAAAGCCACTGAAGATATTTGCTCTTATTAATTTTAATTTTACCCTTCTGAATTTTGTCCATCCCTAAGTTTCATCCTGTTCTTCCCTTTGGATGCGTTTCCTTTTTAACAAAACAGATTCCTATAAGCAATAAGGTCTTCCTATCATCCTGCACCTTAATATGTTGTGATCCATTCTTTAGGAATGCTCTGCATACCTTTGCTCAGAAATCAGTTATGTTGGCTCTTGGTGAAGTTGGTGTTTCTTATCTAAACTGCCCCCAAGTTCCTTCTGGGGTTTGGATGCTGAAGTGGAGAACTAGATGTCCAGCAGGTATAAATCAATACATCACTATTGATTTTAATTATGAATATATAATTATCTTCTTATACTGGCAGATGATCCAGCCTGGAATTATAGTACAATAGATACCTTGTGCATTTCAAGGCGGTAGGCACATTGTTTTCTCCCTGGAAGCATCCACCTGTTTCTTGTACAGAGTCTCGTAAATCTCATCCTTTAACGGAAGAGGTGTTCTTGTGATACAGGAGAGCTTCTCCCAGAATTAACCTTCCCTGGTTCAAGACACCTTCATAAGGTGTCAAATCTGTATTCACACAGTGGTGGATCTGAGCCTCCCAGATAAAGTAAAAGCCTTTCTGCTAACCAGTGTCTCTGGGATTCAGCTTGGTCCCTTCTCTTCAAGCTGTGATGAAGACATGAAGACTTGACGAACAATTGCTTAATATTTCTTCCTTAATGGTAAAGAAACACTGTGGATTTGGACATGATTGAATAAAAGGCTGGTTCTAAATCCCTGTTCTGACAGAAGACAAGCATGGCAGTATATTTTATGAGATTTATGTGTTAATTAGACTCTCCTCATCAGCCAGCCTGAGACAGGAACTGTGTTCTCCAGAAAAGAGTCACAATTTTTCTTAGTTGCTGTGCAAAATACACCAGCTTTGATGTATCTGATCAAATCTGATGTTTACACATAGGAAACTCAAAAGCATAAAAGCACAGAAAATTAAAAACAACTAACTACCAAAAAATTGATATGGTTCTCCATCTGAAAAGACAAAAAGGGGGAAAAAACCCCCCCAAATCCAGTTAAGTTTGATGCTTTTATTCTGGAAGAAGGACATTTGATACAACAACATAACTGATAGCAAAATTCATCAGCTAAAATTGTTTTCACAGTTTGAGATGGCAATTACAAACAACTTATAGTCCTGATTAAAATAAACACAACTAAAGAAACAAATGAAAATGAAACTCTCTTCTTCAAACAAAGTCCATAGACAGAATGAATAAAAGAGAACTTTGCTTCTCTCCCATGAAAGCAAAGAAGAGTTGAACTGTCAGTTCCTTAAGCCAGTTCTTAAAGCAGTTTGTGACTGAAAAGTGATGAAAAGAGAGTAAGATGAGGGAGTACTTAGATTGGCAGCTCTCTGTGATGAAGTGAAAGCTGTGTTGTGTTCTCTCTGGTCAATGCCTGCCATGAAATATGTGTACCCCATATACTGGGATCAAATTCTGAGCCTAATTGTTATAGACTGTAGACTGAATAATAAGTTAAATTCTGCAATCGAGTCTGATTATGTGCAAATTCAATGTGACACAGCCATAATTTGAAATGTATAATTAAAGGTCATAGCAGCATTTCCTAGTTTCAGAGATTGATTTTTTTTTTTCCATACTAACTCAGCTACATTTTAAGGAAATTTTTATCTAGGAGAACAATCAAATAATTTTAAAACTGCTTTTCATATTCATATTTGCAGAGCAATGTTGACCAAAAAGAGTACAAACAATGACTTCAGGGAGGCTGTTTTCATGAGTAAGATTGCCCCCTGTAAATATGAATTCTGGAATTAGACCTGACTGGCAATTTTTGTAAATGCACAGTCCTGTCCATAATGATATTCAGCACTTGCTTTGACCCAGGTTTATTAAATTTATCATACATAGCTGCATCACAGCAATTACTGCTGGGGCAGAGGATAGGAGATGGTGAATGCTAAACTGTGCGGCAGAGCTGAATTTTGAAGGCAGGAACTGTGTTTAGGCAGGTGTTGATTTCACAGAGCAGCTTTGCCATTCACCAAGTCAGTGTGTGTGGGGAGTGATGCGCAGCTGGATGGATGTGGCAGGTGCCTGCTGAGCACTGCAAGAATGTACAGATGTGTGCTGGGAATGAATGCAGCTGTGGTAAAGAAAGTCACAGGATGCTTTGAGGTGAAAACTCCTGCTCTTTACATGTGGTAGTGAGAACTCAAACCCACGAAACCTGTGCTGATGTTGCAGAAAACTGTGGTTCTGTGGACCATGCTTCCTGAGGCAGAACCTTCCATAAAAGAGTTATTCACTGCCTACCTCGGCAAACCTTGCACACAGCTGAGCACACCCAGCTCGGTCAGTGGAGGACCCTGGACAGACCCACTGGGGTTCCTCAGCAAAACTGTTACCCTCACAATACAGACTGACCCCGAGTCCCACTTCCTTCCCATGGGGTGAGACACAAGGGAAATGTCACCTAACCAAGAACTGCAATGCAAGACAAATGTCCAAAGGAACAGGCAATTAATGCAGATTTCTGAAAGCAAAACTTAGAAAATAAAAAAGCCCCATATGTTATCTCATGAGAGTGGAAGAGTAAATAAATGCTATCTAGGGTTTACCAGTCATGAAAAGGGCATGAAAAAACAAGCCATCAGCATTTCTGCTGCTTATCTGAGCCCTAAGCAGTCAGGCTATCCAATTCAAGCAGTAAGGTTTCTCTGAAGATATCTCTGAAGGTCTTTACTGAATTTCTGAGCCTGACTTACCTAAAATTTTAGCTGTGCAGCAGAATCGGGAAGAAGGAAGTCACTAATGGTAGGGCTGAGATACAGTATCATGCTTCTTTGATATTCAACTTTAGCATAACATTTTTGAAATAAAAAGGCAAGTAATTCTCCCTCCTGCTAAGGAGCAAAGTTGCTACGAAGATGGAAGATGGTTGTGTCTCCAGAGTTTCTTTTATTACTCTGCTTCTCCTAAATACCCTGCCACAGTAGGAGGGGGAAAAGGAAAAAAAAAAAACAAACAGGGAAAGAAAAAACAGAAGCAAGAGAAAATCCCTGAAGTTGCCTCTAAGTTTACTCACAAGGTCACATCTATGTTTAAGTGCTTTGCTGAAATAACTTCTGCTATTAGGGCTCTGGCAAGGACTGTCTCATATTTTATGTATGAATTCTGAAACCCCTGGTTGATGTTATAATATAAACACCAGTAATTATTTTTAATATTAAGGCTGAAGATAGCAGTCAGCTACTGGATGCAGACTAGGAGGCTGCCCTTGTCCTGAAAAGTTTACAATCTAATTAGAAGTTGAAAGCGATCTGAGGATCAACAGTCACACATCTGCATACATATATATTGTTCTCCTCAGTTCCCCAAAGAAATGCATAGAACCAAATCCACACTTCATTTAAATCTACATTTAAAGAAAATTAGATCTCGTAAATAAAGCTGAGTCTGAGGGGAGAAAAACACACAAGTAGGATTTCCCAAGCTGCATGGAAAGTGGAGAATGAGAATCAGATATACTCGAAAAGTTATTCTTTTATTAGGCAGGACCCGTTCACACAAATCAGACAATAATCAATGAGAGGCAAATAAGAACTTATACTCTGTTATAAATTTCCATCTTTAGCAAAGATAGACTTAGTAAATTAACATCAAAGTCCCAAAAGACTCAAGTAGACAGATGCTAGGAAATCTTCTAGAACAACAATCTTAGTGTGCTTCAGACTTCACCCTGTATGATGAAGCCTGTGAAATAACAGAAAAATTTTAGCTAAAAAGAGCAATATAGAGCAATATAGAGCAATATACATGTAGACAAAGGACAAAAATCTGTACATTGTTTCAGTTTAATTAAAAAAATTAAGAAATTCAAATAATGAATGCCATAAAAACGATGGAGAATGTGTGCCATGTAAAAGGTCAAAACGACATTCTGCCATCCTTAGGGCTTGCCAAAGCTGTGCTTAGATGTTGCAATCACCAACTCTACTGCAACCTTGAACATGGAGGAGTCTACATTTAGAGCAAGGCCATTGTTGGAAAATGTTTTCAGGGCAGGCTGTTTGCAGATGGGTGAGGCAGGCACAGTTTGTGTGAGGAATCTCAATCAAAGCAAACCCACCCTGGAACTTCCATCTCAGCTGCAATTCTTGAGTGGCTTTGTGGCTCCCCCAGGGGTCTATCGTTCTCCCAGCACAGCATGGCCCACACATCCTCTCTTCTACAGACCACATTAAAATAAAATACAGGATAAAATGGGAATTTTTTCTGTGTGAGGCGATGGGCACTTTCTTTTATACCAAAACCGAAGTAGCTAAATGCCAAAGATCTTTGCTCTGATTAGAAGGGAGAACTACATCATCACTGTCCATGAGAAATCTTACATATATATATAATTAAACAATTCAATGTATTGGATTGCAGATATAAAATATCACAAGAAAACCATGACCCAGATTTGATCCGATTGCTTTGACTTAATCCTGTGCCATTGTAAAGTTTGGCTTTGCCTCAGAGTTTGGGAGCAGACCCTCAGAATTTTGGGTACATATCTGGAAAACAACAAAGATCATCCAAAAGTTTCTGCTATTTGGCTTAATGGCCAATAAATGATGCAAGAGTTGAAGAAGATGTGACCTCCTTTTGTGCAGGGAACTCTGGAGGTATTTATTTATTTGTTAGTGGTTCACCAGGAAAATTCTTTCCTTTTAAAGTGTACTTTCACAGAAATTGCTGCCATACCCATCCTACATTAATATTCAGGATCTGCACTCATAATCCATTGCTAAGCAACACTTAACAAAATTGATCTTGCATTAAGCAAGCTCTGGAGCTTGAATAATACATTATTTCCTCTTTCTACTTAAAATCAGAGAAAACCTTTGGTTGCTTTTTGAATGTCACAATATTAAAACTGCATTTTAAATACAGATTTTAATTGCTGGGAAAGTCCATTTGGATTAAGGATTGGATGCAAATTCACCATTTGTACTCTTTAATGCTAAGAGTAAATAAATTGCAAAAAATTGTTCAACCCTTGAAGAATATGGAAAAACTCAAAAAATGGAACGCAGTGTAATACAGAGCAGCCACATCCCATTTTGCATTCTGACACATCCAGGGTAATACCTTGTCAGTTTTTGTGTGTATATCTTAAGCATCTCTGTCACTGTTTATTTATATTCTGTATTAAGATTACACAACTGTGTGCATTTATATGCTGAACAGAGGAGTTTGTGATTCCCATACATGAATTTTATGTACACAGGAAATAACCTTGCCTCTCTGGAGCTGTCTGAATGGCTGCTGGGGATAGAATTCCATGCCTTGAAGTTGCTAGAAACTACCTGTTTTGTCTACTAGCCCGTTTCTCTCACTGCAGGATAGTTCCCCAGAGTATATTCACCAATGCCTTAATCATCCTCTTCTTAAGAGTCTCAAGCAATGTCTCCTTTGGGAGTTCTCTGCACAGCCTATTAGTGCTAGACAGTGCTTATTTATATCCATCCTGCATTTATTAAGCCAAAGTCCCTCCTGTCTCTATCCTTCCAAGCCCCTGCTACACCAGTGCAAGAGAGAGTGCAAGAAGTGATTACTGAAGGTGTAGGGGTTGGAATAAATATGTATGACTCCACTTCCATGGAATTATTAGCTATCTTAAAACTCTAAAAGTTGAGCCCCAGAGGATATGAATTGATTTTATTTTCATTATCTCACTCTTCATTCAATAGGAACTAAATCTGAAATATAATCCCTGACAGGATCCAGACAAAGGGTTAATTTACTGACATCTCTTAATATTTTTGCTTATGCTCTATCAGTCTCCATCAAAGTGTCCAGTGTCCATGCTGTAACACCTGGGACTGATGTGAGGAACTTTAATCAAAGGCTCTTCCAAGAATCTGCACTTTGCATTTCAGAAGTTTATGAGTTTATGAGTTGTTTAAATGAATAGAGAATATAAGTTATGTATCATTTGCCCAAGTGAATTTTTTGGTAAAATTAACCAAAATACACCATGTTCTTATCTGGAGGTTAGGGTTTTTTCTTAGTTGTCTTCATCAGTGTAAAATTTTATGCTGTGACTTAAAGAGGGAGGGAATTATATTTTTTCTGTGCAGTTGAGAACAGTTCATTACTCAGTGCTTTCCCATAAGATCCTAAGTAACATTTTGCTTTTGCTGAATTGTACCCCATATGCTTCCCTGTCACTGTGTATTTATTAGGCATAAACCAGGATTTGTAGAGTCCTTGTACTTAGCAGGGAGCACAAGAGTTTGCATCTACCCCTAAGAAGGAGGAGGGAAGCTGTCACAATAAGCCAGCCACAGTCAGGTGTGGGTGCCCTCCTGTCCTCCTGTCTGGGTTTCAGAGAGCTGTGGGATTCATCTGGGACTCAAACCATGGTGCTGATTTTCCACTTTCTCGTGTAGCTCTGTGTCCCTAATGAGTGCAGCTTTAGATTTTGAACATCCAACAGGTTTTCCATATTCCATTGAATAAAACATCAGCAAGTGATTAAACTAATTAAATTATTATATTTTTTTTCAATTTTAATATGAAGTCTGGAAACAAGTCCAGTCTGTCTGGGCAGGCTCTTTGTTCTTTTGGCAACTTCTTACAGCAGCCCTTTGGACTATGAATGATGAGGAATACTGGGCAGGAATCTGAAGCCACATTTCAAATTAATTAATCTGAAGCCACATATACCAAGCTACCAATACAGCTTATTGAGCTTGTTGGTATTTACATATGCAGAAAAATAAACTGAGACATAGGATTACCTATTTAATTGTAGTTTCTTGCAAGAATGCTGTTGAGGGGGACAGAATAATATAACTGTTATGTACTTGCTTCTAGACATGGTTGTTAAATTCTCCTGTTGGAGAGGACAGAAGAGGACAGGCAATTCTTTTTATGTGGCACCAGTGTGCTGGTGATTGTCTCCTAATGTGCTCTTTTACTCAGTGTGGTCTCTCTTGCTGGCCTAGGTGACAATATTTAATAACACATGCTTCATTTGAGGCAAGACTTTAGACCTTTCTTAGAGTTTTTAATGTCTAAAGTCACCTTTGTGTATATCTTCATGCATTTTTCTATGAAGCCTTGGGGAGTCACTATCTCTGCCTCTTTAACAATTTAATAATCTCATTTTTAAAAGTATATGGGCCAGGAACATGCAGAGCTGAATTGTGCTAATAGTATTAATTTTTTTCTTCAGGGGGCTCTCAGCTGTATATTTGAAATTTGCAGTTTTTACTTCATCTGAGGTCAGACAGGCTGGTTTTCTGAACTGTATTCAGAACAACATATATAATCAAGTGGTACACTTTGTTCTGATGCACTTCTGTCCAATATTCTCGAGTGTGTGTATGCAACCAAGAGCCCTACACTTGTAGATGAGGAAAAACAATCTCAAAAGATTATTTTTCAGGTCCTCTGGCAATGGTAAAATATTTTCTATATTCAGTTTGAGCTGGCAAAGTACCTAAGAAAAGTGTTCACTCTGATTAAGATAAAAAAAAATTACTTTTCTATTGGAAAATTTTTGTTAGGTTAATGGTCTTCAGAGCAAGAGAACTGACCAGTCTCTTTCCTTTTTCTCCTTTTCCTTTTCCTACTCCAAGGCCTGAAGCTGCCTCATTTTCAGAACCTCATGCCACAGCTGGGACATCAGGTCCACAATCCTCAAATTTCTTAGTGCTCCCCTGGCTCCCAGCAGACCTTGAGGTGGATCCCACCTGCATCTCTTCACCTCTTTTAGCTAATGCCACACCCAGTGCCTCTCTTCCCTCCCTTTCCAAACTCTTCAGCCCAACCACTTGGGCTTTAAGGGATTTGGTGGTTGTGTAACACAGCATTTGGTTTTCCATAGGGGTCCAAGTTATTGGCAAAGAGAATTGTCAGCCTCCCTAGAGACTTTGAGCTTCACGCCTAAGATGTAGTGACAGGCAGAAAGAAAATTGTTTCCCTGCCTTATCTGAGAGTATTTCAATCAAGAACATCTTCACATTATCTCCCATAGGAAAGCATGGAAGCCACAAAAACTGAGGAGGGTTTATGAGTGTGCAAACCATTATGGCTCAGCTGTGGCTCATCTTTATTGTCCTCATCTGTAGACATCAATACTTCTCTTTTATTTTCTTTAACGAAAAGAAGGTTTGGTACAATACATCCCAAGTTCCAGTTGTTTCCACATTACTCAGCAGATTCAAATCTGATGAGAACCATATGCAGCTGGGCTGATTCCAAGCCTGGCCTCTGAGCTGCAAGATGTTCTGGGACTCCTTGTCCATCAGGCAGCACAGGCTCCATGAGCTGCAGGAAAGCTGCTGCTTTTGTAAGGATTTTAGAATGTGGTTATATGAACAAGGAAAAAGGGGGAAGGAAGAGTGAAGTAAACAAAAGGAGAAAGCAAAGAATGGAAGAAATTATTGTAAAGAAACATAAAGAGCTCAAAATGTGAAGGCTGTATAAGGTTGCATTAAAGATCAAAGAAAAATTGCAGCAAAAATGGGGAAATATGAGGAAGATTAAGGAGGAGAAAAGAAAGTACAAGCACACTTGGGTCTTCTTTAACATTTACACGAATGCAAATTTAATGTATGTAGTTCTGCCATTAATGATGCTCCATCTTCCATGCAAATTTAATTTCTGAAAGCTGACTGTTAATGTAAGTGGTGTTATTTATTATTGTTTTCTGCTGTGGTGCCTGGCAGATGTTCAAAACAGATCTTACTGTGGTAAATATTGAACAAACCCATTTTATATTCCACATGTTAATCTCCAAATCTCTGTTTCTGTTCATATATTATAGAAAGGCTTAAGGCAACCCTGTAAGACAGCTTGACAGTGACAGATCATGGCATGATATTTTCCAGGTTGAAGAGAACTACAAAACTTCATACCAGTGCTTTATCCCAGCTAAGTAAAAAGTCTGAGGACAAATTTAATTCTAATGACCTTTTCTATCCGAAAATGAAGGCTGCATTGGCAGAGTTAACTCTGGCATTAAATAGTGAAACCTCTTCACTGCAATATTTATGTTAACCGATTTTTGTGATGTAATTCCCAGTAAAAGTTCCAGTAGTAATAAAAGCCACTATAAAATACAGTTGCCATTTTACAAGAGACTTTGTGAAATACTATAAAATTACTTTTGTCATGATCACCATACCCACTAGAAAGATAAAAAATTGAAACCATTTGTCAAATATGCAGGGATTATCTTCCCATTAAATACTCAGTCTTTAAATTGATGAATGTTCTGATGTGACCCAAAAAGACTGATTCATGTCAGTTAAGTTATTTTTTTTATGTTAGTCTGTGGGTTCTGAGGACAGCAATCACAAGGCCTACCTTACACCTAGTGTGCCTCTGGTTTTGTAGGCTCTTTCTGGAGTTGATAACATCCTCCACAAAGCAATCCACAGTGGCTAGGACAGACCAGCTCTAAGGCATCATTCAGAAAGACTTGTTTCTTTTTTCTTGTGACAGAGGAACTGGAGGATTAGCCTCAGAAGACACAAGTTAAACATTGTGAATACCTGCCTCAGTCTAATTTTTCAGTTTATGTGTAACATTGTATTTGATTATACATTTTATGTGAACATGAGTCTTTTCAATTTTAAAGGTATTTTTCTCTTTTTCTTCTAGACAGACGTGGGCAAGACAGCTTTGCAACTTGAGAAAGACTTACCTAGAAAACCACCTGACACTTTTTAATGTGATAAATAATTTTATTTATTAATTTTTTTAGTGTTCTTTTACTTGAATTACTTTGTTTCTTATACTCTCTACCATAAATTGTGTTCAGCTTTTACTTTGTCCAGGACTTGCCATTATTTCAACTCACCTTAATCTGGGTTATTACAACTAACACACACTAGCAAATGGATTGCAGAACATGATGATCTTTCCAGGTCACTGGTTGTTTTCTCTTTTAGTGAAATCACTGACATTGGGGTTAAGTGCTTCAGAAGGTTGAGAACATGGGGAATTGCACCAACTGCAATGCTGCCAAAGTAACTGGGGACACTTTACCTGCTAGAAATCCATAGCTCTCCTGCCATGGGACATACTCACAGCACCTCTGGTGGCAAACATTTAGCAAATTCTTGCAGAATTCAAGGCACTGTTGCAATAAAACGTGGCTGTCACAGGGAGCAGAGGCCAGGAGCACAGGCAGATAAAGAAGTCAAATCAGGACCTGTATTTGTAGTATTTTTGAAGAAGAATTATGGCCTGTTGTAAAATGAACAAATGTCTCAGGAACTTTGTGTAAGCCACCGATCACTTATTGCACAGGTTAAACTCGTTTTTTTGTTTCTGCACAATTGCCCAGCAGAGCTAACAGAGCTGAATCTGCAGTTCTGAGACTCACAGGAGGAAATAAAACTCCTGCCTATTAAAAGGATACGGCAGTATATGGAAGACACAAAGGGTTGTTAAATAAAGGTCTGTCCCACTGCATGCACCTTTGTAGTGATATATTTTTAAATCTGTTTAAATTACCAGAACTGATTTTTTTTTAATCCATTCGGGTAGGACTCTGGTATAGGAAAGAAATACACTTTAAACATTTGTCACCATAAAGATTTTTTTTCCTTAGTGAATGTTTTAAAAAAAATTTAGTGAGTGAAATTGTGGCACACAAGAGAAGGGGGAAAACCATGAATAAAAGTCCACAGAAGCTTTTAGGTGCCAGTACAGAGGCTGCAGCCTCTCCCTCAAGAACTATGGAAGCAATCAAGGTGGTGAAAAAGTGAATCTTGCTGCCAAATTTAATGGGCGAAGTAAAATCCTGCACATGCTAAGGCTTCTGTGCTATTGCTATGGACTTTACCTTGTTGGGTACACAGCTGCTGGCTCTGTCTCTGATGTGAGAGCAGGGGAGGGGAGCTTCAAGGAAAGCCAGAGTGCCTGATTTGGTGTTCCAGTCATCCTTGGTTTGTGTTTCTGCCACTGGCAAGGCTGGTGCTGAAGGCTCTGTTTGTTAACTGAGAGCTCCAAAGTGCCCTATTCAGACAACGATTACATTCCTCTGCATGGGGAGTTTAGCCTTTGTCGAGATCTGACCCTTGATTCTTGTATGTGTGAAATTCTTTCTGCACCAGAGGGTTCTGCTTCCAGAACAAACCTGGACAGTTTGAATTATCAAATAATATCCAAAATCAATACTGTGGCACTTTTTACAGCTGTAAGAAAGAAAGAGAAACAACAAAAAAAGAAAAGAAAGGTTTTTACCTCTTCAGTATTTCTTCTAACTTGGAACAAAGGAGCTGTTTACATCCAAAATACAAATACTTGAATCATCCACAACATGGAGATCTGCAATATTGTAATTTTGGATGAGAATTAGAGGCAATTATAGCACTGTCCCAAGATAAAAACCAGTTGACAAGGGTGTTTCAATTCTAGTCATGGATGATAAACAGTGTGGAGGTGAAACGCTGCAGCTGCTGAATGATTGAGATTGCTATCAGGATTAAACAGGAAGGCTGTGTTTTACAGGATCAGGAAAGATTAGCCATGTGTTGAATATGGGATTATGAAGTAATTAAATAAATGAAGACACATTTCTGACACAAATTCTACACATAAGAAAGTAATTACTCACTTTATATACAATGTTCCTGTAATTTATCATTCAGGTCTTTGACTGGCAAGCAGAGCAGCCTATTTCTTACTCAGTGAAGTCAACAGTAGTGAGGTCACCAAAGGACTGAGCCTGGTTCTGGACTGTGCTAACAAGTGTGTTTTCCAGGAGTGAACTAACTGCTCCTATAAATATATAATGAGTAGAACCCCTGCAAGTTTGGGGGGCAAACAACGTTCATCTGCTTTTTACCAGCCAAGCCTAGGAATTCATGAGTTGAAGAATTGATCAAGGGAGAATTGAGTTGGTCGGATCTCCAGTGGGATCGAGGAAGCAGTAATTAGTGCATCTATGCAAAACTGTCATGGTGCATAAAAGTCCTAAATCTTTAGCTGGTAATGGGGTTTGTGCCTGGTGGTGCTGAAATGCAGTGGTATCTGGGGTGAAACACAAGTCAAATGGAACTGTGTGAAGCTGGATGGCCATGGATTTCTGTAAGGTCACGGGGGAAATCTCTTAACCATCAGATTTAAAATGGTGAAAGATCTTTAATGTCTGTGCAGAAGAGACAAATTCTCAGTTGTTAAAAGCCTTACAGAAAAGGCCCATACAGAATAAACTGAGCAGTACCCTGTTAATCTAAGTAAGGAGGGAGGAAGCTTGTGCTGACCCTGCCAGGTGGAAGTTATATAAAACTTATCTCCCACCGAAATGAACAGCTTACAGGATGGCCAGTGCACAACAGAAATTTGAGAGGAATATGTGCCCTGGGCCACCTTCAACAAAATAGTACAGTCCATTGCAGAAGGGAGGACAGAGCGAGGCTTTTAGGTAAGGATTTACATCCAAATCTGCAGGGTTTTGGTTTGGATTTCTTCTATTTGTTGCTTTTATTGGGTTATATTTTGCCCTCCTGCAGGCATGTAGTTTTCATTAGATTCTATGTGCACCAAGGGGAGGATTCAATGCAGGGCACTTACGTGCTTGTGTTTGTTCTCTGCTGTTAAAATTAATAAAACTTCACCGTTTTTTTAAATCCCAGAGGATTTTATTGAGGTAACATCATATTTGGGAACTGTATTTAAAATCAAATTTAAGAATAGATCTGGATCCTGCATTCAGTGCTCAGATGCAGCAGTAAAAAAAAGAAATAAACTTGACCCTTTTCTGAATTACTAAAGAAATGCCTAATGTGTCTGTCAGGAATGTGGAATTAACCTTGTTGACAGTTTTTTGGAGAGAAAAGGCATTATTTACAAGACAGTTTAATGAACTGTATTTGAAAAATGTCATATGGAACAGTAGTCACAACTGTACTTAAAATTACCATCAAAAGTATATGTCCCTATATTTGGGCATCATAGGATGTATCAGAGGATGAGTTCCCTGATGTAGGAAACCAGCCAGCCCTCCCTCTCACTTCTTCCACTGACAATGGAGAACTTTCTTTTTTATTTCTGGAGAAGATCTCCTTTCACCCAGTTCCCAGACCCACCTAGCTCTTGTATGTTTCCCTTGTATGTTTCCTCCTGCTTTTTAAGGACAGGAGCTGGTTCTCACTACATCCCTCTGACGACCTGGGCAGTGTCCGACATTCTCCAGCGCAGCAGCAAAACCTCTTCACAGGGAGGGATGTGCTGACCCAGGGATGGAGCCCCTTCCCTGAGAAACCTGGGATGACCTCTGGGCTTTGGAAATGTCACTGCTTCTGTACATTGTAAAACCACTGACTCCAGACAGTCATAGCCTCCCCAGGGCTTATGAAAGCTGGTGTTTGACGGGTTTTTTTTGTTTTTAAGGCCACTTTTATGTCTCTTCAGACTGCACTGGTAGTGAAGACGTCACTGATGATTTCTCCCTAGAGATTGTCCCCACATATGATCACAGGCACCCTCTCGAGGTATCCTCACAGACCTCCCCAAGATTCCTTACAGACCTTCTTCCCAGGGCTCCTCCCAGCCCTCCTCTCCAGGTATCCTCACATCACCCTCCCCAGGTTTCACTGAATCACCGAATTGTTTGGATTGGAAGTGACCTCTAGAGACCACCCAGTCCAACTCCAGTGCCAGGGCAGGGTCACTTGGAGCAAGTGTCCAGATGAGTTTTGAACGTCTCCATACAGGGACAGCCTCCCTGGGCGGCCCGTTCCAGGCACCCTCCACGTGAAGTTCTTCCTCATATGCAGGTGAAACTTGCGTTCAATTTATGGCCATCTCTCCTTGTCCTGTCTCTGGACCGAAAAGAATCCACCAGCCTCCTCTTGGCAGCCGCCTTTGCGATATTTAAACGCTTCCTCTCCTATCTGCGTTCGGCGCCCGCGGCCCCTCACGGTTCCCCCGGCCCGGCCCGGCCCTGCGGCGGCGCTGCCCGCGCTCCGCCCCCGCTGCAGCGCACCCCGCGCCCGCCAGGGGGCGCCAGGCCGCAGCCGCGCCCGCCCCGCGCGCACCCGCTACACGGACACGGCGGGCTCGGGACCCGCCACGGGCAGCGGCTCCGACAGACAGACACGCAGACGGACAGACAGCGGCACCGACACAGCACAGGCACAGAGCTCCCCGGCACCGCCACAGCACAGGCACAGAGCGCGGCGGCACCGCGCAGGGCTCAGCGGCACCGCGCAGGGCTCCGGCACAGAGCACCGCGGCAGCGGCAGCGGCGGGAGGACAAGCGGCGCACGGTGCTGGGAGCCCCGGCCGGCGGCGCTGCCCGGAGGTAGGAGCTTCCTCTCCGCCCTGGCTGCCAAACTTCGCGGAGCCAGCGCCGGCTGCGGTTCCGTACCGCCGTGCTGTTGTCCCTTGCTTGGCTGGTGTCCGCCCGGCACCGGTGCCCCGTTTTGTTTTTATTGTTGTTATTATTATTGTTGTTATTGATGCTGTTCCCCGCCCCTCCGGGCTGGGCGGGGGGTCTCGGCTGAGCCGGCAGCTCCGCAGCCAGAAGTTGGCGAGGGCCGTGAGGGGCGAGTGGCCCCAACTTGGGTCCCCTCAAAACTTCGGTGCCCGAGGAGCCGCTGCTGCCCCTCGCCTCTCCTCTCGCCTCTCCTCTCTCCGCTCCTCTCTCCGCTCCTCTCCTCTCGTTGCAGATGTCGGGGGTGCTGGTGATCGCTGCCTGGTGCTTCCTGCAAGTGGAGAGCCGGCATCCTGAAATCATCACGAGTAACAGCAATCATGGCAATTTTCTGGACAACGACAAATGGCTGAGCACCGTTTCGCAGTACGATAAAGACAAGTACTGGAACAAATTCCGGGATGTAAGTACTTCTCCCTTTACCGCATGTTTCTCGTTCCATTGGCCGTAGCATCCTTTCAGGGGGCTGCTGGCTGCGAAGAGCTGTGGGTAGTAGAGAATTGCAGCTTTGGGCAACCGGTTGCTGCCTGTGTGAAGGATGTTCAGAGCTGTTTGGGAGCTGGACAGACAGTCCTGGCATTCTTGATTTACCCTATCGATTGGGGCAGCCTGGGCTCCGTGTCAGTCTCTCTGTTCTTACAGTCTTCGATTTTCCTCTGGGGAGGAACTTTGAGTGAAGTTTCGGTGCTTGCTGCTTAAGAGTCTGGTTAACTGAAAAATGATGGAGTGGTGTATGTGTGAGAAGGAATACTTACCAGTTCAAGCCACAAGGTGGTAAACAGTGAAGCTTTTTGTGCCTGCAGTTTTTGTGGAAAGGAATTTATTATCAATTCTGCTTGTAGATATCTTTGAGGCTGGCATAGTGTTGGAGGAAGCAGTGCTTTGGCTCTTTTTTTTTTTTTTTCCTGCAGTCTGGAAAAAAAAGGGATATCTTCAAGATGTGTTATGATGTCTTATGTGTATAAAACAAATTAATTTCTTAAGCTTAAAATTAATTCCAGACTTCCCCTAGTTTGAATACAATTGTGTATTATGGCAATGACAGCACAAAGGGAAATGCAACTTTTTTAAATAAAAGTAATATTTAAGTAGTTGCTTTTACTTTTGCTGTCTGTACACTGAAAAAGCTTTTTTGGAGCACATACAGCTTCAGTCTGTCCAAGACTGTGTGATGGAAGCTGTACTGTTCATGTTGATCATGAGCACAGTGAGGTGAAATGTTCTTTATTGTCTGGGATTTGTGCACCATGGCCACAGTGAGGCTCTAGGAAAGAGAAGACTAGAGCTGGCTAGCAGTTCTGGTAGTACCCTTCTGAATTTGTTTGTTCATTTAGGAATCATGGCCTTTTTTAGGATATTAACAAGTCAGACTTATGCTCCTGTTTTGACTCTGTGATCCTAAAATTGTATCTTGACTTTGCAAAGGGGAAGTACCAAGTATTTCAGTTAAATGTGATGTGTCCCTGCTTAGCTTATTCTCCCTGTGTTTTTCTGTAGTTTTGGTCCTCTCTGTGTGAGAAATGCTGCTCGGAATCTCAGCATAACAAAGTGTGGCCTTAGCAGTGGTATCAATTAGCAGCTATGTTGGAGTGTGTCTTCACGTGCAGTCACTGAGCACGTCCACCTGCTGGGACTGCTGAGTTCTCATACAGAAAAGGGGATTCCACAGTAAAGATGGATTCTTAGATTTATCAGCTTCAAGGGAGTCTTTGTTAATATCTGGTTTAGTCTTCTGGGGAACAGAAGTTAAGGATTTCACTTGTTAATTTCTACATCCCGCTTGAGGTGAGAACTGAGCGGCATTTGAGAATGGTAAATTGAATGAAGGACTGGCACATTAATCTGAAAACACTTCTAACTAGAGACAGATTTGTAGCAAGCAATCTTTCAACAGTCTCCTTCCAAATGGAGGCCTCGTGTTAATCACAAGGCTTAAAGGTTTTATTTAAATTTATGTAAGTTTTATGTTTTCTGCTTCCATCTTTATGTAATTTTTATGTTTTCCACTTCCCGCTTAATTTTCTCTTTAAAGCTGGAGTCCTTATAACTTCTTTTCTCATCCCCTTTCCCAAGACACAGTCTCACAAGTCCAGAGAAACTATTCCTCTTCTTGAGGAAAATATTAATGAAGAATACCTCTCATATTTCAAGATTTCACAGCTAAGAATGCTTTTGTAGACCTTCTGAAAATGCTAAAAAAACCCATAAAGCCTCAAAATCTTCTATATAGGAAGAACCATTCTATGGAATTCTATGGAAAAATAAAACCAACCCTAACCAGTGGTCTACCAAGCAAAAGCAAATAGTATAAAGCTCATGCAAAGCTTAGGTAACTTTCTATCTGTCCATCTTAATGGGTCTATTTAATTACTTCAAAACTAGCATATTACATATGATTATTCATAAAGCCTTTTTATGGAGCAAATTAACAGAGACTACTAATCATCTCCTACTAAGCCTTTTCCAAAAAGAAAATATAAAAAGCTTACATATGTAATTAAGCTCTTAATTACTTGTCTTCATCCAAATTGAATTACTGGATCATAATCTTCCATGAGAGGTTCTGTGTCCACAGATGAAGACGTGCATAGGTAGAGTTGCTGTCAGCATAGCAGGTACAGCAGTGACAGCACACTTCTTGCATGCAGAGATGTGGTTAGAAGAAATCTGGTCCTTGCTTCATGGCTGTGCTGTTGGGGACAGATTGTTAAAATATTTCTTAAAAGACTGCCTGATGAGATGTATCATAACAGTATTAATTGCTGTGGATGGAACTA
The DNA here is from genome assembly GCA_910950805.1 of Acrocephalus scirpaceus scirpaceus. Classification (NCBI taxonomy): domain Eukaryota; kingdom Metazoa; phylum Chordata; class Aves; order Passeriformes; family Sylviidae; genus Acrocephalus; species Acrocephalus scirpaceus. Next base: position 9,948,359 of record OU383785.1, read on the forward strand.
GACCAGCATTTCGTGGATAAGTGTTGATTTCTAGGAAAATTATCTTCCCTCTTCCCCTCCTTGCCAAACTAATAAACTAATTTTATAGACTCATGTCTACATGAGGTTCTCAGTGTAGGCTTTGCACAGGAGGCTGGAGTACAGAAGTGATGTTGCAGTTGAAACTTTCTTGGATCTGACACTGCAGTTATTCCAGGGCAGAAGCCCTGCTTCATACCTCATAAATCAGCAGAGGCAAGGTTGCAGTAATTAGCACAATTACCCTTAGCTGCTCTCTGAAATTTATGTCATGTTATATAAACATTTGCACAAATATTTACATGACTGTGCCCTTCTGTATGGTGAGGGGAAACACTGAAGGTGTGGAGCTGAGATTTGGTGCCTTTGGGTGTGGCCACTTTATGTGCATCAGCACAAACATCTGCACACACAGATGTGCATATAAATCTGTCATCATGGTGCAGTACTGGGTGGGTTGTTTACCCACATGATGTCTAATCAAATACAACATTTTAAAATCAAGCTTTTCTCAACTTTTTCAGTTGTTCTTTTCAAAATCAATTGGTTGGTTAGCCTTATTGAGCTATGGGCCAATATGGCCTAATTTGAGGAGAAGCTATTGATTGATTTTTTTTTTTAGTATGATCCATATTTCTTTTGGGCAAAGGCAGCATGGTAGTTGCACTTATTGTCTCAGCAATCACTTGTTTTCTGTAAGAAGATAGCACAGAAGTACACCTCATTTGAAATCTGCATTACAGCCACAGAGTCATGTTAAGTTTTTAAACGTGACTGAATTCAATAGTGTGAAATGTCATCATTTTCCAAAGGCCTCAAGGGATGTGTCTAAAACAACAGTTTACAACACACTCTTTTCATGTGATTTGAACAAATTTGTTGATTAAATTCTCCATTTAAAAAAAACCCAAACAGCTGTAAATAACTAGTAAGACCAATGTGAGTGATCTGTTGTGAAACATTTGCTGTTGAAAATCTTGTAGATTTTACATCTACCCAGCATCAATAATGATGTGGTCTGTGGTACTAATAAGGTTTCAGTGCAATCTGAACCTGTTATTCCAGTCTGTTTTTCTCCCCTTTTTCCTTGTCTGCTATGGACTTCGTGTGATACATGACAAAATCTTAGCTGTGTCTTAAGTTGCATTTTTTAGCTGGGGATAATAGTGTTTTTCTTCCTCACAACTGTGTGTTGAAGCTGTAAATAAGAAAGGACAGAGCTCAGAATCTGTGGTAATATGGAATTTATTATTCACCTAATCCATATATTGAATGTGTCTTTGTACATACTTAAGTAACTGACTTGTAAGTTTCTAAAAAATAAAAACTAAATCAATGTAATTATTACTGGAAAAAGAAAAAAGTAAGCAAGGGGCACTCTCTAGGGAGGAACTCTAGCTATTTCCCTTGTGCAGATCTGAGGCTTGGAAAAGCAGACATCAGGATTATGAAAGTCAAATTAGACCTTCTGATACCATGAACCCTAATACGAAGGCCTCAATCTTTTGATCAAACCTGTTGAGAGGGATCCTTTGGCTTGAGAGGAGCTTCAGAATAGATTTGATAGCTGAATGTGAAGTGAATTCTTATGAGCCTTAGGAAGCATTTATTGTTGTGGGAATGGGCATACATGTTATTGTAACAGGTCACACTGCAGCATCTCATTGTGTTCATAGAGGCTTGGCACAGAAGGCACAGAATAAATGTCATTTTAGTGTTAGATCTGCCTTTAATCAAAATTATACGAATGGACGAATTCTAATACTTCTACTTGGAGTTATGTCTATTAAATTATTAATGCTTATATATAAAAAGGTAATAAGCTCAACTAGCCACGGATTAAACTGCAAAAAGGAGGAAAAAAGTTAAATGAACTAAGAGGATCTAGTATAAACCACACAAGGAATTTCTATGAAGTTGAAAGCTAAGAATCTTGGCATGAACTCTGGTTTCAGTGCATGTTTATGCATGGCAGGCTGCCAGACCACGTTCTGAGCATTAACTAAGCTGTTTCTCTAAATTTTATTGCTTACAGAGTTTCAGTTCAGGCTATCATGTTAAAACCCCCATGCATTTTATGCCTGGAGATGCCTTGAGTCTGCGCAAGCCTAAGAAGCAAGGCATGAAATGTCATCATCTGTGTGTATACGTTGCTCAGACTTACTGGGCATAAATAGTTACACATAACTATTCATGCTGAGGGTGGTTATCAATAGATCAGATAGGTATTAAACTTCTGACACAAACAACTGAGGGACCATTTTGTCAGCTATTAGTGTACATCACCTTTCTGAGCCTGCAAATTCCTCCTCACACCTGATCAAAAGTGCAGTTAGGTGACAAAACAAATACAGGATTAGGAACTAGGGGATTTGTATTGTTCCAGCTTTGCCACTGATGATTTTTGTCGTTTGGGCTGGCTCTTCACACCTTTTCACTGCATTTCCCCTTGTTGGCACTTATCTTTCTCTGATTTCTTTAGCCCCAAATTAGAAGTGTGGTAGTGAAACTTGATAGCGGGGGAGTTGCAAAACATGACCAGTACTGAGAAGGGTTGGAATACCAAGCAGGCAGAATTGGAGGACCTTGGGAACTCAGGTAATAGAAATGAAATGAAATTTAAAAGTACAAAGTGGAAGGTCGTGGAATTGAGAGCTAACACAAATTTATTCTGGGTCCTGGCAGCTCAGCTTGAAATAGATGAGAGGGAAAACCTGTGTACTTTCATTGATTTGCAGAGTTATTCTAAGTTACAAAAGTAGTGCTACTCTGAGGAGAGCAAATATATTGTAGGAATGCAGAAAATGAAAGACTTCTGCTTCTACTGAAGAAGTAAAAATGTACAGTGTATGGAAGGGACCACTTAATTATGAATATTGTGAGCACTTCTGATCAGTAAAATTCATGAAAGATTTTTATGGAATTGGTGATCCAAAGGTCTTCCAGCATCATAGGAGAAAAGACCTTGTTTTAAAATAATATAATATATTAATTTACTCACAGAAAAGTCATTGCAAAGGAGTGGATTTTCTTCAGAATGTTTATTGAGAAAAGGACACCAAATCCAGCATTGTGTCAAGATGAGATAAATCAATAGATAATTTGTGACAAAAATAATCTCACTGATAAATTTAGGGATAAGGTTATTACTCCACCCACAGTTATGTTTTGAAAAGTTATCTAAATGAGCACTTCATTTTCAACATATAGCTTGTATCTTAACAAAAAAGATTATGATGTAGTGAAGAGCAATAAAAGAACATGGATTTGGGGATTCTGAGGGCCTTGGGGTTTTATATCATTTGTCTGCGAGGTTTAAAGCCCCCTGCTGGGTGTTGTCTTGCTCCTTATCCATGCAGTGTGGTGGAACTTGATCTGTGACACCCAAATATCTCCTGCTCTGGTGGGATTTTTGAGGTAAGAGGTCATTTCTGTAGACTGGGTTCATTCTGCTGTCCCTTCCCTGGCAGACACCTGGGTCTCACAACCAGGGATTTGATATCATTTTTTTTTTTTTTTAATTCTATGTTGTATTTAGATCTACAGGAAGAATGAAGTATTTTTCTGCCAACAATTTATTAACAGAACATCTCTTTTTTCCTTCTTTACCTCAAATATAAGCACAGGGTTTTCTGTGATGCAGTTATTGGTACATTCAATACATACATTCCTGGAGAAACCATTCAGATCCTGCTAATTTTTTGCAGTGAATTTAGTCATAAGGAAGGTTGCAGTACACTTGAAGAATATCTGCTGGCTGGGTGATGGATGTACCAAGTGGCTGGGTTGTAACAGGACACAGGCACCTCAGGCTGGCTTCCCAGGAGATTATCATTCCGAGCCCACCTTGAGATTTAATTGAAGGTGAAGACTCAGTGTGTGTATTCCAGTGGATCTGCCGTACAACAGAGTTGAAATGTGATTTATAAGTCTACCCAGGCACTCCTAGCATAGGTTGTCTCTTAGAGCAATTCTTACTCAACAGAGGGACAAGGCTGGAATATAAATGTGATCGAAAAGTACAGCTGAGATGTACTTGCATGAAATTTAAAAGAATAGGAAAACATGAGACTGAATCTCTGCAAGTGTAATGCATAATCATCTTCTTACAACAGAGGAGATAGGCTTTCTAAAAAAGCCCTTCTCCAACTTGACACTTCCCTTTTGCAGTGGACAAGGGGAAAAATAATGGCATTTATGTCAGAATAATTAACTTGGAAGGTACAGAGAGCCAGATTTTTCTAATTAACTGACACTTATCCAGCTTCCCTAGGAATTACCTAAGATTCTAAAGTTAAGTAGGTCAGTACAAAACTAGGGTGTTAGTTTCTGTATTATGTTTCGAATTATAACTTTAATACTTTCCTCACTTACAGAAGGGTTCTGCAGACTGCAGTCACAAATCATATATCTATCATGAAATTCTTAACTTTAAAGTTTTCTCCAACATGTATTATGCATTTTTAGAGTAACCATTCTTGTATTCTACTGCTTGCCCCTGTCCTGTCCTTCCCCCCACCCAGGTGGATTTCTTTTCCATAGGGCATGTTTAGTCCAAATTTAAATTGTAGTTTTGTCAGATTCCTGAGAAATCCACAAAATGAAAAAAAAGGGAAAAAACGGGCCATATGTCAGTATAATATAAAATAGAAAATCATTAAAGGAGGCTGAGTTCTGATGTCAGTTCGTGTAAGAGCTGCTATCAAACTCAGGTATCTTATTTTAGGTAAGTTGTCTGGGGTTAGGGTCGAGAAAAACAGGTCCATTATTCTCAAGGGCCAAAGGTTACAAGTTAAAGCCTATTTATGACACCCTGCTTTGACCATCAGGGAGATTGTCACCTTTTTGCGGAGGGGGTGGGGGAGGTGAGGGTGAGATTTCTCAGAAATTTTAACTATTTGCTTTATACTTACGGTTTTAACCATGATGCTAGAGATATGTAATTCCAGTCAGTGTGTCTTTATCAACTTCTTTTGAGGGTAAAATGCAAGCCTGTCTGAATTTGGGGTGGAGCAGCTGAGCTGCTTTTACAAGAAGTAGGACTTCATGAGGAAAGTGGAGCTCAAATATTACATCTGGAGTATGAAAACCTTCTTCTTTTAGATGGCATCTGCTTATGCAAGGACTGTTTGGTTATTCCTTTCCTTACATAACCAAAACTGAGATTTTTGTAGTGAAGTCTTGGTTATGTTGAAGCTGATGGCCAAATTGTCAAAGAGGCTTGACTTTGATTCTTGTATTGCTCATCTTCCTTTTCTCTTAGACAAAGAACTGCAGTACATGACAGACCAGTTAGATTAAACAGTTCTTTTTTGCCTTTTGGAGGACATTGTGGAATTGGAAAAGCCTGAAAGATCAGGTGTCTGGCCAGCATAAATAGAAGCAGCTCCCTCAGAGTCCCTGGAAGAATCAAACTATCTGAAAATCAAACATCTGTAGTCTACAAAGTACACACTTTATAGATTTCAACCAAAACAAGAAAGCAGAGTTGACACAGAGTAAAATTAAGGTGATGCTGCTGCCACCAATGTGATTTTTCTGTACTTCCACCACTTAACTCTTCCAGCTTTAGGAAGGGACTTACTGCTGTGGAGTTACCAAGTCCTAACTCTGAGTAAGCAGTCTGTCATCTGCTAGATAACTCCAGCAGTTATCATTGGGGGATTTGCTGTAGCAGGTTGGCAGCTAAAATTGAATTACACGTTTGGACTGAACAGCTAATGTCTAATGACTTTCAAGGCTAAGATATGATTCAAAATTCAGTTTACAGATAAATTGCTAAGCTACTCAATAGCGGCTTTGGCAGGGAGTAGATTGGTCTTTATCTGTCACTTCTGTGACTTGGCTTGTAATCCTGGGTAACAGAAAATCATTCTCATTAAATAGGTACACGGGGACATCAATTAATTCTGTGATCTTAGCTGTCCTCTTAATGAACTTGGTGTCATAAATTTACTTCACTGATTGCTTTCTCCCAGGTAGATAGAAAAATATTTTATTAAAAATTACTGTCAGAGTAACTATTTTCAGATTAGTTTTTGAAAAAGGTTTCAATATATCACGGCTTACGGTTGAGTTCTGACTAACAGTGGATTGATAGAGGCAAGTGATACTTGTCTGTCTCTGCAGGTTGCTTAGAAATTGTCTAATCAGGAAATTCAGCTCTGTACACAATTTCATTTGAAATTGCGCAGCATAAATTTTATGTGGTTTTTAGCTTGGAGATCTGTCTTCATCCTTCCTTCCCTGGGTTTCATTGTCCATGCAGAAGTTTATTCCAGCACTATCTTCTAGTGTTTGTACATTGGCTTTAGCAGTTAGAGAACTTCAACCTGGACAAGACATTGAGGTATAAAGGTAGAGGCAGCTGCAGTCACTGGAACTCAGTGGGAGGATACCTAAATTTTAGAGAATGGGAGAGAGGCAGAAAATACACTTGTAGGATTAAGAAGAAATTAAGCTAGGATCTTTCTTCAAGGAAGTAGGAAACATTACTTTTAGAATAGTGTTTCTGTGTGTACTAGGGATGTTGAAATTCTTGGTAGAATTTGATTACAATTGGTAAATATTTATAAAAATCAGTTTGAGAGAATTCAGAATTCTCTGGCATTTCTGAGTAACTAGAGTGTTGTACTTTGAACACTTGATTTCTAGAACAACACTGTCAGTCCGTGTACGTGCACCAGTGCCCGCTCTGCTGCCAGAGCAAAGTGTAACCCTGGCTTTTGTAGGGTTTGCAGATTGTCCATGGCAGGCGGCGGGTCCGGCCGTGCTGGGAGCTGTCCGGGGCTGGAGCATCTCAGGGGCCCGGCCGTGCTGCCCGGAGCTGTCCGGGGCTGGAGCATCTCAGGGGCCCGGCCGTGCTGCCCGGAGCTGTCCGGCGCTGGAGCATCTCAGTGAACCGGCTGTGCCTGTCCGGAGCTGTCCGGGGTTGGAGCTGCTCAGTGAACCGGCTGTGCCTGTCCGGGGCTGGAGCATCTCAGTGAACCGGCTGTGCCTGTCCGGGAATGGAGCTGCTCAGTGAACCGGCTGTGCCTGTCCGGGGCTGGAGCATCTCAGTGAACCGGCTGTGCCTGTCCGGGGCTGGAGCATCTCAGTGAACCAGCTGTGCCTGTCCGGGGCTGGAGCATCTCAGTGAACCGGCTGTGCCTGTCCGGGCCTGGAGCCCCTCAGGGGACTGGGCTGCGCAGCCCCAGTGAGGATCCTTCCTCTCGCTTGAGAGTCCTGAAGCTTTTTGTGGCATCCTGTACTTACGTGGGAAAGCACTTTTCTGACATGGTTAGGCACATGGGAATGTATATCTGGATTAGACAGACGTGAAAGCAAAGGATAAAGCTGGTTCAGAGTTATCCATCAAGCTAATGCCAGATATAACAACAAAATTTATGTCATGCAAGTCCCAGGACAGTGCTCTTCTGCAGAGCGATGAACTGTGCTGGAATACAGAAAGACAAAGCTTAACAGGTCTGTGTGGATATATGTGCCACTATCTGACAGCACTGTTTATTGGCCCAGATTCATTTCTTGTTTGATAACATTAACTTCACTCAAGGCATAAAAGGGATAAATTTTGTTTCCTTTTTTAAAAAAAAAGTAAAGTCAGGGTAAGCAATCTTCTATGCTAGCTAAATGTTATTTATTATTTATTTATTGCTAGGTGAATAGCATACTGGAGGGGGACTGTTTCCTGTTAAAGCAGAGATATTAGGCAGAGTGGATTTCCTGTGTTTATTTTTTTTTATGTTAAACTACATCTAGTGAAGCTCGTGAGGCTCAGGTCTTTTACATCTACTGATCTTTTTAAAACTCGTCTAAAAACCCCACTTTTTCAATAAAAGTACACCAGAGTGCTGCATTCAGCAAGGATATCTATAAACATATGATAATTAGTGGTTTAAATACAGAATTGTCTACAGTATTCCTTAAGCATAACCATGAATCTCTACATTATGGTTCACTCAGGACAGCAGCATCCAAAAAGAAATTGGGCTACATTTAATTAGAATAAATATAAAGTGCTAAAATACCGCATACTGTCAGTTATGCATAGAACTGCAGTTATGCAGCATGAAGAAAGCTGGTAAACCAGATATATTTGCTCATAAGGAAGCATACAGTGATTCAGATCAGTGACCACAGATTTATTAGTCTCTTCATGCTTATCTAACAAAGTTAAGTTGGCTATAACAAGACACTTAAGGGTTTATTTTCATTGGAGTATGAGGCAAGATGGACTGAAATGAGGATCCTTATGTGACACAAATGTCTGTTTTTATATTTAGTCTCGTTTTATAAAGCCTTTGTCTCTTGTGACGAAGAAGTGGTTTTTTTCTTATGCATGTGTCTTATCTTAATAAGTTAAACTGCTCAGCAGAGCAAAGGTTTTGTGACTTGTAATGAACTTACAACCTGAGATGAAATGTAATCCTTTTCCCCTGGAGATTGTTCTGTTGAAGATTGTGAGCAAGCATTTCCTATCCATGTGCACTGCCTGTAAAAGAGAAAAGAAGACTGAACACAAGTACAAGAAACTTTAATGAGTATAGATCAACAATTTTGGAGCATTCACAAAAAGCTACTATAAACAATTTTAGAACTGTGGTAAAATATATTGAAACTTCCCCTTGTAAAGTAACATATGGCATCACAAATAGTCCTATCTCAGTATGTAAAGGAAAAAGAAATCCAAACAACTTCTTATGGGCCATATTTTGCTATCAGTATTTTTTTAAGTAACTGCACAACCTTAGCATCAGTTTCTGTTGAGATACTGCATCCACACTTTAATGGTAGAATATGTCCCTGTGTAATCAAGAACGAGCAATATTCTATTACAGCAGGGCAATGTACAAATACAGACAGATGTGGCATGTGCTGCAGTATCCATTAGCAAAAAAAGAAGCTGCAAATAGGAAGCAATTTTGAAACCTGCCACCATAATTGCAAACCCATTACTGATATATCAGGGATGGTGCAGTTGATGCGTTCCCTCCAGAATGATGCAAAGTTGTCTATAAAATTTGAACTCACTAAGGAGAGATGTGGATATAAAATAAGATGCTATAAGATCCTTAAGGCATGGTTGGTTTTAAAGCTGAAGCTCCCCGAAATTGGGAGTTACTGAAACAGCAATGATGGAATAAATGTATTTCTTCAGTTATTTCTATAGGTGCCAGGAAATAAAAGAAAAAAAAACTAAACAAAGAAACCAAACCAAACCAAAGGTTCCCTAATACCAAAAAAATCCCAAAGCCACAAAGCATACCATCTGTGTCAGAGGCAAGTGAATGCTGGATAATTTAGTGGATCCAGATAGAGGAGTCATGACTGAAATGGAGACATGCTCCATTAGGTGAGAAATCATGTCTGGAACAATCTTTACTAAAGCCCAGTGATTCCTCCTCATGGAAAATACCTGGCAGAAAGGGGAAATGAGAACATGACACGTGTCTGCATGTCTAGCAGTAATGAATCTATAAACACAGAGAGAATGGAAAAAAGGTAGATGAGGAAAACGATGTTTCACTTCATTAGAGGGAATTCCAAAATGACAGTGATGGTGTTAGGGTTAGAGGGAGAGGAAAACAGGAAGGGATTTAGGATGGATGCAGCTGAAAATTATTTACCTGCTGGGCAGCATCCTGGGTGACCCTGACTTGGGCAGCAAAGAGTTCTTGTGAGCAAAGCTGCTGGCAAGCCCCACTTCAGATGTGTGTGATTCTGCATAGTTTTAAGCTTGTCTTGCTGAGTGTACACAATACAATTTGGACTCTGAGCAATCACCAATGGCCTATTGCCAGATGAGAAGCTGTAAACATCTGCCCTTCTGTGGTCTTCCTACTGTGGGACTGGTGTGGTGGGTGGTATTGCTTTTTATTGGAGATAAACAACAAAGATACGTGACAGAAAGAATATATGCACTTCAATTACTTTTTTCCTTGCATTGTAGTTGTGGATATTTGTAGCATTTATAATTAGCAGAAGAACAGATGGCAAAAGCTTGGTTTAAAACAGAGCATCCATCGAGTGATCATGTGGTGCTGCAAGCTTATTTGGGAAGGAGTTTTTTCCCTTGGATGATGCTCCAACACAGTGGTGCAGGAGTAAAGTAGGAAGATAATTTCTAACAGTTGGTGTAATTCAGTGTGTAGGACATATATAAAGCATGGGAAACATTTAAACATACAAAATATCTCCTGGATTCTCATGCCTCGTGCTGCAAAAGGATGAATTCCAACTTTACTGTTCTGCAAAGCTGAAACCTGTTATGTGTGAACTTACACGTAAGGGAAGTACAGCAAAATGTCCCTAAGATTTCCCCATTCCCCTGTCCTCTATCTGCACAGCAGGGACCAATTTAGTTGTTCTGTGCTCAGATTTCAGTAACTATTGTACTGTAGCTTAATCAAAAAACACCCCCAACAAAACAAATCAAAAACCCCCGGATATATATTTCACTTGTGTGCTTCCAACATTAACATGGTGCTGCAATTTTTCAAAGCTGGAAAACATGAGAGGATTTTGTCAGCGTTTCACCATGACACTTGTTTCACTTAGAAAGCCAGAGGGCAAAACAAAGTGGTTTCTTTTGGTCCATGTAATGTTTTTAGAAGGCAGTGGTAGCCCGGCAGGCACAATCACTGAGATACGTATGAGGTAATGTTCGAAATGATGAGATTCTGGGTGTAAGGGCTGATTGATTAGTTATGTGATTCCATGTTCCAAATTCAAAACTTAGAAAGATTTGATTTTAATGAGAGGCAGGAGGAAGGAGAAGGTTGCTGAAGAGAAAAATAAGCTCAATCTGTTTTTCATCGATAAAGCAGAGGTATGGTATTCTCCATCCCAGAGGAGCTGAATGGATTATTGCAAACATCCAATCTAGTCGAGATCACATTTTCTTTTTTGCTTTTATCTTTCCTTAAAAAAAGATAAATGGACCCATGTTGAGATATTTATCTCTGTGAGATGACCTGTATTTACCTTCGAGTCACAATGAACTTTCTCTGTGAAACTATATCATGCTTTCTCCCTGCAGACTCTATGGATGCAGACAAAAAATATTTCTGTGAGAACAGTGGTGCCATTCCCTCTATGTATGTAATATTTTGGAGGATATCTGTAATAGCCAATGAAATGATCTTTGATAGCTCCTATTTTTCTCCAGATGCTGAACTATAAGTTTAAATATATTGTGAGTTGTGTTTTCTTTTTCTTTCATGATCTCTCTATATCTCCTCACAGTAAATAGTTCACAGAATATAGTAGTTTTGTGTTTGCCTAAACATATTTCTAAAATTTTCATCTTCAATTTCCATGCAAAACTGAGTCAAAATTCTTTCACTGTGAAAATTAAACTTTCCAACTGCACCAGTTTCTGCATTGACAAGATTGAATGAATTGTTAGTGCTTATTCAGTTCAGTTGATTTTTTTTAAAAATATATTTAGATCATAAAACTCTTGGGATGGAAACACTTTTGTGTTGGTTGTGCAAAAGCCGAGAGTTCAGTGGGGTCTGTCATCTTTGCAAAGACTACTGACCAGTATAAATTTTATAATACAAATAATTAATCTTTATCTCCAATTGATGTGGTCAGTATTAGAACTGAATTAAAGCAACCATGTCAATAAGGGGGCTTTTTCTGTTGACAATCTCAGCCTTCTCAGTGTGCTGCTCTTGTTAAAATGAGTAGTTTGCTCAGACTACAGATGACCTTCAGCTAAGTTTATTGAAAGAACAGCACTTGCACAGGGTTTGACTTTTCCTGGGGCTCCCGTACCTCCTTTCCTTTCACAGACCCCATAAAACCAGTTCAGGTTCACAAATAGCCTTCCCTAAGTTAGTTGAAGTACTTTCACTTTAGGGAATATCAGAACAGTCACAATCATCTTAGTATTCAGTTACAAGAGCTACAAAAGCAATAAAATTTCAGTTGCCCCAACAGCCCAAGCTGTTTAAAACTTTAGTCAGAATGCTTCCTCCACCAAGAATTTCCAGAAACTATTAGCTTAATACAACTATTAGCTTAATGCAACCACTTGAGCCAACAGGCCCATGAGTCGTAGGAACTTTGCCCAGTAGAGTTCCACTTTCTTCCTCTCAGTGGATTTATAAGATGCCTTTCCTCATAGTGATTGCTGAGCACCACCTCAATGGCTCTTAGTTGCATGTTCATGGCTTCAGAAGATGCTTCTTAATTGCTGAAAGTATGGAATAGACAAAATGCCATATCTATCACCCAGGGCCTGAAGTAATGCAGCTGTGCTGCTTGAAACTCCAGCTGCCTTCAGGAGCTGCAGAATTACATGGTGTTCCCCATAATGACAGGGCTTACAGCTACCTGCTGGGTTGGGAATTGTTCCTCCCAGCTTAGGCTGTAACTTGCACTAACGTGACTGTGCAAAAAACTGAGGAAGAAATTAAGGCCACCTAATCCCTTCTGCAAGTGCCACCAGCAGCCCAGTGCTTAGTGTTGAGTGGCTGTGGATGGTTTGAGAAAGTATGGGGGTGTACCTCAGGAACTACAGAGACTGGGAGACTTTTGTTTTGAAAAAGATCATTAAGTGACTGCTCAGCAACACGACATGAAAAATGTGCTTGGTATGGTGCTAGAGAAAGCCAGTGAAATCCAACGACAGGGAGTAAACAGTGTATGGTTAACAACTGGGAGGAGTGACTGGGGGGAAAATAAAAAAGAATTCCATAAAGTAAATTTTCATTTGCTGCCTAGGGAGTGTTTCTTTCTGGGGAAAGGCAGAATGCAAATTGTTGGTCACTTTTGTCCAAAACACTGTTTATAGAGCGAATTCCTGATTTGGGGGCATTGCTGCCTTTCCGAACTTTCTAACAAGTGCAGTGTTAAATCAAACCATGGAAGATTTGCACCCTGCTGTGATCATGCAGCTCTTTCTCCTCCCACCTCCTTTCCATATGTCAGCAGCAGTGCTCAGCCTTTGCCTGCTTACCCTTCCTGAGCACTGCAAATCCTTTTTACTGAGCCTGAACACAGAGACCACAGGGGCAGGGGATGGTTGGTGACTTCCTTTATATTCCTGCATAGAACACAGCAACTACCCAGCCTTCCCTCCATGTCTTCCAGTTCATCACTCCTTGTAAACCTGACACTGATTTCACTTTTGTGCTTAGTTAAGAGCACTTCTTTTATCTCTTGCTTTCACATGAGCACAGTGCACAAATAGCAAATGCTAGAGCTCTGTGGGAATAGCTCCTCCTTCATTTCAGCCTCATAATTTCTGCTACATAAATTGTTTTATTTTTATTTTCAGCTTCCAATTTCTGAAAAGCAAAGCAAAATATATGGATTTTTAATCTCTACAGTCTTGTTTTTACCCTACTGAATATGAGAAAAATAAGTCTGTTTTTCGGAGATAGACCATAGATCATGTTTCACAATTTCATGACAGATTCCCAAAAGTGAAGCAGTTGGAGCTGTCACTGTAATTTGGGCAATAAAAACAATAAGAAAATGCCAAACTAAAAGTCATGTCCAACCCTCACTTAACAAATGAAATGACAAACTACCAGCCGGAGTTAAAAAGAATATCCAATACCCAGACTCTGCTTTTATCCCTGTACCACTGGCAAGGCTCCTAGATTGGTGCCTGGGAGAGTGTTGATAATTGGCCACATAAGTGGGAGAGGCCAGTAAATCATTTGGCACTTCTGGCAATTGCATGCCAAGAGAGCACTGGGATTTCTGTGAGTCTGCAGTGAGCAGGATGGCTGCTCTGGAAGAGGAATCCTAATGTGCTTGAGACCTCTGTGGAAAGGATCCACAAGCATTTTGAGATGTTCTGGCAGCATGAAGCACTAATGCCCCTATTACTGAGATTCTGAGGGTAAAAAAGCCTGAGTTAAAAAAAAAAAAAGTGAACCAACTCACATTAAAACTGTCTTTGGCAATTTGCTTATATGAAAATTATTCACATGCTTCTTTACAATTACACAAAGTATTGTTTAAGAGAGTTTAATGCCTAAATATACACCTGTTTAGATAAGTTTTACTGTTTATTCTCAGATAAATAGCTATAGCATTTTCCACCAGACCTGTATGCACATTTTATAAAGAAGTCATCTATAGAATGAATTTGCCGTCTTTTCTAAGAGTTTCTTTGTCAACAAAGATATATTCAGAAGCAAAACAGGCAGCTTTTTTACTGTTCTCCTTGGTATCAACTAGAGTAGACATGTTCTGTGATTCTATGATGTTGTTATAGTTTCTGTTCAGAAATAACTGATATTCCATCTGCTCCTCTTCTGTATTTTGCAGTGAGTTAAGCTGTGTAGGATTCCCTTATAACATGTTGAACTCTCCCATGGAAATAATAGACTGTGATAACAGAGGCCAAACTTTCATGATTTCTGGAGTTATGAATTTTAATGTGATACTAGAGCTGAAAAGAGTCTTTGAGAATGAAAAATTGATGTTTCCTTATCTCAATTTTGAAGTGTGGTGTAGAGAAAGTAAAAATAATTAAGTGCCCTTCATTTTCCTTCTGGTGACCAGTTTTCTGACTTTTACCCATTCGGTCACTATTTTAGCCTCAAGCTAAGTCCCTAAAAACCAGATAGAATATCTTCCTGTCTCACACAAGGTTAAGTCAGTATTTCTGAAAGGGCTGTTACTAGTATAGATTATCCTTCAGGCAGTGCTCTCTCCCTTTGGAAACTCTGCACTGACATTTAAAATCCTATAGTTGACATATTCATCAGCAATATTGGGATAGGTGATGTGCTTCCTGAGAGAGATTTAGTTATAAAATATTTTGGTTCATGTCCTAGATAAAGAGATCATAGTTGAATTAAAGCATCTCAGATTTTCAAGATAGGTTCCTTCTGTTCTTTAAGGCTTCCTGCTTTGTCTCCAGGTTCCTAGGAACCTTCCTACTCTTATTTATCTCTGAAGTTGATTTTAAGCAAGAACTCAACTCTCAAGGAAAGAAAATATTTTAATGAGTTTCTCATAATAATCTTGCTAGTAAGGCATACTTAAAAATAAACTGCTTCTCTCCTTCCCTCCCTTCAGGAGTCAGCTGAGAGGACAACAGCTGAATCATCTGTCTGAGTCATGCAAACTGCTGTCATTGTTTGATGTAAAGATGAACTAAAAAGCTGTCATTTGCTTGGGAATATTTTTATAGTTGACTCACTTGTCTAGTGAAGGGGAAAGTTTTTGTTCTTTTTTTTTTTTTGCCTCCTTTCACATGGAAAATTACAATGAAGCCATGTGTCATTTTTACGGCTATAACCTCTGCTACTAAAAAAGCTTTTCAGAAATCTTCCACCTCAGAGCATCTGTCAGCCCGCAAGTCTGGCTTTTTTGCAGTTGTACACAAGCTCTGAGGCCCTGTGCAAACAGACCTTTCCTTCCAAGTGTCTGTGCAAACACCTTCTCCTGCCCAGCTGTGTGTGCCTGAAGTGATTCACTGTCTCTGGGCTGTCCATGCTCTCACCCTGGTGTCTAACAGTTTTATCCTCAGATTCGTGTGGTTCTGCTTTGCTTTCACTTTTCTTCCCCTCCTCCATCTTCTTATTCTCTCTTGGTTTATCTTTTATCTCTTGCAGTTGACTCTGCAGCATCTTCTACTCTTCCTTCACTCTGTCATCTCTGTTGTCCATCCTTTCTTTTTTTCTAGTGTTAATCATTCTCCCCTCCTTTTATAATAGATGTCTTTAATATTTTCTTCCATTAAGTCCAAATTCTTCCAAGACCTGTGAATTTGCTACCAAATATTGCTAGCCAGTAAGTCATAACAGAACAGAGCTATTTTGTCCAAACTGATGATGATGTGATCAGTCTGATTTTCATCTTAAACCTGGCACACTGAAAACTGGTGTGTATGTACCTGCCCAGGAATTCCTGCATTCTGGGACTGCAGTACTTGAAAGAGTGAACCAGTGGTGAAAAATGATACAAACTTGGCAGAAGTTCAGAGACTACTTCAGAGTCCTAATTTCTCTAGCAGTCTCTCTGACTTGTAATTGTAAGCATTTATTTAAGCTCCCTAATCAGAGCTTCACAAAAAAAGAGGAGTTTTTCAAAACTGCCTAGCTGAAGGAAAATCTCTACTTCCAGTTCAAGAGACTAGATAGGAGATGAAGATAAGATACAGCTTCTCTTCATTGCTGTGTCTACCATAAAACTTAACATTACTGACTAAATTACTATTATTTTAATACCTGTGAAACAAGTAATGGGTTTAATACATTTCTTACCTAAGGAATCTAATATAATACAAATCTAATTATTCTTACCTAAGGAATCTAATAATACAAATCTCACATGAACTAGAAGGCTTAGCTGTCCAGTTTTTGGGCACCTAATGTTTTTTTTAGGACTCATATTAAAGCAAAGTGCCATAATCTCCTTGAAGTGTGGTAATTTTGAAATCTATTACAGTTGATCTCAAAATATTAAAATAAGAGAACAGTGATATTTCCAGTTCTGTAACTCAACAGGATCATTTCTTTATACTCTGGAAGATGGAATTTATGTCACTTAAGCTTTGAGGCTAAACCCAAGTACAACACTCTCCACTGTGACTTGCAGGCAGCACTATCATATTTTTTCCTCATTTACTCCAACAGGGCAAACTTCTTTTCTGAGATGCATGTCTCTCAAATTGGTATTTTTTGGATGCTTCTCATGTTTTGGAATGTGTTGGATTCCAAGGGAATTAGATTAGAAAGAGTTTGGATTCCTGAGAAAGTGCTGTATAGCTACCAGATCAGTACAGTCTTTCCAATGAGTTTAAAGCCTAGCTATAAACATTAATTTTTCTGTTAGGCAGGAGATCATTAACAAGTCTAATTTTGTCTGTCCTGCAAATAAATTGAACAGAGCTCTTGGAACACCACATAAGGGATAAACACTAATGTAAAGCAGATATAGTCATTTAACACAGGAAATAAAGGTATTGTATAAAGCAAGTTGCATTATGTGAAAGATCCATTTGAAACCCGAGATTAATGTTTTATATTGAGTATTTACCATTTTATAGGTGCTACAAAAATTAATTTAGTTTGTAAATGTCGTGCTCTCTTTCAGGAGAACAGTACCCTGACCATTATTATGTAAAATACCATGGAATTAAATTGCCTTATTTTGATTAAGTCAATATAATGTTATCTAATTTCTCTAGCCAGAAGTACTAAGCAGACAGCATTGCTATGCTATGGTTTTGATACCTTGCTGGAAGCTTCAAACAAATTGTTGTTATAATGAAGTTGTGAAGTCCTCACCCTGATAAAGCTTTATCATGTTCAGATTGAAGATATTGCTTCAGCATATTTCAGAAATGCAGAATAACCCCCCCACCTGGTTCTCTTATCTTCATGGCAACCCATGGTTTCTGCTTATCTGATCCCTTCAGTGTGTCACAGCAGTTTCCTGGAGAGCCTGAGAAAATTAAGTGTGAGGCAAATCACTGCCTCTGAGTCCCACTCCATTTTTCTGACAGATCTGCTGAAATTGGTGGCATCCTTCCACTCCACCTGTACACAAATTGTGTAACTACAGGGATGAAAGTCAGCCATATTTCCAATAATGTCAGTGAATCCTTATTTTCACATTTGTGCTTAGCCCCAGTGCAACCAGCAGAGTTTTTGTAGACCCCAGTAAAGTGTTCAAGCAGTTGGCCTCCTCATACTTTGAAGTAAAAGAAATACATAACCTTTCCCTTTCTTTTTTACTGCTTTTATCAGCCAGCTGAGTACAAGTTATCTTTCTAGTCAGTTGCCTTCTGACAATTTTGCTTATGATTCTTGTGTATGATACAATAAGGTGTAGCAATCTGTGACATCAACTGAAGTTTTACAACCAGATTCCTTGCAGCAGTCTTTTCAAATATGTCTACTTATCCATATTTCTTTCTGCATGGTGCTTTTTCTGATGTGAGTAAATAGGAAAACTAGAGGAAAAAAGGCTAGCTTTGGGCAGGAGGCAAGGAGAATGCCTTCCTTTCAAAGGAATTTAAAATAAAACTGATTATTCATAAATTCAGTATGTACTCTGGTAGCTGTAACAAATATGTTAACTATCAGTTCTGTTAAATATACGACATAATGCTTAGAGTTGCCAAATCTGCAAATGTTTAAGTAGGTGTTCAACTTTAAAGAATAATGATGAATTCAGTGGGCTGGTTTGCCTTCTCCAAATTAGGATCTTCTATAGCTGTTCGCAGGATTTATGTTTAGTGATGCATTAGTTTATGGTTGAAATTTGAGCCCAAATATGTAGCTGCATAGTTACAAGTTTCAAAATCTGCTTGCCTTCACTGGAAAGCTATTTATTTTGAAAAAGTAATTTAATCACTCAGTCCTGATAAGAAGACTTTGGTAATAAGCAATCAGAAATACTGTGTTTAGTGTGGTGCTCATGTGTTGATGCCATAAAGTCACAAATACATTACACAAAAGAACAGGTGTGTTTGAATCCTGCAAAAGTATTGAGGAAGATCTAGTGACTGACTTATTCCTAAGACTTCATAAAATTGTGAAATGCCTTACCTGCCTTTGAAGGCAGCTGTCTGCAGGGTAAAATGTAGCAGCTGGTCTTACACACCAGAGTTAACCCAAGCTGACCCTGCTAGGCTTGGAATCTGACAAAAATCACAGTGGGCGGCTGTAAGGCTGCAGGCAGACCTGCAAATAAGCAGTATAAATTACTGACAATTCCAAATAAATGGCTAAGTGTTGTAGGAGATATGGAATGTGCCATTTTGTATTTTGTGAGATCACAAATGTATTTTATTCTTTTCAAGCTGAGCTTGCCTTCTGTTTCAGTGGGGTTGATACTTCTCTATGAACCCACTTCAAGGGTTTGATTATAGGTCCATTTCAGAATGACAAGGTGACATTATTTTCTTTCTCCATTTCGGTGTTGTTAAATTCTGAGTGCTGGCAGGGCTCAAAGATTAGTCACTGGGACAGATTTGCCATTATTTTCAAGCAGTCTGGTGACATATTGGTGCTCTGAAGCTTTCACTTTAAACAAAACTCAACCCACCTTAGTAGTTGTCTTAGCTCTTGTTTCGTGGTTGAACACTTCTGTAGCTGATGTGCAGCTCTGTCCTCAGCTGCTGATCAAAATCAAATCAAAGGCTTATTCCTGAACTTGACCTCTCCCAGCGTTTTTCAATTTTTACCCACTTATAGATGTTAGTTATTTGTAATTTTCAAGTGCCTGTTGTTTAAAGTTGAAATTGTAGTCCCACTCAAGTCAGTTAAATTTACCTCTAATGGGGTCATGTTTTCCACATGAAAATACTAAACATTACACATTAATTTAAAGATTCTTTCCCTTGAAAGACAAGAAAAAATTCCTATCAGAAGAACCCCATTTTTCTGAAACATGTCTGTACTTTGCTTTCTAAGTCAGTAGCCTCAAGCAAAAAATAGAGGTATAGGCCAAAAAAACATCATTTCAAGTCAGAACACAAGAAAGCTGTTGCAAATGGCCTTTAGAATTTGTTCACTAGCACAATTCAGGTAATAGAAGAGTCCCAAAGCACAGGCTCATATATGTCATGTCCAATACTGCTACAATATAAACCAAAATATAGAAGAGAGGGAGAAAAAAATCCAAACCCTGAACTATCTTACTGTCTCACTTTGTTTATGGTTTATAATGTGTGCTAACTGAATAAGGGGATATGAGGATTATGATTTAGCAGTTTAAATCTGTTTAAATTTTCAGGTCTGATCTGAAGGATTTCTGGTATTTCTACTCAATCAGTCTGGGTGTCTGTTCTGTCTGTTCAGTCATTTCAGATACAGGCAGTCTTCTCTATTGATTTTATTCCCTGTGATATTGCATTTGATATGGCAATTTTTCCTGCTAGCATTTCATCTGATAACCCACTGAATGTGGCCCAAATAAAGTACTTTACCCTGCTTCAGTTTGCATACAAACTGGATTAGAATATTAAAGCCAGGGTTTGATTGAACTATTGGTATTCTTCATAGTCAGCTCCCAAACTTCCCTTGGAAAAGGTTGATATGGGAAATTTGAAGCTTTACATCCAGGCTTCCTTAAGTTGTGCTGTACCCAGGGACATACAATACAAGTTTATTTTTCTAATCTTAAAAATGAATGTATATACATTCAGATATGTAGGGCATATTCCACAAAAATAGTTTGTAATGTCAGTGATTCATACAAAGAATCATTCTCTTGAACTTCAACTGTGAGAAATGTGCAAATACACTGTTTTGTTTTTATCTTGTTGGAGGTATGACTGGAAAGTAATGGAAAAAAGAACTATAAAGTAAAAAGCTTTTCATTCTTGTATCTTCTTTTTGTCATGTGTTTGGTTCATTTGCGAGGACTTAAATCAAAATCCCTTGCTCAGGTTCCCTTCTTCCGCTTTATATGAATTCTTATCCACAGGAGCAAGATGTTGCCAGTGACAGGAGCTTGCCAGTGTGACTGAAATTTTTACATGGGACCAAGGGAACATTTGATTTCAGCAGTTGAGCAAAATAAGGTAGTGCTGAGAGGTTTATGGTCAGAAAACATGAATTCAGTCACTTGTACTTTACTGGACATCAGCATCAAGGAAGGATGGTAAAAAAGAAATAGCTGCGTTTTCTTCTCTCCTTACTCAGTGTGTCACTACCCACTGTGGAATCAATGCTCTCAGGTTTGGGGCTGTGTAATCTGGTGGATGGCTCCAAATAACAGCACTTGGATTTCCCTGAGAGATTGGGAGCCCTAGGAAAGCTAGGGAAGGAGAGGATCATGTTAAGAAAATGGACAGAGTAGCTGTTCCTCATTTATTGATCTTAACTAGATCTATCTCCATAGGTCATGTGACACTTGCTCTAGATTAGATTTTTATTTTGAAGTAGTTAGTAATTTATGAAAGAAGATTTTTATTTTCCAATTAAATATTAGCATTGATGTTAATGAATAATGCTACAGTGTTTTGAAACACATAAGTTCTTAATTTCTTCTCTTTTTTTCCTTCCTTTCCATGTAATTACTCTTTGATTTGAGGTGGCTATTGATTTGTTATACACTCGTCCTTGGTGTAAATAGATAACCCTTAAACATCAGATAAGGGAGCATGAGTGACACTTCCCATTATACAGCTCCTGCTGTCAGTTACCAGGAAACGTTTCCTGCATTGGAAAAGATCCTCCAATGGATTTTCTTTTGTTGTAGAAACTCTTTTGTGGTATTTGTTGACAATACTAATGACAATTAGCATGCCTCTCCATATAAATAGAGAGTGAGGAGCCTGTCCCCAGGGCAGCTGGCGTGTTTGTCAGTCCCGGAGATGAGGGTGGGAAGTGAATCCTGGCAGGAGGCTGGAGCTGGAGGAGTGCAGCTCTAGAAAGAGGTAATGGAAGGGAAATGCCTCATTATTGCAAAGTAAAATCAGATTCTTGGCACTTTGAAGTTCCTCTGGAAAGCCGCAGAGGTTTGCGAGGAGAAATCACTGATGACCTAAGACAGAAGGAACTGGTTCACTTTCCCATAGGACATTCGTGTCAAAAGTGATCAGTGTTTCCTGGGCATTTCCAGGGGACAATAACTCTCCCAGCAAGTTCCCCTGTTGCAGTTAGGGCTGCTGCCGGAGGTAGGAGTTAGGAGTTGGTTATATGTGAGTGGGAGGCTGGAGCGGGAGTTGCTGTCCAAGTCAGTGACTTACTGACTGGTTACCTGAGAGACTCAGCGCTGCTGCAGTTGGCACAGAAAGACTTCTCAGTAAAAAAGGAGAAGGGATGTGGAGGCTGACTGCTTTCAGTGAGAGCTCATTGCAAAGTTTGTCACTTTTAGTCTGACATGCTGAGTACTTGCTGACCTTCAGAGGAAATAACAGAATTCTTTCTTTTACAGAGATTCTTACTGAAAAACTTTTCCCTGGGAGGGATTTTTCATACACATTTTGCTTCTGCTTTGAGGCCTGATGTGATTGTCACATCATGCATGGATGCTGCTGCTTTAGGTGGCTGATTGTGTCATTGGCAAGGCTTTCTACGCTCAGGAGAGATGCCCTTTCATGTCTGTCCTTGTCAGTGTCCTGCAACAACAAATGGAACACATCAGTAAAAATTAACTCTTTCTGTCCATAGTCTAAGGATTATTACCTTTGATAAAACAGTAAACCCTAGAGAAAAATCCAGGCTCATCTGCTAAACGTTTTCTAATGCTCAGGAATGTTAACATAATGCTGATTAATATGCTACGTATTTTCTAGTTTTGCAGAGCATGTCACAAGTAATTGATCTAGGATCATATTTCGCCTTTATTGCCATGCAGCTAGAAATATATACCAGCCACTTAATTAGAGCCAGCCTTTAATGAAGATAATGAAAGGAACAGCAGTAAATGGAGCAGAAGCAAGATCCAAGTATTGCTTAGTGGAAGTTACAGGATAAAGGCTTAAAAATGTCCTTTGTAGGTCCTTGAGTGTGAGGCAAATATGTGCAAGGTCTGCAAGGTCGAGGTTTCTGCCCCCTATAATGTCCTGTTCTAGTCCAGCAGAGTATTGAATCAGTCTGGAGATGTGTGGGGCATAAGGAGGGTCCCACTGTGTCCCTTCTGTTGAATACGTCTCTGGCTGAAGACTCTGAGATGGCAAAAGAATTTATTCAAGAGATTTGGTCCTGGGCAACAAACTTTTGTCCAGATAAAAATCTAGCCATACTCAAGGAATATGGTGTTTTTATATTAGAGGCACCAAATGAAGAAAATATTAAATCAGTTAAAATAAATACATCACCTAGGAATCGCTAAAGAGGATCCAAACTTCTACCAACAGGCCATTTGTGGCATCATGTATTATGGCAGGAAATCAGATCTATCAAAAATGCAAATTCAAAGCATAAGAAGCAACATTTAAAACCATTTGCAACGACTGATAGCTGAAGAGAAATATAACGGTGATTGCTGCAGCAGCAAGTGTTTTGCAAGGTTATGGAGCTCCAAGAGGAGAGCAGTAAAGCTGTAATCTTTTTTTTAAATCAGAGACAGATTGGCAAGACACAACTCTGAGCCCAAGGGCTCAATAAATGAAATTGCAAGGACCCACAAAGTTACTTTAATTTTGCGGGGAGTTTGGGTAAGTGGCAGCATTTTACACATGCGTTCAGAAGTGAGAGGATGAATATTCAGTTTGCATTCAACCCTGAATGCTCTGACTTGTAACTGTTCAGGCAATGACCCCTGTAATTTAAGGGCTGAAATCTGCAAGCCATCACCATTGGCTTTCTGGTTTTATTTTTGTTTGTTCTATTTGGGTTGTATTGTGGGGTTTTCTTTCTTTGTTTCTTAAGACTCCTTTAAATTGTGATTGGGCTGAGGGAGTGCCAAATAGAACATAACACGTTTGAGGTGTATTTTTTCTTGGTAAGTGACATGCACTGTCACTGGATGCTTCTAGGGGAAGGTGCAAAGTTCATTGGATCTACTAGAGAGCAAATTGAGTGCAAGCATTTAGAAGATTATAGGGGCTCTAGTTCAGAGTTAATACAGTGTATTGTTTGCTCATCAATCTATTTGCACGTAGAAGAACCCCTCAGAAAATTCTGATGGACTGGGAATTCTTTAGAAAGTGAAACTGGGAAACAGAGTAAGTTTTTTCCTGAGCTGTTCTTTTCACTGCAACAATGACAATTTTCTAAATCTTACAAGAAGGCACCTCCCTGATACCTTTTGACTTTCATGTAAAATTCTGTTTCATCACAGTGTGTTGATTTTTGCAAGGTTGCTGCGAATTTCTGTTCATTCATTACAATTGTAGAGCGTGAATAATGATGTATTTGGGAAGTTCAAAATGCAGAGGAAGCCACAGAGGTATCTATGGACTTCTCTAAAACCTGTAGTCCCACTTGCACTGGATTATTTGAGAAACTTAAGAATATGAGGTGTCGGTGAAAGGAAAGCGAAGAGGGAAGTCTGTCATAAAAAGAACCTTCCCTTTTTATTTTTGGGAAAACTCCTAAGGCAAGAAACAATCTTTTGTAGTCAAGTTTGTAAAAAATGCTCCACAGAAGTTGATAGTGTTCTGGCAGAGGTATTCTGAGACTAAGGAAAATATCCCATTTTTCATTCTGATAGATTTAAATATGTTGAAACAAGGTGTAAATATTTTCTTGATTTGCAATGCATTTTCGCACTGTAACACATTAAAATAAAGATTGATTCCCATTTTATTTAGAGGTCATTATGAATTCCTTTTGAAACAATGCATGGATCAGCAAATTCCCTACTTGTAGGCTACCATCTGTAAGTCTTACTGGATCTATTTAATTAGATTTCCATGCAGCATCTGTAGCAGTGGAAAATGCAAATAATTAAGCTTCATGATTTCTTGTGTATTATAATGTCACACAACTAGTTGCTGCAGAGCAGATAATTCCTTTTGTAATTGGAATTTCTTTCATGAGTTGCTCCCTCATTTATAGCAATTAGAACTTTGTAAATAGTTTTATATAATTGGGTTCAGTTTGAATTACCTTTTCCTATAGGTTAACATTTTTTTATTTTTCTGATGCATCTTACTCTCTTTTTGTTTTCAGTTACACTTTATGTTTTCCTTAAACTGACTTATTTATTCCTTTATCAAAGGAGAAGAAATAAAAGAAACAGATCTGTTGTGACCCAGATGTAAGCTGAGTTGGGTTCATACAAAAGCATTCCATTCTCGAGCAAAGACTGGAGTTTCTAAATGCACAGCACTGGATAACAATCTCTGTTTCATTTAAAAAAAATAAAATTAAAAATTCAGACAGCAACATAGGCAATATCTGGAAGGGTGATACCTGCATTTCAGTCTCTGGTTCAAGGGTTGATTTTATAGTTGTTGAGTTTTTCAGTACTTATAGATGAAGTCCTTTAAGTATTCAAAGGTGAACTTCTGGGGGTCTCACTGTATGGCAGCTGCTGCAAGAACCTGAGCACCAGTGCCTGGCAGATTTCAGCTAGATTTCATTTGGCTTTCTACCTTTGAAATTTTGGAAAACAGTTGAAAATATAAGTAAGATGTAATGTAAATGTTCTAAAGCGAAAAGGCAAGCAACTCCCTGCAGATAAGATCTGTACATCATTTTGAAGTCCCTTAGATGACAGTTTGATCTCCTGATTTCTGTGACTTCCTGGCTTATGGAATTTAAATTCATATAATTGAAAATAACAAGGTTAAAACACAGAAGTCTGTGGAAGATATCAGTTGACTGTGTTGTTTATTTGGTCAAGCTCTGAAATGTGAGCCTTAGCTTTTTTTTTTTCCCCCAAGAGTGATCTTTTTAATAAAGCCATTACATGAAATTTAAAAACTGGGACCAGATTTTGTTTTACACTGACACTGAGCTTGAGATGTTGCCCCTGCCCTTAAAATGAGTCACTGGAAGATCAGGCACTTTGATCCCATTCTTGGAGAGGACCACAAAGCTTTCTCACTGTTCTTGAGATGTCTTAACATGTCCACAGAGCTGAAAATGTACTCAACACCCTTAATGAAGTTGGAGTACTGGAAGGCATTACCCTTACACCTCGTGCTTTCTCTGCAGTCACAAAGGGTGTTTCTACTTTGGGAATCTGAAGCAGAGAGGTGATGTAACTTTTGTGTTTGACATTTTACTGGGTGAAGGGCAGAGCCACGAATAGAATTCAGGTCTCTGCAGTGTGATCTTGCTCTCTACTTAAGCTTGCTGTTACAGAGGCTTTGCTGACCCAGCTGCAAGCAAATTTGGGGACAGACAAATTTTGCTTTACTTGTATATGTTCTTCATGCAACTGCAATTAATGCATTTTTCTTTCAGTTAATGAAAGCCGCTGCACTTGCATCCTAAGGCTACGTGATAATTCTGTCAAGCAATGAAAGATTTGCAGTGATACTTGTGGGAAATGTTGCAGTTATTGAGTGTTTATTACAAATTCCTTGCTGTAATGGAGAATTAGGAAGCATGGGGAACATGCTGAAAAAGAAGGAATCAGAGGAGTTGAGAAAGGCTGTAGGTAAGGGAACGCTGACCAGCTCTTGAGCATTGCCACTGAAGTGCTTGGAAGTCACTTCCAGTGTGTGGGGGAGACTGTGAGTGTCCAGCAGATCAAAGCTGATAAAACACTGCTACCTTGGCAAGACATTGATTATAGTATAGAAACTTGGCCCTGGATTCAGCGGTTTCATGGCTTGTGAGCAAAACAAAGGTGCAGTGGGATCAAAAACCCCAATGTGCTTAAAGGCTTTGATTTCCAGGGCAGGCTGTTGAATAAAAAGGTTAAGACAGACAGTTTTATAAATGGCAGTATCACTGGCTTGGTTCTGATTGTATAGGCCACACATTAATCTCACACCACGGGGAGCATTAGTGCAGCAGTCCCAACACGGTTCTTTTGTAACAGTTCTGTCTTTTCCAGTGATTAATGAATTTAGCATTAATCTATTATTACCACTGGGAATTGAGTGGAATCAGGCATATACAAGTTATCAGTTTCCAAAACATTTCTGAACTAGGGGATTATTAGTCTTTTGAGGGGTCATTTTATTCTTTCATTGTTTTTAATATGTTGCATATGATTTATTGTGATTTATGGAGCTGACAAAGACTGGATCATTTGGAATGCAAGGAGTAAGTTTGTCTATCCATTGAATAGTAGCTTTTGTTGGAAATAAACTATTATGTTTTGGGGTGCTTCTTAAGAAATGTAATTTTCCTTCTTTCCTCTTGTGGCATTTACTTAATGATTTACAGATTTATTTTTGTAGGGGTTTTTTTATTCTTTATGTAAGCAACTCAACTTCTCTCTTTTTCTGTTGCTCACGGTTCTATACAACCCAGTATACAGAAGGAATTAAACTACTCTCAGCCTAACTCACTCTTGTTGTTTTTAAGTCAGTGTAACTTCACTGAAATAACAAGATTAATAAAATCCCAAAGCATAATACTAAAATGCTGTTCTGTTGAATTAGACTTGGCTATTAGCCAAAAATCTGCTGATAAAACTCCAATAATCCTGCATTTACAGAATGAAGTAAACCAGGTATTTTTCAGGGGCTCAAAAGACCCAGAGAGTGTGCTTTCCTGAAATTGTAATATACTTTATTGTTGTTGCATATTTATGAATTTTCAGGAATCACATAGATTTTTCATGGTTAATATGGGTTCTTTGTTAACATAGAACATCATGAAAATTCTTGTGAATATCACCTGGCAAGTAGAAAAGCTTTTGAATGCACAGAAAAAGCTGATGTTTACTGGCATGAAAAGAACATCCATAATAGTTAAGCCTATATCTCTTAATCCTAATGAATTGTTACAGAAGTTTTATAGAAAACTGCATGTTTTTCCAGCAGTGGCTTAAAGGAAAATATTGATCAGCATGGATGATGTAATGTAATATATTAAGACTTTTGGCATGTTCTAAGCTTTAGGCTCCTTTGCTTATACCATAGTTTAGCAGCATTCAGGCAAATAACAAAAATGAAGATCAATAAAAGCATTAGAAATAAATGTTATTCTCTTGGGTGAAGTAATCCATTGTGCTGCACCTGAACAAAGCCCAGGTTTGTAATACAGTTAATTTATAAGCATGATGGGCTGATTGATAGAGGAGTTGTCTCAGATATCCTGTCTTTAATATTAGAAAATCAATTATATGGATGGGCTTGCATAGAAAAGAAGCTTGTGATATGGAAATTCCCAATAGTGCTGTAGAAACACAGTGCTGTCATCTGACCAGGCAGTGCCATTTTACTGTGAATTTCAGAAGCTGTTTGATTTATATGCAGTTCAGCAATAACACCTTTGCATCTAAGAAGCCAGAAGAGATCCAGTTTTTTGGAACTGGGGCAAACGTCTCGTAAAGAAGTGGCAGTTCTGACTCCTGTAGGGAGCAGTTGCTGAGCTGGTTGAGCCCAGATGTCCAGGCAAATGGCTGCAAGGCATATTCTTGGAAGTAATGGGCCATGAGAGCTGTCTCAGAAATTTGTTGCACATCACAGACTCATCTGACAAATGTCTGTTGTCTATTTCTGTACATATTGGGCATTAATAATTCACATATGTGAAGAGTTGTGTGTCTGTGCTTTGCCTAGGAGGTTGGAACCTTCCCACCTGAATGATGTGGTGATTCTATGATTCATGTCCTGATACAGACATGTTTAACCAAAAGGATTTGGGGCGATTTTTATCAAAGTTTTTGGGTTGAGTTGTTTTTTGTTTGGTTGCTTTTTCCCTCTTTTTATTGTGTTTTACAGCTGCCAAATTGAGATCAGATAGTGCTGAGAATTTTGGTGGTTTATGTACTGGCAATTTATGACTAATGAAAACTTAGGTTTTCTCTTACAGAAGGTGGCTCTGGAAAAACCAGACCCCTAGAGGACCCTCAGACAGAATTTCTTCTTGTTTCTGGTGAGATGGGGGAGGGGAGAGACAAGAGGCAGAGGCTTCATGAACTATTGATGGTTCCTTATAGCTGCAATTCGTTGTCGTTGCTGAGTAGTTGCATGAACAGTTGTGATGCCTGTGACTCCTGCTGAGCTGTGCTCTGTGGGAGCTGAGACATGGTGTTCTTTTTCAGTGGATGTAGCTGTCAATTTCTGAGCTTGATGCTTATGTAAAGAATGGCTTTTAAATATTAGGGTGGGTTTTTATTTTTTTTTCCTCTTTGTATGATAGTAGTGCAGTTCTTTCAGGTTGATGGTTTGTCATCTTTATGTAACCATTTCAAGCTGGCTGAGGTTTTGCTTTGTGGTTATTTCTTTGAGAGGAGGGTCAGGAGTATTCCTGGATTGGAAGGCTGGATTGTGTGCCAGTGGTCGGCTCTGGTATCACTCCCATGTCCAGTGTTTCCTGTGTTGGGGTGCTGAAGAGGCTGTGTCAGGCTGTCAGGGCAGGCAGGTGGGGGCTATGCTCTAATACCCCGATCAAAAGCCCTGTGCTTTTGCTGAGTTTAGCCATCAAACAGCAGCATTCTCATGGAAGAGAGCTCACATGGGCTGTTTGGGTGATTGATGGGATTGAAGGGGAGAGGAAGGCAAAACGATGCCTTCCAGCACGGTTCGTTGGGCAAAGGTAATGGTGTGAACCCTGACAGACAAGAGATACTCTCTGAGAAGTCAGCCTCAGGAGCACTGAATTTCCTAAAATACTATAAATTAAATTGTTCTATAGCTTTACTGGGTAACAGAGAAGCCTAAGATTAGATGAACTACATTGTGTTATTCTGAAATAATGTTCTATAATGTTTTGTTCTTTTTAGTGGGAAATGCACTTGTTTAAGAAGATAACAGTAACTTCAAACCCTGATCACAGGCTCCTTGAAGGAGTACAGGTTCTGTTATGTGTGGCTGCAGTAAAATAAAGGGCCCCGTTGAGGATATTTCCTCTCAAATCCGTGAATTAGGAGTGTAAGAATTGCTAAATGTTTTTGCAAACCAGGAAAATGGAACAGCTGTAACATTTCAGATAGGCGGGACAGAGAGACCAGAAAAGGGCAGAGGAATAAGTTGCCACATTGCCATGTGTGTGTACAGAGACATGAGAGCCTCATCTGCTTTCAGATTTGAATCAGTGCAGGAATTGAACCTGCTCAGCATCCACTCAACAGTAGTGATCTATATTGCTTCTCTATCACTGTTTCAGAATTCTGATGGGGTAAAAGACTTAAAAATAAAAAATAAATATTTTCATTGAAATGAGGAAATACTTGAATTCATTGGAATTCTGGACTTTCAGTTGTTCTGTCTCTCAGATTGCAGTGCACTGCTTTTTGTTCAGAATGCCTTATTATAGCACTTAAAAGAACAAGTAAATGTAAGTAGCTCATTTTAATATTGGTCAAATCATCAGATGACTTGGTTTGATTTATATAGTGCAAGCTAAAGGGTTGCTCTCCTGTGCCCACAGTTGCACTTCTAGTCGTGCTGTTTGATGTACAACACAGCTGCTACTGTGTTACTGAGTTTTCCATATAAGTGAAATCAGTTTCTCCCACGTACAGCCTGATGAATCAGCCTGTACACAAAACTGAAACCAGGCTGTAACTAAAATGTGCCATCCTAACCCATAACTGGACTGAAGAATATCCTTGTTTTTATCCAAGGACTGGAGTAGCAGCTGCAGGTTTTAAGTGTGACTTTTGCTGTGTTAAAGCCATCCATCACATCTATATAGATAAAAGTTTTATTCCACTGTCTTGGCTGTTTTGGACCTATTGTGGGGGTGATTTCCCAAGGAAGGCAAACACCCAGGTATTTCAGTCATGACACTGAGCACCTCACACAGGAGGTGTGGCTCCATCAAGAAGGTGCAAGTCAGGGATTTAGAAAATTGGTTTTTACATCCCTTCAGATTTCCTGTGTGACCAAAGCCACTAAATTACAGTATATCCCAGCTTCCTGGCCAAACATCCTTGGAGTGGGAACTTGCCTGTAAGGGTGTACAGACCATTTAGTGGCATTTGTGCAGCTTGCAATGGTCACCATGCTGTGGCCCCATGAGTACCTAAGATAGACTTAGGATGTTCTTAGTACTTGGAGTGCTTTAGGAAATGGTTTCCTCAGGCTGTGACTGACTCTAATTCTCTGGAGAACTCAGTTTTTCCATAAGCTAAAGTATCAGTTGTTAAAAGTGCTAGGACTTTTCCCTGACCTTTCCTTTCCTTACTTGCTTCTCATTATTCCAGCGTTCCCTGTTTGTCATTCCATAGTTAGCTGAAACAATTGTGGTTCCAGCAGGAACACCTGCAGTGATTAACTGAAGAGCCATATGTTGGCTCAGCAGGGCAAAGTCACCTATAAACTATTTAATTTTTTTTTTTTTTGGATGGGGAGGACAGATCTTACTTTCAGGAAGCAACTTGTATGGAAGGGTGGTGAAAATCCCTCTCCAAGGGAACTGGCATCAGTGTCCATGCTGCTAGGCAAGCAGTGCAATCATGTTTCAGTCTTGCTATTTCATTACAGAATTCTGCTAGGCTGGTGATCTTTCAGGCTTTAATAGAGCAGAAGATACACTTTAAATGCGATTCATCTGATCTAACCTGAGCAGGCTGCACTATGGTTGTACTTCAGCCAACTGGCTACACTTGTTTTGCAGCCACTGGAGTGAAACGGACAATTAATTTCGGATGTGGTTCATCTGACCTAATTTAGGTAGCAGTGATAGTGTGAGATGAATGGGGCTAAAGGAAACTGGATAAAGGAAACCCAGACACCAGCTCAGAGGGATCCTGCCTTTCAGATCAATATTGTGATATCTTTTGATACAGAATCTTTCTATACTTCAAGCTCAATCAAGACATAGTCCTGAACAGAACAAGAGTTTTCTCATGAAAATGGCACTAAATCTTACCAAGTCAGTATCTTTGGGCTGCAGAATTTTTAACTTTCCTATGGATATTATAGAATATAAATGAGTGCAGCTGGGGTACTCAAGGCAGTTGGCAGCATGGAAAAGACTGGTGCCAGGTTATAATTCTAATAAATCTTGAATTTAATATGCTGTTGTGATCATCTCTCTGAAACATAAATAATTTACTTATTTTGCAAAAGGGGACAAAGAAATGTACAACTCCAGTGGGAAAAGTGAAAGAATGTGGCCTTCCCTTTACAGTAATAGGATATTCTTAACAAGTAGGCTACAGAAGGAAATATATTGGGAAGGGAACAGAAATAAAAGATTTTCTCTTCTGTTATGCCCTGGTGACCCATGGGTTTTCTGATACGGATATACATGGGAACTTGGCATGTAAAAATGGACTTAATTTTCCACTCTAGAGCACAGAGGGAAATGACATTCTATCAGGTGTGGGGTTCACCTGTTGATGAGCTGCTGTGAGTACTGCCAGCTGATAACCTTATCTGCAGCTCCGAGGGGCTGCATTCCCTCTTTCCATGGCGAGGCTGAAGCAAAGGAGCAAGAATGTGAGAGTGCCCAAGAACTGCAAAGCTAAAGACACTGCACGTGTGCAGAAGGCAGTGGTGACGTGAAGTTCTTGGGTGAGACTCAAAGTCCAGGGCTGAGATGGCAAGGCCAGGGGACAGTGCTGCTCTAAGGAAAATACGGATTGGGAGGGCAGGACACAGCCTTACCCTGGAAGGGGAAGATTGTCCAGTCAGGATCTGAATATGAAACTTCAGGACTGCACCTTTTTCACAGTTCTCCCCTGTTTTGCTAATTTGAAGGTGTTGTCAATGGTCAAGCTGCGTCTTGGACACATCAGGTAACAGTTTTGTTCAGATAATACTGGATTTCGTTCTAAAAGCAAAGTAGCTCTAAAATTAAAGACTGTGCCTGCTGGCTTTTCCTCATTTATATGGTAATGGCATTTGAGGAAAAAATAATCTTGGGTATTTTCATGGATTTTTGCAGAATTAAAAGAATAGATTAGAAATGAGAAGCTGGGTTAGAAAAATATACTTTAAAAAGCAAAGGACTGTGAAAAGTAGAATTCATTAATGTTATAATCTTTCTGTTCACATGCTTTGTAAACATGAAGTTTTATGGTTGTGTTCCATATTTCTCCGCCATCTGGAGAGTAAGACTTTCAGAGCAAAAGTTTTTTTCTTATTTTCATCAGTGCATCAGAAGTTGCTTTAAATGCTTCAGGAAGAGAAATTTTCTGACATAGTGAACTTGAAAGTGAGTTTTGAGAGAGTCCCCGATTTGTCTAAGTGCAGTTCCATAATACACTATATGCAATTGCTGCTGAGAATTTCAGAAATTTGGGTTTCTAATGTGCAGGATGGCATTTAAAAAGTAGCTAACTTCTGCTTAGGACATTACATGCTCTTTAACAAATTATTTCGCTATTTCAAATTCCACCTGAAAAAAACAACACATTTTAGCTGTAATAGCTTAGAATGTTTTTAACTAGAATCCTTGTTCTAGTGTATTCCAATCTCAGTTTTTTCTGAATGTCTGGTTATATGTTTGTATTAAAAAAATATTAAATGCAAAAATAATTTGCTAGTGTTCTAATGTAAATTAGATTGAACAATTAATCAGAGACAGCCATTCAGAAGTTGTTCTTCTGGAGAAGGCCAGCAAAGAATTAGCACGGAGCAGCGTGCTGGAATGAAAACGCTCAATTGAACACGTTCCACCACACAACCAAGGACACTTAGAGATTCCAAAGTTAAATCAAACCAAATCAGTGGGTATACAGGTCAGCTGGTTTGTCTTTGAGGCTTGTTCAATGCCTCAGAATTAGCATATCTAAAAGTATTTTTAGAGGTAAGTTAGTTGCACAGAGTCAGCTTGAGTGCCTGAAGACTCCCTATGTGTGTAACAGCACCAGAGGCTTGCAGAAGGGATCCTGCCTTTCAGGTCAATATTTGCCTTTTAATGTCCTAGTCCTGGAGTTACTTAGTTACATTTGATTCTCATCTTCTATGTGTTTCAAGACTGTGTAGAAAAAATTAGGAAGTCACAAGTTGGAAGCTGGTAGGCTCACATGTTTATTTTCCTTAATGCCATAATCTGTAATTTTTAAATTTTTTTTGTGATTCTTTGTGAATCACATTTTTATTTGGTAGCAGCTACTTTCTTATTCTCTGAATGTTTGGAGTTATTAATGCTTAAAGTGCTCTTTGCTGGCACACACAATATTTTTCATGGGAGTGGGACTGCTTTATCTGTTATATTGCATATAGGATCAGGAAGCAAAGCAATTAAAGGTTTGGAGGCCTTTTGCAAAAATCTTGGTGGACGCTCCTTATACTGACAATCAGAGCATTTTTGGGGCAAGACTGCCTTGAAAAAGTTTGTTATACTGTCCTTAATATCAAATGCAATTGGAGCCAGGTGGGGAGTAATGTCGTATTGCAGCTAAAAATTAAACCCACAGCTTAATTAAACCAGAAGCTGAGAGGGAGAGTTGGAAATCACATTATCTGAAAAAAAAATTTCAATAGCACCATTAACAGACTGAGGCTGCTGTACCAGGTGGGAAGAGAATTCCCTGGAGACAAAGCACTTTTTTTGGATGTCTACGAGTTTTCTACTTATCTCACTATATGTGTTTCCAAACTCTGTTATTCTGACAGCAAAACCTCATTCTAAATGGACAGAATGACTTGGAGGAAAATTTGAGGAGGAGGCTTCCCTACTTAGGGCACCATCTGGTTCACTGTTGGAAGCTTCCTGCTCTACTCTCTTTGTCTTTAGCTGCAATGACTGTTCTGTATGTGTCCCAACGCTGTACATCTGATAGCTACTGTAAACCAAACAGAATATAGATGTGTGAAACTTCTCTCAGAATTTTGATCTTTTGATCAAAATATTGATTTTTAAAGTAGTTTGAAAGAGTACATTAGATGGCATTAATGTAATGATTCTGCATTTTGGATTATTTTTTAACTACATCACACCACACTGAAGTATCCCTGTAGATTATTTTCTCCTCTCTACATTTAAGAGATTTGCTTCAACAGATTCTTTAAGTCACAAAAGTAGTTTCTTACCCCTGTGAGCAGTCTTACTAAAGCTGGCAGCTGATTACTTACTGCTGAATGTAATGGATAAAAAACCCCCAGAAAGTACCAGTAAAAAACATTCCAATTGCTTCTGTGCAGCTTTTCAACATCTTAAATAGCCTTTGAATGCCTCCAAAAGCTGTGTGTGATTTCCTATTTTCTTGCCTGCTGCATTTGTATGAATTTAAATTTTTTAAAAGTGCTGTGTGTAATGACAAGTGAATTATAACCAGTGAGTGAGGGGAGTCCACCACGACCTAGCCTTTTTTTTCCAGCATCACAGATGCAAGCCTTTGTTTGTGTGGTCAACAAATAGAGCTATTTGGCTTTCTCATGCTCTCTCTCTCTCTCTGTTTAAATAAAATTGGATTGTGGCCAAGAGAATCAATAGTTTAAATACTTTACTTAAAAGCAATGTGAGATCAAAAAGCAGCTTTATAACAGGTCAGACATGTTGAGAGTTCTGTGCTTGGTGCTCAGTCACTCCCAGAGAGCCGTGGTGGTATTCCTAGAGCACCCAGGTACAGCAGGACAAGAATGACAAAGGGACAGCTTCAGAACAAGCTTTGGAAACCTTACAGTTCTGAGGACATTACAGCTGGAATCAAATTCTTCCAAGGCAGAAACTCCAAACTTACTGGGGAGCTGAACAGAATGAGTAAGTTAGTCTTAGTCACCAGATGTGGATATGATGAAAATGAGAAGGGATTGAAGTGTTTGCTGGCAGCTGATATGATAGCCCTTTTCTTTTAGAAAAGGAGTCTTTTAGAAGATTTCTTTATGTTCTATTTTTGTTGCACCATCTGAACAGCTGTAAGTGATGGATTTCTGTTTAGAATTACAAAATCTCAATCCTAGTTCACAATTAGGAGTTTAGACACCAGATACTCTCTAAACTTATTCAAGTATTGTTCAGAAGAGTTGACTGAACCTGCAACTGACTCCACTTCCTTCATGAACAGTTATTGCCCTTACATTTTCCATAATGACTTCTCTATGGATCACTTGCTGCAATTGCACTAGACTTTAATAATTTCAATCTAGAAAAAGCAGAATCATTGTCAATACTTCTCAGGGTCAGTTTACTGAGTAAATGTGAATTTCTTAGTTCAGTTTCTGAATTTGAAGAGGGGAAATCAGTTTCAGTGAACCCAAAACTTGGTAGGGGGCGTTGTTTTATTTTTTAGAAAATCTATACACAGTATAAATTAAAATCCCCTCATAGTGACTGAAGACCAGAACAGCATTTCAATGACACTGTGTGGTGGTTTGTTTTCTTTGGTTGGTTGGCTGGTTTGGCTTTTTGTTTTTGTTTAGGTTTTTGGTTTGTTTTTTTTTTTTTAATCTTTTATCTAAACTTTTCCACTTCTATTGATGAGTCTTGTGGAGTCTGTAGTGGTTGCTCCAAGAACACAAGGATTGTTTAGCAGTGTCCAGCAGGGATCATGGTCCAGGTGATGAACACAGTGTTTATGTCTGCTGTGGGTTATGTTCTGATAGGTTTTACAGCTTGTCAGAAGGAGGGAGAGCATTAATGCCAGGGATGCACATTTTCCACTGAACGCCCTGAATGTGCTGACCATGAGGACACTCATCTTGTGTAACTTCAGCTCAGCATCACAGGAACACCTTCTGAAGTGAAATAATAAGAAACCTCAGATTATTACAGTTTAATCTTTTTCTTTCCTCTATTCATTGCTTCTGGCCTACATTTGGCTGGTAGGATATGAGAAAATATCAAATTTTTTATATTTATCCCTAATGGTATGCTGATCATATTAGTATCACAGTAAGTGCTAAAGGGGAGTTTGGGTTATGCTTTTTTCAAAATTATCTTACCTGAATGTAAATTCTGCCTGGAACTGCTGGAATATTGTCTAAGACCACAAAGGCTGGATGAAAATTTTCATGCATCTTTGGTTTGATTAAAACGGGATGAAATAGAACTGTTTTGTCTGATGTTAAAGTTATGTGAAGCAAAAATGCATTTTAAAGGAACTTGCAAAAATAATATTAGCACAAGAAGTACATCCTAAATTCAGTACATAACATTTCTGCTAACTTGACTGTTGACTGAAGACGAATGATCTATACTAAAGCAATTTGTTAGAATGGTTCCTGGAAAAACAAAATTAGATCATTTATGACCAAATAAACATCTTTGATAACAGATGAACAGTATTAACACAGAATTATAGAGTAATATAATTAACTGTATTTTTTGCTGTGTTTGTAAGTGGCCGGTAGCCATTTGTAAGTCAAATTTGTTTGGGTTTTTTCTGCAATTAATATGTTAAGTGCAGAATTTAGCTGATGTAGTAAAATGGACAAGCTGTTCAGTCTCACTGTGTGTATTTCAATGGAGCTAGAGGCAATTCAGAGATCTGTTCTCAACTAATTTCCAGAATTCAGTGGCAATTCTTGAAAAGTGGCTTAGCAGTCCGGTCTCATTCCTGCAGATCATCATTACAGTCCCTCTTAAATCTTCCTCTGATGGAACTGTGAATAGAAGCTGCAGCTGAATAATTAAGAAGTCGCTATAAAAATACCTAGGAGGGGTGTATATATATAAAGTAGCTTTTAAAAAGTAAAATCTTGTTAGAGCCCATCAAGAAGGCTGAAATAATTTGCATGTTTTTCCAGTAGAATGTGTCACATAACTTCTAAGCAGTATTTCTAAAAGTGTATTTATGTTTGCTTGCAATTAAGCATGAAATGTTGATGTAGCTGCAGCCTGTGCTACATGCAAACTGTAAAACAGCCTTGGTGTGTGCTGTTCAAGGGGGAATTTAGAAAACTGCTAGCTGAGTATCAGCATATTGCTGCAAGCTCCATGGGATGTGGACTATTCCCATAACAGGGCACAGCAGTAAATCTGAGGATGCTTCAGAAATACTGAGAAGAGCCTCTGGTCATCAGAAGTTACCATATCCAGAGTTAGTGTTTCCAGTCTAATCCTTCCAAGGGCCTTTCAGATTTCCCTCTCTTGCAGTACTTCAGGATTTTCTTTGCCATACACCTTTTCACTCAGGAAATTGCCACATGAGCAATAGAACTGATTTCTTATTGTGTGCACATACACATGCAGACCAGTGAAGGAAAGCAGGCTCGTGTCTTGTATCCATATCTGTACCTAGATATCTTATGGCTGTGTGCAATTTCAACATATTTCAGTGTTAAACTTACAACTTCAGCTCCCAATGAAGTTAAGGGGTTTCCTACCTGAATTTCTTACCTTCTATTGAGAGGTACCTTTGATCTATGGTTTCATTGAGGTTCAGGAAGGAAAGATCTCCCTGAGTCAGCAGTTGCAATTTTTTCCTAATGAGGGCAGTATGTCATTTACCCTTCTATACTTGCAAAACACTTTGTTTCCCTGACCCTTGACTTCATGCTGGCTTTCCTGGAGGAGCTGAGCCATGCCTCATTCCCTGTTATTCACAGCAGTGAGATCTTCTTACTTTCTTCTGACATAAACAAAAGTAAATTCCATTTGTGCGTAAGTACCAGGCTTTGATTATGGCAGAGCCTTCCTGACGTGTGTGGAAGTTTGGAGGCACGAGTGACTCTGCCCTATGATGAATAATATGCTTTTTCAGCAGTAATGATAAATGCTTCTTGAAAGTGATTCAACATGACTTGAAACTTCGTATAAGTATCAAAGCTGTATGCAAATTATGAAAGAACAAATAAAATGATACACAACATTAAGTGAGTAAGATGATGGTATTTGTTTTGGCTCATTCAAGTACTGTTAAGAATCTCCAAATAGTTTTTGAAACCATGCTCATTTGCTGAATCCTCTGAGAGAGCAAAATTGAAAGAAACCAAGCCATTTGAAATGTGTCAGGCACAAATGACTGATATCTCTGTGTGCCAAAATTATTTGGCTTCATTTGACTTTCTGAAATGGGGCTTCTGCAGCAATGTCTTACATAAGAGATGATTAATAGATTGAGGAAAATAAGGAGCTGAAAAAAAAATCAAAAATAATTTCCTTCCCTTGTGTCATTACAGAGTTAAAAAATTCCGAGACATCCTACAACTGTTAGAAACCATTTCAAGGAAAGCTTTTTTGCCCTGCAAACAGCTTCATTAAAAGTAAGCATAAAAAGACATTGCCATTTTAGCAGCATCTTTTGAACAATAAGTCTCTCTTCTTGTACATTAAACCCCAGAATCACTTTCCCTTATAGTCTGGGAATTCTCTGTCTTTGAGGTAAGGATGAATCTGTGCTTTTTTGATCTATTTCATGTTTAAGCATATTAACATATATTCAGGATAATGAAAACCATTTCAAATGCACAGAGCATCTTTGTTGTCATGAAAGGCTGATGTTAGCTTCCTGCTGAGGTCTGCAAAACCAGAGCTCTTGAATTTAACAGAGCTCAGAGATGTGCTTCTGGACTTAAATTGAGTTTAGAAGTTTTTTCCTTGCCATGTTGGGCTGCAGCAATTTTTGGTATTTTTTTGGTTTTTTTGAGGGATGGGGTTTACTTAGATATAATTGTTTATTTTCTTTTGCTAAACAGGGACTCAAAACAAGATTCTGTGATATAAATTGTAAAGTTCTGCGGTCATGGTCCTGTGCCACCTACATGTTTATTTATTTATTTTCAACTGCTGGAGTTAGCATTTTTCTTCCTCCCTGTCCTGTTAGAGTTACATAAAGAGTTTTGTGTTTAAATCTCTGAATATAACTTTAACTACAGACTGCTGAAAAAAATCCGTG
The DNA here is from genome assembly GCA_910950805.1 of Acrocephalus scirpaceus scirpaceus. Taxonomy (NCBI): domain Eukaryota; kingdom Metazoa; phylum Chordata; class Aves; order Passeriformes; family Sylviidae; genus Acrocephalus; species Acrocephalus scirpaceus. Next base: position 9,987,563 of record OU383785.1, read on the forward strand.
GTATACCATAGCTATGAAATCCCTTTTTTGAGCTCTGGTAAGTGATATACCTGGAAATCTTATCCTTATATGATAAGGACCTCTTGTTTCAATAAAGTTTCAATAGCATTTCCACCTTCTTCTGATCTTTCCAACCATTAAATCTTTTTTTTTATTAATTTTTAGAACCAAGTGGAATATACTCTTCTCTTTCTTTGTGGAAAGACTAAAACTTTTTTCTTAATCAAATCATCTCTGACTGTGAATACAAAGATTTCTTCCAAGTTTTCTGGCACACCAAAAGATTCACATTTTTTTAAGGACAGCAGATGTCATCTCTGAGAAATGGCGTTTTATAAAAACTGTTACTTTCAATCAAAGTGTGTTTTTATAGAAAATTTTCAACTAGTCTAACAATGCATCACCTCAAGGATGTCACTGGCTGCAGTTTGGATTTGAGGGGAAAGAGCTTACCCAAACTTTGAGGCAGCTTATTATATTCTTTCCATGTTTCTGAGGACTGAATACATTTGACAACTGTTTATCCTTATTAATTTAATCAAAAATTCCTTCCCAGGAAATATCCAGGGTAAAAACACTGACAAAGGCAACTAAGGCAAAAGTCCATTAGCTTTGTTTCTTCAGGGAAACATTTCATAGACAGAAATTATGCTCTCAAGAGTGAGGAAAAACCATTATAAAAGGAATTTCATTATTACTGAAAGAATATAACGGGTGTGTGTATGAGGGGGAAGGATGGGATCACTCACTGGAAGCCTCTCAATGCACCGGTGACTTTACCATTTCAACAAAATGCCAAAAAAGATGCATGAGCTGAACCCTGGTGTCTTTATTACTGCATCATACTATCCTGGCATATTCTGTACTAAGTGCCATTGAGCAGAGCCAACATTTTTGACTAGAATGCTTCTTTCTCAATTTTTTTTTAACACTTTCTTATCACTTGGTTCATTCTTCCTCTCCCTGATCTTGCTTTGAAGTTGTCATTCTTAGCCCTCATCTTTTGCTTTCCTTTTTCTTTTATAGCCTTGTTAGCATTAGTTAAGCAATGCTCATTGCCATTTAAGCAACTTGGAGAAAACTTTAGGACTTGCCTCTGATTATCAAATTGTCTTAAAAATGAAAATTCAGCACCATTCAGGCCTTGTTCCATTACTCCTAGGGAGTTTGCCTTGTTGTTATATGTAAAAATAAAATTATTTATGAAGACAAATCAGGTGTGCATCATTCTCCCAGTTTGCAAAAAGAGCTACATATCACATTATATAAGTCAAAGAAGTGTGAGAATGTTAATAACTCTGTCAATCAACTTAATGTTTCATTTTAAACCTCTAATCTTAAAGCAGAGTAGTAATCCCCAGTTTTAAAATACTGTTGCTCACCAATCCATTCCAAAGTGCCTTTCACTGTATTATTCGTATTTTTAAAATCAGGAGAAACTGAAGCAAAGATAAAATTAACTGAGACCAATTCAGCGTTCTCCCTGATGCCATTAGACTTTGCTTGTGATTATAGCTCTTTGTTTAAAAGTGTCTTTATTAAGACAGTCATCTTCTCTTGGACTCACACCATAGTCATGGTCACTCTCATTCTGTCCTTCCTGGCTGCAGAGATGTGGGATGAGTGGCTTTTTCTTCACTACCACAAGTGAGCCACAGGGCTCATGAATATATGCAGGGAGCCTTATTCTACTCTGAAAGCATCTTTAGACTGAAATAATTCCAGAAGCCTTTCTGGCCTTGTCCTTGAATTGTGCAGGATTCTGTGAGGAAAGCTGGTGTTGTTAAGGAGATGAATAAACCTCTGTGGGAGCAAAGAAGACATTGACACCTTAGAGGAGTGTGCAGTGATGCTGATGGCAGCTGTGACGTGTGCCAGCTCTACAGGGTTTGGCACCAAAGAAAGGACCTTTTTTAAGGTGAAGGTAAATTATATCTCTTAGGAAGAGCTGAGGATGGGACTAAGGGATGGACTCTTACAGGGAATAACAGCTGGGTTAAGTATCTCAGGTTTAATATCCTAATCACCACCCTACAGTTTCAGGCCCCCAAGGAGATGCAAGTTCATCCTGCCTCTGGTACTGTTCTCATGCATCTGTAATGGTTTGTGCCCAGCCCAGCTCAGGTGTGTGTGACTGGTACAGGGGACATGAGTAGTTGAAATGTGTTGCATAAAACACACTCACAATTTGATTTCTCTCAGTTCATGGTACACTGTAAAAGCCATGAAGATTTCCATGGAGAGATCTGGGGCACTGTAGTCAGCTTGTCATGATAATTTGGGGTGTAACTTTTTTTTTTAGTTAGCCCCTTGTCCAAGGAAGGGGGTAGTACCTTAGACATCCCTCTCTGTCTTGCCAAGCTCTCATACAGTCCTTCAGTTTTGTGCAAACCTAACAGGTTGTCCCCATCGTGGAGGAGGGAGAGGGTTCTTGCACTGTGGGGATGTGATTAGTACAAGCACTTCTGCTCCTGGGTGCCATTTAATGGGAGAAGGAGTAGCAGGTGCCTCATGTTGCTCAAACCAAGGTCTTTGCACATCACACTGACATCCACACATTGGTTTCCTCAGATTTGTGTACAGCCTCCAGGCAAAAATAGCTTTTCTCTATGGTCCTGTGTGCTCTGAAAGGTTATGTCTAGAATGGTTATTATTTATTTCTGTTTTCTTTTCAGCTTTTAACACTGTGGTGTTTATGCACGTCTTGATTCCCAAAGTGTAACTGTTCATTGTGTGCTCAAGTAAATGTACCCAAGTTGCCAAGCACTCATTTCATAAGTAATACTCAAGTGCTTTATGAATGCTGATAAAAAAATCCAAGTCCACAACTGTGAATCAGATCTTTTCCTGATGTAAACTGATGTCACTCAGAAAATGTATAATTCAGAATATTTCTGCTGGGAGTCAACATGGGGTGAACTTAATAGCTAGAGGTTGGGAGACACAATTACATGGAACCACTAGACACTTTTGTAAAGGCACTTTTAAAACACTCTCCAGTTGAATTTGAAGGATGTTTGTGGCAAATCTTTTGAAAGGGTCATTGACTGTACAAGGATGAAAGTTGTGGGCAATCAAGTTCTGTAATTTGTTTCTGCCTACTGAAGAAAAAGGGCATTTGTTTCTACAGAAGTTTTTGACTTCTCATTGTTTTGATTTTTATTTAACATACAAACTTTAAATTTTATTTTGGAACAAACGCACATAAAAACACGAGAGAAAACTATTTGGCATGAAATAAATTACCAAGAATGCACACAGGTTCAGAATTTCTGCTTGTGAAGTTCATGGCACTGTTTAGAACCTGAGCTTCTGTGTTCATCATAAACCGATGATTTTATTTTACTTTATTTGATAGAATATTTATAAATTTAGAGTAGACATTCATAGGTGATGAGAAAGAACATGTTATCTCAGATTATTTGGCTGAAGATGGGGTTAAAAACAAGTCTGGGGTGAAGGGGGAGCAAATAACTTGCTTAGCAAGCTGTTGCCAAGCTGTGACCTACACAGCTGTTTGTTTGAGAACTTTTGCCATCCTCTAATTTCAGAGATGATAAATGTGAAGCAATTAGCACTGATTCATGCTTGTAAGTGCTACTTGAGAGTTCAGTTGAGGAACTGTGCCTTTGTATGATTTTGTGTAAGTGGTGCTTCAGCATATTTAATAAGGTCAGTTATAATACATGTTTGAAAACTGCATAAATGCAATCAGGAAAACATTTCTGATTGCATGAATAATAGTTGTTGCTTATGCTTAAAATGCAGTAAATTATAATGGGATATAAATTGAGCTCTAGAGACATTTTTACATTAATAAACTTAAAATCTCATGTATTTTGACTAAGTGCTCTGATTAAGCAGGCATTTGAAGAGAGTGAGGAGGGAATACCCCATTGCTAAAGAAAAGGCAGCTGGAGATGTCATAGAACCAATTTCTAACCTGAGCTGATGACACAGACTAGGATGGATGGGGTTTATGCAGCTAAAATGTAGGTTGTGCTTAGATAAACTATTTTATGAAGAGGTTTTAAATCACAGTGTAATAGGGCTGGCAAGACCTTAAAGTTATTTGGCTGACCCTTTTGCTCCATTACCTGAGCTTTTCCCAGCAAATATTTATTGAGTCTGTTAAAACACTGAATATTCCTACTGTCTGTTGTTCCACAGCTTGCACATGAGCTTTGTTCTTCTTGACTTAAATAAGATTTTCTAGTCTCTAGTCAGAATATTTCTGCTGGAATTTGATGTGATTGTTTCTTGTCCTATTTACAAGAATATGAAAAAATAGATACTTCTCTCTGCATTAATCTTTTGGGGACTGTTTCCTATCTTACCTGCAGACTGCATGTGTTACAGGTTGAGAGGGCACAGTATCCAATTTTCTCCGTTTCCAAAGTCACTGTGAGTTTCTCTCACTGCTGTTCCTTTAGTGGCTGTTTCCATGATACTGTTACATTCCCCAGCTCTCACTCCTGGGGCAATTTCAAAGGGCCATTGAAGAATTCAATGTCCATGAACAAGTTAGTGTTTCTGGTTTCTGGTTCACTTAAATTTCCTTCCACTTAAAACTGACTGTTAATTGTGTTGCCCATATCCTTTTGATGTGCAGTATAAGTGGGAAATTTATGTAAAAACTGTTTCTAGGTGTTCTGCTGCATTAAAAAATTGAAAGAAAAGACAGTACTGAAGTTTCTTGAGTCTCAATGAGTTATGGGGAAAAAAGTCTGTAAGACTTGAAGGACCAGCATGTTAGGGGAGAAGAATGTAGGGGTGAGGATGATGAATGTGGTTTCATAGATGGATGAGAGTTTAAGGAACTCTGGAGAGCAATTGGCTTTGTGCTTAGCCTCTAAAGAGGGGAAAATTGCATTGACTGAGACTGAAACTCTCTTGGGTTTCTCATTCAATTCCACCCTTGTACTCCCTGGGCCAATAAACAGATAAAGAAGAACTAATAAAAAAAAGAATCAGGTTAAAGAGAGAATCTGTATCTGCTAGTGCAGCTGCAGTTAAATCCTTTCCTTGCATCATAGATTGCTCCCAAATAAAGTCATTCACTCTAAGGCTATTGAAAAGACAAAAGCTTCTGCTTTTTAATCGTTGCCTGCTGAAGGCATTGACCTTTGGCTGTGCTGAGGCCGGAGGACTGTGAAGAAAAATGCAGATTGGAAGTAAGTCTGCCTCCATTCTGAGGTGTGTTCCCTTCCTCAGTGCAGGAAGGAGCTGCCAGGAGGTTTCTCAGAGCCACTCAGGTGGCTCCAGGTGTCTTTACAACCACCACAGGTTGCAGGTGATGTTGGCAGTTCTCCAGGGGCTGGTTCCCTTCCTAAAGGCCTCCTCTGCCTCTGTTAGCAGATCTGTGCCTTCCCTGCCTGCTCTGTAAAACATGAGGAGAGCTGAGTTAATTTCTGGTTGTTTGCATTTACCCAATTATGATTCTGACTCGCTTTCTGCCCTTTTCTGAGTTAGAAATAAACATTGTCCTAACAAAAAAAACAACCCCACGAAAAAAATCCCTTATTGCAAACTGGCATTTGTACACGTGCATCTAAGGGCAAATAAATCTTTGTATTTTGCTATTTTTTTAGTTCTTATATTCAATTGCATGACTACAAACCTTTGCATAGCTTGCTGTATTTTCCCATGCTATGATATGATGGCAAAGCAAAATGTAAGAGAAGACAGTTAATTAAAATGGAAACCTTTGAGTTGGAGGGAGTTTTGAGTCAGACTTCTAAATGTTGCAGTGTGTGTTTCGTACACCATTTCCCGGGGGTACGTGCAGCACTCTTCATTCTGTGGACAGCTTAAATGTTATGAGGTCTGGCAGTTCTTTATTTCACTGCTGATTAGATGACCTATGAGCAGTGTAGCATGTCACCCTTGCATTGGAGAAGAATTGGCACTGCCTGTGGAGTTGGATTCAATTGTTGGGATGTATGAATGTCTGCTTCCAAATGCTTGACAGAGATTAATAAAGTGCAGAGTTTCTTAAGGAGAATCAATGGCAAGATGGCAGATGCTATTTTCTTTGTCTTTTTTTTTTCTTGGGGGTAGCATGGGGGAAGTTGCTTTTTCAAAGTAACAAGCATCATAAAGGCTTGGGGACAGCTGACGTGGGATTCTGAGAATCAGGTTCATCCCGTGGGCCTGCTGTTATATATATATAAGTTACACTTTCTAAACAGTAGGAAGGTGTTTAGTTTGGGGGTTTTTTTAATTTCCCGTTAGCATTTCAAAGCAAGCTCGGGTGTGATGTTTTTGGGAAGGTTTGTTCTTGTGCAAATGTGTCCTCAGATTAAAAAGCCTATGAGGAAGAAATGAGAGACCCAGCACCTTCAACAAAATAGTCCTCAAAGCCTCTCTGAAAACACAACTTGCTTTTCAAACTCTCTTCCAGCTGTTCTAGATTTTTAAACCTACAAGACAGCCATGCTACTCTGTGCTTTTATAGAATAAAAAGAAAATCCCACCACTACCAAAAATAGAAATGATATGTCAGAAAGTGTTAATGTAAACCACCTACATGTACTTCATTTGGTCTGTTTTAATTCTTCTCACTTTTTCCCTCCTCCCCCACCATTTTCGAAGAGTTACGGGGTCTGTGTCTATTCCTTTGCAACTCCAGCCCTGATGTGGCTGAGAAAAGGAGGATGGACAGCACATCTTTCTGAAATGGACCTGTGGGGTAGTTTCCTATAGAGCTATATGCTCACCTAATAATGGAAGTGTTCATTTTAAACACCATTTCCCCAACAAGTATTTCTTATATATATCTTACCAAAGACTCCTGAGCGAGTTAAATTTCCGTAACCTTCCTTTGAGACCAACTGGCTTGTGAGAGAATTTTTTCTGACTATAGCTCCAAAATCAATACCTGAAAAAGCAGTCCTGTATTTTCCTCGTCTGTGGACTTTGAGGTCATTTAGTTCTTTCTGTGGTGTCACTGAGTGCCTATTAAATTGGAGTTCAAGGTAGCTAGATAAGAGGCAAGAGATAAAGGAAAAATGTGTTTTAAATGCTTGATCTACCCTGGCAAATTTTCTTGAAAAAGATCTGCAGAGGCATAACACATTCTGATTGGTGGGTGTCTGTAGGAAGCAAATGGAAGGAAACCCTTTTCATCACTTGCAGATAAATTTAGCTACAACATAAAAACATACTGTAGAAGGGGGAAGAGAGAATGTATGTTGAGAAGTCGAAAGACTATTAGGGAAAAAAATCATTCTAATCTGAACAGTACAAAGGAAAGACAGTTTAGTGAAGGTTTCCAACATTAGGTTACACATTTTATTTCTCTTATCGGTATAGCATATAGGGAGTGTATTAAATAAAACATATCTTATTATGGATTTTAACTATTGGGTAAGAAAAAGGATTATTTTTCATATTGGTCAACATACAGAATTATTTCTGCTTTTGCTAACAGCTCAAATGTCTTCTGTAAAAATTTTGCCACCAAAATTTGCTGCATATATAAATAGAAAAGGCTCATATGGAAGACTGAATCCAAGTGATTAAATAGCAAATTGTCTTGCCTTTTTCTAGTAATGGAATAAGCTAGAGGCTTCAGAAAATGAGGGGAAAAATCAGGTTTAAACTCCTTTTATAAGTAACTGCCTTTCTAAATTTTATCTTAGTTTTTTACATTTCCCTGTTGAAAACCAGAAGTTCATTTAACCCAAAATCTTCCATGGGATGGTATCTTTTTCCACAGCACTGTTATCAGAACTGGATGGGATTTCATCTCAAGCTGTATTGAGGACGACAGGTGAGAGAAGAGCAATGATTGGTATCAGCTCAGATACTTCATGTCTACCTGCAGTCCTTCCTCTGACTCATTAGGGTGAAGAGTTCAGGCTGTTTCACCAGAACCTTCTCAGAGAAAGTTCAAGTCTAGGCTGTTCCATGCTTTTTATTTTGTGTGTGCAAATCTACCTCTCTGCAGCCCACCAGGCTGTGGTGATGGTCCAGTCAAGATGTTTGTCCTTCCCACACCAACAGCTGCATCTGGTTCAGGGGAAGGGGAGCTGAGCTGCCTAAGCAAGAAACTGCCATAGAAAGAAACCTCTCTCAAGGTGGGCCCCAAATGCCAAATATATTTCTTCTTGCAAAGAACTGAACCCAACGCTGCTGCCTGTGCAGTAACGAAGTGCTTCCTAAACTTGGTTTATCTCAGAGCTTCTCAAGGGAGAGTGGCTCTCAGAGATGGACTGATGAATTTTCACCTGTGTCAAAATGCATTCTTCCTCTAGCTATTTTGTTCTAGTGAATTTTAATGTGAATATAGAAATTTTTTTTTTCTCTTCTCATTTTGTCAGAATCCTATTTAATGTGGGCTTTCGGTGGAAATAAAAACTATTTAGTTATTAACTAGAAATGTCAAAGTAAGAAAATCACAAAGTGTTGGAAAAACGAGGTCAGCTTTGGACCTTTAGGAATAAAAACAGGCTTTAAAGTTCTGAAATGCTGTCACAAGGTTTTGCAGCCATTTTTGCTCTCCAGAAAATTCTTAATACCCTCCTTTTATCGCTTGCTACAGTTTTTTCAGCTCCATTATGAAAGCTCATGGAGGCCAAGGGATGAGTGATTTCACAAGAAGGTCGTCCATCAGCTTGTTCTTCACTCTCTGTAATTAAACTCAGAGCACAGTGGGAGGCTCATCTTCATACTCTGACCTTCCTGCAAGAAGGGAGGTTATGAAATAGCAAAGCAAAGTTTCTTTCCCAGTGTAATCAAATCTCTGAGATGAGGTTTATGTACCTGCAGCTTCTTACCAGGACACAAGACAGAGCCCTAAACTGGCAGATTCTTGTCCTTGTAATAGGATGAATACATAAAAAGTCACCTTTTGGCAGAGAGAGAGATTTCAGTGACGTTTTTTATTTAGGATTTTGCTATCTCTCATTAGCAAAACCCATTAAGTTGGGCAAGAAGGTTTCTCCAAGATGGAATGGGGAGGTGACATGGGGAGTTTCCCCAGAGGATGGGACTAAACCCAGGTTAGTAAAAGACCAGCACATAGGTAAAGAGCATATTAATGAAGTGCATAGACAAGACTGAGCAGGAGAAAATGGGTGTACAACTAAAGCTGTCAACAGTGAATAGAAGCTGAGAAAGTAAAACCCATATAGAAAGTAACACATGGAGAGCCTTCTATAAACATCCAACCAATATGTGTGGAAAAAGCAATTCAAGAAACACAGGCTGGTTATTAGATAAGACACAGTGGTGGCAGTGGGAAGCAAGTGGAGCAGAAGAAATGCAGAGTAACAGATTTAGAATTTCAAGGTTAGATATAACTCCATAATTACAGTGTAGATTGGGTTGCTCTGATTAAGTTGGTTTCTGGTTTGCCCATCTTCCACAGTGAATTAAATTCTACTTCTTAAACATTTTCACATCTAAGGGTATATTATATGGTCCTTCCTTGAATTGTGTGCACTGAACCACATAGTGCATTGTCCTTCAGGATCTTCAAAATAATCAGAATCAAATCCTCATGACTAGAACCTAATGGTGACAAGTTTCTGAAGCAGTAAAAAAGCACATACTGCTGGGGTGGCAACCACATGACTCAGTGGATACAAGAGAAATCCTTTTCTCCCAGCAGAGAGGATGTTTGCTAGGCTGCTGTATCTCCCTGGGCACTGTGTGTTCTCTGGCTCTATGTTTCAGCTGTGTCTGGGTCCCTGACCCTCATCTTACTCATGCTGCAGTGATGTACAGGAGTCTCGCTCTGCCTTGGTGTGTCTGCATTCTGAAATGTAGTTGTCTGATGTTTGACTCTTTTATGCTTTGCAGAGATGGAAATCTACTGCTAACAATTACCTTTCCTTGTTAAGATTTAGGGATACTGAGCTGTGGAGGATTTTTGTACAAGGTTATTTTTTGTGAGGTTATAACACACTTTAATAGGTTGCAATTGTTTTAACCAGAGGCTGTAAATATTAGGGAGAATTACAAACGCTGTAACTTCTGCAGGCTGTTAAACAAAATTATAGGAGGAAGAGGGTGTAGGAGAATGCCTCCATGGGAGATGCATATTCTGGGTAAACAGCCTAATGGGAGGACAGGACTGGGATGCGTGGGTTGTTTCCTCAGCTGTGGTGTTGGGCTTGCTGGGTGACCTTGTCAAATGTGTTCCCAGCTTTGTGCCTTGGTTTCCTTATCTGTGCAGCTATAACAGTTTCACTTGCCCTGCAGTTCCTGTCTGGGGCTGGAACACACTGTCCTGCTGCTCCCCACTCAGCTGAGTGCTCCTGGGTCCTTGACATGCTGTCTCCTGCTGGCATTGTCTTTGCCCAACAGTTGTTGGTGAGGAAAAGCTATCTGGAAATCAGGTTTATTTTTTTTCTTTTTTTTTGAGGCAAATGATGCTAGATGTGCCCCAGTTTGCAAATTGGCTAGACAACAGTTACTGCTTATTTTTAGTAAAGGTCTGGATCTGCAACTTAGGTGTGAACATACATAGACAAACACCTATCAGGATTTCAAAGCTCAACCTATATTTCCAAACAGTCCCAGAAGCTTTCTCCATCTGTTCCCACTTCCCTACCCATTTATTAACTCCGGTTCATGAATTTAGTTTTATTTGAGAAATTAATACAAATTTGGCAGTGGTGTTCTCTTTTTGGATTGTAATAACTAAATGTTTACATCTCTTAGCACCTAAAAATTATTTTAAAAATCAGGCCCAAATAAAACAGATTTCTGATGCAATATTTAGGGGCAAGAAACTGAGGGGACAGAACAGAAAACAAAGCAGTCTGAGGCCATAAAATGGAACAAAAAAATTATATAAAAATACATATTAGCATATTTGTTCTGAAGTATTTTATTGAATAAATGTCAAGAAAGCAAATAGTAGATAGATTCCAGAACCCATTGTCTTCCTTCCCATCCTTTTCCTACTCTTTTTTTTTTTTTTTTTGCCTTTTTATTTGGAAGAAAAAGCCATGTCCTGTATATAAGTATCTGAAACAGTTTTTATAACAGGAGTGGACAGATTGATAGAAGGTGCATTCCTTGGAGAATATGTGACTGGTTTTCCCTTGCAGCTGTTAGCAATATTTGTCACTCAGATGATAAAGCTGTTCACTGGTGGTTGGTCGAGAATTCTTGATACTATTTTAATAAAAATTGCATATTTCCCTTGTGTTGAAGTGGACTGCTTTTATCTGATGGGAGAGGTATTTGTTCCAGGCACAAGAAGGGCCCCTGACAGTGGTGCCAATGTGCCACTTAGAGTAATTTAGTGATGGACTACCGAGCCAGTCTGATCCACTTTGAAGAAGCCAAAGCACTTATTTCTCTGAGGATTAGCTGCTTATTCATATTGATGAAGCATAAACAAAATACAAATGAAAAAAAAAAGAAGTGAAAAAATTATCATACTAATTTTGGTTTTAGATTTCTCATAGGATTTCAAAAGAAAAGAAAAAGATAACAAATGAAAAAACTGAAAATTGGCATGGCTTTCTTACCAAGTGGAATATTAATAAAAGGAGGTGAATAGCATTGAAATCAAGTCTTCATCTTTAAATCTAACCTCTGGAAATGGCTTGTCCTTTATTTTGTGCATTACGCTCACTGTGAAGCCTAATTAATAAATATAAATCCATATGTTTCTGTAGCTTCTGTCTAGGAACCAGGTTGACTGAAAAAAAAGAGTTTTCCGTCTAATACAGACATAAAATCCCTGGTTTTTATTTCTGTGGCAATGGAGATTCACGATGAATTAAAGTGACCAAGTAAACATAGCTTGAGCAAGGAATTTAGCCTAATCTGTGGTATTTACTTGGCGTAAGGGAATAGCTGATACCCTGATGACATAAGCAGGGCAAAGCCAGCAATCTGAGCTCTATTTTACCCGTGTAATAACACATACCATTAAATTTGGTGGCTTTACTTGGGATTTAGTGTAGAATGAGATTGTAAATCTTCTAAAGAAGTGCAAATAGACACAATGTTTTATCTGGAGCCTACAGAGCTAAACTTGTTCTAGGGAACATCGAGCTCCGCAGTCCTCGATGAGGAGAAATAAATAGATGATGGGAGGTTGGATGTGGAAGGGAGCAGGACTGGAATACTTCAGTGAAAAGAGGACAAGCTGGGAAAGGAGTCCCTTAGGATATGCAGGGTGAGATGGGATTTTTGCTGAAAGTTGGGGCTTTGATAGCAGCTTCTCAACAGATCCGTGGTGTGTGTGCTCTGTGTTGTACACAGACCATGGGGGAGAGTGGTGCTGGAATATCTGGTACCAAATTTGATGTGCTGTGGCTTTCCTCCTTGGAGCAGTGCATAAGGCTTGTCTGCAGCCTCCCCAGTGGTGTTTTCCTTCTTGTCTCGTAAAACAGTGACCAGATAAGTGAGCATTTCACTCTTCTGACCTGGTGGTGTGGCCTTACCTTGGGTTTGCTCTTAGTGGTGTGTGAAACAAGTAACTGGGTAGAAAAAGTGACAGCTTCAGAGCAATGATTGATGCAGAGAGTATAATGTGACACCAACAGGAGGTATGCCTGCCTCCTAAGCAGATAACGAGAAAGAAGGGCTGGCTGAGAATAACTGCTGCCTTTTAAATTTTTATGTTTTTTTAAGTTGCAAGATGTTCTCTGCTTTTCTTGATACCATTTCCACAACTAACAGATAAAGTAAGGTACTGTGTGTCTTAGATCTACCTGTTTCTGTCCTGCCAAGAAAGTCCAGGTTTGTGTATCACGCAGTCACCATGGCTTCACTATAGCTGAATCCTCCCAGCTAAGAATCCTTGACAAGCCTCTGATGCTGTGTTTAATCCTAGCTTTGTTTTAATCATAATTGTGTATTCTACATTTCTGAGACATGATTATAAATTTGAAGAAAGCTTCAAATGAAGTGAAGAAGTCACTTCAAGTCTTTATGGGTTTTGGCCATTGATGCACACGACAAATAACTTTGTGGAGAAGAGCACAGTGCCTGTATCTAAGCCTGGGGAGTGCTCTGGCATCATGGGGTGAATCCCACACTGGTGTTGCTGTAAGGAACCCTCAAATCTGAGCTGACAGCTCCCCCTGTGTGTGTGTTCCCAGCACAGGCATGGGAGGCTGCACCCAGCTCACTGAGCCTGGAGCTCAGGCCAGTCTGCTGGAGCAGAAACAGCTGACACAGGTATGGCCTATCATCCTCACAACATCACATGGTGAGGAGAAAAAGCAAGCTGGATTTCAGTTACCTGAGTTACCAGATTTTTTTTTTTCACATTTTCGGATGAAAGGTTGGGTTTTCTTCCTTGAGGTTTCTTATAACTTCATGTTCTATTCCAAAATTATTTTTTTCCCTACAAAATGGAGGGAGGTGAGGGCAGGCAGAGACTTAGGATGCTGTAGAGAGAATAACTTGATTGGCCAGAAGCTGATTAATACAGCTACGACACAATAATGAAAAAAACAAATCTGCATTTCAATACTACACAAACTATGGAGTAATGAAACCTACCTGCTGCACCTGATGATTCATTGGATTATGATCTAATAATCATGGAAACAAATGGATTTCCAGACCACTGGAGTAAACTCAGAGATTTGGATAGGGCAGGTACCTTGAGATGAGCCCACAGGTGTTTGGATGTTCATCTGAAGTGCAATAGGTTACGAACTCGTTTGGCATTAAAATTAGCAACACAAATCTAAGACATTTCCAACAAGTAGTTAATTCCAGAGATCAAGGATTGCTCCAGAGGCTGAAAGTAAATTGTGATGTTTTCTTAGTATATAACTCCTACTAACTGCCACCATCTGATGCTGAAGGATGTGACATCACCTCTGTTTTAAACACTTTGGGACAGGGAGATGCTGCTTTTGAACACAACCTTTGAAAGGCCATGTGGTGTGCAAGGAAGTTACTTGAAAGTCAACTTAAAGAATAATTGCCGAGGTGACTCTGAGAGCTGCCATTAAACAAAAGGATGAGCACAAAGCAATAAACCATTTGGATCCAATAGCTTCCATGAATCTGTCTCCTTTTAAAGCAAGTATTGATCTTCACCATGAGATGAGGCAATCAGTCACTCTCTCACAGTCACACAAATGCATGCAAGCAGTAATCACATGGGGCATCCAGTTCCCCAGAGAAACATCTGGTTTTGGGTGTGGGGGTTTTGGGGATTTTGTTAAATTTATTTAGAGCGTTTCCCAATTATGATGTCTTAAAAAAAAATTTACCACACACATGTTTTATAGGCACTTTTTGTTCTTTAAAGCTGTGAAAGCTAAGGCATGGCTAGGAGGCTACTTTAAAAGAAGGATTGATTTTTAGGAAGGTTATTGAAGTCTTAAATGCTTAAGTGCTTTATTTCAATTCGATTATATTGAAATCACTGGTCTTACCAATTGGGCAAGTCATAGTTATTTGCTTTAAAGTAAGATTTAAACCTTATTTGCTTTGTTGTCCTTCAAAATACGTCTATATTCTATGTTGATGCATTCTCACTTTGTGAGAGCAACAGACAATTAATTATCCACCCAAATCATTTAAGCTAAAGACATTTTAGTTTCCAAGCATCCATTAAAATAAAAAATCCACCAGAAAAACTCAAACACTGGGGTTAAGGGTTATGATTGTGCTCTCACTCAAGTGTAATCCCTTTAGCTGGGAATGTGTTCTTTGACTATGCAGACAAACTGGATCAGGATGTATCTAACAATTCCTGAAACCCTTGTTATATCCATAATGCAGTTATATATCTATATAACCATATATCCATGTGGTTTTTACATATCTCCCTTCTACTGTGCTTGTGGTGGCATAGGCCTCCATTTACTGTTATTTTTTTATTGGCAAAATGAAGACCTTTTGGGATTGGAATGCTTGCATATATCTTGGGAGCATTGATAGCCTGTTATATATTTACTGCAGTATATTTAATATGAGAAAAATTGTTCTCTCCAAGTCATGCTTCAGGCAGGAGTCTGATTTTTCATTTTTGTCATTAAGAGTAGCTGACTTGACACAGAGAAAAAGTTTTGGGATGAAAGAGGGACCAGAAAACACTGAGAACAGCACCGTGTTTCTGAAAACTGTTTTGCATTTCAAGAAAAAAATATTTTGAGGCTATTTTGTTTTCCATGGACTATAAATGATGGAGTCATAATACATTGAAAGGTTTCTTGCATAGTTATTTGCACTGAAATCTTGACTTCCTGTAAATCAAAGATAAAAACAAATTTTAAAAATGGATGTCTGATAAAGCAATGTCTTTGCTCCAAATCACAGAACATGGAATGGTTTGGGTTGAAAGGGACCTTAAAGCTCATCTGGTTCCAACCCGCTGCCATTGGTAGGGACACCTTCCACTGAATGAATTTTTCTGTGTTGTTCAAGAGTTATCTGAGTAAAAATATTTCTTTTTATAAAATGATTTCTGAGACCATAAAACAGACTTTTCATTTTGGTAGGACTTTTTTTTCCTTTGTGTGTGAATGAGATTTTGAGGTTTTCCTTAGATCTAGAATTGCTTTAGAAGCACACGGCATTTGAAATGTGTTGCATTGTCACTCTGAAGCTTCTGAATAGATCACTGATCTTGAAATTCACAAGAGCTCTGAGTATATTTATATTTCTTACACATCTTACATATAAGAAACACATCAGACAGACTCAAGGAAACTATAATTAATTTTGCTGTGCTGTTAATATTAAAGCAGCACAATTTTAAAGCAATCCTTCCAGTAATGGAATCTATGGACAAACATTTGAAACTTTTAATATTTTGGGAGCTTTAAGATAGCAAAGGATGTACAATCCCTAAACCTTAGCTGGCATAGATGTAGAATTTGATCATCAGACACTGTTTTTGGGAGAGATTCCAAGCCCCAATAACATCCTGAGAGGGGATGAGGTACAATAAGTAATTGCTCATTTTGCAGCACTTTTAGAGGTTATTCTCAAAGCTCTGTTTTGTATTTTCGTGTTTCTCCAAACAACTGTCAAGGTAGGATCCACATCAATAAAATATACAATCAATGCTGACCTCAGGTCCCCTGGCTTCAATAAGACAGCCAGCTACAAACTGTTCTAATTGAACTCTCGACACCCAAAGTATGCTGATAAGATTGGTGTTCCTTCTGCTGAAGGATGATAAATCATCTGAGTAAAATTGGTTCATTTAAACAAAGTCATATACAGGATTGAATTTTATTTTCTGGGAGAAAAGGGGTGTGTCAGTAAGAGTGGACTTCAAGCCAGAAAGATTGTTGTTTGGGCTGTAAAATAATTTTTCAAAGTAAAAGCCTTGGGGAATTTAAAATACAGGGTAAAAGTCTGTGGAGGCTCTGGTGAGGCAGGTTACTTTCTCTGATAAT
Organism: Acrocephalus scirpaceus scirpaceus; assembly: GCA_910950805.1. Classification (NCBI taxonomy): domain Eukaryota; kingdom Metazoa; phylum Chordata; class Aves; order Passeriformes; family Sylviidae; genus Acrocephalus; species Acrocephalus scirpaceus. The sequence continues at coordinate 10,003,906 of OU383785.1, forward strand.
TGTTTCCTTTGCAGGACACTTGTACCCCCAGGGAATGTAGCAAACATGTTATAGAGGGGATTTTCAGAACTCAGTTCAAGGCTTTTCATTTTACGTTTTTCCTATCGGATTTTTTAAAAAATAATTTAAATAAAATGCATTAGGGTTTTGTCTTGGAGAATTCCATTTAATGTGCCAGACCCATTTAATAGAATGGTTAAAACCTGGGCCCTTGGAAAGGTGCTGTGTTGGAGCTGATCTTCAAATTTGGTCAAAGAGGAGATCCAACATGGGAAACAAAAGCACTGTGGGATATCCTCAGTCTACAGCTCCCAAGAGACAGCTAAAAGGCTGGAGTTTGGGAAGGACACGAGGCAAATCCACTGTAATCAGCAGCAGAGAGGGCCAGAGGTCCCCATGTGTAATTCCTCATGGGGAAAAATCTGTTCAACCCTTTAATCCCATTTCACAGGATTAAAGGTCATTATTTTAAATAATTTAAATTTACATTTAATTTTAAAGCTCTTGAAAAGGAGATGTAGCAACAGAATTACCGAAGGTGCTCTATATTCACATTTGAATTCTAGAGACATCTGGGAAGAGGGTGAAACATTCCTTCCTGTGCTGACCTAGCAAAGGGGCTCAAACCCATCCCTGTATTTACTGGCTGATTGTTGGTGCAAGTTGTTCTTCTCTTGGAGCTTTCTTGCTGTATAATTCAGAATTGATCGAAGCAAAAATAGTGGGCAGGAGAGGCCATAAATCTAACCCTCTGTAGGAGAAGATGAGCATATTTTCTAGACAGACAACCAAGGAAATGCAGTGAATGTGCCCAGGAGAACTCCTGCCTCCATCCCCAGTGCAGGATGTGGGGTGTGAAATGCCCCATTAGTGTCCCGTGTGACACAGATGTGACACGTCCTGGTGTGTCCCTGAACCCATGCTTGCTGCTTTGGAAAAAGATTAAGATTTAGGAGTGTAATTGGCACATTTGCACATCCAGAAGCAAACAGAATTCTGAAGGTGTTTCAGCCCAGCAGGACAGGGTCCTGTACTCCTGACACAAACATGGACAATGTGATGCTCTAGCACAGACTCTCACTGACTCAGAGCAGGTTTTGTTTGTTTTGTGTGAGGGCACAGCACAGAGTGAAATTTACAGGAATTAATACCCTTCATTTGGGGTATTTCAGACAACATTGGCATTAACTCTTTCATGTTACATCTAGGACTCAAAACTGTGCACAATCTTTTTTGATCAGAAGATTCCCCATGATAAAATAGCAAGACGTGCAACTTCAAATGTATCATGTCACATGAGTAGCTAAGTGCTTCAATTCTAATATCCAAACTTAGATTTTGAAGTGGTTTTTATTTATTTATTTATTTATTTGTCTAAAAATCTGAGGAAAACTTTTTTTCTGCTCTAGTCTTCCATTTTTATCCCAGAACAGCAGGAGCTGAGCAAGATAGATGGGTTCTCTTGAGAGCAAACAAACCAGCAGCTACTCATAAATTGAAGATAAGGATGTAGTGGCCAAGACAAATAAAACTCACCTCATCACTGAAACTTCTAATTTCTTGAACCAGTCCTTTGTTAGGAATATCATCATTACTGAAGAAAAAGATTTTATTGGGGTTTTCAATATTTTTTCAACATTTAATTTAACATTTCAACTAATTACTTAAAAGCTGTAGAAGAGTCACAGAGTTATTTCTATATTGACTGTACCTGTGAGTTGTCAGTGTGGGCTCTGCTCATTGACTGAGAGATGAAGAGTTTTATAAATGCAGGTGATCTAAAACAATAAAATATTAACTTTATCACATACCTTAATAGTCTGTATTAGTTTATTTATGTATTACATGTATCATTAATGCATTTAGTACCTAAATATATTAAATTGTATTAACCAGGATAACAATAACTAGAAGCAGTTCTTCCTTTATTACTTAAAACTCTGGACAACCCTATTAATTTTGATTAGATGTCCTCTATGGGTGTCTGTACCTGCAAGGTATGGTGGAGGAAATAAATCTATTTTTAAGACAAAAATAGCCTATACTTAAATATAGATTGTGTGAGTATTATCTGATACCGTGTATTAAGTACTATTTTTTCTGCCCATCACATTTTTACCCCCATTCTCTACAAGCTGCACAGATGAACAGCAAACTGTAACATTTCTCTGCCCTGCTAATCATAGAGCTGTGTATTTCTGCACTGTGTTTTGGGCAAATATTTTATGCAGCAGTGTTTTCATTTCTTCCAGTAAAGACCAGAATATTTAATGAGAAATCAAATATTTTCTGGGCTAGTATTTAAAAGCAGAGAATGCACTTAAGCAAAGATTTGCTGTGCCCTGCCAAAATCTTTCACCTAATTATGGACATTTAACCTTCATATCCCCTGATGGTGAGGAGATGTCTTGTGATGTATTTTATGCTGTGTGCTCTCTGACTCCTTGGTTAACACTCTCAAACTTCCAACAAAAATGTGTAAATATTAATGAAAGCCCACGTTACAGTCCATTTGGGCTGTCTGCCAACTTATCTGTCTAGCTGGCAATAGAAAAAGTATCTGCCTGGCCTTTTGGATTAATCAATATTTAAGTATCTTATGCAAACTGAAAAATTTTCAACAGGAAAATAAACAATTCCAAGGCAAAGCAGGATCTGTAATTGGCATGGGAGCACCTTTCACCCCCAGTGGGAATACACCTGCTCTTGGGTGCTGACCCCTTACCTTTGCTTCAGCTACCCAGCCAACGCACCAGAAAAGCTCAAACTTAGCTTTTCTGCAATCTTAGTTACTGGCATAAATATCATGATGTAATTTGGGGGTTTCTTTTGGCTTGATTTTTTAACTGGAATTTGCTCAGGGTTAATTGTGTTTTGCTTTTTGTGTAGTTCTGGGATATGGAAAGGTGGGAAAATCCATCCCTTAGTGGCTACTTTGAAATGTTGTCTCCTTTTTAAATTTTTATATTCCTTTAAAAAAAAACCCCAAAACCCAAAACATCATGTTTATAGTTTCTTATGTCTTCAAGAATTTCTAAACAACACAGCTTCTTGACTGATTGATAGCAAGAATTCAGTTCATATACCCAAGTAAGACAATTTTAAAATCACATCTTCGATTCCTGTAATGAAATAATTTTTCAGACTGGATTTGATGCTGCTGATCTGTGCTGCTGTCACTGTCTGCAGCAGCTCACTGGCATGTGTAGAACTGATGCAGTATTTCCGTGTCATCACAGCCATTCCTCACTTAGCACTGTGGCAGCATGAATGAGGAACAGACACAATAACAGGCCTGTCAAGTGATAACCTTTGCCTTCAACGAAATCTTGGCATCAGTTGGTCAAGATTCTTCCCTGGCTGAGTGTTTGGAGTACTGACCTCTGGAATACTCCTTCATGGGGATATGAGACCTTCATTACCATGTGTCAGGAGAGCACAGGAGACTTCAGGTGGTTTTTCCCCAGCTGTGATAATCATGTTTTCTAAAGAGAATATCTACAGAATAAATTATCTTCTTCCTAAAGTGTAACAAAAATGCTGCATTAACTTCAGTGAGGGCCATGTGAATAGTTAGAATTAAATCCTAAAATACTTTAAAAATTTTAAGTACTTTTAAGATATTTGGACTTCCTAGAAGCTTGCTACTTTTTTTGTCTTTGTTTGTTTGTGGGTTTTTTGGTTTTATTTTTTATTTTTAATTGTTTTTTTTTTAACTGTGCCAAGTGAACTAATTGGTCACAGAGTGAGGAATAGCCCTACAATTCTATCAGGCTTCATCATCTTGCTTGTATCCCTTGTCAGCTGTGGGCTAAATGCCAAAACCTTAGACTCACAGGTTTGGAATTGGAGAAAATAGATAAGTCTACAGTGTCTGCACTGATAGCTAGCTTGGAATAAGCAAATATTCACTGAGCAGCAAATTAACAAGGCTTGGTTTCCTACAGATTTGTGCCTTGTGAAAGCTTTTCAAGCTTTCATAGAGCATCAGGCACATGAATAATATATGTGTTCATACCACAGCCTCTCCCTTAGTATTCTAGTAGAGACAATTAGAAAAGCTCTCTGCTTGTCCATTTCTCCTGTTGGGATATAATTGCATGTGAAGCCCCCTGCTCTTCCACCACCCTGATTTAAAATCAGTCTGTGTATTCAGAGCTTGGTGGTTTGTGCACAAACCCCAGCACAGAAAGAATGTTTGAACACTATATCCTTAGGAAAATATATGGGTCCCCCACCATGTTGGGGACATGGTTTAGTGGTGGCCTTGTCAGTGCTGGGTTAATAGTTGGACTTTATGATTTTAGAGGGCTTTGATTCCCTGATTCTGTTTTATGTTGAAATGTTGAAGAATGGGACATCTGCAGTCCCAGCAGAGGCTGCCCCTGGTCTCTGGAGCTCAGATCACAGGATGTTAAGCTGTGCTAGATGGACTGAAGAGCTGCAAGTGCCCAAGGAAAACCAAGGCTTTCAGGTCCTTTCAACTGTTTCCCCTGAAATACTGGCCCTACCTACAAGTTTTTCTTCCTTCTTTGTTAGTTTATGGCAATGAAATTCTCCCTTTCTTACCCACACATCTGCTATCTTCTCAGCATCCTGCAGAATAACTTCCAGAAGCAGCCACTGTCTGCAAATTGTATCTTACAGCTGTCTGAGCTGTTGAGTGGACTGAGAATAGCTTCAGTTCCACGGAACTGGAGGAATAAGGACCTGCAAAAGCACCTTTATATATGCAGCTGACAATGCATATTGTTAACTATATCATGTTTGTACCACTATTACTTTGGTACCATAATTGCATTGCATGAGTCTTCACTCTGGTGTTATTAATGGCTATCATATTGGCAAGTTAATTTGGATACAGTTATTTCCTTCTTCTAATACAAACAAGATTTGATTAATGAGAAACATTAGTAATATACAATGGGCCCATTATTGCAGTTGTGTGTTTGCCAGCGTGTATTGATGGCTGGAAGAGGCATTGTGGTTTTTTTGCTCATGCATGCATTTATTTCACTTGCATTCAGTGTTTTAAATAACAGAAAATTGCTAAAGTAGGGAAGCAGCAGTAGAAAGAAGTGCTTAGAGCTGGTGATTAAGTCATGTGAGTCTGTTACACTCCAAGGTGTGTGCAATGAATATGGACACCATTAGAGAGCCTGGTTATTTCCGTGGTGTTTTAGAAGTTCAGTGTTGTTCCTTTTCTGAATTTGTGCCAGTATCAGTGATGGAATATTGATGTGCTAATGCTAGCACTCACTGGTACCTCCTGGCTTGAAAAAATATCAATGACAACATTAATATAAGTACAGAAATAGTTGTCCTGCCTGTTTATGTAAAGACTGAATTATGAGAAATAAATGGGTTGTTTATATCAAGGAGGGTATCTGGAGCTGAAGCTGTAATCTTTCCAGTTCAGCCCACTCCTCTACCTTCACAGCTTTCTGGCAGTTAAATCAAATTGCACTGCTTTTATGCTTGGTCTCTGCCCAACCTTCCTCCCACCCCCAGATATCTGGGTTTGATTTGTAAGAGAAGGTGAAATACGCAGAAATCCTCCTGTGGAAATGCTTCAAGCTTTTTTCTTTTCAGGGAAGAGAAGGTGAGAATAAGAATAGGCACTCATGACATGCCTTTCCAGTGTTCCTCATTGGAATCTTCAAGAGTAAATTCTAGGCAGTGTGAATTCATGATGTGTTAAGGAGAATTAGAGAGAAATGCAGAAGATCACTTTCCTCAGTGTCTTCTGGCCAGGCACTGTAGTTTACAGATGCTCTGTACAATTTGAACAGCCAGACTCTTCTGATGAGTTTGGCCCTTTAGGTATATAGAAGTATTGTCCTGGGTGCTATTTTCTATGCAATAGTGAATTTTTATTCATTGTGAGCCCAAACATAGTTTCAAGCAAAGAGAACACTGTTGTGATTTCAGTCCTTTTAGATGGAGAGGGAGCTGGGTTCTTCTCTTTGTCCTTCTTGCTCTCCTCAGAGGTTTTGCAGGGCTCTGAGATCAAGTACTAAGAGTGGCTCAGTACTGCTCAGTGCCTCCTGGGATTGAGGGATTCTCAGCATCCTCAAAGGAGATCCAGTTGATGGATAGGGATAGGAGGCAGGCAGCAGAGTTATCCCACCCCAAATTTTAATCAGGACAGTTCCTTATCCAGGAGTACTCAGCTGTATGAGTGCTTGTGCTGAGTGGAGAACTGGTACAGGGAAAAATAATGACAAAGAGAGTAGGGCTGGTCTTCTCCAGCCTATGTCAGGTTCAGGCAGCTGTGAAAATGTGTTCCTGCCAGTAAGGGAGTATTGCCATCCTTCCCTGTGCAATGTTGTCTTGCAGTGTCTCCAGCCCTGTTCCTGGTATATTAGATGGGACCCCAGGTCTGAGGGAAGTAAACAGAATCCAGCAGCAGGGCTCTAGCATACAGCATACAGAAGCACAAAGCATCATGAATAAAGAAGATGGAGGATTTATTCCAAAAGTCACAGCACATGGTTAATCCACTTCACCTCTGATGTTATCCAGGAATTAGGCTGTCAGTTTTGGCTAATCTATGGAGGTATGGATATTATGAGCATCATTCTGCTGTCTCAGTGCTTACATATCTGTTGTATATTGGAGAAGAAACATCTCTAATTTAATTAGTTCAATTTATAGCATGAATGAGTTTAGGAATTATTATACAGTGGATTCTTACTTAAGAGAGACTTAATTTTTCATTTCTACATTTGGATAACAGTAACATTGCCTCACCAGAAATACATTCCTGTTAAGCTTACAAGTATTAGTTTCTTCCAATGAGGTGTATAAAAGTCTGATGAAAGAAAAATCTGATGCAGACACAGTAAATTACCCTGTTCCCACCTCACACTGAGATTGAGTTTAGGCATGATTAATGTGCTATAGATTTCTATAGCAGGTCAGAAATGCAAAGAAAATGATCCCCTCATTCTCACCAGGACACTACAGCTCTGGTGTTTAATATGTTCATCCACGCTTTGTCTGTCTCAAGGGTACGAATTTGGAAGCCAAAAAAGCATTTATCTTTTTTCTGTGTAGAGAAGGGAGAGGATGACAATTAAATTACATAATGGAAAGGCTAAGCCTCTGCAATTTGTATTTGATCTAAAAACAACTATTATCTAAGAAAAATGGATCAAATTCTACTTTTGGGGATGTAGTTACTACCCTGCAGTGCTAACTAGACAGCACAAGTGTGACTGAAGAACCTTTTTCTGGGTTTGTTTCATTGAGTGTCTACAACTTAATGTTACTGATTAAGAGAAAATCCTGAGAATTAAATGGGTGATTATTGGGATGAAGAGACTGTTTTCTCCACACTTCAATTCATGATGTCTCTCTCCTGCTGTGTTGTGTGTTGTGGCAAGTTTCCATATGAATTTCTTTAGATATCCTAGATTTTGAAGCAAAATTAACTTTTCACTTTTAGATTAATGTGCCTCGCTTCAGGACATCCCTGGGACGTGTCCTGTCCTGGAAGAACTGGAAGTGTTCTTGAGCCTGTGTGGCAGTGCTTCCACAGCAAACTGAGGCTTCTGTTCCTGTTGGGGCTTTTCTTTCTTCTGCAAAGTGATTGTCTATAGGGGAAATTGATGTTCTGTAAGAACATCACAAAACCTCTGAGGTGGGTTATTCTAGTAAGAACAGCTGGGTGGGTTTTCCTAAAAAATTTGTTGGGTTGTATACAGGTAGGACTTCAATTCAATTAACAGACAGCTGCAAAAGGTGCTTTTGTAAATATTAGATGAAACAATAACTGGTCTTTTCTCAAAATACCAAAGTTTGGTGTCTCAAGCCAAAATATATTAGGTTATCCAGGTGGTTGTTATTTGTGCAGATTTGTTGGAATGGTTTAAATTATATGTCAGTCACTGCCTCTGGAACATGATCTTCCCTCTATTAGGAATGATCCCACTCCCCATGCCCAACTTAAATCAGGCATGAGCAAGTCTGAAAGCAAAATGAAGATGTGTATGAAGCATAACAGAACTCAAATAACAATGAAAACTGAAGTGGACTCAGCTTGAAAACCATTTCAAAGGGATTGGAGGGCCCATTTGGAAAAGCTTTTTGCAAGCAGCTCACTTGCTCACACATTCAGGCCCAATCAGGGCTACAGCAGAGCAGTGAATCTCCAGAGCTTGTGAGCTGTGTGTTCAGCTCTGTGCTTGAGAGATCTCCCACATCAGTATTGACTGTGCTGCCTGCTCCAAAATACCCTGGGTGTGTCCCAGGCCTGTGCCAGCCCAGGCAGCCAGCACTGGGTACAGGGCCAGAGCTCAGTGGGGGAGAACTGTTAGTTTCTCCTAAATCTCCTCTACAAAAGAAAGACATTTTCCTTGACCAATACATGTTATAGGTACGTTTTCATTTTATCAAAAGATGCCCTTTTGTTATCTTTTTTTCCCAAAAAAAACCACCTCCACACACCAGATTTTTATCTGCTTCATTTTACATGTGTAATTTTACTCAAACAATAAATACAATGTTTCAAACAACAAAGCTAAGACAAATGCAGAGCATATCGAAGGTACATACTGGGAAATATAATCTGCTAGCCTATTTTTAATTTCTTTTTTGCTTTATTCTAAAGGAAAAGATTTGTTCCTGAAAAACATTTTTGCACCGCTTCATGGTGAGCTCAGACACCTCAGACAGTACATAACAACAGCCTCAGTTTTCCTGCTTTCAAGGTTTAGTCACATCTTCTCATCTGGATGTCGGAATTTCAGCAAATCTGTTCTGCAGGAATATTTAGTTGTGTCTTGAGCATTGCAGTGCAATATATTCACTGTTCTCTCCTGGCTTATTTATTTTAAAAAAAATTTCTGTTTTCTTGCTTATGATAGGCTAGTCACCATCAGAAATTATCTCTGATGTTTGTAGATCAAGAGTGGATGCTCCAGAGGAAAGGGAACATGATGCTGTCACATTATTTTTGTTGGGAAATATGTGTCTTAGTTGTTATCAGATGTAATACTCAGGGTTGTGTTAGGATCCAGCCATTCATATTGCCATATCAGGTGATAAAGGCAAATTAATATCTTTTAAAAAATAAAAATAAATAGCCTTTTTCTTTGCCTTTGTCCAGTGTTCCTGTCAGTAGCAGACAGCAAGCAATTGAAATGAGTGGAGTTATGGATGGCTGCAGAGGCTGTCTCCATTCCCACCCTGTACATATCCATCAGCCACTCTGCAGCATTTTCCTGCAGCAGCAGGGGAGCAGACAGTCAGCCCCATCCCACTGGAGTGCTCTGATGGGGTGGAGAGGCTGGACTGTGGCTTTGTGCAGGCTTGGAAATGCACTGGAATGAGAAGTCTTTTTAGAGCTTAAGCAGTCAGAGACATTTTAGGGGAGCAACCACCCCCAGCAAACACACATGTTAAAAACCTTGGAGGTTTTAGAGTGAAAGGAAATGTACTATCTAATTTTTGGTTGTTCTTTAGGGCAAAAATTGCTTATTGCAACAAGTCAAGTACCCATTAAAAAATTTGCAGGCTCTACCTTACCTAATCAGACTTCCTTACATCACAGCAACTCAATTTAGAATACAGTTGAACATAAAAAAATATTTTTTTTATCTGTAAATCACTTTCAAGAGCACAATCAATCATCATGCCACTCCACAGCTCCAGTTGCTAAAGGGAATATTGCAGTAAACAAGCAATGTTAAGAGCTTGTTTAGCATACAAAAGTGTAGGTCATCACACTTCAAATGGAAGAAAATGGTTTTAAGTAGAATTGGGTATTTTGTGTGTTTATATGAATTTGACACGGGAGATGAGAGGTCCCCAGAACATCCCCCAGATTCTCTCTGAAATTATTTTGAGTGATGAGCTAAAATAAATAACATTGATATATAAGGCAGTGAGTATAGCTTGATTCTTGCTTTGGAAGGATTTTTCTGTTGGTTGTACATCCAGCCCTGCTCTATCCATCTTCCATCTCAGGATTTTTTATTTTGCTATGCATTCCAGAAAAGCTAAGCATACCCTATGGCAGCCAGGAGAATATAGATGATGTATATAAATAAAGCAAATACTTCAGCTATCAATCTGCTGAGCTGCAGAGATACCTGTAGGAGCTCAGTGCTCAGAGGTGGCTCAGAGAACTGCATTCCAAAGAGCCAAGCAAGTTTTGACTTTTTAAGAGATATATTGAAAAAAAACCAAGGGTCATCTCAGGGATTTGAAGGGTATTTTGGAGTGTTATGTTTTATCAGCATCTGGATTTGATAATCTTAGCTGCTAAAACTTGACTAGGTCACTTTTGGAGGGGATTAGCTGCCCCTGAAGGACTGTTTCCCAAGTGCAAGTCTGGTAAAGGAGGAAATATTTTTAACTGCTTGAGGAGAGAGCTGGGAAAGTGACTGTCAGGAGCAAGAGAACTGTTCATGTGGGAAGGAGAACGGTCTGGTCAGCCACGTGTGGAGAACAGTCAAGCAAATCAAGGCAGAGGAGGAGCAGACAGAGCACAGGCCATGTAGATGAGTTAGGGAATAAACAAAGGCTAGCTGCTGCCCTTCAGGGAAAATGATCAATTTTAACTGTGGCCAAGCTACCTTTGAATCTCACCGTGCTGTCTGTGGAAAAAGAAGTCTCAAGATCAGAGTTGTGTGAACAGCCCGTAAAACTGTGTAGCCAAAAAACTTGGATAATCCATCAGAGACCTTTCTCCTTCATGGCATTCCTCAGTGCTCCCACTTCACTTGCCCTTGGGGCCAGCAGAGCCCAGCCCAAGCTGCCCAGGAGAGCTGGAGATGAGCCCAGGGGCAGGACTCTGTGTGTGTGTCCACATCTGAACTGCTTTCTGCAGTAATGGAGCAAAGCACTTTTGAAACCTTCACCATCAAAGAAGAGGAATCTGACTGTTTAAATAACACATGGGAAGTGATGGTGGATTAGAAGCACTTGGAGGGTTTCTTCTTAGTGAAGTGGAATTTTAATCCATTTAATGAAAAATATATAATGTTATTGCCTGGCTAGAATGGACTGAAAGTAGATTTAGATATAATCAGTGTGGAAATGCTGGATTTGTAATAGGTTGAGAAGATTATTATATTTTGAGCTTACTGACAGGAAGTTGTTGAGGTAGGTCCAGGGGATGTACTGTAGCAAATATCCAGCTTTCTAGGAATAAATTCTTTGGCTCAGTTTCCACAGAACCACTGAATGATTAAAACCTCAAACAAATAAACTATAATCTAGTTCGGCTTACTCTAGAAACTGATGTTGAAATATAAAGTAGGAAGCAATCCATTGTCTAGTTGACGAGTACTATAGGTACAAATAAGCAATGTTCATCAGAATACCAAAAAATATGGGAAGAATCTGGAAGTGGCAGAATGGTGAGGAAAGGCAAGTTTTGTGTGAGCTCTCCCTAAATAATAATTTTTCAGGAAATTCCTTCAAATATTCTTTTATTATAAAGACAGATAAGAAATAAACATGTAACTTTTAGTCTACAGCATAAGTGAGTCATGAATCGCTGTTTGTGCCACTGCTGTTGCTGCAGATGACAGAAAGGAATCTGTTATGCTTAAGCATAGGAAGAAGTGGTGTAAATTCTCAGCCATGGTTTTCCATTATATATATATATATATATATAAAGAAATCAGGTGCTATTTCTTTAGTCTGTATTCTGCTCTCATTTCTGTCACTTTTACATCTGTGCAAATCTGTTAATTTCAGTTCACGTACTCCTGATTTATATAATCTGTCCCAGTGAGTGCAAAGTAAACAGAGAGAAATAGGTAATTAAAGATATCAAGGACATTTAGGAGAGAGAAACTCTACTGACAATCCATCAAATGCATTGGGACAGACGGTGAAAAATCATGGTAGCTCAATGACAGCCAGAAGTGAAATAGAAGGCAGAATAGGAGTTGTTTTTCTGACATAAAGAATTGCCAGAGTGAAAGATAGTGAGAATACATTGGAGATGCAGATTGCAGAAAGCCAAACAGCCAGTCTAAACTCATAATAAGAGGAAATAAAGAAGTTGGGAGGATATCCTGAAGAACAAGTTAAAGATATTTGAGTGAAGAAAGGAAAGAGACAGAAGAGGGTTAACTGTAAAGTGTCTTTTACTAAGAAATGTAACATGGGTGGCTGAAAGCAAGTATGAAGTTGGGAGAAATTTAACAGATTAGTGAGAGCAAAGGAGGTTTAGCCTGATTGAATGCAAACCTAAGAAGAAGATCTGACCCAAGGTGAAGAAATGCAAGTAATGAGAAACCTTTTAGGTAGTTGCATACCAAAGCTGAAGCAATAAACTCACAACAAAAACAACTGCTAACAATCTTCAGTGAACACTCCTTTTGTTGCTGGGGTTGTCAGCAGTCACAGTGAAATCTTTGCAGTGTTTGTAAACCACAGAACCACTGAACCTTGCAGAAAGAAATAAAAGATGTACAGGTAATTGTGCAGTTCTCTTTATTGTCAATGCAAACCTGCAGGAGAAAAGCTGTACAACTGAAGGGGCACTCAGAAGATACTGAAGGTCTTAAAATCCAGAATTACGAAAATTTTTGATTAATGAATTTTTGCTTCCCCACCTTATTTTGAAATGATGATTTTTTCGAGGCAGGAATGTGAAATTAAGCATACAGAACTAGATACAATAAGCTGTAAACCAGTCAGTAGAGGCAGTTTTAAGGGGGGCAAAGGGCTGCATTTGAGAGTGTAATTGCACAGATATGGTAGCCAGGAAAGCACACTACCAGGTCACTCCTCACAGCGACAAAGGGTCACACAGAATATTAAAGATGGTTATTTTAAGTTCTAAGTATATTGATTTAGTGTGGGTTTTTCAAAAATCAAAGCTCGATTTTTTTACCCTATTTATAGATATAGAGAAGAGGGGATGCTACTGAGCCAAAACACAGGCAAATAAAGCAGTGCTGTTTCCTGCAGAGATGTTGGTGTGGGCTGTATGTTTATTCATCCTTCTGACCAGAGGTGAGATTCATTGTGGCCATTTTCTTCAAGCTCTTCATGGCTCTTGTCATGATTAATGACACTTGATTTTTGAAAGGGTAGTTGCCGATGTATAATGGTGCCTTCCAGCAAATTTCAGGATCTACCAGCCTATCTCAGAGGTGAACTATAGATGTAATCTCAGAAGAGGGTCTGCTATAAGGAAAAGAATGATTTAAAAGTACAAAATATGGTCTGCTGGCAGATGGCTCTTGTGGTTCCTGCTTGCCCTTTTGCTACTGCATTGTGCTTCACCTCCTGGATTCATCTCACACTGGGTCAGACTTTCCCCTCACTTTCTCTTCAGTCAGTATTATTGCTCATCCCACAGCAGTTCAGCTCACATGATCTACATTTAGCCATCCTCTGTTTAATCAGGATCTATTTTGGTCCTCAAAGATCTTGAAGTAGTGTGCAGTGAGCAGGGCATTTCTTCATTAGCATTTTCGTTTCCATCCCACTCTACCTCAGAAACAAACCTCCCACTTGTTTCCAGTCACTGCACTCCTCACATTGCAGAGCACGTGAAATAGATTCTTTATTGATGAAAGGAGAAAACAAGATGTGTTTGGAAATATGTGAACCTAATAGCCAAGAGATCAGTGCAGGGGATCAGGCTGGAGCTGGTCTGCTGCAAAGTGTGAACTTAACGAGCAGAGTGGATGTTGGATCCTCAGTGTGAATTATCCCATCCTACAAATGTATTCCCCAGGTTGCTGCTGTTGATGCAGGTGTCACAATCTGCACTGCAGGAGCCTTATCTGTGTATCTGCTTTCCTTCCATGAGATCCAGCTGCAAACCTGCTTGTGCACATTGCCACTGCTGAAGGGGCTGGCCCTCCCTCTGTCACAGAAGTGCTTTTCAGCCATCAGATATTCTCAGTCCTCTGTTAAGAAGTGATACACTAAACCATAATTTGCATTTTATTAACTGATTGCAGGATTTTAACATGAAAACAAGTGCATGCTGTTTCCTTTAAACATTCACTGTGGCAGACTCAGTGTCTCAGTGTGGTTAAACCATAATTTTCTTAGGACTAGACAAACTGGGAGATCTAGAAGAGTGTTATATAGGGCAGATGTTTCCAGTCCTCCAGCTAATATTAAAATTCCCTAGGATATTTTTCATTCATCTGGATTTTTTTTTCTCTTCAATTCAGGTTGCAGTTTCCCTCACAAACATTTCTCAAAATACTTGGGTGAAAATGAGTTCACCTCTGTTGAAATATTCCTCCAGCTCATATTATGTTTGACTGAGCTGACAAATGGCTTGACAGCCTTCTTGAAATCTGCCAAAATACAGTGTCAGGAATGACAATGCCATGCAAGGTAATAATCTAAATGAATGTTGCTGCAGCTGAGCAGTCACATTCCTGACTCTCTATAATTCAGTTAGAACGAGGCAAGTCCCCAGATGTTTGTTTCTTAGCAATTGGAAAAGTTTGGGTTGTGTTTCCCTATTAACAGATGATTATAATCCACATTTCATGGTTAGCTTGCAACAAATTTAACACATTTATTCCTGAAGTAATAGTGCTTTATTTATCCATTCAAACTCCATTGGAGCAAGAGCTGCTGTTATTTAGTTTCTCAGAAATCCCAAACATATATGAACTAGAAGTTTCATCGTGTTTGTGAATTTAGTCTTGTGGAGTATGGAACGTTAGTGAGTTTGAAGTGTAATTTCCAAATTGAGCTGTCTGAGAGAACCTACAAAGAGATATTACAGCTTTAATGCAAAAATTATCTTCTCTACCTTACTAAAATGTGTCTTAATTCGATTAATATTTTAGTGACATTATTATCACAGAATCACAGAATGGTTTGTGTTGGAAGAGACCTTAGAGATCATCTCATTCCAACCCCTGGAATGGGCAGGGACACCTTCCACCAGAACAGTGGTTCAAAGCTGCAGCCAGCCTGGCCTTGAACACTTCTAGGCATGGGGCAGCCACAGTTTCTCTAAATTGCCAGGTAATTTAGTGTTTTATATCTTGCAGTACATGTTTTCAGAGATCCTCAGCACATTTCTTTAATTCCATACCCTGTAGTTGCAGCTGCTCTCTGAAGTATTCATTTCCTTTGATTTTATATCTCTAAGGTTTGGAGATTAGTTACAGTGCAAGTTTGAACTATTTTCTCAGTTGTTAGAATTAAATAGCTAGTTGTACTAGACCTCAGGTGTAAAATTACAGCTGATCAAAATGCAAATGTTCTCTTTTTCTTAAAGAATTCTCCATTACCTTCTTTACTCTTCAGATGTCTGTCAATGCTGGCTTTTTCAGGTTCTGTTCTGTGCTGAAATGCTGTTTTGATTTTCTTTAGACCCATTTCATGATTTAATCCCTTCAAGAGTGAGCAACTATAATGTCTAGAGATCAGGAGCAGACTTCTATTTACAGCTGAACAGTTCAAAAACGTTGAGATCTGGGAGCTCTATATTCTCTTGAGCCACAGGCACTTGGTTAGGAGGTTCCTGAGATTGGAAAATAAGTTTTGCTACATCTTTCTTTCTCATGTCATTGTTCACTCCATGCCACACTACGTACTGACCTTCTGTCACTGCTGCAGAGGCTCATGTTCTGGCAGCCTCAGGAGTGCATTCTATCTTCCTCCAGGAGACTCTTTCAGATGTGTGTCCTTGATCCCAGTGCATGCTACTGGAAGAAATGAAAGGTCACTTAGTTTTCTCAGTTTTATCTGAACTTAGCTTGAATGATTCTTTATCATCATGAACACAGCTGTAGAAGCCTAATACAATATATATTTCCTATTTATAATTTAGCCTTTTCTAAAGCAGCTCTGAACGTGTGTCAGTAATTAATACTGAATGTTGTTTCTGGAGTGCTTACTGTGTGAAATTCCCTACGTACACAATTACAAATCTTAGATGATGAGTCAAGCGCCAGTGCAAGCATACATAAAATGATCAAAGTTTCTGAAAACATGTAGCACCTGTGAATTATCTTTGAACCTTTCTGCTCCCTTGTTTGACATGATTCTGAAACAAGGAGTCCAAGTATAGCAACCTAATGGGGTTTGTTATTAACTTCCAGCTGACATTATGATGTAGATTTGCAGCAGTACCTTTGGGGTGAGCAGTTCTGGGATTAGTGCTTAGGGTATGAGGGGTCACTGTCTCCCTCCCTCCTTAAGGGGAAGCTACTGAGATGGAGTAAAATCTTTATCCAATAATGCTGGAGTTTCTTTGCTGTTGAGGAGTCCTCCTGGCAAAGAGAGGTGTGTAAGTTAGAGCACCTTCTTCATTGCAAATGCAAGACTTCTGTGGGTTAAACTGCTCAGCATGGATCTGAAGTTGCCTTTGGGCAGTGTTCTGTGAACTTCTTAAAAACAAGTTATGCACAAATTGAGCAGTCAGGTGCTCTCTTCGGCTAAAATAAAGTAGGCTCAAAGGTAGTGGAAATCTTTGCTGTGGACACCAACAGCCTTGGCATTTGAATCCCACTGGAACCATTACTGCAGTTTAGCTATCTGATGCCTAAGTCAGAGTATTTTGTTTCTTTGGCCTTTTTAACTTACTTTTTTTATTATTGTTATTGATTACTTGAGCTAAATCCTTTGAAATACCATTCCAAAAAAGCCTGTTTCCCTACAAAATACTATTGCTTCAGCCAGATGACAAGTAGCAATCACTGAGGAAAGGTAACTTGTCATTGTTACTTTAAAACTGATACAGAAAATAATTTCTTAATATTAATAAAAATCCTATTTAATCAGAGAAATAAATTAATGAGGAACTGTCAGTTAAAAAAGTTATGTTCATGTATCTCCAATGATTTTTCAAGAAATGGGTAGACATAACACAAGTCTGTCAGTAACAAAAGAGTGTCATGAAGGACTTTCCTGAATGAAGGGACTTCACTTGTGGATGCCCCATCCCTGGAAGTGTTCAGAGCCAGGCTGGATGGGGCCCTGAGCAACTTGGTCTAGGGGCTATCATCGTGGGTTGGAACTGGTTGGCCCTTAAGGTCTCTTCCAACCCAAATCATTCTGTGACTGATGGCTGAATCAACCAGCCCCAACTATTATAGACACTTTGATCACATTATAGCTTTTATAAACTGAACAGAGTACTTAAAATAACCTGCTGGGTGTTCAAGTCGTTGGTGGCAACCAAGGCGAGGAGCCTTTACCCGAGGGGAAACAGCATTTCTGTTTGCAGCAGCTGCTGCACGTTTTTCACTGGTTTGCTCCCATTAACCCATCCTCAGTTCTGCATAATGATTTTTGATGTAATGTTCTTTTTTTTTTTTTCTTAGAATGGATAAAATGTCAGAGACAATTAAGAAAATGATGTTATAAACTGGAATGAAAAGTGTGCATTTGTAATGGCTCACAGGGTTTTTGATCTAAAATGTGTACAACCCACTCCCACACTCAGCAGCTGGTTATGTCATGGACTGGCTGCCCATGACTGCTTCTTCCTGATGCAGTTCTGAGAAATTTCAAATATTGGCTGAAACCGACTAAAGGGCTGCAAAGTTGTCCTTTGCAACAGCAGCACGTTTGATTTCACCTTTTGCAAAGGTTTCTTCAACAATACTTGGAACTAGATTTTCCTTGAAGCTACAAATGAAGTACAAAGAAATGCCTGTGTGCTCCCAGGGACAGTGCATTGCTCATAATCCAGTATAATCATACAGTCTCTTTCCAATCATTAGTTATGCATTTAAATAAGTATTTGAAAGACTTGGGACATTGTAACTAATTTAATTGTCTCTACAGAAAATTGTGTCCCTAAATATCAAAGTTAGATAAGTTGATTTTATTCAACTGCTGTTTGTTGCCTTGTATGTTTTGACCATTGGGATTTGTATATCTAAGTGGAACATCAGTATTTGATGCATATTTTTTATTTTATAACTTTGATATTAGGAGAATTATCACTTTATTTCATAATGAGATTACTCCTATTATAGTAAATTTAAAAAAAAAATTCACATGACTCAGAACAAATTTCTGAAAACTTGTAAAATAAACCAAGAACTACCAATGTATTTAATCATTATGCAAATTGTTATTCACTGTAAAGCAGTTCCCATGTGGGAAAGCAGTGGTAGCATTAGATTTTTTTTATGTGGGTGTTGTTCTCCAGATACAACCCCCAAATGATCAGCTAGAAAGAACCAGTGATTGTGTCAAAAACAGCTACTGCAGATGTACTGTCAAAGCAACAAGGGTAATGAAAGTGAAGTCACATTGCCAATGGCTTTATAACCTTCAGGCTAATGTGTTTGGCTTTCAAGCTCCCTAAAAACAATTGCTTTCTAAGCACGTAATTTGAATCTTTGACTGAAAATTAAGATGTGGAAAGAGTTTAGCAACTCTCCTTTCAAGGTTTGTTTTCAGCATTACACCTGTTGAGAATATGATTTATTAACAATACTAGTCTCTCTGTAGAGAACCTGCAGGGGCCATTCCCCAATAATATTTGCAATTATGAACTGATATAGAGGCACGGTGGTTTTGGTAAGTGGAAAACAAGCAAATGATCATCAGTGAGAAAGCATCATTAGGCCAGGTTGTGACCTGTGAATCTTCATTTCACATGGAGGGCACTTCTGTTATTTTTGTGCATTAGTTGGGACCTTGTAAGGCTCACCAGAGGCAGTGAGTTAACCTGGCTATCCAGCTGGGAATTCATGCCTAGGGTTAGTTCAGAGATCAGAAGTACTGCTGCTTTGAGGAATTGCACCTGGAAGGAGAGGGAATATATTTTTGTTATCTCTGGCTCTGCTTCTTCCTTCCTGGGAAGGAAGGGTGGTGCTCAGCTGGGGAGAGTGGGAGCTGATGGTTCCCATTGCAGTGTCCAATCTGGCCTTGGAGCTGTGGCAGCACATCCAGCCCAGCCAGGATCAGTGAGTCCATCCCACGGGAGTTTGGCCTTTCTGGCCCTGTGAGAGCTGCCCAGCCTGCAGCATAACCTGCTGTGACCTGCGGGACACACTGAGGTGTGAAAAGATTTATGAACGTGAAGTTAGAGAGAATTATTTATTCAAGCAGGGGTAACAGCTTCTTTAGCACATGCTAATGAGCACAGGAGTTCAGGAAAAAGTGCATTGTAGTTCTGAAGTTAGTCTGCCAAAAGGGAGAGCAGAGAATAATAAAATCCAGGCACTTTTCCCCTGCCACCTCCCAGTTTTAGATATTTCAGCACAGGCCAGCACAGCCAGTTGTGTGATTGTCCCAGCCACCCAAATCTATCAGCTCTGTCAGCCCTGTGTGCTGGCACAGGGCTGTGCCACAGCAGCTCTGTAGCTGCTGCTTCACAGCTGGCCCTCATTCATCCTGCTTGGAGCACAAGCAGAGAAAATGAGCATCTGTTTGCCCTTAACACTGTAGACATACACTGTGGCTTCATTCTTTTGGATAAACAAAGAGTGGTTTGGGGTTTTCTAAGAAATATTTTTAATTCTTACTATATTTGTTGTTTTACAAAAAAACCTAAAAACAAAATAAAAAACCCCAAAAAACCCCAAAACCAGCTAAATGAAAAAACCAAAATGGAAGCAACCAACTGCAGAACTCAAGACAGCAGCAGGAAGATTTCTACATAAAAGCCCATGTGATTGAGTTGTAAAGAATGACAGTTCTTATTCTATCTGATCTGGGCTCAGGGGTAAGGAATGTATTTAAGTTTTTTCCCAAATATTTTAATTTAATTTTTAAAATTGTTGCCACCCCAGTGAATGATTGTGATTGTGGGTAAGAAAAGTCTATGCTGGAAGTTTCCCCTGCCACTTTCTCAGTATTGCCCATGGAAACTTCTGGAAAAGTCTTTCAGTAGGAGTAGCAAATCTTCCTAATATAGCAGAAAAAACCCCAGCCAACCAAAATAAACTTTTAATTTTTGAAAATAAGAAACCCAGTAACATTCTGGGCCATTAATATGGCCAGAAGAATTTGGTTTTGCACATTAGTGGTAGCTGAGCAAAAGTCTGTACTGAGAACTTGAGTCTTACAGGAAATCTGAGATTGTAGGATATGGCCAAGGATCTTTTCAATGCTATACACCTCTGAGGACTCATTAGGATATTTATTTATTAATTTTATACCGTTATTAATAAACCACTGTTAATGTACTTGGCATTATACAAAAATCTAATGTAAACAGTTATATTTTTATCAGTTAATTATATTTTTATTAATGACTTAGCATTCTAGGCAGGTCCTGACATCTGCAGACTTTTCATTACATGTGACACTGCTTCTTTCTGCCGTGGATTCTCTCAGTGTCACCACTTAATGTTGGGAGCTCTTTCAGTAAACCCAGATATTCCTGGCCTTTCTGGGACATTTCTCACTAAACTTAAAGCTTTCCCATACAAAATTTAAAACTAAATATCTCCAGCAGCAGCATTACAAATTCTCTAAGCCAAAGCATCCTGTTTGCATGCAGTTTTCTAATTCCTGGGAGAGAGAGAGAGCACAGAACTGGTTAGAGACATCCAAACGTAGAGATCTCATTGGGGAGCTTTGTTCACTGAAGTGCTCAGCGGGTAAAATACATTCTCTTCCTCTTAAGCAAATAAAAAATAAATAGATAAATAAATAATGTGTAATTTGCTGACACAAGCTATTTGCTTAAAACAGGCAATAGGCCTTGGGGAGATATTTATGACAGGCTGGATTGACTTTAGCAAGCAGCAGCTGGTGCTTTAACACTGCTTGGTGTTGGAATGATCTTCTGCACTGCAAGGTAAGAGGCAGAAAATGCAGCTGCATCTTTCTGGAGCTAATTTTAACAAAAGCCATGAGCTGGTAATTACCACTTTTTCCAGCTGGTCCTTATGAGGGTAAACGGTTTATTCATAGATGGAAGGTGAAAGAGGGAAATACTAAGCAGGCTGCAAAGCAGCATTAATAAATGTCCCTCCTGGAGGTACTTAGAAATTTAAACTGGTGTTGGCTAGAAGGGGCTGGGAATGAAGATTGATTCCTTGGGGGTCTCTGTGAGTCCTGGGGTTACTCCTTTGTGTGGGAGGTTCCTCAGGAGGGACCTGTGATGAGCCTTTTCTGATGATTCTGCACCAGTTCTGAGGGATCCTCCCAAGCCTTGGGGGAGTGAACTGAGCTGAGCTGGTTCTGAAAGGTACAAAATCAGGGGAATGTTTTCAGTCAGCATCTCATTTCTGCTTGAGTCATACAAATAAGTTATAAGCTCAATTAATGCAACAAATATAAATATTTATGAACCCATTTAGCTAATGTTTGGCTGTATTTATAAATAAGAGCATCTTGCAAGAGCTTCTTTTTGACAAGTAAATAAAATGTAGAGAGTGTTTGTGTGTTAAATTATCCATGCTTCATTAACTCTTCCAAAATATCAAGTCTTAGGTAGTAACTAAATTCAAAGTGACTAAAGAGTAGGATTAGTAGGAATAACTTCAATACTTAAACTTCAGGAGAACACAAAGCTGTTGTTTACTTTCTTAGTTGATAGGGGAAAAGAGTATAAATGTGTTTGGGTTTTCCATTAATTTATATTTTTTTACTGTATTGTTATTGTAGTGATAAGAGGGGTAATAGGAGAGGAGAGCAGTCTCATATTAATGTCCTGGTCTTAGGGACAATTTCTATTTGCTGGCTTTTCTGAGGTGACTAACAGGAAATTGTATCAGACCCAGGTCTACTTCAAGGTTTGATTTCTTTGCAAATCAGAATACAATCTATGAATTCTGATAAATCTAAGGGCTCTGATGAATGAGATTTTTGACTGTTTTGACTTTTTGTGAACTGTTAAACTAGTGTTTTTAACATGCCCTTCGCATACTTAGTTGAAGATATGAATTTCTCTTGATTGACTTCGTTGATGGCACATCAATCTAAGTTGGCTGGATTTGACAGCCACATATTGAATGATAAAGGATCATTTTGGTCTTCTTAAGAAACAACAATTTATTATGCATGATGTGGCAAAATGGATTTTAGAACATGATGCTAGTGATGCCAAGGTCACCGTTTCGATCCCCATGTGGGCCATTTGCTTAAGAGTTGAACTTCATGATCCTTGTCAGTCCCTTCCAGCTCTGTGATTCTGTGAAAATGTGTTCACTCTAATCTCTTGATGGCTCAGATCAACATAATAAAAATGCAGTGAAGAACTGAGGCCCAAGTCTAGCAATTTATATTTGCTTTTATAATTTTTTTTCATT
Organism: Acrocephalus scirpaceus scirpaceus; assembly: GCA_910950805.1. Classification (NCBI taxonomy): domain Eukaryota; kingdom Metazoa; phylum Chordata; class Aves; order Passeriformes; family Sylviidae; genus Acrocephalus; species Acrocephalus scirpaceus. The sequence continues at coordinate 10,026,081 of OU383785.1, forward strand.
TATTATGTTCACAACTGGTTCCTAAGTTAAATCTCCTGAGGGTAAAATCTAGAAGAAGGGTTCCATGATGCTAAGTGGTGAACAGGTGCAGAACTGAAAAGGCAGCTCCTGTCCCAAGCCTTGCAATGTAATTTGGGTGGGGGAAGTCACTGGTGAGCTTCTTTGTGTGTGGGGGACCCTGGGCTCCTTGCCTGGCTCTCCCAGGCTGTTGCCCACCTCAGGCAGGCAATAGATTTTATAAAAGGGGCAGAAAGAATCTTGCCAAAGACCTCACCCCTAGTGAGAAGAGAACAGAACTCTAGATTTCCTCAAGAATTGCATTGTGCCTGGTTTAACAGGAGTTGAATTTCTTTTCCTGAAACTGGAAGTGGAATATTTAAGCTGTGATGTCAGACTCTGAGTCCATAAGGAGCCAGTTGCAGAGGCCAAGCCAACACATCACTTTTCTGTAACACTGAGTTGAGCTGAGGGACTCAGATACAGCCTTGGCTTGCAGTATCAGCTCTTCTCTTTTCATGCATGATTCTAGGTGTGCAGAGTCCCTTCAGTTAATTAAAAGATTGACTTAGTCCCATGCAATCACTGAACCATAGGCAAACCTTCAAAGTGTGAATTCTATGCAAGAAGAAAGGTATTCTCAAATATTTGTTGTTCAAAAATATTTCTCAGTTGCTGTCACCTGCTGCATTTAAGTGGCCCCGTGCCTGGTTCTGCATTCCCTTCAAAGTCCAAACAGTAAATAGCCTTTAAAGTCAGCTAGGAAAAAAAATTAAATTACGTCTCTCCTATACCAGGTATGTACAGATGAATGTGTGGAAAAACACTTTATGGTGGTTTTGTCTGCCAAAAGGGAATGAAAAAGCCTTTTTTAATGCTCTGCAAGAAAGAAACATGTTAGTAGAATGGCATTTGGCTAATAGTGCAGCAGATAAAAACTGGGTCATGGCAGCAAAGAAAGAGAGAAAAATGTTTCATTTGGGGGTGAAGGTCATCTGAAATAAGTGATTTCACATTTAAAAGACCACTAAGGAGAAAATTGATGAATGTTAACCTAATTTTGTATTGCGTTATTTCATTCTTTTTTCTTTTCTCATTTGTAATGCTTACCTGTTCAGGAAGTTGAGGTAGGTTTCTCAATTTTAACTTGTAAATATCTATAGAGTGAATAAAAATATTTATAATATGTCATAATTCATTCTATATTTTAAACTCTTATGATCAACTGTTAATATTGTTACAAATGAAAGGGCTTGATACATGTTAATTAGTAATGTGTTAATATTGATTAATTAACATGTTATATGAAAATTGCATGGGTTTCATTTGTTACAGAAGGCATAAGGGATTTGCACATTAGTATCAACCCTAGCAGAATGTTCAGAAATACATAGATTTCTTTCTGTCAGGAAGGTGTTTTACTGAATGGGAAATTTAAATCTCTTAAATCAAGTTGGTTGTATTTTTATATATATATATATATATGTGTGTGTGTGTGTGTGCTGCTTCTCTGCTGGAAGAAGTTACAGTGAAATGATGATATTCCTTCAGAGACAGAGTTCCACCTTCCAACAAAAGTCATTTGAGGATATTGTTATAAATCTCAGCCCTTTCCCGAGTACTGGCACTGTCTGCTCCTGAGTCAGAGCTTGAGGTGTGTATTTAAATGTGACACAGATTTTCTGCTCACCATATCCACAGGGTGAGTGTCACCTTTATGCCATAACCCTTCAGTCTCAGTTCTTGCTGGTATGGATGCTGAAGGGGAGCCCTGGTGCTGTATTTTGTGTCACTGTGGTTTAATCCAGGTACCACCCAACTCACACCCTCACCCTCCCCACTACCTGTGTGGCATAGGGAAGAGAACTAGGGGGGGAAAAGGTAAACCCCATGAGCTGTGATAAGAACAGCATTATTGTTGTTGTTATTATTATTATTATTATTACTATTATTAAAAGAGAGATTAATAAACTATAAGAAAGACTAGTAGTACCCAGTACAATTTTCACCACCTGCACAGCAGTGCCCAGCTGGTCCCCCAGTACTGACCTCTCCCCCCAGCCAACTCACCCCAGTTTGTATTCTGGGCTTTAAGGAGTGGAATATCCCTTTGGCCAATTTGAGTCCTTTGTCCTGGCAATTCTTCCTCCCGGCTCCTCTCTGAAGAACCCTGGGAAACGGAAAAGTCTTTGGCTTGGAGTAAACACTCCTCAGCAACAACTAAAACATCAGTGTGTTATCAACATTATTCTCATCCCAAATCAGCACTGTACCAGCTGCTAAGAGGAAAATTAATTCTATCCCAGCTGAAACCAGGACAGTTGTCCACAGGTATAAGTTATTTTGAACTGCTGTTGACTGTATTGCTCTAATGTATGTATAGTCATATTTACTCCTATAAATAATAATGGGGTTTGTATATTGAAAATCTCCGTTCCACCTTTTGGGGTTTTTTTCCACATATTTTTTCTTGTGTATTTTCTGTTATCACACTGTGGTTTCAGGCACATTTTAAAATAAACATAATTTCAATTTTCAAAATGGAATACTAAACAGGTCTGCATGAAGGAGAAGAAGAGGAATAATAGATGTATTGAAGAGATGGCTATGTTGTAGGTATTTTTGTGAGGAAGGTGCATTTTTTGTAAAATATTCCTTTGACACTGAAACTGAGATAAACCCCCTTTCCAATCCTTATTTCAAAACTGGTTCCATATGCCACCAGCATAAGAAATCCTTGTTGGGAGCTGAATTATTTAACAGTTTCTGATGCTGAAAACCCAGCAGCAAAGCAACACCTTGGAAAAAAATGTAAGCATGCACCAAAAGAATATTTTGTTGCTGAAAAAATTCTGCTCTAAAAGCTGAAAACCCAACACATTCTGAAAAGTGATTAATGCTTGGTGAATTTAGCAGTACATCATCATCAGTTACAAAGCATTGTATAACCATGAGGGGGTTTTTGTATTAGCAAAGCTGTGAAATTCAAAGGCAAGCCTGTGATTCTATTTCTGGTGCCAACCCTGTACTTGTGAAGAAAAAAATATGGATACTTTTGATTTATCTGAAATAAATTATGGGCAATAGTCTTTGCTGTTATTTTGGAGTATTATCACTGGCCATGAAGTCAGTATGACACCAAGAGTGAACATATTGGTTAAAAATATACATTTCCTCCTGCTAGTCATGCAGAATAATTTGACCTAACCCAGCATTTGCCCATGCTTGCCTTCTCCAGAGCGGGCGGAGAAGAGCAGCAGAACAATCCATGGTTCTCCATGCTGTCCACAGTGCTCTGGAAGGAACATGAAGTGCTTCTCCTGGTGTTCACTGAGGCTGTGGAGTCCTCACTCCTGTAACAGCCTGTTCTGAGCACATAAAGTCATACTGACTTCCAAGTCTCCAAAATATTTCAGGTTAGGGTGACTGGATAGCGTGAGAGCCTTTGAAATTCAGTGTACTGCAGATAAATGGTAAATGAAGCCCTACAGAAGAAATAGTTTATATGTCTTATTCACACAGATGGGTTTTTAGTTACTGTCCTGGCAGGAAAAAGAAATCTCGGTGTCATTCTGGTCAGCTTGATGAATATATCTTTTTAGTGGCATCCCTCAGGAAATGAATGTAGAATACTGGATATATTAAAAAGTAAACAAAGATTAATATGCAGAAAAATATGACAGTGTTGTAGAAATTGTCTATGCTTCCTCACCTCAAATAGATTAATTCTGTTGTTATCACATCCTCTCAAAGAGGACACAAGTGAGATACACAGAGTAGGCTGAAACCAGTATATCAGTTGGGCTCAACTCCCAGTTCTTCAGCGCTAGGGTTGATGGCACTCTGAAGCAGAGAAAACTTTGCCTTCAGATAAATATTTTCTAAGTGCATAGAACACAGATAGCTCCAACACATGGAAGAGTTCTCCATTCTTTCTGCAGTGAGACTAGTTTGCAACAGTCATTATTTGGCCAGGCACTCTGACAGTCCCTGCTTTGTCCAGTGTAAAATCCAGTGAGAATTGTGTAGAACAGAGCCACAACAGTCACAGCACAATGATCTCTTTACATCAAATTTCAAAAAAAATTTAAAGTTTAATAGTGGGAACAGTGACAAAAATATTCACTGCAAGTGCTCTTGGAAGTTTTTGTACTATTTAAGTGTAATGTTTGCAATATTACTCCTGCATTCTATATGTTCACAATGGTGTGATATACATATGTCCAACTAGATGTATCTTTGAATTTACTTTGCTGATTTTTCACCACACCAGGATGGTGTGGATCATGTTACACTACCTGAACAATATGTTCTTTCTTGTCAAAGACTGTAGACTAGCATGAAATAATACAGAATTATTATGAAATATTTAATAATGGATGCGCTTTCAAAAATCCAGAAGAAAAATTCAAGCTGCTGAATCTGAGGAGCTCTTTATTCTTTAATTTCTAACCTGCATTAACTACTCTTTAGGACACAACCTGTTGATAGTCTTATCTGACTGGAGCTAAATCTGTTAGAATCAAAACACAAGTTGTTTCATTTAGTTGTGTAAAATAGTACTGAAAATACTGATTGTATTTTTCCTGAGATTTCTTTCTTTTTTAATCCCCATTTAGGATGATTATTTCAGAAACTGGAATCCAAACAAGCCGTTTGATCAAGGTAAACTTGGTACACATTTTGTGATTGTCTTCTGCTATTTTTTGATATCCCCATATGCTTTATGCCTCTGCCTCTGTCTGTCCCGTGCATTAGTGGAGAGCTATATTCATACTTACATCTTGTTCCCAATTTAGTCACAGCTTGAGGTGGTTTATGTAGAAGAGTTTGACTCATCTCGGTATTTTTTCACCATGTTTTTTTAATCCCCATCCATTCCACTTTATATTCAATGATGAAATGTGTGCTCAGAGAGATTCTCTGTAACCATGAATCTTGTTTTAACATGCAATTTAAAACAGGGATCTTCACGTTCATTTTCTTTCATGTTAAAGGCTTTGCTAAATTAATGTCATAAATGTAACCACTGCATTTTCTATCACTCAAGGGGCCAATTCTTTGAAACCAACTGTAATGCATGAATTTCAGGGCTGATTTTAAAAGGGAAATGGTGTTTTGTATATGCTGCTGTTTCAGATGCAGGTTCTGTAAATGATGTTTTGCACTTGGTCTTGCTGCGTGTTTAAGTTATTGCAGTACTTCAGATATTTCCAGGCCAGCCACTAAAGGATAGGAAAAAACCACCAAAACCCCATTCTAATTGTGTCCAGCATAGCACTGGATACAACAGCCATACCAGGAAAAAGAAATTCAAAATCACTCAAGTGTTTAGGAAGAAAATACTTATTGGAAGTCTCTGAAGGTTCTTCTGAAAATTTCACTTTACATCTATTTCTATATTTCATTGCCAAGCATGTTCCTTGTATTGTCTGTAGCTCACAGGAATATCTTTGGGGTTAGAGCTTAAGAGTGTAGATTCTCTGTCTTTAGGGAAATGGAACTTCAGTGTCAAAGGAAAGGCAAAGTTGATGCTTTTGTCAAGACACATATCCGCAGAGGTTTTCAAAGGCATTTGAGGGATTCAGGATTACAAATCTTATTGACTTCAAATGGAACTTATGCTCCTACCACTTTCGGAGGCCTTGTGACCCTCTGTCTTCCCAAGAGGAAAAACAAAAAGGTAAATCCTGGCAAAGTATTGCAGAGAGATTTTGAACTGACACGCTTTAAAAGTGTCCTGTTTATTGTGTTACTGGGATGTCTGACTCTGGGCAAAATGCTCGTAGAGAATCTAAAGTCACACATGGATACCTTGAAGGGATATGTTGGATGTCTGTTGAAGATTTCTGTCTCTTTGTAAAGAAAAGGATCAATTCTTTTTTCAGTGTGGAGTTTCTCTGACACTGGATGTCTCTGGTCAGGAAGCAGAATGCAGACTGAGGGATGCAGTCTGAGCAGGGTGCTCTGCCTTGCAAAGATCTTTGCACTGCTTTTTTCACCCTTAAATCTTACAAATGGATTTTATTTGACCAATAGATCAGTCTTTTTGACAGAGGTCACTACTCTTGGCTGTGGCAAAATTCACCCTGACCAGAACATTAAAAATAGCCACTCAAACATTTCTAAAGAGATTTATTGCACACACACAAAAAAAAAAAAAAAAGTTTGAAAACTGTTGATTATTTTAGTTATATATACACAGAGCGTGAGCCTTCAGTCATTGATCCCAGTGCTGTCACCCAAAAAATGAAGAGAAATCATACGTTGCTGCTTTGGGCCCTATGAGTCAGATGCTGACAAGACTAATCCTCAGTTTATATATACATATAGGTATGTATATGTGTGTAAATGTATACATGATATATTTATATGTATATAGAGGGGATGGCATTAAAATAGAAACTGCTGAGATGGAGAAAGGAAGGGAGAGAAGCTTTCTCTTTCCCAGATGTTGCCACCAGAGCTTTAATTTCTGTAATTTTCCACAGAGAGGAAAAAGAATAGTCAGAAGAATTTGTCCCAGCTCTTTTACGCAGCATGAGCTGCAAGACAATTGTTTAATCTGTTTCTCCTTTTCCATTCTCCTTGCCCTGGTATTTTTCCCATGTTGTTCTGTTTGGCTTTGAGGAGTTTAAATGCCCCTTATGCTCATGTATGGTTTTGAAGATAGAAAAGCTTTCATTTTATATTCTTTGGGATTCTGATATCCAGGGAGCTTGTGCAGATCCTGTGGTGAGGAGCCCTAGCCTGCTCCTGTGAATTGATAGCAGCTCTGTGTTCTCACCACACAATTGTTATTTTGAGAGATATCCCAAAAGCTTCTTTTAACCTCACATGACCAAGATTCTTCCTAGTTACTGAACAGAAAAAAACTTCTCCAGTGGGTGAATGAAAACAGATTTGGGATTTTACAGAAAATCTAACTGGTGTCACCAAGCTAAAGCTCTTTTGTGCAAACACTAACTTTTTGGGACGGTTTTACAAGGTTTTAATATTAAAAATCTACTTCTCAATTCTAAATCTAAAATCCTGCTTGAATATTCTAATTGTGAAGTCTTCATGTGGAGCCAGACTGTAGAGCCAGGCTGAAAGAGCTGGGAGGGCAGCATTGGAAGTAACTGAAGGCAGGAAGTACCTGCCAGAGGGACCTCACAAAGGCAGCTGGAGGATTCCGTATCAGATGGAATTAAACAGATTCCATCTGATTTAAATACAGATTAAAACAAGTTTAACAAATTTAAAAACCAACAGTAATCAGAGGTTTTGAAAATCAGCAGAGTTCTGCTTCCAGGCTTGTACTTCATTTGCATCTTTTGAAGAAGTCTGCTGCTTCCAACCAACTCTGTATTCTTTTCTAACAAAAAGCTGGCTTTATTCAGCAGGATAAATTATTTAATTGTGCATTGAAAAACAATAACAGTGTAATCAAGCTGTCTGCTTTCTGCTTGCAGTGTGGAGAGAAATACCTGAGTGTTTGTCTCAAGTGAAAAAATACCTTGTTTTGTAAAAAAAGCATTCATGGCTTTCACTGAAACCACCTCTAGGGAGTGACACGAGGTATCTTTGGATAACAGGCCTGTTCAAGGGAAGTCAACTTGAATGGTTCAACTGCAGCTCAGAGGGCACTTGAGTGATCAGAGTTTATTTTTAGCTGAGCTACCAGCTACCAGCCCAGCTTTCTATTCATCTTTAACCCAGGAGAAACCAATACAAAAGTGAGCATCTTCCTGCCAGAGCTGAGCTAACGAGGCACTTGGACTGCAGAAGGCAGCAGAGTTTGTAGCCTGGAAATGATTGCTGGTCATTAATATTGAACTCGATTCTGTCACAGTTACAGAAGCAAGAAAGCAGAAGAGCAGAAGGGGCAGGTTAGTCAGGATTTTGAAATATGAATCAAAGAGTTGGGTTTTTTTCCTGACAAGGTCATTTGAGAGTTCTTAAGGAGCTTGACAGCTAACTTGGCATACTTTCCTAGTCTTCTTCATCCACTTTGGAGAAAGAAAAGAGGGAATAGGGGAAAACTTTAGCATAGCTAAAGTGAGAGTTCAGGTGAGAGATTTTGATACGTGTCTCATATTCAGCACCAGAATAAAAACAGAGTACAATTTTACCCATTGCTGGTGGTAGCAATACCCAATGTTCCAAGCTGCAGGGGAAAAAAAGCTCCTGATTAGAAATAGTCTGACCTTTCCCCCTTGTCTTCCAGCCTTTGTCTTTCTTTTCACTGTCTATTCCCAATCCTCTTTCCTGATAACTGAGAAATCTGGATAGGGATGTTCCTTCTCAGGGCTTTCATTATCTGCCCTTGGAGAGGAGGAAATACAAAAAAAAATTTTAAAAAATCAAACTATCTATTCCACTGTGTTGCGTGAAAATCTTTATCTGCCTGAATTGGACCTATCAATGACTGACTCTAATGTCAGACACCCTCATTTAGACTTGACTATCATTATTAATTACAGACACGTACTCATTTCAAAGAGCTCCCCTTGAGCACTACTGAAAGGCTGAAGTAGCAAAATACCCTCACTTTTGAAGAGGAAACACTGCTTTTGAGTGGATTGAGGCCTCCAATGCAGCATAGCCTATGACTTTCACAGCCCAGCAGCCCTGTGAAGTGAATTTGCCAAATTTAGAGCTTTGCATTTCAAGATGAATGTGTTGGTATCAATGCTTCCTCTCCTTGTGCATCACATCCTACCTGTGTCTTTTCAGTGTTTAAATCACAGATCCAAACTCCAGAAATGGGCTTCTGCAGCTGTGCAGAAAAAAAGTTTGCCTAAAATTCATAAGCTTTCCAAAACAAAAGGAGTGAAAATGGGAAGCCTGTGATGCAGGATGAAAATCATAGAACCTGCAATTACTTTTGAACATGTAATTTTCTGTTAGCCCAGTTAAGATGTTCTTTCAGAAAAGCCTGAATAAATTCCTCACAAAGAGATGTTTAGTACTGAACGCATCTCTAGTCACAAATACATGGTAGTTTTATAATAAATGTTTTCTATTACGGTGCCTCAGATGGCAGATTTCAATTGAATAACTTATTTTGCAATTTATTTTTTGACTGTGCTTGAATTAGTTTTAGAGGCTTATTCATAGTGCAAGTGCACATGAATTATGTTTGCAAATCTTCAGTAAATCAGTCCAATTTTAGAACATGTTAACTGAATCAACCAAAAACAATAGCTGAGATGCAGCACATGAAATATACTGTCTCCCATCAAATGCATTTCAAGCACATATGGCTGCTTATCTCCAGGCAGATGCACATGGCTCTTTTTGCATGCTAGAAGCGTAATATTAAATTCTTTATAAGCTTGTAAGCAACCAATTTTGTCATTAAATATGGCACGAGAAGTGACAGCACTGGGGTCCTTGTGTGTGATTGCATTATGGCTGATGTGCTTTGAACAGAGACAGTGATCGATTGGCTGCTTGGCTGGAATTTTATTAGCACTTGGGGAGCACTTGTTAGTTTTGTCAATAATGGTGCTGGCTTGCTTTTAATATCTTATTTCATTGACTGTGAAGCAGACTTGATTTTCAAAGGGGAATTCATGCCCTCCCCATGCTCATCCAGCTTCCATTGAAGTAAGGGCATTTTCTGGGAATATCACAGAACCCAACCCTGCTCTCTTTGGCACCTCTCAGGGAGCAGAGGTTTCCTTCCATGTGCCTCAGCCCAGTATATAGGAATTCATGTTTGGTAACCTGCCGAGACTTTAAAGATGAAATGTGTATAAATACATGCCTGCAAATCTTCCTTTCTTATTTGATGCAAGGAAAACCTCAGTGCAGTGTCCAAACAGCTTTGGTTTGTATTCTGATTTAACAAGGCCAAACCAAGAGGGGCAAAGTTGACAGCTTTGAAATGTTATTTGACTTAAATCTTGGTATAGCATCTACATGCCAGAATAACCCTTGAATCACTATCCAGTCAGAAGAGAAGTTTGAACAGTATTTAAACATGTTTAAATGGATGTTAATGGATGATTACTGACATTTGGTTCTAGCTGAAAAATAGGTGGAAAATAACAGTAGAAGGCAGAGTGGCAATGGCCGTAAAAATGTATAATGGAGAATTTTTAGAAAGAGAAAAACATCAAAGTAAAGACAAATTGTTTCAACTATAGATTTAAATAAAGTAAGAATTAGAGGAAGAAAAATAGGGCTAATTAGCATTTGCTCAATGTAGAAAGCATAAACCTGAATTATCCAAATTATCTTAATGGCAAGACTCTTAATGACTGCAGTGACAAAAGGTTGCCTACAGGAAGTACAGCTAAGTGAACTCTTAAAGGTGCATAGTGGTAGTCCTACCCAGAAAGCCAAGTACAAAACAAGATGTTTGGGCAACAATTTAGAAATAGCAATTTTTACTAGTGTATTAGAAGAAAGAAAAAGAAATCAAGAAAAATGATGGCTCAGTGGAGAGAGATGCTTGTGTAAAGGCACTGCTGAGAAGGCCAAAGCTTTGGCACCTGGCCTTGCTTTGGCTTTCACATGAAAGGGCTGCCCAGGCCAGGTGGTGACTGTAGTTGATATCTTCAGCCTGGAGTGTAAAGTTCTGGATGAGGGAAAGGACAGGCTTGGGTAAATTAGATATCTGCAAATCAGCTGGAATTGATCTATGGTTTAAGAGAATCAGTAAAATAATTTTAGAGATACTAAAAGCTATCCTTGAAAAGTTACAAAATTGTACAAGATTGGGAAAAGACAAGCAACAGCATACTTTTTATCATTAAGGAAATGAGGAAAATGGGACAATGTAGCCTGTGAGTTAAACCTAAAATCCTGGGAAAAAAACTCCTACACTAGGATAAACATTTAAAAAAATATCTGTTAGCATCAATAAGATCAGGGGGTGAATAAAACTGGCATGGATGTCAAACTAAACTCAGTTTCTTCTGTGGCAGTTACAGGCCTTGAGACTCAGGGATAAGCTTGCAGCATCACATATCTTGACTTAATAAGGGTTCTGACATTGGTTTCCATTACAGCCTTTTAAGCAAGTTAAAGAAGTGTTGTGTAAAAGAAATAATTATGAGGTGGATACAAAATGAGTTGGAAAACTGTTCTGGTAGTAGCTGTCAATGGTTCTGTGTCAGGCTGGGAGGATTAATTGAGTAAAGGTCTCTGTGATCTCTTTTGGGTCCAGTATTATTTACCACTTTTTAACATTTACCATTACTTACCATTTTAATTAAACTATAGCTGTTGAAATTAGGCTGCCTATTAAATGTAGCATGGAAATAAAACTCTCAGTCACTTTAAGAAATTTAAGAAATGGTCTGAAAACAAAGGCTAAATTTAGTCTAGGCAGATGCAAACTTCTTAGATAAGAACAATCATCTGCACAAAACAGGATGAAAACCAATCAGTGATAAATTTGGAGCAAAGGGCTGGGGGATTATAATGGATTACAAATAGAACATGAGTCAACAATGTCATTCTGCTGCAAAAAAAAGGCAAATGTTGCACTGGCATGTTGTAACTGTGTGAGTAATCCTTCAGCTCTAAGCAGTGCCAGTAAGACCTTGGCTGGAATACATTGTCCAGATTTGAGTACCAGGCTTCTTGGGTACTATGAATTAACTGGAAAGTGCCCAGAGAAATGCAACAGGGATGATCAAAGTTGCAGAAAATATCCTCTGTGAAGAAAGAAAGACTGAAGGAGAGGAGCAAACCAACAAAACAGCAACAACAAACCAATATAACCCACAAAAAACCAAAACAATGCACAAATGCTGTTTTCAAATACTTAAAATTAACTGCAAAGTGGAGGGTCGATTCTATGTCTATTATGGATACAAGGGGGAGTAATTTTACTGCAGCAAAGGAGATTCATTTTAGCCTTCAACGTGGCAGCAATATTTAAGCATTGGAAGAGGTATTTTAAAGAGGATGTTGAGACTCTGTTGAAAGGTGTTCTGAAATATGTTAGACAAATGTCTCACAGATAATGACCCATGGGTAGCTGGTCTAGCAGTGGAGAGGGGAATGGAACCAGCATCCTTCCCAGAATTGCCATTCTAGCACTGTGATTCTGTGACTGTATTTTGATTAATGAAAACCAGCTAATTCCATTGAAATCACGGAAGAAATGCTGAAGAAAGTATTTCTTAAAATAAATTTCCAGTCAAAGCAAAGAATGGAAAATAAATGAACCAGTATCCTTGACAGATGTTTTGGCACCGCCCGAAAAAACACAGGTTTTTATTTGAAGGGAGTAACGTTCAAAAACTGCAAGATAGGCACTAACCGTGGTTGTCATGAGCTTGCAAAGCTCTGTGAGTGTAAACAGGGACTGGCAAAAGGAGGCCCATTTTCTCTGACTGCTTGTCCCTCTCTCTTCTCTTGCTTTCTCATAGAGTCAGAAGGACTTCTTAGGGATGTAGTACTTGGTGTTAGTAGTTGTTTGTTGTATTTTTTTTTTTTTCTCCAGACAGGAATAAAGGTTGTGATCTAACCCTAAGGCTAAAGATTTGGGTGAAAATCAGTTACCTGCTCTTTTTCAATTCATTAGCTAAGATGTGATGATGCATATGTATTTAGGAATTAAATCTCTCTCTGCTATAAATCTAAGTGCCCAGGTCATCAAAACATTAGGGGAATCACAGCTATTTTACTTTCTCTTCTCATTGCTTCAAATTAAACACATTTGCATGAAATAATATTATTTCTTCTCTAAGCTGATTGTTTGCATTCTAGCTTTGCAGCCTTGGTCATTTGGAAAGTTACTTTAAACTCTTTAACTGCTAATGCTAAGCAGTCTATGGCAAGATGAATAAAAGAAGTTTTCAAATATATTCTGATGCTGTTCTGCACTAAAATATTCCCTCAGCATAGTATGTTGAAAGTTAGTTTGGCAGGTGTTGTTTGGTCATTTGATCTCATTCTGCCGTTTCTCTCTGTGTCCTCTGGTTGCAATATATCCATGGACTGAACCATCAACACCTGTTTGTGTTCAGCAGTTACTGCCCAACAGCCTTGAAAGGCTTGTCAGATTTACATGCATCTCTTTGAAGTGCAGGGATAGGAAAGCTTTATCTGAAGACTGAAATTTTACTTCTGCTGTCCTTCTTGCAAGGTCTGTTTTTGGGTTTATTGTTTTTTACCCAGGGAAGATCAGCATTGTTTCCTTATGGATGTCCATCCTTGCACTGCCTCTGTTGCTGTGGAAGGATGCAGGCAGATGAAGTGCTGACCCAAAATGTGGATGTATTAGATTCACTTTAACCACAAGGCAAGGCAGCACAATAAAACCTGCAATATAAGTATGTTCTGCTCCTGAGATAGCTTTAATTTATACACTGAGCCATGGAATCAGTCTCTCTCTTCCCATCTTATCTGTAACAAGTAAGCAGAACTCTGTGATAACTGGATGTACAGTAGAGCAATCCTAGGGATCATTGCACATTACAGCCACCTTTAATGCAATGTAAGTAAGCATTATTGTAATAATTTTAATGTGATCTATCTGTGTGTTCATGGAGTTTTCCTTTATTTAATTGCTGGAGGTTAAAATTCATTAGAAGAGGCACGTATTCTCTAAGAGCAAATGTATCTTTGCTGGGAAGGCTCCAGCATTGAGACTTGTTTCTCTCTTCAGTGGGGCCTTTGGAATGACCTTTCATACTTAAAACTGGTGAAAGGTTGCTGACGTAACCAGAAGTCTGCAAAACCAAAAGGGAAGAACCTCTGCATTTCATAGTGTTAAATACAGGAGTTAACAAAAAATCTATGGCTCTCTCTCAGTGGACCATAAAGCTGCCTAAGGACTCAGTGTTAGCTAAAAGAAATCCCGTAGCCATGATTTGTTAATCCTGTTCTCAACTCTAGCATATGGTTATAGTTAATTCAGTCTAACCCAACGGATTTATTTATCCTCCAAATCCAGATTATGTTTAGCTATCCCAAAGAAGATAAAACCATGAAAAACCATGTTCAAGTAGAGTCATGAAAAGCACAAGTCTATTTGAAAAATACCAGCAGGATGTTAATGTGAATGATATATCCAAGTATCAGAAACATAAATATATTGGTTGTGATAGTTTAGACATAAAGACTGTGAGTTGCTATGTTTTTCATGTTTAGATACTTCATCAATAGAACTCCTAAATAGGACATTGTTTGGTGCTGGCTATAGGCTGTACTTAGTTGCTCCCCCTCCAAAATGCCTGTCATATTCTGATCCTGGCTTCATCATTATTTTATTGCAAGAAATGGGACTTGGTATTTAGGGAAACATTATTCATTTTACTTATGTTTCTACTTCTAAGCTGCTTTTTCATGAAGTGGCACTTCTAGTGTATTTTCCTACACAGGGCTGTGGCAATAACATTTTCCCAATGCCTATAAATAAATTAAGTATACTGTGGCTTGAAAGAGAAATTGCTATCAGCTGGTGTTCCACTACCTATGAAACATTTTATCTTCTTTCAGTTTCTATTACTTTGCTCTCCCTTGATTTGGTAGGGGAAGTTGTGGTCCCTGTTAGTGTCATGTGGTGCATTTGTGAGCAGCGTGCTTGATGTATGGAACTATTGCAGGCTCCCGGCGTGGAGAGCTCTGCTTTGGAAATTGCATTGAAGATGAACTTTTTGGCTGATGAAGGTGTTGATATGATTTGGAAATAGGCCTGTTTGTATCAGTCAGTCAGGTACTTCATTTTTAAGATGGAAAAAAAATTAAAGGTTGGAGATAAAAGAGGAGAGAGAGGCCACCTGTCTGGAGGAAGCAGAGAGCCCAGAAGGAGGAATGCACTCCAGGGCTTTTATAAGAATGCAGCCAGTTAATTTCTCTGCACAGGCTGGAATTTTAAAGAAAGGACATAGTTGCTTAACTTTTCTCATCTGCACAGTTACCCAAAAGCTGGAGGTGGTTGTTCATTGTGTCTGTGGTTCAGATTAGGAGGCCACTTTGAGGTCTAGCTAAGCCTAATTAACCTTCAGTGGGCTAAAGTTAAATGGGACCAAGTGCAAACAAGATGCACACAGGGCCTCTTCTAGGCACTGATCTCAACTGAGACACAGCTCATGATAACTATCATGTTAGTTATACACAAGATATTTGGAAATTGCTTTATCCACATTTTCTGAAACATTAAAGAACAACTAATTCTGCCAGGCTTTCAAATGAAGACAAGGACTTGGAGGAAATGTGTGACATTCAATAACAATGGCAGGTGTCCCTTAACAAGAAGGGTTCTCCTGGCAGACACTCCTCAGCCTTTGTGTCATCTCTGTGTAGGCCAGAGTATTTGAAAATTACCCAGTTCCAGTGGGAAAAAGGGTGTGTAGGAATAAAAACTTCAGGAGCTGGAAACTTGTGGTAGTGTCCCTTTTACTGTTTTCTTTTGAGGTGGGAAGGGATGAGGAAGAAAGAGAATGCTGAGAGAAGCAAAAATAAAATATGCAGTACATGATGTTGAATACTTTGAAAAAGGATCAGGTAGATTAATAATGGATTTTTTGTATGGCAGTCCCCTGGCATAGCTGATTTTTACCTGCCCGTTAGTATGCTGTCTTTTTCATCAATCTAGTAGAGAGAAAAGAGTCTTTTGCTTGCTTTTCTGAAATAACAGGAATTCTGTGATCTCTGTACAGGTTTTATATTATTTTTATTTTTTTTATTAAAATATTGAATTCATACCCTCGAGACCTTAGGATAATGAAGTTTTTATCTCACTTCTAGTTACTATTCAGTGAAAGGGGGGATGGGGTTTCAGGAGGTTGCTGTAGCAAGGTAGTACAGAATGGAAATAGAGCTTTTTGTGTGGTGGAGAAGGCAAGGAGTGAAAAATTAAAGGTATATCTGGAGCAAAGGTGGTTTTTTTTGTGAACAATTTTATTAGTTTTAGGGATGTCTATGTTAAATTCTGTTTCACTGTCTCCCTCCATGTGTTTGTCCAGTACATTGGCACAACAATTTGGAAAAGGATCAACAAAAAGGAAACTATTAAAAATTAAAGTCTGAAATATTTACAAGCTTGTTTTTTAAGGCACTAAATAATTATGAGAGGCCATTTTTGTATGTTGACAATTTCCACAATGATAAGAACACTTAGTTTGAGAAAGTAATATTTGGTATTGCTGACTTAATAAAAAAGTCCATTAAAATCTTTGTAGGGTTGGTAGCAGGGAGCTAATTACAATGTTTTTTCTTACATTTCAATTATGGTAGATGTGAATTAACAAGTATTTTAATAAAACTTAGTAACATTTATTTTCCACCAAATGGTGTGAATTTAAGTGACATCTCTGACACATAAAGAGCCTAGGGTTGGATACATGTGGTGAATGGATTTTATTTTAATGAATTATAGTATAATTTTCATGTCTTAGCAATTAAAGTTGGGCATTAACTCTAAATTCATTAATTCCTTTGCAGCCTTTTTTTCTTTGGGAGAGGACGTACTATAAATTCGTTTAAGCTTATAAAACTGGATGAGGTGTATGACAAATAGATTTAAACCGGATTACCGAGGGACAGAACACAAAGGCAGAATTACATCAGTGTCAAATTCTGCCCTCAGTTACATGCAGGCTCCTTGGTGAAGTTGCAGTGATTTAAACTTGGCTGAGACTTGCATAATTTGGATGGAAAATGCATGCTCATTGGGTATTTATCTTTTTCAGTCATTTTGATAGAAACCTGGCTGCTGGGCATTTGTATCATGTGCAGTTTCCTATCCATGTAAACGTCTTTACATTATGGCAATAGTTGAGCAAATCTGGTCCAAATTAGCTGCTTCTTAAGCTTTGATTAACTGCTTAGCTTGTGGTTTTAGGCCATTTCTCTTCTGTCAGATAAAAGTACTAAGGTGCAAAAGCAGTGTTGATAATGTTGGTAGAATTTTCTAACACTTTGGGGGGATTGGAAGCCACCTTCTCATCTCCTGCTTCCCTTCACACGACAGCCAAGCAGTGCTCAGAGCCCGCCGTCAGTTCTGCTGAGGGTGTTTGTGAAGGGTGACCAGCAAACCTTGTGGGCTCCTTGCCTCTCTCGTGTGTGGACAGCTTTATTGTGGTCTCTGAGGTATCTGACCTCATTCTTCAAATGCTTATAAGGTCATGGATTTGAAAGAATTCTCAAAGTGAGTAAAGCAACTGAAGCAGAAGGATTGTGTGTGCATCCGCCATTTTGTAATTTTGCCATTCAGTGCTGTGTTCTAGGGCACAATCTCATAGCAGGCACTGAAAAAATGTCAGTAGTCCAAACATAAAAAAATGAGCATGTGACCAGATCTAGCTTCCACAGTTCCCTAGAAAATATGCCATAAACAAGGAAACGGCAGATCCAGAGGGGAGTGATGAGCTCAGCATGGTCCTGAAGTCTGACAGTTCTGTTCTTCTAAACGCTGTCTGATGCTGTTATGTGCTGAGTCCTTCTACTGAAGCAATTTCACACCTCATCTGCTAGAGATGAAAATGGCAGGGAACAAACTATAAATCCAGCTAAAACTTAGTTTAGTAGATATATCATCCTATCAGAATCTTTTCATATAAATAATTAGTTCATCACTTCCTCAATCCACTAAACTTGCAAAGCTTTGGAAATGACATGGTGTGCCATTATCTCAAGAAACTCTTAAGGAATTAAGTAATCCACCTCTTCCCCCAAGGCAGCATCAACCCTGTCTGCATCACTCCTGAAGTTTCCTCACTGCCCATAGTCTCCCCAGAAATTTATTTTGGTATTCTTAACCATTGGAAATTTGTCACCTGAACTTTTCCTTTTCTGCAGTTCAGACCTTTGTATCGAAAACTTCCACGTCATGTGCCATTGACAAGACAAACAACTGGGCGTCACCTTAAATTTAGTGGCTTTTTCTTTATATGAAGACTTGTTATATTTCCTTTCAGTGCTGTCTTCTTAACCACAGATCCATGAGTTCTTCCTCCCAGATCATTTACTGGCCTCATTAGTCTGTATCAAATGGGTCAGAATGAGGCATTTCAAAAGCAGGAGAGTGGATACCAAGAAACCAAGGGTTTGGGAACTAGAAGGCCATCTTCTGTGGCTCATGGTACATGTGGCCTGGTTCCAGCTAGGACAGAATTAATTTTCTTCCTGGTAGGTGGTTTATTGCAGTGGTTTGGATTTAGGATGAGAATAATGTCAATGACACACTGATGTTTTAGCTGCTGATTGAGCAGTGCTTGCTGCAAGTGAAGGACCTTTTGGCTTCTCACCCCACCAGCAGGGAGGCTGTGGGGGCATGAGAAGCTGGCAGGGGACACAGCCAGGATAACTGACCCCAGGGACATTCCAGACCACATGAGACCATGCTTAGGGTAAATAAACTAGGGGGAAAGCTGGTCAGGGGCTGGCCAGGCATCAGTCCATGGGAGGTGAGAAGTTGTTGCATTTTGCATCGCTTGGGTAATATTACTATTATTACCATTACTATTACTATTATTATTATTATTATCATCATCATCATCGTCTTCTCTTCCTTCCCTGTCCTGTTAAATGTCTTTACTGCAACCCATGGATTTTTTTCTCCTCTTTGCTATTCTATTCCCCATTTCACTGCCAGGGGCAGTGAGTGAGTGGCTGTGTGCAGTTCAGCTGCCGTGGTGACATACCTGTGAATTTCCATGTGTGTGTGGAACAATCTGTGCATCCATGGGCACAAAGGTGAATGTATTTGGTGCTGGTTTTGCAAGCAAGCAGAATCAGAGCAGCAAGAATGTTATGCAGTAGGATTTGAAGCAGCACTTTCACATTCAGTTCTTTCCAGCTACATGTAGTAGTTTGAAAGAGATTCTTGTCACATCTTTCTAAGATACCACAGCGGTTATGTAAATGCTGTCATGAAGAGTTTCAGATGTGTTTTCCAGAGATCACACCAGATGTTTTATGGCTCCCAGTTCCTTACTGCTAGGGCATCTGACCATTGGAGTGTGTGTGGGTGTGTGTTAAGATGTTAATTATGCAGTCTGTTGGTAAAACTTGCACATGCAATTGGGACTGTAACAAGGTTAAGGCAGGGCAGATACACTACATTTATAACATTCCTCTTCCTCACCTTTTTCACCCTGTGTATTACTCAATGTGGTATGGGTCTGTGGAGGGCTGGAATCTGTTTTATGCTGTTGGACTTGTTGACTGCTGGCATTACAGAGTTGGCAGATTCTCCAGAATTAAAAGTTTGCTGAGATTCTTTAGCACCTCTGCAAAGGTCTGTGATGCCAAACGTAACCGACTTCAAGCCTGGGCAGGTACTGTCACTCTCCATTCCTCTTTTCTTGTTCCCCTTGTTTTGTGTGCTCTGAATGTGCAGAGAGCTGAGGCAGCACTTTCTGTGGGCACCCTGCTGTAAAGCTGCAGGCATGAAATCTGGGAAAGGTTTTCCCAAACTGGACTAGAAGTCACTGAGACATAACGAGTATCAGTCTAATGGAATGAACAGTCCAGCAGAATATTGTTTATTATGGCTGCTCATGTTTTGTTTGACTCCTTTACACATTTACAAGCTTGACTCAGTACCTGCAGTTGAACAAAATATGTTTGATCTCTCTTCAGTATAAACTTCGTTGTGTGTAAAAAGAACTTGGGCATTTCCTTCTTGCACTTTGGATTTTTTCTAGGATTGGATCTCCCATAAGTAACACAATCCAGTGTTTTTACTTCCTGTGGTTTTCACTAGGCACTCCAATTTTCAGTTTAAAACAAATGGTGTTTCCACGTTGTTTGAAACAATTTCAGCCTCATTGCTTTCATCTGGTCAAATAATCCTTTAATCCATGCTCAGAACCAATTGATCTTTTATTTTTTAATGTTTTTCTTAGTGGATGCCTATATTATGCTATGGTAGTGCAGATAAGGTATGATTGATCAGTTAATCAAATGAGATTTATTACTGGTTCATTAATTCTGGCTACATAGATGATTAAAAGTACAGATTTTTACACCTAGGGCCAGTGATATTTTTTTATAATATGGATTTAGAGTATATTTATGCAAGCAGAAAATTGAATCAACATTACCATCAGTGCATTAAATTACAGGATTTTATTAGAGAAGAATTCCCTTCTAACAGTAGATACAGACATGGGGGGGGGAAAAAAAGCGTGAGAATTATCATGAAAAGTTTTGCATCTTTAAATTATAATTTGATCTTTAAAATATTGTGCATGCCCAAAATCATTCCTTTTGCATGCTGGATATCATTCCTATGTGATTTATGTGTTCTCAGTGTGCCCACCTCTCTCCCTGAATCAGGAGATGCTCCTGATGATTTGGTTTATGTGCTTTGATTTGTGCAGTCTGAGTTAGTTTGGTCTCCTGGATCAAATTAAATAAAAGGAAGGAAGGTGAAAATCCTTTGCTGTGTGGAGGACTGACTTTTTTTCTACATTATAAACAAGTGAAACATAAATATGACAAAGAATAACTGTTACCTAAAGCTGACTCAGGGCAGCAATACTGAGATTGAAGAGTCTGCACAGCCTCCTTGTCTCATTCTGGCCATGCTGGGAAGTTCAGCAGACTGGTCTCTAACTATGAACCCTGCCTATCAGAGGGAAGTAAATATGCTTCATCCCTGGAATATTCATATAGTAGTACTCTGGTCCTTGTGGTCATCATTTTTTTCTGGCAGATCATAGCATATCTGTTGGGAAAAGTGCTTTTGCAGACAACTGAAACTGTTTTAATAGGTTTAGTTTATGAAAAAGCAACTTGGAGGGCAATGGATTGTGTAGTATAAATTCCTTTTGCTAAGGAAACTTGGACTGCTGAAGCAACTTTAAAGAGGAAAGTTATGAAAATAACTGCCAAAAGTAAATACAGATTAATTCAAATTGGAAATTACTCTCAGGTTTTTAGAGAGTGCAACTAAAATATGCACCTTTTCTCTAATAGGAAACAGCCGTAGAAAATTATAGAAGATTATTTAAATCCCCACTCCTGGAATTTCTCATAACAATGCGTAGACCATGAGACAAGATGGTCTCATAGTTAATTCTATCCTTCACATCTCTGAATGAATCTCTTCCTTAACTCCATTAGAAACTAGATGGAGAACCATGAAATAAAGTTTTGTTTTCCAGCTCTAATGACAGCTTATTGGGAACCTGGGATGAGATCATATAAACTGAGTTTTAGCTCCATGTGCACGTAATTGGATTGATAAAATTTTCTTTTTCTCTCCTCCCCTGCTTAGTTTAAATGTTCACATGTGTGACCCCCATGAATTGTGTACTCTACAGTTCTTTACTGGGATTGCCCTCTTAGTTTCAGTAGAACTACTCAGGGGGAAAAAAAGAAACAGTTGTAAAAATTCTCATCCCTTCTCCTCCCATGTAGTCCATCTTCCTTCTCAGATTCTGCCACCATGATGGTCCCAAGTACCAAATCAGGCAACAAGGTTCAGTGTTCATTAATCAGTGTCCAGTAATGAGGAAGTTATGAGCTAACAGAGGGGGGGAGCAGGAACCCCTCCAGGTGGTGGTGAAACAGTCACTGACAAGCCAATTGCCATTTAACAGCCTCCCTTCTTCCCTCAGCCACCTGCTCACCCTGCCCTTTACTGATCAGTACCCACAAGCTTCCACTGGGGAGGAAACCCTCCAGCTTGTCCCCCATCCCTTTAGGGACTTCATCATTGTTCACTGCTAATGGTCCTCCAGCTCTTTCGGCTTTGTGCCATTGCACTATCCCTTGTGGCCAAGTGAACTTTTCTAAAAGCTTTGAGTTTACTCATGCAAATTCTATCCAATTTTTCATTCAAATGAAAAAAACTTGCACTTCTGTGTACCCTTCTGCTACTGCTTTCTGTAAATTGATAAGAAAAAAGTGATGATATCTTTTTGACACTGTTTGTTCTATGTAATGCTGCAGGATCTAAAGTTCACATGGCCAATATGTCCTCAGAATGAAACACCAGCTCTCTTTGTAGTCAACATGAATTCTGTCATTTATCTTAGTGGAGGAAGATTTTTAACCCAGATGCTTACATTCTTTTTGGGTCTATAGACTTCCAAATTACCTACAGAGATTTTTAGGGGATGAAAGGAGAGATGATGTTATTTGGAATAAAAGACAGGATGCAATAAAGCAGAATGGTTGGCTCACCTGAACTACTTCAGAGACCAACAGTTCCCATTGAATCTCAGGATAAGACTTTCTAAGTCCATCGATTTTTTTGAATCGAGTCTGGGTTTTGGCTTCAGAATTTTCTTTCAGAATTTCTGTTGCACTTTCCAATACTCTGTCTTCTGTCTTCTGTGAACTTTGCGGTTTTCTCTGCCTTTTAAGCCTTTTCTTTCATTCTACTACTTTTGGCTGTCTCTATCCCAACTATTATCTGTTTTCTTACTTCTTCAGCATGGATCCCTCTCACTTGTGAAGTGCTGATATGTTCCTCATCAGCAGTGTTGATTGCTCCCATTAATGCTTTTCCAGTATCCTTTTGTAGGAGTTGCTGTGTAATCAGAAAGGTCAGATCAGCCACCATGTTGTGGGCATCTGGTGTTTTTGTTAACATCAGAAGTAATCAGAGGAGAAGGGAAAGATAAGATCAGGGAGCAGCAAGATGCTTCTATGACTGTAGGGCAGCTGGAAATCATGAATGAAAGGTTTGCTGTCAAACATTGCATATCTATATGGAGTCAGAAAATAGCAATACTAAGAATGTTAGTTTAAAAAAGAAGAAAAAAAAAAAAAGAAATCCCAAACAAACAAAAAAATCCCCTTAAAGGTCAACCTTTTACTTAATGAAGTCAGAACTGTATAATCCAGGGCAAAAAAATGTTGATTCTGCAGGAGTTAAGAAAACAAAATGAGTTTGTTTAAATATGACCTCACACAGTTGACTAGACCAGGTGACTAGAAAAGCAGTTAAGGGCAAAACATCAGCAAGGAGACCTTCCAGAGTGAAAATGAAACTGAAGATTACTGTTGTTTACCTTCCGCCTTTCTGAACTGAAATTACTTTTTGTTGTTTCTACACTCAAACACAAAGACAAGAACAGTTTAATCTATTTTATATCTTTTCAGAACCTCCTGATGGGAATGATCATTTTTCCTATCTGCCTTATTTGCCCATAAAGAAATAGAAAAGTAGCCAAAATAATATGTTATTTTGGTATTTTCCTTCAGCTGCAAAATTCAGCCATTACAATTTCTCTCAAAGTTTCTTTTTATCTTCTTCACCTAACTGTCACTCCAAAGATGATCTAAAATGAGGAATATTTACAGTATGCTCTTTTCTGTGGAAAGATATAATGACATTTGGCTTATTATTTTTTCATATAAAGATGTAGTGTTTTTACTTTAATGTACCACTAAAATGGGATTATAACCAATTTTAACAATACTAGATAATTAAAAGAAGTAAGTTATTGCCTGAGAGTCTGGAGTAATTTTTGCTGCTAGAGTCAATCACAGGAAAAATTATTTCTGATATGACTGCCACATGCTGATTGCATGTAAATACACATAAATAACCATCATGCACTCCCCAGAACCTCTGTCCCACACTTGGAGTATCTAACAATGATCAGGAAAATGAGAATGAGTCATGTTCATACTCAAACTGGATGGACTCCTCAAGGATAATCAGCACATTCCTCATTGTGTTTTTTTACTGAAAATCTGTAACCCAGTTGTCTCTTCAGAATTCAGAAATTCATTCTTTTCTTCCAGTCGTAAAACTCTCCATCATGAAACCACCTCACCAGAAACAAAGCCCTTACCTTGGCTTTCTGGTCACCCTGTTCTTTCCCAGGGAGGTGGGGGATGATTCCCCCACCACTGTTTGCCCAAGGGCAGCAATTCAGCTGCAGAACCTGTAACCTCCTCTCCTTCCCAGAGCTCATATAACTCCAACTACTGTTCACCCAGGCTAATCATAAACCTCTGAAGAAGGCAGTCTGATTCCTTGGGAAGGTTCCTCCAACACTTCACCAAAGCCCCCATGCTGGAATTTGTCTGTTGTTTCTCATTCTGTCCTCATAGATATGGAGAACAATCTTCAAGGATAACTGCTTGCTTTGGGACAAGTATTTTCTCATTTTAAGACATCTCATTACTCCCTTGTTGAGTCTTCCCATTCTCAAGTTGTTCAATCTATTTCCTTTTTTCATTTTCTTTGAAGTAATATAATTTTTTATCAGTTTTACTGTTCACCCCTGAATTCTTATCCTCATCTTACCCTCTTATCCTGTGTATCTTGTTTATACTTTTACCCAGACAGAACCATGTGCCAATAAAGGCATCAACAATGCTTAATAGAGTAGAATAATCATCTCCCATGTTTTAGTTAAGACTTTCCTGCTAATACACTCCAGTTAAAAGAATAAACTTTTGTTGCAGCAGGTTGACAGTTTGATTCCTATTCTGCCTGCAGTTTGTTGACACTCTGGGATCTCATTTTGTGTTATTTCTACCTAGTCAATCCCCATTTTGTGTTTATTGCTTTGATTTCTGCTTTGTGATGCTGCTGCTTTGTATTTGTGTGTACTGACTGTTGTCTTATTCATTCCTCTCATTTCCCAAGATCATTTTTAACTGTAACCTCCAGAGCATGACAGCTCTTTTCCTCATTTCTGTGGCTTATAAGCCTGCTCCCCCTTCCATTATCCAAACAGTTGGGCTATGTTTTTTAATCTCAAAATACCTCCTCATTTAACTGAATCATGCCAATTAGCAAAATGTCCCTTGTGTGAAGACAGACTAATGTGAAAAAAAATCAAATAAACTCCTCAGATGCCTGTGTTCATTTTAGCACATTTTATGCTGGCCAGGCACTTTTGTTTGTTGGTGTCTGGAGGCTGAGGATGGATGTTGACTGCTTAGCAGTTGCTCTGAGTTATCCTGTGTATTCCACATTCTCTGAGGGCTGAGCCTCCAGAGATGCTGAGCCTGCCCAGCAGCCCAGAGGGAAGGAACAGATGTACCAGCTTCACACATCCGTGGGAGCAGTTTGCTGAGCCAGGGTAATGTTTGTTCTGTTTTGGCAAGGCAATTATCAAACTGGTCAAAACCCAGGAGCCTTGTTCTCACTGTTGGGAGCTGAGCATCCTTCCTGCTGAGAGTGCCTGAACCTAAATCAAAGCCATTAAGCACTAAGTACTGACAAAGTGACAACAAGGAGTCAAGGTGGTTTTGTCAGATGCTTTTTTCCTAGTCAGAAGCTGAGCTGCTGAAAACTTTTTAACACGAAGGTATTTCATGTAAGGAAACTCAGCTGTCTGAGGCTGATAGCTGCAAAGGAATAGAACAAGAGCTGCAAGTCCTCCCTCTCTTGGTACACGAAAAAAATTTGGGAGTGTGGGTTTTGTCCACTGCCACTTTGTCCTGCAGGAGAACTGCTGTGGCTGGAGCTGTGGGCAGAGTGAATGTGATTGTTGGAGTCAGAACCAGCCTGTGGCTCTGCTGGGGTTGGCAGCTGAACCACTGGACCCTCCATGTCTGTATCAGCAAGGACAAGAATATCCTTTGTGGACAATCTTTCCAGATCTAGAGCTTCTCCATGTCAGCAAACTTCCAATTCAGAATAGTATGATAAATAAGATCAAATTCAACTATGCTGAAGTAAATCATATTTCCAGCAATATTTGATGCTTTTCTTTGCATTTGCCAAGTTTCTTTCCCTAGTTCTGTGCATGGGGAAGTCACATCTGTGCTCCTCACAGATGTTATCGTGCAGTCTCTACTGGGAGTGTCAGTTGTGTAAAATGGACTTTGATCCCATGAGGTGTCACTTCAGCCTTTACTGAGGGCGAGATGTAGATGGCATGTGTGGTAAACACTTTAATTTGGTCTGCAACTTAATGACATTTGAAAGTATGCGCTGGCATTTCTGCTAGGCTGCCTGCCATCATTTTTGCCTTGACATGGCAAATAAAGGCTTACTAACTCAGGAAGGAATTAGCATGAAAGATGTCCATCAATCTCCATAAAGAAGCATTATGTAGTAGATTTTTATTAACTCTGAAGTAAAGGCAGTATAATTGAACAGAAATGTGTGCAGCAACTGATAGGCTTGTTTGAGAAATTCTCAGTGTTGCTGGTTTTCATTCTTTTTGAGCAGAATTTTAATTCGAGCTACATTTCTTTTGCTATCACTCCTCAGCCTGTGGACAATACTAAATAGTTTATTTTGAGAAGCTTTGCAGAAAAATCTGTGTTTCTTACTCCTCAAAAGGGGCTGACTGACCTGAAATCAGATAAGGTGCACAGAAGAAGGTTCATTCCATTACCCCTGTGCTGCAAAGTCACTTCTAGTTCAGCTGGCTGTTATTAGCCCTATCTAGCAAAATAGTTCACAGCATCCTATATTGATAGCAGAAGATAAGTGTTACACTAGATGCACTTTAGAAGTTCATTCCAAATTTAGAAGCATTACCAGTAGCTGAAATATCCAACAACTTAGGTATGAAGAGTATCACTGGAATTGATATTGCCTCACAAAAAGATTTTGAGAATCTGCTGCAAATTAGCCTGGCTCTTATGAACACATTCTATTTTATAGCATTATATACTGCAAAGCATGTACACCTTGGAAAAAATGGACATAAATTAGCCTTGTAAAATGTTTCATATCTTGTATTAAATGAACTGCTGAGAGTCTAATCAAAAAAGCATGGACATAAAAGATTTCCATTGATTTCAGAGGTCTCGTGTTCAGATCCTATGTGTGTGTGCTTGCAGAAGTCATATTGCTCATAATCCATTCGAGTTTCAGAAAAATTAACTACCTTCAGTTGCTTAACTTTTAAAGCTCTAGGTTTGTTTACTAGTTAAGTGCAGGAATGCCCATCATTATCACTGTTCCTCTCCATGCACAGTTCCTGTTGACTGCAATAGGAGTTTCCTGCTTGAAGAGACAGAAAAATCAGCCTTAAAAAGGTGAATGGGCCACAATGACCTGCTCAGCTTTCATTACTCAGAGTGCCTTACTCAAGCTTGGTGACTTTTCAGTGATTAATTACAATTGTCAGGAAGTAAGACTAAATTGAGGATTTTTCTCTTGCTTCTAAGATGTTACTTAACAAGGTATCCTATAGGTTCTCCATTTTGGGGTCAAAAGGTTTGTACCAATTGCATATTTGTAACTAAATTGTTGAGATTGCCAGATATTGAGAAAGTTGGTAATCATTGAATTTATACCTCATTCCATGTCCTCTCATATTCTGCAGTCCTGTAGCTCCTTAGCTGAAATGCACAGCCTTGACATCAGAATGAGGTTTTTAGTTGCTTGAGTACATCAATGATTTTGTGACACACTTTTTAGTGAGATTAACATTCTTAATTTACTTTAAAAGCTTATTCAGTCCCTGATATATTACAAGAAAATAACTGTCCTCTGTCTCCAGAAATCTCTTTATTTCACTGAGAAAGCATCTTTAGCTTCAGAATGAGGGAGCTGTGTTAACTTTTAGGTATTGCTACCCACCACCTAGCCTTGATTTATTAAAACTGCATCCTATGTAGAAAAAGTGTCCTTTGCTTGGGAAGTATCCTCACATTTAAACTCCACAGATTTTCTATATCCTTTTAGTATGCCATAGTAACTTGCAACAAATTTCCTTCTACAAAGCTGAGCAATGAAAAGACAAAAATAGACAAAAGTGCATTAATTCTTTGAAATCAGATCGTTAGATATGTGGCACATGAAACTCCTGATTATTAAATCACATAAAAATATATTTCACTTGCAGCTCTTCCTTTGAAGTACCAGAGGCCAGATGCATACGACACTAATAACATTCAGTTATCTGTTACTTCAGTTCAGCCCATCAGCTTTATGTGGCACTTTGTAGAATTCCTCATTAGTGGGTTCAGGACCCTGGATGAAGCAATGCCCTGACCACCTCGGTGCTCTGAGTTTTCCCATCAGTGAGTGTAGAAAAGAGATTGCTAATTGCTTCTGTGAAATGCTTCAGCTTGATGATATGCACAAGTAACCATTTAGATATCTAGAATCTCAGCTTTCTCACAGGAGAATTCCTTGAATTGTTAAAGAGACATCTTTCTCTTTTTTTCAATTTTATTTATGATGCAAAATCAAGATTTGAGTTTTTATTAGAGCCCCTGATGCCTGGATTTGCTTTGCTTAGTTTCAGTGCACTGATGTTTTTAAGCCTACTAAGTGCTTCTGCCCTCATCACTTGTGTTTGTGTTTTCCTTCCAAACACTTGCTATTACCTTCTTAATCCATCATTGTTTTGTTCTGAGAATGATAAAAGCAAAAGCTACTTTACTGGTCAGCTCTCTTGTGTATTCATTTAGTTCATCCTAAGTTAGGTTGCCAAAACTCAGCACATTAGTCAGACTTTGGATCTGCAGCAGCTCAAGCTTTTCTAATTCCTGATATGTGTAACCCTGTTCTCTTTCCCAACCCTGTGCATTCCTTCAGATCACCTGGGCTTTATCCAGCATACAATTGGTTAATTTTTTTCTTAACTTTCAAGTGAGTTTACAACTTCTGTCTGGTTGTTTTTCCACTCAAAATCCCTGTGGTGGTTACTCACACAAGCCCCTGATGAGTGTGGTAAGTAAAAGTAGAAAACTCTGGTCTCTGGCTCAAATATTCTTGAGCATAAGGCCAAAACTGGATTCAATGAGCAGCAAGGAATGAAAAAAAAAGCCATGACAGAGGAAGATTTCATTAGAAGTGATTACATGGCAACATGGATTAAATAGAGGCAGTATTGAGACAGAAGTCTCTTATGCAGCATTTTGCAGGAACAGCTGTTTAGCACTTTTTTTCTACTCCAGCTGAGGGGCTTCCTATGCATTGTAGCATTTGGGTTTGTGTAGTGAGTGATGTGCAAAGGTCTAACAAGGCACTTCCATGAGGTATTTGTCTCATTTATTATAGATATCATATTAAAAGAACTAGTTCTTAGTCACATAGCTCTAATTTTCCATGCAAATTCCCCACATTCATCTGCATAAATTGTGCTCTTCTTGTCTTTGGTTAAAGGCCATTCTTTGAGTTTCAAGGAAGGCACTTTTTCTAAAACTTAGAAATTATGTGAATTTTTCTTGAAATAAATCACTCCTGGGATAAGTATGGATTTGAATTGCAAAAAACATTATTTATGAATGCAAATATCTTTTAATCACCCCAAATATAACTGTCACCTCAAATGCCATAAAATTCATGCAAAAGCCCAAGTGGGGCTGCCTTGTGAAAGAAACTGTGACTTGTTTACATTTCTGGATCTTAAAAGTATAGCTGTTATTTTTTTTTCTTTTTCTTCTTTTTTTTTAATAATAGAAACTTGGGAAGTCTTTTTTCCCAGTGATTCAGCTGAGGTCAGGCAGGATAGTTCAGTCGAATGTGTTAAATGTATTATCAAGATACAACTCATCAAGTGATAAATATGCAAATCCATCAGTTAAATAGGTCTGGGCAAGGAAAATTAGCATCTCCAAGGATATTTCCTGGTGTCCTCTAGTGACCATAGCTCCAAAAATATACTGTAGGAAAATAAGCCTTTAATTCTTTAGCATCTGATTTTTTTCCTGCTGTATATCAAGGGCAGCCAGAATGTGGGAAAATTCAAAGCTTGCAATTTTTTGATTGCTCTTAGAATATCAGGTATAATAAAATAAATAAATAAAGGGCACTCAGGGAAACAGTATTTGCATTTTTGCTAACTTGGGGCCCAATCATCAAATTCAAATATTACACTATGTATTTTACAGTGTTCAATATTACACTATGTATTACACTATGTGTATATATTGTTCTGTAGTACAGCTCAGGACAAAATGAGAGGAATATTTCTTCGATAAGCATTCTGGAAAAAAAAAAACCATTGGAGGTGTGATGATCTGTTTGGTTCAGGTGTATTGACTAAGCCTGTAAAATACACTTTCTGTTTTCCCTTTTTGTTTTGTGCTAAATGTATTGTAAATGCTTCATTGGAATCTGTGTAAAATGTTCATCATTCTTGTTCCACTTGTGCATTTTGCACAAATTTATTTTGCATTTTAGATACAAGTCAAAATTATTTTCTTGATTTGAAAAAAGAGGAAATACTAATTTGTCATTCCAAGATCTGATAAGCACAGTGGTGAGGACTGGAATTCAAACAGTTCCAAATTTACTGTGGCAATAATAAGTGGATTACATTCACATAGAAGGAAAATACTCTATTGCCACTAATTTAATCTGGAATCTTTTCTTGGGTGGAATAGAAATGCTGATGTGCTACTGAAATCTGCTGCAAGACAGGCACATCAGTATTTTATAATTCTCCAGAAGTCCAAACCTTTGCACTGAAAGAGTTCTGGGTTTTTTGTTTCTTATTCCATAGGAATAAGAACTCTCTTCATTAAAACTGTATGATAATAGTGAAAAGAATTTTTTATTATTCATAAATAATGGCTGTTGACCTGAGGAGCAGCCAGTGAAATGAGTGATACAATCGGCCTCCTGATTTTTAAAAGTTTTATTTATATTTGAGCTCTGGCAGCAGCCTTTTGCTGAATTGAAGCATTAATGCACATAATTCATTTGGCATGACAGAAGATCATCTCCAAACCATAAATCCATTGCTTAAGAGCAATGTTAATCAAGCTGCTCCTCAGATTTGATTGAATTAATGAAAAATAAAGGAAACATGATCAATGTTGATGGGGAAAAGAAGCATTATGGACAACTTCAAGTTGTTTGTAGATAGATAAGGAACAACCTGAGACGACTGCATAAGCTGGTTGTCAGAATCAGAATAAGATAAAAGTCATTTGCATCTGTTCAAAATTTTATTCATCTGTGTTGCTGGAACTGTTTGTTCAGGTGCATTAAGAATGAAAATGTGCAGACCAAATATTTCAGCAGGGAGGCAGTAGAATTGTGAAGACATGATAATAACTTTGGGGAAAAATTATGTATGTATTCTGGCATCTGCATTTTGGTTGCTGTCAGTTGTGTTGGTTCCATGTTTCATGGAAGAAAAAAATTTTCTAGTGGTTGTTTTTTGGCACTGGGAGAAAGTTGTGGAAGCTTGAGCAGCATTAAAATAGTTGTTAATGAGCTGTAAAACCATGAATGGGCAGAGGCAAAAAATGTCATTAAAGGAAAAGATGCAATATTTTGCAAACCTGAAAATTGATTTATTCCATTTCTTCATTGCAGTTAGTTAATTTAAAATGGCTTGGGGGCACATGGATGAATAGGAGAGAAATTATTTTGTTTAACTGATTTGACCATCGCTATCAGCTGGTTGTCTACAGTGTAAACAGCCTTCCCAGCAAGGT
This sequence comes from Acrocephalus scirpaceus scirpaceus, assembly GCA_910950805.1. NCBI lineage: Eukaryota > Metazoa > Chordata > Aves > Passeriformes > Sylviidae > Acrocephalus > Acrocephalus scirpaceus. Next base: position 10,057,311 of record OU383785.1, read on the forward strand.
CTAGGGCTGCTCCAGAAATTGCCACTGCCTCAGGTAGGGCTGTGTTTTGGTATCCCTCAGCACAGCCGTGCATTTTAACTCCCCTAAATCAGAGCAGGATTTGAGGATGGCCGGGTGCTGGATCTGTCCCAGCACTCACCCCAATGTGGAGCTCACACTCCTCAGGATCAGAGTTCCAGCTGCACTTCCTGGGTGTTCTCCTTCCTGAGGAGCAAAACTTTGCCCAGCAGTGCCCAGGGAATGCCAGAGTCAGCTCTTTGCACACGTGAAAGATCAGCTCTTGAAAATGCTATTCACTTCTCCTTCATCTTCCTCATTAGACAAGTTTAGGTGCATATATGACTCTACTTGTTTTCAGGAGAGGTCAGAATGATTTTCCCAGAAGTTCAGGTAAATTAAGGCTATGTTATATTAATTTTGGATTAATGGAAGGCAACAAAACCTTTCTGCTATGATTTCTTGAATAAAGTTGTCATGGAAATTGATACTTCAGCACAGCAGATGTTCCCAGGTAATGCAGAGGTGCCTGTCCTTCAAATTTTTAGGTTCATATACTTAATAGCTCTAAAACCCTGTCATTTCTTCTGTTTTTCTTGTAAGTATTTCTTTAAAAGCTATTGCTGGCAAATCCTCAAGCTGTTCTTTCAAGTCTCATACAAAATAGTAAATGTCTTTGATATGTAATAAAAGGATTCAGCATACGCATATGCAATCATATTAGCCAAGCTAAAAAGGATGGAGCTTTCACACTTCATGCCTCATCACAAGATCCCTGAGAGCATAAAACTCTTCATGGGGGGAAATTGTTACTCAAGTGCTTGATTTTGATGGATGCTGTGATCTGTACTCTTGAATGATAATCACTCTCACTGAAATCAACAGGAATATCAATAGGCAGAGGTGCAATATTCTACAGGAGCTGTTCTCTGCATGACCAAATCAAGCTTGACTGAGGATGATGGAGATTTTATTGATAGCTCTTTCTGTCACTGTGTTGGGCATAAACCAACAATGGGCCTTATTTCCACTTCCTGGGAAATGGCTGTTTATCTGTGCAAAACAGACATAAGAAATTGGGCTTTGTTACCTACAGTTTTTATACCCACTTCACTCTGTCTCTCCTTAAGTGCAAATAACTTTGCATGTTTTTAGAGAAAGGCTCCTTATTGGTTCATACTCAGTTTTGATAACAAATTTTTGTTATTGTTGTTTTTTGGGTGAAGACAAGATTTGTTGAGTGATTGAGTGATTAGCATAATGTAACTCCTATATCCAAGTAATGCTGTCTTCATCATACAGAGCCTTTCCATTGGAAAGGAAACATAGTTTAAAATGTGCCTTTTGAGCCCATTGCACACCTGTGAAACCATTGGTATATTCTGAATTTTGGACTAGGAATTGGTGCTCTGATTCTCTTTGGAAAGCTCCATATACCTTAGCAGTAATTTCCATACTTCCAGCATTGATCTCCAGTTAGTGCAGTCAACCCTGCCTGGCAGCCTTTATACTCCAGAATCAAGATTTTCATTTGTGATGTACTGAGAGATAAGCAATCAGCAGACCCAGGGAAACCTGACAGTTATGTTAGACTGCACCACTTTTAGAGAAGAAGGTATAAATATGCTTTATCAGCTTCCACAGATTTTAAACGATTTTTTGAGCTGCTTATCTTTCCTGATTTTACTTGGGGAGCGAAGTAACTCATTTCTTATAGCTGAATGGTTTGGATCTAACAAATTAATGGCAAGCAAAATAAAAATAGGTTAGATTAAAGATGCCTTGCCAGATGATTTGTAATTGGCTGCTTTTGTGACAGTGACAGATGAAGTGTAGGGACTTTTTTGGCTGTGGTGTATGTTCTGTCACTATGTGCAAACCTCATGTTTGGAGAAACATTCATTCAAAGCATTACAGGAGAGCTGCAAGGAGTAAATAGTTAATTAACAGATAAAGAACCTGCAGATGGTGGTTAACAACATGGCATAATATCTGGGTTCTGTGTGCCACAGGAAACTCACTGGAGGCTGGAAAATGGTTTTCTGTAGCAGCAATTTACTTCTTTCAGAGGGGGGCATTAGTGAGGTAGTAATCGATAGGGAGTACATGCCTGCCGACATTGAGAGGAAAAATTCTCTATGGGGTGAAAAGACAAAGCTTCACTGTTGTGTGGTTTTGATCCTTCTTTATGCTGAGGAGAGGACATAATGTTAACAGTGAGGCTGCTCCTACAGGTACATAAAAACAAACCAGAAAGATCAAACAGCACTAATGGAAAAGTCCCAAACCCCAGCCTGTGGGCAGATGGACATGAAACAGCGTTTGTTTACTGTTGAATATTCTTTGGATCACAGTAGGTGCTGTATAAAAAGGCAAACAAAACATGAGCAGAAGTGCTGTTACACAGACCACCAGCAATTAGCCAGCAGCAAACAAAGGGATCCACAAAGAGCTCCAGGAGCCCTCCAGGAGTATTTGCAAACCACAAAATTGTCACAAGATACTCAAGCCTGTGCAGTCAGAGACCTGAATAAGCACTAAAGTACTATTTAGCTGAGCTGTACCAAGTGATTGACTCATGCAATTATCAAATCTCAAAAGATGAGTTAATTCCTGATAGATAAGTCATATGAACAAAGAAATTTTATAAATTCTAGTCATTGGGCTCACACTGAATGCAGGATAAAAGCAGAGATAATTCATTAAGTTAGGGAATTCATGAAAACAGAAGAATTGAAATAAAATTAATGCAAAAATAGAAACATACAATTAGTAGAGAAAATACAATTGAATACCCATGGGTAGTGGCAGAAAATAACCTGATAATGAAAAATAACCTGCATGGGGTTAACTCTTGCTGTAATGGCAGTAAAACAAAGCAAACCTGTAGATGGGAAAATTGAAGGGACTGTTATGATCTGGTTTAAACCCAGAAAGGCAAAGAAAACTAAGTCTCTGTGTATAAACTGGAAAGAACTTAGAAAGTTCAAAATATACCCAAAAACAAGATTAAAATCAAATGAGGTTAGATGTTGGTGCCAAAAAATTGATGTATATCAGTTAATAGTAAAAAAGGCAGAGAGGAAGAAGGAGAGAGAGAAAGAAAGAGGAAGGAAGGAAGGAAGGAAGGAAGGAAGGAAGGAAGGAAGGAAGGAAGGAAGGAAGGAAGGAAGGACAGAAGGAAGGAAGGAAGGAAGGAAGGACGGAAGGAAGGAAGGAAGGAAGGAAGGAAGGAAGGAAGGAAGGAAGGAAGGAAGGAAGGAAGGAAGGAAGGAAATGAAAATGTTTAGATCAAACTATTTCAATTGCTGACAGGGACAATACATGTTAGGAATTTAGTTTTCACACACTGAACATCAACTAACAGATACAGATGCTGGAGAATGTAGTTTGAGATTTGTCTGGCAGGTGGACAAACATCTATTATTATTGTTGTTATTATTATTATTGTTATTATTATTAATAATAATAATAGTAGTAGTAGTAATAATAATAATAATAATAATAATAATAATAATAATAATAATAATAATAATAATAATAGAGTGCAAGGGCCTGTGTAGAACTGATGGTATAATGTTGTAGAAAGGTGTGGAAAGACAGTGGATGTCAAATTTCTTAGAGAGTTTCAGCATTGAGTGGCCAGGCAAATGAGGAGGCCAAATGAGAATTTAATTGTTAAGAACTGATTTGATTAAGCTGTGAGGAGCAGAGACATCTCTTGGCATGCAGCTACTGAAGGAAGGCATCAGAGCTTCAGAGATGCCCCCAGTTGCCATCCAGTGACGGCACTTGTGGTCAAGATTCTTTTCCATTTAACCTGTCAACCAGTGGGCACATTTCTCATAAAACCACTAATACATTCAGGAACTACAAGCAGAAACTAAAATTATCTACTGAAGCAGGCACTTGAGTGAGATTTAATTAGCAGGACACAAAAGGAATTCACAGCAAAGATACCAGACTCTCCAAACGTTGTCACCAAAGTGCCAACTATAACACATTCTCTTATCATCTGAAGAACATTTTCCTAGATTATTGCATTTTGTCTAATGTGAAGACTTGAAAGTAGGTCCCCAGAAAAGCCTCGTGGAAAAATGCTTCAGTTTGAAATAAGAGTGATGAAGATAATCATATGGGGACCTTTATCATAATCAGTACATTTTTACCTGGCTTATGGCAGTAACAGTATAATAAAATGCTGAATAAATAATCTGGCTATGATATTCGTGCTTAATATCGCTTTTTTAGACAAAATGACAGAAGTGGTTTTGTGATAACTTCCCAGTAATGTATTATATAATATGCTGATATCCTTAAGCAGCAAGTAAAACACAGGAATATCGAAAATGGTAACTGCAGGAAAAGGAGTTTTGGGTGTAGAATAGAAAGAGGACAACATTTCATGACTTTGTGTACATGAACAGCATCAAAATATTAAGCTTCAAAGAATTTTAGCAGCTCTGACTGTTCCTTGGACTTACTTATTGACATTAGAGGGTCTACTAGTAAAAACTCGTGTGAGACATTTGTGGTTAACCAGTCTGTACCTTCTCCCACTCTAGGAAAAAAGGAAAAGGAAACCTTTCTCCTTGCCCTACTGTGTATCCCTTAAAACTAGTTTTTCCTTAAATACATCGTGATGGGTGAAAAATGAAACATGAGAACTGTGTCTCTATAGATAAGAATAGCTTTAGTCTGATGATACCACAGATTAAAGTTCTAAAATGAAAAATCTGTATCAAATCAATATCCCATGGAAACTCTGCGGTCAGATTACAGGGAGAAACAAGTGAAAGAAGACAAACATTTCAGGAATGAGAAATCAGAAATCATAACATGAAAGCACTAAATCAAGGGTATAACATTTTGGTTTGCATTCTGCCATTAGTGTTTTTACGTTTTTTGCATTTTTAGTCATTTTCTATCCTAATCAGCTTGCAGGATTTATTTCTATAATAGTGGTTTTTAGTTTTGTAGTCCACAAAACCCCTCAGGCTTTATGGGTTACTGTAAGGGAGCCAGGAAAAGGGATCCACAGATAGTAAGCCTGCTGCTAAGAGTTAAATTTGCTTGCCTCTCCAGCTGAGTTTTCTTTTTCATCTGAAAATCAAAGACATATGAAAATTGATGGTATTACAACTTTGCTGTTCTCTAGTAGCACAGACAAACTGTCAAATACATGGATTAAGGGAAGTTACCTACATTTTCTCACTTCCATGATTATGTTGATCTCTCAAAAATTTATTTTTGCATCTCCTTTAACTGAGTTCAGCATTAATTTCTGTAAAGGCATTTTATATAAAGCAATACAAGTTTAGTCAGGTTCAGTCAAACATAGCATTTTGTAATCTTCTTCCCCAGGTAGGAATAAAAAGTCTCTTGATACTTACCTGAACAAATTGTTATGAAAATATCTCCTGCCTGTAGTAACAGTTTTCATTTGCTACCTCTGTAAAGAAAATCAGGCATTCCTCTAGCAATTTGAGGAAATACAAAAGAGAAGGTATTTCCTTACATTTCAAAATAATCATCTCTGCTTGTACTGCTTATAGTTTGGTCCTGTCCCCCCCCTCCCAATCCTTTGAAGTCTTTGGTAGCATTGGCTTAAAATAAAATGACGCATACAACAAATCTAGATTTAAAAGAAATACTCTGTATTGCTGAAGCATGTTTTCTTTTTCTAATATACTTGGATAATAATGACTTTTTTTTCACACTTTCCTAAGGTTAATGGAACACTTTTGGGGGCCATGTCTGTCAGTGATGAAGTGCATTGACCTGGCGACACATACAAAGAGATTTGAAATACTGAGCATTTGTATTCTTGCTTTTTTAAAAAATAATAGGTTCTTTTGGCCTTTTTATTTTCCTTCCAGTTCTAAACCTGTAAATACTGAGGTCAATGGTTCAAGTGTTGCTAGTGTGAATGTTATATAAATCACTGGGAGATGCATGCCTGGTTTCTGACAGCCTGGCTTCTTAGGGTTTACCAGCAGGATAAAAATGTTTAAAAAATTTGGGAAGTTTGCTTTAACCTCAGTGTTTGGCCTTTGGCTCCATTGTGGCACTGTAGGTTTGCTGGGAACAGAAGAGAGGAGAATTTGAGAATCTTTATGAGTTTTCACTGCCTTCTCCCACTTCATATCATGGGAGAAAGTCAGCCCAGTGTATTCAGCTCAGGCTGTGCTCTTTGTGAGGTCCCTCAATATTCCTTATACTGCTGGCTGCTCCTTCCCCTCTTCACACAATAAACATTGATGTTACTGCTGACCATCTTTGCAGAAAGACTGAGGAACAATCCTGTGCTCATCAGAATATCCATACAGAAAGCAGACATCAGTGTGTTACAAGAGAACAATTTTTGTCTAGCAGTAAGGTTTATTCTAAAAGCTTTAGTAAAATTCTCAGTGGATTATTTTTCTTATACAGCAATATACTCTTGGGATCTAGCTGGTTCTGCAATTACTTTACACCTCTTCCTCCTGGGGAAAAAAGAAATAAGGATTAGTGTAATATGGCTATGGTAAGACAAGTTGATTTCATTCTTGTGCTGTTTAAGTGATTGGAATTGTCAGATTTTTCTGACTTTAATCCCTTTTGATTAATTTCCCTATTTTATCCTTAAAGTAATATCTTGCTCTTCTATAAAATCTTTCCACAATAACCTTGAATATTTAGGGACACTTTTCTGCTCTCAGTTATAAAACTGTAAATCCACAGTAATGCTGCACAGTTTCAAGGCTTTGCTTTCAATTTACACTGGAATGTACAGAGTCCTGGCTCTTACAGTAAAAGTAAAGGAAAAATAAAAAAGCTGTCCTTGAAATTTTATACAATAGTAAAACTACAATCCCAAGGTAGCAGGAAATTCTGCTGACAGCTCTGCAGGTTTAGATAGGAGTGTGTGACTAGATCCTCACAGTGTAAAGGTCTTGCTCAGAAGAAAATTCCCTCCAGATTTTAAGCATCTCATTGAAGGAATTAATATTTCTCCTTTTTCCTTAAGGCTGATTTCTTATGAAGTCAAAATTTCTCCAATTAGTATATTTATTGCTGTACCAAAGTGATTGCATTATACATTCATTCTGGGTAGAGAGATGTATTAGGGAAATGTGCTGCTTTTATAAAATATATCTATTTTTGGTATGTTTTAATTCTGAAACTTTGAAGGGTTGCATTTACCTTAAAATGACTGTCTGCATTCCCTATAGGGGAACAGTCTTTTCCCAAGATTTTATTTACATGACAGAAGATTTCCAGGCTCGACTTGAGCAAGTCACAACCTTCTGGTACAATGATTAATGCTCTTCTCTTCACATGTGCCCCCTCTGAAAATTAAGTTATATGCCAAAGAATATAAACATGTTGTTTGCAGTGAATAAATATTCCTGTTAGAAAAATTTTGTTCTTTGCTTATGACTTTTGGAAGTCTCTGGACCTGTGTTTAAATGGACATAGAAACCTTATTGCCCTTTAAGTTAGGGAGGTTGAGTGATACAATGTCAAGAAACATTCAAGTTCTTTGCTTCAAATTTGTATGTTCTCTTCTCTGGAGCCACAAATAACTTCAGTTTCCAGGGCTGTGAGACCAGTTTATCATCTTTATGGTTCTTAAATTTAGCCAAAACAATAAAATCAAGTTCCAGGAGGAATTTCATTTGCTGCCAAGTGACAAGAGCCTTTAGTTCCTGTCTAGACTCTGACAGTGATTCTCCTGGAGAACAGAACTGAAAAGCAACAGGTGTTGAAAAGCCTCTCATTTTGCCTCTCACTTTCAGCATTATCTGCAGAATATTTAAATAACTTTTTTTGAATTTTAAAACTTATCATTATACCGTATCTTTAGGCTTCTTTGGAAATTTCTCTCTAGTGTTTTTCCTGCAAACTGTCACTTTGATTAAATAATTTAGAAAGAATATAATAATAAAGATGATTCCTCAGAACCATGTGAAATGGGTTCCTTTTCTTATGTATATTTTGCAATTGGTGTTTCCCATTAAATCTCACCATTGGTGTAAAAGCTTTATCAAAAATATTTATGTTAACTCAAATGTTTTCAGATGTCTTATGCGTTAAAATGAAAAAAAAAAAAAACACTTTCATCATTTACTTTTCAAACTCTGTTTAAAGTGTATTTCTGTTGTAACATGAAAACAATAAAATTCAATGCAATGCTTGGAAAAGCCACGAAGAAAAATTCTGGAGTGAAAGAAACCCCTCTTGCCAGAGTATGACCCAGAATAGGGCCTGGTTTTTCTCTTGGTTTCACATACTCGTGGAACGGGAAGCTCAGCTCAACCTCAGTAGCAATTTTTCCTGAAAAAAGATTTTGTTATCAGGTCCCAAAGCTTTGATTTCACCTGGTGATCCATCAAGGTTTTCAAGAAAACATTCTAGCTAGAGCACAAATCTGCCAGGGAACTTTTAATGTGTGTGGATGTGTGTGAAGTTTATCAAACATTGATAAGAAAACTAGAAAGAAATCTGATAGGATTACTCAACTTTACTTCAAACATAGGTACTAAGTAGAATGGAGAGAATTTTCATTAGAGATAATGTAGTTGTTAAGAATAAGTCAGCTATAAAGTGGATCCAATCAGTTCTTTGAACAAATGAAAACCAGCTATCAGTTCTTGGAGTAACACAAACCAGGTCAGGGAGAACTGACTTTCACCCCACTGCAGAAAGCAATCAATTAGTCAAGTGCTTTGATTAGTTGATTAAGAAACACCTAGGTGCTGAATATGTATGAGATTCCTAAATCAACATCCTCAGATCAGCAGATGATTTCTTTTAAATCACTTGTCCAGCAAGTTTGAATGGTTTACAGCTCATGAATATACATTCGTCCATGTATTTGTACATGAAATCCCTGGTTCTGCTCCTGGACCCTGAAGTAAGTGTTGGCTGCTGACAGTCAGTCTGTGATAATAGTGTGTGATTTATTTTGTTTTCCATTTTCCTTTCTTCTTTCCAACATATTCCAGCACAATCATTTTAATGTGTGATGTTACTACAGTCCCTTTTTCAATAGATCTATACCTAAACAGGAACTCACTTTTAGGAAACAGCCTTCAATGTTGGTCAGGATGGTATTTTCATAGATACCTGTGCTTTTCTTTAAAATCAAAGGAGTCCTGGATATATGGACTGCAGAAATGTCTGCCAGAGTTTGTGATTTCTGGGTGATTTGTGTGGTTAATCCCTGTCTTGGGGGTCTGACCACGTTCAGTCCCAGCTGTGCAGCTGCGGCAGGTGGGAAGTGATGGGAATGGGGACGGACACTGCCCATCCTTCTACCTCTCCTTTTCCTTTGCATCCTCCTTGCTCCTCTCTCACTCAAAATCTTTGCCCTCACAGCAAAGGCAGCCAACTCTGCAATCTCCAGACACCATGAAAAGCGTTGCAATCCAGCCTTAGCTCTGAGCAGCCTAATGGTGCCAGCCTTTGAAAACGTTGACCTGGAGAATTATTTGTCTCATCTTGAAAGAGCTGTCTGGTACCTTCCAAGGCTCTTATTTGTGCTGCATTTCCTTCATCTCCAAAATGAGATTCATTATATCTTCCATATAGCTGAGTTAGGAGGGTTTTAATATGTTCTACTGGACTTCAAAAATATAAACTGCTCCCTCAGTGCTACTGTGTCATGGTAAGTCCTTACTTCTGCTTCTGTCTCACAGATTCGAACTGTATTTCAATGAAGGAAAGCTCCTGGTCCTTCTTTCACCCATCTGATGTGGCTGGGGCTTGAAACTGCCACAATCAGCATTACAGACCGTACACAGCTATCAACATCAAATTTTAACACCAATTAATTTCAAATGATAAAATCTGAATTTGGCAGCAGGTTTTGGATAAGATCGTGATACGGCTGTCTGGGACTCTTTTCAATAAAACTAAATTATTTACAAGAGAAATATTAAAATCCACATAAAAGGAAATTGAAATACTATAACGTTATATTTTTGTAAGCAAATATTACACCGAGAGTACTTGAAGTTAATTCAGAAACAGCAGGGAACCTCATTAATGTTATATAATGCAGATAAGTATGTCTGACTTCACAGCAAGCATCTTTTCTTTTGGGTGTGTTTATGAGAACTGTAGCAATATTTCAAGTTTTAGTTGCAAATATTCATTACCATTATTAGTTTCCATGAAATTATCAGTATTCTGTTGGTTTCTATTTTGTTGTCTTGTTCATTAAATTCTGAGCACTTATAACACACTTGTCAAGCAGAAATGCCCTTTGTACACCGAAGTGACAAGCTGACAAAAGAGTTACATGATGATTTAAGTCCTGACTTCAATGCAAGTAAACCCCAGAGGAGGGGAAAAAAGCAATCCCATGTCAGCAATTGTAATACATACAAGCCCAATAGATACCCCAGTGACACTCCAAAGGTTTCAAGAGTTGCCAAAGAAGTCAATTTCACAAGGACCTCATTTGGCAGTGAAATTTGTCAAGGAGGGGATAGATTTTTCATTGAAAAAGTGACAGAAACAAATTGACAGTCATGCTTTGAAGTTGTTGGGGTTTGCCATCTTAGAGAGAGGAGAAAATTACCAAAGTCTAAATGTTTCATCATCTTTAAAACTGGGTGTTCCGTTTGCTTTCTTGAAAATTTGGTATGTTTTCCGATTATGTACCAACATTGCTAAATAACAATAATAATAATTATTATGTATGTATGAGAATATGTAACTATTTAATTTACCTACATAAAGAATATTTAGGTAAAGTAAATAGTTAAATAATAAACAAAAGGAACCAAGAAACTAAAAACTGAAGCCTTGAAGCACATTATCATCTGGGGAATAACAATTATTCTGGTTATGTTGTAAATTTTAATTTATCCTGAAAGAATTCAGTTAGTGATAGCTCCTCTGAGCATTCATTTGGTGCTTTTGAAAAAGAACTATATTATGGCTGCAGAACTCATTACAGCTGCAGCTTTGATTAAAAGCCTCTTGGTTTACTGAATAAGTTAAAGGTGAACAAGTTATTTTCAGTAAGATTCATGAAAGCAACACCACCACATAGTGATGTGCATCTTACTATGCTTTGAAAAAAAGATGAGTTTCCAACTTGAGTCACAAATCTTCCCCTTAATGTTTGATATTAAATGATATTTGTCACAGTCCTTCAGATTTTTTCTCTTGCTTTGAGGAGAGCTTTGATGAGTTGCAGTAGAGTCTCAATCCACAAACCCTGAAGCACTGGAGACCTCCTGCAACCTTACAGGAAAATCAGGGGGCCCACCTTTGAACTAATGAAGAAGACAGTTCCCCTGTTATTTCCTTTATAGTAGATCCAATTATTTGCTGAATGGGTTTTATTTCTAGGCTGGAAAAGCACCAAATTCATGTAATATATACCAAGAAGGAGAATTTCTATCCACTGCCTGTTTTAATGTAGAGTAGGCAGTAATTGAAGCGTAGGATCTCACAGACAGTTTGTTCCTGGTATGTTTTACTGAGATATTTTTGTGAAATATGCAACACGAAAAACAACCTGGGAAAACATTTTTGTCTTTTTTTGTGTGTGGGTTTTTTGTCTTCTAGAAGAAATGTCAACTGTGCTACAGAAAGAAGTAAATCATTAGAGTAGCTGTGGGGAGAAAGACATCTCCCACATTCACCAGGGAGTTTAACTTTGGCACATGAGGGGAGGAGGAGCATGCAACAGGCATTGGAACAGCAAAAATGAAAAAGGAATGATAAATGAAATTTGAATTTGCTGTGCAGGTGCTCTGTACAATGAAATCTTGCAGATAAAAGAAAAGGTTAAATAAGTTCAGGGGGACTGATTGGTTGGTTTGGTTTACTGGTGTCAGACTAACATGGAATCAAAGTTTTTCTTCTCTCGATACTACAGGGTCTGAAAATCCCAAATTACTATTAAAATTAATCAATTTGAAAGTATTCATGAGGAGAGAAATCACCTGTGGGTGGGATTTTTGCTTCCTTTAAGAAAAAAGGTTCTTAGTGAGTTTTAATACACCTAGGAGAACAAACATTAAAAAATGTCAGATTTACTTATCTTAACTTCAAATTCAGTATTTCAGAAAATAATGTTTATATGATAAATGCTTCTTCCAAAAGTCACAGAAAATGAACTGAACCCATTTTCCCCATGGTGCTCTGTCAGGTAACTGTGATTTGTGGCATTTGTTTCAGCTGCAAAATTCATAAAGACGAGCAACTCAGATACTTATCACTGAATGCAGCCACTTAGTCAAAAAGATCTACAAAGGAAGGAAGCTGAGAGCAGAAAATGTTATGGACCTTCTGGTATTCAGCTTCCTGAAATGTTTGAATTATGGATAATTCCTTCCTCAGGACTGGCATTCTGCTGCCTCCTGTTTATCCACGGTATTTTAAGTTATCTTAAATCTAATGAAACGAGATTTGGTTTAGAGAAGCGTCTCAGTGCACAGAGGGAGCAGTGCATCTCTCTCTCCAGAAATGGCAAATTGAACAAGGTTGGCCCATTGAGCAGAGCCCGGTGGGAGCAGAGCAGGTGTTGCAGGAGCTGGGAAATGGTGTGGAAGAAAGGAGAGCCCCACGAGATGGATTTGGTGCAACAGAATCCCTGAGGGCTCGTACCACGCTTCAGTTTTGTGATGTTGTTCTGTGGTGATGAAAAGTAAAAAGAAGTATTTCTGCTTGTTCCAGAGGTGTATTCCAATGATGTTGAGGTGCTCATGCAATGGAATATACATTTTAAAAATATGTCCCTTGGGTGACGACCTTGCATAGTTCCAGTTTACATTTTTATCCACCCATTCAGTGTTGTCCAGGCATGTCTGGAGAACAATAGAACTTCTCAAGCAGCTCGAACAAATCAATTTTCAGTTTTAAACCTATTCCAGGCTATTCTGTTTGGTCCAGAACAAACTATTCATTTCTACAAGGGAATTTGTTTCACTAAGCATTTGCAAAGCTGAACCCCATGACTAGAGGATAAAAGGAGATGAATCCATGCCGGATTTTAACACAGCCCATGGGCCCAGTGTTGACAGCACATCAGTGCTGGTGATTTCAGAGATGCCAGTTCATCCAGATCTTGTTTCATCTAACAATTAATTAGCATGAAAAAAATAACAGTAAAAATAGCTGAAAATAAAGCACATATCTCAGAGGCAGACTTCAACTTTGGGCTCCCAGTGTGTTAGTGATAAAACGAAGTTGTCTTCAGGGAATTAGGATGCTGATGGAGAGGAAAATGTGTGATCATTTGTAAGGCAGCAGCCTGCTCAAGGCTTGTGTAATGGTTTCCTATTCCTGTAGAATTGAATTAATTTGTCCTATCAAACACAAATCAGTGCCTGTCTGTTACAGACTTTTTTGTGATTCTTTCATTCAATCATAGCTTAAAGTGTAAGGTGAATTTTGCAGGACAGAGAACTCAGTTACTGTAGACATTTATGGTATTTCTAAAAAGCCTAAGATGAACCATTATAAAAAAAAAAGTAAAAACTCCCACATAGTATATTTACTTAGGAAAAAACTAATTGTTTTCATAGCTCGTTATTGCTTTGGTATTGCTTAAAAAGTATTTAATAGAATAAAACAGCTTAGAAACATTGATGCTATGGCCTGTAGAAGTAGCAGAGAGCTTTTAGATTACTGCTGGCTGAGAAAGGAGTTCAGCAATTTTAGGCAAGGAAGCCATCATCTGTTGTTGCATTAATTTTATTTCTTCGAGAAAATAAGACCCTTTTTATTGAGAGGAAGTTTCACCTGAGTCAGATCCAACTGCTCTTCTAGGAGAGAATCCTGCAATAACTCAAATTTTGGCTGTCAACTCTTTCAGCTTAATAAAATGTGATGATTTTACAGTGCTTGTCACTGTAATATATGTATCCTTTGCAGTCCCACACTTTTACATTAAATATTTTTGAATTAGGCGAGAATGATAATATGACCTGTGCAGAAATGAGGTTTGGTTACCAAATATATAGGTCTGAAGCTTCCTCAGGACAGAATCCAAGTTTCAGGGGACACAGTTCAGTGCATGAAATACAAAATCCTTCTTCCTTCCCTCACCAGCTTTTCCATAATATATTATTGCTGTTTTCAAGAAGGAAAGAAAACCAAAACAAAACACCACTTGTAGAAAAGAAATTGAAGATGTGTTATTTTCTATTGAATATTCTTTCCATTTGTAAAGGATTTTTAAGCTACTCTGCACTCCAATTTTCTCCTGTTAGTGCCACTTGAGGTATATTACTATTCTATCCTATGTGTGCTGTCAATAAACAAATCAGGAAAATATGCCTAAGTTTGGGAGCTGGGTGAAGGATACTGTGTTTTTACTTATTGTACCTCCTCCTATTCAAGTGTCTTTGTTTCCTAGCTACCATTTGTATTTTCTTTCCATCTCTGCTGAACATGATCAGAATTTACATTTGCTGCTTAAACAGCTGTGATGCCAAGATCCTTTTGGGGCAGATTTTGTGGTATATTCATTAGTGTGCTCTCCAGACCACACACATCCCTGGTGTGTGTAGAGTTTGCAGTGAGCCTTCAGATGGCATTTTGAGTTCAGAGGAATCTGTATATGAATAACGAATGCAGTACTGGACATATTTTAGACTATACTTTCAAAAAACCTCTGCTGTGTTTTAAATACCAGTAAAATTTTTTATTGTTCCAGTTGGGACAGTTTACACATATTGAGTGTGTATAGAACCTCTTGGCAGGGCTGAAGTCTGCATTTGAATTGGAAAAAGCTTGATCTGCTTGAAAAAACGTTATGTTAATTAGGAGAATAGCATGTATAGCTGTTGTATTTGTGAGTAATCTCTTGAGGAAAGTTATTCCAGCACCATGGCGTTGTGTAAACCTTTGGGAGGGAATGGGATTCCATAAGCCAAAAAGCAATTACATGACTGCAATGCTAGCTATGATAACTTCTGTTAGGATAGCCCTTCCTTAAATCTTTGATCTTATTCTATCTTCATCCCCTTTTTTTTTGTCTTTTCCTCCCACATTTTCTCCTTTCCATCTGAATAGTGCTTGTATGGCATTGAACATCGTCGTCTCCTAGATAAATAGCATTATCACTGTGTTTCAGCATCAACAGAAGAACAGCTTTAGGATCTCCAGACGTGTTCTGTCAATGCAATGGCTCCCACTGTGCTCAGAGCCAAGTTTTACACAGGCAGGAAAAGGTGGCCCTTACTGAAGTTGATCTGAAGCCCTGGCAGGCAGTACAGCTCCAGGCAGAGCTCTCCAATATTCTTCTGCCCTTGCAGAACACCATCAGCTTGCCAAGGTAAGGCAAGGAAAGGGGGTGACTCTGGCTGGGTGTGAGCAATTTGTTTTATCCTCTTTCTGTCCTGACTGGGCAGCTGCCATTGCCTGGCTGGCACAGAGTCATGTTTTTACATCCCCAGGAATCTCTGTAAAAAGATTGATCTGTCATTTCACTCAAGGTTTGCAATATAGCTAGCACTCTCCAAACATCTGTTTTCACAGCTACACTCAGAAATAGCCTCTACTGAGACATTTAATGAAATTCAGTGTGCTATTTTAAAAATTACAACAAACGTTGAGTCACAACCCTTGGTTATCTGTGGAATATGTTGTAGCTAAGCAAGTTTGATATGACAGTCATTCCCATAATACTACACAGTGCAGTAGTAGATAGGAAGGCAGGAGAGTTTGGGGGTGACAGGTTGGGACAGGTCCTTGAGCCCCTCTTTTGAAGAAGTCAAGGATTTATGTGTCATTTCCATGCTCTTAGATGTCATCTTTTCCAGGAGAATGCAAGGACTAAAGGGCTACAGCAGCACTAGTGTCAGCTAGGCCAATATTGTTTGTTATGATAATGAATACATTTTTATAGACTTTGGTTCTCCAAAGCACTGCATATCTCCTTGGGGATACAAAGTCCCCTAATGTCCACTGACACTGGTGAGTTGAGGCTTGTTTAGCCCTCTGTGTTCTCTTCACAAGAGCCCTCAGAACTCTTTTGTTGCTACACTCAGTCAAAGCATAGAGTTGAGGCTTTTTATATTCAGCAGTGCGATCAGGTCACTCCTGGTGTTACAGAAGAGGTTTCAAGCACTGCTTCTGTTTTTGCAAGTGCCAATTACCATAACGTTCCTTTGTTGTAGGTGTCTTGTTCCTGAAATGGCATTAATCCGCCTACTCCAATTTAATGGATTAAAAAGAGACAATCAGTTAAAGTAATTGAGTCATTGAGACCATCATTTCATCATCTTTGAATAGGACAAAGCCTGTGTCCTTTGCTGTAGGTCCTTGGGTGGCATGGTACTGTCAAACATTACATCACTCTAGAGCTGCTTTGTCACAGCACATGAGAGGAAGTGCTCTCCAGCACCACGGAGCAGAGAACATTTTAAAATGTTTAGGAGGGCAACAAGTACATAATCCCTTCTACCTCTCTTCAAAAGAAGAGACTATCTTGTGCTGTACATGTGCATATTTTAGTATATAGAAATATGTATTTACAGGTATTTTTATTTAAAAATTCTTAGGGCTTTTACTCTACACTTCTTAAGTGAACAAGAAAATGTCATCTTGGGCAGCAATTATCACTGAATTTCTCAGTAATACCTAATGAAGCTGTGCCAGCTGTGTGTCAAGAAATTTAACCCTGCTTCGTATCTAAATGGTTGTTGGCAACTTTGGGCCCTTATAATGCTTTAAAACTGCAAAATTACTCTCATTGCTTCTCTCAGAAGGAACCAATTTGGGATGAGAGTTATTCATGTGTGCAGTAAATTGATGGTCCTTGCACTGTGGTGGATGGAGAGTCATCGCTGCGAACCTGCAGGATAGAGAAGCCAGAGGTCAAGTGGGGATGACAGACATGAGATAGTTGAGGGCCATGAGACCATTACTAAATTTCAAGATTTTAATAGTAGATTTTTTCCTCCTTTATACAAATTTACATCAGGTACCAGCCTTTCAGGTTATTTGCAAAGACAAACCTTTCATCCTGAGCCTCTGGTACAGTCAGTGTGTAAGCAGCTGGGGCTGATGGCAAGTGGCATTTTAAGGTGCTGCTTAGACAAAGGCTTCTCTTACCTGTATGTCCCCATGGGGGATGGAGCAGCAATTAATTTCTAATTCTTGACTCATTTCTCACTCTCTTCAGTGTGTGAAGCACTTCCTGTTTGCTCTTCTCTTGCAATAGAGATTGGAGAAATGATCTTCCAGTGAGACAGATCAGTTGCAAAAAAATCTGAGCTCTCTTTCATCTCTCAAAAGAGAGAGGGAGTTGAGAGGGGAGAGAGCTTGTGGTCAGCAACCTCAAAAGGCTCCAAAGAGCCCAGGCAGCTCCTCAACCATAATGGGTTTTTAATATCATACATTGTTTGTAGCTCTGAGAGCTCACTCAGTTGGCAAAAGGTTACACAGGTTCTGTAGTTGCATGTGAATTTTGCTGAGTGTTTGGGGATTCTGTCTGTAGCACCCAAGTTGTTCATTTTTTTTTCATTTTCAGTTGAGTAGATGGAGGCTTTGTTTCCCAAAAGCTTTGGAAGAGAAAGTTTAGAATAGTGCTGCCTGTGTTTGTCCACTCCTTAATTACAGAGGTTACAGGTTTTTTTCCTTTGGTATTTACAACTATCTTTATTTATATATATTTATATTTATATTTATATTTATATATATGTATATATATATATATGCGTGTGTGTGTGTGTGTGTGTGTGTGTGTGTGTGTGTGTGTGTGTGTGTGTGTATATATGTATATGTGTATATATATATATATATAAAATATATGTAAAATTAGATGCTTTTTAAAGGTTTGGAAATAAGATGAAAAAATGACTGAGAAGGATTTTTTTTTTCTCTCACGTCATTAACAAGATAACCTAGAAGCAGCAATGTAAAACATCAAAAATTGCATTATGGAAGTAGCCTATATTAAAAATCCTGGCAGTCTAAGGGCAGGGGTAATGATTTATTTTGCGATTCAGTTTTTGGCACGATTTACTGATTAGCAAATTCCATGTTAATTTGTGTTATTGAGCTTAAACATTACACTAACTAAACCATCTTTCTTATAACTTTGCCTCTGATTTTTATCATGACTAAGGCTTCACAGTGAGATTCCATTTTTTTTTTTTTTTTTTTAATTTCAGAAATATTAGATATATCTTGTAAACCACTAAGGGCAAAAAAGTTGTACAGCTTCTAATCATGATCTGTAGTAGTTGCTCAGGTTGTCAAGAGTCAATTATATTTAGGAAAATTAAGGTTTAAGGCATATCTTATTCATCTCTAAAACTCATCAAATGCATTGCCCAGGCATTCAAGTCATGGAACTGTTCACATTAACTGTATTTATTCCTTTTATAAATATTACTCAGAGCCTTGCTAAGTGGCAATATTGTGCTCTAATGAGCATATGTATGCTGCAGAGCTTTCAGGGAGATTTAGTTCAGTGATTACAACTCCTTGATCTGCCAATCTGCACATCAAAAGAAGCTATTTTGTTTTAATACTCTGTCTAGCAATATTAACTTCACGGAAGAAGTGACCCCCCCACTTGTCAGTATGTTCTAAAACTGTTTGGGGATTATATTTGTGCTACTGTAACTACTTCTGTCTAAAGGCACCTCAGCATCTCATGTAGCAAAACATCCACAGATGAAAGGCAGAGAAGATAAAAGGCAAAGAGAATGTTACTAATTAACTCTGGATATCTAACGGGCCCCATTTCCAGTCCAGTCTCCCAAAAATATCTGGCATGCACAACAGGCTCCAGATGGATTGGCTGCCATACACATATGGCTGCAAATAACTAGTGCACATGGCTTGGGTTTTCCTTGTTGGGTTCCTGGCTTATGGGAATGGACGGCTCACAGCTGTGACATAAAGAAACATAAAGAGATCCCAGTGCACTGGCATATCTCTAATAATAATTCAATTAGGCCCAGATGGGAGGCAGTGGTTGCTGGTCTTAACTGAACACTGCAGGGATAGGGCTTCTTTTCCCATTTCATGTACATTTGACACGTGTGTATTGTTGGTCATTTTGGGGTCTCCAGTTGTTCCTATGAGTAATTATAAACCCAGTGAAGCTTATAACTTTAATTTTTTAATTATTATTTCACTCTCTCTGTGAGGTTCAGTTTTACCCTTTGAGTAAGTCAGCCACCTGCAAAGCCTATTTGGGTTTTAAGTCAGCAAAGGTCTGTCATGTTGGCTGGATAAAAACAACAGAGGAAAATGGGAATATCTTTTCTAAATTACACAAACAGATCCAATGTCCCCTTTTTCACAGGGGTTTGAGGCAGATGCATTAAAAAAAAAAGTGTGTTAAAATTGGACAATAAGCAACTAGGCAGGAATTTGCTTCATACACAGCATTGTCCTTTGAAGGCCACTTCAAAGACACCTTCAGAACCAGAGAAACTCCCTACAGCTGCAGGCAGCAGGGCCAGCAGGAATGATGCAGAGAAAAAAGGACCTTCTGTAGCCAGAGCACACGTGGATTCTTAATGTGCCAGTGAGGGGTTTGGGATGCCAGTGGGCACCGTGTGTGCAGAGAGCGAGTGAACCAGAAAGGAGCCACGCACAGCCAGCCACAGTCATCCATCACAGCCACCCTGCACAGCTGCACACATCTTCCCATTAGGGCTTCTCCTGGGCTTTCACAGATACCGGCTTAAGCCTTGAAATATTTAAGCTTTAAAATCCTTTGTGTGGTTAGTTATGTTAATTCTAGGTATTCTTGCTATCTGCATAAATGCTCAATTCTTTGGGGACGTCATTAAGTTATTACCTTCATCACTTTCCTGTGACAGTGATGCTGCAGTTCTGGTCAGCATGAAAAAAAAGCCCTTTTGTCTGTGAATTTCCATACAACAGCCAAAGTTTTGAATTCTGAGAAACTGAGCAAAGAATTGCTGTTTTCCTGATATTTGAGTTTCTGTTCATGTGACCAAATGTCAAGTTTGAAGAAGGGCATCTTGCACACGTGGAACTATAAATGGACTGGGTATTTTTCACACCAGGAAAGCTTGTTTGAATATCCCAGGGGGAAATTCTACTTGCTGTTTTAATAAGACTTGCCTGTGTATTGCCTTAAGAGCAAGAAGTGTTGATACCAGCCTCAATCCTAAAGCTTTCTTAAGCCAGTACATAGGCAATGGAAAATCTGCCGCGCTGCCGGTGCCCTGTCGTGCTGAGAGCTCTCTGCAGTGTTTGTTTACCACCTGCCTCAACAGAGGAAACAGCAAATGGGGCCTTTGTTTTCAGTGACAGCAGAGATGCTGCTTTAATGTCAGCACTGTCTTTCCTGTGCCTGCCTGGCTCTTGCGAGCCGGCCGTGCTGTCAGGCAGCGGGATCCCGTGTTTGGGCAGGAGGAGCGCTGCTGAGAGAGGAATAGCTTCCATAGCAGGGGAGATGGCAGCATGCCCACCTATTTCAGGTCCATTTGAGGTTACTGAGCTCAAGATTAAAGGCTCCAGAGAATGAGCAGCTTTGATGAACTATTGCTTTCATGATTTCTTCATATTTATTATGACACTGCCTTGGCCAAGATACCAAAGCTTTTTGGGACAGAATTGAAAAGAGGATCTAAGAGACAGCTCCCCAGTTGTGATACCTGCTCACATACTGACCTGAATCAAGGCTTAACACTGACTTGTGGCATGTACCATCCACCACCTTCCACACCTCCATGTTTCTCACTCCCTCAGGAAATGCAGAGTTGGATGCTTGAATATTTCAGTTGTTACTGACAGGTTTGTGACCACAAGAAAGCTCCAGTGATTTGAAACTTGGGCATTTTTCCTGCCATATTTTATCCATCTGACATCCTCCTGTTACATAAAATGTAATTTAAGTATGGTACTTCATTAGATGATTTTATGGTATTAGAACCACCCAAAAGCTTTGATGTAGAAGGTAATTAGTAAGAAATTATGAAGGGATGAAGGATGGGTGGCAGACAAGGCTAATGAGTCACAGTCAGCAAAAAGTGTGAACTGCGGTAGGTTTTTGTCATTAATATCCCAAGTATATTCCTGTTGCTTTTCTTCCCCAGGCATGAGAGGAAGACACTGAAAAGATGCATTTCCAGAGCCAGGGGCTGATTCTAATCTGCCTGTGTGGTCTGCCAGACAGTTACAGCAGTGCCATTGATAAATCACAATGCCTTGATTTCTGAAAATTCAAGGTCATAGAAATCAGACTGATTCCAAAATAAGCCATGGTTTAAATGGTTGATTTTTTCCTTAATCTGAAATATTCAAAGGAGGGGTTTTTTAAGTGTAGTTTTATTTCAGTGCTGATTTGAGTCTGTTTTCAGATTTCATCACTGCTGGGAAAGGTATTGAGTTTCATCTTGAATTTAAGTATATGTAATACCACCAAGTCCCACAAACACACTCCTCCCCTTTAGCCTCTTTCCTCTTATCTGTTGTTTCATCAAGAGAAGGTAAGAATCATGGAAAGTAATTATTTAGTGTTTAGCATCCGTATCAGTCACAACCCACCAGAACAGGTATCACCAGGTCACAGCAAAATTCTGTAGTTTTCATTTGAGGTATCAAAGTGGTCTCTGTTTGGTTTGGGAATTTGGGTTTTGTTGGGATTGTTTTTAATATTGCCAAAACTGTTTTTGTTTTGTATAGAATTTCAAGGCTGCTGGCCATTTTCAGATGCCTTATATTTTTTTTGAGTCATGTGCATAACCTGGTCCTTAGAGACAATGTCCAAGGTGATGATGGGTATACTGTGGTATATCTTGAAAACAAATATACCAGTAATTAAGCAGATAGTAGTCCATAGGTAAGGTCTGTGGGTTCATTGCCTAAAGAAAACATACATGATTGGGAAGACAAAACTAAGAAAGGGTTTGGCCTCAGTTTTCTGTAGAGATTTTCCTTCCAGCTAATCACACGTGCTATTAGAGCATTCCTTTCATTCAGCAGGAGATGGTTTTAGACCATATTGTATTTTAATAAGCCCTTCCCTGGTGTTAGCACTGCTCTTACCGTGTCTCTTGCAGTTTGTCTGTGTTCTGTTGCTGACAGAACTTGCAGTTATTGTCTCTTGTATTCACAAAGCTGCCTTCCTGAGGAGCTAACACAGTATCAGCTCTTGTAGTCATTTTTAGTCATTGTGTAGAATCATTTCTTTCTAATAAGGTAAGTGATTAATTATCATGCCCTTTTTATCAGTGTAAAGCCTGCCAGAGGTGCACTAGCTTTCAATTACAATCTTTCAAGGTTTCTTTGGTAGAATCCGGCATACTTAGAGAGACAACCCCATAGTTAGGAAGCCTTTTTTCTGTACAAGCAATAATTATCTTCTCCATTATTGTTCTATTTATTTACAAATAAAGACCAAATATCCACAGTGGGATATATAAAAAAATAATAAGAAATTCCATTACCCCAACACTGAAGAAAAAATTGACATCAGAAGCTTGATGGAAACGGAAATAGACTATCCATTTGCATGATTAGAGAATATGAGCCCTTTATAAGTCTAAAATAAATGAAATACCAATATGAAATTAGGAATATGTTTCTCATTTATAGAGAGTCCTGAAGCAAGATGCTTTTGTCTTTTCCTAATAGCTTCACTTCAGACTCAATTGTTATAGATTACTGTAGAGATGGAATGGAACTATGCAGCAGTAAAGGAACAAGGCAGGAGAGCAGAGCCTGAGAATCCAAATAAAGCAGCAGGAATCTTTACAGAGAGAGTGTGAAACTGCTTTATGACAAGCCATATTGCTTGCTTCTCCATAAATCTGTAGGAAGGCTTGGCAAAGGAGTTGAGGCAGTAACAGATCCAGAAGAACTGAGCGTCTCCCAAAATCCATGTCACTTGGGCTGGCCACAAATCCATCCACAGCAAAGTCTTGGTGCTCCTCATGCAAATTGAAATTTTCCATAGGCACATCAGGTAGCCCTGGAGCAGTTCTCTCCTAGCCTGTGCCTAGGGAAATAAAAACATATGTGCCCCTTACTGCTGTGGGAATTTTCAAGTGGACCTGAAATTGTTTCCATCTGCCTTCTGTGTACGCTCTGTTCCTTAGATGCCCCTGGTTTAACACCAAACTTGACGAGCTCTTTAACCTGCTCTCAGTGGGAATATCGACTCTGCTTTTACACTGTGGTATGAAAGACTTCCTCCACAGAGGCAGAAAACACAGCCATTCTGAGTGTTTGCATGAATATCCGAAGGATTTGGAGGGACACAAATCTCCTTCAGCAGTAATCATATTTTTTTGTTGCTATTAGTATAACAAACTAAAAATCCTTTTGCTTATACAATTTGTTTTCCCAAAGGGAGCTGTTCATGCCCTTAAAAACTCTTAGTGTGTGAAGCAAGTGCATAAATAAAAAGACAACAGGAGAAAGAATGAATATTTATACAGTCAGCTTTCAGGGCATTAATGAATCTTTATTTATTTTTTTCTATCTATAATTGAAATAACCAACAAATAATGAACTTTCTTATTGAGAAGATATTCTTAGAGATAAAGCCTCCCACTAGGCATGGGGATATAGGGATGCTTCTGCTAATCTTAAAATCTTCTGATCCAATTTTGGCCTCACAAGAAGTTTTCAGAAGGCATTTTTCTCTGTCTAACACACTTTGAAGGGATCATTACTTAAAAACTCAGCATTTCATAACAGAGAACAGAGTTTAGAATTTGATTTTAGTTGAAGATATGGAAAATATTTTTCTCAAGTTTGCAACTTCTTTTTGGAGTGTGCCAATCATCCTAAGTATGAAATACATGTCCAGTCACAGAACTTTCAAGAGCACAAATAGTTTTTTAATGGCATCGGCAACACAATTCACTTTCTATTGCTTTCTGTACTTGATGTCCATGAAGTTAATGGTATTCAAATCTGGCCATGATTTATTAATGCCATGTGAATTCTACTTTACCTAGTAATCCTAATTCTTTC
The DNA here is from genome assembly GCA_910950805.1 of Acrocephalus scirpaceus scirpaceus. NCBI lineage: Eukaryota > Metazoa > Chordata > Aves > Passeriformes > Sylviidae > Acrocephalus > Acrocephalus scirpaceus. The sequence continues at coordinate 10,081,236 of OU383785.1, forward strand.
TCCCCTTGGTACTGGTTCTTTCACTTTTTTCCTTGTAGGGAGTGTACTGTGTGTGTAAGTGGCGTCAGTTCTTTTTATGAGTTCTGCGTAGGGGTGGGAAATTCTCCCCACACCCAGCAAAGTTTACAGCTGCAGGAAATGTTCCTGTCCTTCTCTCTTTCCCCCAAGCCCCAGTGGAGTGTGACAGGCACACACCAGTCATTGCTTGGCTGCCCGTGCCAGACACCGTGTGCTCGGAAATTGCTGCCCAGTTCATCTCTGCAATTCATCAGCTGGGAGCTCTGGGATGAGGAGCAGAGCCTGCATCCTCCTCCAAGATTTACTGTGTCATATTCAGGGCTCTATTCACATTTCTGTGAATATACAGGGATTTTTCGTGTCTACAGCACAAATAAAATAATCCTCTCTTTAATCCTGACACTACCAGTCCTTCCACCAGCCAGGACAGGCCACTCCTGGTAACTGAGGTCTTTCTCACGTGCAGGTGCATCCAGAAATCTCCAACTTTTGCAAATGCAGAGTGCAGCCTACAGTTTGGCTAATTCACGATGACAGAGAAGCACATTTCAGTGAACTGGCACAGAACTGGCAGCCAGGGATACCAGAATTCTCTGTCTAGCTCTCTTTTTTTCTCCATATTTCTTTGCCTAAGACTGATAAACTTCTTGCTTTCATTTTCCCCACGGGCTAAAGTGCAGCTGCTGCAATTTTATAAGGTTCTTGAAGGATTACTAAAGAAATTTAAAATCTTCCTAAGGTGCTAATAGTGTTAGGCTCTATCTACCAGAACAAGCTACCAGTTCTGATAGATAACTGGAGTATAAAAGCTCAGGTTAGCAAAGTCACTGTAACTAATAGAGTCTAAACAGGGAATCCATAATCCTGCTTACCAGGCTTATAAACCTCAACACTCAAAAGATACATGCAAAGACAGGTCCTTGATTTCAGGTACAGGGCTGAACATGCTGCTTCTTTAATCAGTAGCTATGGCACCTGTTGATATATTTGCTGACTAAATTCAAAGCATGAGTGCTTTTCAAATTTTTTGGATGAATAATGGAAGATAAGATACCCCTCTCTTTCTTCTTACCTAAGGAAAGCACTTTAAAAATTGCCCATATGAAATGGCCAAAGGACAGATTTTGTGAATTCTTCACAAGTAAATTGTATGAGACTCCCTCCAGTTGAGTTGGGTTTTTTTTCATGGTAATGTTGTTAGTAATTAAATATTTTTAATAGCAATACCTCAGTAACATAGGAGCTTGCCAAAGTTCTGTCTCTTTTTTTTCTATATGGATTGTTGCAATATCCTTAGGGTGTATCATCACAGCAGCAGAGATTCATCTGCCTACATTTCAGTGTCTGTTACTATGGATCTGATTGTCTGGATTCTGTTTCTCATTGGTACAGGCAAATAGATACTCCAGGGTGTAATTCAGCTCGTATTCAGATTGCTGCCAAAAAACAAGTCAGAAGAGTGGTTGGGTTTTAGATGCCTACAGTGTGGGACTCTAATGTTAAATGAGATGGCTTCCCACCTGGTATGTTTATGTCTTGACATTTCCACATCAATATAATTTCCCAGCTGGTAGTTGTCAAACACTGAAGAACTTTTGATTTTTTTTTAGATTTAAATAGAAGTGTGAATGAGTCAGATTTAAGTGATATAAATGTTTTCATTTCTTGTTTTAGTCTCTCAAATGGAGCAACTTACACTTTTGTCCCTTTGAATTATACAGACTGCAGGGAAATGTGGAACAGAATGTATTAAGGGATTGCACTCCCTTGCATGAAATGGACACCAAGTGCTTTAAGATTGCTTCAGCTACTCGAAAGAATGTTTTAGTTTGAATGTGTGTTACTGTAATGGCAATTCCCGTCACCACAAACAGCCCCTGCACAGAGAAGCTCTGTGTCATACCTCTCCATATCACAGATTTCTCAAAGCAGGGGTTCAGCCAAACACTTTGGATAAGAGCTTGAATTGGACATGTAGTCTACTCTCCTTGGTAATTATTACCTTTTCATAAAGTGTAATCATTGCAATAGCTTAGAACCTTGAAAGCCAAATTCTGGCATCTTCTAATTGCTCCTGTTACCATATTGTCATGGATAGGACTTGTACATCCTGGAGGGCTAAAAACTGGATACTGTGGGCAAGAAAATCTACTGAGTTGAAACCTCATCTTGTATCACTATCACATGCTAATGAATGCCATAGAATACAAGATTGCCCCTTTCTCTTAAACATAACCTCAGCTGTACAGCAAGAATACTCATAGTTGGTGTAATCTGTGTGTTTCACCAATACCTTACAGTAACAGCATTTTGCTTACAGGATAAGACTTAAGAATATCCAATCAATATGTTTTTCCAGTTTTTTAGCTGGTGAATATTCTAAACAGTCTAAATGCCTTGCTGCATTGGAAATGAAAATTTCTGAAACTTACACAATTAGAAAACTGACCACGAGAATATTAATTAGGGCTATAACCTAAGTAATTGTTCAGAGCTGGCCACACATCCTTAGAGCCTCTTCTAATCTGAGTTGCTGGGACCTGAAAGTTCAATTTGTATTAATGAGGGACATCATTCTTTCTCTTGTGCACCAAGACGACAAAATGTGTATTCATGGACCAGACTACAGGCAGAATCATAATAATTCAAGGGCTCTCAAAACAGCAATCTGGCTTTACCTGCCACAGCTCACATCCATGCCAAGGTTCCATGCCTTCTGTGTTTGATGCCTGCTCTGCAGACCCAGTTCTGTAACATCTCCCCAAGCCCACGTTCCTTTCCCGAGAGCTGGTGTGGCCTCATCCTTTAACTGGAGTTCTCCCTTCTACTGCATCAGTGCCTCTTCACATACTGCAATAGGAATCCCTTCAGTAAATGCAGCTCATGCCTCTCATTTCCTCCCAAATTTCTAGGCAACCTGTTGATCACATGGATTTTCAGTGGAGTATTCAGCTGACCAACTGGTTTTGGTACAACTTTCAGAACAGAAAATTGAAGGCTAAGAGAAAGGCATTGTTTTATACATAGGGTGCTGGTTTATACATACTTTACCAAAATAAATTTCTAATTATTGTGTAGATTCTGTAGATTCAAGATCCTATTTGAGCTGAATAGGAATCTCTGGATATGTTCACATGACCTTCAGATAACTGGTAGATTCAGTTTAAGTTACTGTCTGTAGCTGAACTTCCCAGCCCTCAGCTGAAGCAGCATGGGGCTGGTGTGCTGCTCATGGTGTCCTGCAGGGCAGAAAGATTTATTTAGTTACCATGGACAACTCACACTTTTCATCTGGAGAGGGGACAGATGGGGCTTTTGATTCCTAAGTGACTTGGGGTACTGCAGATTATCGATTTCACTAGACTGAAGTATTTAGTTACATCAGAAATGTTCTCCTACAGTCTGAGAGTTAAAACCATACTGAGATATAGATTCTGTTTCTTGCCTTTGTGCTGTTTGCAGGGACAGCTAGGAAATGTAGTATCATTTATATTTGTTCCTTCTTGGAAAAGTAACTTGGTAGGTGCTAATTAATGAAATTCTGCTCACACACATTCCCACCACACCCACCCCAATTAAACGTCAGCATAGTTTCCCAGGTCAATATTTCAAGGCAGTGCTGATGAGATGGGATGTCAAGTTATAATAAAAGATTGTGTTGGTAAGTAAATTTAGCACTTACTCACTCCAACTGCCAAAACTGGGGAACAACTAGATTTTCAGAAAGTTAATTGGATATTGAATCCTCTGTTTCAAGTAAGATGAGCAAGCCTTTCCTCAAAGCAGAGGATACAGCCTAGAGTTAAATTAAATGCTGGCTGGAAGCTGAATTAGCAAATGGGATCTGGGCAAAACTGTAGAGGGGAAACTAGGATTATTTTAAGTCATCAAGCAGACAACCTGTGGTTCAAGTACCAAAACATACTGACATGCTGAGAAACAGCATTTATGGGGTACTTCAGCTGCCTTTGCAAGCCCTCAAGTAACGTGTGTGCTAGAGATAGGAGTGGGGTCAGTGAGCCCACAAGAAGACGTAACAGTCAGAAAGAATCTCTGGTATTTCTGTCTCTTAGTGCTTCTCATGCATTTCCAAGAGCATTAGCTGATGGATATTTTTTAGGTCTGGGCTTTTTTTCCACTGGAAAATGCGCAGTTATCAGTACATGAAGCCTTCTGTTCTTCACATAACATTAAGTGCTCCCTGGGGGCTGTTCATGTAGGAGTTCTCTGCTAAAGATTTGCCTCAGGAGTCTGTAATTCCTACAAGAAGAGCACATATCTTTATTTCAGAGTCATCACACTGGTTGATGCTCGCTCACATTCTGCTTCATTAACTGTTTCTCATTTGTTTCTTTCTCTTGCCAGTCCACTTAAGCCAGCTCCCCAGTGTACCCCCATGAAAGCCTTTACCAGTTTCAGGCAGAGGACAGATGGCCTCACGCCCTATTCCCTCTCTCTGCGATGTACAAATTTTAGCTGGGATACTTCTTTCAAATGTTCCCAAAATACTGAACGCACTCTTTCCTTTCTAATAAAGCGACAGGCATTACGACTTGGTTTTATACTGGATTCAGAAAATTCTTGGTGCTAGAGAGGAAGAAACTTGCCATGGGAGTGTGGACACAGCTTGAGATATCTGTCATTAATGGGCAGCAATGCTCTGTTAAGGACTTTCTATCTTTCCCCACCAGATCTGAGGCTGTGTTGTGCATTTGCATATTCTCACAATCTGACCTAGGGTAGTTGGTAATAGGCACAATTAATCTCAAGGAAATTGTAAAAGGAGTCTAGAAGCTCTTAGGTGTTGATGGATAATGTAACTCTAATTAAATGTGTAATCTAATGTAACAAAGAGGCTGATCCAGCCACTTTCCAGCTGATCTTCTTCTTGAGGAGGGCCCAGAGCTTCTGTTCTGATAACCTGATCAGTTGTGGGTTTCTTGCTCTCCTGTGGGATCATTTCAGACAGTATAATGGTGTGTTACATGGCAAGTCCTCCACTGTGGTGTTGGACAAACATGCACAACATTTGGAAGCTATGTGCATTATCTAGATGTTAGCAGTCATGTGATGTTTTTATGATTTCTCCTTCCTGCATTGCTTGTGTATATGCACATTTATGAATGCACGTTGTCATCTTTACATGAATATGGGGAAACTGGTAAGTGAAGCATGCAAAAAATCCCCTATTCTTTATTACTTAATTATCTGGTTGTAAGGCCCAGCATCCAGCAGTTCAAGCAAATAACAGAGATGTGAATTATTCATTACAGGAGAATGAAAGACTCTAGCTGTTCCAGTCTCCTCTTTTTGACAGCTCTATCAAGCATGAGAGACAAAGATATTGGCACCATAACAGCATGCAGAGATGGGGTCATTGACCCAACCTGTCCCTACTGTTTGGTTTGGTCTTTTTCTTTTAAAACATAGTGGGAGCAGTGATATGAATTGCTCAGCTATCAGCTTTTTCGTGGTGGCAAGAATGTTTGTGTCTGCTGTTGTTTTATTTCCATTTGTTACTTTCTGAGGTGCATTTTTTTCTCAAATGTGTCAGCAGTACAATAAAGTATTTTAATCCTCTAAATGACCAAGGCTACTGTGTAGATAAGCTTTTCCTTACTTTCCTGTTGGTTCTATCTTATGAGTCATTTAGCAAAGCCCATTTGAAGGCAGAAAGTGAAATCCTCATCCCAAAGAAGTCAAAGCTTCCACCAGTCTATGATAATGTCTGGTGTTTCATCATTAAAAGATAAGTATCTGTAAAAACACGGCCATTTGCAAATCTGCACATTCTCTGATGGAGGCACTTAGTACTTCCCATGCAAGTAATGGCTCTTCATGGATGATGACATTTCTATAGCAATTTTTAATTGCCAGTGAATGCCAGCAGAGGAAGTTGAGGATAAACAGCATTTTAATGGATCAGCACTCCAGCTGTAACACTCTGGGATTTTAAGCAGGATGAATACCTTATTTCAGATTACTCACAGAAGAAAATATGTTCATTTTATTTCACTACAAAAACCTGACAGTCCACTGTCTGTAAAAATACATTTCTCTGTATTTGTATCATGAGCCTGCCAAGCTTCCTCTTCATCTGTTTGATTTCTCAGGCTTCAAGGAAATAAAGAGGATGGGTAAAGCCTTTTAGCTGCAGCCTTTTGGCTTTGTCCTGCTTCCTTCTAAAGCCAAATGATCCAGAAATCGACCTGAAAACATAGTTAAGTGATGTGAAATTTAAACATGCTAGCAAATTATCAGTAGGAGAACATGCTGAGTTTCAAATCATCCTGCAGCCTGGGAGACTGCTAAATTAATTAGCTTGATAGGAAACTTTAAGGAGGAGCCACTGTGACAATCCACTGGAAGGAGGAAAGAAGGATGTTTCTTTGGAAACAATGACATTGGCAGTTTGACACCTGCTGTTCTGAAGTGTTTGCCAAGCCCTTGAAAAAATCAATTGATACAATTATGTCCATGTGGCACCATCCAGTTCAGCAGACTGGGACCAGTAGTAAGGGCTACACACACTCATTAATGGCCATGTCCCACACAGAATCTGCCGTGTTCCAGGAGCCCATTATGCCTAATAAATATCTTGACTTATTGACTGTTCAACTCACATTAAAAAAGTCTCCTATGGTAGTCTTCCTTTAGAGGAAAAAAAAAAAACAACAGATCACGAAGATTTGTGGGCCATTTAAAAATCCATAGGGCATGAAATTGATACTGTATGAGAAAGAGAGAAAAGAATTCCCTCATTAGGTCTTGCACATTAGTACAAAGGCTGTTACTGTAGCTTAATCTGAGTTTTTGTGATATCTCCTCATAACTCATTTGTAGCAGGCATGCACATGGAATAATACACTAAAATACTGATATTCCTTATAATTACATTTTCTCAATGTTTTTGCTCTTTTTTATCCATATGTACTGTCTAAGCAAGGGATGGTTAAAGTGAGTAGCTGAATTAAACACCCTGAACTGAAACACTGACTCCCTGCCTCCAAATTGTGATATATAACATAAAAGCTCTCAAGAGAATTACAAGGGCAGAATTACATTTTTACTGTGTTGTTGATGAACTTAATGGTACCCAACACTGAGACTGCCTCTGTGGCAGCAGCTGAAGCTGACGTGCCAGTGTTCCTTGTGATGGCATGGATTGGACTGGAACTTAACTGCTGCTCAGACTTATTAGTTTGTACAGCTGTTCCCCACCTCTGGACCTCAGGAAAGTTACTTTAATATCCCAAGTGCAGAAAAAGGGTCAGAGCACAGAGCATGAAGCTCTCAGTTATTTTTTTTCCCTTCTGCATTCCTGGCATGCTCAGACTGTCTTCAGTCTTTGCTCTGATGTGACTTCGAGTGGATAAAAATTTTGAGTTAGGCTTTCTGTCAGCATCTATATCCTGAAAAGTGCTGTAAAATCAGCTGGAAAATGATCTTGCCCAAATTATAAATGCAAATTCAGTATTCATGTCAGACAAACATTTTCTCTGAACAGATTTTAATGTTTGACTATGGCAAAATCAAACTAAACTCATTTTCCAGTTCAGTGTCAGCCCAAATACCACAGGGCTTATTGCAAACCCTATGGAGTAGGGAGGAGGAATCAGAAAGGAGCAGAGATATGAGATGTGCCCTCACTGAGAGTCTTTCTTATTGAACATCTTGCTCCAACCTCTTCTGGAAGTACAGAAGACCTCTTTGTAGTTATGTATTAAAATGGCAATTTACTGATTAAAAACGAAAAAATAGAAATATATTGTACAAGAGAAGCAGTGGAATGGATAAATTATGCTTCAATAAAATTTGTGTTTTCTCAACATCATAGCAGATTTATATAAATGGAATTTTTTTATCTCCTTAATATTAAGGTCACAACTGTGCTGTTTTTGTTTCTGATCGTCATTTTTCCACAAGCATCTTGTTTGGAATCAGAAAAGTATTTGGGGCAATGCCTCCAGATATGTGTAGAGATAGATCAGACAAGTTGACTCTGGAAATATAATATAATATAATATAATATAATATAATATAATATAATATAATATAATATAATATAATATAATATAATATAATATAATATAATATAATATAATATAATATAATATAAATATATTCCCTGAAAGACAGTAATCCCCAGTTTCCAATTCCAGTGTTACTTTGTGTTTGAATTATTCAGCTTTACTGATACATATGGTTCCTTTTTATTAGAACTCTGTTTTATCTTTGTTCCAATAAAAAAGAACATGTACGTCAGGAACCCTGAATAATTCAGTCTGACTTCATAACTCAGGGAGCTTACTCTTTTCCAAGGCAGTTCTTGCCTAGGTGTTCCAGAAATCAAGCAATTCTCTTATGAACAGTTGTTCCTCTGTTGTAGAAGTCAATTTTAGCTACCATGGTGAGTGCAAGGTTACAGAGTTTGCTGTTGTATTGCCTGAGGCAGCTTCAGCTCTTTCTCTCTAGGAAAAGGACAAAACAACATTTTAGTTATTCCGCACAGTTACTCAAGAAAGGAACTGTTCAAACTTTAATTCTTCATAAAAGATCTTCTTTCAGAATTATTTTGGTTAAATATTGACAAGAGAAAAAGCATTTCTCCTCTGTCAGATGATATCTTCATCAATGCAATGCTTTTTGAGAAATGTAAAATATTTTAATTAAACTACGAGTTCCTTGAAAACCTTCTAAACATTGGGTTTGTGTGTTTAAAAAATATTATCACTTATCAAAAGACATATCAAGATGCCCTGCAATGCATTAATAAGACAAGAATTGGAGGATTTGTCAGAGAACTATATAAAGACCACTTTGATTAGCAGCAGCTCTCTAGAGGTGATCTTTTGTTGTTAAAAATTAATTTTGAGTTCTCAAAACCAAGATAGGAACTTCAGGTTGTGTGAATTAAATACTGGATTATGAGATGCCAGCAACTAAATTGTAGCAAGAAAAAAAAAAAACTGTAGAAAGAACCCAATCTTGGGGTTTTTTTTCCTTCTGTACATAAATTCTGCAGTGTGGTACAAGTCCTGTGACTTCATCTTTTCATTGCTGTCATTCCACTCGACACTTCTCACCTGCAATGCTAATGCTCTTCCTTGTGACCACTTTCTGTCTTCCAGCCCATTTGACAATCTGCTTTTTCCACTCCTGAGGTTAACTGCTAATTTTACCCTTTCATCTCATTCTGTGCAGAAAAGTCACTGATCTTCTACTGTTTAGAGACTCCCAGTCTCAAAATGTCTACCTTTAACACAATTCCAGCAATTACTGATCAATTCCAGCAGTGTGGAGTTAATTTTTACAAAATGGTTTTGTAATTTAGGGGATTTCATCATTATTTGTTTCACACTAGAGCTTCTCTCTTGCACTTTGGAGTGAGGAATGCTATCAGATACTGGTTTTCCCAGAACTTGTTTCTGTTAACTCATGCTCAAAGAAGGAATTCTCTTTGCTGTATTTATATTCACTGTACTTTAGAACCAGACATGTTGGGTGTTTGTCCTTTCATTTATTTCCCATTTAAACCTCTTCCAGATATCAATTATATGACTAATTGATTATCCATAGAGAAGCTTCATCTTTTCCTGCTTAGGTAATTCCTCTCAGAAGCAATGAAAATTCCATTAGGCAACAATCCATTACACCAGTCAGCCCCAGCCAATTTACACTTCTGATGCGTTTCCTGTTTCTAGATTAAGTACAAGCCATGTGCAGCAGCAGCAGAAGCAGCACTCATTCATTCAGGGTATTTTTGATTCTGTCTCATGGCTAAAATCCCTATAACTGAATAATTCTAGTGGTTTCCTCTGACAATAAATTCTTTACCTGTAAACATACAAATCCGTGATTTTTCCATTTCATCCCTAATCCGGAGGTGTTCCATGGAACACTGCCCATCTCACAGGGTTTTCCACAGCAGTATCACCTTGGCAGGAGGTGCTTCCACATGACAGGACTGAAACTGCTCTTTTCATAAGGAAATCACTCTTCCAAGTGCCTTTTATTTTAGTATTTGTTTTGCTCAGTGCACACTAAAACTAATGTAATATGGAAACAAATCTTCTGTTGATGGAGAAGATGAAGTGTTTTTCCCACGTTTCCATGGAGACAATCAGGCTGCCATAAATGAACAGGAAATGGCTCTTAGTTCTGCAGTTTGGCTGTTCTGAAATCATCCCCTTACAGGTCCTTCTCAAGCTCCTTCACTTGTGTTCTGTGCTGCCTTCCAAGAGTCCCAGGCTGATTTCTAGACACTGAGTTCTGCTATCTCCATTTTGAATGCTGAAAAAGATACTGAGGCACAGAGTGACAAACTCATTTATCCCAAGGGATAGAACAAGTAGACAATGTTTTGCTGTTTTGTTGGTTTTTTGTTGGCCCAGAGTTTCCTTGCTGGCCCACTGACTAGGACAGACACTGCCCATGCACTGCGGTGCTAAGAACACTAAGAAAAAGTGCAAATTTGGGAATTCTTCCCTGACACATTGTTTCAAAGAATGTTATCAGTGTTCTAGCTTATTCTTTAAGTAGAAAATCACAGAAGCACAGAATGTTTTGGAAAGAAGGGACCTCAGAGACCATCCAGTTCCAGTCCCCTGCCATGTGCAGGGACACTCCTCTACAGCAGCTTGCTCCAAGCCTCATCCAACCTGGCCTTGAACACTTCCTGGGACAAGCAAATAAACTTTATATGCAATAGCTGATAATGTTTGGAGCCAAATTCTGTTTCATTTATCCTAGAAAATAAGCATAGGAACTTAATGGAAAAAGTCGAGTTTTTCTCATTTCCAGAGCAGAATGTCTTATCTCATTTCACATTTAAATACAGGCATGTGGAGATAGGCAGCAGCCTGGCTGGGAATTGCTGTAACTGTAACAACATTGACATTCAGTCTGTCGACAAATACAGCAACCTCGTCAGCCTTTCAGAGAATTCATACCCAGAATTTTTATTGCTTGCTTAGCTCTCTACAATGCTGTGTTAGAAAAGAGTTGTAATTATGCATACTGAAATACTGATTTGTAAAACCAGTTTGGTCCTTATTTTTTACTATTTGCTGGTGGAATCAGTATTAACAGTGATGTCGGTTTTCTTCTGCATTACCTCTAAAAATAATCATTAAGAGATATGCATGTTGTTCATGTTTTGAAATGAGATTTAATGACAAAAAAAATCTATTGAATAATAAAATTTGATTGGTTAAATATTTCCCTCTGTGAAAAATACAGAGGAGTTCTACATAGTTTCATTTTTTTTTCTAGTCATAGTTCACAGTATTAAACTTCATTATAGCTTTTAATCAGAGTTGGAAATGGATTCAGTTACGAGTTAGCTATCTGAATTAATTCACAGCAATTTTTTACCCATTATATTACCACTTCAGATAAAGTATAAATTCCAACAACTTCAGAAGTATTACAGAAGCGTTTCACAACATACAATGCAACTTCTCTCTGGGCACATTAAAATATATGTTTGAATTAATCTGAAATGAGAATGGTATATCTTTAATTATGCATGAATAATTTCAAATATTGTTTTCTGAAGAAGGTATAACCTGGTTTGTTTTCACTGGTGTTGAGTAAAATAATTTGTATTAAATGAAATCCCACTAAATAAATTATAATTCACTCCAGTGTAACAGAAAGCAGAAATAATCTACATCAGTTCACAGGAAAAATTATATCCAGCATTTCAAACTTTACCATGAGATTGTTAAGTCCAAGCATTCAGAGATCTCAATGTTAAATTAAATATACTTTCTCCTTTTTCATTTATTTATGATGATATAGAGTCTTTTGTATGGCTTTGACATTATTAAACCTTTCTAGTTTTTATTTTCAGTATTTTCCTAGCAGCAAAGAGAATAAAATCTTTCAGGCATTTAGAAAGAAACACAGAGTTCTGTTCTGGCTCTGAGATCTGGAGGTTTAAGGGGATCAGGCAGTGTCACAGGACCCAGTTCAATGACAGATCTGCAAAACGCGGTCTCAGCTTCTTACAAATGTTAAGTCTGACTGAGAATCCTTTGGCAAGGTGTTACCAGGCAGCCCAAGCTCCCAGTCCGTCTCTCTTTTCCCTGCACTCATTTGCCAGGAAATTGAAGGTGGGAGTCTGGGAGGGTGTTCCATTGCCCAGGAGGGCTGGCAGGGCACCCATGGGCACCAGGTCAGCAATGGCTCTCCCAGCCTGCTTGGGGTGCTGGAGATCACTGGGAGAGCCTGGGGACAGAGGCTGTGTCCTCCCAGGGATGGTGAGGAGGGGACACAGGGCTCAGCAGTGGAAGGAAATGGTCACATTTAGCTCTGCTCCTGTCTTGAGGATCTCTTGCAGCACATCCTGCAGAACTGGGCCCTCCCTGCAAGGCAGAAACAGAGATTTCAGCATTTCCTCCCATTCCACCAGCTGAAGATCAGAGCAGTGTTTTGAAGCTCTACTTCCATCCCAGAAGTTTGAAGCTGGACTGTCTTGGGGTTTTGGGGACTCTAAACCAAAAGCTGTAGAGCTGCTGTCATTAAACATTTGCCAAAGCCCTCTTAGTCCCAGAGAATGAGGTGATTTTTATACCCCCTACTTCCAGGAGTTAATAATTGAATGTAACATCTGACCAATATCTTTCTGTCAGGGGCCTTTTTAAAGCCTGTTTTGCCTTCAGCTCGCTGGGATATGCAGACACACACCCTGGGGTATGACATGTGCAAGCACAAATTCTCCTCTGGGGAAGTGCTGGGAGCTCGGGGAGCTCGGTGGCGCTGCTGCAGGATCGGATTCCATGGAACTGATGGCAGCGAGCCGACCTTGCGTGCTGGGGAAACCTCTGCCTTGAGGGAAGGAGGGTTGTTTGCTAAAAGGGCACCTTCACTGGGGGTTGTGACTGATTATCACACCCACCAGTGGGAGCACAATTCCTAACTTCCAGTCCTGTCCTATTTCTCTTTTCATCGCTTTTTTTTTTTTTTTTTTTAACTGCATTGGATTTCTGTGTATTCGTCAAAAAATTTAATTTAAATACCAAGGGTTCTTATCCTTTGCTTCAGAAAGGAAATCTGCGGAGTCCTTTGAAGCATCTTCTGCCTTGGATGGCCCTCAGCAATGTCAAAAGCAATTATATGTCAGTTATAAAAAGTGATTTTTAAAGTGCCTGTAAAAATTAAAATAGATGTTTCTGTGCACTGTATCAGCATCTTCAGCCACTCAGATGTTAGAGTGCTCCAAAACAAAGCTGTACAAAAATACCACACAGGGATGGAGCAAATGCTGACAGTTTGAGATGTTATTGCCTAACTGCCTTGGGAAATTCCATTTATTGAAAATAATTCACATGCATGTTTGAAACATTCAGTAATTAATTTTCAGCTGAATTGATTTCTGTATCCAAACTGCTCTGAGGAGAAAGAGAGAGAGAGAGAGAGAGAGAGAGAGAGAGAGACTTAAATATCAGAGCTGGTGGTTGGAGCACATGTTCTCTCCTAAACTTGGGGGTGGGCTAACACAATTTTTTTCCCTAATGAAGCTGAACGATTTATGCCAAGATTTGCAGATGCAGAATAAAACCATTGGTGTTATTTACATTTATATGGTGGGTGGGTCTTGTAATCTGTTTTTAAGTAACACTTTGTAAGGCCATAATTATCAACAGTATCAACTCTGAGAATAAATGTTACACTCAGCTCCAACAAAGAACAAAGACTTCTGAAAGGCTATAAAAGCCTGGAATTCCATCAAGGGCTTCCTGGGACATCTTGCCCATTCAAGGGGGATGGAGTAGTCCCATTGCACTTGGATGGAGCCCCAGTGACAGTCTAACCCCAGCACATGGATTGGTTCAGATTTACCACTAGAGCACTGGAAACTTAGCATGCCTTCACAGAGAAGTGCTCTTTAAGTTAATATATATTACCATGTTCACCTTAGAAAAAATAGCATGAATTCATCATAAAGCTGATGAAGCTCTAACTCTGATGGGAAGGCTGTGGTGTACTTCAAATAACCAAAATGTGAAAGCCAAAGCTGGTCTTGGCCAGCATGTGTTGAAAACATGTCCTTTCCCTAGCAAAAATCAAAAGCATCTTGTAGGAATTTTTATTAACAGGTTTCAGCTGGCTTGATTAATGTGTTCCTTCACATCTGCTCCATGATGGTTTTCATGGAAGCATAGAGTAAAATTCCACCAAGGCACTGATCAGCTGCCTCAGTCACTTTCTCTTTGGTCGTCACTCTGCTGGAATTGGGCACACAATGCTGATTTGAAATCTTCCCTCCTAGATCTGTCAACCTCCTAGGCTGACATTAATTGCCATTTGAGCTTCATGCTGAGTGGGGACAAAGAGTCAGAGCCTTCTGTCCACTGCCTGCCCAGACCTGCTCATGTCCACAGCTTTCCCATTCCTGCCTTTCCCTTCCCTACCAAATTCCTTGCCTCCACAGCCAGGAACTGTGCTTCCCTTCTCCTGCCTGCTTGTGGAGTGTAGCTGGAATCAAGTAACACGTAATGATACTGAAATGCACACATATAATGTAATGCATCATTTAATTGAGAGACTAAGTTTTATTATCAATCTCTATTGTATTAAAATACACACTAGGATCTTTGCATTGAAAACAGTGGGTCTCGTTTTCCATTTCATCATACCTCTCCCAGCAGATGTTCTTTTCTTACACAGTCAGAATGATTCCAAAGGGATTGTATAAAAGCAACTGCTCTTGCTATTGCATTATGCAGGAGTATTTTGTCATTGAGTGATCATAGTAGTTATTGGCAGGCAATTTTGAAAACAAACCCCCCAATATTTACATAACACCGTCTCTTTTTGATTGTGCAGTTCATTTCAGCTTCACTGAACAGCTACGTTTTGAAAATACTCTCTTCCCCCTGAGGAATGGTCATAAAACCAGAATCAAGCTCATAAATCTTTTTGTGAACTAGTTGTACAGTTTCTGCAGGATTACACATCCATTGCTGTGAGACACTGAAAGTGTTTATTTGTTATCACCCTTTTAAAGTCAAATGTGTGAAAAGCAAATTCTCTGTTGTGATTAACATGGTGACCCACTGGCACAACATATGGAGCTACATCCTTCCAGAGCAACTTCCCCCTGTACTGCCATGGACTGAACTAAGATTTTCCTGCAAGTCATAAGTCTTTTTTTATTCTGGTAATAAATAAAAATGTGAAATGCAATAGAAAATTATCTCAAACACTGTTGGTAGATCGTTGTCCAACACTGATTTAAGTTGCAAATCCACAGCTCTTCTGAATGGTGCAAGGAGGGGAGAGGGAAAGTGTATTCAGTCCGTAAGGGGAAGTTCTCTGGGACAGGAAGAGGTTTGGGATGCAGTTGGTGTTTGTAGACCTTTTGGTATTGAAAAGCAATGTCACCATATCATTAGGACAGTTTTAGGAGGCTGATGCAATCCTGCAATCCCTGGTGTTTATCATCTACCAATTATTTAGGTGTCTCTCTGAGATTACCACAGAAGATTTATAGTTTTAAGAGAGAACTTAGGTTGCCCTGTGTAATAAAAGCTAGACAAAAAAGAAAAGGGAATGCTAAAGGACAGGAATTCTGCACCTCTATTCCCTTCTTCCCTTGCATTGTCAATTCAGAGACTTCTCAGCTCTGAGTTCCAGGATGGCTTCCCAAAAAGCAAATGCCAGCAGCAGAAATGTCTGGATGTGAAGTGAGGAAGAGTGAGATTCATGAGCCAAGATGAATTTTTCTAATTTCCTACATTTTTCCAAGATAAGAATTTTCTGAAAATGATGATACTGAGATGTCCAGTGCTACATTTCAGTCAGCTGCCTCTTGGGGTGGATCCTTCCCTTGGAGACCCAGTATCTATGGGAAATGCTCAGAACAGGAAACCATGGAGCCTGGGTTCAAAAAATGATAGGTGGGATGACTGAAGTGGGTTTTCATCAAAGAATTTTTGTCCAAGTGAAACATCTAATTCCAGTACTGGATATACATCTCCCTACATATGAATGAATGCTCAGCCACTCTAAAGTAATTAATCATATCAGTTTCACCTTCAGACTCAGCCTAAAGAAAAAGTGGAAAAATATTCACATCTCAAAGGCAGGCTTAAGGTATTTTTGTTATTACTGTGCAGACAGAGCTGAGTATAGACTCACTGACATAGAGAAGGGATGGCTGTAGTTTTCCTTTCAAGCTGATAAACTAACATCTTCTTCCCACTTTATTTATATATTTGTACTTTTAGCTCTTCATTTTCAAAGAGTTCATACTCATTGCTTTAGGACAAAAAGAACTGTAATGACAAATATGGTTGTTCTGTTTCATCTTATTCCCAAGGGTGTGTTCTTCTTCCAATGATGAGCATCTGCTCCCAGTCATGTAGAAATCTGATTAACAAAGCATGATCTTTGATTAGCATATTTCAGAAATTGTTTCTTATTTCAAGCTCTCCTTAGGGCTTGTGTTGCTTAGCAGTTGAACAACCTTCTAAATGTATTTAACATGTTGAGGAACTTCGTAGATATATAAATCCCTACTTTGAACTTTTATGTTCACATGGATCATGCATTCTGCATAAGTGGGAAAAAAACCTCAAGAAATAAGAGATTGTGGGTTTTTTGCTGTCTTCTGACAAAGTCCACAGTTTGGCTTGTATTTAATAAACTACTGTTTTGAACTGCATGTAAGGACTGTTTGTAATGAATAATAAATGATGCTTCTATGATGTGTTCCATTTAAGGATTTTCCTGAGGTTTTCCACCATGAACGAAATAATTCGCCCAACACATCCATTGCTTTATTTATTATTGTCAACATTAGTATTGTTTTCAGATGGTAGAAGCAAGTCACCAAGGTATAGAAAGTTGAGGCCTGATTTGAAAGGCAGTGGTGGCTAGGATTTCCAGCCACATCTTTTCCCATTGCTTTCCTTCAAACTGATGATTATTCAGTAGGGTTTTTTTCTTTTTGGACAGACAATTTTTAAATTGCAAAATATTTGAAAGTTATGTTACTTTTACCAGTAATATATAGTGTGATGCTATTTCAGAACTGCATGCATTTTTATTGCCTTAGAAGACCTAAATAGTTCCTGAAATGGATTCACCAATTGGAGTAAATTTTACGGGGGAAAAATGCTAAATATTATATCTGTGCATGATGTCACATAGACCATGTGGGCCTAAATTTTGCTCCTTATTCATGCCAAACTAGTATTGACTTTCCAGGCTAAACCCACATCCCCACTCCTCAGGTTTTGGCTGGCAGAGCACTGAGCGCAAGGCCAGGCTGTGCTCACCAGCAGCCCAGTGCTCCTGGCAGCTCCCAGCCCTGGGCTCCCAGCCAGTTTGCACAGTGATTTTTGTTGGTGCAGCATTTTGCATCAAGGATGTGTCACCAGCAAAAGCAAACAGTGTGCATGGGCTCCAGCAACAGAGCAAGGCCAGCTGCAAGCAAGCAAAAGTTCTGGTCATTAAATCTGTGTGTGGGTACGGCCTTTGAATTACCTCAGCCACTGAAAGGGTGAGGGTGTGACCCTGCACACTCCAAGTGGTGCTCACTCATTGAAGGCTTTGCAGAAGGAGGGTGTTTCACTGGTCTGCAGTTTAAGAATATCCAGGTAGACAGCCAGCTCAGGAAACTGTGGCTGGCCATTTAAATCCCTGTCAAAGATCTGCCTAAGTCCTTAAATCAGTCTCCAGTGAGAGTGAAGTAAGAGGATTAAGAAGGTGTCTCTCACTCTTAGTGTTCTGGGGATGGAAAGGGCAGGGAATCGGATACTTCTCATCTGTCTCGCTTAAAAAAGACACCAAAAGGCAACAGCAAAACATACCTGAAGAGCCTTGACAGCCTTTGGTCTTTCCAGTGGCTCCTCAAACACTGCCTATGTATTTTCCTAATGGCAACACATTGAATATTGCTGCCGTATTGTTTATGGTGCAGGAAACAGATGGTCTTTTCTCCTTCCTTGTTCACTTCACCTCTTCTATCAGTTTTAATGGTTTAAAAGAAAAAGCTTTTAACACTTTTGCTTTGTTTTTACGATTTCCCCGTCTTGCACTGAAGGCATTCCAGTAAATACATATGCACTAGTGAAGCTTAATTGCCCATCACAAATGTGTAATGGGTGTTAATGTGGCAGGAGCTTGTAGCTGTGGCTGTTTAACCCAGCACAGAACAGCTGCAACACTTCAGACCCGAAGGAAAACAGAAGAATCCTCTGCTTGTTGGGAACATATTTGCTCTCAGAGAAATCTGGTACATAGCAAACTGAAACTTCTTCTACTTCAAATAGTCTCCCGTGAAAGTTTCTCTCATTATTCAGTAGAAATGGGAAATGGTTATAAAGAGCAAGAGTTATACTATACCCAAAATGAAACCAAGAGTTGCCCATTTCCAGGAATGTGAGGAGGGATGGGAGAGGGAAAATGGGATTTAAAGACATTGAAGAAGAACAGGAAGTCAAATCCATGGCAACAGAATGTCCAAAAAGAGCTTCTCTAAAAATCACTTCTCAAACAAAACTGAAATTTCTCTGTGTGACTGATATGGCAGAGACTTCCCTTCTGATGTGTTCACATCACCATATTTTGAATACTTGTAATTCATCTTGGCAGAAAATGTCCTATTGCTGACTTTTAGAAACCTTCTTTTGTTGAAGAATAAATTTAGACAGATACCTTTTAAATGGGACAGGAGCCTGGACATATTTGCTCTGAGATGGCAACTCATCATGCTGTCTAATCCCAACCCTGACAGCATTGCTGGTGCTGCAGGTTGTTGTATGAAAGCCAGGATTATTTTGTTGTTATTACTGCTATTCTACTCAAGCATTTTAAATACAGGAGATACTTAGCTGTAAAAGTTAACAATCTCTAAAAGTATTATGCCTGTTTTACAGCATCTGTGAAATTAAATTTATTAGCACTCTGCATTATATCAGTTATTAGTTAGCTTCTAAAATACTGGTCATTTTGTTATTTGAGTACATTTTATCCAAACATGGTTTTTCTGTGATATAGATTGTTAAACTAGAACTTCATCCCAAAGTCTCATGTCTAATATTAATGTGAATGCCAATTAGATCATTGTTCAGTAATCAGTCTTTAAGCTCTCCATCTATTTTCTATGTAAACTTCTCTACTTCACATGCAGTCTGAAAACAGCAGCACATACTATAAAATATCAAAGTATTTGTTCACTCACGTGTGGGAGTGTTCGTTCTAACCAGTTGTCCTCTGCCTGCCAAGAGAGACCTCTGCATTCATTTCTCACTTTCTTTTTTTAATATGTTTGATGTTTTTATAGCCCTTGATCCATCCAAAGATCCGTGCCTGAAGGTGAAGTGCAGCCCACACAAAGTGTGTGTCACCCACGACTACGAGACGGCGATTTGCGTGAGCCGCAAGCAGCTGGTGCACAGGTGAGGAAACCTCCCCTTGCTTGAGGCTTTTGTGTCTGTCACAGACATCCAGCGTGGGATGAGAAGGAAAATGAGGAAACTCCAAAATTAATATTAAAAAACCCATAATTTTACAGTGTTCCTTTAAAGTTTCATTTCTGTCCAAAAAAACCCCCAAAATGACAAACAGAAGTTTTATATTTATAACTGAGGCTATTTAAAAGAGATGACCCAGAACATGCTGCATCCTGTGGTGTGGATTGCAGAATTCTCTCCCAGTTCTGGGAGGGATTTTCTCCCCCCTGAGAGCAGTAATTATGCATATTTTAAAAACTGAAAACATGAAATATGAAAACACTGTGCCAGAGATATCTACAGTTCTGGTAACTTAATTAGAAGTAATTAACAGGAGATTGATAAAGATTTAAAGTGTATATATATATCAAACCTCTGCCTAAATTTGCTAAAGAGCTAAAAAGTGTTGGTAGAATTTTATAGAGCAACTCCTTGAGAAGCCGCCATAACCAGAGGAATCTCCAGATCAGATTGCTGAATGACTGAATTAAGAGCAAATGAACTAACTATTATGTTTGCAAGGCCAGGATATTCAAATTAGACCACAGAACTTCACAGAGAGAAGCTACAAATAAAGAAGAAAAGCCTACTGATCATGGGTTGAGATATGTTACAACCTTGAATTGAGAAATTTATAAACAAATGTTGAGAAAAAAAACTAACTTCACCCTATTTTGGAAGAAGAACTAGTAGAACCAGTAGGGAAACTAGAGTTGAGTATCTCCAGAGCATGAGTCAGGACCAGAATTAAACTGGAGTAATCAGCCCCTCCACTTGCCAAGAGATATATAACAGAATAAATCGTGTACTGCTGTAATGAGCAACTCTGAATGCTTGGTCTGCACTTTAAGGAAAATGCATTGTCTTGCTTTCATTATGTTTGAGTGATAAATCTGGGGACTGCTCTCCAGTTTCTCTCTCTAGTATGGAAGAAAAAATTTGCCTGTAACATAGCTCACGTCTCCAAATGTTGTCAGCCAGTGTTGTAGTCCAACAACTGTTTAAGCCAGACTAAATTCACGATGATCTGATTGCCATGTACTACATCTCATCTTATCTCACTGTCACCTGGTTGAGGGAGCTAATCCTGTAAGAAAAATTGGTCTTTGATAATACAAAGTTAATGGTGTAATGTGCATGAGGCAGTGTGTTTAATATTTGGGTTTCAGTATGGAATGATCCCTGGAAGCAAGTTAGGAGTCTGTTATGTGCAGTGCTTACATGCTAATGATATTTTTGGCATTATGTAGCTTATATTTTCTAGTTAGGATGGATTGAAACCTGGTTTAAATCCTTGCATTATATAGTAGTCCTTTGTGATATATAGACATAGATGTTGAGCCAAATGCTTTCTGAGCTATTTCCAGTACTTAATGTCTCCAAAGTAGTCAAAATGTTCAGAGAAATGGTGCAGAGGAACTGAATATCCTTTCTTTGCAGAAACCAGGCTGCATTTCATGTGATCTCTCTATGAT
Source organism: Acrocephalus scirpaceus scirpaceus (assembly GCA_910950805.1). Classification (NCBI taxonomy): domain Eukaryota; kingdom Metazoa; phylum Chordata; class Aves; order Passeriformes; family Sylviidae; genus Acrocephalus; species Acrocephalus scirpaceus. Next base: position 10,102,198 of record OU383785.1, read on the forward strand.
TCCTCCACTGCCTGCAGCTGTTTCAGCAAACCTTTGAGTAGCACTGTGACTATGGAGATGAATTGAAAAGCATTGAGAACTTACTTTGAAAATTCTCTGAACAATTTCCAGCAAGTTTTGCAATGCTGAAAGAACTACTGCTGGTGTGTGACAGTGGCACATACAGCCCCACAGTGGTTTTATTCTCCAGGTACCCAGCTACCCTGGCCTCAGAGGGTAGACAGGTCAAGGAGGGAAGTAACCAGGGCAAATTGTCTGTTGATTTGAATCAGTGGAGTGACAGCCCCTGAAGGTTTTCATCTTTAGTGCCACAGCATTCTGGTTTTTTGGTGCCTGACCTCAATACTGCTGTACATCTGGCTCAGTCATATTAAATGCTGTGTTAATCAGGAGTAAACACATTAAAAGGGGTGGAGTTGCACCTATTTAAAACCAGAAAATATCTGAATATATTGGTTGGGCACATATAGTAACAATTACTAAATAACACAGTGCTGTTGTGATTGTTTTGCACACCCACGGTGCTTTTGGGTGTGCTCAGGAGGATTTTCCATTTCATGCATCATTATCAACTTGCTGCAGTGGCTTTACACAGTATGTAGGCTCAGCAAAAAGTAATCAAGAGCAACACCTTTGTTATTGCTGAGCCTCCCAGACAGAGCTGTGCTGGTTTGTGTCACCCAGTGCCTGACTGGCTGGAGAGCTGTGGTTTTCCAGGCATAGTGTGTTGCAAACTCTGAAATCACCAGTGCCAGCATGATGCCATTCCTGTTTCATTTCCTTTCTGCTGGAATGCCTGCTTTTTAAACCACTGCAGGAGCTCAGTAGCGGTGTAGAAAATTGAGTTGCATGGAAATGTGTTATTTAAGCTACTCAGACCCTGCCCCTGGGGCAGTCTGTCCTCTCCTGTTCAGCATCTGCAACCTCCTCCTCCTTCTCTGCTCCTCCTCCCCTCCACAGTCACCTCGTGAGCAACCCTGGGTCTTGAATCATGGAATGGTCTGGGATGGAAGAGACCTTAAAGATCATCTAATTCCAACCCTCTGCCCTTTGGATCTACTGATACAATCAGTTGGTTCCCCAATTAACCTTGCTGTGTTCATAGTTTTTCCATTCTCTTACTCCTTCTCATACGGATTCTGAAAATAATTGCTTTTCATTTGGTTATTATGTACAATTCAGGGAAAAGGGCATAGCCCAAAGGGAACTTTGCAAAATAGCATCATTTGGATTCCTGCTGATGTATTTATCCATGTTAACTGTTTGTGTTTTATCTGTGTCTTTTCTTGAAGGGCCTATCACAAGCAGAAAGATGGGAGAACCCAGACAATAACAGGGGAAAACCACTGAGTAGTTTATTAATTTTTTTTTTCTCTTTCTCCATGGGCATTAACCAACTGATTTTTCTAGTAAGCTGTTAGTACTGAAGAAATGAAGGAGTAAGATTTCTGAGAGGTATTTCAGACAGATAATAGAGTTTTGTGAGCACATCCTCTAAAGCGTTTACAGTACAAATCAGACAGTACATTTAGAGAAAAGGCAAGACTGAGTTGTAATTGAAGAGTGTGAAAAAGATAAATTTGGAGGTACCTTCTTCTATGCTTAATAGCCCTTGTACTATTGATAGAGTCTTATGAAATCTTTTGGGTGGATTAAAACCCCTTTCAATTTGGACATCTATGAGGAAAAGTCTTTATTAGTTCAGTTTTGCATGAAATGCACTAGTTAATGTGTCTCAAAGTTGTCTCATGCATTCTCAGTCCCATAATACTTTAAGCCATTTGTCTCTGCTGGTGCTGATAGTGCAGAGGATGGAAAGGAAAGATGTCACTCTTGGGCTCTTTTCAAAAGAACAGAAAGAGAAGAGATGATTAATGTGAAAATAATGGGCATATTACCATGTCCAGGGTTTACAGCTTTGCTCAGTCCATTTGACTGGCAATGACCAATTAGTTCATCACTGCCATGTAAGTCACTCACAAAGATAATCACGCATCTTCTCTGCTTCTCTGCTCTATCTTAAAAACCAGCCATTTACTCACTATTTCCTCAGTACTTCTAAGGATAATGCTGCTGACAAGAGAGTCTACTACTGAGTTTCTCACATTTTTTTGTTGGGTTGGTGGTTTTTTTTTAAGATCTGGACAAGTTCCCAGATAAAACATCTGTTCTTCTAAATTACACGTCAGAACCTCGGTCTGACCAGCATGGCAGCGTTGGCAATTACACTTATCCACAAGGAGAAGACAAATCTCCCTCTCTTTCTTTACAAATCCTGCAGCTGATACACCATTTCTGGTTAGGAAAGACCCTGTTCAAAACAAGTCAAGTAAAACATCTCCATATGTGAAACAGAGCATTTCTGTAGCATTGCTCTGGTTTGCCAGTGAGTGCTTTAAATTGTGTCCAAAAGGGGGAGGCAAAGCAATCACTGCCAGGACAGCAGTGACCCACCTACTTTGGAGGACTGCTGGGAGCATTACAGAAAAATCTCTGACCACAGCAAATGCACTTTTAGGGATTTACTGGAAAGTTGTGCACATAAGCAAGGATTTGAAACAGTGCTATTCCTCAATCCCTATGATTACATCAACAATCACCTTTTTAAAGGTGCTAAAATAGGGTCTTTAAACCCAGCCCTGGTGTTTTGCTGTTCTCTGTGACTTGTGTCTGCCTGTGTTTTCTCGTTTGCTTCACTGCTAAATGCCGATTAGGGGCTGGCACAACACCAAGGACTCCTCGAGGGGTTACAGCTTCCTGTGCTGAAAACCTGACTCCCACATTCCCAATGCCCTGATGTCATGGAGGGCTTGGTCCTAAGCTCATTTAATTCTGCCTGTTTATGTGGTAATGTTTATCAAAGCCTGAGTAGATGAGAAATCCATCGGAGAAGCAAACTTGGGTGATGATTAATTATCTTTGGATTAACTAATACCATCAGTTATTTCCCCAGTTAACCTTGCTGTGTTCATAGTTCTTTTCTATTCTCTTGTTCCTTTTAACGCTAATTCAGAAAATAATTGCTGTTCATTTGTGTATTATGTACAGTTCAGGGGGAAAAAAAGCACAGCCCAAAGGGTACTTTACATGAATCATAGAATCACAGAATCACAGCAAATGCTGAGTTGGAAGGGACCCATCAGGAACATCGAGTTCAATTCCCATCCCTGCACAGGACACCCCAAGAATCCCACCATGTGCCTGAGAGAATTGTCCAAATACTCCTTTAATTGATGCTGTGACCACTTCTCTGTGGAGCCTGTTCCAGTGCCCAAACTTTTCCTGATATCCAACCTAAACCTCATAAATACCATAATTATTTTTCACATCTCCAATGGCCTTGGTAAATTCTGAGATGAATTCACAGTTATGAGTTAATTTTTACTGTACATTTGATTATAAGCATCAAATGAATTATTTTGCTGATTAATGTTTTCATAATTAAGGGAAGAAAACTGCACAGTTCAGAGTCAAAAGAAAATCTTTTGACCGTTGTTTTATTATAAAAGAAAGCCATTTCGAGTAGGTTGGATTTTTTGCCAAGTAACAATACAATATTTGCACGTATCTGCAAACTGATTTGAACTCTCTAAATCTGACTTTTGCTAGGGAATTAAAAAAAAAAGAAAAATAATGCTTTTATGAAAAACTTTTTACCCATCTCTAGTGGTGAGTATTGATTAACCTACTGGCATAGATTTTTGCTTCAGAACAAAGCGCATTGAAATATTTGATTAAACACACAATCACAAGACCAAAGAGATTGCATATAAGTTTCTTTCAAACAAAGCTATTGTACTGGGGAAATTACCAGAATTTAGGCTTCTTATTCCCAAGGGTAACTCTGACAGAATCTCAGAGTTACTTTCATCCTCAGTGAATGAAAGTTCTAGACATGGACAGGATTGAGTAAATGTTTGCTGTTTGGGTTATTTTATTCTAAGTTGTTAACTCTAGTGCATTACTCTGTAAAGACTGTTATTTTTACTAATACCCAATCCCTCACGGTACATTGCACAGTTTAACTGTGGCTCATGCTGTTTGTCCAGAAAGAGAAATGAGAAGCAGGAAAATCAAGGAGAGAGGGGCCTATGAGGTCACAGCCAAGTGCAGTAGCTAATGTGATGTGAAAGGAGTGTGCAAGTGATGCAGGCAAGTCCTTGGAGGAAACTTGAAAGCTTTTAAAAGTATTTCATCTCCAGATTGCCTGACAACAAAGGTACGTCTACTACAGTGCAAGAGCTTGGGATTTTGCAACAGACACATGGAAATAAGGAATGTTTGTTTTGTTATGGAGTCCAAGTTGCCTTTTAATGAGACAGAGAGCACATGTTGTGATGTGCTATCAAACTATAAGTGCTCGAGGGGACCACTGACTATTAAGAGAGAACAGCATAAGAGTCTGGCACTATCCTTTATTCCCCATTACAGTTATTTCTGAAATTTTGATTATGAAAATTATGATCTAAGCATGAACTCCCAAAGGTTAATAGCTTTTTTTCCAAAACAGTCTCCATCAGTAACTGCCTAGGATTTAGTCCAAGGATGCTTGAATATTGGAACAGCACTCACTGGTTTTAGAAGCAGATATTACTCTACTGAACAGCACCATTTGTAAACTGTAGGTCTCCCTCTCAAAGTGGTCCATTTCTCAGTTTCAGCTCTGCCTACATTAAATTGCTTTCAAATAAAGAGACCACGTGGAGAGGCTGTGGAGGGACTGGCTTTCATCCAATGCATGATGATAGGAGCTCATTCAGTTCCAAGCCTTGAGTGACCTCCTTGCTGCCAGGGGTTTCTGCACAAAAATCCTCCAGTTGATTACTTTCTGGAGGAAGCTGGCTATGGTCTGTCCTCTCAACAGATGAGAATTCATGTTCCTTTTTGACTGCTTTCCGGCTTTCCCAAGCTCTAGGTATGCTGTTGACTTCAGTGTATTTGAAAACGCTGAAGTAAAAGATCCCTGAACAATTCACAAACTTAGGAAAGATCCTTCCCTGTGCAGTCATCATTAAAGCTGAATTCAGATTGGATTACTGACTCAGCTCAAAAAGAGCCCAAATTTTACACCACGCATTTTGGTATTTCCATGAATTTCCAAACTTCTACAGAAGAATGTATACATGAAAAACCATGGTCAGGCAGAGCACAGACATCTCCCATGGGAATTGCACAAGATTGTCACCGATAGCCTGGACTTCCTGCATCCCAAGGCCCATTGACCACGTCTCTCCACAGAACTGGTTCATGCTCCATCAGCTTTAGACCTCATTAGAGCAGTGCAAGGTGATGAGCTCTTCCTGGACATGAGTAACTTTTGAAATACATGGTAATGCACAGCTCTTTTATAACAGATTTTAGAGTGTGTCCTCATCCCTGTCTGCACTGGCCATGCCAGTAGATGAACTTGTTCTTGCTGTCAGCAGGGGATTTAGGGGATTTTGCTCACAGCCACCAAGCACCAGGCTGCTGAGTGAACATCTCACTGCTGAGGTCATTGGCTTTTACCCTGCAGCTCCTGTCTCACTGTGCTTGGCCTTACCCTGAGGCTGCTGCGAGCACAAAGGAAACACAAAGGGTATTGAGACAATCTCCTGCTGTTGCTCCTTTTAGACCCATTTCAGAGCATTCACTGAAACCACCTGAATACTTCTGGGTACCTTTGCTATCATCACAGCATTTTTATATTGAATGGAATGAGAAAATAACTTCTTTTTTTCTGCACTTTAATTAACATTTATAAATAGTTTTTGCATTTAAAGATACTATTATTGGATGGCTTGAATACCTCTTTGTAATATTCCTGCTCTTAATATTTCTAGTTGTACGCTTTTAGCAGTATATAAAAATGGACTAGAAAGTGACTTCTTGGATCATTAAGTCTAATCCCTCTGCAAAAGTATAAAATAAACTTTTTCATAAGCCTATCAAGTTCTGTCTTAAAGCTAATAAGGTTTTTTGCTTCCTGTAAGCCATTTGGATGAATCCTGAATATCTAAACCTTTCTTGTTGGAAACATGCTAATATCTGGTCTAAGTTTATTCAAATCCAGCTAAAATTTCTGGAGTTCTCCTAAATGGTTCCTCAGTATTTATTTTTAAATAATGACCTTCTGTGGTTTGCTACATTTTGCAAATGTTCAAAGTCTTTTCTTATCAATTAAATGCTCTTAAAAATACATTCCTCTTGCCTGTTTCAGTTTTCCTTTGTAGCAGAGATCATTGGGTTTGGCTGCTGAGATCAGTAAAGAAAAAATCAAAAATTATCCCTTTGTCTTCTTGCTGTTTAAACTCTTTTTAGATCTTTGGTTTTTCAGTGACTCTGAGTCATCAGAAAAACGTTAAGATTTTAATCTTTATTTCTTAAATTAATCCCCTTTTTAAAATGGCTGTTGTATCCATGCCCCCTTTAAACCTCTGATGATTCTTCAATCAGCCCTGGTGGAATGTGTGCAGCTTGGAAGTCCTTATTGCTGGTGGTGTTTCACCTGAGCTTTCTGGAGAACATGATGAGAACATCAAAGCTTTCTGGCTTTGATGCTTTGTGATCTCTAAAGAAATACATTGTAAATACATGTGCAGTTTGCTGCTTTAAGCACTCCTGCATAAAATTCTGTATTTGTTTCATCCTTAGTAGAAGCACACACTAATTACTTTTCTCTGTAACGTAAAACATTTTTTTATTAACATGATAACAAAAAGGAGGTTTGGAGTAGAGTTTGGAATAAGTGCCATACCTAGTTCAGCATTACATATAAACTGTGTATAAAATGCAGTGTTTAGAGCTTTGAGCTCTGACTAATATGTAAGCTAATGTATAAAGATGGAAAATGCATGTCTGAAAGTTAATGTGTGAATGTAAGTTTGTGCAGCAGATTCATGGGAAACACAAGCCAGCAGGAAAGCTTAAATATATGAAAGGTAAAGCAAGGGCAACATCATGTTTGTTCTTCAATGGTTTCACTGTCTCAGTGGCTTCTGTTGGAGACTGCAGAATTGGTCATATATAAACCTCTTGACATAGCTCTTATCAGGTTTTTAAAATCCACCATCCAAAGCTAAGTTAGCGCGCAAAAGTTCCTGTTTCCCTCGGGATATCTGGAAGAAGGCAGAGTTAAAAGTTCAGTCACCTCCTCCATGGCATTTGTCTGTTTCTGACTTCTGGAGTGTGAGCTCCTGATAGCATAAGGGATGTTGGCTTTTTTAGTTGTTTGTAAAGCTCCTCTTGCTCACTTTGAAGTGAGCAAGAAATCAAAACAGTAATTGATATAAATGTCATCTGCTTTGCAAATGTCTCAAGATTTGCCAACAAATGAATAGTGAACAAATGAATAAAATTGGAAGGGATTCACTGCCTCTGAATCCTCATTCTCTAAGAAGCTGTTAGGCTTTGCATATGGAGTAACCTCACAATTCTTGGATTTTCAATGCTTTTTCAATCAATCTTCATACATCATCATCACTATGAATAAAATACAAACAGGTTGGTGTCAGAGGATGTGGGATGCAGGAGGGCAGTTCCACACTCTGCATTCCTGTCAGCAGCACCACATTTGACCATTGGCCCTGGTGGTCACATGGGTGTATTTTTGCTTGAGCTGTTGTCTGACTTTTTTTGTGACTACATTAATCCTCACATGACTTGGAATCTGCAATATTTTCAGATTTACCACAGCCCATTAAGTTAAAGATGTATTTCCTGAGTCACTTTCTTTGTATTTTTTATAAAAATCTTAACTATTGAATTGCTGGAAGCAAATTTGTGATAATATTTAATATGTGCCTGTATTTTTGCTTTTTTATCCCTATCTTAAATCTGTTGAGTAATCCAGTCAGTCATAAATTACTATTTAATGTTCACAAATGACCTCAATGCACCAAAAATTATTCTGTGTTTATACAATAATCTGTTTACTGGAACTTCTAAATTTATTGCTGGTTTTTGCTGTAGAAGCCTCAGGACATGAATGTGTTCAGTGGAAGTCTTTTTAGTGCTAATAAAAGCCATGCTTTTGTGAGATTGGGACTGATGTTTACAGTTAAGGAATTTTATTAAAGTTTTTCTTCAACTCCCAGCATCCTTTTATATTGGAAAAAATGTTACACATGCAGCATTTAAAATCAGCCTTTTGGTAAAGGGCATTATACGTCCCAAATGCAGTCAATATTACAAACAATACACTTTGTATGAAATTAAGGCTTAAAAATATTGCCTTTCATTTGGTGCTGGCCAGTTTGCTGCTTTTTCCAGCTGTGTGTCTTCCGTGTGATGCAGACTCAACACCCACAGCTTTTAAACCAACTAAAACCTGATCTTTATTGTGTGCAAAACAGTTCTTTATTTTGCCTTTGCACTGCTGAGATTTGCCAGTTATTGCTTCTAAAGCCTTTCCCGGGCAGTGAATTGGTTTCCCTGGCACCAATAACAGCAGGCTGAAATTCTGATTAGTTGGGTCAGACTCTTCTACACCTCTTGCCTTGAGTATTCACAGCTTCCTACCCACGTGTAGGGCTCTGCTGGGGGGAAGCTTTGGCTCCTCCAAAGCTCAGAGTGGTTTCCAGCAGAGTTCTGCTAAATTTCACATCTCCTTCAACATCCTTCATTTCAGGCACAAAACTTCACGAGGAAAAATGATGAAACCATATCCAAGACCACCCTAAGGAATTGATCAACAAGCTTTCATTTTTGAGTTAAAGCTTGCAAAAAACTTACACTGTGAAGACATTTCCACAGAGGTTTGCCAGTTCTAAAGTAGATTAACAACAAAGACATGAATGTCAGCTAAAATATGAAATTGAAAAAGATAGTCTTTGGTGTTTGATCCCTTTCAGAGCCATGCAGTTCCATCTAATGGCTCTCTTTTGAAAGATGTAGCACATGAAAACAATAAAAAGGAGCTTCTTGCATCAATCATTTTCTTATTTGGTGCATGTTATGTTATCAAAAATAACTTTTAATCGATTACTTCCTGCTTCTTTAATATTTCAATTTCTGTCATTCTCTTTTCATTAGCAAGCTTATGATCGCCTCCTTAGTGCTCTGCCAGAGCTCATCAGGATTTTCAATTTAGTCATTTTGTATCAGATTACTTCAACCAATGAACCACAGATGACATTATTTATGGACATGAGCCACCAAAGTACACTCTGTTCAAAGCTCTGTATGTAGGTACCACTAAACATGATTAGAAATCAACCCAAAATACTTTGCTTCTTTAAATGTGTGTGCTCAGGTATCACTGTTCTACTCCCAAATTACGTACAGAAAGATGATGCTGAGCCATTCATCTTTTAGGCACAAAGATAAATACCTTAACACACTTTTGAAAGAATATTGCTTCTATCTCAAGGTTTAAAGCAGTCTTGTAATATATGATCATTTAATTCCCATGAGCATCTTCTACACCTTAAGAGGTGGGGCAGAAAAAACCATGGACATGAGGAAGACATTCCTGCTCATTGCAGGACGTTGGACTCGATGATGTTTTAAAGGACCCTTCCAACTGAAACTATTCTATGATGTCCTTGATCTGTATATTCATTCTAAGCTGCTTAACCAGCTACAGCATAGGACTGTCTAAAATAAATAAATAAATAGGAAATATATCATGATCGATTCCATTACATTAATGGAGAGTAATTATCAGGAAACATTTCTACAAATTTGTGTTATTAAATCTTTGTGAAATAGCAGGGGCAGGAAGATTAACAAGTTTTCAAATTAGTTAAGAGAGAATTATCAAGTCTTCATTTTGTTATCATTTATTGCATTTATGTTCTCTACTTTCATAATGAAATCCTAAAAGATTCATTGCAAGTAAATACAGAATGTTCAGTAACTGCAGTTTAAAAAAATCAAAATTTCTGGCACATTCCATAGAGTTATTTCCTATTCCAACTAGTGGTTTAAAAAAAAAAATAGACAAAATCTTGCACTGCAGTCACTGCAGTCAGTGTAAAATTGCCACCTCTATGAAATCAAATATTGCAATTAGATAAAGTACTTAAAACTGTGGGAGTTTTATTGTTCTTGGATTAGCTCTTAACTTTGTGGAATTATCTGTGTAGCTTTTGCTCAGTTTGCACTTGACTCCCTGCTGAGATTTTTTTTTAACATTTGAACATTTTGAGAAAGTGGAAATAGAAATAAGCTCAAAATGAAAACAAGCTTTCAGCTTTAAGCATGGAGTAAATGTGTTCTGGAGTCTTCTGACAAAATGGTTTTCCTGTCAATTCAACAAAACATTTTCTAGCAATGTAAAGAATAGTTCTTGACAAGAAAGTCTCTCACCTCAGAAATGGGAGTAGGATGATAAAGAGACCTTGAATGTAGAATGTGAAAAAGAGAGGTTCAAGCCTTGTCACTCAGGTAATCTTCTGCATCTTCTGGTGAGCAGGTATTGACTTCTCTTTCCCTGACAGTCTGGAGGTTTTTTTCCTTTCCTTTGGTGTTAATTGAAGAAGAGATTTGATCTCGTCATTAATTATGCCAAATTCACCCAGTATGCTGATGGTCATGGCACTCAGCTGGCACTCAGGATTTACTGAGTCTCTACTGCTGTTGTAAATAAAATCCACTCCCACGGCTTCCCAGCACACCTTTGAGAAGTCAGTCACATCAGAATGGTGCTGTCATCACCTCCCATCTTTATGGAATGACAAATTTATTTCATGTTAAGCCTGTGAAGAGAGTCAGTAGGATATAGACACCTCCAATTGGCCCGAGAATTCAATTATCATTTTCACCTAGAGAAAATAAAAAATTACCTTTCGTTATTATCTCTGGAGATAGAGTATGAATTTGCTCCTGGAAAAGTGAGGGATAGTTTTTCTCCTCTTTTCATTATTTGGAAGTGATCCAGCATTGCTGCTTTTATATTTTATTTCTAAAATGATAGCTATTTAACACACTGTATTATGATTTGTGAAAGATGAAATCCTTTGCCTGGGTGTTCGTTGGATTCTGATGAATGCCAACTACTAAAAAACATCCCCGCTCTCCTTTCTTTTCCATTTCCTGGGACAGTATCTTTAATAAGTAATAATATTGCAAAGTAGACTTTCCCAACAGCCCTCAACTTATCTTTCTGTGCATATGAAGAATAGGCAATTTCTATCATTATCTCTCTGATACTCTTCCAGGGAAAGCAGATGCTTCAGAGTGTTCTGAGGACTTGCTACTACACCTGCAGGATTCAGGAAGAGAAAAAGCTCCCAAATCTTGTGAACACTTAGGGATGTGGTTACTCTAATTACTGCAGTGTTTTGCTTACATTTTACTTTAGCTCCAGCAGCAAAACTTGTTATGAAATAAACATTCTCTGACAGTCACTGTGCTTTTCTCCTGTTGAGGTCTTCACTTTGAAAAGAAATTATTTTGTCCCTTAGTGAGGGCTTATCTTATCTCACACATCTGAATGAACACTCCTATACGATGTCATGCAGTTTTAAAATAAAGAACAGTTTTGTACCTTGAGGTTGTTTTACAACCATGTCAAATTTGAAACTGTGTTAATTTTCCAAAAAAGGAAAATACATCCAAGGGCTAAAACATGCTGTGCATTTCATTGTAATCTCAATTATTTTCACTGTATTTTAATTGTCCTTCAAACCTAAACTACCGTGCAGCCGATTTTTTAAGGGGGTCATGGAAGGACAGTCACAACAGTTTTGATTTGGGTTAGAAGAGTTTTCTACTACAGCCACAGTTCTGACCCAGACTGAATCAATTATCTCTTAATTCTTCAAGTAGCAGCTCTACTAGAAAAGAATAGTTTTGTGGAGGTCTTGCTGGACATATTTCAAGTGTTGAAGTTATGTCATTTCTGCAAGTAGAGTTTTACAAACTTTTTATTAACATCGTTTGCATTCAAATTTAACATATTATGTTCAGGATTAACATTCAGCCTGTCACCAATGCAGATTGCAGCCTTATGACTTCAGATTCTCTTGCAATTTTGTCAATTTTTCTTCTGTTTCTCCTTTTTTTCTCCTTTCACTGGCAAAAAAAAATTTGAGCCTTTCAATTTCTTTTGTTTACTAATATTAGTAAGAAACAATAGACTCTGTTTAGAATTGTTATTGCAACTGCTACTGTAAGCTTTATTATGATAATATTTAGGAAAATGTTCTTTAATATGTATGGGGAGTGAGAGTTGGGAATTGTGCTTCACTGATTTATCTGGCCTCTGGCTTTGATCACCATGCAATCCATCTTCTTTTATGAAACAAAACACACCCTTCTGATTAGTTGGTTGTTACAATCCGTGATCCTCAACTGTGGAAAACTAATTAACCTTAGTAGTAAAACATAATGTGAGGTTTTTGTTCATTTGTTTAATGAGTTAAGAAGTCAGATGAACAGAATTGGTTAAAAAGAGATGAAAACATTAATGGAGACCCAAACTTGCTCCTCTGGTTTTGCATCCCTTGCCTTGCAATTCAGCAGATAGAAATACAGGAAACTTGCACATCCTCTGCTTCTTCTTTCCTATCTTTCATAAATTCTGAATTTGTAACTTATTGGCATTTAAATAGATGGTTCATGTTGAACAAAAAGGACACTTTATAGTTTTGTTGCATAAATTATTCTGTCCATTATTCATTGCCCTATGTTGTAATGTGTGTGCCATTATTCTGGACAGCTTTAAATCTCTTTCAAGTCCTTGGACAGATTTTTGTAGTCTTAGCTACCCCAGTTTACCCAGAGCCCAAGACTGCCAAGCTGAATTACACCACGGTCATTCCTGCTTAGAACCTCATCTATAGTTAATTTCTTGAGCCTCTATGTTTTATCTGTGTATAAATTTTTCATTTGCAACAACACTTTATCTTAGCTCAGAAGTCTGGGGGTTTTGTTAATTAGTTCCTTCGTTAGTTCAGAAATTTTTGCTTCATTTTGAACCAGCTGCCTGTGTAGCAGGTTCATGGTCCTTTTAGAAACTCATATGGATGAAACACAATGAGAGCTTTTTTCATTTTGTGATGAGTTTCACCCAGCCCTGTGCAGCACAGCAGAAATGTGAGTGCTGAAATGGAAATCCTGCCCTCCTCACAGCCGAGGAGAGAACTGCTCTGACACTGACACCTCAGGATCACCATCAAGATGAGATAAACTGGCTGCAGATGCTTGTCAGGAAATACAAGCTGAAGTTTCAGCGTTGCTGATATTCAGTGTTTAGAGGGCCCTCTGCTAAATTCCTAAAGGTAGAGAAAAAATGAGGAGCAGTAGAGCGTGAATCTGAAGCACAGTCATCAATACAAAAACCCAGCCTTACAGCTGCTATCATGCAACCCTCAGAGGAAGATTTAACCAGCCTCTGGCTTCCTTTGGATGGAAGGAAATGGGCTCATGAAGGAGGTATCTCAGAGCATGTAAATTCATTTCCAGCTCTGGAAAGAGACAAACTCATATTTTTTATTTTACCTTCTCAAATATGTCCTGCCCTCACCAAAAGTATTATTTACTAATTAGCCCTAAATGTAAAAGTACATTTGTACCCTAAGTAGTGTACAGACTGAAAAAAGGAGAAGAACAGATTGTAAACAAAATGGGAGAATGATTGCTTGGGTAATCTGAAAGAATTTTAGGAAGATATAGGACACAGCTAAATTTATGATTGCCTCTTGGGCATTGTGGAAAGCAGAAAGATAATGTGCTCTGGTTTGCAGCTGGGAAAGGGAGAATATGGTTAAAGAACAAGTCCAAATGTAATGATAGAGAAACAGCAGCAGAAAAAGGAAGAAGATGATGTGAGAAGAAATACAGAATATTTGGTCTTGACATAGTGAGCTTCTAATATGGACAAGATGTTCCTGAGAGGAAATGGCAGTAATAGTGCAAAGAGATAGAAGGATAAACCAGAGAGAACATCTATAAAGTTTCTCAGACTTCCATGGACTCAAGTGTAGAAGGGTAAGAAGACTAAACTATTACAGGTAAAGCACCAAAATGACATTGAGATAGCATTTAGAGAGAATATAATACTTAATATGATACATCCTAGCAGAGAGGAAAAGAACAGGCAGGAGCAGATGAAGAAATAACTGCTTCTCCAAGAGAACCTCATTTTTGCAGTTGAATGAAGCAGAAGCAAGTTTCAGAAGTAGGAGGGAAAAAGTATGGGGAAAAGAAGATTGAGGGGGACGAGGTCAAGGCAAAGCAGTCAGGCTGAAAGATTGGAATCAAAATGGTTAAATACAATAGTGAGTAAGAAAGGACACCGCAATTTTTTCACAATTTTATAAGATTTTCCTTAAAACAGCTGACCAGCTCTTGGGAAAATAGGGCTACAGGGAAAAGTCAGCTAAGCCAGTCAGGCAGGAGATAGACCACAGTCTGTAGGATTTGAGAAAAGAAAAGGGTTTTTTCAAGAAATGCCTCAACATTTGGGGAAAAAGAGTAGCATTAATTTGCAGTGATAAAGAATTAGTGCAGCCCCTAGATTTCCCTAGCTAGATTTCTCTAGCAGCAGAGAAACTGTGGAAAGAATAAGAATGGAGTCCAAGGAATCAATAATGAGTAGCTGAAGTGAAATTTGGGTGGCAAGAAGTAAGTAAAGTGGCACACCTTAAGCCAACAACACCCAAAATGGATTCCTGTGTAATAACTCAGCAGCAAAGTATTTAATTTTATTTTTTTTAGAAAACCTGTTAAAGTCCTGGGTAATGTTATGCTTTCCATCTAAATATGCCATTGATAGAGTCTTACTTTTTCACAAAGTAAAATCAACTTTTGAGGAAGCAGCTATAAAATGCTGAAACTGTCCAAGTTATAAATGAGTAACTACATTGCCTTTTAACATCACCTTAACCTCCATGGCAGAGGGGCCTATGGAGCTACACGGCCAAAGAATATGGGAAGAAGGGATGGTTTGTAATGCACAGGTGCTGGGCTTCATGATTCAAGGTCACAGCAAAGTGAGACCTTAAGCACTCAGTGGAAGTAGCTCATGAAATGTATATCTTGCAGTTTCTGCAAGTATGTCAATTGAATTCATCTTCAGATTTTACCCAAAGGTGTGTTTCACTGTGTTGTCCCTACACTGGATCATGTGCATTCAGTTTGTATCATAAATTAATGTGATTATGTAAATCCTGTCCATCAGTTGGGACCTTCCTGAAGCTGTAGTCACCTTTCATTAAGACACAGCCTGATAAAAGATGGGTTAATGTTTCTGATGGCCTCATTTGAGAGGCTGGCAAGGGTATAGATGTTATGAGCTCCATCTCCAGCATCCAATAACCAGACAGACAGCACTGAGTACGGTGAGAAATTCAGCAGAATGTTTAGGCATTCATAGTACTGAGCTCTATAAATCAGCAGTGCTGAATAAGCAACAGGGGCATTAGCCTATTTAGATGCTAAAAAGGATGGGATTTTAAAATTACTCAGCTCCTTATAGTATTTATAACTGGTTTAGTTTGCATGCACTTCACTAACATTCATTTTATTCTGACATAGGAAACTGCATTCTGATTATATCCCTGAACCTACCTTGAGTAGTGAATTTTGACTACACTCTGGAGGTGGCTTTGGGATTGATTATTTTTTTTAATTGTCTGTTGTTTGACAAGCCAATTCTATTCAGAAATCACACATGAATTCTTAGGTAATCGATGCTAATTGTAAAAATCCTCAGCAGCTTAATCTGCTGTAGCTTTCTTGAGAATTTAATAAGCCTATCTCATAATAAAATGTGTCAGAAGGGGCAAATATTTTGCTAGCACAGCTTGTAAGTGATTGTTTGAACCATGGCGCCAAGTATTCACAGAGCAGGAGTACTGTGCAGTCATTTTTAAACAGAAACATTTGATTTAGTGCCTTAAGGGCAAGAATTTTTTACTAGATTTTTAAAATTCATTTACTTTCTCATCCCTACCAGCAAAATGTCAATTTTTTTTTCCTAGGATTGCATGTTATTTGCCTTAGGATAAGCAAAAGCAACATAATGAAGCAGAACACAGCTGAGCTGTCTCAGGATGCTTTGGGGGGGCAGCATTGATTTTCTCCCTTGCAGTTGCAAAGTGACAGTAAGATTTCTGAACTTTTTTGCTTCAGAAAAAACAAACAAACAAACAAACAAACTCTCATATTTTGAGCAGCAGGGGCTTTTGGAATGCAGGATTAAGGGTTGTGTTGCACGTGATGGAATAAATAAGGCTGGGTTCTAAACTGAACCAAAGGCCATGGAGCTGAGCAGGACCCCAGGGTGGGTCTGTCACCTCTTTCAGCCCATTCGTTTGTTCCATCAGTTCCATTCTGCCAAACTGCTGAATGTCTGGGGAGACATGAGCCATCAGAGCTTTGATGGTGCTAAGCTTCACAGACCTTGGCCAAGACTGAGGATGGTTTAAAAGCAATTCTGTCCTCAGCTTCTGCGAGATTCATCGCTCACGTTGGAGCTTTAAAGTGTTACTAAATGCTGCCAAGAAATTTGCCTTGACTTTTAGCCTTACTAAGTAACCTGCACCTGTGTTTGCACTGCTCTGGTTATGCACAGCTCTGCAGGGTTCAACACTGGAGCTGTAAATATGAGGTGGAGCAGGGATATGGTGGGAAATGACTGCTCTGCCAGGTTTCGTGAAAACAATTTTGAACCTGTCTAATTGCATCAAACAGGGCATAGTGAGGGAGGATCAGCTTTCCTCCCCAAACAACTTGACAGCTCAAATTAATCTCACACACCATCAGCAATTCAGCTTCCTTGGAGATCTTGGCAAGTTCTGCCAGCAGGAGGAGGCAGACCTGATCAATGCATTATTTTAATATTAAGGTAATCAGATCCTGGGCAGGGAAAAGCTTCCTTTATCCTTTTAAAATGTATTCTTCTTTGGTAATGGGGAAATAACCAATAATAAGCTGTCCTAGAAGGAAGGAGGGCCAATGCCAGAGCAAAGGTGGTACATTTGCTGCACATTTCACCTTGAGGTGCTTGGTGCCAAGTTCTTGCATCTCTTCCAGCATGTGAAATCCAGGACTCAGAAGTGGCTGCTGGAGATTCCTGCAAACTGAGGAGTGGTGAATAAGATTTCAGCTTTAATTACAAACTTCCTGCTATCTCCTCTCCTTCTTTGAAATTCAAGGCACTTCATTTTATTTTTACATAGCTTGGTGTCTGAGATTCCTTTTTATGTTAGTGGGAAAATAACGATGAAAAGGAAAATAATTCTCTTATGAAAATTCATGAGAACAGGCAGTGTTTAGAAGCTGTGTTATTTATTCAGGAGAGCACAATGACTTTTAAGAACATTGGGGTTTTATGTTTGTGTGGATTTTTTGGTTTGGTTCTTTTCTTTTGTGTACTTTGCCTGTTTTCATACCTGTGCAGCTGTTGAGCATATGTATTAGGTGTAAAAGTTGAAAATCATTTAGAATTTAGATTAAAAAATTAATTGCCTGTAAGTGCAATAATCTGTTAGCTAAGACTGTAAGTGGAACTTTCAAACACCATTTTTATGTATTGAAGTGCTCAAAGTCAGAAATCCCTGTGCTTCTCTAATGGCCTTTATAAACAACCTTATTACTTTTAGTCCAGGAATAAGTAAAGCCAGAACTAACATCTCAGACAGATACTTGTACTGAGACCCTGATACTGTGCAGAGTATCACTTATCCATATTTAAGTGATATATCTGTTTAGACACAGACCTTGCTGCTTTCTGAGTAGCCTTGCTCAAGAAGATGCATTTGGGGTTCTCTGACTGGTGTTGCTGGATCTCAGAAGTCTCCTGCAGCAGCTGCATCACCTCAGTCAAACTCACTAGAGTTTTTCTGGCCTTGTAGGCCCTCCGAACCTGTGTCAGCTTTTCCAAGTCATTTCTTCCTTTAAAACACAGAGAAAGTTAAAAAATAAAAAGATTCCTTCATCTTGCAGACCCGATAACCCTGAGGACCCTGGGCCCCCAGGCCCTTTCTTCTCTTTCCAGAGCTGGTTGCCAGCTGGACCTAGTGGGATCCGTGCAAGAATCTTCAGGGCATTTTCCCTGCAAGATGTGTCAGGAGGTGTTCTTGCAAACCCCACAATATATGACATATTTCAACCTTCCCTACATCCAGCTGATAAGTTCCTGCTGGAATGTTTCCCCCATGCTTATTTTATAACATCTTCTTGCTGTTGGTAAGAAATAGAGGCTCAGCTCTTCCCTTGGAAACACATGTTTTTCATTTCACTGGAATCACGCCTGGTACACTTTCACTTCAACACTTGAGATTTTTGCTTTAACTCTTCCCTAAATTTTTCATCTCTAACTCTGCCTTCTGAGTACCAACTGCTCTCTGGGAGCGCTCCAGTGGCTACTGGTTCTCTCTGTAGGGACTTAATTCCCAATATAATCTCATCAATGCCATTGCTTGAAAGAACAGCAAGTAGAGTATCCATTTGCTGTGGGAGCCAGTCTTGAAGGAGTTTCATTCTGCCAGAAAGGTCCCCAGCCAATGCCAAGCCCCATTAAATCCTTTGCACATATACTGGTGAGCAGTGGCCTTTTTATTTCCTATGGCTCTTTTAAGCCAGATCTGCTGGGGAGAACATATAAAAGCAGCAAGAGAAAGTAAAATCAGTTAGGTGAAATGATTTCTTTGAATATTGAAATCAGGGAAAGTGGTATTTAGTACAGTGGAATGATGCTGAAACGCAAGGCTGCATGTTATTATTCTTTGTATCTGAAAGTGTAGAACCCAGGTGGAGAAATTGCTGTAATCGTATGTCTGTTCTCATTTTACAGTGTTTATATTAAATAAAGAGTCTGTATCAGATTCAATAGCATAGCACCTTTTTTCAAGGTAATATGTGTAGACTATTTTCTTCACAAATTTTGACTGGTAGTGGCTCAAGGTATACAGAGATCTTGTGAAAAATATGAAAGGTTCTAGAAATGAGGCCAAGCTCTTAACTCTAACAGAATACCAAAATGATACAAAGAGAGAAGAGGACATTGCCATTTATACTGGCAAATTTCAGGTTTGTCATTCTTTTCCTCGAGAACAAGAGAAACAACTTATGCAAAAGAAAGATAAAAACAGGCAGGCACTGCTGGCTTTATCTTCAGTGTGATAAGCTTCCTTCAGGGGGACATGAACAAACTATGCATAAGGCTTGGAGATGATACAGACAGTACATTTTAAACTGTTCCCACTGAGTCATTCCAGCTTCAGGAAGCCATTCAAGTTTGCTGTCAGAGCTCCTTCCAGCTTCTGGTACCAGCTCTGGTGCACTGAACTTTTCAATTTTGTTTTAATAGAGCTTAAAATAGTTTTATGTGACTTAAGAATTTTTGTTTGATTTAAGGTTCAGAAAGAAAGAAGGAAGGATGAGGTTAATGCTAATCTTGAGGAATGTCTCTGTGAGAGCCATAATTGAAAACTCCAGTACACAACTCACAGACCTCCAAAGACAGGTTTACCTGGAGAATCCTTGCAGTGGATGGGCCCTCCTGTGGGTGCCTAACTCAAACCTGCCTTCCAGGGAATCATCAAACCCCAAGGATGCTGACATGGCTGTTGCTTCAGGGAAGAAGTCTCTGGAAGAGAGAGCCTTTACTGCCATCAGCCCAGTTAGGAGTGGCAATGTCAGTAAAAGTTCAGTGACATCAGTTTATCTCCACAAAATAATTTGGTTTTGTATTTTGTACATAAGGCCTGCTCTATCAAAAAAAAATCCCAACCAGTTCAATGCTGTTCAAATAGGACCTGAGGTAAGTAGCTGTATGATTTTAAGCTCAGAAAACACGGTAGATGTAAGTAATTTACAACATGAATTGAACCAAATTCTATGGTTGTGTAACATCACTGAAACACCAAGTTAAAGAACAAGAAGAGACAGTACCAATCTCACTATTTGTTTACCTGATACTTTCTGTCAGAAGACATTGTGTAACTTATTTGTTGGGGTTTTTGATAAAGTTTCTGCTGTTATTTGCAGCAGACCTTTAAAAACTCACCTAGCAAAATCTCCTTTGGATAAAATGTCTTTTTCTTGTCCAATAAGATTACCGAATATGTTCTAAAGTCCTAAGGAGAAACTTCCATTTACTATCTGCTTCATCCTGAAAGTTTGTCAGGACTTTCAAAACAACAGCCTGCCAAAGGAACCTGATTTGTGATTGCCTTAAACCCATCAATGCTTAATCTGCTAATTTACTGTATGAGCATTTGAGAATAACTGGTCTTGAAGCTGAGTGACATACTCTTGATATTGTACTTTCTTTTTTTGTGATGAAAAGTCTGAACATGTGTCAAATACAAAATTAAATGTAAATAAAACTGTAAATGTTAAGAAACAAAATATCCCTTTTTTTGTGCAAGTACCTTTATTTTGATCCCTGAGATTATTGAGATTATTTATTTTGATCCAGAGATTATTCCCATATATGCTCCTGTACTGTTCCTGAGAAAACTTTTTTCACAAAGATACAGAGATTCCCTAAATAGCTCAGCCAAGGTCATCCAGTCAAGGGTTGGTCAGGAATTAAGGCTTTTCATTTTGGGGTTTGGTTGTTGGGGTCTTTTTTGTTTAATCTGAGTCAATTTAAGATGTTGGCTACCTTTTGCTGAATCAAAGGCACAGTTCAAACTCCCCAGCAGGCTCTCAGTGCCCAGAACTGATGCTCTCAGCCAGGTTGGGACAGGGCTGGGTGGTTCCCATCCTTGGGGCTGCCAGCTGTACCCAGCTGGAGCTGAGCTTGTGGCTGCCCAGAGCACACCTGAAAGCCATAAAATCTTGAGTGGAGCCACTTTTCCTGGAGCTTCTGAGGTCCTTTGTGCAGGGCTGAGGTTCTGTGCTTGGAAGGTGAGTGCTGATGTGCAGGTGTCTGTGGCTTTGGGCTCTGGCTGCCCCGAGCTGCCCTGTACCGTGCTGGCATCTGGCTGTGGCATCTGCAAAGCCTCAGGCACTGTCCCTGCCCCTGTGCCAGCCAGGCAGATGTCACTGCCCTGCATTGCTGCACTGTGTCTGTGTGAGCAGTAATGAACTTGAGTCACTGTGCATTCTCCCTGTGTGAACTGTGAATGCTTTAAACCGCTGAGATTTCTTTATGTGCTAAAATACCAAGAAGCTGAATTCTGTAAAACTTACCAACTCCATAATTCTTCTGCCTTTTGGTGCATTGGTTCACCAGTCTGCAAAGCAAAAGCAGATTGGCAGGGTGTGCCTATAAATCTTAATGCTTGACCAAAACATTCATGTGTTCCAGCATCTTGAAGAATGAAAATGGTAGTAGATCCTTTCAACTCCAACACTTAAAGCAGGATTAAAGTTGGTTGTCAGAGCAGAAAAAAAAGAAAAAAAAAAAGCCCAATTTGCTTTGGCCTGGCTTGCTCCTGACACATTCATTCTAAACCAAGATGATTAGCATAGCAGAGCATTCCCAGAGTATGTGAATGT
Organism: Acrocephalus scirpaceus scirpaceus; assembly: GCA_910950805.1. Classification (NCBI taxonomy): domain Eukaryota; kingdom Metazoa; phylum Chordata; class Aves; order Passeriformes; family Sylviidae; genus Acrocephalus; species Acrocephalus scirpaceus. The sequence goes on from OU383785.1 coordinate 10,123,579, forward strand.
GCACTTCCATTGAGAGAGGATTTGCTGGCTGGCTGCTTATGGCAGCCAATGTTCTAGTCTAGGTTTTAATTTGTTTGTTTGTATGTTTGATGTGTTGTTAGGAGTTACAGGATTGAAAAGCTTCCAAAAGTCCTGTCCAGCCTCTCAAAACAGGGCTGCAGAAAAATACATGTTTGTTTTTGGAAAATAGATGTTCCTTTTACAAAACAGGTGCTCAGCTGTGGTTTTGGTGGGGATGTGACACCTGGGTATCCAGTTAAAACTTTCAGCTGTTGCTCACTTGGCCAAGCTGACAAAAATTACTTTTGACTTGCTTCAAATAAAGTGGCACTTTGCACTATCGTTTTGGAAAAACATGCAGCTTGAAAAAAACATATTAATTTTTGAAAGCCAGACTGTTTCTTGCAACAAAAATGGCTGCTGTGCTACCAGTTCCATGCACCTGCAGGAATGAGGGAGCTGCAGATTTCTTGCAGCATTCCCTGCCTCATTACACACACCATAAGAAGTGCTACTAAAATTGTTTCATTTTTGTTTCAAATTAATGAAATGCTTGGAAATCTACTCCACCATAAATTCTTGGTTTTAAACATCACTCTTTCAGATAATAAACGTTCTTTTATTATCAAAAGAAGATCCTGAAGATAAATGTGGGGGTTAGGAAGGGTAAATGTTGCCTTCATTGTCTGTAGGTGAAGCACAGCAAATTGGGCTCAGGTGAAACTGTTCTGGTCCTCAGCTGAGGGGACACACCAGGCTTGGTGTTGTCTTCCAGACAGCTGCCCTGAGAGCTCAGGTCTAAGGCTGTGCATGTTCTTCAAACTCTCAGTAGAGTGATGGAAAGGGCCACCAGGCTCAATGAGCTGCTGGAATGGCTTGAAACAGTCAAATTTAATTACTTCTTTTTCTTTTTCCTTTTTTAAGTGATGTAGGGAGAGTGGAAAACATCATCAGCTCCAGAGGAATTTTCCAATAGGAACTGGCTTTGCAATATGAATCTTGAAAGGATCAAAGAAGCATTAAATAAATTAAGAGTAAGGGGTGTAAGGCTGTGCACAGATGGACAAGCAGCCCTGTCCTGAGTGGACTTTTCTTTTAATGTTACAGTGTAGAATACTTGATGTAGTGTGGTACACAAAAGCTGTACAATGTGTTTTATACTTGCCACTCAGATGCTGTGATTTTTAGGCATCAGTCTAGCTGAGAACTGCAATATATTTAATTTTGATGAGGTGCTCGTTAGTTCACTCACTCCTCTCCCTCCTCCACGCTTCGTGGCTAATGGCTTTCATGATGATGGCACTAAATCACACACTTCAAGTTTAGCATTTCTTGGCTGTTTTTCTATAACTAATCCTAAAATGTTCTTCCTAACAGCTTTATGCAAAGGATCTATGTTTTGAGATTGTGGAAATTAAAGTCAGTGAAAATTCTGCTTTATGCTATGACCTTCTGAAGTCTCCAGAGGAAAAGCACAGCTCCTTTCATATTTGTCTCCAGACTGTGCTCATCAGTATCTACAGTATGACATTCAAACATTCTGAGTTTGTGCATTTCCAGAAGTGTAGGGCTGTAAGTGAAGTAAATGAGGAAATTTTCCTGTCAAGCTGAAATAAACAAAAGTCATGCCTGTAATGCAAAGAGCTTAATAAAATAAGATAATCATTACATTTTGATAACAAAGCATGGCTGGGGGCTGCAGGGAAATCAGTTACTGTGGAAAACTTATATAAACTGTTTGTACAGCCTCAGCATAAGAGATCAGATCCACAGAGCTGCTTTAGGGGGTTCAGAGCTGAGTAACCACCCATCCACAGCATTTGGTACCTGGTGTAATCGTAGCTTTGTGAGGCAGAATGCTTCTGAAACAGGGAGTGCTGCTCTCTGCATTTAGAAGCCTTCTTCAAAATAACAAGGGAATTTAGTCTTAAATACTTGGCTTCTATTTTCATAGTTTATTGTATTATGATTGGATTCCTTCTGTGGACCCAATCTTCTTAATAGTACTGTTCATCTCTGGCAAAGGTTAGACTTCAGGAAAACTAGGACTGAGACTAAAGAATAGAATTTATATTATTTAGCAGCTGAATGTGTCATTACATCAGAGTTGGTATTGTGTAGCAAATTGCAAGCTGTAGAGAAATTGCTTTTAAAAAATCTGTATATATTTTTCTAAAACTATGATAAAGTCATCCAGCAGCACATTGAAATGCATTTCTAGCTGAACTGTTATATCTTCTTTTTCCTGTGGTACAAGAACAGATGGCAGTTATTTTTCTTACCAGCCTCTGCTGTGATGCTTTGCCTTCCCTTGTAAATGTTTTCAAGTGAAAGACAAGTACACACGACCAGAATGAATCTGCATTGTAACACTGGGTTGGGGTTTCTAAAGCAAACTTTTAATCAGCTTACAACATTAGGCTGGTGGTAATTACTTAATGTCCTATCAGTCAAGTAGTTCATTATGGCAGGAAAATAAGCCGTTAGTCAGAATGAATGGCACATTTTGAAATAAGTTTTTTGGAGCAGATGCCTTTCTATATAGACATTTTTAATGCAATAATTGAGTATTCTATGACTTGAACACAACTGCAGTCACTCCCCAGGGGCACACATCAGTGGGTTTGGAGATGCTCTCTGTGACTTTACGGCTTTCCTGGGGGGCTGTGATTGATCTGAGAACCTCAGCTGATCATTCAGTAGCTGGTGTGTCAAAAGGGCTCCTGCCCCTGCAGTGACAAAAATGTTTATGATTCTATACATTGTTATAAGCACAGTATAAGTTGCAGTGTTTTTTGAAGGATTTTGTTTTAAAATCATTGCTACCTTAGCAATAGTTTGGCAGCTCTGAGAAGGCCTGGTGAAAATGTCTCCAAATATAACTTGGTGCAACGTTGCCTGCATCACCAGAAATGCTGTGTAGCTCAAGAAATGCTGTATTCTGAAGTGAAATCATTTGTAGCTATAAATCTAAATGAAATCACCAAGTGTTGTAAATCTAGGGCTGCCTACCAATTTATGAGTTTTGAGATTGCCTGGTGTAATGTGCCATATTATAAAAGCATTGTTAGGAGCTGTATTTAATTTACGTGCTTTAAATTACGCTTTAGTAGACTTGGCAGTGCTGGGTCAATGGCTGAACTCGATGATCTTAAAGGTTTTTTCCAACTGAAATGATTCTAAATTAATGCTGTACCAAAAATCCAGCGTTATTCAGAGAAGCTCTAATTCTTCTGTCTTATACAAACTTCTCACAAACCGTGGTGTGTTTTATTTTACAGCCTTCGACAGAAGAAAGGCAACTTGGCCCAGAAGCACTGGGCAGGAGCAGCCAGCATGGCCAAGTGCAAGCCGTGCCCCGGGGCACACTCCAGCGCGGTGTGCGGCTCCGACGGACACACCTACAGCAGCAAGGTGAGCTCAGCTGGGACGTGGGGTGAGATCAAATCATTAGCAAATGTTACCAAATTAACTGCCTCTTGTCATTAGGCACCATTCAGTTACACTCTCCGTTAATCTAGGGATATTTTTTCGTGTAATAGGTGCTGATAAATGTAGGCTTCTCTGTATTTGGCAAGCAGCAAATCAGAATGCCAAATCACAATCTTGTGACTTTCCTGTTTTGTGTTTCTCTAAATGGCCTGTCCTCTTAATGAAGTAGAACATTTTTAATATTGATGATGCAACTGAAAAAAAAATATTTGATGAGATTGGCTTGTTTAGAAAAGAAGATTGGAGGATAGTTCTTTTTTTAAAAAAAAATTGGTCTTCAAATCACGAAACTTAGCAGAATCATTCCTCAGTGATAGATTTATTTTTAATTGTCTCTTTTTTCCTAGACTGCATGGGTAACATATTACAATTCATTTAAGCCCGTGGTTTTAATAGGCTTGTGTGCCAGATGCAGCATATATGGTACCATAAAAAAACTCCCATAACCCAGTGGGGATAAATTGACTCATTGTTATACTGAAAATACGATCACCTTAGGGCTTGACTCAATAAAAGAAAATGTCTTCACAGCCATTCAGCATTCCAGATCTCCCATTAGCAAATAAAGCCTTCCATGCCTTGGATACATGTCCCAAAAACTGCACTCCAGGCACTGGAAAGCATATTTTGGGGAATACCCTTAAGGTTCTCTTATCTTCATGCATGCAAAGTAATGTTTGACAGCCAGTAACACTACCATTTAAAATCCAAAAATAGCCTTCACAAAAAAACCCAAAAAACACCCAGCAAACAAACAGGAAAATAAAGCTATCGGGCAGAAAAATTCTCTGCTGTGTTGTAACAGCTACATTATTTTCTCAGCTGGGCATCTTGAATTCTCCACTTATTAATGGACACAAATATTAAACTGCTGCCATGCCTTGGTAATTTCAGCTTCTCTTCTGTTCTGGCTGAAGGATTTGCATGGCCAGAAGGAGCAAATCAGAGCACAAACTCTCATCTGTGCACACAGACTGCAGGAAAAATGGCCACATGTTGCCTGTTAAACAAGTTACTCTTTAACACTCTCTAGGAGTGTGTATTGCAGTAATTTAGCTTTGGTTTTTATAGTTAAAATGGGCTCATTTTAAAACCAACTTTTTCTGTCTGGACTCTTGAGTCCATAAGGTGTTCTGTAGTAAATAGATTTCATTTCATGTTCTGTCATGCTGTTAACTCATTTCTGTGCATCTTACCTGCATCTCTGTCAGCTCCAAATGGGCTTTTGGCCTTCTCTGTCTCTTGCCATAAGATCTAACTGGTTTTCATCAGACATACTGCCAATGTTATAAACTCACCAAGCTTTTGTGATTATGATATAAGCCTGACAGCTACAATGAAGACATGAAACATTTCCTGGTGCTGACATGTTTGACTGTCAAAGAGACACCTCCCAGAAGTTGCCTGTTTGGGTTTAGGGTTTTTTTTCCAAAGGAGATTTTTAAAAGATTTATTCTGAAACAATTTTGTTTCATCTTTATTTATTGTATGTTTTACTATCAATTGCTCCTATCCTAGAAAGATTCAATTTTTTTTTTTTTTAGAAGATGAATTTTGGTAAATGAGCTGAAAATACTTTAGGGGGAGCATTAAAATAAAATATGTTAGTGTCCTAAAAAATAATGGTTTTATGATAAGGAATGATCATGGATGTCTGGTATCTTTTACAAAAAGAACATATTGCTTCCCTCAAACTCGTTGTTAGAATTCACCAGACAATGTGATCCCTTTTTCTTGCCTTCAAGTCACTAAAATCAAAGTTTTCTCGGTAATTTTCTTTCACATGCCAATGCTGTTGGCAAGTATTATTTCTGGCCCTGCTGTGATGCTCTAGTATTGACTGTGAAAATGCAAAAGGTGGACTCAAGGGTGGGCACAGCTTTGTGCAGGGATGTGTTTGTTGGTCACTGGCTCTGGTGAATGTGCAGTGACAAGCTGGGCAAATGGGCAGATTCTTGCTAAGCTTGTAAACAAAAAATGGAGAGAGGCCACTAAATTTTAGGGGGAAAAAAATCTTCTGGAACTGTATATTAAGGTTCCCCTGCTGCTGGCAGGCAGGTGGGACACAGATGGAGGCACAGCAGCAGGTGATCCATCCTGGCTGCAGGGGGGGTTTGGCCTCTCCTGCAGGCACAGCAGGGGCTGGGGTGGGAGAGGAGCTTTGGGATCCCAGTTCCTGGCCTGGCAGAGCAGCATCAAAGAGTTTCAGTGATGACCTGGGGCTGCCATCCTACAGCAGCAATGTTTGTACCAGGGCTGGCCCTTTCCATACTTTGAATTGTTATCTGAGGAAAAACTGAATGAAAAGGAAAAGACACAACAGAAGTGTGACTGACTGATCAAATGCAGATGAAACTTGGCTGTCAATATATGCCCAGGAATTCACATTTAGAAAATACACACGTGCTAAATATACATCTCACAGGCTCTCATTTAGCCATTTGATCCTGGAATAATTCCAACTGTTTCTCAGGAAACGTTGTACACCTAGAGGCAAGGATTTCTTGACAAAACCAGGGAAAGTCAACCAAATCAATAATGCAAGGGTTATAGGGGGAAAAAATAACAAAATATGAACTAAAGCTCCATTTTTGAGCTTACTGGTTGATGTAGACAGAGGTCCAGGATGTTTAACTCAGCCTTGCAGGTCCACCAAATACATGGAACCCTTCACCCCCACAACTAATTTATTGAGGGTTAGTCAAAGGAATCTTTCATCTTTTTAATCTTCCATTGGAAAATACTCACTGGTGTTGATTTCCAACACAAAGACAAATTGTCAAATGCTAAAAATTATGAAAATGCCATGCCCACATCTTGTGCTACAATGATTTAAGTGTCACATAAACTATAGGAGACACAAGGCAATGAGAACTTTGATGGCTCTAAAGTTGATTTAGCTTTATGTGTGGGAGTTGTACTGCTTAAGAAAATCTCACCACCCTTTAGGCATTAAAACTTTCTGGTTCTTTTTCTGAAATCTTGAAAACTTGATCTGGATTATTTCATCTGCTGTGCACAAGTGCTGAAGTGAAAATTGATAAGCCTGTTGAAAATTGATAAGGCTGTAGTGTGTGGTGGGGTTTTTATTGTTCTAGTTTTGTTTTCCAGATGACAAACTAATTCTTCTAAGCAATGGGATTCTGCAGTAACACCTCAGCACTTCTGCATGACAAAAATTTGAACACAGATGTGGCCTGGATGTATTCAGTCCCTGTACCCTTTTTCAGCAACTGAAAAATTAGGTTTTTGAACCTGCAGAAGTTGCTTGTATTTCTGGAAACTTTATAAATTATCACCCTTTCCTGTGAGCTTTGAACTCTAAGAGGCTTAGGTTTATCAAAGATTTCACTGATTTTTTTTTTTTTTTCTAGTTAGTGCTTGAAATGGAAGTGTTTTAAAATGAACACCATCTCTCACATAATAACCTTGTACAAAGAAGTTTCCTGGGTATAACAGCTCTATTTAATATTGTGACAATACAAAGCACTTCCATAGGTTATTACAGGCAGAGTTTTCAAAGCTCTTTAAAGTACTAATGAATTAAGCTTATGAGGTACGTAAGCCCTATAAAGAGCTCGATGTAATTAGTTAATGTTTTTGTGAACAACACATTAAGAAGAATAACTTTGTAGATGTCAGTTCTACAGGAACTTTAATTAAGCTTGTTAATAAAGCAATTACCTGAACATGACGATGACTGTACTTAACTAGTCAGAAAATGAAAATTAGGATGATCTTAAATTACAAAACATACCACCTCAATGACTAATAGTCCCTTCAAAGATGGAAAGGTACATTGGCATAATTATTATGTTTCTAATTAGGTACATTGTTGTTCTGAAAATTTTAATTAAATCATTGTGAACTAATTAAGTCCATGATCATGTCTCTTTCTGTTTGAAAATGTAAAAATCACGTCCTATTGTCGTAACATTAGGTAACAAATTTGATATTAAGGGATGTACAAGGAAAAGAAAAAATTTCCAACAATCTTGAAACAGAAGAAAAAAATAACAACCAAAATAATGAGACACTATTAGTTAAATGTGTGCAATGTGAAGGCTGCTGCATTTAATTAGGAAGGGTCTGTATGCAGAAGCACAATTTGCAAATACTTGCTAAAATGTCCAACTGCTGAGAATCACTAGATGAAAGAGACCTCCAAGATCATCAAGTCCAACCCATTCCCTAACATCTCACCTAAACCATGGCAGCAGTGCCACATCCAATCCTCTTTTTAAATACATGCAGGGATGGTGACTCTACCGTCTCCCCGGGCAGACCATTCCAGTACTTTATTATTCTTTCAGTGAAAAACTTTTTCCTGATATCCAACCTATATTTCCCTTGGTGCAAGTTAAGGCTGTGTCCTCTCATTCTGTCAGTTGCTGTCTGGAGAAAGAGACCAACCCCACCTGGCTACAACCATCCTTCAGGGAGTTGTAGAGAGTGACAAGGTCTGAGTCTCCTTTCTCCGGGCTAAACAACTGCAGCACCCAACCCTTGGCCTCTCCTGATGGAAAACAGATACTCAGCAAAGGCTCAGCAAGCATTAAGACTTCTTGTGCCCAGTTAGATGAAGAGTTAGGTTTAAATCTTTGCTAACTTTTAGCTTTGGTCTGGTTTTGTAAGGGAAAATTAGGGAAATCAGAGAGGAGGTGCGGGAAAGGAAAGTGAGACGTCATAGGATGTGATTAAAGAATTCCATGGGGAAGAAAATCAAGTCATCCTTATGCATCTGCTCCCTGTATACATTTTAAAGATTGTTGGTGGGAGGTACAAGAATAAATTATTCTTTCATATATCTCTTCACGGAAATTGATCAATTTTATGGGATGTGACCATTCTGAATGAACTTTCTACAGGAAAAAGATTTTGCAGCATTGTAACTATTTACTTTATTCTGGTAGCAGGTTTTCAGTATTCATCCCTATGTTGTTATTTGACTCCATGTGTTGCAGGGGGGTTCCTAACTGCAGCAATACCTCTGACACGAGGCTTTTAGCACTGCTGACTTTATTCTCCCAAATAACCACTGGGAAACTCCAGAGGACTGTGGGAGAGGTAGAGTTGGCCTGATGCTGAGTACCTTTGTATATCCCCTCCTTTGACTCTGGCACATCTGGTTCTGCATTCCCACGGGGCAGATGTTCCCTCAGCCTGTGCTCTGGGCCAGCGAGACTTGAGTTGTATAATCCAAAAGCTGTGTGAAACTGTTATTGCATAATCAATTCCTAAATTATAAATTTTGTCTCTCAGAAGGCAAAACAGGCAGAGTTCTGTGCTGTGCACCCAGGGCTGCACAGTTTATTTGCCTTGAAGCATGAGGTGAGCAATATTTTTTGATCAAGTGCTGTGTATCCTAAAGACATCCTGTTGTTTACATGGTGTTTATCTCTGCATGGTCTCTAGGAATGAGCAGAAATTTGGGAATAAAGTAGATCTGTATTCTTCTGTACCTTGTAATCCATGTCAGTGTCTTAAGATAGTTAAATGTAAAGGGCATTTTTACATATGCTTGAAGAATGGCATTTCTCTTTTGGTCAATTAATATGCTTAAAATATGGCTTTCTGCTTCCTACAGTCTTTCCAGTGATTCCTCTTAAGGGTGTCTTGGCCACAAATTAACAATCCAGGACAAAGATCTGTGCTTTCCCCTGTCTGGGGTAACCTTTGTTAAATTCTGAGGGATCTGGGAAATATTACTTTTGAACTCTGTTCACATAATCATTCAATTCTGCAAATTCCTGAGCTTCCTTTCAAATCCCATTTAGTTCTGTGTTGAAGTAAAGAAGCTTTTGCTTTTCAGTGGTGTCAGATAGTAAATTCAAAATCCCAAACAATGCTCTACCAATTTTACATCCTAACTGGGAAAAAAATAGCCCTGCATACCCACTCATCTGTGCACTGCGGCTGCTCCTGTGACAGCTCCCAGCCAAAGCCCATGAATATATACATGTTTGCAAGGATTTTTACCTGACAGAGTATGAATTGTGAGAACAGCCAAAATAGAGGCTTCTGCAGTGACTCAACAGATAGAGGGGGAGAGGGAAGAGCTCTGGGCAATTTTTACAGAGTAAGGGCTGCTTTGTCATATTGCCAGGTTTGAGATTCTGTGAATTAATGAGAAGTTGCTGTGGCCCAGGACATGATGTTCTTTCAGAGACTGCTTGTTGCTATCCCTTTAGTCTTTGGAGGAAGAGTCTTCATGAACACAGTTCTACAAACATGGGAAAAAAGTAAAAAGAATAAAAAATGAACAAAGAAAGGTAAAACAACACAAAAGGCTATTTAATCCTGTAAATAAACCTCTTACAAAGAAGATACTGATTCTTTTTGTTGGAAACTGGCTGGTTAAACCTCTGCTAAAGCCACTGGTCAGTGTTGGAGGGAAGTGGGAGTTCTGTGGTCCTGCTGAAGCCTGGTGATCTCTTTGCTCCTGCATAAAGGCAGGACAGAGAAACATTGGAGACATTCTGGTGAACAGACTAAAATGGATCACAGCCTGGTTTTGTTTTTCCTTACTGTACTCTTTTTTGAGAGAGATTACTTAAAAGTTTCACTGCTTTCATTTGTGCTGGGGTCAGTGAGCAAAAAAGGCCCTGACAGGACCCAAAATTTATCCAAAGTTGTGTGTCCAAGTTTTAGCAACTATGAGTTAAGCAAGCTGGTCTAATTGGGGTTTGCTGATGTTTATCTCCTTTCTCTAACCTTGCCTAGCAGGGAAAAGATATTTTTAGTTTGTTTTCCCATATTCTAACGTTTCTCAGTCCAGAACAATTTAGCCTTGCACAGACTGGGTTCTTTGTGATTAACATACTGTGTCAGTTTCTAAATCCATATTTTCTCTTTAATCCCTGAATCTGTTGTTTTGCCATATTAAGGCTTGTCAGAGTTGAATGTTTTAATTATCAAGTCATGCCTAAAGATTCTGGGGGAGATTACAATTAAATATCTCTGTTAGGTGGGTTGCTGCAAGTGGTAATTCTTCCTTCATATTATTTTGGTAACTTGACTAGAGAGAAAAAACTGCTCTAAACTCCCAAAAAAATCCTTCTCAATAGATACCTGCAGTAGTGATGTAGAAATACCATGCTGGGAAAGGCAGTGTGAGAACCTGTGCAGAATAAAACAACCTTCAGGTTTCCAACCCTCAGCCCCCATCACTGAGGGACAGGGAGAGGTGAAGCTTCAGGGAGCTCAAAGCTGCTTCTCTCACATCCAGCTCCCTTAAATTCTGTACATTCCCATTTTCCCAAATGGCTCTGGTAATACTCAGAGCTCTCTAAAGCAACTGAACGTGCTCATCTTCTAGTGCTGCAGGATTTTGGCCTGGTTGTCTTGAGTTTCACCAGTGCTCACACAGCACAATATACCTTAAATAAATTTTAAAAGAAGAAGTCTACTCTTTTGACAGTTTTTTGCTTTTTTCTATTGTGGTCAATTAAATTGACATGACTTCATTGATAGGATTCATTTAAATGTGTCTTCTTTAAATAGATTAGATTCATGTTTACCCACTAAGTGTCTCTAGAACCTAATTAGACCTGCTGCATGATAATGCAGCTCCTCATATTTTCATGAGTTGTTACAAAAACACTGAAGAAAACCCTAGGAAGGGACAGGGAGGATGTGGAGGGAGGTGAGTCATACATGTCTAAAATATCTTGGCCAAGGTATCCACAAACAACAATATTTTGGGGTTTTGTTATGGCAATTTCTAGCATACTAAAATAATTTTAATATAGATTTATGTTTCCTTCTGGTTTTGGTGTTTTTTGGGGTTTTTGTTTCTTTAAAGGGAGGGAAATGACACATTCACTTTATTTCCATAGCAAGGGTTAATGCTGAAGTGCAGCTTCTTTGGAGTTTGGTTCACATATGCTTTATTCAGAAGGATGAAATAATGTTTAGGATGTCACTGATTTTTCCCCTTCCTGTTTATGAACTTCTGCAGTGTTGAAGACAATGTTTTTATTTAGGCACCCAGGTAAGTGCTGCCAATAATTAGAAGTCTGAATATGTAACACTCCTGCTGCTGGCTGCTCATTATTCCAAAAAACTCAGAAAAACAATGCTTTTCTAGGGAATGTGTTTAAATATATGTGCTGAAGTCTTACTGAATTAAATAAGACTGAATCTTATTAGCATCTTGAAAAATGCAGTTCTGTGCCTGTTTTAGGCTGGAAGATGTAGGCCTGTCAGCTGTACTTTACACAGTAAATGAACATCTTGTTTAGAACATCAGTTCTCTAGATTGTCCGAAAGTTTATGGTTTTTCCTGGAGTTGGTTATTTTGTGGCTGAATTTTTTTTTTTTTTTTTTTTTTTTTTTTTTGAAGGAGGTGTATTTTTAATTCTCATTACAACATTTTCTTATATTTATAAAAAGTATTTGTTGATGAAACTTATCACCAGCAATGACTTGCTTGGGCACATTATCCCAAAGGAGGGAGCACTAGATGTTGTTAAAATAAAAGCAGAGCTTGGGGCTTTTTCTTTTCACATGTGTGGACGGAGCCAGCACTGAGTGTCCTTATTAATAAGCTTCTACATTAAAATTAAAGCAGGAACACAGAGAGAAAAAGCAGCAGTGAGTCGACTGTGACTTTTGAGTTACTGTGTCAGTAATGATGGATGGAGCAAACAATAAAATTTGACCTGTCAGGTTCTGCTTCTGAGGGTAGAAGCCTTAAGGCATTTGTAGTTGGCTTCAGCCAGTAGGTGGTTAATGGAAGGTGGTTTCATGTTAATGTGGATGGTTTGGAAAATTAGATTATTTGAATGATACAGGCTGGTTTGCATTTTTAGTATTCAAAAGAAAAGACTAGAAACTCAAAGAGACTGTAGTCACAAGGCTTGTTCTTTGTAAGCTGCCTGTTGTCCCTGTATAATAGAGCAGGCAGAGGAGTAGTTTTCAGATGAGATGTTCACAGTGTGTAGAATATGAGTTATTTTAAATGATTTTGTGGGGCATAACTCTTAAACAGTGTGTGGGAGGTGCAATGCACATAGTTTCCATTACACACATAAATCTCATCATTATCTTCTTTATATTCTACATCATGCTCAAATGTGCCCCTGTAGTATAACAGGACTAGAAAACACTTCTTGGGGTTGACATTACTCAGTGATTTGTCAGTGTGTCATGAAGTGCTTAAGTGAACACATTTCTCATAGCTGAAAAATCTGTGCAGTGTAAATGCACAACTAAAGTGGGTTTTAAATAGCTGTGCACAAAGTAATTCTATCATATTAAATATGTTCAGTTGGTGTTAGAAAGAGATCACATTGATATTATACACATAATATTGAGGAGATATTGTGATAGTTGTTGCAAGTAGAATGATGTGCATATTTTCCAGTGAAAGCATTTTATAGCATAATGTCAGTCTGAGCTCCCAGAGTTTTCATCAAAATCAGTATTCTGAACTTCCACTGAATCTAAGGCAAAATTCAGAGAGAAATGTCTCTTCACCCTCAAAATATCTGTACCCTGGACTGGAAATCAGCTGAGAACCTGCCCAATGAGAACTTGCATATTGACAGTTCTTCCTGAAGAGATGGGGAGTGGGTTTGGGGAGTTGGGGGAAAAGAGTGGTGGGCTGTAGGTTGGTTTGGTTTGTTGGGGTTTTGTTAAAGTGAAGTGTTGGAGGTGGGACAGAGATCAGAGCGTGGAGTCATCCAGGCCACCTTTTGGTAGTACTGTGAAGATTGGGCCATTCCTAGAGGGCTTTGTCTTTTCCCTTCAAGGATATTCAAAACCTCTTCTCCATTTTCCCCTCCCTGCACCTCCATGTACTGTGCTTAAAGTGTTTACTCCTTCCAAGAGAAGGAAATGGCTAGAGGGAGTTTTGATTGTGGAGGGGACCTGGGAGCGTTGCAGAGACATCGAAGGCGGTTTTGGACCGATGGGCTTAGGAGAGGATCTGTGGGAAGGAGAAAAAACAAGGCTGAGAATATTATAGTGGAAGGGAAAGACACAGGGAACATGAGTTCATAGAAAAAATGAACTCCATTTCACTGTTTGCAGAAAAACTTGAACTGGGCTGTGCCCAGTCACTGGCAATTAAATGATACAAGTGGAATTTTTTGACTCACGGAGGGTTTTCTTCCCAGAGGTAATACTACACAAAACAGAAACAGAGAGCTCAACTTCCATTCCCTTCATCCAGGATATTTTTATCATAAATAGAGGAGAGCAGAGAAGCAAATTTAGAATACATGTAGTCATACTTTTTAATTTTTGTTTCCAAATACTTTGGATTGTTCTCCCATGATCTATATTCTTATTTTACCCATTTTAAAGTGTTAGAGATAGAAATAAGTATTTAAGGAGAAAGAATGTTGTATTTTTTAATGTGATCTTTCTGGTTTCCTGTAACGTAATCCTAGTATAAGCAGTTTCTGCTGCAAATACACTTTTATAATTTTTCCTAGGAGAAAATGGTGTATGTTTTGTTACATGTGTTTGAGAGTGGCAGATATTGTCTTATTAATGCAATTTATGCCTTCATTGTTGTTACCTGTTCAAACTGAGAAAAGAACCTGAAGTGGGTCATTTTGGGTCTAGCTGGCTGTACTCACTTTTTCTTGCAGGAGATCTTGATGGAAAGGTAGGGAAATAAAGAAGAGATGGAAGTTTCTGAGTTTAGATTTCAGCAGTGCTGGTTGTGAGATCTCAGTATGAATTTCTGCAGCTGGATAGAGCAGATATATCAAAAGAGCTGTGGTAACCTGCATTGTCGGGTAAAAAACCCAGCTTTATAAAAATGAGTGACATGCTGGAAAGAGAGGACCAAAATGTTTTTTAAAGAAAAGTTTCTTTAGGTAGCACAGGCAGAGTAAGGAGCCTTTAGAAAGCTCAGCAGTTAAATGGGGATGGTGGTGGCTTTCTTCAGTGAGTGACGTAGCCACAGCCCTGTGTTCATCTGCTTTGCATGACGAGAATGAGCTTTAAAATGTAAGAGATTATTAATGGAATAGCAGAGGCTTTCAGAGGGGACATGGCAGTGTTATTCAAGCTGTCTCTTCCAATTCCTGTGCAGGATAGAAAAGACAGGAAACCCTCGTAGGATGCAGCTCTAATCTGTGTTTCTGCCCAGCCTGGCAGAGTTAACCCTGCAGGACCTCTGCAAATAGTTCTCATGTCCTGGGGCAGTACATGGCAGCAGCACACACATTCTCCCTGCTGGATTGTCTCTCCTGCAAATTATATCTACCCCTGCCTGAGCTCTTGGGGGTGAACTGAAACTGTTGATGGGGCTCAATCAGCAGGGGAATATTTTTGTCCTATTCTTGCATGTCTGTCTGCAGCTGTGCACCACATGGTTCCTGAAAATTGGCCTGCAGTCTTAATATTTTGTGTTGAGACACAGAATTCCTTTTCGTGCAGACATATAATCACACCATGTAATACATCTTGTCTGCCACCGTATAGTATCTGGCTTTAGGTGAATCTTTTGGGATTTATTTTTCTCTAATACACATGGGCTAACTGAAGTGTTAGGTTAGTCCTAGCTGACTGGAGAGGTGGAATCTGGCTGATTTCAGTAAGTCAGTAGCTTCCCTTCTCCCTCATGTTACCACATCTATCTCACACCTCCCTGGCTTAGAATGACACAGTATAATGCCTGTAAAACCTGGTTTGGCTGTAAAGGTGCTGGAGTAGCTCTCTCTCTCCATCAAGCTTAAGGTAGAGATCAGATTGGAAGACTTGAAGCCCATAGTTGGATTTCCAGTAGCAGATCCAAACAAAATTACTGAAGCAGTGCCCTGTGGAGGGTGGGATGCTCTCCCCTCACATTGCAGCTCCCTTTGGAGGCTGGGGCAGTGCTCAGCACCTTGAGTTTGGGCAGGTGCAGGTCCAAGTGCTTTACTGTGAGAGGATATCCAAGGATGGAGGAGATCTTTATATTTTTATAGCCAACAGTAGCACATGGGAGTGAGAGAACCCTCCTGTGGAATAAACAGAATATGAAAAGTAGAAGTGAAAACTGTTTGTGTCCCAACATATTTTAAACCTTGAATAAGTGTATAATCACTTATTTAGCTTCTCAAACCAATGGTGTCCTCAAAACTGCAGTCATGTTTTGATATGTGCACTGTACTTCCACGTTTGGGGTAAGATTCAATGCATAAATAATTTGCAAGACTTCTTGACACAGGTCATAATCAAGAGCCAGTTCCTGGGTTTTATGGGCCACTTTTTGATTTTGACCTAACTCTAACAGACTTGTAAGTGGAAGTTCACAAAAAAAACTGGCACAAATTTTTACTACTTCTTTTAGCTGCCTCTCTAAAAGTAACACATCCAATTAATCAATGGGATTAATTATCTGTGGAAATGACATCATTACCAGGCAAAAGCAACACCAAGACTATCTACACATTTCAAGCAGAATATCTAAAGATGTAAAATTGAAATCTGCAGAAAGTACAAAATAATTAATTTCATTCACGGGGATTCTTACTGGGGACTGTAGATGCACTGTTTGAAAAAACCTGTCTTATTAAATACCAATTAGATTAGATAAAATTTTAAAAGCCTCCTATAGATAAAGTCTTCAACTTGTTAATGGACTTTTTTCCTGAATTTCAAATATTTTCAAGACTCTCTTGCCTTTCATGCCAGTGAAAACTGCTTGCTAGAAATTCCAATTCTAAAGTCTCCATCTTTGACATTCTCAAGAGAGATACATCAGAGGCATCTACCACTGGGGAGTGCTTGCTGCAACAAACTGTGTGAAGTTTGAAGATATTTACAGATCAGATGTAGGCAATTTAAATTGCAGGGAGACTGAAATTAAAGGCTCTTCCAGCTGCTGTGCTGCACTAGGCTGAGTTATGTTCTGGTCTGAGCTGGGCACCAGACCTGGGACTGTCTGATGCACATCATGACCAACTCCTGCTGAAGTTGGTATCAAAAGTGGTTTTTTGTTCAAAAAAATAAATTAACAGTAGAAAATGACCAGTCAGAGCTTCTGTAAGGGGACAGAAGAGGAATGCTAGCCTGTATGGAGACCTCTATTTTCAAATCTGAAATCTGTCATCATAAAGCCTATATAGAAGGGTTAGTGCCAGAAGCATGTTTTATTACTTAAATCTATCTTGCACAAGCAACACTGAGCAAGGAAAACCCTTTTGAGTTATATAACTCTTTGATGGGATGCCTTAAGGTCTTTCTTTTTAAGCCAGTAAATTCTAGAGCAGTAATTTAAAGACTGCACTTTTCTGTAAATCTAAAAGCATGTTCTAAATCCTGTTGTATTTAGTTGGAACACTTATCCGATAGGCCTGATCCCATATTTCCAGACTGAGTGACATCATCTGCAGGCACTCAGACTTGCATTTTGACACATACTTTGCCTTCTGTGAGGCAGCCCTCCCAGGCAGAGGCACTGGGAGGCAAAGCATGTCACCAGCCAGATATGAAATGGGGTAAACAGGGAACAGAGTGAAGACTTGGGATCCTGCAGGAGGCACCACCATGTGCAGTGGCCAGGGGTGTGTCAGCCCTTACACCTCCAGGCAGAGCACATCCACGTTTTCACCTGCTGGAAGCTGTCAGTGTGACTAATCCAAGAGACTTTAACCAGATACTCTTGCCAGACCCTGGAATTCCCACCATCTGTGCATCAGAGCTGGAGTGGGACTCTGCACCCATCCACAAGGGAAGGCACAAGCAACCTCTTTTGGATTTTGATGTGCACATTTTGTTTGGTTTTGATGGGATATCAGTGCTTTAGCTAAAGCTGTTGTGTAGATGCTGGTGCTTAACAAAGGGGTCAGTTGGGGACACTTCAATCTTCAGAGATGTTTGTGTACTTTCTTTTCAGCAGTAATTTTACTTATAGGAGCTACTGAATCCAGTCTTGCAGCTCTAAGTGTTCCTGGTGATGCCAAAAGATATGAGCTGCAGGCTGAGGGCAGTTAACTGTTATGTTTTCACTTAGCTGTTTCTTTGGACCATATAGTGTCTATAAAAATAAAAAGAAGCTGTTCCTTGGGAAATGAAAAGAGGAAATAAGGCAGGTAAAGATTAATTCAGGGGCTGTTTATGGACCAAGAATGCTGTGAGCTCATGTGGTCATACACAGAGATAGCTTTTGCTGTCAAATACAAGGAAATATTTGATAAATTTTAGATTGGTAAAATGAATAATATATAAATTGATGGCTACAACAAGAGGTTGGGATTAAGAATACCTGAATATAATCTGCAGTAAACGGCTTCATGTGGCTAAGAGCAGAGCATCAAAAAATATAATAACAGGAGATGTTCTCTTGCCATTATTCAATTAGCTCTGTGCAATTAGCAGCAAAGGCAGTCAGGGTTTTTGAGGCACAAAGGCCATTGGTTGGAGCCATAAACTGAGACTCCAAAAGTGCCCAGTGCACCATTATGAAGGTAATTCTGTGATCCCAGAGGTATTTGCCATAGATTTGCTCATTGATGGTGAAATATAGGTTGATAAGAAGTTTCTTAGGTTTTTAATCAGCTTTGTCAGACCACTACAGTGATAAAGTATGAATAATACAGGGGTTTAGATGAGGCAATAACTGTAATTCAGGATTGAAGGATGAAAAACTCTTATAGATTTACAGATGAGTGTGAATTATATTTCTACTGTGGTGATAAATCAGGCATTATTATCTAAATTTCAGCTCTTTCTGTTTGTTGATTCCACAGTTTTCAGACCTAAATCGTAACTGCAAAATAGTAGGAGGTCATTTTGCATGACATCCAGGCTGACCTGTGACTAAAGAATAGTAATTGTATTGGTTGGAAAAGTCATGTGAGAAGAATTCTTCATTTATGTCTGTGTGGAACAACCCCACAGGCTGATGCAATACAGTACTGGAATGATGGCCAGCAACAGTTTCCTGATATTTTCAACCTTAAATCTCATTTAGTGCTCTTTAATCTCATTCTGGTTTTCTATTAGTTTAACTTAGAGCATTTCTTTTCTGTAAGTAGACAGTTACTGTAAAGTTGTGGGATTTTTCTTCTTCTTATAACTAATATAAAAATTAATTCTAAATCTAGTTTTTGTCATTGTTTCCATTTTCTTTAATGGGAAGCCTTTTTAATTAGTGTTTCTCTTTTGATGTACTATCATAAACTTTTCCACATCATCTGTGTGAGTGAGGCCACAGCACAGAATGTGAAAGCTTAGAGTAAGTCTTGTGACTTTCAAAGCACTGGAGCTTATAAACTTCTGTGAAGTGACTTAGAGGAAAGCTTTCTTCATAACCCACGGTCATCTCCACAGTGATGTGATTAGTGAAGCCCAGTTCACCAGTATCTACAATGTCACCATCTAATTCTTCTTCAGAGAAGACACTCTGCAACTTCAGCATTATATCTCACAGTCTTGCAGTAAATTGAGTGACCCACTTACAGCTACCTTCAGAAGAGAATCTGAGATGTAAGCTGACATTGGAACTCCAGTATTTTCTTCCCTTGGGCAAAAATCCTCAAGACTAAGCATACCCTGTGCTTTAAGGGTGGCAGATCACTCTGTGGGGTTTATTGCTTTGTTAATATGCTCAAGACATTATCTGTCACTGTAGGAGCTGGGAGCACTGTTTGAGGTTTTCTGTTCATTCTTCTTCTCTGGCTCCCTTATTTTACAACTTTAGCTTTGGGCTGTATCCTGGGTTTGGGAGAGAATCAGTTGCCTCCCGAAGTCTGATATGCTCCAAGCCTTCTGTTTCCTCTGTATAAACAGTCATTTCCCTGCTTCTGCTCAGCTCCACGATGTCACTTTTAGAAATTTAAAAGGCTAATCCTTTGACTTCACAGGCTCTTCTGGATGCATGGTTTGTCTGTTTAGTGACTTTAGTTTCACCTCTGTTTGCATGATTTTGGGAAAGTGAAGAGGAAAGAAAGGTCCTTTCCTATTCCTTCCTCCCTCTAATCAGCTGGTCCTCTTGATTTTGGATTTTCTTTTCTCTCCCTATTTTGAACAGAGCTCTGTATCTGTAAATGGAGTCTGCCCAGGCACTGCCCCAGCCTCCTCAGAGCTGCACTAAACAACCAGCCACTTCCCTCAGTGTTGAAAATTGTCAAAAAATTGTCTCCACTTCTACCCCTATCTCTATTTCCATTTCATCTCCGGGCACAAGACACTTGGCTATAAGATCAATACATTTTTTAATACAGGTTTTATATCTAATAGCCAAATGCTTGTTTCTTACTGAGCATCACCTTCGCTGTGGGAGCGGCGCAGAGAGTGTGGGATGAGCCGAGCAGTCCCGCATCATTACACCGAGGATACGCTGTGGATATAAAAAGCAACAATGAATGCAGGGAAAGCATTTTCCTCAGCATATCCAGGAGGCTAGGAAGGAAAGGCAGTTTTATAATTCATGTTGGGTGCCCTTGCCGCTGATCATGAATTTAGTCTTGATCTTGGCAAATCAGTCACACTTAAAGAGTGACAATGAAATGTAGCGCTGGTGACAGCCTATATTGTGAATATTTTTAAGGTCTTGGCTAAAGCACACTTCTAGCCCAAAATGTAGGCTCAAGGCCTTGCTAGACAGGCATTCTTGTCAGGGGCAATTGTGACAATCTAATCTTTCTTAAATTAAATGTTTTTTCTATCGAGGGAGTTGTGCAAATCCGTCACGTCCCCTCAGTTTCCAGCCATCAGCCTGTGCATTGCTCGGGGATGGATTTCCTTGGTGATCCCATGCACAGGGCTGCAGTTGCCTTCTGCACGCTGCTGTCGTCCTTCAGCATCACTCTGACAGCACAGTTCACCCATTCTCATCTCATTTTTAAACCAGATGATCCTGATCATATCTCCTTCTCAGCACCTTGATGAGGGGAGCCCTCCCTGCTGAGATGAGACATCCGAGAGACCAGGAGGATGTGTAAGGGCAATGAGGCTTTCACCCATCTGTCTGTCCAAGCTGTGGTCAGAATGAGAAGGAACTGATGCCTTTCATGAAGGATGGAAGCCAATTCTTACTGATTTGTTAAATGCCTCCCCATGGAAGTAAGGGCTCAGAGCTCCTACCAGCCTCTCCAGGGCAAATGAGTGGGTGCTGTAAAGATGAACTCTACAGTCATTGAGTGATTGATTTAAAGCAACTCTTTATTTCAGATGTTCTTCTCATAGCACCTTCAGCCAGGCTACCAAATACTATCAATCAAAATATTTACATTATTTTCAACATTTTAATACAGTTAATTCTTCAATATCTGTATGTATGCATCCTATTGATTATGAACAGCTAAAATAGGTCAATTTATGCTTCTATCTTCAGCAATGTTCACCTATCAAAATACTCAGTCTCCATAATGTTCAAGAGAAAAATATCACTGCTTAAATGGCAGGTGAAGATTCAAATGCTGAAGTTGGCCCTTCTGGCACCAGTGCAAAGGAGAGACAAGGAGTGCTGTGAGAGAATGAGTCTGATGTTTGGGAATCATGTAGAAACCTGGCCTGAGAATAAAGCATCTGTTTCAGGCATTAAATGTCTGCAGGTTGGGCAGATCAAACCTCATTTGGGCACTTGTTATCAGTCACTGTGGGCATTAATTCTGAGCTGCAATCAATTATCAGCTGGACTGGCCTCACTTTCCTTGGTTCTTTGGGGAGTTGGACCCTTTCCAAACCCAGATGAGAAAGGCAAGTCTGTAGTGTCTGTCCAAGACACTTTGCAATGCTTGGCCAGCACTGCCTCCAGGACCCAATCTCCCAGCCTCTCCTCTGGGCAGGCGCTAACGCTGAGCTTGGAGTTTCAATTGTAAAAGCAGGACTTGGGCAAAGATGCCTCAAGTCCTTACATTTCAAAAGTGGCATCCTCTGGACAATTCGGGTACTGTGGCAGAAGCCACACACAGATTTTCTCCTACTGCAAGAAGTAATTCAAGGCTCAGTATGGAAGAGTTCAAGAAACTGGTTCCAAAAAAAAAAAGCAGTCATCTTTGAATTTGGTGAAGCTTCAGTAGGAATTTAAAATACTGTTACAGTCTGCAGAGGGGTGATGAATTGTCATTTAGAAAAGTAATTTCTGAGTTCTATATAAGGACATTCAGGAATGCTGCAGGCCTGTGAGGGGGAAAAAAGGAAGGTTTTCTCTGGAACATCACAAGCAGCTGCGACCTGCTTTGAGCTCAGCCATTTGGAACAAATGGAACATCCACATAAATGGGGGATAAGTGCACGTACCAATAAATGAGTAACTAACTGGTCAACAAAATGTACAGTACTAGACATGAGAGCTTTGCTGTGTTATTCTAGGAAATAGCTCTTTCAAAGGGAGTTTAAATAAATTTCTTGCTGACAAAAGCAGTTCAAATATCAATGGTGTATAACTGGCTGTTTGATACTATGTGAAAAATACTCATTTATTATCTAGCTAGATCTTTTGGTTCTTGAGCTATTTATATTTTAGAAAAGACATCTTAGTCTAATGGGCTGATTCCCCTTCAAAAGGGTAAATGCACTCTTCAAATGTTTTTCATGGACTTCTGAAGCACAAAAATAGGACTTCAAACTGCAGTTTTACTTAGCCTTCTATAGGGGTAAACTTTAGCAGCAACATCCTTGTGTTCTTTATGGCTCAGTCCTGTAATATTACATAGAAGCAGCAATAGATGGCATTTTCCAGTGCCAAAGGGTCTACTAATATTTATGAGATCATTGTACTTGTCATGGCAGGAAAACATTTTTAATCTTTTGGAGCCTTAGAGTTCTTTGGAAGATAACATCTAAGTTTTGCTAATAAGCTTCACTCGTGCTTGATGAATTTATAGTGGCAAATAAGAAGATTTATGCCACAAACTTCATCTGTCCAGTGGCCATCTGTCGACTGAGAATATATTAGCTCTAATATTTAGTAATTCTGCTAATGTCCATGCTATGACCCAAACTGCAGTTCTACTTTATAGAAAGTAAAATTGTTGGATTTTAAGTTGGTATGTTAAATGGAGAAAAACTGAGGAGTTTTGACCCGTTTGTGAGGCTCATTATGTGCAACTGTTAGCATAAAGGAGGGGGGAAGCTGTTTTACTTCTCTAAAACTCCTGTAGTAATTCAGCTATAAAGCTTAGGGGCTGCTTTCACAGAATTTGTGACTCATGGGCTTTTCCAACTTGAAATCATTTGGTCCCAACCAATCCTTTTGCAAGGAGACAACAGTCTTATTACCAGTCCTAGTGCCACTCAATGCCATGCTGAGTTAATGCAGGTACAAGCATGAGACTTGCCAAGAACCCGTTTAGTAATCTGAAAACCATGGGTTTGTGGAGAATGTTGAGTCAACATGTTGAATCAATATTGATTTATGTTTAAAGCAAGCAGTGGATTCTGACAGGGCATCTGTGGGCATCTGACACAGGGTGTGAGCACTACTTTGCTTGGTCAAGAGAAGTATGTAAGAAAAGGAAAGCTGCTTTATGAGGCTTAATTTTCAGCAGCTGGAAAATAAACAAAAGTCTGAAAAGAAACCCTGTATTTGAGTGCAGGTTTAGTATTCTTATCTGGTTAATTGGGTGTTGTCATCTCTCTAGATTTAAATAGCATTGCTCCCTTTAAACCTCCCATTATATTTTCTGCTGGTGCAGAGCATTTGTTATTTCCTGCTGCAGGATTGGCTGCACTTGGGCAGTACTGTGTATTTATACCTTTATACATACAGAGGACTTTGATGCCTTTGTGGATGAAAGGAGTCATATAAATGGTAATTTTATTGCATAATTGTCTTACTGAGTATTTTTTAAAAGAATATTTAGGAGGATAGATGTAGTATGTCAGTCAATTAATCATTCTAGTCAGTTAAACTTTGGGATTTTTTTTTAGGATTAACAAGTATTTTCTGGTATTTTATAGAACATGCAATATTTCTCTCACAAAACCCCCTTGAATACAAATGTTTATTCCTTACCTTGTATTGCATCAAGTTTACATCTTCTTATTGGAAATGTGCACAAAGTTATAAACTTTTTTGAGAAATTTACTGCCCTGGCTTATGGTAAGAGTAGTATGTTAATTGGAAGGGTTTTATTTAGGAAATATGTATGCCATAGAATATCCTATTAGAATAACAAAAATGCTTCAGCTTTGGAGGAAGTTCTTCAAGTTTTTAGATTTCTTCAAAGTCTGTGACCTTTTCTTCTGCTCCCCTAGGGACAGATGCCAAAGCTATCCAGACAGTCTCACTTTTGAACTCACTGGAGTAGCAAAGCTGAAATAAAACATGTTGTAAACTAGAATTTTGTGTTTCTTATTATGCGCTTCATTAAACTAGAGGGTTTTTGTTGTTTTTTTTTCATGAGCATTTGTCATCTCCATGTCAGATTTCTTGAAAAACATGTTGAATTAACAGGACATGTTTAATGCAGTTTTGACAGAAAGGTTAATGAGAATTCAGAGGGCAGCAAGAAGGAAAATAATACATAGATGAAAACTACATGGAACCACAGTAAGTTGTAATTTGGCTTGCCTTAAACAGCAGTATTTACTTATTCTGCAGTGAACAAAATTAAAAATGTGTTGAGCAATTCCATCCTTTGGTAATATCCAGTACTCTCTGTCAGTTCATAGTGCAGAAGACCTAGACAGTGGGTGCCCATTGGTTGAATTATTTTGCCAAAAAAATGTTTAAGATGAGCCTTTCAGCCTGCATGCTTGGAGGGGAAAAGGATTTCTGCATCTGCCTGTATGAGACTGCATAGAATCAAGGTCTCATGACTGAGAATGGCAAAAGGAAAAGTGGAAATGAGGGCCAGTGTCATGGTCACATCCTGGTGAGATCGAGTGCTGTTTTATGGCTGCTGCTTTCTCCCATCACTCCCCTTGTTTAGCCAGCCCAGTTATTCAGAGGACTGAGAAGGGGCACAGGACAGGGAAGCCTTTGGTTTCCTTGCACTTAACCCTGACACCTCCAGCACCTGCATTTCTATAAGGCTTATGGAAAATTCCCAGAAGTTCCCATGCCTGCCTCTAAAGCTGCAATAATTTTCACTGAAGGGGCTGATCAAAGCATAAAGCACAAAGAGTTTGAGAAGCTCTGTGTCCTTGGGCTGCCTGTGGCTGGTGACCTGCCTGTGCCATGAATGCTTTTGGGCAAGAACACGCCCTTCGAAAGGAAGGAAGCAGTAAGTGAGGATTGCAAACACAGTGTTTGCTCTTTTTGGGAAAGCTACCAATCTTGATGATGGTAATCACAGGTCTGCTTTTCTAACTTGATTAGAATCACAGTTGTGACTGCCAAATCAAACAAATTGGCATGTGATGGTCGGAACTTAAAAACCCATCAATTACAGATACTCTTGCACTAAGGACAACCTGATTGCTGCTGGTGTTAGTTCCACTTGCCTGTTGTGCATTTGTAAAACCGTATTATTTTTAAAATCCTTCTTTCTGCAGTCAAGGTCAAAACAGGGGAAAACTGTTATTTACATGGTGAGTCATCTGATACAGTTCAAGCACTGAAAGTTGTGTTCTTGACAGAAAGAGGAAACAAGAACATCTTAGAGTTTATTGTGCCAACTTGCAGTTCATTATATAAGCTTAAATACAAATATCCTTTGCAGTAATTTAGTTACCTTGTTCCAAGCTTGTTCCAAGCTCTATGCCTGCATTCAGTTAACCTGTAAAATTCCTTATTCCAGTATTCCAGTGATGTGGTGTAATGGTTACAAAAAAAAGGGGGATTAGCTGCTTTTGGCTAACTGGCTTGTAAGGAACATGTATTTCAGGATTTTTCCCCTAATGCATGGGCTCGAGAGAGACCAATGCTTGAGGTGCTTCAAAGTTGTAGTCTTAAATGGTCTCTGACCTTCCTGAGAGGTGCCAGCCTCTTATCATAGGAGAAGGACTTTTATTTTTTTCAGTTTCAGAATTCATATTTTGAGCTTTTCCTAGCAAACAGCTTATTTGAGCCATCTGAAACATCAAAGGAGGTGTTTCTTGGCTTGGGTACATCTTTAATTTAAAGCAGATTTATTAAAGGCCAAAACAGGATAATACTGCAAAAGGATTAGCTGTGATTACTTGATTTCTGAGCAAACAGACTAATTCTGCTTTCTTTGTATGGGTGTCTTTCACAGCAAGTCCATTCAGTGAGCATTGAACTAGGCCTGGGGTTTGGTTTTTGCAATTTATTTTTTTTTTAATTTCTTGTTGTTTCTATTGTGTTTTTTAGAAATCAGAAACGTTGCTGAAAGCTTTAACTTCAAAGCTTAAGCCTGCTTACTCTCCCTTGGTTGCTATGCTCCAAAAGACATTCCTAAAGCTGCTTTGCTAGTAACTGTCAAATGTTTTGTTTCAGCGCTTCTTAGCATTGGAGATTCAGTTTGGCTTTTGTTTTGATTACAAAATAAAAGTTCTGAGAAGTCAATTAAAAACCAGCTGGCATTCTTAGGCTTTTCTTGTTGCTAGTCTGAAAGCAACCAGAGCAGAGGTACTTCAGGATGCTGAGTATTTTATATTTGTACTTACACTTCAGATTTGCTCTGTCTGTAATCAACAGAAAAAACTCTTCCTGAGCCCTGAAAGTTTGCTGGATACTGTATATTTCATACATCTGTAACAAGGAATGAACACTGCTGGGGCCACATCGTGGTCAGTGAACTCTGTTCAGACCTACTGTGAACTAGTTCATCCAATAGATATAATGGATAGGATGGGACAACTATTCTAGAGAAAAGGATTGGCTTCCTGAAATCTTTTATCAGGGAATAAGGAGCTACTTGGGAACAGAAAAACTCAGACTGGCTTTCACCTCTCACATGCTAAGACAAAGTTTGGTTAGAAAAAAGTGACACACCTGAAAACCAAGCATGCATGCTGGAAAACCTGATGTTTCCAGGTTTGCAGAGGGACTTCAGGACTTCATGGTATGATTTGCCTATGACTGGCAGCACAAGGGAACTCCTGAGTTTGCTGCACCATCAAGCTGTCAAACAGGCCAGGATGCTCTTTTACTGTATCTCCATTCTTTTCCCCCCCCACCATTTTCTAGAAAAAGAGTGCAATGAGTTCTGAGAAATCATTGCCAGTGCAGGATGTATGAGTTCCAAATCCCAGAGTGCAGCACCTGGTATAACCCTTGTTCTCTGTGTTTCCTGGAAGCTCCTCAGACCTTTGTCCACATGGATTATGAGATGTTTCCAGATACTTCCTCCTTCTCCTCAATAATTTTATAACACAGGCCCTGGGAAGCACAAAACTTTGTGACCATGAAGTCATAGAATGATTTGGGCTGTAAGGGAATTTAAAGAGCACCTTATTCTAACCCTTCCATGGGTGGGGACACCTGTCACTAGACCAGAGCTGCATCCAACCTGGCCTTGAACAGGCATGGGCAAAACAGCACTCCAGCTGTTACTCAATATTTGTGGCAAGGTTGCTTGTGAAGAAATGGGCAGCATAGAACAAATTCAAGACTAATTCACCAACATTTCAAGAGGGGAAGCAGTTGTAGTAGCAACTTTTCTTTGACTTTGATTTGTAAACTTAGATATGTTAGAGAGAGGGTTGAGCTTATATCAGGACTTATCCAGACTTTTCCTAATATTCAGTCCATACAGCCATAAGTGGTCAGAGTCCTGTCCCCAATCACATCCTGCTGGGCATCAGACATCCCAAAAGTAACTGCAAATACAGTACTAAATACTTTGCAGTCACTGATTGATAGGGAGAGTTGATAGATTTTTGGGATGCTAAGATACTGCCATCACACCAATTGCATGAGAGCCTTCAGGGAGCACGCCTACCCTTTATAGTGGTCACCAGCTGCTGCCTTTAGTCCAGGTATGGACAGATGGGTATGGGAATGACTGTGTAGATGGAGCACTGCCTCATCTGAAATCTAAACTGCTGTAGTCACCTGGCGTAGCTAAATTGCTGTGTTTATAATGTGATTGACTGGGTGGAGACCTTGTGCTTGGGGATCTGAATGTCTGGTGTTGCCTTCCCTCTGCCATATGCAGGTGGTTGTTTAGCTGCTTACAGGAGCATCAGTGTGTGCACAGAGCCACAGATCGTTACCTCTTGATTATGTTCACGTTATCTGATGTGTTGTCTCCATGAGAGAAATTAAATTGCCTTTAGTAATTTGAAGCAAGTAAAAATGACAAATCATCATTCTCATGTGATCGGTAAATGGCTGCAGAATGAGAATGAGAATGCATCTCAATTACATGGCAAGTACATTTCAAGCAGCATCGATCACTCCAAATCTCCAATTGTTTTTCTGTGATTTTCTTTACTTTTAATCTAAGATGGCTTTGGTCTATTAAAGGGAAAAAAATTGTAGCTTCGTTCCACTTTGAATAGTGCTATCAGCTATGAGCTCTCAGCTCATCATTATGAGGAGTTAGAATAGGGAATAATTTCATAGAGACAAAAGTAATACAGTATAAATCTAGAAATGAAAGAAAAAAAATGCAGTAGGAAAGTGATTTGTAAAGTCCATGTCTTGAGATACAGCAGACTAGTGTACTGGAAAGAAAAACTCCCATGTGCAATTAGGAAATGGTCATCATCAGTGACCTGCCATGCAGATCCTGCAGGGAGACAGCACAGCAGACATTTAGCAACAGGAAAAGCTTTTGTGACTAAATACAGAGTATAGAATATGGGGTTGGGTGACCGTGCATCATCTCCTCAGCGCCTCAACTCCTGCATTTGTGCACAAGAACCAGGTGGTACAGCCCAGAGTTCACACTCATGTGTGACCTTGGTACTCAAACATGGTCACCAAAGTCAAAATGCCGTAGTCTTTGCATGATATGTAACAGGAGGAGGATGGGAGGAGAGCAGGGTGGTTTGCAGATTTAAGCCAGACTGGTGCTTTGTGTTAAATCTCAGTGAGAAGGGAGGATGGGTGTCTTTATTTATATAAGGGACAGAAGTGATTTGTCGTCGTTTCCCATTTAACTCTCATCAGCCAGTGAAGGAAAAGTTGAAATCATCATTTCACAAATGTTTCAGCTTATGCATTGGTCCTTCTGTGTCAAGTTCCAGCTCTGTTTGGTCTGTACTTCTCCAATAAGGACCCAAATTTCTTACAAGATGATAAACCAACTGAGATATGCCCACACACCCCTCGACCTAGGTGTTTCCAGAACTGGCATCTAAATTACTTGTAAAAACAAGTTCAATTTCTTTATGATGCAGTTGATTTTGCTGCCTGGAGCTATTTTCTTGCTTGTTCGTAGAATGGGGAACGATTTGTTTTCATTGTCACATTGTATTAATAAATGGTCCCTTGAGTGTCCTTCACCTCCACATCCAGTGTTGTGACCTTGAATGCAATATCATCTAGCTCATGCAATCAACTGCATTTTTTAAAATTTCCTGCTTCACATTGAGCTGATTGCCACTTGTTTCTTGGGGCAATGTGTGTTGTATTAAAACAGGATTTTGTGCTTCAGTGGTCTGTCCAGAAGTCCCCAAATTAGCTGATTCTGCTCTGTCTGTAAGGGCAGTTTGCAGCAACATGAGTACACAGTCATTTGCTTAGTTTGCAGCCCTGCCAGTCACACACTCAGATGATTCAACATGCCTACAGTCATCCTACTAACTCTTCAGCCATCAGTCACTTTGGAAAACATTTGGTTTTTTCCTTTTTTTAGTGAAGTCTTTAATATTTACGTTATGAATTATTTATTTATTTATTAAGTCATGGACTCTTCTTAGGATCAGAGCTGACCCTCTACAGCTCAATCAAGCTCTATGTTTTCTAAAATCGTTCTTTGTCTTTAGCTGATGAAAAGAAAGAGCTTCTTCTGTTCTCCTCCTCCTGAGAAGTTGAAGGCTATTTTTAGAGAGGTGTGTTCACTTCTAATTATAATGCAGAGCCACAAAATATGCAATTAATGCCATCCTGAATTGCATGATTGCTGCCAATTGCAACTCAGCTTGTTCTTTTCTGCAGCCCGAGAATCAATTGTTTCTTTTTGGAAGATGAACCTTCTGACTTTCCTATTGCTCTGAAGATGGTACTTTGTGATTTAAACTTATGCTGTAATAGTGAAAAACATGTAACTTGTAACATATATATGGCTGGGATCAATCAAAAAAACAGCTAAAATTTTTAATTTTTTTTTAATATTGTTACATTTTAAAACCTTAAACTTGGAAATTCTAATCTTAAGGACCTGAGCTGTGTGCTTGGAGCACAGGCAGTTGCTGATGTGACTGCCTGACTTCTCCTCATATTTAAAGATTGCTGGGGTCTCATGCTTTCCTTCTGTTCCTTGGTAATTTTACTCAGAGGGCAAAGTCCTGCAGCTCTCCCTCATTAGAGCTGCAGGATTGCAGAGGGCAGAGCTGTGCAGTGTGGACAAATTTCTGGTCCTTGGAGCTTTGCTGTGTGAGACCTTTCAGTGTTTCAGCATTTGGCCGCATAAATCTGTTCAGCCCATTTAATATCAGTGGCTTGGAGACTGGGTCTCTCTCTTGACCCTCCACCTGGAAGCTGTTCTCTTTTTCTAGCAGATTATGAACCACCAGCCTGTCAGCTAAGTGTGCAGTGAGAGACATTCTCAAGTATTTGTTGTTTACCTGGGATATAATAAGGTCCTTCATGTGTCACTCCTTGCAGAGAGGGGAATTTCTGAGCCCATCAGCTATAACATCTGCTTCAAAGCTAGATCTAGCACATATTTTACAAAGGCTTTAATATGTATTTACACAATAGATTGGTTGTGTTAATTAGAGTTTATTCCACCACTGGTATGCATGCATAACTCCCATTAATATCAACACCAACTATGTATTCTCATAAGGAGAACATAGCTCCTAATTAGAGCTCCAGGATTTTAAGATATCTTTGTACAGCTTTTATTGCAAAGATTAAGTGCTGTGTGCTCGCCTGGTAGCTATTTTAAGAGGAAAAAGATGGTAGGGTTTTATTATAATCATTTTTTTCCCCCAGTCTCCCTTTCATTTTTATTGCAATAGCACAAGGCAGTCCTGTCCTGGAGCAGTGCACGTGCAGGGCAGGAGGCCTGGCCGTGGGGACCTTCACTCTGTGAGCAGAAGGGTGCCCAGAGAAATGAGGTGACTGCACCAGCTCCCACCAGTGTTGGTGTGGCCATGGAATAGCCACTGATGCCAGCAGGATGCCTGCCCAAGTGGTCAGTTCTGGGCACAGAGCTTGGCCATATTTTCAGTGTCCCCCTGAAAGGCTCCCCTGTGTCCCAGGGCAGCCCTTCTCCCTCCCAACAGCCAGGACTGTGGGGTTCTGCTTTGCAGAGCTGCAAAAAGGCAGCAGAGCCCACAGCAGGGAGGGCAAGTGCAACGGGACCACACAGCCCTGCCCTCAGCCCAGAACCTGAGACTCACCTCAAGACTTCACATTAGTGTCTGTTTTTTAAATGAACACGAATTCATGTGGTTGACTGCTGACGCTCAATCCTTATTTCAGGATTTCAGGTTTTACAGAGCCTGAAAAGTTTGGAGAATTCCCATTAAAACTTAATGTATGTGTTCAGCAGGATACAATGGGGGTGCACCATCTGACATTTCTTTTGGGATTTGTAGAAAAGATACGGAACCTTTTATTGTTGTGACAAGTTTTAAAAAAACCCCACACTTGATCGGAGTGTGTTCCAAATATTGTATTTTTTTTTCCATCTGATGAAAACTGGAAGCAGAGGCTTATAAAGAAAATAGTGATAAGAGTCCCAGCTAAGGAAGCAATGGCAAGCACTGCTCTAAAGCTTGTAAACAAACAACCCCTCTCAAAGGGGTGTCTGAATTCCAATGGATTCTAATTATCTGCTAAGACAGATAGGAAACACTACTGATATCAAGAAACTCTGGACTAAAAATATATCCATGCTATAATTTTAGGAAATTTTACCTTCTGCCTGTGGCAGCCACTGGGTAAAAGATAAGGTAGAAAATAATGAGCTTTTGTTATTTGTATGTGTACTTTCGAAGAGACATATTGTGAGTGAACAAAAGATGTAACATAAAACAAACACTGCAATGAAATCATTCTGGGCAAAAATGTAAAAAGCTGTAGGGTGCTAAAAATGCAGTGTCTTCCAGGCAAGAGCACTGTTCATCAACAGCTTTAGAGACACTGCCATTAACTTGACGTAATATCTCAGGAGTTTAACACTTAATTAGTATACTATAAAATTTAACCTCCTGTTTCAGTGTTCACTCTTTCTCAAACAAGACTTCATGTTTATCTTTCTCATGTATTTTGTCTGCTAATTCCTGCATACCCTCTTGTTTATTTTACGTTAAATTATTGACAGAAGCGACAGAAGCAACAGAAGTTTGGAGCCTTTCCCCTGTATTAGTGTGACTACAAGAAATTTTCAGTTATACATTTTCGGCTCATGAATCAATCAGGAGCTGGTCTTTGATGTCCCCTGTGAGTTCCTTCCAGTTCAGGATATTCTGTGATTTGATGCACTAAGACCAAACAGGGGTCTCAGAGACCTGAGGGATCCCTGGGTAAAGTGTTCTCTCCTCACCCCCTTCCCTGAGTTTGTTATGGAGGCTGTGACATTGCCCAGGACACTGTGAGTGCTCTGTCTGTCCTGTCTGTGCCCAAAGAACAGGAGCAGTGCTGGGTACACAGGCTGTCCCTGGGGCACCTGCAGTTACATCTCAGCTCCTCTGCTTTACCACTGAAAGGTGCACTCAGGGCTTGCATGTGCTGCTGTACCTGGCTGCATTTTAAGCAAATCCATGAGTTGCTTATGTCAGGATGCAAAGCTCTTCACAGCATTAATGCACTGGGGGCTGTACCAAGTTGTCCATGAAACATTCAGTAGTCAAATCTACACCCTTGCAGAAAAGATCACAGTAGCTTATTTCACAGGATTACTTATTTGCAGGTTAGATCAAAACCTGGCTGCCAGAAGTTGAAAGCCAGAATAAAAGCAGAGATACACTGTTTTATTATATCATTAAAAAAAAATCTAGATTCTCCTCCAGCAGGGACTGGAGGCTGGAGACTAACAGACAGGAATAAAATAGCAAGGAATAAATTTTATGTAGCTATTTTCTTTCTCCCTCAAATGTGAATGCTTATGCAAAACACATTGCTGTAGATTCACTGACAATAAAGAGGGAATCATTATATGAGTAGTGGATTCTCAGGGGAACACTTTAACCAAAACACACTCTGCAGTAATTTCCCACATCTTAGTTGAATAAATTAATTTATGAATTTTCCATGAATATGTTCAACCATTTCTCCCCTCATATACTTTATTGATCTCCATATACATTTAGCAACAAATAACAGAGCTGCTTTTCCATTTGCAGTAAAATAGTTTAGAGATGTTTATGTGGGCCTTGGGGTTCAGAGTAAACAAATGCAGTTCACACACCAGGGAGGCTGCAGAAAAGTACAAAGCTTGCACGACCCAGGGAGCTTGACTAGAGCAGCTCAGCAGAGAGTTGAGGCATATCCAATCATATCAGTGGCAAAATGAGTCCCCTGGAATGAGAGACCACAGCCCCAAACTGTGGGGCTGCTCCCACTGAGTCCTGTGCACAATCACTGCGAGAGCTTTGTGACTCATGTCTGCAAAATGTATAATGTCCCTTTGGTGTGAAGGACTGAGAGTTTTTCCAAGTACTGTGTATCATTTTATTGTCCATGGTCTGGAGAAAGCCAGCAGGCTCCTTATAGGCTGTAGATCCAGTGGCAGAATAATCCAAAAAGTCATTATTGCTCCACAAGACATCCTCTGTGGCCACTCTGCCTCTGAATATCACTTAGCAAGGCTTAGGCAAAGTCATTAAATCCAAAGTTGAGCTACTTGTATAGGTTATTAAAGTAAGCACACAATCACATGCAAAGTAACGTATCTCCATGTTTTCCTTTTAGGGAAGGAATAAAGAGTTACATACAGTGATTAGGTGTTGAAAAGTAATTAGTATGATCCTAATTTAATATTTAAAATGGAATTCTTTAATCTTCATCCCCCAACACCAAACATCCCAAACAAGCATAGTGGGAACATAATGTGGTTGATCATGGGTGTAAACTTACTCACATGCGACTGCAGCATTGTGATCTTCAAGCTGGGCTCAGATAATACAACCCGTTTAAGCAGTTTATCTTTTTGGTTTATGTTTAGCTTTTTGGTTGCCATTTTTATCAATTGTATGGAAAGCTGAGGAAAAACGTGCCTTGATGTTTCTAAGTATAAAGTTCTTCCTTTCTTAACTGCACATAATAACAAGCTTAAAATAGGTTGGTGCCATCTTAAAGGCTGGTATTTGAAGTATAATTGCTAATGCTTAGATACATAATTTACATTTATTATGCATAATAAAATATGTAAGTAATTGATGTTCTGTAAGGGATTAAATTATCAACTCCAGCTGCAGGAAAAAGATTTATGCCTTGTGTTCTCAATAACTCATTGACTATCAGAATATGCTGCAGAAAGTCATTGCCTTTAGGATTGCACTCATGTTGTCCTTTCTCCTGTTCTCCTTTCCTTCTGATGTGCTCTCTCTTGTCTTTGTGCTCTGTGCAAAGTGTATTTATGGAGCAAAGAGTTGAAAGATAAGTACGAACATTCCCTTCAGTCTTGAGAGAAATTGGTGTAAAATGCAGGCTGAGCTTGCACACGTTTGTGTGTGGCTGTGCATTTTCTAAATGAGAAGGGCAGGACATCACAGAGAGCACAGAATCACCCTGATGTATTGAAGCTGAGGATGGTGGGGGGATAATGTCAACAGAATGGGATGTAGGCACAGCATAATGGTCTCCTGCTGCTAGATTAAAGCTTGGGCAATGATGAGCCCTTTTAACAAAAACAAATGCGGGCAAAGCCAAGATATTTGCAGTACTTTCAAAGCAGGAGGTGTTTATCTTGTAACAACATCCTGCTCTGCTCTCTTGGCTCTCACTGTCCCAGATTTACAGAGGATGATGCTGTGGGTTTCAGCAGGGGCTGTTGCCCAGTGAGCTCCAGTTGCCCACTGCATCCTCCATGGAAACACCCTGGGCTCAGGCTCCGTGTCCTTCAGCTGTGTCAAAACACGTCCTGTCCCACTGTGTAAACATGTTGGCCTGCTTTTAAATGAATCATAGAATTAATCCTCCATAAAACTCAGATCAAAGGGGTTTTGTAGCCCAGCATTCCCATTTTCCTTGGCAGGGGGCAATCCCTTGGGGAGGAGGTCCAGCCTGGGCACCACAGGCAGCAGTCTCCTGTATATCAAAAGCCCTTGGATTCTGGTCTCATAAAAACAGTGCTTGAGGAAGACAAAAAATGGAGCTGAATTTGGTTCATTAGGTGTCAAGCCAAAGAGAACATTTGTGTTTCTGCTGCCATGTGCTGTTCTCTTTCACTTCATTTTATTACTACATTAGTCCAGTGTCCAGCCACGGGTGCTGCTGGGCACAGAATGGGGAAATATGCATGGGGCAGTCACTGAAGAGAGGGCAACTACACAGGCACAAAGCTCTTGGAGGAAAGTCAGAACTAAAATGCAGGTAATGCAAACAACAAAGGCTAGGAATAGTCAGTGTTACCTCATAAAAGTATTTGCAGTAGAGACTGAAGTTTTGCAATCTATCAAATGCCATAACTGATAACACAATTTCTTATTTAATCCACAGCTACTATTTTATATTTTGTCCTAATTAGTATTCTTGCTTTTTTTTATGCTTCTAGTGCAAGATGGAGTTCCATGCATGTACTTCTGGCAAAACCATTACAGCTCGATGTGAGGGGCCCTGCCCCTGCCTGCCAGGACCTGAAAGTTTAAAACACAAGACAGAGAAGACTGGTAAGTTGAGTTGTTAATGAAATCATGGCAGATAATTTGGCTCCTGCTATGTTCTTAGAAAAACATAAGAAAGAATTTTCTTAACTGGCATATTTTCTGTGTAAGGCTTTCTGAGAAAGAGGTAAAGTACAACTAATCATTTTCTAAACAAGTAGTACTTTCAAACACCTTAATTGCTGCAAAACTAACTCCTATTTGAGAGAGTCTCATAGGAAAACTAAATTCTGACTAATGAATCTCAATTTTAAATGAAAATATTTCAAATGGAAATATTGAAGAATTGTAAAAGAGTAGAAAAGAAAATATACTACTTGATGGTTCATTATTTTGTGAGTTAAAAATCAGTAGACATGGTAATTAAAGTCATTTAAGGTCATGCGTGTATTACACAGGATCTGAATTATTATTTTCATCTCTACTGTTACTAATGTTATCATTTGAAGTCAAATATATATTGAATAGACAGCTGTATCTGTGTTCACATATAAATCTGTTTCAATAACAAAGTCATTGCAAATGATGCTGTAGCAGACTGAAGGCTGGAGTCTCAGCACAAATGGCCTTTTTCCCTGCTAGCTCTCTGGTGAGTTCTGTCTGCAGGTCTGAAAGCCTGGTGAGCTCATTCCCTCACTCCCCCAGGCCCTTTCCAGGGAAGCAAGCACAACCTGTCTCAGAGTGACCTCATCTGAGGGGAATTAGTTCCATCAGAAGAGACTGGCTGAAAGCAGAAGTCCAGCAGCAGGAGGGGAAGTGACACAGCCAGGTTCTGCCTACCTAAGAGTTTTCTCCCTGCTCTGAGGAAAGCCCTTTGGAAGGAAGAAGTTGGTTTCCTGTGGCTGTGGTTTCTTGGTACGATGCAGATGTTCTGGTGAGCTGGCACAGTGAGCTGAGCCTGGGTTTAGGGCTGGCTTTGAGTCCTGTTGTCTCTCCTCTCTCAGGATTGCAGAAAGTTTAACTCACTGACTGATGCTGGCTCCTGCCTGTATTGGAAGGTCACAAAGCCAAAGTGGTGATTCTGCAGGGTTTGCTTTGGCATGTTGAGCAGTGAAATGTGTTTATTTGTCTTGTGCCTCACATGGAGTATAACAAACAGGAAGCTTTAACAGTGGTCTGTTGGACCCAAAATGTTTGTGAACCTCTCTTCATTCTTTCTCCTCCCCACTGTGGACATGTTCTACAGGTAGCAGGCACAGAAACAGGGAAAAAATGTTTAAACAACATTCCTTCTGGTTAGTTCAGGCCCTGTCACCTCAGCTGAAAACACTCATGATCCTGCTGATGGTTCTCCCTGCACACATTGTATACTCTTGAACAGCACCAGCTTTCACATTAGGCCTCCATCTGCTTTCTAGAACAAGTGTTAGTCCAGCCTACAGTTTGAAAATTCAGGTTTAGTATCATTTTTTGAAAATTGCAGACATTTTTCTGCACAGCTCTCAAACTTTGACCAAGTGTTGTAGATGGCAGTGTTCTGAAATCGATATATAACTGTACTATCGCTTTGTGTGGCTTGAATCTTTTGGTTACAGAATGCCCACTGATAAATTGCCTTATTCATATTTTCTATTTCTTGTAGTCCTTATCAGGCTACAAGAAATATTTCTTTTTCTCTGCCCTTTCTATTTCTTTGCCCTTATCAGAAAGAGTATCAGATTAATAAATCTTCAGTGACATTTCAAGCTTACAATTTCATTCACACGAGAGAAAAAAAGATTCTAATAACCCTTATCTTGATAAATGCAATTTGACAGAGTATGTGTATTCTGTCAGGCAAAACAAAAACCCAGGCTTTTGTTTTGCCTGACTCAAACTTTAACTCCAGCCAACAAAGCATTAATTTAATGAATTGAGTGATCTGCAGAGCAACTTTCCTGAAGGCTTTTTCAAGAGGCCAAACTTGAACTAGTAATGCTCCTGCCCTTGCCCTGGTGACAAGGATATTATTATTATTATTATTATTATTATTATTATTATTATTATGTACTGAAATGTCCACAAAAGGATTTGGAATTGAGAATCAAATAATCAATAGCAAATGTGCTTTATAACTTGCTTTTCTTTTGGATCTTTGAATGTGCCTGTAACATTTCAGTTAAAGGCTTCCTTTATCTTCCTCAGTCTCCTTGGTTCAGACATTGTCTCTTCAGCTGACCCACTTGAGTGCAATGGAGTCTCAAACTGAATATTTTAGAGTTTGTCAGTCTTCTAACAAAGTGCTCCCAAGAGCTTCCATGAGAAAACATGAGGAAATTCTACACACCAGCATAAATTTTATGCAGGTGCAATTTTAGCATCATCTGAACAGGGATTTGCAATTGTCTGTGTCTGCCCTTTGCAGCCTGGGGCCCAGCCAGCTTTCCTTAGTGTATGAGAAAATTATGAACTCTAGTTGCTGACCACAAAAAAACTTCCAGAGTGTGCTGCTGCCTTTTGTAAGATTCCTTTTTCTGCTGATCAAGGAGTGTCAGCTGGCTTTGGAGAAATAAGCCCTGACCAGTGGCTAAGGTGACCCAGAGCTGGGTTCAATGATCTGAAAGGTCCAACCTAAACCATCTGATGAAATTGTGTGTGACATGGGCAAATCCATTCCTTGACAAGAGACTCCCAAAACCTGACCATGACAGCACTTCAGTGATCTCCTCTTCATCAGAGCCCCAAATCTCTGAGTTTGGAGCTTCTGACTAGAATGTTGGTTGTGTGGTGTCTTAGGGATTTCTCTGATGTTCACAAAAAATTATTTTATTTCCTCTTATGCTACAATAATATCATTAATATTGCTGAATTAGCCTAAAAATCAGTAGTTTGATTTCTCACATAAAAATTCATGTGAAAAAACTGTGCAGACCATTGGGATTCATTTTTGCTCCTTATTTAGTTGCCAGGTTTGTGAAGTGTAATGTTAAGTAGAAAATGATAGAGAGCTAAACATCATGCCTTATACAGACATGCCAGTGGAAAAATACTAAGGAGAATAACAGTGCTTCCACCAAAATGGAAATGCAGCTCTTGGAGCTCACATATCAACATTTTTATGCTCATTACACAACAAGGTTAAACATACGTGGTTGTGAGCTTCCAGTTTGAAGACAGTTTGCATTAATCTTTACGCATTCATTCAATCATATTCAAATATTATTCCATGATAAAATACTTTCAGAAATTAAAAATTTAAAGGAACATTTAATTTCCAAAGTGCTGTAATTCTAAATGTCATGACCTTTTTTATATACGCTTGTGAATAAAATTGGCAGCAGCATCAAAGAAAAGCAATCTAAGTGTATGTGCTCAGAGGTAACAATGGGCTGCAGTGTCTGAGTCTTATTCCTTCCTCCTCCCTGCACTCTTTCGAAAACATCCCAGCTTTGAGGATGAAAATGAAGACTAATAAGCATGTTAAAAATTCCTTTTACAGTGCTAACTGCTACTATGGAGACATTAATAAAATAGCACGAATGCAAGCAAAAGAAAACTATACCAGAATTATTACCTTTAATAGCAAATAACAACAGTAAAATCTTTCTACCATAAAGTTAAATCTTTGAGGAGATGGCAGGATCATGTTCTTCATTTTCTTAAATGGAATTTTGAATCAGGGTCTGAGAGGTAGAAAACAGGTCTCTGTGAAGGTACTAATGGAAGATTTTGGAAAAGAGGACAAGCCCTAATGCTTTTACTCTTTGCTATTTTAGGCCCATTTAGACTCCTTTGATTTATCCAAACACTTGATATGCTTCATAATTCCCAGCAGTATTCCAGCTTTACAATATGCTTTCATGATAGCTGCTGATCTTCAACTCGGCTACCCAGAGACAGAGGTTGAACTGTAAACTGCCCTGAGGTTAGCTGCCCTTCCAGAGTGTGTATGCCCTTTGATTTAATACTATAAAATGAATAAGGCTATAATTTCAACAAAAGGACTAGAAACTGGCTCTAAGTGACAGAAATTATTTAAGGCACAGAACCTTGTCTGCTGGTGGTTTTCAGGTACCTCTTTGCTATAGTGAGTCCTCATCAAGCAGAACTTATTTTTAGATCAAATGAAGCTTCCAAAAAACCCACCATAAATAACTTCAGATAAGAAACAAACAGTTTCAGTTCTTCAGAACCTCCTGGCAGAGGGAGAGATTCTCCCCCTGAATGTGCTGTTCATTCTATCAAGACACCAACACAGTGCAATGACTGGGGTGTCTCTGGGCAGGTGTGAATTCGTGCTTGCAATAATTTTGGTTCTGTCAACTTCCCCATTGCTCCGTGACTGCTGTTTGCTCTGTGTTAGTGGTGGAGGTGCTCAGGCAGGGTGGTAAATGTTTAACAGCCTGTCAGGATTCTTTCTGACCGTCCCCTTTCTGTGCTTTCCAAGTGCTGTACTCCCAACACACCAGACTTCATTTGTTGCCATCAGGGTTGCAGAACCACTGGAGCATGAATGGATGCAGTAATTCAAAGTAGGTTTATCCCTGTCTGTGCACTGTGTGCTTTTGACCTTGCAGAAATGCCCAAGGCAACTTCTAAGGAAATTCTATTATCTTGATAAGGGGAATATAAGGTCAATAGGCAGAAGGAAATATATTCAAGTATGCCAAGTGTTGTTTAAATTTCTAAGGAGAATCAAGGGAACATTTTTAAGTTGCAGGAATAGGTCTTGGCAAGCTTGATCAAGAATCTACATTGTTTAGGGTATGAATTGTAGCATTTAACTGCCAGCCCTATTGGGTGTGATGGATGAGAAGGTCTAATGTTCCTTTCCCTATAAAAAGAGCACTCAGTGCATGAAGTTCATTCAAAGAAATCAGTCTTGTTTCCCAAATGAGTTGTATTACTTCTCGTGTCGGAGTGACTGACAACTAAAAGAATTTAAAGTCTTGAAATCCACTTTCAGCAAATATTTCAGCTTCAAATTGCTGTTCACAGGTTTTCATAACTGCAGAGTAGATAATTTTAAAGTTTATGAAGATGAAGTATAAGTCATGAACATGGCTGATTTGAAATTGGTGCAGATTTGTTATGAAGCATTTCTTTTCTGTGGATTTAATTTTGAAAAAATGCTTTTTCTGACACTGAATTTCCAGGTAGATTTCTAAGTTAATTGAGTCTCAAACTCTGGGAATGATAAAACAAAAGCATTCCAAAATTAAGGTTACTCAGGGTGTCAAAGCTTTAGTATATCTCATGAAAACTAGGTGGCCTTTTTCTTCTGGATTTCATCAGTAAATAGTTGGTTTATTAACTCTAAACTATGCAGGATCTGATATTTTTGCTCTAAATTTTCCGTGTGAATACTGCAACTCAGTTTTTAAATTTTTACACGATGAACTTACCTAAGTACATCTGAGTTATGTAGTTTCTGGAAATAGTAATTACTATTACCAATTTTTCTTGCCTGCAAGCTTCCACACAAGCAGATCAGTCTTTATTCCAAAAGCATGGAAAAGCATCCCCCAAGCATGAAATATTCACTTTTTTTTCCACTTCTGCAAGATACTGTTTGTGAATAGTGAAGTGAGTGACTGCACCCAATTAATATTTGATTAAAGTCAGGAAGCAGGCAAGGACAGATACCTCTGCTCCCCAAGGATGGCTGTTGGTGTCACCCACCCCTCTTGGAAGCAAAAGCCAATAGCTTCAAGACTGAGCCAGCAAAATCAAACTCTTGCCAGTGTCAGAAGAAACAGCAAAGCAATGGTGGCTGGGGGGGTTTTGTTCTGCTGCTTCACCTCACATGAATCTTCCTTTTGTGCACTGGACAAAGGCTAGAGCTGATGGGGGAAAGACCAGTTATCGAATTCATGTGGTGTTTTTCCCAAGTATAACTGACTGTGACTGTATCATTAGACAACACAAAATGTGAATTGTAACATTTATAATTGAATAAATATCTAAATTTCTTTGCACCAGTATATGAGCACCATATTTTAGCATGTAAGTGCAAACAGGCATAATGGTATGATTCAAGAGCTCAAAGCTGCTCTGCAAAGGAAGAATATAGAGAGATTTCAAGCATCACATCTAAAATCACCTTTCAACTTGAGCAAATACTACTGGATTTTTCACCACCATTCAATATGCCCATACTGAGTTTCTCAATTATATTTACGAAGTATTTATACAGTGGAAATGAAATGCAAATGTTCAGGTTGCTGTATTTTCCAATATAATTGTGTTGTAAAGGAAAATCAGCCCAAAAAATTTGGCCTGAGAGTAAATTCAGGTTTGGATCTGTGGTACCTCAATGCTTTTTTCACCTAGGAGTATGAATAAAATAATTTTTGTGCTTTCAACAATTATGCACAGAAAGCACTCAGGTGCCTCTGTGAAGCCTGCTTTGAGGTGAACTTGAAAAGGAGACAGAATTGTCCCCTGTAGAAATGTTGTGTTTTGATCTGGCTCCAAGGTTTGGAACTCTGCACAGAAGCATTGATTGCAGCAGGCCCCAGACAGATAACAAGTTAGGGACGATACCATCCATAGACTAGCTGTCACTTTTTTGGCATGTTCTTCTATGGATTTGATCAAATTACAGCAGGCTCCAAAATATAGCAGACAACATCTGCTTTAGAGGCAGCATTGACAGAAAGGAGGAGCAGGCAGCACTGGAAGCGTGGTGCTCACTTTGCTGCTTTCAGGTGCTTGCTGAGAGGATGCTGACTGTGGTAGCAACATCCCTGTCAGCAGGATTTGCTCTTTTGGTAAATGCATCTCTTTAACAAGCTTACCTGGCAAAAGAATAAGGTTGAGCCAAAATTCCTGACACAATTTTAGAGGTTGAACCAGGACATGAGACATAATTCCTCATCATCTCTAAATAAGGACTAATCCCAGGCAGCAGCAGGAGACAGGAAATGTATAAAAATAACTGTGTTGTGGTGTAATTATATTAAAAACAGTAGGATAGTCTTTTCAATCCTTTTGAAATCTTTTGAAAGAGAATTTTTAAGGCTGTGTTAACTCTCTGGCAGCTCTCTGTGGCTGAGTCAAGTCCTTATGTTTTCTCAAGCATTACAGCTGTACGTTTGCCCAGGCTTAGCACTAAATACAGGTTTCACCCCTTCCCAGGAGTGGTCACCTGCTAAAATAGAAATAATACTGAAAAAATGGATTTGGTGGGTCTCATCCATGTAACCAGTAGCTGTGGATTTCTCAGTTCCACATTAAATTCAATACAGAACCCAAATCTAAATGGGCCACAGGTCCAAGGGCAGTGTAGGCATCACCTGGATCACTGACCCTGCAGACACTTCCCACCTGGACACGTGAAGGATACAGGATCCCAGAGGACACTGCCATGCATAAACCCACAAAAACAGTAAAAGCACAGTGGTTGTTGGTTTTATAAACAATATTTAAAAAAGAAAAGCTAAAATGGCTATTGATTTCTTTTTTTGGCATAAATAAAAGGTTAGAAAATGACAGACATAGTAAACACCTTGTGTCAGCAACGAACAATAATTTTCAGACAAGAAGTAATTTGATTTTGGATTGCAAACAGAAAACTATTGAAGTGGCACACTGTGTTAATAGAAACACCATCTAGTAACAGCAGGTGTTTGTGTGCTGATACTGATAATTAGAGCACAACCATTTCTCTCATCATAAACAAAATCAAATAAATAAGACTGGTTCCATAGAGTTGTTTTTTTTCTCGTGGATATTGATT
This sequence comes from Acrocephalus scirpaceus scirpaceus, assembly GCA_910950805.1. Lineage (NCBI taxonomy): Eukaryota > Metazoa > Chordata > Aves > Passeriformes > Sylviidae > Acrocephalus > Acrocephalus scirpaceus. The sequence goes on from OU383785.1 coordinate 10,166,477, forward strand.
TCTGCATTTTTGGGAATATTTCCCTAACATTACTCCAAGAAAAAATTAGTAAAACCTCTGGAAAACTGACAGTGGAATAAATTATAGTGCATATCACTGTGATGTTGATGCCTTGGAGTGGCTGCCCAGAACAGAGGCTAGACAAGGTTAAGAGAATAAAGTGGGTATTTATTAAAGGCCTTCAACAGATACACCTTGGGCAGTCAGGAGCCTCCCAGAGGATCCACCCAAGCTGGACAATGGTCATGAGTTTTTCAGACAGAAATAAGTTTGGTCTATTTGCATATCAGGGTTAATCCTCCAATTCCAGCTTCAGGTGATGAAGTCATATTCCCCCAGTGTGCTCCCCCCTAATTCACTTGTGTTTGTACTTTTTGGGGCCTGAGGCTGTTGGGTGTCCTTGAGTCCCAGGCCTCGAGAGGAATTGTTTTGTCTGAATAAAATGGGAGAACAGGAGCTGACAGGCTATGGAGCTTCAGAGTTACACACTAAAGCAATACAGGATCTGAAGAATACAAAAGCTAAATCCTAAGGCATCAGAATTAAGCTAAAACATCTCAGTGTGAGGGGGAAAAAAACCCCAAACCTTTTTAGTAAAATGCAGGAGAAAATAATACTTTTGATGTTTCAAATACATCTTTTTTCTGGTTTCTTGGTTGTTTGGTTTTTTTCCTGTGGTATCTTAAAGACTAAATTCCATCTTTAGTTAATCCAGTATAAATCTGGAACAGTTCCATCAACGATGTCAAGCTGGTTGCTTTTGGTTAAGTTATTCTGAGTCTATAGAGGTATAAATGAGTAAAGCCTAGAGATTAATGGATCATTCCAGACAGGTTGTAACATTTTATGCAGCATTGTGGCAAATTAGTTCTTGGTTTCTTCAATTTCTAATTCCTTATTAGTGCAGAAGAAGGGAGATGGAATTTGTGATATCACCACCTCATTCCAAATATATATCCCTGCATATTTTATAGCTTCCACTGACCCAACAGGGACCTTTCTACATTAACTTTCCTCTGAAGAATTGCATTTTTTTGTAATTCAGTTTAATGGACTGCATGTAAATCAAAAAAATAATGTTATCTGTTTTCTCTAAAGCAGCTATCTTCAATGTGGACTAGAATGAGAATCTTTACTAAATTACTAAAATCTGAATGGTTTGGCTCAAGTCCATCTCTATCAAACAGGAGTCCAACATCCACACAAAAAACACTAAAATATCCTTCAACACAAAAAATAAATATTGGAGAAGCTTCTCGGCAACCACCATAGATTTTTATGCCCAAAATATTAAAATATCCATGTTTAACCATTTAGTAATTTTTTCAGATACAGGGTCAAACTCTGAAGTCTGGGTTGGTCACTCAGAATTGCAGGTTAACCTTCCCTGCAGGTGTCCTGATGCAGCCTCTCTGGAGCAGTCCTGGGGGTTAGCTTGGACAGTCAAATCTCAAATTTGGAGCTGAATTATAAATCCTTACACCCTGCAAGCATTCAAACAAGCCTTTATAATATTTCTAATAGTAACATACAGAGTGGCTAAGCTTATGTCTAAGCAATCTGTTTACTTTGTGGTGATTTTCAAAGTTCATCTTAATTATATTTCTATAATATTGTATTCCCATCTCATTAATAGTTTAGAAGGCTGTGTTTATGGGGAAACATTTTCCTTTATGAGAATATACTTTATACAATGATATCACTATGTGTTTGGATTGAATAATTTATAGTCTTGGCTCCATCTTGCTTGTCTGAAGGTGATTTACTGTCATTGTGACCTATTTTCCTATTTGTTTACAAAGATAGTTGGGGTTCAGGTGTTACTGGGCACAGACAAGAGGCAAAAATTGTCCAAATTTTAAGTATGGTCTGTAGCAGCCAGTACTTGCTTATCAGGCAGTCCCTGTCAGCAGGAAAAATGAATACTGGGTAAAACAAAATCATGTCACTGTCATTTCGAACAGCAAGTTGCCTGTTACAAAAGCCTCATTGATCATTCACAACTGAAATTCAGGTTTAAGCTCTCTGTTCTTGAGAAGAATGTTCATGGAGAGTTTAAGGTGCAAAAGAAAAAGCAAAAGAAAAAGCAAGAGTTACTATCTTTTGAAAAATCCTGGGCATCTTGGTTGAGACCACCAAAATTTGGCTTCATTTGGGACTGTGAAGTGACAACAAAATATACATATCTCTGTCTTTATTGTGATTTTCTAAACACTTATGGTACATGATTGTTTATCTCTGTAATAACTCACTGTGAAAAAGAAACGCCCATGTATTTGTCAGGTGTGTTACATCCTCTGTTAATGTTATACAATAACATTCAGGTGGGGCTAAAAAAATAGTTATATGAAAGAAGGTGCCTCGTTCTGTTTTGCTGTTCTCACAAAGGGATTAATTAACTCCTGCCTGAGTTATGTTTGGTTGAAGTGAAACCCAGGAAAACACCAGAAACAACTTTGTCTCCACAAGCCCCAGTGCTGAGGTACCAGTGTAGCACATTTCTGACAAGAGCTTATGAAAAATACTGAAGTTGCAGGGATGGTTTGCATGCCTTGAGTTTTCCATGCATGTTTGTTTCCAGCTGATCCCATCCCAAAAAGGGGAGATCCTGCAGTTCCAAAGTGCAGTGAGATCGGCCTGTGAAAAAAAAAGCTTTCCCTCATTTACAATCCTTTCCTCTAAGTCTGATGGGCTGCAGAGGCACTGGAAAAAGCATCTCATATATGAAGCACCTTATCTCTAAATTAGATTGGTGCTGGGCATTGGAGACTTAGTTTGAGGGAAATTGCCAAAGGCACAAAACTAACTAGTGTTATGAACTATATATCATGCTGCCCTTTCATTTTAAGTATTGACTCTGGCATTCTGGACATTATAAATAAAAAATCTTTCATAGAAATCTTATATTGTACGTTTGAGATTGTTACATGAAGCTTAGCTATTAATCACTTTCCTCAATTTAGTAAAATCCCATGAGCAAGTAAGAAGTTGTGAACAGCAAAAAATATGTATACAGATCAGAATTTTTAAAGCACAGGTTGTTTTTACCAGCAAATATAACTTTCCAGTGTTTTGATTTATTTATTTTTAATTGTATGAGGAGTATGCTATATAGTGTATAGAGTAAGTGCATTTGAGAATGCTGTTACCCTGAAGGCAATAAATGATTAAAATAGATTTTTCAATAAACAAGCAAGTGGAAGGAATTGTTATCTTTTCAGTTTGCATTATGTCAAGAAGTCAAGTTTTTTGCAAAAAACACTGGGCAGTGTTTCACTTTCTTAAAAAATAAGTTCCTTTTTGTATTTTCCATTGGATGTCCTTGAGAGCTGAAGCAATAGGAATGGGAAGAAGTTCATTAGCACGAAGTGCATAATTATACACTTGGGTTCTAATAATATGAACATCTGCTTTATCTAAGTGCTCTTTGGTTAGAAATGTCTAGAGGAGGAAAGGCCTCAGTGTGCTGGCTGGTCACAGAATAACTGTGAGCAGCTCTGAGCTGGGAAAAAGACTCATCTAAATCTCAGGGATGTCAGGAGAGGCATCTCCAGAAATATTGGCAATACTTTACAGGGCATTGGTAAGACTTTGTCTGGGCCTTTTTTTGTATATTCAGATCAGCAATGCTCTATCAGAGAGAATTCCAAGATGAAATAAGAGACTGAGTTTTTCACTGTTTTAGTCTAGAGCTGAGCCATTCCTGCCACAGACTTCTTTTTGCTTGGTAGAAAAACCAAGTAAAAAGTCCTGTCTCCTGAAAGTTAGCTCTACAGCACTCCTGAAAAGATGTGTTACAGCTACTTTGGAGAAGCTAAAAGAAGAAAGAAGCCTGGTATAGGTATTTAGATGATGCTATAAATACAGCTTTAAGTCAATTCTTACAGAATGCATTAGGTGAAAAAAGAAGTACTTTTGCACATAAATTTTTAGATTTTTTTTCTTCTAGTCATATAGTTTTGGGTGTGAAATGAATGAGGAATTTGAGGAAAGGGGAAAGACATCTGCTGCTTGTAAGGGATTTTGGAAAATGAGAGCTCATGGCAGGACTTCACACTCCTGAGGTTCTTGCATTGCAAAGGCAACCTTGCAAATGTCTATCCACCTGTACCCACTTGATTTTCTCTCTCTTTCTTTTCCTCACTCTTTTTTAAGACATGTCTGTTAAACATCACTGGTTTCTATTTTTTCTCACCATCCCTAACATAGTAAAGGTGATTGAGGAGTTTCTGTTCATGGGCTGCTGTAATTTCCACATGGTTTTGCCAGGCTGTACAAGGGGGATGTGTTACTGCTGAGTCTTGGGACACGAGGCATTTGGCTACATTTTGGTGACAAAGAATTCATAAACCAGAATTTATGTGGTGCTTTATGGAACCAGCTGATTAGCTGCAGCCCTCAATAAAGGAAAGACACAATTGCCATGTGCAATTGAAGTACAGGTATAAAAGAGCTACAATAAAGAAGATGCAAGTGAAGACAATATATTAAGCTCCTGAGAAGCAGATTCATTGTCAGGTCTTTGCGTTTCAAAAGAAATTCGGGACTGCTGATATGTGGTGGTGTTATTTCATGTTGTAGACAGCACTTGCTTGTTAAGAGCAAGGGTTTGGAAATAAACTCCTCCTGACCTTGGGAAACTGAATTACATTAATGCAGTTTATGCTTTAAGCAAGCCTGGACTTGTGTGTCACACTCTAAGAATTAGTGAAGGCCACAAAGTTGCTCCTGCATTTAACTCACCATACAAAGAGATTATTTTCTTATTTTATGGCAAACTGCTACCAGGTTCCAAACACGTTTCTGTTTGCTTGGGCATAATTTTTATCAGCAGATGTCACAAGAAATGCTTTATTTGTAAATACCTACACCTTAAGTTTGTAAATAATTGCCACTAATACTGCAATTATTATTGGAGTTCCAGTTTCTGTAATTGGAAATTTTGCAGATATATATGAGTTTGAGGTTCTCTGTGGTAGAGTCACTGTGTATATAAAAGTATTGTAAGGCCAACTTACTTTTACTAAAGCTAAAGACTGTGCTTCTCTAGCAACTGTGATAGTGAAAAATACTGTGGTTTATTTCTCCTGGTGCTCCAAATACCTGAATATGGATTAAATGTCTTACATTTTAGACTGGTGGAATCCCTAAGAAAAGTGTTGCATGAATTTGGACTGAAATGCAACATTTTTAAAATTGTTTTTCAAGTAGATAGTCAAGGGGGAAATTCAAAAGCTTGTTTCACTGGTATGGCAAGGCTCTGAAAATAGCAAGAAAGGTTTTAGTCATGAAATAATGGAATTAGAGTTATCTGTGCAAACTGTGAGTATTTTATCATGTCCTTGCCAAACATCTGTCCTAAAGGAGAGTTAGCAAATTGGTTCAATCTTTCTTAAAAGCAGCCATAAATGCAGATGTTACATACTATCATATTACAGTTTAATATGCTCAATGACAGCAAGACAAGTTTCAGTTTGCTCAGTGTTAGAGCATTATCCTTGGCAACATTTTGACCAACTGTATTTTCTTGCCCTAATTCAGATGCAAGAGAATACCAGTCTCCAGGCTCTTCACAGGCTTTGAGTAATTGCCATTTGTTTTTGTCCTTCACCTTTCTGCTCTTCTGAAAACAGATTGTATTCCACAGCAGGGTTTCAGTGATGAGAGGTAAAGTAAACCCTCCTCCAGCAATTGGATGCTTTGACTTACCAAAGTCACTGCTGCTTGAAAGAGAAATTGGTTTCCTTTGAGAACATGTGAGCAATAAAAAAAAAAAATAAAACTGTAGATGAGTTTGTATAAGGGCACATAAAATCCAAGTTCCTGGCTGTAGACATTTTTGTGAGAAGCAGAAAACTGATTCACTTATTACTATGGTGGCCATTGTATTTGTCTAAGGCATTTTTGAAGTCCAAAGGCTCTTTAAAAGTGTTTATTTCCCTGAGGAGACAAATGCAGGATTCTGTAGTGCAAGTCAAGTATGCCAGCCTTTAACAAGATTATGAGAGCCTTTTCCATGGGTCTGCAGTGTGAAAAACATCCTTAGCTGTAGGTCACAATGAATAAGAGGAGAAGAAAGTAGCCAGAAGAGATCCAGAGAGCTGGCTGGTTTTATGGGTGGGTTGTTAGACTGGCTGTAAAGGACTGGTTTCAAATTTAGACTGGTGCCTGCAAGGCAGCTGGGTGCACACCTACTGGAAATACTCCTTTTAATGCTCTGGGGCAGAGCAGTTACAGTATTCAATACTTTTAGGAAATTTATTTTAATAGAACGGAATGCCCTGGGCTTCTATAAATGACTTAACTTCCTCCTTCGGAATACCCAGATACAAAGCAAAACTCAACTTGCTTTATTTCACAAATGACTATTTTGAGTCCATATCCCAGGCTCTATATCAAGGCTGAAGAGTGGCATTGATGCCACAGTGATAAGTGCTCTGTAAGTGTCTAAACAGAGAGAAAAGGCTCGAGGACTCTCACCAGCTAATTCAGGATAATAAATTAAATAGAAGTGAGATGTAATTTATGTTGTTAATAAGTCTCTTCTCCTGTTAGTAACATGCAAATCTATGCAAAATTATTTGTTTTGCATAAAGAAATGGAATTGGAAAGATGCCACGTGGCCTAGCTACAGAAAGTCCTTAACAAATTGCATAATTTTAATATCACTAAACACAGTCTAGGTGTTTGGATATGTTCTTAATTCAGTTCCTCTTGCTGTTAAATACTAACCAGCATTCTTCTTGTGGGCACTTTAACACTTTGTACCATCAAACCCCTTTATTTGAGTTGTTTATGCTCTTTGCTAATGTTAATGGATTCAACCTCACATTGCCTTGGGGATTCAATTTAATGCACAGGTAAACAAATGCAGCCCCAGTTCCTGTGACTCACACAGCACACATCAGGAAACCTCCAGCAGAGGTTTAAAGCTCCAGCTTTAACTGCTGTACTCATCTTCCTTCCAAAATAAGAATTACTGTCCTCCATAGAGGAACATTTCAGTTGGATTGACAGAGGGCTCTTTTCCAGTTTTTTTGTGTAGACACTTACCTTGCTCCAGGGACTATTGTGTCATGCACTACTTTTAATTCCTTTTCAGATTTTGAAGACCAACTTCTCCCTTACTTTATTTGATGGCTGTCTTCTGCTGAGAAGTGTTAAAATAGTTTGCAGAGACCATCTGCCCTCTTGCCAAGCTGGAGTACTTGGGTTCTCTACGTGACTGGGATACTTGCCAACTTTTCCACTTACAGCAAAGTTTCTTCTCCTACCTTTCATCATACATTTCTAAATATAATTTAAGAATACCTGACAGTTTCTTGTAAGGCTCTGTCTGCCCTATGGATAAATTCCATATTTGTTCTCTTTCACTCTCCATTTGATTCTGCACTGACTTTTGTATGTGGTTGTCTTATCTTCTGGCCTTCTTCCCCAAAATCAGTACTGTGCAAATAATTGATTTTTCAGTTTACTGACTGGACTGGAGAGTCAGGATTTGAGGGGTAATTCTTCATGGTAAAGTAAAAAGACCTTTTAAAAAACTCTTTAAAAAATGAAATCTGACAGTTTTTGAAGCAGACGCATCACTTTGAAATGAATGAGCTAAATGTCAGTATTTCAGTGATTCAGCTTGTCAATCCCAATTTGTAAATTGTTTTGATCATCTGAAACTATATTTTCTGCAGCACATAAACTGTATTCCAAATATCGTTATTATTATAATTATTATTATTATTATTATTTTCTCCCAAGGAGTGCAGTAACATCTCATGATATTCTTTATTTTCTTTTAGTGATGATTTTGCTTGTAACTCCACTTGCTGTGTAAGCCTTTGAGTTCCTGGTGTACTTCAAAGACACTTTGTCATTGCATTGGTATTTTAGCTCTTGTTCACATTTTTGATCTATCTCAACTCTAAATAGTGAAAAAATAATGGGAAGTTGAAAGAACTTTCTGGAGAATAACAACAGTACATTCTCCTAAACAGCATGGGGCATCAGCCACCATCACAGAGAATTAGGCTAAATGAACCTGGTGTGACCACCCCATAATCTTTTATCCCTTAACATCCTGTCCCTCGGGCATTTGTTCATTTTCCTGGGTCTCAGGAGATGCCCATTAATCCTTCCTGGTTCTGCTCAGGGGGAACGTGCTCACATGGCGTTCAGATGTCCTTGTCACTGGGCTGAAAAGGAGGCAGCAAGAGGACATGAAAGCAAACTTCCATTTCTCTCCTGCACTGGAGTAATTTAAGGATAGTTCATAGTTGCTCTGTGCATTGTCAGTGTTGTGACAGCTTATCCTTCCACATCAAGGAGACATAACCAGCTCCTGCATCACCACATCAGTGATTCAAATTGCTCCTTAAATAGCATTTCCTGGTCTCTGTTGAAGTACATGGTAATCAGTTCCACAAAGCTGCACTGATGATTCTCACTTCTCTGTGCCAGAAATTACTCTTGACCATATTATGAAAGGAAATGAATGGCTTTTTTTTTACTAAAGTGGTTTGAGTACTTAACATATATAATATACAGTAAGTGCCATTATCATTACAGAAAACTATTTTTTCTGTCTTTTCATGACTATGTAACTTCAACTAGACTTCACATTTCTCAGTATTTGTGGCTTGTACCATACACATAGGTTGTAGGGAATGTCTATTTTCAGTGGACTTCTCCATACAGGAGAGTTGTCAGTTGGAAAGTCAGACAGCCAAGATCTCTGCCTGCTGCACATCCACAGAACTCCATTAAAGTCAGGGTGAATTTGTATCAGGGATCCATCCTGGAGCTTTGATGTCCTCTTCCTTTCATGAGAAATAAAGCCAGCTCTGAAAGAACAAGAGTTTAAAGCTGTTCAGTTCCTATAAATTTGTAGAGATCTACATCACTATTATATATGTTTAGAGTTCTGTAAATGGTCTTCTTAGAAAATTAGAGTTATGTATAATTTGCTCATATGTTCCCATAGCTACACTAAAGATGTTAACCACTGTTAACATGGAATGTAAGAGCAAACATACTGTTAACAAATGCAGGATGCGTGCAGGAATTCAAAGGCTTATTACCATGTTTCTCTTCTTATCTCACACCTGAATGTCACCAGCCTGGGAATTATGCAAGATCATGTTTTCACTTTCTTTGAGAAAAGCATCTTTTGAAGCTTCCTGAATATGGTTTAAAATACCTTTGATATTTGAAATCATTGTCAAATGATTGTTTGGTTTTCAAAGTACACTTGAAATTGAGAAAGGTTACCAAGTCCATCTATTAGATAGGATTAATTCAACCCATTTCTGTATGCAATATCATATGGTTTTTATTGCATATTTTTCTACCATTTAGTCCATGGCATTTTCTCAGTGAATACAGAGTGGTGTTGTTTTAGCCATGTCAGGTTACAGAGTACAGGGGCCAACAGTTCCATCATATTTCTCCAAAGCTTCAGAGCACAAGCAAAATTTCAAAGGGTGAAGGACAGAGAGAGAAAAAAACCTCACGTAGGCAGAGCAGCTGATGTGTGCTCTCCTGGAGAATTTAATTCTGGTGCAGTCCCTGGCTCTGATTTCCTTTGCAATGGTGCCCATCTTGCTAAGCCAGATTTTTCACAAAGGGTCATTAGCTGCATCTTCTAATTTTCCAGTTTCCTGCTTTGAAGCCCTGAGGCCTGATTTGCAGAAGTGCTGAGCACTCACAACTGAAGGGAGTGAATGGTCAGTGTGAACCTGTTAATCGTTTTCATATACCATGAAAAAGCAAGTCTCAATGCCTGGAACTACAGATCCAAACATTGACTAGTAACACCCTTCTTATATTGCTATTGCTTTGCTTTGTAATTCAAATAGTGATATAATAATCCCTATGAATGGTATAGCAGCAGCAAACGGCACTGGTGATTGATTAAAGACTTCGGTTTGTCTTCAGAGTTTAATTAATCTTAGCAGCTCTTCATTGCTTTATAGGCTACAAAGCAATAGAGATTATTGCCACTTTAGTAGGGAATAGAGAGGGGCTTCTCTGCATGGTGGTTGTGGCTGTTCCCCTTTCTGAAAGTCTTCCCAGACATGTGAGCAGAAAGTTAACTTGCTTATGAGTTTCAAATCCTTGAAAAACTCTGTTCCTCCTTTCTTAGGATGAATAAATAGGATGTGGAGTTAGAGCTTCATAGAAGCTTTGAAGCCAAACTCAGCAGTGCCTCATGAGGTGACCTCTCCCCTGCCCTAACAAAGACCCCTTCTGGCCAAAGCACTTCTCTCTGTATAATAGGATTCCTTCTAAAATCTCGTTAAAGAAGGGTTTTCTCTCTTTTAGGTTTTTGTTGTTGTTGTTCATTTCTAAGCATTCTCCTGTAAGAAAGGCACACTATAGGAAATTTGATATCTTTGTAGTATAGTGGCCATCATATTTTTTATTAATCATTTGACACCTCTATTGCTCTTCCCTTCCTTCTGTATGTCTGTGAGAGTATTGTGGGGATACATTAGCACTCCATGGGACATTTTGTACCCTTTGTCCAGCCCATCTTAGAATTATTTTTTTTTTTGCCATTGACACAGAACTCATTCTAGAAACTGACCTACTTTCTTAGCCTGTCCCCCCATTCCTTTTCCTGGGAGAATTCTTCTGCCTGGCTATGGGACAGTAACTCAGGGCAGCACCAAGGAATCAAAAGAAATGCTGTTGTTTCAATGCAATCCATTCAGGTGATGGGTCAGATCTTCCCTGTTTGTCCACATGGCTGGATAGATTGGCTTCTCCTTGTTCTCTTTCAGCACTTACAATCCCCTCATTCCTTGCATGACCCTGGGTCCCTTTGCAGTAAATGCCACCGTTTAAAACAATAACAAGAAAAGATGACTGCCTGCCACTTCTTTTACTCAGTGCCAGGTTCACTCTTGATTACTTTTAAGTTTCATACAAAATGAAAAACCCTAAAACCATGGTAGCAGGAAGAGGATTAGCATTGGGTCATGACACACTATTTGGGGCTCTCAGACTTTTTAAGGGTGAAGGGTGACTAGAGCCCTCCACATCTCCATCAAGAGATTATTTCCCACAGCATATATAAATGTGAACCACTGGCAGAATAAAATTAGTGGCTATTACACCCATCTTACTCTTTTCCAAAATTCCTTTTGTCATTGGCTTAGGAGCAGTCATTGTCTGTCAATTCCTTTTCTTCCTGCTTTTTTCTGGGCTGCACAGTAAGAGCACAGAATATATATAACCTGTAAGTCACTTGCAGTATGAAGTTAACCTTTTAAAGATTTAGTATTTTGATTATTTACCATTCCACCTGTTCCTCTCAGATTACCAAGACAGCCAAGGAGCAGGAGTGACCAAGCAGTCAAACTGCAGAACCGTGAAAAGGTCAAATTAGAAACTGTATAATGCACTTAGTGCATATTATTCTGCTGTCTCTTAAAGACTTTATGGGGGATTGAAAACCTCCCTCTTGTGACAGAGATCATAATGAGAACTGAAAATGTCACAACATAAATTGATTTTATGTTAATGATTGTAGCAAGAATGAGAAATTATTCAAATCCTACTTTTTACACTAAACCTTCTGCTGCAACATTGCAGTGTTGTGCTGCTCCAGGTTTTAGTATTCACAGCATGTTCAGGCTTGGGCTGGGGACTGAGCACTCCCCATGCAGGAGCTGCACTCATCTCACCTTGTTCTTGGCACACCTGTAGTTACAGAGGGAGCAAAGAGCCTGAATGTGTAAGTTGAAGCAAGCCAAGCCAATAGCTTCATCACTGTAAGCCTAATCTATCACCAGCACAACTGCTCCTAACTGTACTTGGAGGTGAAAACCAAGCAAATCCAAACCAAATTTCCCTAGATCTTGGGCTCCCTGGGCAACGTGCTGGTGTCCATACAGTCTTGCAGTTGGAGAAAACACAGTTTTGAATTTAGCTTAGACCGTGCTTTAGAATAAAAGGTAGATGTATGCAGTTTGGGTTCAGGCCTGCATTATTTGCATACTTTTATTATCTACTTTGCTTATTCAATACTCTGTTCACCTCTGGGAGAAGGAGGGACTGGGTGCTGGCACACTCCTTGTGTGATTCTGGGGATGAGAATAAAATGTGCACAGTGATGTGGATGATCTGATACTGTCCCAGAAGAATTGGGGGAGTTTCAAGTCAACAAGTCAGGCAGATACTGCAGTGATAATGCTGTGTTTTCATCTGTCTCTAGAAGGGATTAACCTCAGCAGAATAAACACAACAGCATTTCCACAAGTAGCATCTGTGTGATACCTAGTGCTGTCAACTGTTTTGAAAAACAGGTTGGTAGAGTGTAGTTCAAAGTATCTGGTTGCTTTCCTAAAGCTGCTAGTGATCTGAATTTTACCCTTTTTTGTTGTTCTTAGATGGATATTGAAACATCTTTTCCAGAACAGGCTCACTAGTGTTTCAGATGTTGCATACATACCTGGATAAGAAGGGAAAGATTAATACCACTGTAACCTAATTCTAACAAGCCATCAAGATACTTTTCCCTAAAGCACTTTCTAACCACTTACTCTATTAACTTTCTTTGAATTCCTTGAGAATATAGTATTGGGTTTATCTGCACGTGGAATCATTCTTGAAGGAAGCAGATGTGTTGTTTCCTGTCCATAAATAACTTCATACATAAATGAGCCTTACTGACACCCTGCAGTATTCTGAGAACGTGTAGTAAAAAAACCCTACAGATTTGCAGAAGAGATTTTTAAAAGCCTGGTAATAAATGACATACTTAAGGAACTGACATGTATCTGCTACAAGAAAATAAATGGCAACAGCTAAGAGTGAATAGAAGTTCCCTCTGAGATTTGCTACCTGTATGAAAAACAGTATGAAAAGGGACGAGGTAGGCAGTCAGATTTCAGAAGTAAGCACCTATTTAAGGGTGAAAGAAAGGAAAAAATACTGGAGTTACAACTTTAGAGGTGAAAAATGTAGTTTCTTGATATAAAAATATCACAAGCCTCATCTTCTGATATTTTTTTTTCCTCACAGTTAGCTACTGGAACTTTGGGAATCTAAATTAAAGGGGAAATGGCAGACTTCAGTTGACTCTCTCAAGAACTATTGTCATTATCCTTAAGGATGCAACTGATTATTTTAGTTGGAAAATCATGAGAAAATGATTCGAGGCAATGTGTGGCATGGCAATGAAACAGCAGCAGAGGGAAAGTCTGTGTCTCCTCATCCCTCTAATTACATCCACTTTTCTAAGGTGTGCTCCTGCCTTCCAACTGACCTCAGTCTTCTTTTCACACTCAGTCACTCCCTGGCTGGCTTACAGGTGCTTGCACACTTACAGGTGTGAGTGTGTAAGACACATTTACAGGAGCTCTGTGTGTCAGCATCCTGCACTTACAGGTGCTCTGTGTGTCAGCATCCTGCTCTGTCCTCTTTTCACAGCTCCTGGCGAAAAATGACACTCTTCTGAATGTGTTGTGTGCCACCAAAAACTTCAGTTCATCACCAGCAACCTGCCTGAGCACATACACATTGGCTCTTTCCTGCCCCACATCCATTTGTTTGATCCTAACTCTCTTCTCATGAGCACAAGCCTTTTGAAATGGATTCTTTCAAGAAAATGTCTGTCTGCTTCTCTTTTATGTATGAGCTGCTCCTGCTCTTCAGCCCTGATCTTTCATCCTATTTATATAATCTGTGTTGTACATCGTCTTCATCTTAACTACATAAATAACTTGAGGAAAAGATCATATAATACGTATTATTCACTTTATTATAAATATTCACAGGTAAATCTGCAACAGATTACTTCCCAGTATGAGCTAATGTTCTTTTCAGAATGAGGGCATGCCCATTAACGAAAAATTTTTTACATGGCTTCAGCTTCAAACCTGGCGCAATTTTATCTGACTTTCATCTGATTTTAATTCAAGAATTTGCGTGCATGTGCAAAGTAATTTCCATTTATTTCTTCCCATTATCTCTACAGCCATGTGAGAGCAATTGCTGCTGTCTGTGAGAGAGTATGTATTAATATTTTGCTAGACAAGATTGTAACAGGTGACTTTTTGCTCTGATTTTCACAGAGTGATAAATGTGATAAAGAATAACTTTTCCAAAAGGCCAGTCTCTTTAAACTTCAGGTCCATGTAACAAGCAAGCAGGACTCTTAATTTATAATATTCCACATAGAATTCATTGTGATTAAACTCTTAAAGATGATGAAATACTGCCAATAATACACAAGGAAAATAACCAGAATTTTTTTTCAACTCAGAGCAAAGAGATCATGACATTTGATGCCGGGCTTATTTGCACCCAATCATATTTGTTTCAACGAATGGCAAATGAAAAAATTACAAACAGAACATTTTGATTTAAACCTGTAACCCTCCTTCCCAGAAAATCTCAGTATTTTCTGCTAAGAAGTTTATTCTCTGGATGGAAAAAAAGTGGATTAATGTGCCAGCAGTCAGCAATCTGTGCATGTAGATCCCTTCAGCTTGTAATTGTTATTAAACTGGTTCACTGCACCCTTCATAAAGTGTGGAGTGTCTTGGTAGGGGAGTAGATAGACCTCTGTTTATTCTGAGAAACTTGTGAACTACTGTAATTCATTTCAGATTTATAGATTCACCATCTTTAAATTGATGTTGTTTTTTACAAGGAAACGAACAGCCAATTTTTTTAACAAACCAATGCAATTTAATTCTTCTAGAATTTATCTGCCTGTGGATCAACAGCATAACACAATTTTAATTACACCGACCACACTTCACTGAATTCCCTCATTCTGTAGCAAAGCCTTATCAGAGTAAAGGTCCATGAGATGTGTTGAGCTCTGCTGAGCCCTAAGTCACAAGGTTTGCATTCTCATCATACAAAAAAAAAAAAAAAAAAAAAAAGTCAGTCATTTACACTTCTGTCTTGGGGGAAGCGATACTTACTATTATACAGAGAATTAATGGAAAACACAAACTACTAAGTGCCTTTGTGGTTAAGAAATCAAGTGCAAAACCATCTAAAATATGATTAGAGAAAAAGGAAGGAAGTGTTGAAGCAGGTCAGCAGCACTAGACTGAAATAATTATTGTCAGTTGTTCATTATGTATTAATTCACAGCTAAGTGGGTTTTACTCCTTTCTTTGCAGCACAGATATGGTTCTCTGCTAGTAAAGCTTTGTATCAGCCCACTCACACTTAACTGCAGTGTTTTCTGAGTATGTAGATATGAGTTCATTGCAGCTGCCTTTGTTGTATCTAAGAGGAAAGAAACCACTGAAAGGAGATCCCATCTGATGGCAGAGACCCTGTGTCCCTGGTAAATGCAGCAGAGCTGTTTCCTCACAGCAGAGTGGGGGGAAAGGGCTCCACATCAGTACTTTAATGGCTTCAACACAATCCTCCCCTGCTTTTAAAATAAACCCATGGAGAGGAATTATCTGAATCAAGAACTATTTTCCTCTATTGCATTTAAATACATTTCAGGTATTTTTAATAAAAGCTGTTTGCTGAACTGCCTTTCACACCTGTTGAACTTATAAATCAGCTCAAGCAGGGAAGTGGAAGTGGTGATTCCTGTCTGGTCTGGGGTAAAATTGAGAGATGGGCTGACAAGAGAGGCCCAAGAGGAAGATTTGGCAGTTCTCTGGCCTGACACCAGTCCTACAGACAGCAGGAAAGTCCCCATAGCTGCTCCTTGGAGATTAGTGTTGGGGCAAGGCAGTTTGGACATGACTTGGGCACAGGTGACTTTAGAGAGTTCTGTGGGCTCAAAGCCATTGGGGACATAAGAAACAAATCTGAAGCAAAGAAGATTTCGTTAGTTCTGTTATTTAGAGCACTATTTATTTTATTTTTTTATATATAATCGTTAACTGATGGTGGTAGTTTTTCTTTCCATTGAAGAGTAGAAATAGCTGAACAATTTAGGAAAAAAAAAGTAGTTTCAAGCAGTTCTTAGGAAGATTTAGTCAGTGATTTTGATTTGAAATGTATCTGTAAGGGACTAGAGAGAAGACAATTTGGAAAAGAGCTCTCAGTTAATGTGCTGTCACCCACCATTCGTGCTCCTTGGCATCTCTTGTAACGTCTCCAAAGTTTGACAGCAGAAATGGTGCAGTTCAGTCCTACAGTACTTTTCAAAGTACAGATGGGCCAAGCACAGATGGCTGAATTGCATCCTGTGCAGCCTCTCGCTTAAACAAATATAGAATAATTTCCCTGACACTGCTGGGGTGTTTTTCAGATTTACATTGAACTAAATCATGCCATGAATTTTTGATTTTCTCTTTATCATCATCCATCCCAATTAGTGGGTTTTCTTTCTGACACAATGCCAAATTGTTATATTCATCTTCATATCCTTTGCAAGATACATTTTATGCATCTGGAAGGGGTTATACAGTTCTCTATTTTAAGACACCTTCCTTTTAACAATTTCCTTGCCTAGCTAATAAAGTAGTCAGATATTTGCTGTGCCCATTTCATGTAAAGTGAACAAAAATATGGTTTCTAAGCAAAAAGTTTACAACCTACATAAAGCAAAGGGAAGAAACAACACCAGCACTGCTAATTAAAAATGTGCCAGCACAGGTCAGCAGTATGTGCAGTTTTACAGTCAGTGCCTCAGACAAGAATTGTCATGTATTTGTCTGGGTTTTTTGTAGGCATCATGTTAAAGTTGAGTTTCAGAAGTCTCTGAACATGACTTTGCAGGTGTTTACAGAGAGTTTCTGACAGGTATGACAAGAAAAGCTGAAGATACTTGTTTCAAAATTTAGCATCTGGGTAATAAAGGCTGTCATCGTTAACAGAGAGGAGTCAGTGATGGCTCAGTAGAGGTGTGATTAGAAGTGAAATAGAAACTGCAAAGGGTCTCAAAACTGAGACACAGCTCGTGCTCTCTGTGGGGACTGGGAGAACAGTGGGAAATGCAGGGAGCAGAGGTGGCGTGGTCAGAGTGAGGAACTGGGCTACCTTATCTTTGTGAAATTGTCTTTGCAGAAGTGTTTTGAAAGGATATGAACAGAAGATGGTGGGACTCAGCAAGGCCAGAGGAAAGGGTGTGAGAATAGGCAGGAGGAGAACTGAAAAAACCTGCTTACCTATGAGAATGGGTTGGAAATGATGTTTTAAAGTATCATTTACTGACTTTGCACAACATCTGGGCAGAGATAAACTTGAGACAGTCCTGGGAAAGGCTACAGCCCCATTAAAAGCATAAGAAAAAGGGGTTTGAACACTAGAAAGGAGCAATGAGGAGCTCAGTTCTGCCTGTGGGGAACGTAAGCTGACCAGTTGGCATTTGTGAGGTGTATGAAATTTAGACAAAAATTTCAATTTGATGGGAAGAAATCAATTCATCCATCTTTCACATGTGTGTCTTGGAAACTGAACTGAGTTTGTGTTTGTGGAGGACAAAAGGAGGGTGGGGACAGAGGGGGTGTCTCAGATTGCTGTAGAGAGCAGGAATGGGACCTGCAAGAAGGCAGGCACAAAAATGTGGGAGGCAGAAACCTGGAAGAACAAGATTCTTTAGAAAACTGCACTGAAGGTAGCTGGAAGTTGGAGAAATAGAGGAATAGGGGTAGGCATCAATGTTGGCTCCATTTGGAAGGGATGAGTCTGTCTTTACTGGTGTGCAGAAAGTGGATGCTGAGCTGGGAAGGAAATTCTGAAACAGAATTGGAACAGAGAGGGAGCTGAGTGAGTTCCCAGACAATGGGGAGGTCACTGGGATTTATGGTAGATCTGTAGTAAGTAAAGGAGAATGATTGCAACATTCTTAAAGTGAGAAGCCACAGTTATTCCTGTACTAGAGAGCTTTTCTTCAACAGTTTTACAAATGTATTCTGATGGCAGGGACAATGCCATAGCTGTAGCATTTGCCCAGACAACACCAGTATAACAAAAGATACGTTTTTTCTAATTTAGTAAAATATACCAAGCTGTTTGAAAGTAAACTGATGGTGAGAGCAGGAGGAGAGAAAAGTGGGTGTCATTTTCATTTTCTAAACAAGCAAAATAATTATCTTTAGAATTCAACACAGCAGCTATTGAATTTTTCATTCTGAGATACCATAAAAGATATGGATGTACAACAAACAACTTCTACAAAAGGAGCTAGGTGAAAGAGGCTCTGTGAGACGTGGATAAACTGAATTTCCTCTGACAGAAAAGTGATTGGCAGATCAATAGCCAAAAAATCCCGCTCTTGAGAAATCTGTGAATATTCAGCTACAACTCTATTGCGGATCACAGTTCATTTCTGAGTCCTTCCACCCCGTATAGGAGCTAAAGAATGAATTTATTAATCTTTGTTGACCTTTTGACCTCTACATTTATGTCCTAGAATACAGATTTACTTTTGAAAATCCCGAGTTACTGTGTGTGCATACATATTCCATCAGGCTGTATATACAGTGTAACACATGGAGAATTGATATGAATCCTTTTCCTTTTAAAAGTGCATAGAGAGGGTACTGAAAGGGGAAAACAATCAGTTCTTGTTCAAAAGCAGGTCAGCTCAGGAACTGAGCAGCCAATTTGTAAGCTGTGAGACACTGTCAGATGTAAGGGTTCCCTCCCTGACCCTGCCAAACCTCCTCTGCTCCCTGCTCTCCTTGTGCCCTGATGTCGGGTCATATTCCACATCTCTTACCTCAAGGAAATCCAAAAAAAGGTCTTTTCATTTATTGGGCTTTTGCTGGCTGGCTCAGAGGTTGGCACAGGCTACCCTGGCACTGAACTTCCTCCCCACTAAGCATTTGATTGCCACCAGTTGAGTTCCCTGCACACTTACAGCTGTGTCCTCGTCACCTCCACCTCCGTGGGAGCTTCAAGAAATCCTTTAGACTGATGTTTTGTGCTGCTACCTTGTGCCTGCTGGCTGTAAATACACCACTGCCTGTGTTCCTGTCTCCTGGGTTTCCCACTCCCCATTCATCTGACACAGGAAAATAGATTTGTTTTCGTAAAATGTGGGTGCTTGAGATTTTTTTTAATTACAGCCGAATTCTGTGACACAGTAAAAAGGCCTTGTAAGCTGAGTTAACATTTTCACTTTATAATTTTGACAGTGCAATATAGTACAATTGAATTAATCAGTTTTTCCTGAGTTTCTGTTACAGAGATTTTGAGGGCCTCAGTTAAATCATCCTATTTGTAGACTGATTACTAGGGAGGAAATGTATCATTCTGGGTTTAAATTATCTTTCTGGGAACAGATTTTAATCTTGCCTTCTTTTTTTTTTTTTTTCTGTGGAGTCCTGTGGATGTATTCAACTCTATGTTTTCAAAATGTTTTCTATTTTTGTCTGTTTAATGAAGCATGCCAAACACTCCTCACTTTTTGCACTTCAGAAATCTGTAGGAGTAATTTCTTTTCCTGCTATTTTTCAAAAAGAAGGATTAAGGATGTGCTTTACTTTGTTACTTTTTCCAAAAAGCATAGAGTCTTTCATGCATGAGAAGTTATTTCCTATGCTTGTCTAGCATTGAGCATGATGGGTGACTTAGAGAATCCAACTTCTCATCTGTGCAGTGCTGGCATTTAGAAATCTGGCACAGGGTCACATCTCTGAGGGACCAATCTGGTGGGACAGGCTGGCCTCAGAACTTGCTGTCTAATGCAGCACAGTGATGTTTCATTGCTGCTTTCTAGGAGTTAAATGGTCTTTTTGCTGAGTTGCCCATGAGGATTCTGGCAATGAGATCTGGAGCACACAGGGCATTTTTCTGCCAGCTCAGCTGCAGCTCCTCAGGAACAAGCAAGATGTCAAAGCCCTTTCTGTGCCTGGGACTGGATGCTCTCTGCCCAGGGTGTGTGCAGGTACTTTGAATCAGGAGCATGAACACCTGACATTAGGGCTTGGACTCTTTTAGAAGAGCCATTGAACTAAAATTTGGATGATTTAATGCCTGAGTTGGGGACAGCAAAGTAGTTATCCTGCTGAAGGTCACATTCGATCATTTGAGTCATGATGAATATGAGAACATAAGACAGCTCAGGGGAAATCTTTATTTTTATGAGGCAGTCCTGGATCCCACCACACTTGTGGAATATATAGGTAAAGAGGTGGTGCAGGGAATTGGTTCTTTTCCCCATCTAGTGTTCTAGTAGAAAATAAAAAGGATCTGTGCACCATATTAAGAAATCCAAGGTGTATTCAGCCTGGAAGATGCAAACTCTGCTTTCTTTGGCACTGTGTGGAAAAGGGACAAGAAGGAAAGAGAAAAGGAAGTCTTTAATCCCTGTGTGTGATGCTACTTGGATAAGTGCTTTCCAGACTAGGTATCAAACCACCAACTACCACACTCAGTTGGGGTCTGCTCCTTCATATGCACTTTTGGTGGAACTTTCACATTTTCTCTGAAGAACTGGTTATGTAAAAGGACACTGACTTTCTTATCTCTCTTCCCACAAACTATTGCTTTTCAATCAAACCCACACCAGCAAAGGTCAGGATTTATGCAATAACATTAGGTGGGTGTGCAAAGGGGGAATAGGAGCTGGAAGTCAGCCATGAGCCATGGCCAGCTCTCTTCTTTCTTTTTGCAATGCATGACTTGTCCATGGAGGAGCATTAACATCCTCTGTGTGTACCATCTCTATACACACTGTTGGGAATCTGTAATGTTGCTCTTAGTAACAACATCCCATTATTTTCTATCTCACAGTTGTCAATAAATCATCTGTTAAATGAATCAGGCCTTGTGAACTTGTACTGGCAAGATTGATTTTTGCATGATGTTTCTTTAGGAAATGAATTAAATCTTAGAAAGAAAAATGTGTGCACAGTGGCAGAGCATGCTTTCACTGAGAGAGTATTTATGATGAATAGAAGGAAAATAGAGTACACATGCTTCAAAGAGCACATTCTTGTAATGATGCTCAGTACTATGATCTGAAGTAAAGATGGCAAGATCAGAAGCTTTCAATGCAGAAAGATTACCATTTCCTTTGAAAGCATTATTTACAGCAAAATCATGAGATACTTTTAGATATACATTGAGTTCTTCCATTGTAATTTACCTAAGTCCTTTTTTTTTTTTTTTTGCTTTCCTCTGTATCTGTCAAAATAATTGGGCTTTCAGCAGTGCTTTTTACAGACAGAGGGTATTAATCCAAGGGTGATTTTTTTTCTCTTTACTGCCTGCCTTTACAACGACTGAAGGAGGAAGAACCTCTTGCATTATTACTTGCATGGAGGCAGCTCTGTGAGTCTGTCAGCAAGAGTGATTGTGTGTCCCCTCCACCTGCTGGTACACAGATACTTAAATCCAGTCTCCTGTTGCTGTCAGAGAAGGCTTCAGGAAGAAAAGAAAATTCCCTGTGACTTCTCCAAAATTTTCTTAACATCAGAAGTGCATTTCTATGATCAGTCATAGCAAGTGTAATAGGGAATTATTTTTGATCCTTAGCACCGAGGCACGCATAGAGCAGCCTGTGGTCATTAGCTCACAATGAAATGATGAGATTTTGTTGCCTTTATGGGATGGCTGCTTTTTCTGACAGTGACAGAGATAGCAAATGGTGCACTAAAGTCCTGTCATCTGCAGATACTTTAATGTACAGGAAGTGTGGCAAAATGGGGAAAGTACATTCCAGCTCTATAGTGAATTAAAAATAAAAAAAATTGAAAGGTATGGAATGTGAAATTATATCCCTGCATCCTTAAGGGGCACCAAAAGGAATAGTGAAATCTAAAAGGCATAAGGCAACTTTTGGAGGAAGACTAAATAATATATTCTAAAATTCTTTCAATGTGTGACACCTGAAACTCTCAGCTCCCCACATAAATTCAGAACTTTGGAAAATCAGATGCAGGCCCATAGACTAATTTCAGTAGTATGGTCTACATGTACTGGAATCTGGGATTTGAACTGGACAGTCTGATAAATAAAAAATCCAGGTGAAATACTGTTTTCACAAAAGGATGAATTCCTGTAGACAGCTCTCTGCAGTGTTAGAGAAACCAGCACAGCCTCGGAGTTCCCAGTTTCAGAGCTGCCCTTGGAAAGCTGCTGATGTTTGCCCAGTGTACAGCCTTATCCTGCATTCCAAATCCTCACTCCTCCAGGATGCCTGGCTGGACCTTTTACAAAATTTTCTAATTGCAAACACTTTGAGCACATTGATCCACAGCCACTCTGATGAAATAATTGCTCTGAAGAGCACTTCTGTGGCCTGGCAGGGGATGGGGCTGGAGGAACCAACCCAGATCCCCATTCCCACCCCTGCTGCTGCCCCATCCAGAACATTTCTCTTTCCTCACCCTTTCTTTCAGCAGGTACAATCCAGGAATTTAATTTTCTTCAGAATGGCCACATTTTAAATTAGATTAAGATTGTTTTGACTTTGGCTTAAGCCATCAGCAAGTCAGCATCTAGGCCTAGGAAAGGGGGGGTGTCTCTTTTGCAGGCAGCCTTTTCTACTATTCTTTGCTTCTTTTTGCTCACAGACTTGCCTGTGCTTTGGGGAGATGATAATAATTGCATCTACAAGAGCTTACAACTGCCCTACAATACACCCTGTCAGCCTGGCCACTTTCAAAGCTTTCTCAGCCACCGTTCCAAATCTGTCATTTTTTTTCTACAAAACAAATTCCTTTCACACAAGCCATTTTTATCTTTTTTGGAATTGCACAGCTTATGGTTTTCATAATGCCACAGGATGGTTTTGATCTCACTGCTTTTCTATTATTTTGGGTGTTAAATATTTTAATAGTGCGAACATTTTTAAAAATCGGGACATTTTCAATAAACCATATCCTTGAATACACAAAACTCAATCCTGCCTCTAAAAGACTTTAAAAATACAAATGCACATCAAGAGCTGAGAAAAGAATTGACATTTCTTTAAATGATTCTTCAAAACATGCATTAGTAGATGTTTGCAGCTACATTCCATACTTCATTGAAGTTTTTGATTCTCACAGCTTCCAAGTGCCAGGTGCTCATTAGTAAGCCCATCTCATATTTTTCTTTACTCTGTTAAATGAAGTTTTGTAGCTACATGAGGTAATACATGTTACAGTAGGCAAGTAACAGTGAGTATTTTGAGCCTTTCTTATCTACAACCTTCTCTGACACTCAGCTCATCTTAGCTATCCTCTTTTTAATCCTGGAGAGGTTTGTTTTGTGCTTTAGTAGTGCCCCAGCTCTTTGGTCCAGAAACAGGGGCAAGAAGGGTGTCAGTGACCACCTCAGCCAAAAGCACCAACGTTTGTTAGAAATGGAACCACTCCAACACTTTGCCAGGGTGGATTCAGGCAAGTTCCCAAGCACAGGTTCTGTAAGGGAGGAGGTGCTGATTCATTTCTCCCCCAGCTGGGTCCTGTCCTTTGGGGAGTTTCCACAGTCTCTCTGCTCACACCACACCACAGAGTTGTCTGCCCAGAAGCCAAACCCCTGCTTGTGATGCCCTTTCTTGTGCACCTAATGAGAAGTGCATTCTAATGCCTTTGTTAATGGGATGCACTTGAGCATTGATGAACCATCCCAGACAAGTGTGTTTGCTCACATACCCATTGCTCCTGTTAATGGCACTGCTCTGGTGTACAAATGGCTCCAATAAAATCCTGGTCAGATCATAAATCCATGCAAATTTGGTTCTCAATATTCAGGACTATTGCATTTCCTGATGGTGATTTCTGCTCCTCGTGGCTGTCCCGTGCTGCCCTGAGCACGGGGTCACAGCGCTGCATTTCCTCCTGGTATTGGTGCATTTCTGCCTTTGCAAGGTGCAGCAGTGCATAGACAGTTCTGATTTCCTGCCAGGGGATCTTTGCAATCCACAGGGGAGCTATGTTGTCTCATTTGCACTTTCTTATTGAATTTCAATCAGGTTTCTCAACAATTTGCTGGAGGAATTCCTGTGGGACACCTTCAAATGCTCCTAGCCACATGCTGTCCAACAACTCCTCATTTTCTCTTCTAGGGTTGTCTGTGTTTTCTCATTTAAGAATAATTCACCGCATGACAACATTTTACATTAATGAAGCCCTGGTGGTATCAGATGTGATGACATTCTGTAGGGAACAGAGAAAATAAGCACAGGGATATACTCAGTATAAAGTAAAAATCAGCTGATGTGCAAAAAAGTTAATGAGGGGGAAAACCAGCTTCTGCTGGCATATGCTGACTCATGAGTATCTCTCTCTCCATCCTGCTCAAGCACAGGCAAATTGGATTTATCTGTCGCTTTTCAAGGGTCCCTCAGGAAGAGAGTAAGGATGGTGGGCTCCAGCAAAAATTAAGTGAATCTATTTGATTGTTTCCCTCTTTTTTCAGTCTGATAGAACACCAGTTCCTGGAAGAAGGAGTTTTTCCAATCAATTCCTGGGTCCCTCTGAAGGTTTTAGGCAGTATCTGATACCCCAGCAAGGATTCAGGGAAGACTGTAGGGTGGGGTTTTTCCCTGTGAGAAAGCAGATCTGTCCTGCTGCTCAATGTCACTCTGGAAATGCCCTGTGCTAGACCCACTCAGGCTGCACAGTGAGCGTCCTGCCTTTGCCTTTCTGTAGAATATTCTGCAGTTCTTTTCTTCAGGTCGGTCAATGATCATTACTGTGAGGATGGAGGGCCCAAACATTACCTCCAAAACAAGCACATCCAGCACACACTGGCGTTCGGATCTTGCTGCCCATAAAAATAAAAGCTTTTCACATTAAAGCAAACAAAAAAAACCCCAATGACCAACTGGGAGCTCCTTAATTTTAGATTTGAACAAACTTAAAGAGATGGCGTAATGTCAGAAGAACAGAATTGTGTAAAAGTAGTTTTATCCAATAAACCATCTTCATGTGTTTTAGAAGAATGATATCAAACAATAATGACTATCTCTTTTTACTATGATACTTTACAAAAATTATCTACTGCCATTGGGGTTTTTCCTAATTCAGTATAGGTCTATCTGTGATTGCACAAGGAACTATAAAGATTAGAGCTCTCTTACAGCTCATTTCATATATAGTAATATTTTCAACTTCTTTTTTGAGAACTGGTGCACGTGCTTATGCTTCAACATTGGCATTCTGTGAAATCACCCTGTATTTTTATTTTTTCCCCTATATATAGTCTTTTCATTTTTATTCTTGACTGTTGCTTTCCTGCTCCAATTAGACATAAATAGATCTGCCCATTTCTTCTCAAATACTGTCAAATTACCAATTTTACTTCCTGAATTTCGCACTTTCCAGCTCAAGACCATTTTCTTTATGGAAAGTAGCAGCTGCCCTTAACATCTCCAGCTCAAGTTATCTCCAACTACTGTAACTCAGAACATTTTTACTGAAGATCAGAATCTAAAATTTCTCTTTGTTCAGCAAGTGGAGCAAAACAACCTCCTGCCTGTGAAGTTCAGCAGGTTGTCTCTAACATTTTCAGCTGTGGCTTTGGAAGGTCTGTGGGAAACAATTCCATTTAAAGCCCAAATACACACACTATGGTAGCCTATACTCTTTGTCTAAAAGCAACTGTCCCACAATTCCTTCATTATAACCACAGTCAGTTTTGTTTCTACTCTTAATTATTCTTCCAGCTTTGCTTATTTGTTATTCCCAATGCCTTAGAGTGCAATATCTGCTGAGCTGTCGGCAGCAAAGTCAAATATCTGTGAAAACCTCCCGTGGGCTGTGAGCTGTGTGTTTACTTTAAACTCAGAGCAGTGGTCAGTTTTGCTAAGACCTCAGCCCTCTTGCAAAAATTGGCCAGTGCTGGACTGTCCATGGCTAAAGCCAACTGGAGCCTCTCCTCTGAGATCTGCTGGGGACACTGTTCAGAGTGTAAAAAACAGAGAGGGAGAGAGGGAGGGAAGAAGGAAGGCAAGAGGGAGATGATGACTCTATAAAGCCTTTTTTTATCCAGAGCGCTGCATGAATTGTTGGAAAAGTCCACTCAGTCAGACATTTTTATTTGCTCTGCTTTAGTTTTCAATTGATGTAACTCTATTCCACCTTTCAGGTGTCATGACAGAATTGAATGAGGGCATTAGAGTGAGCTGGCAAATGAATTTTGGGAGGCTAAGAACCATGCAGGAGATAACATTTTAATTAGCACCTGACATGGCCAGAATGTCACAAGGGACGTTACTCCCACAAGCTTCCTGCTTGGCTCTGACAGTCCTCCACCATCATTATAGTTTGAATGTATTTAAAATAAAACTCCGGGTTTCTTAATCACCTGGCAAAGATGAACTTTCCAGGGTTTCACAGTTAATGTGAGCACAAAAGGAAGTAGCAGTAAGTACTAGGAAAGCAGATGTACACTTTGCCTCCAGCGCTAGCGAGGGAGCTTTGTAGCTCTCAATCTTCGTTCACACAGCTCTAGCTGAGCTTTGTGTTTTAAATGTGCCATTTTAAAGAAGCTTCAGATCAAAGCCTATTTCATCTTCCCAATAACTCAGCTGCTCCTGTAATCATCTCAAAGTCTGAACTGCAGGATCTTGGCGTCTGCTGCTGTCTATATAAGACAAGGCAAAACAAGTGACAGAAGGATCAGAGGTGGTTATCAGCATAGGTGTCAGAGCTGTGGAAGAATAGCCAGTGAGTGCCAAAAATGCAGTTAGACAAATATATCCACAAAGAGCTTTGTCATGAAGTGTTGGTGACTACAGGAGCGATTTTACATGTGAGCTGTTCATTGATTGGACCAGCAAGGCATGTTTGGAATGCACTACCTTTATTATAGTAACAGCAAACAATCCATTGCTTTCTACTTCATAAAATTATTGGCATAATACTTTATATTTTATTGTTATAAGAAGTTGCCTGAGGCCTCAACGAAAAGAGCAAATTAGAGCATTACTCCTTCCAACCACGAACAGTGAAATATTTGTGAAGGCAATTATCACCAGAGTTGCATCACCAAAATATCACATATAAAACACTTGGGAGTCATCTACAAGTCACACAGATGGGTGTATGTTTATATGTATCTGTGTGGAGTTGGATTGGAAGTGGAAGGTTAGCACAGCCCTGAATTTATCTTGATGCTTACTTTCAAATCAGCTCCTGCAGCAGCAGTGTTTAGAGCCCTATTCTGCATTTCTGGGAGCACACATCCCCTTAGTCTGAAAGATGCTACAATAGTTTTAACTGCCTCTTTTAATAATCCACACACATGTGGACACAATTATAGCAGGGTGAAATAAGATGGTGACTTACCTAGAAGAAAATGTAATGATGTTTGTCAGAGAAAGCATGGTTAAAAATGCTGCATTTTCTTTTTACAAAGCATGCAAAGTACAAAGATAATATAAAAATTAGTACTTGGAACAAAAGATCTCCTGTCAACCTCCATGCTAAGGTATATTTATGTCAGACCTTTTTAAGAAGTGTTGCCACATTGTTTTTAAATATGTTTTACCATATAATTTTGTTGAGTTAGTCTTCAAAAATACAAAAATGAGAGTTTTTTCCCTTCTGAATTGCTGAAATAATGCCTGTCCTACTTCTAACTGGAGGAATAGATCACTATTGGGCAATGTCATTTAGGTTTGTGCTATATCACATTTTAATCAAAACTAAATGGACTTGTCCTCCAGGCTCACAGGACAAATGACTGGACCATTTGTTACCACTCCCATGTGCTACCAACAGAGCTGGATTCTGCTTGTGAGCCAGACAGCAGGCAGGGCTGGATTCCAGCAATACATCCACTTCCTCCTGTTGCTCAGAGAATAAAAAGCATCTCAATCCATGGGCTCTCTTGCAAAGTTCTGTTTCTTATTTACGTTTTGTGGCTGATCACCTTGACCACAACCCATTGATTCTGGTCCATGGCAGCACATTTGCATCCTTAAGCAGGTTATTAAAAAGCAGTGGCATGTCCCTAAGCTGAAGATTTAATTTGCATGAGAAGAACACTAACCTCAGTAACTAAATAGGCATTTTTTAAAGCTCCAAGGTTTGTTTTTTTCCTTTTTGTTGTTTCTCTGCACTTGCAGTTTCTTTTCTTCTACTGTACAGAAACAGTTGAAGCTGTTCCACCTCCCAGGGGTGCATCCCTTTGGCAATCAGGGCTCCTCAATCTCCACCTAAGAGATTAGTTAATATTATATAATAATATATATATATTATATTAGTTAGTATTATATAATAATAATATGAACTTAAAGAACCCATCTCTCCACATGTAATTGGTAGGAATGTAGTACTATTCATAAGAATTATTATTAGAATAAGAACAGTAGGAGTGAGAAGGCAACAGAGAGATGACAGGGAAGTCAATGACACAAAACCTTTTGTGCACATTCTGTAAACCTGGTTGCTTACTTTGCTAGTTGGGAAACATATCATTGTAACTTGTTCCTGGGCAATATGGACTTCTTGTTTGCCACACAGTGCCAGAACATTCCAGCAGCAAGTGAGACACTAATATGGTCCTGCAGGAATGTGCTTCTTAAATATTAAGTTTCGTTTAGAATTCACTGCAGTAGGGGCTGTGGGGCTTGGGCGTTTTTATTTTGTTAGTGGATGGAGATTTTACAATATTTCTTTGCTAGGCTGGAGTGAAAATGGGATGTGATTCAGTATTGATTTAATCTTATACATCTACAGGTAAGTTCAGTTTTAATGTTGATTTCTATCACTAAGTACTGTTGAAAGTCCCTATCTGAAAGAGTGAAATTAAATATTATACTGCTAATTTTCACCACCGATGTATATAGATTAGTATCTGTAGAGCTGCAAAAGTCCATAACAAAAGCAGGCCCATAAAAGCCTGAGCCTTTACAGCATGCTAATAGCTTTCCATTAGGTCAGATTAATGCTTTCTGCTTGGTGAAAATAGGTATTTAGCAAGAGTGCTTTCAGTTTGTGAGGAATAAATAACTGCCGGACCAAGTGCTTCACCCTTGGGAATAAATCTGCACTTTAGGTGCTTGTTAATAAATCACTTCTGCAGGATAATTTGTCACATCAGCAGATGCAGATCTGAGGATGTTGTTGGGTCCAGCAGCTCTCACAGCCTCTCCCTGTGTTCTCATTGCTGAGACCCAGAGCAGGGACAGATCCTGCCCCTGCTCGAGGTGCCACTGCCACCTGGGGCCAGGTTGGTGAGCTGGGTGTTACCCAGCCTGCCTCTCCATCCCAACCTGCTGCTCTAAGAGTGAGCTGTGAGCAGAGCATCACAGCCATCAGCAGGAAGGATCCAGGAATTAATGTTACAGGAGGATCTGGTATCAGATGGCTGCTAAAGCAGAACCTTTGTTGACATCAATAAAATAGCAAGGGTAAAGAACAGTGGGTTGTTTTCTCTTTAAAAGGTGTAGGAAATGAATTGAAGCCAGGGTGTCTTATCTTGGAGAAGATACACACCAGTGAAGATGCCTATTTACATATGTTTGGACTCATGTTTCACAGCAGCAGAGCTTTAAATGGTTGTTGACAGTTGACTGGACAGATTTCAGTTGCAGGAGAGGGGCTGTGGAGAGGTTCCTCCCTTGGTGATTCTCTTCAGCCTGGATTTTTAAATCAGTGCTTCAAGTCATGTCAATATCCATATTGTTTGCAAGCCCGGTGTTCTCTCCTTATAAATCTTCAAATAGCAAGAGACCCATTATCACATCCATTCCTCCTACAGCCCTGTTCTTCTCATCTGAGAAATGTGACTTGAAACTTCTATTAATAGTGAAGAGGTACATTTGCACTGCATTTTTCTTGAAGAGGGTTCTTAAAAATGCTTTATAACTTCTACTAATGTAAATTTATATATAAGGATCTCAGATGAGGGGCTCCTCAGAGCTGTGCTTTCTAATTGTTTGATATACAACTAATGGGTCCTACCACCAGAAATAAAACACTGAGTGCTCTGGTTCCTGAATGCCAGAGCACTGACTTTGTTTGTATGAAACTCCTGCCCTCTGAATGTCAACCCACTTTGAAGTGTCCCAAATGTGCCCCAAACCAAACAAATTCAGAATGATGATATGCCTCTGATAATGTTCAAATGAAATAAATAAAAATGGAATGCAGTTGCATTGGGTAGAAAGGCAGAATATTTTTAACCAGGCATGGTAGCATTAAAATAAAATTTAATACAAGAAATGTAAAATAAAAGGATACTTCCTCTATTTTAATGTGCAGGAGAAAGTAAGATTGAGGGCATTAAAGAGTTGAATAGAAATTTAACTGAACTTTGCATTAAATTTTGGAAGTCTTGTCCAGAAATTTATTATTCACTCCATATTAATAACAAATTTGGCTTTTGTCTGACTCATGAAACAGCATTTATTCTAGTGAAGAAAGATTGCAGTCCTAAGAGAGAACCTCAACATCATACTCACTGTGGGATCATCCTTAAGCAGAATACTTAAGGAATATCTCAGTTATTCACAGAAAAACTATCCAGAATGCAGAAAACTCCAGTTCTGGGCTTACTGTCAATCATGCCTCATATCAAATTCCAAAGGAAATCTGCAGGGTTTGTGGTCAGCAAAATCAAGAGCAATAAATTCACCCAGGGTCCACTCTCAAACACTGCCCTCCAAGAAAGCTGTTTCTCCACATGGCTGAAGTTACAGACATGGAAAAACTGTAATGGCTTCATTGCAAATGGCATTTTACAGACTCTGACATGTTTGATTGGCTCAATTACAGAGGGGAGTTGTTTCAAGTCTGATTTACCATGAATTACTTCTGTTTACCATTAATTAATTACTTCTGTCCCACCTATGCTGTGCATTCAATCCTGGTTTGTATTGCAGTTTAAAAGCATGGATTCCAATTACCCCAGTCAATGCAGTTTACACCAAATGACCACTTTATGAGATTTATTTTAGAGACTTTATTTGGCCCTGGGGAGTGCATCCTTCAGGCTGCTGAGGCTGGGAGAGGAGGTGAGTGTGCTCCTTGTTCCTGCTCTCCATACAGGATGAGTGTGGGAGCAAATTTAGTATCCCTCAAAGCATTTGGCTTACTTTGGGTTGCTTTGGTGTCTGGGGTTGGCTTTGTGTTTGGAGGTACACAAATCTGAATCAGGAAAATGGCTCTAGAAGGTATTTTCTTTATTATTATTTCTTTTTCCTGGGCCTTGACTGTGAAGCTCAGTGTTTCTGTCCAGAAGGCACAATGAGGGGTCAGGAAGGCACAGGAAATGTTTGTAGTCCAGAATTCCATCCGTGGCCTCTTAAAGGTGACATTTGCCACAATGATTATTTAATAAGTATCAGGTTTGCACAGTAAAACTCTATTATTCATTTCTTGGATGAATGAATCCTCTCTTTTTTCACCTAACTTGGAAAGATAAGATAGTTTACCATGAGTAAAATGTAATGTTAATTCAAGTGAGAAAATAAAGTGTTAAGCTTTTTCAGCAAGGTAGGCCACTTTACAATTAGTATTGCATTGTCTTCCATTTATTTTATATTGATGGGATGTTTTGCTTAAGACCTGATTTTTCCTTACCTGGACTCAGATTTAGAGGAATAGTGATCTTCATATTTTTAGCTTTTATAGGAAAATTTATCAAACTCTTTCAGTGTGACAGAAAAAAAATGGGAAAACCTCTCTTTTTCTCCCCCCTCAAATTTAGAAAAGGCTGTAATTTCTATTTTTAATTTCAAAGTTATTCCTGTCCCAAACTAAAGTGTGAGAACAAACAAATCCTCAGAGCAGCCATGATATATCAGCAAGTTCCTTGTCATTGGAGCAGTGAGCTTAACTTGGGAGAGCTGTGGGACTCAATTGTTCTTCAGTAAGGTGGAAGGAGGAATGTTATAATGTGCAGTGAGATGGAGAAGACTTATTGTGACTGTGAAGGATGTCTGCTTCTGTGGCATAAAATCTTGCTCTGTATTTCAAGAAATGTCATTTAAAATGTAGAATGAGTGCACAGCAGGAATAATTGCCTGAGCATGTGAATTGTAAGCACTAAACATGATACAGAAATAAGAACATTTGTTTTGACAGAAACTCGTGGCTAATGCAGCTTTCTTCCTTAAAAATATTTGCTTCACCTGGACATTAATCTCTTGCCAGAAGTTTCTGGGAAAATTAGATACTTCTCAGTAAAATTTGAAAGATAATAGATGTTTTACCTAGATAACAAAAAGGAATTGACAACCTTCAGAGGTGGTAGAGTCTCACTTGCAGTAGAACTAAAGCAACATAACAATTATTTCTGCACATAAGTAAGTATATATATTTTCTGTTACGGTGATAATAGCTTTATACTAAACCAAATGTGGTTATAAATGATCCCTAGCATCTTTTTCGAGTAGCATGTCTAGGCAAGGATGTCCCTCCTCCCCATCTGAGTGATATTTTTCTCTGAAATCCTGAAAAGTGAAAACATTTAAGTTAAATAGTCACATAGCTCTAATTGCCAACCAGCGGGGAGCTCTGCCAGGCACTTCTTCCATCACCAGTTGTGTCAGCTTCCAAGTAAGTTCTTGAGTACAACTTATTATTCATAATGACTTACATTTTCTTTTTATCTTGCATCCTTTTCCCTGACCTTCTCTTTTTCCTTCAGAGCTCTTAATGAGGAGAACTTTACAACCATAAACACAATTTTTCTAATGGACCCTCCGGGGAGAGGTTTTTCCCTGGTGCTCCTGACTCAGCGTGGTGCTTTGTTCTTTCCTAGCTTGCACAGACAAAGAGCTGAGGAGCCTGGCTTCGAGGCTAAAGGACTGGTTCGGTGCCCTGCACGAGGATGCCAATCGTGTCATCAAACCCACCAGCTCGGAGACGGCCCAAGGCAGTAAGGAAACCCTTTCCCTTTGAACACTGGGGGTTGTAGGAGCTTCCCAGCCTGAGAGAATTGAACTGAGCACAGCTGTTGGTGCTGCAGCATCCTGTCAGGCAGGTGCCAGTGAGTAAGCAGGTAGCTGAGACATGATCCTGCAAATAAACTCTGGTTTCTGAAGGAGCTGCAGTCCTGTCCTCTCTCTGGCCCAAACTGCTCTAAAAACTGGCAGTCAGAGACAGAGAGACCTTCACAAGTTAAGCAGGCAAATAACTGTCTGAGGGCCATGGAGATCACCTCTGTATGGGTAACTGAAACTGCTCAGGGACTTTTCTCAAGCACTGGGGTTAATTAATATGGTGTAGTTTGTGTCTGTACAGTTAAATTCCATCACACTCCAATTCAATGTGGCTGCATCCAAATCATTTCCTGGGATTGGACTCTGGTCTCTGCTTAGCCACCACCTCTATGGCCAAGCATTTTCTGACACAATGTCAGTGGCATAAGATGAAAATATGGCATACAAGCATAGGGAACGTTATGCCAATGTTGGAAAAAACTCACTTAGATTTAACTTTAAAATTGCCTGCTAACAGTTTATGTAAGGAAAAGAGTAATTAAAACATCCACATCTGAACCATGGAGCTAGAAGAGTTAAATGGTCGAGAAAGCTGGAGCCCATTGTATCCTGCATGTTTAATAACACCATCTTTGCCTCCTTTGATGCTTTTTTTTTTTTAAGAAAGGGAGAAAATGAACAGTCTAGAGGACATTTACTCTCTGTGGGTTAAGCCAACATGACTGATTTTGATGTCATTTAGCCACCAGGGAGGGGAAAGATCCAGATAACAGCGTTAAAAGAGGTCATGCTCATCAGAGAACAGATGCAAATGCACTTTCTGTAAGGACTCATTAATTCTTTTAAACAGTATGTCCCAAAACATGTGGGCCCTTGGGCTGCCAAGTAGGATGCACAAGTTTTATCAAGGTGTGTCCCTCACCGTCACTTCACTGATTCTCTGGGATGAGCTGTCTAAAGCCAGGGTCCAAAGCCAGAATTTGAAGGGTCCAGTCAGCTGCTATTTTTATGGCTCTTTTCACCTGGTCTCCCTGTAGAGTGATATTGCTCAATCTTGTGATATTGTGATATTGTAGAGCCATATTGCTCAAATATAGCTCTACAACCCAATAAAACCCAAGAATTTCGCCACAGATCTTAAGATTCTATTGTAAAACAAGTCATGTTCTGTGTAAATTTCATGATTTTTCATGTGTCCCTTATTTTGCATAGTATTTACAATAGTCAGTATCTTTAAAACTGTATGTCCTACTTACTTCTGAAACAGTGCTCCAAAAAAAGATATTCTCATGCAGAGGATCCGAACCACAGTGCAAAAAGCAACTGGATGTACAGCTAATCATGGCTTCCAGATGTGAATTCATTTCAAACCCCATGACAGAAAGCCTTAGAGGCTTTAAACTTTGTTTGAAGTCCTTTAGATCCAGAATCACAGGAAATCTCATTTTATCAGATTGTCAAAAGGTTGTTTTCATGCAGATGATTCTTGACATCCTCATGATGACCTTGCCAGAGGCCAAAGACCAAATACAATCCTAAAGGTGTTGAGTCTTTTTTTTTGTTTTTACTTTTTTTGCTTAAGCAATTTCAGTGAGAAAAACATTCCTGGTAATTCTGCAGTGTTTGCTCTGATTCACGGAGGAGCTGTTATCTCTTTTTAGTTTAGTTTGATTCCTGGCAGCTTTTATTTGAAAGGCTGCCTGATGATCTTAAACACTTGGTCTCAACAATGTTCATTTTTAGACTGTTGACTTAGTTTGGCACATTCTCTTATTTTCTTCTAAATCAGTTTTAAAAAAAAGAGAAACTTTATGAATTTAGATTCCTAAGCCATTTTTGAATTCCACAAAACTTGGGCTTGTTTTTTCTTTCTGAGGTTTTGCAACAGTATTCATGAATTAATCTGCATGTGCCAAATTCTGCAGCTCACATTCTCTCTGGTGGCACTGAAAATACTCACAGGGTGAGGACAGCAGTATTTGGCTCTCTCCAACTTCAAACATTTGTAAAAATGAAAGGCACCTTAAACAGGGCTCAGAATTCAAAGCAAAGTTCACATACTAAGCTGTAGAAAAGAATGGATGTGAATCCTGCAAACAGGACGCGCACGGCTCTGGAAATTCACTCTGATGTACACATTGCCCTTTTTATGGCTCTGCATGTGCTACCCTCCTCACCACACACATCGCTTCATTAAACTGAACTGGTTTGGTTGTGCCTGCAGAGTTTGAAAAGGCATGAACATCCTCAAAGTAATCCGTTTTGGATGTGCCCCCTGGCAGTAAAAGGAACAGATGGTGGATGCCATGACTATGATGCCTCGATGCCTCGGACACGTCGGCTGTCCAGAGAAGGTCTTCCAGCAGAGATTTCTCTATGCTGCATTCATTTTTCAAGATGTTAGTGTGAGTGTAAATAAGCATTTTGAGTGTATTTTGTTCACCCCCAGGTGAAGAAGAAAAGTACACTCCTTTTTGTTTTCTTTGTAACTCTCTTGAAAGGGAAAGGATCAGGGAGATCATTGTGTTTGGATTTCAAACCTTCCTTCCCTGAGCTCTCTGATCCCAGCAAAGCACCGTGGGCCAGGTGCTTTGTCTTCTGAAGGCTTTGTGCAATTAAAATCTCCTCAATAAATGATGTAAGAAACTCAGGGACATGCTTTGACGTAGGGAAATAATAAAACTAATTAGGTAGAAAGATCAGATTCAAATTGCTCCTGAGCCTGTTGATAATTCATAACATCCCCATATTGTATCCAGAGAGTCTCCTCAGTTGGAGTGGGTGTTGTTTTTCTTTTACTGGAGATCTGTGCAATTAAAGGATTTTTTCTGGGGAACATTTCTTCTCCTCCTTCCTTTATTTTACACGATGGGGGAAATTAGGTTAATTATACCCCTGTTAATTTAATTGTAGTATACTTTAATAAAATAAAAATGGCTCATATAAGTCAACTCTTGAAGGGAGAAAATAATTTTTTCATGCCAGAAGGTGTGTTTATTTTTAATAAGGATTTTCACCTAAAGACTTTTTTAAATTTAATTCAATTTTAATTCAGAGGAAGTGGAGTGTTTTATGTGTTAATGGGATGAGAGACTTTTACATGTAGGTCACCAGCTTGATTTCCTTCCAGCTCTGTAGTGAATGAAAGTTGTCAGGATGCTGAACAGCTGTCAGTTGGAAAGAGGAACACGATGGTCTCAGTCCAGGTCCTTGTGAGCAGGTGTCCAAATGAGAGCAGCCACCACCTCAGCTGACATCAGTTGGCATCTGTGTTGGCAGCCTCTGCCAAGGAGCCAAGAGGGATGTGGAGCCTGCACCATTCTCCTGCTTCTCACCAAAGGCACTGCAGCACTGCACTGATGGACAGAAAGATGCAGAAAAGTTCACACTGAGGTTGTTTATTCTAGGTCTCTTGTGCTGGAAATCCAGTCTGTTAACCAAGCACTGAATTCTTTACAGAATTACAGTGTATGCTTTATTTCATTGAGAAAATTGCATCATATTTATAGATAAGTATATCAAAAGACTCTAAAAAGAATTCATTCAATACCACTTGGCCTCAGCAGGCTGGTGGGAGCAGTGACCTCCCAGTGCAGGTAAGTGAGCTCCAAAAGCCATTTTCCATCAGCTGCCCTGGTTATGCCATGAGTCAGAGCCTGTGCTGCACACTTTGGGCACATTTGGCTTTCACTCCTGGTCTGGGTGCTGAGAGCATCCAGGACTGTTGGATTTGGGCTGCAGATGCAATGTTGCAAAACGTGATTTATGGGCAGTACCTTTTACCAGGAGACAATATGAGGTGGAGCTACTATTTACCTTCAATGGCATATGAAATGGGGGACAATTAATGAGTTAACTTTCCACTGATAATAACCATCTAGCTAAGGACTTTCTGTCACACCTACCACTTCAGTATTTCAGGACTTCCAGATCACATTGTCTGATAATCCAGCACTGTTTAGTAAACCAGCCTCTTAATAGATCTAATCTGGAACTCTGATCACAACAGTGAAAGCTCCCTTGTTTATAAAGAAATTATAATCAAAATCTCTTCAACTAAAGTAAGTAAGTGTCTTCTGAAGACGTTTCCCAGCTGTATGTCCCACCCCAGCCCCAATGGTGTGCCACAGAGCAGCTCTGTACTCACAGCAGTCACTGCTGCTGATTTGCTCACTCAGATCCCTGCTGAGGGCAGCCTGGTGGTGTATCCCCATTGCACACACAGGTGGAGATTTCCTGGAGGGAGGAAAACAAGGCTCCGAAATCATCTACAGGCACTGTCAGGGGCAAGTTCATTCTGGGATCTCCTCCTCCCTGCCTTGATCCCTGCCAGTTAAGAGAGGACCTTTAGAGACCCATTGGGGCTGAGCAACACATCCCACACTCAACTGATCATACAAGACACCTTGCACTTACTCATCTTTTGCAGCAGTAAGTGCCACCATGGCATGTAAAGTCCATTGCCAGAGAGAGCATCTGTGCAGAAAAAGAGCAGACATTGGAAACTAACTCTTTTTCTCTTGAAAACTGTTAAATTGGGATAGCTGGAGCTGATCCCAGCTCCACCATGCAGTTGAATGATCCACCTCTGCCTGTCTGACTACTTTTAACCTGCCCTGAGGTGGGGAATCTGGCACCATACACCTGTACAGGGCAGGACTGTGTGCCCTGCTCCTGTTGCTCTGTAAAGGCAAAGGTGAGGAATCTTAAATTCTTTCACTTGACAAAAGATTGCACATTGACCAAATCCTGCTTGATTTCTTCAGATGACTTAAATAATTGAAGTCAATATTTCTAATTGCCTCAGCAAGGCAAGCAGCTCCCCCGTACATCTATTCACAGAGCCTTGTTCTTTTTCACTGTGCTCAAACATGATTAGATAATGTTATGGGAGATAACAGCATAAAAATGTGATGAAATGTTCAGCATGATTTCTCTCTTCCCTGCCTGAGCTCCTCTAGCCCTGAGGAAATGGCGTTACCTTCTTCCTTCCTTAGAGAAACATGTTTTATGAATGACACAAACCTTCCCATTAGTTAACCCTTCCGATTGTCCCTCTGTGTCACTGACAACCTTCAGCCACAGCTGCATACAAAAAACACAGCTTCCAGCAAAAAGCTCTGCTCTCCTTTGGATTAATGCCTAAAATAGCAGGCAGGCTGCACAGCTTGGGCAAA
Organism: Acrocephalus scirpaceus scirpaceus; assembly: GCA_910950805.1. Taxonomy (NCBI): domain Eukaryota; kingdom Metazoa; phylum Chordata; class Aves; order Passeriformes; family Sylviidae; genus Acrocephalus; species Acrocephalus scirpaceus. The sequence goes on from OU383785.1 coordinate 10,204,418, forward strand.
CTGTCAGCGGGATTCCAGCAACATCTCAGCTTTCACTTCAACAAAGCAGCATTGTACAGCAAATAAAGGGACACCTACAGCAAATAAAGCTAAGCTTAACCGCTTTCAGTGAAAGTTGCAGCCAAAGGAAAAAGCTCATCAGGCTTCTCTAAAAGCCCAAAGCAGAGTGAGCAGTGCACAGGCAGGTTACTGCTCACACCTGGAGCAGTGTGAGCACCAGAGGCCTGGGGTGTCAGGAGCCTCTGTCCCTGCAAATCCCCAACCAATGGATTCATGTTTCTGAGTCCTGGTTGAAAGCAATACCTTTGTTATCAGATTTATTATCTCTGTATTACAAATATACTTTCTTACATTGTAGATAACTTGGAATTTAGCCTAAGCATTGAAAAAATACCATGACAGTGTGGATTTATAGTGCCCCATGCCACTGTTTCTCTGGAGACTAAGATACTGGAAGGTGTATCTCATATACACAGTGGGGATCTATATGCATGACTTGGGCTTTCTGTGATAACCACTGCTGCTGCTGCAGGCTTTGAAGAATCTGGGCTATTAAAATGAATGATGGTGATGGTTGCCAAAGCGCTGGAAAAGCAGAATCCTGTACTGCTGCAGAGTCCTGGAGGCTGCAGGAAGGAGTGAGGCTGGTACAGCATACAGGACCATGGGCAGCTCTGTGCAGCTCCAGCTGAAGCAGTGCCCTCCCAGAGTGGTGTAAGGAACAGAGACATTTCACCCCTTCTCCCCCCCTGCCTCCCCCAGACAGCTCACAGTCCAGATCAAAGCAGTTTGTTGTCACAAACCACACAGACAGGCCTTTGAAGAGTGAAAAGCAAGGATGAGAGGTAGAAGGTGAGAGCGCAGCAGGAAAGAATTTGATCAGGCAACTAGAAACGAGTGGGAAACAGGATTTAAATTGCATTCAAATTTAGTCTAGTTTGAAAATATGGTGGATGCAGCCTTTTCTCATCACATTTCCATTTCCTGGAACCAGGCCAACCCACTTGGACTGAGGACTGGGGAAAAAAAAAAAAGCAAGCAAGCAAGAATTTTTTGAGTAGAAATAACTCTGAATTCCAGAAACCAGTTCTGAATCTCAGCCCTCTCCACCCCATGGCTCCCACAGAGTGTGAGTGGTGCTCTAGTTTGTAGCTGTGCTTGGACTTCAAGCTTTACATAATCAGTTCAGTCTTCGGATTTTGTTCTGCTTTGGGCAAGTCAGCTCAGTCTTCAGAGTCCAGCCAAAATAAGAGAAGTTGGCAAGGCTTCACCTTAGCAGTGGTTCCTGTGCTGGGGGTGTGCCGGGGTTCAGCTGGGGAATATTTGCCTGTCTTCTTACAGGATTTGACACCAGCATCCTACCAATCTGTAAGGACTCCTTAGGCTGGATGTTCAACAAACTTGACATGAACTATGACCTGCTGCTGGATCCCTCGGAGATCAGTGCCATTTATCTGGATAAGTACGAGCCGTGTGTCAAGCCACTCTTCAACTCCTGCGACTCCTTCAAGGACGGGAAGCTCTCCAACAACGAGTGGTGCTATTGCTTCCAGAAGCCGGGCGGTGAGCTGTGCCATTTGCAATACAAACAGGAGCTCTCTGGCTCCCCCTGTGTTTCAGGGTCTGGTCATTGGCAGGCAGGTGTGTTAAAATGCCCTTTTCCCCAGCAGCGGTGTGAAGGGCATTGTGGAACCGTGTTTAATGTCACAGATGAACTATATTAACATCCCTTGATCATTAAAACAAACAGAGTAGTAAGTGTCAGTGCACACGGTCTAGAAATAAACTCTGTTGCTGACAGAAAGCTCAAAAATTTACTCTTTTATTAACGCAGAAATTAGCCAATTAGCAAGTCATAAATCAGAGAGCTGGCATGATGTCAGTTTGGTGAAAAGAGAGGTAGAATGGTTTAACAATTAAAATGGCCCCCAAACACTACTCTAAACTACAGTGTGTAGCCTTTTTTCTTTTTTTTAATTAGTGGAGCTAATGACATAAATTTGTTTTGCAGTACAGTACCAGCATATGGGCTTCTCTCAGTCCCAGGTGTACAGTAGCCTACATTTCATGTCAGCAGTGAAGCCAGTCATTACAGAGCCTGTCCCGTACCATCTGGAAACTGATTCTTATACATTATATTTTAGGTCTTCCTTGCCAGAATGAAATGAATAGAATTCAAAAGCTAAGTAGAGGGAAGAGTCTGTTGGGTAAGTTCGATTACTTGCTATTCATTTACTCAACTAATTAAAGCTTCTGTGATTATTGTAACTTTATATGCAGTAATGGTTTTTCAATTAGAGACTAATGTTTTGAGTCGGGAATATGCAGCACCGAGCGTAGGCCTGACACTATGAAATTAAACAAATAATGAGATAGCAACACACAGAACAGGTGTCAGCATAGCAATGGGTTCAGAACTAATTTACAGCTCTCCAGAAATGCAAAGCCTTGTCTGCACAGAGCTTAATACTGCTTTCATCACCTCACAGGTCACAGTAAGTACTGGGAGGCTGCTTGATACTCAAGGCTCCCATTTTTGAGGGGTGACTGAAGGTGCATAGCCAATTCATGTTCCCTTCCAGTTATGGTGCAATGCAGGCTTTCCTTGGGGTTCACTCTTTAAAATATTTCATTATATTCTGTGTGTATGAAAACAGGAATTCATATAATCTCATTTTAGGCAGCCTGCAGGATGCTTCATGCTGTAAGATGTGGTCATGCCTGTCCCTCTCTCTTGTGCCTGTTGGGAACCTGAATTGATTCATGACTTGAATTGCTCTGATGGATATCTAAAATTAGGTTAAATAAATCCCCACCTGGCATTTTCCCAATTAACTGCTAAAAAATCAGGTTGCTGAACTGAAAACATTTCAGGTGACGAATTCCCTACCCTAAAATCACCCAGTGATGTGTAGCCTGGCGTTTGTGTGCTGGTGTTTTACCAAAACCTGTGTCCCAGCACATTTGTGCACACAGCCCAAGCCCTGAGTCACAGCAGGGCAGATGAAAGCCCCCGTTAACAGCAAGCCCTGCACTTCACCCCTGAGGAGAGTGGCTGAGCTCAGCCCCATCACAGAGAACATGTCAGGTTCCCCCAGCATCAGCAGCTGCAGCACAGGGTGTGCAGTCAGCTCTGCTGCAGTGCTGCTCGCTGCCTCCCACACTCCAGCCTGGTGCTCCTCCACGCTCAACAGCAGAGCCTGCAGACAGCTCAGCCCTGCCAAATCTGCCATTCCCAGATGTCACTGCCAATTGGACTCAAGGTTCAGGTGCCCTGTGAACAATCCCTACCTGGATTCATTGGTTTAAATTAAGAATAAACATTCCTAAAGACCACAGGGACTGTTGTTTACATCCACCATCCTTTCATAGCAAGTTCACATGAAAATTCAGATGTTTCAGAGTTACAGCTCCTGCTGTTCATAGCTGTGGGAGCAAAGGGAGGATTGATCACTCGGGGTATGTGTGCTCCATTCAGTAAATATTCTGCATTTGTGTTCAAAGGAATGTTGTGGCAGAGGAAGTCACAGTGTTCTCTGTCTCATGGGTGTCATGATTTTCAAAGCCACCTAAAAGAGTAAGAAGCCCAATTCTTAATAGATAGCTTTGACTATCTCATATTTATTTTGTGCTTTGCTGTTATTTTCTATGTGCAATAAATGTCATCTAGGTTGAAACATAAGTAGTTTGTTCTGGTGTGTGGGAAGAATGATGCCTGGGTTGCAGGTAGTTCAACATGCAGGTGGTTGTAGCACATGTCACTGGGATCTGATCACAATAGCAGGAGTAAAATGGCAAAGTAAAAGCAGTAAGAATGGTCCCTTAGCACAAATAACTTCTAGTCAACTGTATTAAAAAAAAAATAGAAGAAGAATGAAAGTGGTGAAGCTCAACAAATCAAGGTGTCAGGCACAGGTTGTTCCACAAGCTAGAAGATTATATTATAAAGAGGAACTCTTTGCTTCACCTACCCTGAAAGACTTCCTGCATAATGACACCTGTCTGGGAGATTTTAATTTGATATCAGAGCTATTTATACAGCAGAAAACATTGCCTTTTCTCTTCATTGACTGAAAAATCATTCAAATGGAAGCCCAAACATACACGTGACTGGTAACAATGGTAAAGTTGGAAAAGAGAGATTAATATTTTCAGAGAAACATATCTTTAATTATTCTCTTTCCTCCTCTGACCCTGACATAGAGAGCACAGCACTTACAGTAGCCTTGGCAATGGTATGAAAAATGTTTTTGTTAACTTGTATCCATTGATAAAAATGATGACTTTTGATATTTCCTTCTCTATATATTTTTCAAAACACATGACAGTTGCAACAAAGTACTTCAAAGCCATTGCCATTAGATATTTGAATTTGGAGGCTTTCAAATGAAGTCTAGCATCCCAGGAGACTGAATTAAAAAGTAAACAGCACTATTCATCTTTTCCTACCAGATTTATCTGGAGTACAATTAACTGCAGAGACTGTACTTTTAGAGCATACAACTGTGCAGCCTGATAATGCTTCTCCCACATCACTAAAGTAATAAATTTCTGCTCCCATCACTGTTCTCTCCTGTATCAACCCTGTGGATTCAGCTAATATAATAGCTAATACCAGGAGCTGTGTGCTGGCTGGCACTTAATTCTGACTGGCTTTTACCTGTGTGCTTCACTACCTTTAGCATATAATTATTTTCCTCCTGTTCTCTAAGGAAGGGGAGTATTATATAGATAAGGAAATTATGCAAAAAAAAAAAGTATAGGTCTGGGTCCATAACGAGGATACAGATGAAACAGTGCTGTTCAAGTTTGTGTGGAATAACTAAACCTTCCCCAGGACAAAGGGAGATGGGGAGGCAGGATTCAGTAGCTTGAGGCACTTTGTGGGGAGTGACTCACATTTTGTGGTGTCCAGGCTTGTGGGGAAGCACTGCCTGTGCAAGAATCTCTGGAGAGGAAAGCTCCAGATGTTCCCTGATGCCAAACCCAGCAAAGGGTCTGTCTGGGTGCCACGCTCCAGGATAGCAGAGCTTGCAGCCAGCTTATTTCTAACCAAGACAGGCTGATATGTGTACAATGTGAGAATCATCACATTGTACAACACTTGTTCCCAGCAAATCTCTATCCTCTCCAGATTATCACCTGCACCTGACACATTGGAGAGGGCATGCTGTATCTTCCCTCTGATGGTTGGCAAATACTGTGACATTGGTATGCATAGTTAAATATTTAAAGCTCCAGTGTTACATACAAATTGGCACGAATTTCCCACGCAGAAGGAAAAGTACCTTCCCCTCTTCACTGTGACCCAAAGTGTGAATCTATTCCACACAGTTATGTTGGCAGTGAGCCTGGGCCATAATTTATTTTTAAATCTTTTAAAGCTTTTATAGGTGGCGTGGAACATTTTCATGCCTTACAGGAAACAGTGAAACTATGCAAAAAGGTCTTTTTCAAAGAAGGAACAGGTTGCATTGCCCTAGGAAAAGAGAAAGCATCAGACATTTTAAAATGCAGAAGCTGTTCTCTGCTCACCCTGTACTGCCCCTGAGGTCCCCCCCTTTGATCCTTCCCTGGAGCCAGGTGCTCATCAGATATGAAAGGGCAGCTCTGGTGTCATGGGTACAGCCATGCTGATTTACACCAGCTCCAAGTCAGCACCTGAGCACTTTTCCCAAGGTTGTGTATGGTTTGATAAACACCTGGAGTGCTTATCAGAGACAGGGCAGGAGCAGAAATATGAAAAAATATCTTTCCTAATCAATATTGAAATGAAGTTTTGAACACTGTGTGCTAACTTTAAAAACCTGCCAAGCAAATACATTTGCTTTTAAAACTATTGTCTTATAAATAGTGAAAATTAATCTTTGGTAGTTGCTAGCATGCTTACATTTATACATGAACATAATGGTGGATACCTATTAGCAACCCTGCTATAAGATCATGATTTGATATTATTTAAAATACTCTCATGGATGTGGTCTCCAAAACTACTGCAGATGTTCAAAGGTTTCTCTTCTCATCTCCCAGACCTGTATTAGCAGCAGTCAAACATTAGACAAGATCTGCAGAGCAATGAGTTTGGATATTCAGATTCACTTTCTGTAGCTCTCTGTGTGCATGAGACTGACTGACTTCCACTTTTATGTCTTTTGTATAGGAAATCTGAACTAGTTAGAAAACTTTACTGAGCCACCAGTAAATCACTGGTATCTTTGACAAAGGAGAAAAACACGTTCTCAAAAATTGCTTGAGACAAAAAATTTGGGGGCAAGGATGTGTTTATGCCATGTTTCAAATTGAAGCAATTGACAAAGAAGGGAAAAATGAATGTACTGACCTCCAGTGGGAATAAAGCTAACTCATCTCAAAGGACAAGAGGGCTTTTCATATTGAAGTACATTTGCTGTATCTGCTGAAAATGGTGGGAACAATAACACTGGTTTCTCCTGAGAGTTTCCCTCTCTGCAGAAGCCAGAATGAACCACACTCTACAAAGCTAAAATATATTGGTTTTATTGTGAGACTTGGGCTTCAAATTCGAAGACTTACAGATTCCAATCCTGTTGTCCCTCTCTGTAAAGCCTGTGCATTATTTCTTTATACATGGGAACTCTCAGTAAGTCAGGGGATGTGCCTGAGATGAGTATGAATAGCAAGCAGATGGCAGATACCTTCCAGGGATAATTACAGTGTTGTGGAAAGACTCATGTGATAAACGCTGAAGGAGTGCAAATGGAGGGAAATGCAGAACTAATGAAGTTGGGGTAATAATCCAGTTGGGAAGAAAAGTTTAAAACCAGGAATTAAATGTGAAAAGGCTCTGTGGGAATATCAATCATTCAGGGACAGACTGAACCTCTCTCTAGAGCTGTGTGACATCCTTCTCCGTGTGCTGGATACAAACAAACAAACATTTATACAGGGTGTCTGAAAAGAGTTAACCAGAAATAATTTCTTCCCCTTTCAGGCATCAGATAATCACATGTATTTCCTTGCCAACATTGTCAAGATCTTCATGTATATAAGTGCTAAGTTCCTAATACCCTCAGTGTGTGTTTGCTCCTGCAGAGGATTGCATTACTGAGCACACCTTATATTTTATTCAGGTGCTTTCATCCCCCGGTGCAATGAAGAAGGTTATTACAAAGCCACGCAGTGCCATGGCAGCACAGGGCAGTGCTGGTGTGTTGATAAGTATGGGAATGAGATAGCTGGCTCCAGAAAGCAAGGCACAGTCAGCTGTGGTGAGTAATGATCTGCTTTCCTCAGAGCACGGGGGAATTAACACTGCTGTAAGCCCTGCCATTGCTGTGCCACTGAATGTGATAACAAAAGGGACAACAGGGAAGCACCATGGTTCAAAGTGTTCCTCTGTTTTCCTGTCACACCACAAATGGGGCCCTCATGGCTCCTCTGGGCAGCAGGGGTGCAGCACAAGTTACAGGCAATAGTCACTGGTAAGGTGTGTTTGCTACCAGCTGGAAAGTGCAGTTAGTGATATAAAATTAAGAGTCTGGGGTTGCTCTGCATGGTTATTAAATATATTGTTCTGTATACTCTGGAATGCACATCTACTGGAACTTCATGTGTGATGCCTTTCCAGACAAGGGAAGGCCTAAATGAGTAAAATTGTATACATTAGCAACCAAGCCTAATGAAACTGCTGACAGGACAATATTATGTAGGTAAGTGAAGTGACCAGTTAGCTGTTGTGCCTAGACAAGGAAGGTGTCACCTACAACCCTTCAGAGTGCTTCAGGGATGGTTTTGAGGGCAGATTTCTTTTTTGAGAAGGAACAGAGACCTAGAAGGTCCAGGCTGCTCAGAATCACATCACAGACCTTAGGTTCAATAGCTACATTTGCAGAGTGAGGTTTATGCACTCAAATAAAACCATTTTTTGGATTTTTTTAGCCTGATTTACAGAGTTGTGATGGAATGAAAGTATTTAGAAAGGAATAATTATTTTCTGGCCTGCATGTATGTGGTCTGGAACTTTCCAGTCAAGCCTCTAGGAGGATGACAATGAGTAGGGGATGTTGTATGCAAGAAGATTTTTCAGAGATACATATTTATCCCAGTTTATACACAGAAGATTTTTCAATTGATACATATTTATCCCAGTTCAGAATGAAAATTGGCATTTTAAGGTTGTTTCATGAATAGCTGAGCCAATTCATTTAAAAAATAACATTGCAAACGACAGTGGCTTGCATGACAAGGATAGTGATAAATGTGGAATTTGGTGTTCTGTGAGGAAATGACCTTTCCTGCTCACCTGTTTCAGAAGAAGAGCAAGAAACCTCAGGGGATTTTGGCAGTGGTGGATCTGTTGTATTGTTGGATGATTTGGAAGAGGAACCTGAAGCAACAAAAAAAGACAAAGAAGGGAAACTGAAGATTCACGTAAGAGCAGCTAATGAAGATGATGAAGATGAAGATGATGATAAGGATGATGAAATTGGTTATATATGGTAGTGCCCATCATAATGAGGACTCACGTTTTGCACAATATTGCAACTCACATCATATCTCTGCAATTGTATCTGAGAGTACCTGGCACAAATATTCCCTCTCTACTGAGTTTAATTTTGTATAGTCAATTTAATTTGGATGACAACTTTTTTTTTCCAGCAAGGACTGTTTGGAATACAGCTTTTGTTCAGTTGGTTTGGGGGATTTTTGTTCTGTCCACAGGAGCAATGGGTTTTGTTTCAAAACCATTTTGTGTCTTAAATCCTCACTTGAACCACTTATGAAATCCATTCTGTGAAAGAATCCTGGAAGGGGCTCAAAAAAACAATACAAAGGCTTAGAAGCCCCTCTCATGTCAGAGAATTTGTGTCATAAGTTGTTTCCTGGATCATACCAGAAAAAGTTTTTCTTTCATGAAGAAGGAAAAGTAGGTGCCTCATTTTCTAGTCCATATTTATAATGTCCCAGTGAAGAGTCAGTCTCTTTGGACAGTGGCTGCCCAATACCAGGGGTTTAATCAGAAGAAAAACCACTGGCAGGACTTTCCCTTCCTTCCATTCTCTGAGAATGAGTGCAGCAGGCTTAGTCCAGCTCACACTGAGGGCACAACTCCCACCAGGGCACAGATCTGCTCACTCTTCATTTGATGAAGGAACATGGCCTTGATCTTAAGAGATGCCGAGAACCTGCAGCTGTCCTGGACCAAGCCCTAGAGGCAGGGGACAGAATCCACCTGCCTTGCAGAGTGTTTAAGGGGAGAGTATTTTGTGAATTTGTAGCATCACAACCACCCCAGAGCTGTTCCTCAGCTTCTGTCTGAGCTCATTTGCACCAGGAGGGTCTCCAACAACACACAGGCAGCCTCTGCTTCCAGCTCACACAGCACAGGCCTGTCTGTCCTCCATTTAACAACCTTCCTTGCAAAGTCAGGATGTTGTGAAGGACACAAACCCTCAAAAGTGACTGTCACTTGTTTAATGTAAAGATACCTGTTTAAAAAAGCAGCTTTAGGTGGTGATATTTCAGAAGCCTGAGCCCTTGGCTCAGTGTGATGCTGCACACTTGTAATGCACACTCCTAAAAAAGAATGGTATTAAAATCCAATCTGTGATTCCCTCGATACCTCCCAAATATTCAAAGCTCTTGTATCAGAGCATATTGACATTACATTGCTTGCAGTGTCCTTTCCCATGGCACTTCTCTGATGCAGTAATGTGCTGTGGTGACCTTTTATTATTTTTGCAGTTTTGTGAAGCAGCAAGAGGAACCTTAACCCACTCTTGCATTAGGATGCAGGTGTAAGTATTTTAGCAGTGCCTGTGGTTGGCCAGTGAATTATTTTGCTGAATGGAAAATGTGGTTTTTATAACAAAAACTAATTAGATTTTTTTCTGAGTTAATGGTGGATATAGAGGTGGAGACAGCACTTAGTCACAACATGGTTGACTACATAGTCAGTTGAAGGCTGGAAAATACCACACAGGTTGGCAGAAGTCAGGTTTTTTATGTTGAGGATGTTGGTGCTCAGCCCTCTCCAAAGCCAGTGCCCACCTGGCAGCCCTCTGGGTAGGACCTCTGCTTTCAGACATGGTCACAAGTGGAATTCTTTCAGGTACCATGTGCTGCAGGAGCTCTCCTGTTTTCTCCTATTTCCTATTTATCCAGATCAATGACCTGAGAACAAAGAGCAAGCCTGCATAATCATTATTAATGCAGAAGGATGTGTAAAACCATGAGGAATTTGTTGTTTCACGCCCCTGCATCCTCCCCAAAATCTGCCACCACAGTCATTTGCAAAAGGCCTGCAATCTGCCCTGCCTCAAACAAATCCCTTTGGTTTTCCCATAGCTTTAGGAAAATATATTTAATAATCATTTTCCATGAGGTGCACCACACACACACACACACATACACACTTTTTTTATTTGGCTTTCACAGAAATCCTGCCAACTTGCAGGAGGAGCAGATAACCCAGCATTGCTGTCTCCCTAAATACGATTTTGTGAGAAGCAATTGAACACCGTCAGTAGGTTCCTTCTCAAACCTGCTGTGTAGTTTTCCTCTGGTATTTTCTTAATTAACCCCACACTCTCTGGTCTGGCTCTGCTGTCCCGTGCAAGAGCTGCCTGAGGCACAGAGCTGCCATTTCATCCTGACATAAATCTGAGCTCCACAATCAGCAGATTATGCTGATCCTCCTGGCTGGACTCATTCTCCACACAGAGCTGGGGGTTTTTGGCAGTCCTGTGTCCCTCCAGAACGGCTTATCCTGGGCTGTGCCTTACATCAAAGGTCACAGAGCAAATCCCTTCTCCTGCCCAGCACCTCCCCAGGGTGAAGTCTGTCAATCCAAGCCCTCGCAGGCAGTACCAGGCCTGAGGCTGCAGGGGGCTGTGTCACATGCAGACATGCAAGATGGTTAAGTTAAAGCTGTTAGATAAGCCTTTAAAAGTGAATGTGAACATCTTTGAGTTTACAAGCTCAGACATTGCAGCACCACCCACTGGTGGTCTCCTGGCTGTGATCTTTCACATGCTATGCTTCCAAATCTGAACTGGAAGGGTTTGTTCCTGTCCCAGACCCACCAGCTCAGACATGGGGTGGGTGCCAGTGAAACAGCTCCATGCCCAGCACAGAGGGCAGTGCCTTGGCTGGCTCGTGTGGCCTCTGGCAGCACATCCCCCTGCACCCAGGAACACAAACACAACTGTTCTGAGCCTGCTGGCCTGGCTCCAGGCAGACCCCCCTCTCAAGGTGGCCATGCAGTCATCACCTGTTTGACTCGTGCAAGAGTTCTTCTGACTGCAGGCAGCCTGGGAAATGTGCCATTTTATGGGCTGGGGGGGCTGGGGGGCTGCAGGGCAGCAGTGCCCAGCCCCAGGGGTCCCAGCCTGGCAGGAGCAGGGCACACAGGCTGTCGGGCTTGGAAGGGCAGCTCAGACTCTGGATTGCTTTGAGAGCAACTTCCCAAATCCTGCAAAGCTATTTAACAGAGCCCTTTTGTGATCCACTGGCATCCTCCCGTGGTGGGGGATCTGCAGCCTATATCTATACATATGTATATCTCTGTGTGACTGTATATATACATTTATGCACAAGTATGTGTGTGCATATGTATGTGTGTGTCCAGTTTGGGGAGATGCATTAAGAAAATCTTCTATTTAATGAAATAGTGATAAGAAACCAGCGATTCTACCAAGAACCAGTGCTCTTCCAGATCAAGCCCCTTCCATTCTTCATGCTTTATAAAGGATTTAATTTGCTTCCAACTTAAGTCAATTTCTTTTTTTTTTTTCTTTTTACTTTTTTTTTTTTTTTTACAAAGCAGAACTTACTTCCCATCTGAATCAAGTCATTGACCTTCCAAACATTTTCTCATTGTGAAAAATGGAATCTGAGGTGTCCCATTCTTTTAGAGACACAAACCAAATGGAATCAGAGTTGTCCCATTCTTTTAGAAACACAAACCAATTTTTAATCTCATTTTCTTTTCATATTACAGTCTATGAGATATTGTTAGGCATTGCTTTATGTTTCTTTTAACTACTGTAGTTAAATCAAAGTGTTGAGTTCAGATTTCAGCACAGCTGGGTTTTTTGGGTCATTACTGGCCTTTGCTGTGAACACAAAGAATCCTCTTTATTTTCTTTGCCTGTATTCTGTACTATTATTTTAAACCATTTGAAGTGTTTATTTAATATTTATTCCACAGTTTATATTGAAGATGTAAAGTTTATATTTAAAACAACACTGTTTGTTAGTGAATGCTTCTCTTTGCCTCTCCAGCCTAGTCCGTTAGTCTCAGTGTACATTTCTGGCATGGGAATATTTTGATATTAGGAGTTTTGTAGCCTTTTCTCCCTCAAGCAGCAACTGATGTAGATCTAAGGTCACCACCTGCCCCAGACCACCAGGTCGCTCAAGCTTCGCTTCCTCGTTTGTTGGCTTCTCTGGCAGTCCCTCCTGTATCCCATCCTTTCATCCACAGACTGCTTTGTACAGTTACTACACATCAAAAAGCCCTTTCTACAGTAGGTGGGTTTTGGTCTTTTTATACTTTTCTCAATGCTGTTGATGTCTGTTACTGTTCAATGTGTAGATCTGTAAGGAGAGATCCAAATATTACGTGTTTCAGTTCGATGTCCCTACTGTAGATGGATGTAGACTATCATAGTAAGTAGAACTGCATAGTAAATTCTGAATGCTTTTTCCATAAGGAGTTAAGTGGAATGTGAGCATTTTGCTACCTTTGGTTAACTGTAAATGCTTAACTGTAGTCTGGAATAGTTGCATTTTTGTCTGTCTCAATAAATTTTAATTTGTCTGCGATTCCTTATTGCCTGTCCTGAATTTTATTAAACTTATGGGACCAAAAATACTGCACTACCTTGAGTCAGCATTTAATCATGCATGGAAATGGATACTCCTTTATATTTGCTTCATAACTTATACCTCTGTTCAATGCCAGCTGTAATCTGTGGAGTTAATGCAAGGTCTCCAGAAACCTCTATTTTAGAAGCAGAAATTAAACCAAACAGAATGGAATAACAATACCAAAATCAGAACTTTTCAAATTATATTAAAATTAATTTTTAAGGAAATAGCAAGGGCAGAGAGGGAAGCTTTCCTTTCTATTTCCTCTCCAGATGGCAAATTGTCATGTTTTTCTATCTCTTCTGAAGGTATCTGGGGCAATTCCACAAACACAGCCACACTCTGCAGTGGCCATTATCTACATGACAAATGAAGGCAACATTTTATTAAATACAATTGGTGGGAAGTCATCCTCGTTTAGAAATACCTGGGTTTCTGTCTCTAAAATTAAATTAGAGCTCCTCTTTAATATTATTAACCAATTTAAACAGCCAACATTATTGCAGTGCTAATTACAGAGTTAAAAATGTTATTTCATCACCTTTTCTCTGTATGTAGAATATTAAAAGTACCAGGTGAAAACAGAAACCTATTTTCAAGCATTTGCACAATTGTCATCTCATCAGGTAAGCACTGATAATGAATCTGTCCATACACCACCGGCTGATTTGGGCCATCAAGGGTCAGAACCTGCCTGAAATTTTAGATTAAATTTCCTGCATTCATTAGTTTATTTTTACTGTGGGTACCACACGTCACTTGCAGTACATCGCCTTACCTGACTCTGAGAACAACTGGGTTTGCCCTTTCCCAAATCTCTCAGAGACTCTTTGAAGTGTTTGATCTTCTGAGCTGAAGTGTCTCAGCTGTTCCAGATGTCAGGTGCTGTGTGGCACTGAGTGCTGGGAGCAAAGCAAAAGAAACCCAGAGCTTAAAGGTGTGTGAGTTGCAAATGAGATTTTAATTGTCAGAAAATGTTGATGATTGGAGCTCTATTTTTTTTTTTAAATATTCATTCTAGCTTTCAAATTGCAGGCACCTTGCAAGCTTTGTTTTGTATTACACATGCATAGCTACACATACACACCACTCCCTTCTAATTACAAATGCGTGTATAAATAGATGTGTATATATATAGTCTTTATAAATATATAAATTTATAAATATATTTATAAATATATAAATATATAAATATATAAAGGAGTGGGATATGCATTGAATTTTGGGTTGTCCACATCTAGGAATCATATGCCTCAAATAAGGTTCAGCTTGTGTTTTATCACCCCTTCTTTGCTACTGCCTCCTGTAACAACTTGTACTGGGCTTATTGCTGTAGTTTGGTTTCATACGTTAAAATACTCATAGTAGATTGTTATATCCCACCTGTCATATCCTGAGAAGCTGCACTGATTTATATTTAGCTGGACTCTGACTCCATTTTCCAAGGAGAATCTTGGACTAATTTCCATGAACTCCCTGTCAGGACATACAGTCTTTGCTTCCTCACTGATACTGGAGTGTGTCTGTGGCTGAAATGTTGCTCCAGCAATCGTAAAAGGTCATTTGGGGTTCAAGGTAAAATGTTAACAGGGACAACTCTTACCTGAAGGACTGTGGAGTTCATCCATACCCAAATGCTGTTCTCTGCATCCTCAGTAAAGTCTGCCAGGCTGGGCAATTCCGGGGTGGGGGTCATACCTCTGCATGAAAGGAGCACTCAGGACAGAGTTACAAAAATGGCCCCTTTTCTCACTGTTTTCCAATATATACTTTCCTTTTACCTGACTAATATTTTAGCAAATGAATATACTTTTTGTTTTGTTCTGTGAAATCTCTAATGGGAAATGCTTGCATACACTTACACACCTCCTCACTCTCTTGCTCTCTTTTATATCTTCTCTTACAAAATTTTCTTCTGAGCTCCCCAGCAGCTATAAAACAGTAGCATTACAGCCTTCACTGATGATTAGTTTCATTTTTCCTTAAATGCTGACAGGCGGAGGGTGAGATATTAAAAAAGAAAAATCATGTCACAACAGCTTTGCACACTGTACAGCTTTTTGAATAGATTAAAAAGAGGCAGAGAGCTATTAATAAGCTTTTGACTTTCTGAACACTCCCATTTTTGGAATGAGACCAACTCTTTCAGAGGGGGTGAGGAGGCAGAGTGAAGAGATGGAAAGAGAAGGGAGACAGTGAAACCAGCAGATTTGGGTAAGCTGTAAAAGAGGAAGATGGATCCCCTGAGCATGGACAGAGAAGTCCTATCTATTCTTCCAGGACTGAACCTCATTTTTTCCAGTGGAGAATTCCCAGTGACTGGAGCAGCTTGGGATCAGCCCGTGAAAACCCAGAAACTGCAGAGGCAGGTTCCTGCTCCAGGCTGGGCAATATCCAGTAACTGCTTGAACTGAATCCCTGAAAACCAGGCTTCAAACACACAAACTACAAAGTGGCACTCCAAGAGGAAGGGAAGAGCAAGGCCAGAAGTGAATTCTGGTGTTGCAGCAGTGAGGGAGAGGCATGTAGAGGCTCTGCTGTGAGCATTCAGTGGCTCTGCAGTCACCTCCCAGCTGGAGAAACCCCTCTGACAGTAGCCTTAGAAAGAAATACAGTCTGGCAGCCACTGCTCTTGAGTATCAGCTTCTTCCACATATCTCTATAAATTCCTGCAATTCCACGCTAAAGGCTTGGGCAGAGAGAGAGTTTGTAAAGGAAACTTAAAATGCAGGGTCTTTGCCAGGTAGTAACTGCCTTTTCTCATCTATAGTTACTCAATAAAAATCATTGCTGGAGCATGACTCTGCTTCCATTCCCAGCCAATACATTTGCAATCTGGCCCTTGAACACGGGAAAATCGACCCCGGAGCATATTGCTAAAGGAAAGGTCCATAAGCACATTGGTTTCAGCTTTGGAAACACATTACCTCTAAAATTATTTGAGGGGTTTGAGAGGCTTGCAGGTTTGACACTGGTTTTTCTGTATTGAGTATCACAAATCTGCTTAATGCAAATATATTCGAGCAAGAGTCTGTGTAAGCAGAAGCCCCAACACAGTTTTGCTCCGTCACAGATGATGTATCAATTTATCACAACTGCAAAGAATTGACCCAAATAACTACTAGCCTCAAGTAAAATTAAATAAAACAGAGACTGTAACAAGATGTAGGCTTTCACAGATTAATGTAGGCTATTGAAATACTTTGGGTTACAAGGGGCTGTTACAGAAGATCAATATCCCCATTGCTTTTGGTACAGGGCACGTAGGAATCCAACAGCTGCAGTGAGTTTGGGTGGCTGTTAGAGACCCTAAAGCTGCAGCTCAGCCCTGCAGCCCTCCTGGCACTGCAGGAGGAGCTGGGAGGAACATAAACAACAAACACATCTGCTGCACGCCTCCCTTGTCATGTACAGCACCAGGCAGCTTGGAAAGGTGGGCACTGAGCAGTTACACAGAAGGAATTACCACAGATTTGTTTTGGCAGGCAGGAGAGCCCAATTTGGCTCAGCTGGCTGTAGTGGTGGAGACAAACATCAGGCCGGTTGTTAAACTACCCAAAATAACTCCACTATCCTCTCAGAGCAGGGCTGTCCTCCCAGCTGGTCTCCAGCCCAGTTCCCATCCTCTGTTGGAATCATTCTCTCCAACTGATTCTTCTGTCAGATTTGGGGTTTTTTTTTTCCTTTTTTTTAATTTTGTCCCCAAGCCTGTGTATTAATTAAGTCTCGACAAAGAGCTGTATCATTGTAGAACAGGATATCAGATTGCTCATCTGTTTTACATAATTGATTAATTAATTACCTTGCTAATTGAGTCTCATGAAATCCTCTGTTGTAGTGGAGCAAGGATATGTCCCAAACCATTGCTTGTAGGGCCCCATTAAAATCGGGCCATTTGGGCTGCTCAGTCTCCCCCGCACCCTGGTGCAAGTCAGGGCACAGCATCAGCCCAGCAGGGCTCCTGGGCACTTGGAGAGATGCAGAATTACTGCATCATTACTGCCTTGCTTTCACATATCCAAAATTTCAAACCTTCTGCCCATTTTTCCTTTCCACACCTCCTGCAGCAGCTCTTGCTTTGCTCCCTCAGCCCCCACTCACATTGCACCACGTGGTGCAGCCCCACAGCCAAATTTAGTGACATTTTCCACCACTTTTGGGGAAGGGTGAGTGCCCACATGGCTGTAAAGGAAAGTGGCAAAGCAACCCTCCCTTCCACTACCTGAAAAGTGCACCTTGAGCTCTTCTCAAAGGCACTGCCTTTCACATGCTGTGACCTACATCTTTTCTTGGGAGCCATCACAGCTGAAATAAGGCAGAACGTGATGGATTCTCTGCTATTAAATGGAAATGGACTTTCCATGGAAATAACCACTGACAATACTTTGCATTTTAATGTCATTTCTTTTCTTCTTATTACCCCTAGATGTAGAACATGATGTATTTTTACCACATGGTATTGTCTGCAAGCCAACAGCAAGGTGGAGGCTGCAATCTTTGCCTAAGCACTGCTCCTGAGGGTGCTTTCCAAATGAACTTCAGTCTTAGGGAGCAGCAAATACTTTCCTTCAAATCTGTCCACTAACAAAATTTTAATTCAGTTCTAACTCATTTTCATTTAATGTGACATAAAGCCAGAGCAACTGGGGCTGTTCAGCCTGGAGAAAAGAAGGCTCTGGGGAGAACTTAGAGCCTCTTCCAGTACCTAAAGGGGCTCCAAGGGCTGGAGAGGGACTTGGATGAGGGCCTGGAGTGACAGGACAAGAGGGAATGGCTTCAAACTGAGAGAGGGCAGGATTGGATTAGGTATTGGGAGGAAGTTCCTCCCTGTGAGGGTGGTGAGGCCCTGGCACAGGGTGCCCAGAGAAGTTGTGGCAGCCCTAGAAGTGTCCAAGGCCAGGTTGGATGGGGCTTGGAGCAACCTGGGATAGTGGGAGGTGTCCCTGCCCATGGCAGGGAGTGGAACTGGATGGGCTTTAAGGTCCCTTCTGACCCAAACCATTCTGTGCTTCTATGACTCACCAAACATTTGGGGGCATTGGGGCACCCATGGTAGGCAGGTGAGCAGGAACTTTCCTGCTGTGGGCAATGAGTGAGAGATGTGCTGAGACAAAGCAACCATGTTCTGGAACAGCAAATGAAGGTCTGTCATCCCTCACCTTCATTTTCAAGAGTCAGCCAGGAGGCCAGGGTGTAAATCCAGCAGCCCTCATCCATCCCAAATCTCTTCAGTCCATCCTCAGTGCTGATCCCCGGCTGCTTTATACTCTCAGCAGCAGTGGCTGAGCTCATCCCTCATGCAGGCTGCATTCCCACTCATGCTGAAGGGTCTTGGCATGGTCTGGTCTTGATGATAATTTAATCCCTAGGATCTGGAAAGGATTTAGGACCTGGAAACAAAGATGGGATAAAATCCTCCATGGTGGACAAAAAACTGCTTCAATACGTGCATCTGCAGAAGCTGGGAGCAGTGAGTGTTTATTTTTGAACAGCACAAGGATTCCTGAGATGGGGGGGAAGGAAGAAAGTGCAGTCAATCAAGAGACAAGAGTTGGCCTTCAAAAGCCCCTTCTAAATGGCTAAATCAGGAAGGAAAAATGCCATCCCTTTTTTTTTAATCTGTCTGTATCAGTGTGAGAAAAGCTGAGGGCATCACTCCTGCCAGGATTATTTGTATGTTGGGGTGGAGGAAGGAAGTGGGCTGGTATCATGTCTTACTTCCACACTGCTGGTGAAGCTTTTGAGTAATGAATCAAGGGGCTAATCCATCGTGTCTGCCATTTCAAAGAGCCCTGATAACCTCATGTCTTCTTGTTTTCTTCTTTAGGCTTTTGCAGATTTGCTAACACAAGTTTTCCCTGAAGAAGGATCACATTCAAGGCCTGAAATGCTCTGATTATTTACAGTTTGTCACACCATAATTTATATTTATTGATTGTGGCTTTTATTTACATATGTTCATTACTTTCTTATTTTAGTCATTTATCCTCTATGTTCCCACCCTGCTTTTTCAATTATTTCACATACTCACAGTTTATCAATTATATTGCCAAGATGCATTTAGAGAGAATAATTTGTTTCTAATGCATGATTTTTTGACAGCATGATTTGTTTTCATCTTTGCACTGAATCTTAAGACGACAGCAACTCTAGGGCAGAGAATTCAAAGTTGTGAAGCTTTTTCCTCTGGAGAGTTGTACTCACATATGCAACCTGCACGTTGCATTGGCAGCATTTGCTGACCCACTCATCAGCTCCACATTGGTTCAGCCCTTGGTTCAGCTTCCCTCCTCCCAGGGCAGCGTTAGGAACTCTCAGAAATTTTAAGTGCTCCCTTAGTGCTGCTGCCCCACCAAGCAGTGTTTCTGGGTCACTTTGGAGGCTGCTGAAGCACCTGCAGTGGGCTGGCAGGGTTGCTGAGCCTTGCTGGCCCTGGCAGAGCTCAGACACGGTGTTTGCTCCCTTGGGAGCAATCTTTAATGACAGGAATGACAAGCTCTGCCTGCCCATCACTGGGGGTGGCTGGGAAGCAAATGGATCCTTTCTGGCAAAGTGCTGTCATGAGGAGGCTCTGTGCTCAGGTGGGCTCTTAATGCACTCAGCTCCAGCCTCGTTAATCCCTTTGGTTATTAACAGCACTGAGGGGTGTTTCCTGCTGCCTGGCTTTTGCTTTCAGAGCTTTACAGGCTGGCAAGGCAGGAGGATTGGCTCCTCAGGGGTGAAAGCCAAAATGCACAGACCCTCCCAGCACCCTTCAAGGGAGTCACCAGTGTGTTTTCCTCTCTTCTAGGGCTCACCTGCCTTTATCCATTTACTGAGGCAGCCTGGCCTCTGCCACAACGGTGTCTTTCCAAAAAGCTGAAGCAATGGCAAACATATTTGCTGGTGTTTGCTCTCTAAGTGGTCAGAGCTTGGCCAGAGCTTGGCAAGTGCAGATCAGCTGCCACCCATGCCTGTGTGAGCCACCACAGCCCCTTAACACAGCCCTAGCACTGTGCAGCTCCTTAGGACAGCAGGATGCAGGGGATGTGCTGGAAAACACTTTGGAATAGCAAATACTTTTGTTGATCCATCACTTTTTCCTTCTCTCTGTGTTCATTAGCTGCCAGAGATGAGCCAGGCTGAGCTCTGACTCTCTAGCACAGGTTCCAGCATCCCCCAGGAAATACTCAGCAATATTAAGCTTAAATTTACAATTCTGCAGCTCCAAGCAGTGAAAAAACTAACCATGCTCCCAGTTTTGGTCTCATCCCGTGACCAGAGGAGGATGAGGGAAGAAGAAGGAACTGCTTTGGGTGAGAGGCTCATTGCCAGAGCCATGGCACACAAGGAGGGGAGTGAGGAGTCTGCTGGACATGGCACAGTGTGCACAGCAGTGCCAGCTCAGCCCAGAGAAAAGCTCTTCACCCTGGCATTCTGAGGCCTGATATTCAGCAGAAATTCCTCTGTGGTCTCAGTGCCACAGCCTCAGACCCATCCTCCTAAATGGTTTCTGTCACTGAACCCCTACTGCTTGAGAGTGTTTTGCTCCCGTGTTTATTCTGCCCAGGTTGCAGGGGAGGATTTATGGTAACAAGGTCTGAAGCAGCCATGTCTGACAGCTCATTGCTGAGGGCAAATCAGCTCCTTCCCAGCAAAGCCCCGGATAGCTGGGCACTGCTGCACCAGTAACCAGAGGTGCTGCACTCACCTCCAGGCTGATTTTTAAAAAATCCATCTAGGAGAGCTGGGGAGTAGCACTGGAGATGTGGAATGGTGAGACAAGGGTGCTCATCAAACCCTTTTTTCTGTCTGGGACAGGTGAAGGTTGCTGGCTGGGTGTGCTGCCTCACAGAAGTGGCTGGGAACATTTGTCTTTAAAGGTCTGAAAGGTCAGATCTGCCCTGCTGTTTTCACATGTGACAAAAAAATCACTTGTCAGCCAAGAAACATGGGCTGAGCTGGACCTTCTGAGCATGCACCTCCAAAAGACACAGACCTGCCTTGCAAGATGCATTTCAAAACTAAAGAGTTTTGTTTTTTCTAACCTGAATGCTGCATTCATGGCTTGTCAAACCCATTTTAGTGAGCAATCATTTCTGAAGCTTGAAACTGTCTTTCAAAAAGTGTATTTAAGTAAATACTTGGAAAAGATGAGAGGTAGTAAGAATACAACTCTGAAAGTATTTATGTACAGAAATCAAAACTTTTCACACTGAATTCAATAAACTAGTTTTATAGGTTTCTGAATTTGGAGTTTGTTATACAAAATTGGGAGGCAGAAGCAAATTTTGTAGGATTTTATAGGAGTTTGTAACAGAGAGTGTAATCACTTTTCAGAGAAAAAAAGCTGTAAATGTCTTACAGCTCCATGTAATAAAATTCCAAATGGGACATCAGATGGGATGTTTAATTTCCAGATTGGATGCATTACAAAAAGGTCATTTCAGTTAAAAGAAATGTATTCATTCTTTGTCCAGGGCTGTAAATCAGTGCAGCTCCACTGAAAGCATCTAATTTAAGGAGAGGGATATGGGTAGGACCTGACCTCTATTTTTATGAATTAAAAGGAATCACAGGAGATTCGCTGTCATCCCACAGTGCTTATGAAAGATACTTTGAACCTTTGGCCTTTTTAGGGTCTGAGTAAAACAAGTACTTTTAAAAAGCAAAGCTACCACATGAAAGATGCCTGCAGTTCCCAACAGTGGTGTGGGATTTGGGGATATCTCTCCATGCAAACACAAGCCCCACCTTCCAGCACCCTTGGGACTCTCTCCACCCTGTCTGCTTTCCTTGACCTTGGTGCAAACCCAGCTGAGAGCATTTCAGTTCTGGCAGGGAGCCTGGCAGGACCAGCTCCAGCCCCACACAGAGCAGGACAAAGGGGCTCACTGGACATGGGAGTGCTCAGGCTGTAAATTCACCTCTGCATTTCTTCTTCAGCTCTGCAAAAAATTCCTTTTTCTCAGCCTTGTGCTATTGGGGGGTTTACAGCTATTCCCACCCCCCTCCACTTTCTGCACAGCAAACTCCTGCTTTTCACCTTCAGTCTGACTTTGTAATCCATGGTTGGTTTCAAATCAGCCTTTCAGCATGGTAATGAATGGATTAACTTTCTGCTTTCTGACGAGTAATAGGAAAAATGTTTCTGAATTATCAAAAAATAATTGGAATTAAAATTGTAAATGGCTTCTACAAGGGAAGTTTTTGTAATTAGTTGAATCTGTGTGATAGAAGCTATTATAAATAACAAAAAAAGTGTTTACCTAATCACTGGGAAAGTGCACATTAGCTCCCTAATTAGAAGTCCCTCATGGCTCTACTACAAACTTTGGACACAAAATGATTTGTTTCATGCTTCCTTTAGCAGGCAAAGGAAACTCCATCAGTTCTGTTTGTGCATGCCCACTGCTGTGAAGGCAGCTGGAGCTGAATTGCCAAATTCCCACCTATTTTTCTCAGCAGGTCCCTGTGACTGCCCAGAGCCTTGTCCTGAGCCCAGCCTGCAGATTGTAAGAGCCAAATCAGTCTGTGCCAGTCCAGTGCCAGTCCAGTACAGAACTTGGGTACCACTGGAGGGACAGGGGAAGGTGATGGGCAGGTTCAAGCACACCTGGATGGAGAGGGATGGGAGCAAAACCGTGGCTGCTCTGGGCACTCCTTTTGCTCCAGAGTAAATGCCATTTTCTGTTCTCATGAGCTGGGTTGGGTTTTGCTCTAAGTTGTCTGGCAAATTGCTCTCAAGTGGAGACTTCATTGTCTCTGCTTCCACACAGAATGAGGCTGCCCCAGGCAGAAAGGGGATTTCCTTCTAGACACACCTCCTTTAACACAGCCCACCTGTTCTCACAGAGAAATCTGGGTAACAAACTTAATATCTGGTGATGAAGTCACAATAGAACAGGTGTTATTTAATACATTTGACCCATTTCATGAATAGCAAACACAGATTTATCCTTGTCATGCTGAATAGCTGCTTGAACCTTCTGTGTTAAACTGAGCAGAAATGAAGATTTTCTTATGGTTGAAGAAATAAATTTGTAATGTGAATGTTGAGGTTTTTTCAGGATCCACTTTGTGTGATGAAAATCCACTTAAATGACTGAAAACAGGAAACACTATTTAAAAAGTGAAAACATCCTCTACCATTTAAGAATAGATGATCTATTTTAGCCACTTAAGAAAATCTCTTTCCTAGATACATTTGCCACAGTATAAAATTCTGTAAAGGGAGTTCTGCTGCATTTCATGGAGAGCCTGGCAATTAAAGTTGCTGCTCTGCTGTGATTGCCATCCCACCCCAGCACAATCAGCCTGCTTGGAGGCAACCAAACAGAAAAGTGCTAATGTCCTTTTCTTCAATAGCACCTGGTGGGTAGGCAAGCAGAGGAAGTCTGTGACTGATGGTGAGTTCAGTTGTCCAGGATCTCAGAATCAATTCAAATATCTATGGTTTTGAGATGAAAAGAAGGAAAATGCATAGTTTTGGAAATTAAGGTATTAGCTGTGTTTATCTAAGGCTCACAGCATTAGCAGCCCCCATGGTAATGCAGCTGCTTTCCTGATCTCCATTTCCTCCTTAGCCTGCTCCCCACCTCACGTGGCCATGCTGGGACAGCTCCAGGCTCTTTGCTCCATGCAGAGCTGTTTGGGATGTGGGAGCACGGTTAACTGGCAGGGTTGTCATCAGCACTGGGAAAACTGCTTGGCTCTGCCCATACAGGACATGGAAATGCAGAGTTCCCTTCAGGAAAACAAGGAACAGCCCAGGAGATGCTGCTGCAGGCACATCCAAACCAGCACAGGAGGCTTCACTGGGCAGGAGCCAGTCCCACCACCCTGCACCACGAGTGATGTCCCCTCAGGAAGGTACAACACCATCAGCCTGCAGTGAGACCTTGCTGATACAGAACCTGCTTTTGCTGCTAATTGGTGTGGTTTTTACAGTGGTAAGATGAGGAATGGAATCACAGGATAGTTTGGGTTGGAAGGAACCTTTTAGGGTCATCTAGTCCAAATCCCCTGCAGTGAGCAGGGACATCTCAAAAAGAACAGGTTGCTCAGGGCCCCCCATCCAACCTGACCTTGAATCTTTGGATTCTTGGAAAATGTGCACAGTGATACAAATTGTAGGCCTGGATGGTAAATACCCATTTTTGTCATGTTTTACTGATGCTGCTGGTTGTGGGCAGCAACTGCATGTTAGTTCCCAACAACAGAGGCTGCTGCATGCAAAATACACTTTGCAAGTCTGGGAAGAAACATAGGTGCCCCAAATTACTGAAAATCTGAGTAAGTTGCTCAGGCTCTTACCTCGACATAAGAGGCAAATACCATGAAATCAATTTCTGTGCCCAATTTACTCCCGGTGACACCTGCACACATTTTAAAGGGTAATTTGTCATTTTGCTCCACTTGTCACATTATTTCAGGTCATGGGATCATCAAGTCAAAAACTCGGGTTTGACCCTCTGCTCCTTAATCCAGAAATGGAAAGTCAAAACACCCCTTTTTCCTCCCCTCAGAAGAGAAGCCACAAGTTATAAATAAAAGTAGATAGAGTGGGTAAATCACTCCTGGTTTTCTGTCACCTTAGGCCTCCTCTATTGTAAGCAAAGCTTTTATTATCCCACAGCCCATGATGGGAAAAGACCATTTCATGTCCAGGGAAAGCGTGACGTGCCTCATGGCCAGTGGGTGATGGGAGGTGAACATGAACCCTCTGGGTAATTTATCCTCCTCCTTGTTTACACAGAGCTGCAGCCTCAAACAGCAGCAGCAGTAAATGGCTATGGCAGAGAGTGACAGGATGATATTTGGTGATATACTGAGCAATTTGGATGTAGGAAGCATAAAAAGAAAGGAGTAAGATGGTACTAAATGCAGTCCCCACGAGACAAAATGATGGAGACAAACCAGTAAAAAATATATATACATAAACCAAATAAAACCATGACACAAGTGGAGGCAGGAAAGGGGGGCAGAACAGAGCAGCCCTTGGCCAGAGGATGAGCCAGGACGTGGGGAGCAGAGGAGGATGAAGGGCACAAAAGGTGTGGATGACTCACAAAACCTTCACAAGGGTGGGCACCGAGCACCAGTGCTGGTTCTGGGGTGCTCACCCGTGTTTTCATCCTGCATGGGGGAGGATGGAGAGGACTGAGTTTTGTGGAGCAAAAACACAGCACAGCCATTGCTCAGCTGCAGCTAGAGAAGCCTTTTCTGTCTGTCCCAAACTCAGCATTTGCATTGTTCCACATCTGAGAGGCAGTTTTTTTGAGCCAGTTCGGTCACTCCCTCCCAGCCCCTGTGCACAGTGAGAGCATGTGGGAAGCCCTTGCCAGAAAACCCATCCCAGAGCCCTGCTGTGACCAGCCAGGACCTGTCCCTGCAAGGTCCCTCTCACCCTCACAGGAGGTCACACAGCAGCCAGGGGCAAACAGTGACCAGGATGCTCAGCAAGGACTTTAAAAATCCGTCCGTGCTTGTGAATCACTTTTTATATCTAGATAAAGTTACACATATAAAATTGCTGTTATTCATCAGTGAATTCCTTTAATAATCAATTGCTAATTAAGTTCCACTGCTCTACTAGATCTAAAGCAAATCCCTTTGTGAGACACTGGAAGTCTCAGAAAAGCAGCCAATAGCATTTATTGATCATGCTTGTCACAGGCACTGGAGAGGGAGAGGAGCCTTTTTTTCTTGCCCCTTCAGAAGCTGTATGCCAGCAGGGTCTGGAAAACAGAAATCAGAATTACCAGAATAATTTGTTATTACCTAAATCCTTTTGACTCTGGTTGTGAACACATTTTCTACAGGAATAAAAGTACCAGGAAGTATCTGGTACTACCCTGACCAAGAGAGAGGTGGAAAGAAATCAGTTTAATGCTCATAAAAACAGAAAAGCTGGCTCCTTTTCAATGGCTCTTGAACTTCTGCTGGAGCAGCTGCCCCAGTGAAATATATTGTACAATGGTGGCTTTTCCCAAAAGAGATTTGTCCTTAAAACCTTTGGTTTTGCAAGCACTTCCAGAGTGGTTTTACCAAGCCTGGCCAAGGTCTGCCTGGAGCCCCAGCCTGCAGCCAAAGCTGAGTGAACTTTCTGTTGAGACCTGCTCTGTTTCTCTGGGCTGCTCCTTGCCATTTACATATTAAACCCATAAATTCCTTCACTAACAAGAAACAATGCTCCTTACCTATATATTTTTAAATTATAAATCTTGCACTTAGAACAATTTAAAACTGACTTACAGCTGCTTTTTTCTCACTGCTATCAATCAGAGATGCACTTCAGTTCCACAGTGCTCTGGGGACCCAGTAAGTTAGAAAAAGCAAATAGGAAAATAGAATGAATATTTTATTTTTCTTATTCGTTGCAATAGCCTGAAAGCAGACCATGAAATCTGCTAAAAGTAATAGGAACTGGCTGCCCTTTTAATATAGCCTTTTTTAAGGTGTCTATTAGGAATCCAGAACACAGCTCAATATTCATAATATTCATTCCCGCAGCATGCCTCAAGTTTTTTTATTTAAGCCCAAATTTCTTGTGTGTCAGACAGGCTTTATGGTCTTTCTTGCTGATATTTTTCTGTGGTTCAAACCTCTACTAATACTGTGTGAACATGGATGTGTGTGTGAGCATGTGAGAGAGGGAGCACCCACCCAAAACCTCACCTGAATCTCTGAGTCTTGTACCTTTGTGCCATTTTCTGTTGATCTGGGGCCATCCGACAACCCAAAAAGTGCCCAGAAACACTGGGCATAAACCACAGTTTTCACCAACATCTTATTTGTGACATTTTCCTGAAATGAGCCTTTTTTTCCTCTATATATTTTCTTTCAAAAGCCCAGCTGTGCAAAACCATTACAACCATCACTGATGCCCCAGGCAAATTCTTTTCTTTTCTTTTCTTTTTTTTTTTTTTTTCTTTTTTTTTTTTTTTTGGCTTTATTTCTACAGCAGGAGGTGATTACTGAGAGAAGTTCTCTCATTTTTCCTGAAAATCAACCCAAGTTTCCCATTGCCTCTGGGCATGAGCTTCCCAGCTTGGGAGGCTGTCATCTGATAAGGACAGAAAGAAGAATCTGGTACTTAGAATATGGGAAGAACACCTGAGCCAGTGTTTAATCCTGTACTGCAAAGACAAGTTAGATCATTGGCTCATACACGATGTAAAATCTCACATATCTCCTCCAGTTTCTACAAGTGGAAAAAAAAATACACTCAGTGTCTTAGCTGGTTTTCAGTTTATCTTTCATCAAACTGGAGAATAAGCTGCCTCATCATGTGGCCATGTGGGATAGCTCACCAGAATGGCTGTTGTTATAAATAAAGAGCTTGACTTGGCCAATGTATCAAGCAGCAATCAATTTATTAATTAACACAAAATGGTAAAATTTGAGCAAAGCAGCGCTGGGTACAGTGGGGGTTTCCCCTCCAACTGCCGACTGTTGATTTTCTGCTGGTATTTATTGAGATTTTCCACAAGCACTTCTCAGCAACTTTTTTTTCTAGTTTCCTCCTAATTTCTATTTTTGAAATCTAATTTCTATACCCATTGTGATCAATTTCTATTGGTGATGTTAAATTTTCTATACTTCAAAAGGTATGAAATCAGTGAGATCAGAAATAACATCTTGTGATGATGAGGTTCCCAGGACATACATCAGTGGTGGTGGCATCCAGATTTCCTTTTTCTGAAGAAAAACACCAAAGATGAGAGATTCGGTCTTCTTTTTTAGGACTATAAATCAGTTTTGTTGGTGAGGTCCAGCTTCCAGGTGGTGGTCCATCTCCTCTTCCCAGGATCATTAATTTTAGTTTGGAATAGCTCACTTCCTTCTATTTGGGTGATTACAATCCTTTCTATATATATATATGCTAAAGCTATAGTTCAAACCTTCTATTAGAAACCTTATAGGCTCACATGATTCACTTATAAGCAAGCAAAATATTACTTCCAAAGCCCCTTTCCATTCTTTTTCCATTTTGTTGATTAAACAGATGTTTTTATAATTATCCTATGGCCTTTTCCACGCATTTCACAACCATAACTACAAAGGCCATCTTTTTCTACCTGACACGAAACACAACCCCACATTTCACACTGTGTTGGTCAATAAAAAGGAGACACTGAGATGTGGGGTAGCTGAGATAAATCAAGGCTTCCTTAAATCCTGATCAAAAAAAATGATAGACTGGGAAAAGATTTATCTTTAGTGCCAGGAACAGATCCCTGCCAACTCCACCAAGGGTTGATGGGTGCTGAAAACACTTCCCTGAGGGTGTGGGGTGTCAGAACCCCTGAGAAAGCAAAATACCAGGAATTAAACAGTCCCAGGATGGAACCTTCTCATCCAAGGGGCCTCCAGGCCCAAACCCAGGCTGACATCTGAGCAGTGCCCACACAACAAGGGCACAAATGCCCCCATGGAGGGGACACCCCGGTGTCCCCAGAGTTGGGGCAGGGGTGCCAGGGAGATTCCTGAGCTGGGGAGGGCTGCAGGTCCCTTCCCTCACACCCACCCCCCCAGGACCCTCAGGCTGCCTGCTCCAGGCAGATAAACAAAAACCAAAGGAATGCCTCATTTCACCTGACACTGGGGAAAAAGGCAAATTAGCCAACTTGAGCAACAATTAGGAAGCAGAACATTTCTCTGGGCATTGCTACAGAAGCTGATCATCCCTCAGAGCAGAAGCCATAATAGCCTTTGAGTCATTATAAGCACTGCACATTCAAGCAACAGTGATTTGCACTGAAAATAATCTCAGGAAGGCAGGGAAAACAGCATTTATGTAAATAAACAACCTCACTGTTTGGATACATTTGTATTGCACATGGACGTTGTTTTTCCACATCTGAGGAACCTCGTATCAGAGAAAGAAAATAAGAACAAAAAGGATTAAAGAGCTTCAAGAATTTTAATACTTCACTTCCATTTTGTGGACTCTATTTTCCACAATCTGATACTAGATGCAAATAGTTGCAGCCAAATTCAGTTCTGTGTTTACCAATGCAATTCCAGGTTGGTATCCAAGAGCCACATTTACTCAAATCCAATGGAAACTGCATGTCAATCACAATGTCTGTATCAGAACCAGGCTGGGATGTTTTACAAAAAGCTCTGAGAAATTGTCATTCAAAAAAGAAGGCAAAGGTGATTGAAGCTGTTACTCCTGTGACACCCTGGCACTGTCCATAGCCACCTGTACTCCTGCAGCTGTTTAAAACAAACCAGAATTTTTATTTTAAAAGGAAGTAAAATAAGAAGGAACAAATTAAAAAAAAAGGCTACTGAGAGAAATAGCACAGGCATGCAGTTCTGTAGGGCACAGAGCTCAGAGAGCTCACCTAACTGCACTTCTGCATTGTAAGACACCAACAGAACATGCAGTTCCAGATTAAATTAAAGCAGCCTAAAATTTGTTTGTTTAAGTCAACCAGAGAACTATTTTCAGTTGAACTGCTCTTCCCTAAGGGGTTTTGCTCCATTTTTCTTTGTTTTTACACTCATTTTAGTTAAGCTGTTCCAGCTTTGCCTACAGGAAGAGTGCCTGGATTTAAAAATACCTGTGATGGGAACAAACAAAACTGTCCCATGATGCCAATTGTAGCAACAAAAAGCTGGATTCCTCATGTGGTGGCATCCTCTGTGACATCTCTCTTCCCTCACTGCTAGAAAAACAACCCAGCAATCTACAGCTGTACCACTAAAGATGGAAATGCACTCCTTCTGGAGAGCTGTCCCTGCACTGGCTACCCAAGGTAACCAAGCCCAGCAGGAGATTTTTAGGCAGGTGAATTTATCAGGAGTGCACACCCCATACATCTTCACTTGGCATCTCACAGCTCCAGCACTGCTCACCTCTGAGAGCTTTGGCACAAATTATGGTGTCAGGCAAGCTTGGAATAATTTGTTTCACAGTGTCAGGAGTCCTTGATTGAGGAAGGAAGACCCAGTGCCAATCAAGGCCCAGTCCTCACACAACTCTTGCTTCATGTCCCTTTGGCCATGAGGTTCCTGATGGGCCGGATGAGATGGATGAACCTGCAGCTTCTGCAGCCTTTACTGCCAACCCAAAGGTCACCAACACACTGTCCCCACACCCTGGGCTTCACCAGAGAGGGACCATCACCCTTCAGTGCTTGGGTGAAGCAGAAGTGCCCCAGCTCTGAAGAAGAGCCACAGAGGTGGCCTCTGACTGTAGAACCTCTCCAGGAGGTGGCACGTGCTGTGCCAAGATGTGCCAGTGAGTTGTTGGAATGATGGCAACATCACACAGGGAGGATTTCAAAGGCCTCAGAGGTTTTGGGGAGAATAAAGCAATGCATCAGAAGTGAAAAAAAAATGCCCAACAGAAGTAAAGGTGTGCTGGGCATTCCCCTTCTCCTGCATGTCTGCCTTGAGGCATTGCAGACACCGGTGAGATTGGAGCCAGAGCACATGGAGCCTGGAGCACTGCTCAGCAGCTCAGCAGCACAGCAGCTCAGCAGCACAGCAGCACAGCAGCTCAGCAGCACAGCAGCACAGCAGCACAGCAGCTCAGCAGCTCAGCAGCACTGCTCAGCAACACAGCAACACAGCAGCACAGCAGCACAGCAGCTCAGCAGCACAGCAGCTCAGCAGCACAGCAGCACAGCAGCACAGCAGCACAGCAGCACAGCAGCACAGCAGCTCAGCAGCACAGCAGCACAGCAGCACTCCCCTGCCTCCAGCCCTGCCTTGGGGCCTCTGAACTCTGCTTTGGCACCTCTCTGAGCCAACACCTGAGAGCTTTTGCTCAGACACAGGACATGCTGTGACACCATCAAACCCAGCACCACAGCCAGCCTGGCCCAGAGATGTCAGAGGGCCCAGCAGGCACCAGGAGACATCTCAGACGCCTTCAGCTGCCAAGGGGCTGCAAACCTGGACTCCTCTCATGCTATGGAAGCCACAAAATCCCTTGTTGAAGTGTGTCACCACACACCACAGGAGCACTCTTACATTTGCTATCCAGGTGGGGGGAGGACACACAGCACAGCTGGCATGAAGGGCTGTGGAGAACCCTGCAGATTCCTGCAGAGGACCAACACAAAAACACAATTCTGCAGCCACAGCCATCCTCCAGACCTGTCTAGGCTGCAGAGTGCTCTGCTCACAAGTGGGAGCAGGCTTGAAAAGCCAAACTGCAGTCAATGTGCTTCCACCCCAGCAGGCATGGGGCTCACTCTTGCCAGTTTATTGTTTTCTACTCATCATTTTCTGTCAGATGGGGTTTGCAAATCTGAGACAACTCTGTTTTATAAAGTAAATTGAGTCTCGCCTATCTACATAATAAATATTAAAACATCATCATTGTAATTTTAGGCTGGGAATGTTTATGTAAAACATCATGCAGATGTGGTGAAAGGCTAATAAAGAGATGCTAATTATCTAATCAATCTTTCTTAACCTTTGTCTTAGACACTCTGTAGTGCTCATGCTAAGCTTAGATTCATTTTTCAGGGTCTAAATAATGTTGTAATCATAGCTGTAATGTGTGGGTTCATTGGAAACTTCTCTTTAGCTGTAACATTGTCAGTTTACACCCAAATCTGTCTATAAGCCATCTGTTGCAGGAACTGGTCATTATCAATTTCATCAATCTGTTCCCAAATATTGCAGATGCCAGCCACTAGGAACCATCTGTTAGTGTCAAGAAAAAGTAACAATTCAATAAGCAGACTATTTGGGGAGGAGGTGGGGAAATATGCTGCAATACTTGGCGCAAAAGGCAAACTTACTAATTGTTGCAGTTTTACTACTGACCTACAACTCCTTCTGGAGCCATGCCGAGCTCATTGATCAGCCATCAGTGGGAGGGAGACTTCCAGAAGACAGTAATAACCATCAGCAGTGATGGGGGAGGAGAACTGACACCTCCTCCTGCTGTAACTTATTGTCCAACAGTGTCCTGGTGCTGGCAGTGACTGTCCTGAAGTCACCAGTGCAGCTGGAGCAGCTTTGATTGATTACCTGTAGCTGTAGTTTAAAGATAGAATGTCTGCATAAACAGGCTGGGATTTTATGTTCTCATGGGTTTGTTCAGTCTGAGAAATAAAGCAAATTCCACATCTTTCTCAAATGACCAGCTCTCACTGCAGTGCTCAGAACAGCTGGGATCCTCTGAATGTCCCAAAATCAAACCCCCTGAGCCCTCCTGTGCACTGACCAGACAAGGAGCTCCTGCAGAGACAAAGCTTCCTTACAAATTACTGGAAGAGTTCCCAAAGCCATGCTGGGCATCAGCTGGGGTTGGGGGTGTTGGTGCCTATGGTGGGGCCAGGTCTGGTCTTCTCAGAAGTGATAAGAGTATAAAAGATAAAAGCCATGTTTTGGTCAAACATGTTTTAATCCTTCCTTTCATTGTTTATACGTCTGTAAACTTGCACTTTAACCATCCAACAAGAGACTTAGATATTAACCATCATGATGATGCCATTTGGCTATCACCAGCTTGCTTGGGCCTTGTGCAGCCACCACCTCCACCACATTTGCTTGTTCCTAAGATGCCTCTGCTGAGGCCTGCAAGCCCTGGGTGGAGAATCACGACAGCTAAAAAGTTTTGTGCAAAGAGGAGCAAGGCTGAAAAGTAAGAAAACCCAAGATAAGGCAGACATGCTGACACTGAAGGGCTGGCCAGAACCCCCTCCCTTGCTAACAATTATATTTCCCCTCGCTTGTCTTGTCCACAGAGCAGCCTGGTTTGACAAGTACCTCGCAGATAAACATGTAATGCTGGAATAATAAAGCACAGAAGCTCAGCATTAATGAAATACTCTTGCAGCAAGAGCAAAACATATGTTTTCAGACACAGCTTTCCAAGAAATAAAATCCCAGTTTAGTTTCAGTTTGTAGGAGGATGTGCATTCAGAAAGTGCTTCCATTTGCAGGTTCTAAATGGACACTTTTATTTGGGTCAGATATATAATTATTTAGGCAGTTATTCTCTGGGAAAGCTGCTTTGTCCTACAGTCAGCCTTGGGACTCTTCCACCTCAGCAATTTGGGTTAAATTTTTATCTATCTCAATTCCATTTAGAAGCAAAAAGACCATGCCATTTCCTTCAACCAGAATGGACAAAGTGTCTGCCAAACTACCCTGCCTGCTAATCAGGCAGACGTTGCATCTCCTTAAATACATTCTGCTGGACCATCCCCAGGCCTTGCAACTCCTTAAATACATTCTGCTGGACATTCAGTATCACAAGATCACACAGAACTCCCCTTGCAATGGCTCCAGCTCAGGAGAGCACCCATCATCTTACAGATCTAATGCTCCTTCTCATGCCTACATATTCATATGCACATGCAGGTATATAAACATATATAAATGCTCAGGTCCAAAGAATTTTTCCTGGAGAAAGGAGCAGAGAGATAGGCTGAGATAAACAAGGAGTGGATTCTTAGGTTAGAGTTCCTACAGCTCCAAGTTCATTCATCAATGCTGTTGGGGAATGAAGAAGTGCAGATATTTCTCTGAGGATGTGAGTGTTGGAGGAGGCAGGCAGGAGGCAGTGGGAGAAGATGATATTTGTAAAAATTTAATAGGAATTGATATAGCTGAGCCCTTTGCTGGTAGAAGGAATTGGAAAAATTTAAAAGCTCAATATTCATATGCTGTGAGGAGAAAGCCAGACCTGTGTGGGATTATTACAAATGGATTTGGCTGTGCTAAGGGTTTTCAGTTGGGTGTTTATAAAAAAGGGCAGCTAAACTCTCTTACTCACAGCTGAACATCAGCATGCAGGCCTGCAAGGGTAACTGACCTTTCTGAATGTTAATTATCTTTAAAAGGCCTGTTTGCCCAGAATTGTCTGAACCAGCTGTAACCAGCCAACAGGGTCACTGAGGAGAAATGATGGATGTCATGAAGAGTCATTTGATATCCATTAAAGGGGAGGAAAGTCATTAAAATGTATCGGGCCCAGAGACCTTATAAAACAAAGAGAAGGTAATTACTTTAGGCTCAGATTTACCTGCCTGGACTAATCAATAAAAAGACGCCCTGAAAAGGAGAGAGGGAGTAGAAAGAACACATTTTGACATGTCTGTGAGGAACATCTGTCACCAGGGCAGAAGAAAAGGTCAATGCCTGCCCGAGTGCTGCTTCTCCAGCTGTGCCCAGCAAGGGGAACAGGGCTTCAGAGGGCAGCAGGGGCCAAAATACACCTTTTTAGAAGCATCACAGGTCAGAACAACTGTGTCAGCACACCCTCAGCCCAGCCCTGGCTTGGGTGGTGTGTGACTATCAGAGATGCTCAGGTTGTATTAACTAAGCAGATGGAGGTCCCTAATGAGGTGCCCTCGTTCTGCTGTCACTGTGTATGGACATCCACTGCCCTCGTGGGGGCTGAGCTGGGGGTGGCAGAGCATTTCTGAAGCTTAAAGCACATCCTCAGTGGCTCAGCAGCTGTGTGGAAGCAACCAAGCTGCTTTTTCAGTGCAGCAGTAAAGATTAACTTTGCAAAAATTCCCTGGATTATGCACCATCTTCTGGGCCTCTCCATGGCCAGACGCTCAAGGCAGCAGGACTCAAGCCCTCACAAAAGTTTGCTGGCTTTTTAACACCCTGATGGGCACCAAGCTCTTTGAAAAACCTGATCCCACCTAATCCCTTTTAAAATGTAACACCAATTTCCTTCTCCACCAGGATATGTGCAAATTAACTCAGCTATGGAGGACGAGCAGGAAGGCTTAGGCAGAGAATTGCCACAGGCACCTCGTACCCCAGAAGTGATGCTGTCCTGCCTTCACTGCCATCTGTGGGCATTTCAGCACATTTTTATCCAAAAGCAAAGTTGCTGACTTTATTCACCGTGCAAATCACTCAGGTTTTTGCAAAACGAAATATCCTCTGAGCCACTTCACAGAACTCCATGTATCTTCCAAAATGAGACATGCTAAAAACCCACTAGTTAATTTTTGTATCATTACTCACTCTAATTAAAATCTTTGTCAAGGGAATCTATTGCCTTTTTTCTATTTTCTGCTCTGATGTTGCAGTCCTTGACATTACACTGTGGTCTATAAAGACACAGAATATTAATGCCTCCCATTCCAGGAAAAATATATTGAGTCTGCTCTACTATTTTGACCTTTTCAGTACATTGTATTTTGATTAACTGGCCAGCTTGCTTCTGCCCCACAGGTTTCCAAGGCTATAGGGGGACACAGAAGTGAAAAAGCTACCAAATCACATTTTAATCTCTGGGAAGGTTGAAGGGGTGTGATCAAACACCACATCTCACAGACTGGCTGAGGCACAGCCACACATGTAGAGGAGAGTGCTGGAAACCAGAACCAAAAGGCCTCATCCTCATCACAAACACCTTTTCCATCTTGAAATTCTGAAATTTTCTCTCTCTAGCCTCTGCAGGCACTGTCTTTCCTGAGAGCCAATTAATTCAAGTCACAAATATCTGCCCTGAATTCTTGCAGGTAATTAGCACCGCGGGTTATCAACAGGAAGCTGGTACCCACAGGCACTTCAGATAATTGTGTTTCAATATTGGCACATTTCTGCTTACCACAAAAGGTCACTTCAGTTTCTCTTCTCTATTTTATCCCTCTCTTTCACTAAATGAATGAAAAATCGTTATCATTATTTTGAATGCTCTAAACGCTTGGCAAAAGTTTTGGGCATTACAGGACAGACATGAGTGACATGGGCACTTCAGGTGGTTGCAATATTATTATTTTCTAATCCTCAGTTTCAGATATAACCCTCCTCAGCACACCAGTGAATGGAAAAAAACCCCCAAGTCTAGTTAAATACTCGTGCTCCTGAATTAATTTCAGAGAAAAGCAATGGAAAGAACATGTAATTATAATGTAGCATAACTATTGGTCACTTTATTGCACCTGCAATTTAGGTAAAGCTGTATTTAGTATTACATAAATTTGGAGGACTTTTTACCTGTTATTTTACCTGTAAATTTTAAAGGACAGCCATTTATTTAATTATATGATCAATAACATCCATGGACTAAGTATTATACATGAAAGACTATGAAATTACTTTGTAAATACAGGGTTATATCTGTTCTTGAAACAAGAAAACAAATTAACTCAGCCTCATGAAATTGTACTGCCCACTCAGAGTGAGTGAGTAATTCTATCACAAAAATAAATTACAAATCATCATCTTCTTTACAGAATGGTCACAGTGAAAGGGCAGCTGGGGTGGTTTTGTGGCAGGGCCTGACAATTTCAAGGCAAGGCTCTATCAAGTGTTAAATTTCCGTAACAACGAAAGCTTCCCTGCAAGAAGAATTTGAGAGCATGCAACAATTCTCTTATTGCCTTGGACTGCTGAATAAACTGTGTATTGGAAAAGGAGTCAGCAGTTGTGTCCTGTTAGCAGAAATTTTGAATCACAGGCATCACTGCTGGGAGTGAAGGGGGTGAGCCATGGCACCACAGCAAGTGAAAGCCAAATCTACCCCTGCACAGGGAGGTTTGTACACACACCCTGTGACACTGGTCTGTGAGGTACCAACATGGATCAAACCACTCTTGCACATTTGCTTTCTGAATTACTGCAGACGTGATCTCATGTGGAGTGCATGAACAACAGGAGAGCTCTGAGTTGCTTAGAGTTACTCCCTTTCTGTCATCACTGCATTATTGCTCTTAAGAGTTTCTTTATTGTGTCATTAAAGTTAATGAAATTTTATAGACACAGAACTGGTGGGTGGTATAACAGGGAACATTAAAATCATACTCTCATTTCAATCCCTCACAAAACCAAAAAGAAACCACTTAACTACTAAAGACTGCAGAGAGCTTGAGCAAAGAGACATCGTGGCCCTTAATAAAAATGAAAAGGGAAAAAAAGTGACACTTCCTCAGCAAAAGAAAGTGTAGCCATAGTGCAATTCCCAGTAGCCTTGAGGAAATCAATACCCACTTCATATGGTAGAAAAGTTTTCCTTTAACCTTTATTCAAGGTACAGCAGTCCAATCGATCCTGGGTGAGGTGGCAGTGACCTTCCCCAGTGACACAGACCCAGCCCCTGTGCAAAGCTGCCACCCCGAGTGTCCTCAGGGCACATCACATCCACCAACAGAGACCATGGAAAAGGGTAAAAGCCTCTTGCTTACAGCCACCTGAGAAACTCACCGCCTGCCTAAGAAATCAACTGACCACTCACACCCTACAGATTTCTTCCTTTCCTATTTTTCCCCCCCAAAACCTGCTGTCCTAAGAGTCATGGGAAGTCTTAGGCATGCTCACTTCCCACTGTGAAAGGCAGTCAAGTGCTTTCTTCCTAAAGAAATGAAGCAAAATATCAGGACAGAGAGTCACCTTAGCTCAACTATTTTGGATAAAGATTGTTTTGGTAAACCAAATTATTTTTATTTTTAATGGGGCCATTGAGTCATTGAAGCTTTTATTCACAAAACATAAATGCTTCTCACTGCAGTCAACTGCCAAAGCAGAATGAACATCATTCCCAACCTGACTCACACCTAAAACCTTCAGCAGGAATCCTGCAGAGCAATGCCATCTGCACCTCTTTGTGGTTCACACCTCTGCTGCACCCTGGATAAAAGAACAAGTAATTATTTGCTCCTCTAACATAAGGTTTCCAGTAGCCAGTCCAGGGAACACATCTCCTCAGCTTAAATTCAGTTAAAACCCTCCACTGTCCAAGTGTGAGAGTCTTTGTTTAAACATTATTCTTCAAATTTCAATCCACTGATTTCAAACTTCATCATCTCACACAGTTCAGGATCCCCTATGACCCTTGATAGTGTAACTCACACAACACACAGGCTGTGAGCCCCCAGATCTGCAGCCTCCTGTAAAAAGTGGAGCCAAACAACAAAACTTAGCTCTGGACCCCCATCCCATCCTGGATTTTTCCCAGTTACAGAAAGGGTGCTGCTCTCTGTTCACAGAGACAGGATAGCAGTGACCAAGTGCATGGCAACAATCTGTGTGTCCAGGTGTCTGAGAACTTCATTTTGGTTTGTTTTTTATCTGGTAATGCCTATTTGCAGTATATTTACTTTCACCTCCATCCCTGAGCACCTTCAGGACACTGTTGCACACATGTGCTCAGGGGACAGAGATGCATGTGTGCACACTGCTGCATGGTTTTCTGTCACTCACACCTGGACAAGCAGGAGGGCTCTGGGTGTGGGTTTGATTTCCTTCTGCCTCCTGCAATGTGTCCAGATGGATGTGCTGGTGATGGTTGCCTTAGAAACCAGCAGAACTTATCGTGCCTGGCCAGGGCAGAGTCTCTCGTGCTGCCAAGAGCAGGGGAGAAGCAAGGCAGGTACAAATGTTCTGGCTGGAAATGAAAGGTTTTTCTGCTCTGCACACAGCAGGAGCTCCACCATGGAGTGACAGCACCAGGAGCTCAGCATCCACCAGCCCCTTTCCAGGGCCAGGAGATGCAGCTCCAAACTGCTGCCAGCCAGGGTCTGACCATCCCAGGAGGAGCCTCGTGTCTCTCCAGGCAGAGGGGAGGTGGGTTTTCACTAAGAAAACATTTTATTGTATTAAACAGTTTTCCCTCTGGTTTTATATATAAATACAAATGATATGTAACAGCTACAGATCACTATCTTGATGTTTATATGAAGTGATCTACATATGCAAAGGCTACTGCTATGATCATTTGTATTTTAATTACCAGACCAGTTCTGCTAATTTCAAGCTCTAGTAGAAACACACAAAAATCAATGGTTGATAAATGGGAAGAGGCTTCAGTGGGTCAAGGAGGATTATTTCTGCACTTTTGAAAACTGTACAAGAGAAGTAAACAAAAATGTTGGAAGCTATTTAAAGAAACACATTTGACAATATCCCTTCAAATAGGTTTAAATTTTACATATATTTATGCTGAAAGTTTCCCAGGATATTTGAAATCATAGTCATTATTTTTGGGGGGAGAGGGAGAATGGGGAAGGAAGAGGTAAGAAAGTATACAAATATTTGAAAGCCAACTTTAGAATATATTTAAGTCCTTTTCAAATGCAGTTTAAAGGTCTGCAGTCTGTGAAACCATTGCCTTCAGTGCCATTTTTGTCAGTTCAGTGCAGTATTCAAAATCCATTTAATGCCATGAAAAAGAGCAGCCTTTTTCATGAATTCTGATTTATTTAATATTGAATCCAAGTCTAACATGGCACAGAAGCAGCAAAAATTATGCTCAAAGCAACAACCAAACTTCCTTTCCACTTTGACAGGTGAACAAGCAGTTATTACATCTCAGCAGAGCCCCTTGCAGACTCTGTGTAGCTGAGTTTCCCTATTTAGAAATACAATTTCACTTGGGTGCTGCAACAGCAAAACGTGGCTTGTGGGGTCATGGCTAACAATGGAGACGAGAGCATGAACACAGATATAACTAACTTTCTCATTTTTCCCAAGTGCAGCAGTAATAAAAATGGAAATCAAGTCCCAAGCTGGAGTTGTCGCCAAGCCCTGGCCAGCACTGAGTGATGCCAGTGGCCACAGCCTGTGTGGGCACCGTGCCCACCCTGCCTGAGCCCAGCCTGGCCTTGAGGAGCTGGGAAAGGGCAGGAACGAGCAATGAGCATCCTCCCTCCAGCTCCGGGCACACAGAGCCTTGCCAGCCCCTTTGGTTTGTGAAGGGGCAGGGGCACAACCAGAGCACACTGCTTTTAGGGGAGCAGGGCAGCAGCTGCAGCTTTTTCTGACAACATATGCAGCAGCTCTTTAGAATCATGGTTCTGGTTGGAAAAGCTTTTAAGACTAAGATCTTCCAGGATTACCAAGTTCATAAAACCAGCTCTGCAAAGCCCAGCAGCTTCTAAAGCCAAGCCCAGCCAGCCCATGCAAGGGCAGCTCAGCAGCAACCCAAGGTGCAATGGAACAGCAGCTGAGGGGTGCCAAAGATCAGCAAGTGACAAAGAGCTCCCTTCCCTGCAGGAGAAAACTTGTCCCATGATGAAGAGAAAAGGCTGATTGATTTATCTTGATATCCTGTGCTCTTTAATGAAACTACAGAATGAATACCAGCCAGGGTAGGAATATCAAATAAAGCAATGATTAGATCCATGAAACAAGCAACCAAATATATTGCACTGAGCTCCAAAATTAAGATGCCAACAACAGACAATTACTTATCCTGACTTTTCTCTGTGTGTGAATTAAGGAGAGTTAACTTCACCAATGACATTAGTTACTTGAAATGGTGAGGATGACTAATGTCTTGTAAGTAAATTCATTTTACATCTAATTATGAATGTGTTTTGCTAGTTTTTGAACAGGAACAAGTTCCCTCTGCCTTAGTGCACAAGGACAGATCTTCAGATGAAGCAGGATGGCAAAGTCAGCTGTACCTCTGACCCAGAGTATTTGCACTGCATTTTTCCTGTATAGATACCATTAACAAATAAGGCTGGCAAAGGGATTCCAATACCAAAGCAATAAAAAGGTCCCTGTGGTGGCTTGGCAAATGTTTGTTTGCAGTAGTTCATATTGACAGCATTTGTGCCAGCCCCGTGTTTTCCCTCCCCAGGTGTTCATGTAAATGAGGTTTAATCCAATAGCCCTGCAAATGTTCTGCCCCAGCTCCTAAAGCCAGCCCAGCACCAGCAGCCCCCAGAGCAGAGGCAGCAGATCCCTGCTCCCATTCCAGCTGGACCCACCAAACCCACAGCCTCAAACTGCAGCTGAGCTAGGGACACTGGTAGGGAGCAAGAGGCTGCATTTCTCAGGGAAAGGAGCCACAGAAAGTATTTGCTCTGTCAGTTCCTCCATTGGATGTGGTTGCATCCACAGGAGGGCTGCACCTACAGAGCAGAGCCTGGGCCAGTCCTGCCTGTCCCCTGCACCTCCTGCATGTCCCTCTGTCATGCTCAGCCACCTGGCCTGAGCTCAACCCCCAGCAAAGCAGCTCTGACCTACTCAGGGCTGAGGCTGGTGTTTAAAATAAGAGCAGCTGTGCAAGGAAAGTACAGATCAAGTCACACTCACTGGACAAATTCAGGTCCTGAGGCTACAACTTACTTAATGTGATAGGGGGGTGATTTGTGAAGCCTTTTCTCAAAAGACATTTTTCCTGCAGAGATCAAAGTCCCATGCTGGCAGGGAAGGGAAGCAGTACAGCAATTGCTGATTGTCTGCTCCCCTGCATGCCCTCCTGCAGGGAACACCAAGTTCCAACTCCTATTTAAAAATGCTCCTCTCACATCCCTTTTCCACTAAAGGCAGCTACAGACATTGTTCCTGCAACACTGCCATAGGCAAAGCCTGTTGCTGAGGGCATGGGGGAGGCAGAGAAAAATGCAGAAATATCTCAATAATAAGAGTAATAATGATGATGATGATGGTGATGATGACGATGATGATGATAATAATAATAATAATAGTAATTAATTAATTAAAAGGATGGTTGGGAAATAGTTGTTTGAGTTTGTACAGAGTCAGCTTGAAAAATAGGCAGAGGACTGGGGAGTAGACTGCTTCATTTTCTTTCCTCAAGGTTATATTCCTCTCTACTTCATCCACCACCATTGTAATTCTGTTCCTAAACCTAATAAATTTCCCACAGAAGCCCTATTCATTCTAAAACCTATGACTGCTGATTCAGGGAACTGTCATGTTTTTCCATGCCAGCATCAGTTCACACTGTACTAAAAAAGCAAGATAAGGACCAGAAAATAAAAGGCAACATTGTGTTTTTACCCAAAAGAAGGAGGCAGCTTAGGGGGAGTTGACAGTCTTATTTTGCTGATCATCAGTCTCTGCAATAGGTTCTGTGACCAAATAATGAAATGCAGGCTGGAAGAACCACGATTTCATAGGAAATCTGACATCTCTTACACTGACATGCAGAGATAAACGTGGGGTGTAGCT
This sequence comes from Acrocephalus scirpaceus scirpaceus, assembly GCA_910950805.1. Taxonomy (NCBI): domain Eukaryota; kingdom Metazoa; phylum Chordata; class Aves; order Passeriformes; family Sylviidae; genus Acrocephalus; species Acrocephalus scirpaceus. The sequence continues at coordinate 10,246,121 of OU383785.1, forward strand.
GTGTCTGTGCTGTACTGCCCAGGCTGAGCAGCCACACAAATGTGGGTGTTGGGGGTGAAAGAAAACAACAGGCAACCCTACACTGCCCCAAGGACCATGGTAAACATTCCCACAAGCAATGTGACACTTGCAGACCAGAAAAAGGGGGTTATTCTTTTCCTTCTAGCTTTGAAATAGATGTAGTCTTTACATCAGAAAGACTTTTATTTCCTTTTGTAGGTAGAGAACAAGATCCTCTCTGCCATTGCACAACACACGTGGTACCAGCAAAGAGAGAGCCTGGAGCCCCTCAGCACCCCAGCTCCTGCCATAGGAGGAATACTTCAAACACACAGCACTCCAGGCTACCCTGCCCTGGGCTTCCCTCAAAGCCTTCCAAGAGGAGCTCAGCAAAAATGCTGGGTGTTTTTTGATCCTGGCATCTGTTCAGGAGTAAGTGATCTGATACCACCCAACTCTGTCATTTTGCCATCCAGAGTGGGACAGTTGCACTCCCTGGTCCCACAGGCAGCCTCACCTGCCTCCTGACACTGCCAGTCACATTTTCCTTAAAGAAAACACTGATTTAGTCAGATTACAAACATTTGTTTACACCTGCTCCTTTTCTCTTGGGTCTGCTCTTTACATGCTTCACTCCCCTGAACCTGCCATGTGTCATTGTGCCCAGAGGAATCATAATTAACACACAAATATTCAGAGGGCAATAGGCTGACCAACAAGATTTGCCATGTTTGTACACATTTCCTTTTTCTAAGCTTACTTCTCTCATAATAGAAATCTAGGCATTCTCTTTGAAGCTGTTTTAATTGGGGAAGAGCTGGCTCTTGCCAGCTGTTAAAACATTGGTATTTGCCATGTTGAGGTGCCTTTTGATTTGGTTTGTCTTTTTGCTGATACAATTTGCTAAGCCACCAACCTCATCTTAATTTATTTATTGGCTCATCTCAAGCAACTGCTACAAGTTAATTATGGTTTGCTTTTTGCAACACAAAATCATGCAGCAAGTGTTTTTTTATCAATGATTAAATCCTTGGATTAGTCTGTTAATTGTGACCTGGATTAACCACAGAGAGTATTCCAATTTAGCAGACAATTTCCCGGGATTATTTTTGCAGTCACAAGCCATGTTTCGCTGGCAGAAAGTAAGGTAAAACCATTAAGTGTGCTCTGGGAATGGAGTTTAATTTCTGTATCAAGAGTTCTCCATTTAAACCTGCCACCATTTCTGCTATTAAAAGAAGCAGAGCAGCAACCCAGGCTTTTTGTAATAATTCATAACCTCTCAACAACCAAGAGCATGTTACACAGAAAGTGCTGCATGATCCATCTCCACCCCCCACGGACTCAACTTTTGTTGGCAGATTTGTCAATCATGTTTATAGGCTCCTTTCTGCTGTACAGTCAGGAATTCTCATCCTATTTTGATTTGTGTCATAAAAATGTACCAGGACTGATATACACCCAAGGACTTTCTGTTGATTTGTTTCTGTCGCACAAGCGATGTCTAATTTATTTATAACTTATCTCATTCTATTAGATCACTTTGTAATCATATTTAATTTAGATTTATTCCCAACAGTTCAGGCTGGCTCCAGGCATTTAATTAAATTTTGCCCTCTTAAGCCACTTAGTCAGTCTAGATTTTAAGCATGATGTCGTTTTCCCTTGGACAGCGCTTTTCTATCCATAACCTTTGAATTGGTAATTTGTGCAGTTGCTTCTTATGTGACATTTTCAAGAACTCTCAATGCTGTGCAGTGTGAGCACCTGTGAGGAGCCCAGGGAGAGGAAGCCCAGCACCATCCAGCCATGCTTTGATGGGCACTGCCCCATTTAGACACCATTTTACTCTGCATTTTAACCTGAAATTGACACCACCGACTCAAACATGGCAGAAGGGATGAGGTCAAAAGTAGAGATAATAAAGACAATAAACTGTGCTATCAAATTAAAAAATTTCATTTGGTTTTGAAGGTTCAAATTGAGAATTAAAATCTGTCTTTCTCAAAAATTCTAGTATAAAAGTATTGAATACTCCTAGAATGCAGCTCAATTCAGGTTATTTTAATTTGATATTATTATTCTTTAGGAGACAGACCTGATGGACCTAATATAAGAATAACATATATTACTGAAAATTAAGATTAGAAAATAACTTTAACTACAGTTTTCTTTAACTACTTTGCTGCTCTTCCCTGGTTTCTATTGATAAGCACAAAACCTTTGCATGAACAGGATTCTTTGTGGTTTTTAAAGAATTTTTCCTCTCTTGCTGATTACTGGAATTGTCTCTCTCCTTCTGCTGGTACTGACAAATTACAGTATTTCAAAGAACACACTTAAAATTTCCCTTTGTCCTGCAATTTGCCTCACTTTTGTTCCTCAGTCTTGAACAAAACCCTGTGAGTTTCACTAATGCCTCCTCCTTGGTGCAAATCCTCCCCCCCAGTTTTCTCCTGCCACTATACTATATATGTTTCTCCTGACAGATATCAAGTCTGATATCTTCAAAATGCAGATTAAGATGCGACTCCATAATGGCCACACACCTCTGTGTGCTTTATTGTGCTCTGCAGTTCCTAAAGCACTTGGGCATCCTGCTGCTGCTTTCTTGCCCACTGCAGAGACAGCTGGGCTAATCATAATGCAAATTCAGTGATAAACTAGTCACTTAAATCCCACTAATATATCTTAATTTTTCACCCAGCAATATGATATATGGTGCCAATACAATTCAATCTTCTTACATTTTTCATGAGTTAAATAAATCACATCAAGATAGAGTCCTTCAACCACAGTATTTCACTCTGCCTGCAAATCTCCTTCTCATGAGTGTAGAGGAACTCCACATGCCCTTTATTGGCAGCAAGGAAGGCAAACCCAAGGAAATGTGGATCCCAGGAATCAGCAGGTGATGGACACGGGCAGTCCCTCAGGTTAGCACTCTGTCCCTGGGAGTTGCCATTTCAGAAAAGGCATGAGAAGAACCTGACTGTGAGGAGTTTTCCTGCTGCTGCTCAAGCTCAGGCACTGGGATAAGAGTAATTATACCCTTTCCATAATTCTGGACTTTCTTTTTAAAGCAGAGCAATGGTTTCAACCCTTCTTCCCTCAGCCCAATGGATTCACAGCACCCACAGAACCGTCTGGACCATTTCAGCATCAACATCTTGCCTTCAGCACGGCTGGTCAGGAGCAGTGAAGCCATAAGGGCATTCTCCCAGAATGGATTTCTGAAGGGTTAAAGAGGGCTCTGGTTTGTTGTGTGTTCCAACTCACAGCCTCACAAACCTGGGCCACCCAGGATTCCTCCGTGCTGCTGCTGCTGGGTTTCAGTCTTGCAGCACCCCAGGCTGCTTTAATGAAAGCATTGTAAAAATCTGGTTTTCTGCCCACATTTTTCATGGAAAAGAGCAAAGAGAAAATGGACAATTCCCATGAGTTAACATCCATTTCTTTAAGCAAAGATCATGGAATGAGCTTATGAAGGTACAAGCAATCTTGCTACCAGAGCAGTCACTTGTACATCTCAACCTTCACAGTGGTCACTATGGTTTAGGGACTTACAGCTCTATAAGAAATTTCTTTAGCATTCCATATCAAAGTATTTTGGGATCATAAATAATTAGAGATCAAGAAAAATGTATTTCATATCCTTGCTTTCCATTTTTCTGTCTCTAGTAGAGGTCATTCTGTTACAGAGCCCTTGCTCTCCTACCTCTGTCAGGCTGCTCTTTGTCGTCTTCCTTTCATCATTTATTTTCAAAGCTGCTCTATAAACTTCTTATCAATGCATTTCTAATAATCTTAACAGACTTTTATCAAGAAAAATGATAAGTTTCCACTGTCAAAAGGCCTTTCTCTAAGCCTCAAGTGCTGACATTTTTTTGACAATTTATCTAAAGTCAATTGTCTTCTATTGACTTTTTTCAGCTGCTTCCAGAATGACGACACTTTTTAGCTCTGACAGTTCATTTGGCTTTCTATGCTTTCTCTTTCTTTTGGTTTTTCCCTACTATCCATAAATCTTTAAAAAAAAAAAACAACAACCCAACTACTGTACTTTGCCAGCAATATCTCACTTCAAACATGTTCCATTAATTTCTCAAGTTCTGTTGCTCTCACTGCCATCAAAACCAGAAATAACAAAACATTTTTAAAAGCTACCGAGGTTCTTATTTGATAGCCAGCTTAGGTATGTTTTCAATATTTTAGTTTGTTGGACAGTGGAGTGTTACTTGCTCTCATTTCCCTTTGGAATCACTAAGGGCTCATCCTGGAAGATGCTGGAGCTGCCTCATGGGCCACAGCTGCTTTGTACCCAGGGAAGCCAGCAAAGGGTGGCTGTGTCCCTTGGGTGTCCCCAGTCCCTTTATCCACCCAATTCCTCAGTTTCCAGCTGGTCTGAGGTCTGACTCTGCACCCTCTTTGCTGCCTGCTCATAACAAACTCCCCTCATGTTCAGCAGAGAAAGATGAAAGCATCATTTACAGCCTTTGCTGAACTGGAACCACATGTCTATTTTCCTTCTGCAACAGACTTCTTTCTGCAATACAACTCCATTTTCCTACATGTTCTTTCATTCTTCATACACAAACAATTTGATGAGCTTTACTCCATATTCTCTGCAATAAACCATTTCAGGATTTATTCCAACCTTATGTTGCCGCAATGTCATGTTAGGAAGCAAATTAAGTTTATTTTTATATCACTTTCTTACAAGACTGTCTGTTCAAACAGGGATCTCTTCTGATTCTTCTTCTGATTCTTCTTCTGATTCTTCTTCTGATTCTTCTTCTTCTGCTGCTGCTTCTGCTTCTGATTCTTCTTCTGCTGCTGCTTCTGATTCTTCTTCTGCTGCTGCTGCTGCTGCTGCTTCTTAATACCCAGGTTTTTATTCTCTCTCCAGTTCCCATCACCCTTGACTTCCTTCTTGTCTTCTTTGCCCTCTGTTCATTGCAGACTAATGAGGTCTTTTCTTCAGACCATCCTTGTCACATCCCCCACCACAGCTGGGACATCAGAGCAGTTCAGCATTTCCAGGTTCCCTGTCTCACACTCACTCATGAGCCCAGGAGATGCCTCAGAAGCCACTGGCCCAAACCTGAACTGTGTTATGGCTCTGCGACCACCCACTGCTCCCCAGCTCAAGAAGAACAGGGTTTCACTGAGGGCCTGATGCCAATTAATAGAAGGAAACTTTTTAATTTGCTAGATAATCTCTTCTACCTTTCCCAAACCTCTCTCACCATCACATTTCCTTGGAAATTTCTGGAGCACCTCAAATTCCTTGCAGCCACCTGCCATGGATTTGTGCCTATTGACTGTAGGTGTATCCACACTGCTGAGAAATCCCTCTCCACTCCATAAAGGATTCTTTAGGTGTGACTTGCAGTTGCTAATTTTAAATTCATAGCTGTCACCATTGAAAAGCCTTCCTCAGCAACTTCTGCCATGTATGTTCTTAGCTATTACATCAAACCCTCCTCTGCTACCTAAGAGCAGAACAAATAAATTCTAATCACATGTACAAACATCCCCCTTCCAATATTTGCTAAGCATTAAATCAACTCTTTATCTTTTCTCTTATTATTTCCCAGCATACTCTTAAAGCTCAAGAGAGCCAGAAAATGAGAGGAAATGTGCAGAGCGTGCCAAAAGGAAGCAGGAGGGAACTGCACATTTTTGATTCCAGGGAGAAATCAGAGGCTTGAGTGATGGCTGACAACAGACTGGATGAGGAGCCCAGCGCCAGATTTGAACCTCATTAAAGTCTGAAGCTTATAACCAGACCCTTGAGAAATATATTGGGTGAAAAGGTTTATTGTTATCAAAGAAGAAAATGTTTAGGAATTCTCAGAATGATGTGTATGATAGAGAAGAGACTGTCTTTTCTTCATATAGATCAGTTTGGCAGATGCTGGCCCAGCCTCCTTCCATTTTAATCTCTCCTAGGTCTTCATTGTTATTTACTTATGCCACTGTCACAGCCTTTAAAAAATCAAGACCTCATTCAGGATGGAATTTTTCTACATTTCTAAATGACTTAGAACCATGAGTCCCTTTTGCTCTTGATAGCAAAGGTGCTCCCAAGAAGGCATGAAATCTTTAATCTGCCAGAGGAGCGTGTCTGTAGTAGGAGGAAAACATTGCAGCAACAGTGAAAGCAAAGACACTCCCTCACTCTCAGAGCCACATTTGCCCCAGTCAGAGGCAAAGTGCCTTTGCTTGCCCACAGCTCATCTGAAAACACCCCCAAGAGCAAAGCTGAGGGGAGAAAAAGGGGTGGTGGTCCCAAAGTCACTACAGGAGCAATAAAATGAGACCTCTGTTTGACAGACTGTGATGTCAGAGAGAAATGGGATCTTTGACATGCACAAAGCCAAACTAAACCCAAAAGCTTTTTTCCTTAAAAAAAGATCAAGAAGCCCACACACAAACACAATCTCAGCCCTCAAGGTACAGCTGCACATGGACATGCAGATAGCCTTGTTTTACCAGCTCCAAATCTGAAAGTTGCCAGGAGAATGTATTCAGTCTGGATTATGAAATATATTGCTATAAATAGAATACAAAGCTGTGAAGAATATGTATTGCTACCAAGAGAATTCCTTCATTTTATCTGAACCATTTTTTGCAGTTCTCATAATTTTCCTGACTGAACCCACCAGTGTTCTGCATTGCACAAGGATTAACACACCTATCATGTTTTCCCTGTTCCTGAAATCGTTGTTTCTACAGTGAATTTGTAAAAGAAGTTCACATCAAAAACCTGTTCCCAGTAGTGTAAAATGGAAACTGAAGGGTATGGAAAGGTGCCTGTGGGCTGTGGATGGGGGCAGAACCCAAAGCCCTGTACTGGAGAGCACCTGTAATGCCACACACCTTGTCCAAAGGCACACGAGAGGACACATTTATGGAGAGGAAATGAGGATATTGCAGGGCCAAGGGCAGAGAGAGGCAGAACCTCCCTCCTTTGAGAGGAGTGGCTTTCCCAGGTAGGCACTACCCCCAGTGACAGAGGAACCAGCAGCCTTTAAACTGCTCTGCCCTCACCCACTGCAGGTGAATCTCCCTTCTCAGCTCTCAAGCACCAACAGGAGCTGGTCTCAAGCCATAATTAGTGCCTTTCACAGGATTAATGAACTCTGAGGGCACAGAGAGAAACTGGGCATTTGAAATGTCAATCAGCACACACCACAGAGAATTCTTCTGACAATGTCCCCCAGATTGTTAGGGGCTCAAGACATCTACTAATTACAGGGAGCAAAGGACACTTACAGCAAGATGGTAAATTAAATCAAGGGGGTTTCCAAGGACGAGTGGTTCCAAAGCACCTGACAGTGTAGGAAAGGAACAAGGAAAATGGTCCTCATGATTAGAACATGCTGCCAATATTTTTTAATGAACTTTTTGTTGTTTAAATTCAGATTTTATATTTGCACATAACATACACAGAAGCAAATGAGCCTACCCTGGAAAGCTAAGCAGCCAAATCCTGCTAATTCCTGCTAATAACCAATATTCCATTACAAGTTGCTGAGGCTAAAAAAATTAGTGACTAAACAAGCAAATAAGACAAGCTGAAAACAGAGTATCACAAGCTGGTTTTTATGGAGGTTCAATGACTTGTAGCTGCTTGTGGAAAACAGACATGTAATTTTCTACTCTGTCTCATCTGACAGTCAAGAGAGGAGGAAGCGAGAGCCAGTAGCTCATACTGCCAGAATGGCTCCATCCTCCCCACCAGGGCAGCACCGTGGTGCCTGCTGCAAACTGGGGAGCAGTGGGAGGGAGCAAGTCCTGGCAGGACAAGGGAAAATTTGAACAGGCTGCAAATTCAACACCATTTCTATAGGTCATGTTACACGGCCCAAGAGGGGCCTGTTAGATCAAGTGACACAAAGCCATTAAACATCATATTTCCCCAGTGCAATTGGAGTAATGAAACACCTAGAGTTAGATGAGTCTGTGCTACCCTTGCCTGGAAATATCAAAGCTGCTGCTCGGGAGCTGTGCCTGGATTGAAGGGAGGGATACGTGTGAGCCAGCAGAGATACAGAGCCTGGGGCCAGGTGTGCAGCACAAGGACAGAGCCCAAACACTGCAGGAGAGAACCAAGAGCAAATGGGGTTGTGAGGGGCTCAACAGCTCCCACCAAGTGCCTGGAGGAGCTCAGCTTCCCAAAGTGCCCTTGTGGGAGGGCTGCACGCTTCCGAGGTGTCATTCCAGTGATGATCAGAAGTGATGGACACACACACACCCCTGAGCAGCAGCTGCAGTGAGGATGGAGCAGATGCTGAGGCAGCAGCACTTGTGCCACACCACCAGCTGTGTGAGGGCAGGAGCTGTGCTCCCTGCTCCAGCCATCCTGGAGCATCCTCTGGGAATGACAGTGCCACACCCCATCCGTGCTCAAGTGCTAACAGACCTCGGGGTCACTCCCAGGCTCATCCCTCTGCATTAAAGGTTTCACTGGAGCAGGCTGTGGGGTCACACGAGGAGCAGGGGAGGTGGATGTGCTGCCAGGGAGCCTGAGCTGTGTGGAAGGTGCTGGTACACGGGCACAGGGGCTGCCCAGACACTCGGGTGCTCCCACACACCCACACCCTGGAACACAAAGCAAAAGGGAAAAGTTGGCCATAAAGTGAGTTGGCCAGGTTTGATGAGCCCTGAGTAACCCAGGGTAATAAATGGTCTCCTTGCCCGTGGGAGGGGAGGGAGGGTTGGAGCTGGTTGATCTCTAAGGCTCCTTCCAACCCAAACCATTCTATAATTCCATGAAATCCGTGGAGTTAAACAGTGACAAGGAAGTTCAAACAAAGGTCAAATGTGCCCAGAGTTGAGGATGCAGCCTCAGCAGCTGTTTGCCAGCTTCACAGGTATGAAATGCAGCATGAACACCCAGGAGAAAGTTTCCAAAAAGACCATTTTTCTCAGCAATTCCTCAATTAGCTGATTTGGCACAATAACCACCCCTGATGCATCCCAAACCTTCTTTATAAAAATGTCAGGAGCACGAGCAGGCAGGCTAGTGGGCAGTGAGCCCAGGGAGAGGGGAGGCTGGAATAGCCCCACTGTGTTCCCCCCTGCTCCAAACCCTCCCACCCTCCCAGCACAGAAGGGCACATAATTTTCCACTTTCCATCTATGATTTATTTTTAAAGCACCGTATAAATCCGAGTCTACGTGAAGCTGTTTCCACAGAAGAGCTGCTTGCCAACACTCCCTTTGAAGAAATATTTCCTCGGATTCCATTGCTGCCAGTTGCCAAACCATGAACACCCTGAGATAAGGAACCTTGCCCAGGTGCTGCAGCAGCTACTTGTGGGACATAGAGATACCACCCAAAATTAGAGTGTGTGAGAGAGGGAGAGAACAAAGGTATGGATAGGTCAAGTGCAGCAGAACAGCTACAGGCACTTTTGCTCTCCTTCTCATCCATCTGCTCCCCAGGGATACTGTCAAGGTCCTGCCCCACAGCAGAGAGCTGACAAAAAAAATAGTAAAACTAGGAAAATTTTCATTTTTAGCTCAGGTTTTTTCTGTTGAAAGGAGGCCTTCTCTCTTCTATTATATTTTTTTTCAGACTTCAGGATCTGATCACATCCCTTTAAAAGTTTCCCTTTTTTCCCAGGAAAATAACCCCTTGTCACTTTATTTCAAATGCTTACACTTTGATATCAGCCACAGGCTACTCCAGGAATTATATATATAAAATAAAAAAATTTTAGAAAGGCACATCCAAAAAGATGAGGAAGTCAAATTATTTTCCCTGCTTTGATGTTTATTTGTGTTTTGTACTGCAGGGCACTTGTGCAATATGCACAGAAATGCCAGGGGAATGAGTGAATCCTGTTCAAATAATTTAGAGGATGAAATGGTAAAAGAAACCACTTTGAACTCAGCCCAGTTGGGAAATGCACCTCCTGGATCTGCACATTGCCACTTTTTCCCAGCTTGGTCTTGTTACCACCAATGTAAGATTGGCCATAAACACACCAGGCAGGCCTGGGATGTTCAGCTGCTTCTTTCTGTCAGGCCTGGAGACAGCAATAGAGGCAGATTTGATACCAAGGAAATATGTGCCTTGTTCTTCTTCAGAACCATCTGGATTTAAAAACTTTAAAACCCTCCAAATCTCATCATTGTCTGTAATTTAGAAAATTGTGCCCAAAGTTGTGAGGGAAATGTGGAAGAGAGCTCTGTAACTGCACCTTGTTTGTTGAATACCACACCAATGTTAATCGTTTAGCTAAATAAACTTAAGTATTACAACTGTAAATTGAAATCCAAACCTTGGCTAATGTGAATTAGTGCTGGATTATAATGCTACATCAGGATAAGCAGCCTCAAAATATTTCAAACAGATTTTGAAAGTTGTTCTCCATTAGATTATAAATACTATTAACAGATAACAAGCCATAAAAGCCCATCACTTCAAAGGGGATCTTCTGGCCATTTTCTATCAGAGGAGCTGAAGGGACATAGTTTACTGATCTCAATTTGAAAGCAGAAAGTAAATCATAGCATCTAGAATTATTATTGATTCCTGAAGTTATTAACTTAAAGGATTACCTTGCTCACTTCATTTTTGTTAGGGATAACACATTAGCTAGATACAACAAGAGATAAGGCAGGCCAAGATTTTAGCTCTAATCATTAAGGGCCTTTGAAGTTATGCATGAAATCCCTATAAAGATGTTGTTTTTTCTCCCCAGAACAACACTGGGGACTTTAGAGAAGAGCAGGGGGCTGACCTGGGCTGAGAAAAGAGGCAGGAGGCTTTGGCAGGGAAAAGTTTCATGTCTGAGACACCTGAGCAGTTCCCCATGTCTGGGACACGTCTTTGTTAAGAGTTTATGAAATAGTCACTATCGACAGATCCACTCGGGGTATGCAAACATGTAGTTAAAAAAGCAGAGACAAAAATGTCCTTCCCAAATGAACAAATCACAGAGGATTAATGAAATGGGGCAGCCAAGGCCTCCTGAGGGAACACCAGACTAAATTAAACTTGCCATCAGCTGATCAGCATGAAGTTTTCTTCTCAGCAAAACCCATCAAAAGAGATTTCATTGCAAAGCACTCCTTGGACAACTAGCTTTTATTAAAGGGCTCTAATATGTTTTCCTCCTTACTGCAGCAAACGTGTCAAACCCTTGCCCAGTCTCAGTGACAGCATTTGCACTGACCCAGAGGGAGAAGGGGGTTCCCTCTGAGCTGAGCTGTCATGCTCACACCTATTTTGACCCTGGAACTCAAGATAACCCCACAAACCAGGTCTGTATTTAGACTGTACTGTCTTGCCACTGATAACAGAGATTTCAAAAAAGTGCTTCATGGGAAGGATTACAGCAGGATCTGTCTGTCCAATACCCCTGTAAGTACAATCCCCTTTCCCAAATTCCCAGTGTCCTCCCTATGGGCAGCTTGTCTCGATGGCTACAAATCTCTCATATAAACCTCATAACAGGTAGTGACACATTTACAGCACTTTTCATCTTTACAGCTCAGTGTGCTGGTCAGTTTTTATTACACTTACCAGACAAAGTGCTTTCCTTCGTGTCCACTAGCACAGAATTTTTTTTTTTCCCCAGACAATCTGTAACCATACAATAAAGATATATACACATTTTGCCATATTACAGTAATTGATAGGAAAATTTAGGTCTAAGCCCAGTATGTTTCTGCCTCCATTCCCAACTAGTCCATCACATCATTCTGAAAATGTTCTTTTTATGGTGCCTTAATACTCGGCACCATCTAGGCCTGAAGTGCTCCCCCAAGGGTTTGCATTAGGCTCAGAAAGGATGAAAGAATGAACTAACAAGATCAGAGCTGTAGCAGGTTCAGCTTTAGGGGCCACAGCAAGTAAATTTCTAGTTTGTAATACTTGCTTATTCCTGAAGTTATTAATCGGTCCCATGCAGTATTTATAGCTGGGCTGCCTGCTTCCCTTTCCCCCAAGCAAAACTGTCACTATTTTAATGCTATAATAAGCTGATTTCCTAATGTATAACTTCAAAGGGAAACTTTCTTCTTCTGCTTGATGAAGTATTAATGGGGATAACGAAGCATGGTGACATTACACAGAACCCCAAGAATCCTTTTGGGGCTCCAGTGCAGCCTAGTCCCTGGCTGGCAGCTTTTGTTCTTGCAGGTTATCTAAGAAAGTTGCCTGCAGGAAGTTGTCTGGCTTCTTTCCCAAATTGTGACCCGGGATTGGAGGTATTTATCCAGCACATTCTGTTCCCTTTACAACACCCAGTCAAGGTGGTGTCAGGAGAACAAGCTGCAGAGGAAACACTCCTTCATTTCACACCTGGGAGGGTTTAGCAATGAGGGCACAAGCTGGGAGGGATGAAGAACAGGCCAGAACAAGGTATGGCTTAAAGCCTCCTCAAGAGAGTGCAAAAAGGATGCACCCACCATCCCAGGCTGCACCTGCCAGACAAACCCTCTGCTGATGATACCCAAGGTCACATACAAGCTACAGCCAAAAATGCTTCTCCTTTTTAGTTAGGGAGGGCCTGGTGGAGCTCCCTCAGTCAATATTTGATGCACAAACATGTCAGTTTAATCTGTCAAGTACAGCACATTCGCCTGTCCTGGGTTTGCAGCACCAGCCCATGCCCCTGCATCGAGATGAATTTGCAGGAACCACACTCAAAACTACTTGAGGAATTCAAACATGTAGGATGGCTGGAAAGCTGTGAGAGGAGCTGTCAGGGGAAAAGAAAGCTGAAGAATAGCTCAGACAGCAGTTCTTTCTGGGGGCTGGAAGCCACAGGGTGCCAATCATGGACAGGCATCTGCATTGCACAGAGATAACAGAGGTGCTGAGCTGCAAGGAACATCATTTCAGATGAGACCTTCCTGCCTTGTCATGGCTGTTGGCTCTGATACAAGGGGATAAATGCAGCTGTGATCTATGGTGATTTATTCAAGTTCCCATTCAGGTCTCCAGAACCCATAATTTCTTTTCCCAGCATTGCCAAGGCTTCTGTGTAAAAGGAAGATGCTGCTAAGCTTGGGAGAAGCAGCTCTGAACATGTGCTGCAAGTGGGCAAATACAGCACGGGCTGGGCTGAGGTGGAGTGGCTGGGTTACACCTTGGGGGTGGTGCTGGGCTATCACTGTTTATGAGCTTTCTGTCAGATCTTTCACTGCTTTCCATCTCATTTCATAATGACTGGTACAGCTGCTGCCATAGTGCCCAAGCACTCAATTTCAGTTATTTGTCAATATATTCAATATTCAGTTATTTAATCTGAATAGTACTTACATGAAAAAATGGATTCTGTGCTTCTGGTGCCATCCCACAGGTTTAATGTCACCCCTGGCTAACCTCAATAAGCATTTCAGCACCCCAAGTCATTATTCATTAAAGGAACATCAGCTCCTGGCCTCTGTAATGGGTCCGGTGCTCCATCCTGCTGTGATGGAGACAAAATCACCCTGTGCCAGTGCTGCAGCACCAGCCTTTCCGTGTGGGAATCACACAATCCAGTTGCTTATTCAGCCTCTCGCAGAGGAATATTCATTAATGTTTACTGATGTAGAATGCACACACTACATTAGTCACAATCCTATAAGTAAACATGTTTTTCATCCACACTACATTAATCCTGAGCCTATAAATAAACAGATAGAACACAGTCATAGCCTGCTAAGATACCCCCTGCAGAAAGAGAGTTACTGTACCAGAATACAGCACAGAGCAGGACTGGGGCATTATGAAGAGGCCTTGGGTTTGGTTATTATTGTAAAATGGGAGGTTATTTAAAGGAAAAATTGGGATTTAGGTGGGCAGGGTGGGGAAATTTCTGTACTGCAGTACAGATTTTGGTACTGTCTCATGTAAAGGTGTGAGCTGCTGCCCACAGCCTCGGATAACAACTTTATTATAAAGCCAGCTAAATAAAGCTTGCAAGATAAATAAAGCTCTTGTCCCATCAACTGCACCTGAAAGACTGGATCATGCATGGAGGCTTTTCCATCTGATGAATATACAGTGCCATCTTGCATTCCCACAGTATCCCTTCTACTTGCCCCTCATCCTGAAGGAAAAGCACTATGCTTTCCAAATTAAATACCCACAGGAATGACTTTACCAGACACAGAAATGTGGCAGCCAAATCAAACCAGCTGGGGTGGAGAGGACACTCTTCCCAAAGAAGACGACAAGGAAGCATAAGGAGGCACAACATGCTCACCTAAAGTGGGATTTGAAGCCATCGGGGGTGGATATTTGTGCCTATATAAAAGCTGTAAAAATCAGTTCTTAACAATCCACTTTACACACCAACTAACTGAAGAAATGTCAGTGAAGGAAAGAAAATAAAAATAGAAACCATTAAGATGATGAAAAGGTACAGAAAGAAAAACAAAATGGAATTGAGCCCCTTTAACCTCAAGCAAGTGGGCCTGGAAACTTGAAAATAATTCAATACAAGGAAAGAGAAAGGAAAAAGGAAAGGGAAGGGGACTTAGTATTTAATCTAAGTCACAGTTTTGCTGGTTGTGTCTTATTCTTTAGCACAGTATTGGGCTAGACCCAACATTTTTGTCTTTGCAATAAATAATAGTTGTGTTTTAACAGGTGATAAACCTACAACTAAGAGCATCTTACAAGTCTCTCTGGCTGTGTGCACCTGCCAGAGAGTGTACAACCTGAATTAATAATAATTCTGTACAACCTGAATTATGTTCAGGAGGCCATAAAAAAGAGGGCACTGAGCACTACTCAGATGGTTGGTAATATGATGCATTGGCTATTTTAATTAACTTTCCCACTGGGAGCTGACTGTTTATACAGAGCACAATAAAATGCCTTCTTAATTTTTAAGACTTTAAAGATAACAAGACAAAATTGGAGCAAGCCATTTAGGCTGCCCCTAGAGATCAGGACTGTTGTGCTCCTCTTTCCCCCATGAGGAGTGGACCAAGCCAGCAGCACTGGAGTGGGAGTGCAAATGATTGCCAAGGCATGAGATTGACTTGATACACAGAATATATGAGGCCTGAGCAAATTTCTCTCTAACATTTGCCTTCAAATATTTTTACTGCATCTTATCCTGTGAAGGGCACTTAAGCAATCAGAAAAAAAGTTGACTATCAGCTTCCTTTTCTGGTTTTCCTTCTCAAGAGGATGTAATCAAGGGAAATGTAATTGTTCATGAAAGACAACATCTGCATCATGTATCCATCACATTTCCACTTGGAAAGTTTCCCAGGGCGGCTGTTGTTTGGTGTGCATTACCTTTACACTCATCATTAATGAAGTCGATTTTGTTATTAGAGACCTGGAAGCTGTAACAGGGGGGGATGTTTATGTCCAGAACATCTGTGTGCTTTTGGTAGGAGATGCACCTCATCAAAAGCCAACACAGATGACTAAGCCAGTGGCCAAGGTATGTTGACTTTTGATTTTATTTATCAGCAATGAGATGTAACAAGTGCACCAGAGGGATGCATTTTCATAAGCAGACAAGCAGATGGGTGAAGAAATTTGACTTGCTATAAAAAGCTCATAACTGCCAAGCAGCCTGAGAGGCCCCATGGAAAGAGTCGTCTCCTGCACAGTGAATTCCCCCGTCAGAGATTCCATGTTATATGTGGCAGTCACTCTTTGGCATTTCACATCCTACAGGTGACAAGCCCAACACATGGCTCTGGAGGCTAGCCAGAAGCCATACACTGCCAGGCCACATTTTGCTTGAATTCCTCCAGACTTCCCTCTTACACAGGCTGGGTGGAGGGTGGGTGGGGAGGACAGAGGTTTAAATGTGAATTTCTCATTCAATTGATTTCACTCTCTTGTGGAAATAATGTTTTTCCAAAAAACTGCATTAGAACCTCAGAGGTTCTCTACCTAAAATGATCCAAAATCACACACATGCTAGAGGAGAGGCTAATACCAACTACCACCCAAAGATTAGGCATGAGAGCAGCCAAATCCAGGTTCTTCCACACTGGCACTGCACCAGTCAGACAGACTGTTGTATCCTTTCCATACCTTAAACTGGAGAAATTCACAATTTGATGGTACACAGTGGGACTTAGTTGTAAGTCTGGTTTTGAGTTGAGATCTCCTAAATCTGCTATGACTGCACTGTAGATATGCTGCTAAACTTTAGTGGCAAAAGTACTTCACATCCTTTCTAGCTGTGATCAGTGAATCCATCCCAAATACCCACAACAGGCACAAAAGCAAGAAAAATGTCAGCAACCAAGTGGGAGGGAGCAGTAAGTGGAGTATTTCTCTTCTCCCACACCCAGTAACACCACACTTCCACCCACAGCAGCCCTTAATGGCAAACCCTCCTCATTATGTTCACAGCACACAGCACACAAATTTAACTTATCAAAATCACAATCAATAAGACATTTCTCAAATTACCTAGATTCAGAAGAAACGAGGAAAATTAATTAGTGCTGCTTATCCCTGAGTGAAGGCTTACACTGAAGGTCCAGATCAATACTTTTGAATACAGATGCTGAAAGTCAGTCCCATCACCCTGACAAGACTGGTGGATGGTGGCACTTCCAAAATCGAGGCAGCTCCCTATCAATATTCCATAAGCTCCTTATTGGTCTACAATGCTTCTCTCAGAGCAACAATCATGCTCAGCCTCCTTTGACATTTCCCCATACCAACCTGTTTCTTTGTTTGGGAGTTTTTGTCTTTGGGATTTCACATGCAAAGTGATTTTCCTGGTTATTTGTGTTCATTTGCAAGAGGCACAAGTCATCAAGAGCAGACACAGATGAACACTCCACTGCTCATCGTGGGTTTTCTTTTTAATACCAACACAGCGTAACAAGCCAGCTTGAGAAATGTGTTTATAACCAGTCAGCCAGATGGAAAAATCAGATTTGCTATAAAAGCTTATAGCTGCTGAAAATCTTCAGGATTTGCTGGAAGGACTCAGCTGTAACAAATCATGCCAGGGTACTAAAAAGACTGATGGTGCTTTGTCCAATGTCTCAGCATCAGCTTTCTCACAGCCAAGGGTGCACCTGAGGAGTTGCCCTGGGATGGGATGGGCAGGGTGGAACCCCTGGTGCTGGGCATGGGCACACCATGAAATCAACCACAGATGTCCCAGGGTTTGTGTCAGAGCAGCCCTTCCCTGGATGCACTGCAGGACTGGAGAATATCCCACTACCCAGCCAGGTTCAATTGAGGGGAGCCTGCTCTGAGCACTCAGAGATGGCTCTGCCATGCAAACCAGGGCACAGGAAGGGGGGACAGTCAGGGCATTTGCTTGAAAAGAGTCCTGTCACCCAAAGCACAGCACCACCACTGGCAAATCCACACATACAGAGCTTTCCTGGGCAAACAGGAGCCTGGGGAGCAGAATCACAGTCAGTGTGCACTGTCTGTTAGCTGCAGTGAGAGCTCAGCTCTCTATAAACTGCCAACACCCTCTGAAATCCAAGTCCCTGCCTCAGTTACATTTGCTGAGTGACACCAGCTCTCAAGGGCCTGAAACTCCCAAAGGAACAGGAGATGCTTGTGCCAAAAGTTCTCATGTCAGAAGCTGTCTGCCAGGCCTCCAGATCCAGCCTGTGCTGGAGATGTCCACACCATCGTGGTGGATTTCAGACCTCGCCAGCACACAGAGACTCCTCTCAGCCATCCCTGGAGCCCAGTTTCCACAGCCCATCACCTCCTCTACACCCCAAAGCCACTGTTTTACTGTCTGCTTGTTGCTAATCTGTTTTGCAAGTACAATTCAAATGAACTTGTCTACAGACTACATTTCCCCATCATCCACAATCAGAGCACATAGAATATATTTTTTTCTTTAGTCTTCACAGGCAAAACAATTTTTTTGCACCTAAAATGAGATCTGCAGAGACACAGAAGATATCCAAAAACTGCCATGAGCTGTTAGTCCAGTTGAACTGGAGGCATATCAGAGCCAGCGAGCCCTTTCAAGGCTCTGGGAAATGCTTTGCCTCTCCTCTATATAGTTTTTCTCCTGCTTCAGGCATACACAAATTTTATCCTGATGGGGAAAAAATTGCTATTCACTTTATAATTTATGTTTTTGTGAAAGGCAGTTTTCGTATTTTTGGCTCTGGGTCTCTGGAAGCCTGGATCATAAAAGGGTCAAGGTTCTGCAGCTATCCATGCTTGCAGGGCAGGTACTGTGATAACAATAAAGTGTCTGTTCAATATAGATGAAAACAAGAAATACCCATTCTGAAATGGCAAAAATAATAAGCTGTACAGAGTCATACTGGATTTTGACATTGTAATATGAGAGATATCCTTAAAAGCACTCTGGAAGCAGCTTCATCAGCCCTAAACACTTACTAAATGAAGCTGATGGGGCCACACCTGCATGTCTGCTAAATGCCAGGTTCTCTGTTTCATGCCCCAGTGAGAATTCAGCTTCCCTCTGGCAATGTGGAGCTCCCCAACAGCAGAAAGGCACCAAACTCATCATCATCCCAGCCCAGATAGAACACTCCTGCCTGTTTTCCTGAGGTTGAGGAAAGGGAAAATCACTGAAAAACATATTCTGCTGCTTTAAAACCCAGCAGTGATGACTGGAATCCATAAATCAGATTGGAGGGGGGTTTTTTTTGTTTTTTTTGTTTTTTTCCCAGACTTGTGGGACTGCTCCAAGCATAATTAGGTTTTGGGTTCACAAAAAATGCCAGCATCTGTTGCCTGCTCTGTGCATGCTGCCAGTCTGAGGGGACTGCTCCAGGCTCACTACAGCTTTTGTTCTCACAAATAGAGAAAACTCTGTCAAGCCTGGAGCAGGGCTGCTGGCCAAGGGACTCTGAGACTCACATTATTTATGGGACTGGGAGCAGAGGAAGAAGAAGGAGAGGAAGGATATTGAACTCAGAATGCCTCATTCCCTGTTCAATTTAATTTGATGAGTCTCCATATAAATTAAGAAAAGGAAAACTCCCAATAACAGCTTCTGCCAACAATCCCATTACAAAATAATGCTGGTGTAAAATAATCACAAACATATGCATATCTCTCTCTTTAAAGTCAGTTCCAAGAATTCAGAGTCTGGCCAAGCCCCTTGCTGATTAGCAAGGAAAGATCATTTAGTTGGATGAAAAGGCTTTCCTCCCTCATTCACAACAGAGAAAAACATGACAGCAATTCCAGCAGAGCAACCCCATCTCCAGCAGCCCTGGGGGCAAGGGAAGGTTGACAGAGAGGGGTCTGTTAGTCCTTCCCCTCTTCCTCGAGGAGACTCCAGGGGAGCTTCTTGGGGACAGTGGTGCCAGGACCATGCATGGTCATCACACCCACACAGTGCCTCCCATAAAGCTGCACAATCCAAAATTCGGGTTGTGAAGGCTTTAAAGGAGGCCTATGCCTTATTTGATTCTTAACAATTCCCTAAGGACTGCTCATACTGTAACAGCAGCAGCTGCAGGTCACTGCACCCAGGATTGCAGTGCAAACAGCATCCTGCAGAGCCCTGTGCCAGCCAGAAGCTTCTATCCAAATCCAGCTGAACTTCTAAGTACATTTGGGTTTAAATCCCTTGAAGTCCATCTGATTTAGTATTACTGTCATTTCTAGACAAGCAACTCCATCAGTTCCTTTTGTTTCAAATCTGAACTCCCAACCTTTGGATCAGCACCTGGATCCTCTCCCTCAGCACGGTGCCTCTTTCCTTTCTTTGCACATTACTGTACTGCAAAGCCATTGCTCATGCTTGATGAAGTTCTTCTTTTCCCTCTCTGAAGCCCAGAAACACTTCCAGTTATCCTCCCATTATTCTTAAAATGCTGCTTCACTTCTCCAAGTCAGGAGGAAATTCATTCCCATTCCCCCAGCATCTCCCACACAGGGATAACCCATTTGATTATTTAGTTGTAAGTAGCACTGATTCTAACTCTGGGGACCATGTTCAGCCAGCTCAAACTTGAACACATTTTTAGGAGCACATTATGTATGAGGGTATAGGTATCCAAATGGAGCTAAAGAAAAAAAAAATTAATAACAGCTCAATGTTGACAGGGAAGAGTCAAAAATTACCAGCCCTGCCTCACACCACAGTTCCAACACAGGGAATTTATGATGTTAATATGAACATGTATTTAAGAGCACAGGGTATTGCCAGGTGGCAATATGTATATGTACTGTGCACTGTCAGAAAATGAGTGGTACATTTTCAAAGGCATTATCCATCAGGTGCCTCCTAGCCAGGAGGGACATGCACGGCCAAGGACAGGGTCACGAGCACGAGTCTTTGCACTCAGTCTTTGCTACAGCCACTAGTAAAGAATTAATATAAAACCAAAGTGAGTTGTCATGCCATGAAACACAAGGTTGTGCATGGTCTGCCCAAGGAGAAGGGCAGTACTTCTGCAGAAATGAAGAAAAATCTACCACGGTCTGTGTCTAAAACATGTGCAAAGTTGCTGGAGACTTTGCCCTCATATACCAGGCTCTTCAGTCCTGCAGGTTTTCTGTCAAAGAGCTTTGATGCCAAAAATACCAGGTTTGCAATTATATCATTTGCCTCTTTATTTTCTTATCTACCTTTCAAAAAATGTAAAGGAAAGAAATATTTAAAATAATTTGATTAAGGATTAATTGAGAAATGCCTTAAACTAAAAAGAGTAAAAAGCCATTAGGTGGACATGTAGAGGGGAAATGGTATAATGATATGCTACCTCTACATGATTAAAGGTTAAAATTGTCTGTGAAAGAAAGCTTGTATTGAAGACAAAATAATAGATCTATTTCCAGCACATTTCAAACAAAAGGCTGGTAACATGAGTTGCCAAACTTTTCTGAGATCAAAAGACAAAAACCTACCTCCTGGGGAGTTAAAAAATGTTAAAAGGAATATTTCTGCTTGCAGGAAGGAGGGTAGCCAGCACCAGAAATGAACATTTTCTTCTCTCAAATCTGCTCCTGACCAGGAGACTTAAACCCAGGAGAGACCATGGGGATTCCCAGCTGCAGGTTAACAGAAAGCCACCACACCTGTAATCCCCCACCAAGGTCATTAAAAAGGGGGGAAAAAAAGGCAATAACACCCCAACCACATTGGGTAGGGGTGGTAGGAAAACCTGGTTTTCCCCAGCATGGCACAGCCCTGCTCTGCCTGCTCCAGAGGCAAAGCCATCACTGTTTGGGAATGACCAGGAATAAGTGATGCTCACAGGAAAATGCTGGTGCCACCTTTGCTCTGTGGTGTCTGGTAGGGGCCAACTAAGCAAATCCTGGTGGGAAAAGGAGCAGGGCTACTGCAGGCACTCTGCAAGGCACAGACATGGTCATTGCTTTGATGCTCCCTCAATTTCTGGGGCAAAATGGTGAAGAGATGAAACATCTTGAGAACAGCATGAACCCCCCAGTGCCTCAGCCCTGGGGTGCTTCCCAGTGCAAAGGTAATTAACTCCTTCATTAGCAGCCTCGGGGCTGCTCTGTGGACACAAGCACCTCCTGGTCATTTTGATGTGCTAATCTGGCAATTTTGTCAGAGACCATCTAGACAAAATTAATTGTGGAGTCAGGGTGTAATTGTCTAACTACACAATATCTTAGCACACAGAGGATGAAATTAATGAATCTGATGATAATGAAGGTATAACAGAACAAGATGGCTTGTTTTGAAAAAGCCTTTCTTGCCCTCTCTTAATCTAATCTTGTTCAGCCCTCCAGGATCAGCCGTGCCAAGAAGACACATCAAGTCAAGCAATATCTCTTGGGTTTGCTTTTTAAGGGCCTAGATGCTGTAATAAACAGCAATCCCAGGCCAAGTTTGGAAACCTGCTGGCTCAAACACCCATTGAATTTCATGTGTGGAGCTCATGCAGGATCAAACACAACCACCACTGTTACAGCAGCCCTTACAAAGACACTTTATGCTTCAGGAATAACTTGAGAGCTGCAAGAGGAACAAAAGAAGGTGAACGTTATTGTGCAGTTGAATGGAGACTCAGCATTGCTTTGAACATGGCTTGTGGTGGAAGGGCTGCAAGACAATTCACTGTCCACCACAAGCACACAGGAAAGCCTGTGAGTTTTTCTAAAAGCAAGAAAACAAAGCATGAATCTGGAGAGTTTTTTGAAAGCCAAAGCAACACACACACAAGGGTTGAAAGAAATAAGAAATAAGCCTTTGGCAGCTCTAAGTTGTAAAACACGGCAAAGCAGAACCTGTGGTGGCACTTGATAAATCTCCAAATGCCTTGTCATAACCTTGTGACACTGTGAGTTACAGTCTCCAGTGTGACACTTTGAGAAGTGTTGCTTTTAAGACAAAATCAGGAGAAAAAAGAGAAAGAAAAAAAGGAAAGGAATGAGATTTTTTTAAAAGCTCTTTTTAGAGTATTGTGGCCATCCTGGAACGTGGTAAAAAGCCTCTATTTAGAAAATACCACAGACCTATGGTACAAAACAAGATTTTGAACATCTTTTGTAATATAAAATGAAAAGAAAAATAAAAACTCTGAACAGAAATGTTTAAGAAGTACCAATATATTCTGAGTTTACTAGTAGATTACTATTGAACTTAAATAATAACTACAAAATTATCTAAATTAATATAAATCGCAGTCCAGCTAAGGATGTTCAGAGATTTATGAGGCAGCACAAGTCTTTAGAGGGATTTTACCTCAAAAAAACTTTATGAGGCCCCACAGAGTCAAAACAGAGCCCTGAAAAAGGACTGGAAAACACACATGTGAAGCATTGAACATGTAAATGAGGATTTCTATAAAGCAAACCACAATAAAGACCTTTAGAACACATTAGATGAGTTTCAAATGAGGGTAAATATTGTTGCTAGCTTACAGCAAACAACTGAAAGGCTTTAGGAGGCCTATGAGGGAAATATAAACTCACTTAGATCTGATGTGCACAAACAGCAGAAAAGCATTTGCAGGCAAAATTTTGTTTATGCCAGTAGGATCACAATCAGCAGCTGCACTGGCTAATCTGATAACTTGGACCTTCATTTTATGTACCCAAAATAAGCTTTTAGGTAACACAGTTTTCCAAGAGACACTTGTGATACAAATACTTGGTTCATATCAGTCTGATACAAATTTTAAAATGTTTTTATTTTAAATCCACTCTTGTCTCCAGTCTAGGGTTTTTTTGCGAGCCCATCTCTGCAAAACTGATGCCATCTTGTGGTGAAAAAAACTCCTTTTCTTGAGGGTTTCAGTGTCCTTTAATGGCCAAAATAATCCTTGACTAACTCAGTGTTACAAGAACAGTGACTTTATTCCAAACCAGGAATGTCTCCTCAGGACTCCCAGCCTTCAGAACTGTATTTCTATTAAACTCGAAATGCTTATTCCAGCACTGAAATCAGTTAAAGTGTGAGCTTTTGGAAATTGAAACTGCATGCAGATTTCTGCCTCACTCAGAACCAGCCCTGCAGCCACAGTGTTTCCATGGACAACCCAAACCAAGGCTGCTACTCCCAGAACCACCTTCTTTTATGGCAAACAACCCAATTTCCTTTCATTTCTTGAGTTTTCCTCTTGGAAAGTCATTATTTTCAGACATATGCCCCCCTGCCCTACTTTTGGCTTCTTTCAAAGCCAGTATAGCTCACAACACTCTGTATCTCTTCTTCTATCACCTGAAGGAATTCCACTCACTTCCAGATGTTTTATTCACATTCTTTTTCTATTTTTTCCACTCTCACAGTTTTTTCCAAGCTGTTTTCTATATAGGGACCTCATCTGTTTCATAGAGGTCTGGTCTTCCTTCCTTCCCCTCCACGTGTGAGCAGAGCCTACCTCTGGGCAGAACAATTCTCTCCATGTCTTGTCCCACCCTCCCTGCCCTTCCCCGGGGTGCTGGTGCTGGGAAGGGGTAACATAACTGGGGTGATGTGCTGTGAGAGTGACCTGGTGGATGCAGTGGCCAGGAAGAGCAGGCACAGATGCAGCTGCCTTGCTCAAACTCTTTCCTCCACAGTGTGCAATTGCTCATCAGTCACTGTCTGGCTTCAGCAAATCTCACACATAGGACCTGCAGCTCCCCAGCAGTGCTGGGGTACCCCACAGCAGGGGTTTTAGCACCAAACACCATCCATCCTCTGCCTTGCCCAGAGGTGTCCAGCCACTTCTCTCATGTTTCAAGTGGCAGAAATGCCAGGCTTTTCTGAACAACAAACACAGCTAACCAAATCCACCTGCTTTGTGAAGGATTTAATTTGTTGTTCCTTTATTAAGTATTGGATTTTGGTTTGTATAAAGGCAAACAACATGTCGTGGTTTGACACTGGCCCAATGCCCATGCACCCAGGAGAGCTGCTCACTCAGCCTCCCCTGCCACAGCTGGGCACAGGAGAGGAAAAAAACATTAAACAAAGGGTTCCCGAGTTAAGGACTGGGATGAAACACTTCACAGGCCAAACAGGCTCAACTCGAGAGTACAAAATAAATTTCTTACTAACAGAATCAGAGGAGGATAATGAGAAGTAAAATAAACCCTTAAAACACCTTTTTCCCCCCAGCCCCTCCCTCCTCCCCACAGACAGCACAGGGACACAGGGCAGGGGGGTTTGGTCAGTTCATCACTGAGATTTAATGCTGCTGCTCAGGGAGGGGAGTCCTTCCCCTCTGAGGCTGTGGGGTCCCTCCCACGGGAGACAGTTCTCTGTGAGCTTCTCCAGTGTGGGTCCACTCTCATGAGCAGCAGCCAAACTGCACCTGCTGAAAATGTGAACTCCCCCCACGGGCACACAGTCCTCCCAAAACTGCTCTGGTGTGAGTCTCTCTTCTCATGAGGTGCAGCCCTCCAAGGACAGGCTGCTCCAGCCTGGGAGCAGGGCCCCTCTCTCTGCTGGGTCTTCCACTGGGTCACAGCCTCCTCCAGGCATCCACCTGCTCCAGCATGGGCACCTCCCCCATGGGCTGTGCATGGATCTCTGCATCCCCCGTGGATCCCCATGGGCTGTGCATGGATCTCTGCATCCCCCATGGATCCCCATGGGCTGTGCATGGATCTCTGCATCCCCATGGATCCCCAGGGGCTGTGGGTGGATTCTGCATCCCCCATGGATCCCCAGGGGCTGTGCATGGATCTCTGCATCCCTGTGGATCCCCATGGATCCCCATGGGCTGTGCATGGATCTCTGCATCCCCATGGATCCCTATGGGCTGTGCACAGATCTCTGCATCCCCCATGGAACCCCATGGGCTGTGCATGGATCTCTGCATCCTCCATGGATCCCCACGGGCTGTGGGTGGATGTCTGCATCCCCCATGGATCCCCATGGGCTGTGGGTGGATCTCTGCATCCCTGTGGATCCCCATGGATCCCCATGGGCTGTGCATGGATCTCTGCATCCTCCATGGATCTCCACGGGCTGTGGGTGGATCCCTGTATCCCTGTGGATTCCCATGGGCTGCAGGGGCACAGCTGCTCCACCATGGTCTCACCAAAGCTGCAGAGGAATCTCAGCTTTGGCCCTGGAGCACCTCCTCCTCCTCCCCTCCTGCACTGACCTTGGTGTCTCCATGTTGTTTTCCTCTCATGTTCTCACCTCTCCCTCTTCTCTGGCTAGGAAATAACCTGTGTGCCCTTTGTTTTGATTTTCTTCTCAAATCTGTTCTCACACAGGCATTACCAGCCTCTCTCATTGTCCCAGCCTTGGCCAGAAGCCTGTCCATCTTCAGAGCCATCAGGGATTGCCTCTGCTGGACATGGTGGAAGCTTCCAGCAGCTTCTCACAGGAGCCACCTCTGTGGCCCCCCTGCTACCAAAAACCAGGCAAAGCAAAACCAACACAAAACATTGTCACAAAAATCTTAATCTTATAAAGGCAGCTTCCCTTGAATTACTTGATAATTAACCTCTAGGCACAACAGTCAACTTGTTCTACCTTCATTATCATCAGATTCATTAATTTCATCGTCTGTGTGCTAAGATATTGCATAGTTAAAGGCAGCATTTAGCAACATTTAGAATCTTGCCAGGGTTCCCCATCCTCTGCTGAAGAGTTTGCAGAAGCAATATTACACCACAAAGATCAAGAAATTAATTTTTCCTTTAAATCCTTGCTATATTCAG
This sequence comes from Acrocephalus scirpaceus scirpaceus, assembly GCA_910950805.1. Lineage (NCBI taxonomy): Eukaryota > Metazoa > Chordata > Aves > Passeriformes > Sylviidae > Acrocephalus > Acrocephalus scirpaceus. The sequence continues at coordinate 10,272,165 of OU383785.1, forward strand.
GTAATAGTTAAATTAAATTAATATTAGTACTTATTTAGTTGTAATTTCAGTACATGCTGAGCATAGTGAATGGCTTTCAGATGGACCATGAAAGCTTTGCCAGAGGGTGGCTGGGTGAGCATCTTCCTTCCTGCATGGCTGGAAAAATTTGGATCTGCTGCCACAGGAGTTTCTTGGCCCCTGGGGTAAGAGTTTCACTGGCTGAAACACTTCTGGAAGCAGGTGAGTTTGTTAATTCTGTTAGCCAGGGCTCTGTAAGCAACTTGTCTTTGTCTATTCCATAGTTCTTGGCAGTGCCTTGCATTGCCAGGTTGAACATAATTCCTCTATATTCCAATTCCATTTTAAATAAACCCCTTTGGAAGTGGCCAGGAGGTCAGACAAACAGAAGGAAGTGAAGGATGGAAACAGCATCGAGGTTATGAGCTCAGAGAAACTCTCCAAGTGATGTAGGTGATGAGTCCAGACACAGCAAAGCCATCACATCAGGGCTGGCACAGTCTATCCAACCCTTCCAGGTAAAATCACCAAATTATCTTTCATTAGAGCTATGACTGAGTAAAACAGGGTGTCACACCATTTATCTTTAAAACTCTGAGCAGTACCTGCTTAAAGAGCACAGTTTTGTTGAGATTCCCCCACCTTCCCAGACCCTTCCAGATGCCCTTCAAGAACCAGAATATAAAAGTGAAGAGTCTCAGTCTGTGACAGTTTTATAAAAGCTTCCAGACAGCACTATCAGAACAAAAGAGCCCTGTATAAACATAACACATCAAACCAGATCACTGCCACAAAGAACATTTCTGTGTGCTGTGACCATTGAGAGGAACAAGTGCATGGCTTATAAAAAGAAAAATAGTTGTGCATGTTCCAGCTAGAGGCATGGTGAGCAGAACAGCTAAGGTATCAAATACAACAATTTTTTAATTTTTGCTTTAAGATTACTAAATTAAATTTTGTGTCCTAAAGACAGTATTTTAGCTTCTTAGTAAATCAATATATTTGGCAACATGTAGAGATTGATGCAACACCGCTTTTGGTGGGAAGTGATACAGATGCCCTGCCAGCAGGTAAAACAGAGAAACATTCCCCTGGCATGCTGAATATATTTGGCAAAGAAAGGAATTGAGTAAATGCATATGCAAATATAGGTTGGCCAATTTAATAGAGGCCTTCAGACTCAAGGGCTAACATTTGTACAGCTTATGCTCTGCACATCTCTGTGTACTTTCAAGCTGCAGACAGCTTCATTCAACAGGACAAATATGAGTTGCACTAGAAGAGCAGGTGAAGTGTCTCTCTGGACATTGGAGCCCAGATACAGGATGGAAAATATGTTTGGTGAAAGAGAGATGGTTATTATTCTAAGATTATAATACCTGGTTTGGAGAAAAAAGGTGTTCAAATATTGAATTCTGCAAGAAGCAGAAGCAGAAGTAGTGGCCAACCCGTACACATTACTAACATGTCTAACACCAGAGCTAACTTAGTTTACCATTCTAGGTTAGGAAGATGCCTTCTTTTGCATTCCTATCCACAAAGCCAGCCAGAAAATTTTTGCCTTGAGTGGGAAAGCCCTAAATCTGGGCATGAAACTCAGCTCACATGGTGCGTATTACTCTAGAAGTATAGGAACTCCCCCACTATCTTTGGGGAGCAGCTTGCAAAAGATTCGGAGTCCTGGGAACCTCCTCCAGGAGAAGGACAGTATCAGTATCTCCTCAGCATCACACGGATCTGGCAATTCAAAGGTGTCCACTGGGCTGTGGGTGGAGCTTTTCCTCCAGATCCTTTAAAAAGCCACCTCAGAGATGTGCCATGTCACAAACCAACCTCTCTCGGTGTCTTTGGGGGATTTCTCGTGGCTGGCTGGGGTTGGTGCTGAACTGAGCTCGGGAGGAGGGAGCTGTGCTGGTGTGCACGGGATGCTCAGTGCCACAGCAAGGACAGCTCCAGGGAACATCCTCTGCCAGGCATGACTCCCACAGGGAATGTGCCTTCTATTCCAAATAAATAAATAAATGAGTCACCCTGACCTCCCAGTGATTTACAAATTTGCAGTCACATGGGGAGCTGGTGAAGCTGTCCCTACCCAGCATTTAGCTGGGCTCTGGACCAGCTCCTAATGACACTTGTGAGTGATGGAGTGTGGGCTGGAACTGCTGCAGCAGGGATGAGAACGCAGGCTTGGCTGTGGACTTCCCCAGTGCAGAGTCATGCCCAACAAATTAAATTAAATTCAGTTATACTGAAGCCAGTGACCACATAGGAACCATTAAAACAGTCAGTTAATTAAAGTTGGATTTACCAAAGGTGATGAAACAAACTGTCATCTGTTAATCGGTCAAAATCTGAAACTGAACAGTTTAGGGGATATTTTAAGGTGATCAGACAATGGAGTAGGTTACTTTTTTTCCACATTTACTTGCCTATGTAAAGCTGCTTCCTGACACAAAAGAAAAAAATGTCTTCAAAATGTTAGTGATTCCCTCAAAAAGCGACAAATGGCACCAGGTTCCACTAATAATCCATAAATCACAAGATTTGGGGAATCTGTTGTAGCTTCATAAGATTAAAAATGTCAAGGAAAAATATTTAATTGAAAGGGCTTGGTTAGTACTAAAACTAGCTGTAAAAATAATCAAGTGACAGATCTTGATTTTACCATTTGCTTTTACATTTGCTTGTGAACAAATCCAGATAATCTCTCATTGAAAGAAACAGGCCAACTAAAGAGGTATTTTTGTGAAAGGGCAGAATTAGAGGAATCTGCCTGATTTGTTTAAATGGTAATTATAAAATGAGATCACTGGAAAAAGACACAGATTTCAGAACCAAGGACCTGCTCCTTAACAGCCACATTAAGAACTGGTGGCGTATGCGTGTCTCATCTCACATATCTTTTCAGAAAAACTAATTAAAAACATGGCATGGTGTCAAGCTTTTGTGTAAGTCTAAGTCTCATTTCCATAAACTAATAGAAGCTTTTCTGGTTCATCAACAAGCCAGTGACAGCACAGGCAATCAGTGCCTTCCTAGGCAGTGCCCACTTCTGGGTTATGATAGAAAAGGGAGATGCTAATAACCTCTGGGGCCTTATTTCATGAGTTTCAAATAAAAAAGCCCTCGAGGTAGGAGGCAGAGTGAAACAAATAAGGGACTCTGATTTCTACCAGGAGTAATTGTTTGCCCTGCAACCACCTGTACCTCCTCAACAAAGTCATGCTCTCTGACATCCAGAAATTACCGAATGCTACTTACAGAGTTAAGTAGTTTGTTTGTAAAGGTAATGTCATTGAGACTGGAAATTTAAATGTTGTTTCCATTAGATTTGAATTCAGCTGTTGGAGAGCAGCATCCACTCATCCTTCCTTGTCACCTGCACTCAAGGATCAGCAGCTTTGGCAAGATTCTATCATTATGTAGGAGGCAAAAAGCCAAATTTCCCCCGGGCATCTCTAGCATGTCCCAGCTGCAGAGAGACCCTAAACCTCCCTCTTTTCAGCTCCATCAGTATGGGATGATTCCTGCTTTGAGTCTCTTGAGGGGACAAAAATTAGCAGACAATCCAACTGTGAAGTGGGGTAAATCATAACATTGTTTAGGTTGGAAAAGCCCTCCAAGATCATCAAGTCCAACTGTTACCCCAGCATTCTCCAGGCTACCCCTACATCATGTCCGCAAGTGCCAGCTCTGCGTGTCTTTTAAATCCCTCCAGGGAAAGAGATTCCCTCACTGCCCTGGGCAGTTTGTGCCAGGGCTAGACAGTGTTTTCCATGAAGAATTCTTCCCTGATATCCAATCTAAACCTTCTCTGGTACAACTTGAGTCTGTTCCAGTTATCCTGTCCCTTGTGCCCTGGGAGCAGAGCCCGACCCCCTCCGCTGTCCCCTCCTGTCAGGGAGCTGTGCAGAGCCACAGGGTCCCCCCTGAGCCTCCTTTTCTCCAGGCTGAGCCCCTCCAGCTGTTCTTCATCAGATTTGTGCTCCAGCCCCTTCCCGTGCCCTTGGCTGGACCTGCTCCAGCCCCTCAGTGTCCTCCACACAGCTCCGTTCACAAACCAGCTCGTGGCACCCCTAAGAGCTCACAGGCAGCCAATATTAACACTTAACTAAGACTGCAACTCCAAGTGCACAGGTTTTGCCCCAAGATCAGTTTAAAGGCTCCCCCACACATCAACTCACTGCAGCTTCAGGCACCTCCTACTAGAAAAGAGATGACCAAGTACATGGGTTAAAAGAAAGAGCCCTTAAAAACTGCAGCTTCTTTTTAATGTGTGCCATCAAACATGAGGCTCAGATATGATGACTCTGAAGAACAGAGCAGGAAGGATTTGTGCCACAGTACTTTTCATCCCAATCCATATGGGAAATACAACACAGGCGCTGGAATCGTGCAGGTGCTCTGCTTGAGAAGAAAATATTTATATTTTTTCCCCAAATACTGTTTTCAGGAAGTCACCCTGAATCACAAAAGGCTCTTGCTAGCCAGGCTCACGCTCATTTATTTGGCTGTGCTGACCCCCAGAGTCCAGAGCTCTGCACGGCACATCCCGAGCCAAACCCCAGCAGGTTCCTCACCCTCCCTCCTCCCATTGCCACTAATTCAGAGATTTTTCTGGAGTGATTGCTCCCACAGCCTAGGGATGATTGCACCCTGCCAGCACCAGAGAAAACAGACATTTACCCCGCACTGACTCAAATTGCTGCACGCATTTGAAACTGCAGAATTAACTAGATAAAGGGGGAAAAAGATTATATAGGCATTATAATAAAGCACATAGAGAATCTCATGGGGAAGCTGTTTGGTGGTATCTAATATCTCCAGCCACACACCTGGGAAAACTTGAATTATCACTAGATAAGCACCTGCTGGGGCAGAAAGAATTCTTTATATCTGCTACTTGAGTCTGGAGAAAGCTGATACTATTTTCTAACATACATTTTTAGAACTACCTTATTCCATTTTTCTGAAAAAAAACGTTTGCCATATTAACTATTAAACATAGCAATCAGACATTATAAAACACACAGAAAACAGCGAGGGATGAATTTGGCTTAATTATTCCTATGTAGTTGCTGCATAAGAGAAATTGTTTAGACCACAGCCACAAAGTTAAAATCACTGTGAAACACCAAAACTTCCCCAGGACAAGAAGACACTGGAAGCTGAGTGATTCCTCATCTTTTTTTTTTTTTTTTTGAGAGGAACCCCACTTCAATAAATGAAGTGTCTTTCTCTTGCACATAGCACTAAAAATCACAGTTTCCTTTACCCAAATTCAGATCTCCTTGGAGATGAGGGTTTGCAGCTGTTTTCTAAGCAAGTTTAAAAAACCTACATACTTCTTTAACTTTTAAAGCTCAATGCCACCTTCAGTGTAGAAAAAAAATTAAATCAGTTTGTCTTAAGGTAAGAGGCATTTTTCACAAGCCAGCTGGGAATTATCTTCCCTCTCCCCCCTTCACAAATGATAACCTGATGAATCTCTTTTGTCTCAGTACACCCTTCGGAGAGGACAGGATCTTTCTTCTTGGCTGTGCTCTCCAGTCTCTGCCTGGCTCTGCACCACCCTTCAGGCTGACACTTGTCCCCTGGGCTACAGGAGGAGACATTTGTGAGCAGGGACATCACCCCTGAGTCCCCTTTGTCACCAGCACGGGGGACACCAGCTGCAGGACTGGTTGCCATTGACACTGTGCACACACAGGGGACAAAGGGAAAGTGCTGAAGCGTGAAAGAGAAAGAAAAAAAGTCATAATAAATAACATCCTGGAAAGGAATCAAAGAGAGCTATCACTTGATGTATCACCATGTACTTCTCAGGAGCCCTGTATCAGCAAACAGGCTGATGGCACTGATAGATCACCCCAGCTGGGACAGCCCAGGGGAGCCAAACCAGGACTCCCACCTGACCCTGCATCCTTCAGCCCAGCACCTTGACTGCATCCAGCCCCCCAGTGCATCCTACTGCCAGCAGGATTGCAGGGGGGAGCATCACATTCCTTCAGTCAGCACCTGAGGCTGCAATATTTTGCCATAAACAGACATAATAAATGCTGGATCTCATTAAACTTCACTTCTGAAGAATATATCCACCTCTGAGCACAGGTGGAAGAGAAATCTGTGGTGCTGTCCTCAATGCATCCTCTCCTTCTAAGAAAATACCCCCTGCACTTAGGGAGGGGGCCCAGAATTTTTTCTTCTTACAGCACGAACATTGGAGATGCAGAGAGGAAGCACAAGGGAGAGAACACCAGAATTCCCTGTGACTGGCACAGATTCCACCACCACCCCCTGCCAAATCCCCAAGGGCTGCACTCACCTCTGTCTGAGTGAGCCCCTATGTGACACCCGGGATGAGATCTCCCCCTGCTTTGTTCCTGCCGTTTCTCCTGCAGCTCCATCCCCACTGCCTCCCCCTCTCCTGTGGCACAGGGGTACAATGTCCCCTGGAGCCTGCTCTGCCAAATCCCCCTGGCAGCCCACACCACTTCCCATGGCTCCCACCACTGCAGCTCTCCCAGAAACCAGCCCCTGTGTGCACCTGGTGGGATAAGGTTTTTGGGGACCAAGTGGGTGTAAAAGGCATTTCTTGCAAAGGAAAAGTGGGAGACAGTCCAGAACAGGGATCAAAGCCTCCCTGCACAGGGTAGCCAGGGAAAGGGAGGAGGGATGGACACAAGTGAGGCAGCCAGCTCCTGTTCTTCAACCTATGATTGCAATGAAGGTTAAGTCGTCCAGCAGGTGCTCCTGCTTTTAGTAATTTGCCTCCACCTGGCTCCCCACCTTATTTTTTTTTTCCCTTTAACTGAGATTGTAAAGATATCAGTTTCATTTTGTGCTAGATAACCCAAGCTAGTCCCAATGTCACACATGCTTTCAAAAACAGACACATGTTTTATGTTCAAGATACAGCTATTAAAAACAACTTATGTAACAAGTAACTCGACTGCTTTTTGAGACACAAAGCCCTGCCCTTGCATGTTTTTAAAACCCATTTTTTCTTTGGTTGTCCGTGGGTTGAGACTGGACCATGGTGCACCAGATATCCTGCAGCATTTTCTCTATGCAAAGTCAAAGGTAAGGGGGATTTTAAGAATAATAAGTGACAAAATATTCTGGAAAGAGTATAATGTAACAAAGTATAGGAAAAACATTGAAAAGTAACATTTAAACCTCTTGTGGTTAGGAAAGAAGAACAGATCCTTTGGGACAAGCATTCATACTTTAAAGGGCCCTTTTTGAAGTTTTACTGAGAGGAGGGAAAAAACTCTAACATTTAAGACAGTAATTCACTGAGCAATATGCTTAGCAGGGGCTGTGGAGGTTTGCAGTGAAAGAAGGAGGAGGCTCATGATAACATATTTTGTAAATCAAGGCCAAATCAAATGCATTGAGTTTCAGCAGCTGTGCCAATTAAATCTCATTCAATTTGCTGAACAAGAACGTTAACATTAATCACTTTGGCAAATTTCTTGGAATATTTCGTGTCACTGAGTAGTTAAGTGATTTTGTGCTTGTTTACAGTGCAGAATAACATTCTGTGAGGCAATATCATCAGTCACTGAGCAACTGTGGGATGCTTTAGGAACCCTGGGTGGTTCTTGGCAATATTTCTCTAGCGGTCCTTTGCCTCCTAGAGGCTTTTCCAAAAGTATCCAACAGATTTTGTTATTTTTTTAACTGCAGTTATTCTCTGCCATCACACAGCACCCTCAGCACAGTCAAAGATTCCAGGCAGAGCAGAGGCAATTTTGCCATTTGAACCCTCCACAGCCACATCTCAAACTCACCTCATCACTGCAGCTCAGGGCACAGGGACACAGGGAATTCCTCTTTGCCCTTATTCATTCATTTGGGCCTACAAATGAACAGGTTTATCTCTGATCAGGTGTTGAAGTTTCCATAGGTGAGGTTGTTTCATGCCCCACCTTTGATTCAGGTTCTGGATGACCCAGGTACCAAATCATACAACATCCCTGCTGCAGAAGGGGCACATCTCACCCTGGGTTATTCCAGCATTTGTGATACCCAGCAACAAAGAGAGGAGCTGCTGTTCTGACCTTGTAACCCCCCTGGAGGAGTTTTTCCCCTATTTTCTTTCCTTTCCTCTCTGCTTTCCCTTTCCTCACAGCAAAACCCTAACCCTTACCCTTCTGAGGTGAATGAGGCAAGGTGGCAGCTACTGCAGCTTCTGCCCTGTCAAGGGTGAAATGTAGGGTGGAAAACATGCCCAAAGGCAAAAATACAAGATACAAAAAGAAACAATAATAGCAGGAAAAAAAAAAAAGTCAGGCAGCAAAATCACGGTAGTGAGATTTCTCCCTGGATTGCCAAGGCTCTTTTTTAGCTGCAGATTCATAGATTCATAGATTTATCTGTTTAAACATGAATAAAAAGGAGCCAGCTGAGCAAGGGAAAAGTCATTTTGAAATGAAATAAGGAATAATTGCAAAGTCCCCCAGCTGCATAGAGCAACCCACAATACGTCATTCATTATCTGTGTATCAGGTAATTAAATTTCAGGATCCCACATGGTAAATTTGATGTTGTACATTGGTATTAACAGATGAGGGAGGCATGAGGAGCATTTCTGGAAAACCAGAGAGCTCAGTGAGATGTGTTGTGAGCACAAGGCAAAATGACTTGGGTGACTTGGTTAATGTGTTACTTTATGGTGTTATTAAGAAATATTGAGCCCTAGGTGCTAAACTCTCATTTTTCATGTTTTCTCTCTTCCCAGCTGCAATCCCTAAAAGGTTCTGTCTCCTGCCAACAATGCCCTGAACCAAAGGCTTTCCCACCCCCAAGAAAAATGCTTTAACTTCCCTTGAAAAGGAACAGAACAGAGTCTGGGACAGCATCAGAGCTTTGCATCAGGGCAACATCTCAGCATCAGCATGTGTGGGTGCCACAATCCCACACCAAGGGCAGAGTAACCCCAGGGCTGGCAGCTGCTGTAATTAAAGAGGGGACAAATAATGCCATGAGATTGTTCCTCATTGTCAGAAGCCATCAAAACAGACCCAGAAAAGTTTCATTAGTCCAGTTTTTATTCAAATTAAATTATGGGGAACTACAGTGTGATTTTCTTTCATAATATAAATATGTCAGTGAAGAATGTTTCTTGAGTCGTTCGTCGCACTGGACAAGACAGCCATCAAGAGCATCACTTTGCAAAGTCCTTTGTCCTCCACACTCATGCAAAAAAAAAAAAATCTTTCATTTAAAAAATGAGCTTAAACGGTCAACTAACTTGTTACAGTATACTGTCAGCTACTGAACCAACAAAGTCTGGTTTACAAAACCAAAAAATTTCACACCCAGGTAAATTATTTCACAATCATTCATTACTCTTGAGGTTCTTTATACATAAAATATACAAATTAAAATTATCAATATTTATTTATTTTTTTTCACTTGCAGAGGAAAATAATTTATAAACCCATAAACAAAGATAAGGGCAGATAAAAAAAAGTGAATGAGCCCATATTCAGACCATGATATCTAGCATACTCCCAAACACTGCAGCTTTGAGCAACAAATTATGCTCACACAAAAGTGATTTTTGGTATGACGTGGGCAAAGGGGGAAACTGCTTTGATAATATATGAATAATGAATCCCAAAGGTTAAGATCGAGCTGCATTCATCTGTTGAACCATCACAGCAGCTTGATGAACAGCATTTATCTGTTGAACCATCACGTTGGCTTGATGAACAGGCATCACACCTCCCTGGATATTAAGGATTTTGGTCTCCAAACAATGTAAACCAGAGAACAGTATTAAGCTTTCATGGTGGTGACATGCAAATGCTGCCAAGTGTATTTATGGTAATTACTTGTTGTACACATCCATAAAAAGACACTGTTTGGATAAACTGAATGAACTGAAAATTGATTTTAATCACCCCCAATTTTTCTATTAGGCACCAATGGAAAAGATGGACTTTATTCAAACTTGTTTAAACAACAGATTGCGTGAGGCAAATCTACCCTGCTTTGCAAGCCCAGCAGGGTGTGCACACACATGATGCTGTTGGGGTTGGGGCTCATCCTGGGGTGCTTTTCTGGAGAGCAAAGCCCCCTTTAGGAAACCCAAGGCCAGAGTCCTACAGGGGGACAAGTACAGGGTGACCCCAAAAAGAGATTACAACAGAAGGAGCCAAGGAAAGTGTTCATATTCCCAAAGGACCAACATGAGGAAGAGGTTCAAGTTCAGTCTGTAAAGCTTTTACTAAAGCTCCTGCAATAATTTGTCTGATTTTGGCAACCTGGGGGGGTGTGCCCAGACTGTTGTGGGCAGAGTATCTCTGTCTTCAAGCAGCTCATGCAGGAGCCAGGAAACAGAACCACCAAGTGACAGCTTGTCCCCCAAACTACCCAGGAACCAAACTCATGGCAAAAGAAAACTAAATCAGGATATTGAAATTGTTGTAAAATAACCAATAATCTAAGAGCCTACTGGTGACTGAGGTAATGGGTTTGAATTTATTTCATAATGTGGAGCCCAATGCTATCCTTCCAACATTAAAACCAACACAACAGCTATCCCAGATCTTTCTTACAATATGGCATTTCTTGTGCAGAGAACATACAGAGTCACCTACACCACAGCCAGCAAAAACCACACTAGAGTGCACTAATTAGATCCAGAAATGTCATTGAAGACCATAAAAAGCAATCCAAAAAATTATTTTAAATTGTCTTATAAAAATATTTACAGTAAAATTTGTTAGTGCTAATGCTACGTTTTCAGTCCTAGAAAAAGGCAATCTGTAAAGGATCTGGCTCAGGTGCTCAAAATGAACAATACAAACACGAAACCACACGGCAAAGACAAATTCCAGAAGCACTTTGGGGTGGGGGGTACAGCTGGTTCATCACATGGTTGTTTGTATTGCATAGCTGGAAAACGAGGTCACTTGACTTGCATAACACTGCAACGTTTGGGAAGGAAGGGAGGAAATGTGTCATTTGCCATCGAGGAGAACTGGCTGCAGCTGGGAACAGCATCACTCATCCCTGGCAAGGGCTGTGAGTCCTAGCCCTGTCCAGCAAGCCACAGCTCTGGGCCAGCACTGGGCAGAAGTGCCATTTTACAAGAGCAGAGAACCACCAAAACCTGTTTTCCTTACGAGCAAGGAAGGTTTATGAACAGATGGATAGCAGCAGATAAAATTATCCCACCTCCAGGTATACCCACTTTTCACACCTGACAAACACAGCAAATTGCAACCTTGCACCTCTCTAGCAGTACCCACCAATTTTTATCTCCAGCCCACATAAACTCATAGTCTCTGGGTAATATTTGCCTTTACTCCAGTGAAGCCAGGGCTGTGAGAATGTTGGCTGGGAACTGCTCCCAACTGTTGAGCTGCAGTTAGGCTGTACAGTAGTTTATGGAGGAGTTTATTTAGCTTTATGTCTGTTACAGACATAACAAGGACCACGTGTGCCCAAATGCTTGCCCAGCCTTGTCCAGTCACCTCTGCCTAACAAGAGGTGCCTCCTCAGACTGAAATGCTTTGTCTGTCCCATTTCATCCTTTATTCCCAAGCCGCATGGAAGGGAACCACCTTTTGGGCAGAGAATTTGAGTCTGTCCCAGCTGAGGCCTCATCACCTTCCTTATGCCACCATAAAGGTGCATCTCAGGACTCTGATCCGAAGACAGCTGCAGTCAGGGAAACATTCCTGCTGGGATACATTCCCACCAGGGTACATTCCTACCGGGATACATTCCCACCAGGGTACATTCCTACCAGCCTCAATGGCTTTCACAGTAAGCAGCACCTCACACGAGAGCAGCATGTCACACTATTATTTTGGCACATTTCGCTGCAGATTGTAAAATTCAAAGCAAAAGGTTTAAAGGGTATTATGGAAAAGACTAATTTAAAAAAAGAATAATTACTATTTTCAAGACCTCTGAGCTCACATACAGTGGAAGGGTAGACATAAATAGCAATGCCTTTTCTTTAGACAGTTTGCCCTTGTTTGTAAAAGCAAGAACATCCAAAGAGGAGTGGGAGCTACCTCAAATTCCCCATGCAGAGAATGCCAGCCCCTCTGCAGGGCAGTGACACAACACAGGCTGGGGCTGTCCCCCTCACAGTGAACAGGCACCCATCTTACAAGGACTGTGTCAACTCAAACACCAAAGACTACATATTTATAGGAGTAACCCACTCCTCTACAAAATGATGCAGCTTAGATCCCTTGGAAATAAATGTTTTAAGTATTTTTCTTTTCTACTGTCTAAGGTCACAAAGAGCAGATCTATGGAGACAGAAACCAGCATAACAACATTGGACAGCTGCCCGAAACAAAAAGCCTCAGCTGATCTACAAGGGGAAAACAAAACAACAAAAAAAACCCCCAAACAACAAGAAAGAGTAGAGACAGTATTTTTTTTCACTAGTTCCCTTTAGCTGGGGAGCTTCTGGGAGCTCACTTCTGTATGCCAGAAGCATGTCAGAGCTCATAGGGAGACACAAAAAGGTATTTTAAAGTCAAATGTCTTCTTAAACAGAAAACATCAAGAATTTGGTATATAAGCAAGACAGGTCCCTTACATCTGGATCTAGATTTGTCTGTTTTGAATAATCTTATGAGTTCTTCATACTAATAGAGGAATGCTTTCAGTAAGGGCAAGACTAAAATAGCAATTACAGTGACAGTGATTAGTTAATCTCCATGGTCTGGAAGCATTTAAACACTGCAGGTATTTTACTTGGCTCATTAATCCCTGCTTGGGTGACAGAGGGCTCTCGCTGTATGGAATGTCTCTACATTAATGGCACCATAAGGTATTTTTTAACATCTAAATGCTCTATTATGAAATGGCATTGAGATGCTGGACGGAGCTAGAACTGAAGCTTTCAGCACAGCTGAAACGTGTGGGTTGGGCACATTTTCTCTTCAAGCAACGTTTGTTTCACAGGAGCAATAAACCCCGTGGGAGCAGCGTGTGTTGTGTGGGGCTGTGAAGTTTTGTGTGGCTCAGGTGTTGAGAGCTCAGCCCTGGGGAAGGCACTGCCCAGCAGGTCCCATCATGCACAGCACACAGCATCCATGGCAAGTAGAAAAACCACATGGTGTTTATTTCCACGAGCATTTCAGGGGTACATACAGCAGTCCAGTGGCATGTACAAACGTATGACTGAGACAGCGTCACACTCAAGCCAGACCACCCTGCTCCAGTCCATTTCTGCTGTTTTTCTCTGTTGGAACTCAGAAGTTTCCACTGCCAATATTAAAGTCCACCCTCCAGGCACAGTGAGTAAGTAGTTCAACCAATGATGTGCACGGAGCATCAGTAGGGAAGAAATCCAGAAACGTTCATTTTTACTCACATGCCCAAACATAGCAGTTTTGTTTCACACAAGAAATTCCGTGCCTGCAGTCCAAGCACAGTGTTTATCTCAGGACACATGCCATCGAGAAGAACAGTTGATTGCACCACAGATAACAAGCAACACCTCGTGTCTAGCATGGAACACGTCCCCAGAGGGATTTTCACTTGGCTATGCAATCCACTGCAGAGTGGATGATGCTTGCAACGTATCACTTGTCATGCTAAGACATTAACAGCAATGAGATGGGTCAAGTCAGAGGTCAGTCATCTTCCCAACACCACCTAGCTGGATCCACTTCACTTCTGCTCCTCACATTGGCTTGATCGTGTGTCACAAGGGTTTGTGAATCACAGCCACACCTGTTGTAAGAACAGACAGACACAGTTATGGTAGGAGCAGCTCCTGGGTTGCCACGTGGCTACAATCATCCTTCAAAGTCAAAGGCCAGCAATAAGGGAAGTGTCTACCACTTCTGTGAAAGTTTCTTCTACTGAAATCAACATAAAACATACCAAAAAATGTAAATTAAAGCTCCAGGAGGCACAGCCCTGAAGTTTGCAGATGACCCCACTGCTGCCCACTCTCCCACTGCCTGTTTACCTGCATAACTCCTCCCTGTGCTCATGCTGGTTGGCAACAACGTCCACTTGTCTGTGCTGGGGTTGTAGTACTCCACGGAGGCCAAATTGCAGGAACCATCATCGCCTCCCACCACGTAGAGGAGACCATTCACGGCACACACACCTCAAAGCAGAGCACAGATGGTGAGACATGGGCTAACTCATCCCCCACAGCACGCTGCTGCCACATTCTGATTCATTCCCAAGCAGATCCCTCAACTCCCATTTTTATCTTTTACAACACTGATCACACACACCACGAGCACATGAATTGCGTTAAAAACCACACACAGACAACTGAGCCACACAGAAACGTTTATCATGGTTTACCTGCATTTCTTCTACACATATTCATGTCTGCTACTTGCTTCCAGGTGTTTGTCCCTGGGTCGTAGACTTCTACACTCTTCCTCACCAAGGGCCCGTCGTGGCCGCCGGTGGCGTAGAGCAGCCCGCTGAGCACCCCGACACCTGCCAACACAGCCAGGTCAGCCACAGCTCAGGGACACAGCTGCACGTCCCTGCTCCTCCTACTGGCCATGGCCTTGGCCTCCCCAAGGCACTCCCAAAACTATGGGCCACATGTGCATCAAGATCACTGGGCACATGGCCAGCTCTGCACCCACCCACCCACCCACCCCGTGGCACTACAGCAACCTGCACAGGAATGCCTGGCAGATGTCCCCTCTTGGGAAGCTGTCAGGCTATCCAAGGTCAGCAGTCTGGTCCCATGACATTCCTCTGCCTTTATTCCATCTCTTTGCACTGACTTGCTCTCTGCCTCCCACCCCACCTTGTTTCCATTTGCCTGATATTTTCTGCCATGGGACCCTCTGCTTTTAGCCTGATTCCCCCTTTCAGAACTTTTACTTTAGTTTTTTCCTACTGCCATTGTGCCACATGACTTCATCCCTTGGATGATCTTTCTCTCCTCAACAACTTACAAGTCACAGCTCTTGAAGCTGCTACTTGGTTCCTCTCCTCCCACTCCCACCCCAAAACCTGGCAGCACTTGGCACAGACAAGGTGCCCCCAATAATGCCACCTTCTCAGCCATTTTTGAAGGACCCTGGCCAAATCTCTGGGAATAACAGGGATCTTAAAGCTACTTCTGCCTGATATTAAGTAGATTTATTAATTAAAATGTTCACCAATCCGTGAGAGTTAAAACTTCCAGCAACATATCTTCGTTAATAGGTTCAAAGGCCTCTATTAAAATTAACAAGGTGGGATGTTAGTAAAACAGAAACAGATCTGAATCACATCATTCCAACCACGGGCATTAACTGGTGTGCAGGGAGGAGAGGGGCCCTGCCAGCCTGATACCAACAGGTTTTTCATTTGGTCCCTGTGCAAGGATCTTTCCTGGTCAGGAAAGGAGAGGACAGGAACAGCTGCTGAGCCACAGAACAGGCACCACGCAGGCTTAGCAGCTCCATCAGGAGCATCCCCATCTGGGGACAGGTACATAGGTCTACCACTGTCACCTCTCCCTTCTCAGATTGCAACTGCTGGGTTTGGTTTTGGCCAGCCATCTCTCACTGTACCAAGAGCTACTGAAATCCTAATATGACACTGGGATTCATGGTTCACCTTTGGCAAGCATGTAATTAATCTCTAGCTGCCATAAATATCCACCTTACTGGGCCACATCCTTGGTGTGGTTGAAGTTCTCCAACATGCACCACTTGGGAAGAGCAGAACACATCCAAATGTGCATCCTGGCTCCTGGGCTGTAGCAGGTGTCTCCCAGGTCACTGGGAAATGGAAAGTCACTTAACTGCATCTGAGCCCAGCAGCCTGGGTGTGCAGCACCTTGGCATTTGACTATATTCAGCTGTTAACAGGAATTTTATACTTGTAAGAAATAATTTAATGAGCAATCTAATTTAGCAAGTAAGAGAGTAAAAGAGTCCGAAACACTCAAGCTTTTTCACATGAAACTGCATGCAGGGACAGGACATCCCTGCCAGCAGGGGAAGGGAACCCCCCAGCTGGTCCAGCAAACCCTGGGAGTGTTCAAAAATTGTGCAAATGTGGCACTTGGGGACATGGTTTAGCAGTGAACATGGCAGTGCTGGGTTAACAGTGAGACCCGATGACCTTAAAGGTCTTTTCCAATCTAAGAAAATTTATGATTCTACAAAACCTGGGCAGCACCTGCACATCCCCACAGCCCAAGTGCCTCCAGGGATTTGGGGTGGCTTCAGGGACTTGAGGACACCTGTCCTCACCCCCACTAGATGTCAGCACAGGGACAGCAGTGCAGAGCACAGTGTCATTTCTGGAGCTGTACAGCAGATCGTGCTGCAGCACCACGGGTGGCCAGTGGCACTGGGCAGTCCCTGCTGGAGGGGCACCTGGGGGACAGCCAGAGCCTGAGGAGCTCAGCTTTCAGGTGGGGAACAGAAAACTGCGAAGGAATTTGGCAGGGGAATAGGAGCACTCCTAACAAAGGACTTGCTACATGGAAAACACTTGTAAAGCAGCACTCAGAGCAGAGTGCTTCCAACAAAGACAACTCACTAAAATCCACTTCGCTACAGGCACAAAATTTTTGCTGTTTCAATGCACTGCCAACAATAGGAGATACTCGTTCTGCTCTCCTGGAAGGCTGCACTGGACTAGGTTTAAGCATCAAGCAGATACTACAAACCTCTTCAACAGAACTCAAACCAACAGTGTGTCCATATTTACCTCACCTGGAGCTACAGAAAAGATACTGGAGTGAGGGAAGAGAGACAGGGTGTAGAGAGCAGCCTCCAACTGCCCAGCTCAAAAGGGAACTCCCACCACAGCTTAACCTGCAGGGCCATTTCAGCCCCAAAGAGCAGCCCCCAAGCTTGGCTGTGGGTAACTGCACAATTTAACATCAGGGAGGACACATGGCACACACTGAGCATTAGGACCAACAGTGACAAATTCCCATTCACCTGAAGATGATTTTAAATGCAGTGGGTAAGAGCTCTTATCCCTTTCAGAGAGGAACAATCACAGAGAAGACAAATTGCTGCCTAGCCCACAATCATGTAGGAGATTAGAAACCATCAAGACTAGAATCCAATCCTTTTACAAGTCCTTTCCTCTAATCCTCCAGATCACCAACTCTAGCCAACAAAAAATAAACTAAAAACTAGCTAAGCAGGGACAATCTGAGATGAATTTTGTTATCCTACACATCACCTAATGTGCAGATATGGTTTGCGTTGCAAATCACCCACTTGGGTGCTTGCAGGAAGATCCAAAATGAAAATTCATCTGAAACCCTGCAATGACAGGGGAGAGGGAGGTGCAGCTTGGCTTCCCTGTGCCCAGCTGTGTCTGCAGCTGGCAATTAGGAAAGAGAACTCTTTGCTTACAAGTGAGATGCATCTGTTAGCAGGGCTACTTAAGAGACACCGAGCATTACTTCATTAGTCCAGAAATCAATCTCAATTTGGCAGATTTTGCCAAAGTCAGGAGAGCTGCTGAGAGCTTCCACACCACTACGTTTTTACCCCTCACGGGAAGGGAGGGGGCGTATAAGAGGCTGCATTTGCAAGCTCAGCAATGCCCAATCCCACTTTTCCTGCCTGTCTGTGAGCAGAGAGAGTGGTGCCCAGGCCCAATCCCACTTTTCCTGCCTGTCTGTGGGCACAGAGGGTGGTGCCCAGGCCCAGCAGTACCTGCCCCACTGCGCCGTGTGCTCATGTCAGCCACGTAGGTCCACTCGTTGGTGGCGGGGTTGTACTGCTCCACCGTGCTCAGGCACTGCCTCGACGCCCCGTCGTAGCCCCCCACGGCGTAGAGCTTCCCTGCAACAGACACAGCCACGGCTCAGCTCACAGCCACAGCCCCTGGGACAGACCCTGCCCCAGGGCAGCGACAGGGGACACGCCCAAACCTGCTGGGATGGCTGGGGGAAAGCCTAGCTAAGGGATCTGGAGTGGACTCACAGACAGGAGTGACTGCAAAATTGTCAGCAATGCAAGGATACAACACAACAGCTTAGTCAGAAGTCACAGCCCAGAGGGTTTTCCAAATTACTTGTTGGCCCAGGAGAAGAGTGATAATCAAAGTGTGTTCTGTTGATGCAGGGTTCCCCCTGTTAAGGTGTGCTGTCAAAGGCTGTCACTGCACATTAATTACAGCATCACATGAGCAATAAATATAAAACAGCCTCTTATAATAATATAATACCTGAAAAGAAACCCAGACCTGATTTTGTAAAGAAACTCAGACCTGATTTTGTACAACTTGGGCCAAATTGAACCTCAGAGGTGCTGCAAGCACAGCAGAGGCCAGCTGGTCACTTGTGCCCAGAGATGACAGGATATGCACAGGATACACCTGTATATATACACCTGTGTTCTGAGGGTCTCCTGGGGTACCTGGCCCTCCCTGCTTCAACTCACTGAAAGCTGATAAACACACACTTACTGAGAGACCAGAACAGCACAATCATGGGACTACATCATACATGAGACAAGGCTGATGCTCTACTGTGTCCTCTGTTCCCAGGCCTGACTGATCCTCTCCCCTTCTCTCCCTGTATCATCTATCAACTTGTTCTGCATTTAGGCAGTTAATTCTCTGGGCAAAGGATTGTTCTTACTAAAGCAGCCAGCACAAGGCATTCTGGTTCAAGTCCAGGCCTCCTAGATGCTACAATAAACAACAATTTAAAAAGCTCAACAAATATGTAGAAAAATTCTAACCTAAATTTTTGTACAAAACTTAGAACTAATATCAATTCTCAATCCATGACAGCAGAGCCTGGCCATGAATGAGTTGTGCAATCCTTTGCATGCACAAGACTCCCACCAGCAGTTATCTTCAGCCTTAGGCTTTTGCATCCTCCTGTTTTTGGATGTTTACAAGACTGTAAGAACAGGCTGGCTCTTTTCTTTCTCCCTCAGGCCCACTCATGGCCTCCTTCTGCATCTTCCTGTGTCTAGCAACATTTCAAACTCTTATTTGGTCCTGCCTGGTATTTGTCAATGAAGCAGCAAGAGTGCCAGTCCAAGCAAGACAAGATAATTTCCCTGGCTGGCATAGATTATTAAGTATTTACAGTATATTTCAGATCATCAGACCAATTTTTGTCACATTCAGATGAACCCTGAGGATTAACTGCAGGCTGCAGCTAGCTCCCTACACAGTATGATCAGCTCTTGTGCCCACCACACGCCCTCATTATTTTTATCATGGACTCCAAGATATGCAATATTTATTTGTGCTTTCAAACAAAGCAAACAAAAAGGATTTAATGAGTCTCCAGTAGAAAATCTGTCCATAGAAATGCATCTCTCAGTCCATATTTAATACTTTTTCTACATTCAAGCCACTTGAATAAATTCCAATGATTGACAGTGGCCCAGCACTTCCCAAGCATGGGCCAATTTTAAAGGAGGTGCTTGTTAAATATGCAAATTTAAGTTAATGACCACTATTTATTCTGACTTTATCTCCCTTCCTCTTCTCACATAAACACATTTCATGTACATTGACATATTCCATGTACTTCCCTCTCAAACAGGTCAAACCAAAGCACTGTAAAGCATGGTTTATATGGTTTATAGTAAGGCTTGTGCCAAAGCTGCTCTGCCCTGCACTAACTGGAAAATGCTGTGCCACACTGAAGTTCAAATAAAGCCCTTCACTTGCTTCAGAATAGATTTTGTAAAGGAAGAAATGGTTCCTACTTAAACTTTTCATTCTCCTGAGTCCAAACCAAGCTGCTCAGTTCCAACTCCCTCAAATTTGGTGCTGACACAGAGGTGCCAACAGCTGCCACCATCCTCCCAGGCCTCCCACCCCGCTCCGGGCTGCCGCAGCACCGGCCTTTGCTATCGTCAGCCCCTGCTCATTTAGGAACCACGGCAGAGCTGTGGCTGATGTCAATAAACACAGGTTTTAGTATTCCTGCCAAACCACCAGCTTGGGGCTGTGGGACAAACTCTGCTCCTGCGTCTCTGGCTGAGCAGATTTTCCGTGATGGGTATTCCATCCACGCAGCGTCTGTCGGCAGCAGCAGCATCCACTGCACAGCAGCGCTGCCTTTCACCAGCCAGGAGCAGCCCAGGAAGAATTTGGATTCAAAGAAACCTGCACACACCTAACTGCATTCACAGGAGGCAGGGGCTGGTCTGATACAGGTTTGAGGCTCTTGGAAAGCTACACATGATTTTTCACCAAGATAAAGAGGAGAATGGAAAAAGTTGCAGCAATTACGTCATATAAAATCAATCTTTCACAACTGGTCTAGGGAACAGTTCTTGCCATTCCCTCCTACTGCACTTAACCATTCAGGCTTCTGTTTGACACAGTAACATTTGCTTGATGGAAATGGCTGCTGATTTTCTTACCCTCCACAACTCCAACTCCAACACTGCTTCTTCTTGTGTTCATGGGAGCCACAAAAAACCACTCATTGGTTTTATAGCTATAGGCCTCAACTGATGCCAGACCTAGTTAAAAAGGGGATACACAGGTTTTCTAATTAAAAAAAAAGAGAAGAAAAAAAGATTGGTGTTGCACTTTCATCTGCCTTCCACCTCCTCCCAAGCCCGTAATTCCCACCATGCTCCTGCAATCCCACTTCCTAATCCCTTGCCTTTCAGGCTGGGACCAGCACGTCAATGCCACTTCCTCAGTGCCTGGGAAAACTGTTACCCCATCACCCCTGCCCTGGGACTGCTGCCTCTCCAACGTGCTGAGGACACCAAGGTGAGCAGAGTCCAAATTCCAAGCCCAAAAGCCCCACATCCTTTCAAGCATTGCAAAACATCCATGCAAAGGTTTAAAAATTCCCCCAGACCCTGCTGCAATAGTTAGTTCAGGGCTTAAACAAGTGGCAGAGCTTTTCAGCAGAGGCAGAAGTGTGAATCTAAACACACAGCTATGCCAAGATAAATCCCAGGCACACACACCCTGTAAGATTCCTTGCTAGTATTTTATTCATGTTGCTATGAAAAATTTAACTGAAACACAGAAAAAAATCCCTTTTCAGCCCAGAAAAAGCATAATCGTACAGAGAATGAAGCAGAAAGAACTGTATCACTAGAGAAAATAACAAGGGTGAGATTCTCTGCAATTACTGACAGGTCAGAACACGTACATGGGTAGTTACAACACACACCAAACCCCATTCCTGCCTCTTTCTCTACAGAACCACAGAGGGAGGGCACAGGAACCACTCTAAAGCTCTGCACTCCCTGCAGGGCCTCTGAAAGCACTTTTTCCAGGTCAGTTTTTACCCGGCCACCTACCAGTGCTGCCATCAAAGCCTCCCACGGCGTAGAGGAGGTCGTTGAGCACAGCAGCACCCAGGGTGCTGCGCCGCTCCTGCATGCTGGCAATGGACGTCCACTGGTCCTTGACGCCGTCGTACACGTCCACCGTGCGCACCCGCAGCGAGCCGTTAAAGCCCCCCACGGCATAGACACTGCCAGCCATGAACACCACGCCTGCCGAGAGAGGAGAGGCCTTCTACAGCAAACTTCCCTCTTGGGATCTGTCTAGATCCTGCCAGGGTGTGAAAGGCAGCTGGGGAGAGCGGGACACGGGCGAGGCTCTGGCGTTTTCTGCGGGTTGATGGTGTTGAAGTCAAGCATGATAGAACATACGTGTCATATGGGAGGTGAGATGCACATGAAAACATGGCAGCATAAGGCACAGATGGAGTTCACACCTGAATGAGTAATTCTGTGAGCCAGAGGGAACACCAAATGGTGAGCCACATTCGCAACCCTGTCAGATGTTTTCAGAGGAACACTCCCAGCTTAAAGATCTGCTCTCCATCACCCACTCCTCCGCACCAGGAGGGACTGACTCAGCTCCTTTGATTTTCACTAGGAAACCAGCAAGAAAAACTGGACCCCTGTGGGCTGCCAAGTCAGAAACGGGGGAGGAGGAGGTGGGGGGAAACATTGATGGAGGAACAGCCAGGAGAGAGAGGATGAAAGGGAGACAGTGGCTATGGAGGGCTGACAGGCAGGAGCAACCCCACTAGAGAGCAGGACACCCACCTGAACAAGAAGGGAAAGATATAGGTAAAGAAAAGGAAGGAATGGCAAAAAGAAAGAGCTGCATGAGGCCAGGGGCTCAGAGGAAGCTAAAGGGAGGACTAAGAACATCCATCCAGTGCTGAAGAGCTGCATTAGGGAAACAAAGGTTGCAGCAAAGTTCCCCTTACCTGCTCTGCATCTCCGTGAGGGAAGCTCAGCAACCTGATCCCACCGCTCCTCCTCAAAATCATAGCACTCCACACTGCGAATGGCTTTGGGCGCTTGCCCACCCACCACAATCATCACCTGCAGAGGGAAGAGAAGAGCTAGAAAATCTCAGACATGACCCTGGGCAGCTGCTCTCTGCAGAGAAACCATCACCACAACCTGATCAAGAGCAGCTGCCAAAACATGTGCTGAAGGCCAGCCAGAAGCCTCTGCAGGGACACTTATTTCAGGCAATTATGTTTCAAGGGGGAAAAATTTCTCTCCAATTTAATGCACACTAAATATGGCCACCCCATTTACCCTTCCTCATTGCATCCAAGGTGGGCAATTTGCCCAATTTCTCCTTGAAATACAAAACCTTTTGGCACCACGGCATACCCAAGACTCATTGCAAAAGTATTTTTAAGTGAAGAAGATTCCAGTATAATTTCCACTGGTGGCCCACTGTTTAGTCATTATCTCCATGGTGGTGCTAAAAATAATCAATGCCACTTAGCAAATAAAACGTGACAGCTGCGGTGCCACCTGCAGGGACGGTGACACTCAGGGAAATCACCAGAACTGTTACGACCCAGGGGGTCTGAGCTGCTGAAGGATGTGATTTGTCAGCTTCATTAAGGCTTTTGGCTGCCACAGGTATTGAAGGAAATGCAGGAATTAAACCCTGAATTCCTTACAGGCAGGGAAGAGCTATGTCAAGGTGGTCAAGGGCAACCTGAGGAGTGTAAGAACCACTCTGCTGGGTCAGGCTAAGGGTTCATCCAGCCCCAGACTGCACTACCAGCAACAGCAAGGGGTGGACACTGGTGGGAAAGTGAGAGGACCACAAGACCTGGGCAGCAGGCAGTGTGGTCCTTCCCAAATCTGCCCTGTCTGCTGCCAGAAGACAAATTCCACACAGACACAGGTGCCAGGAGACTGCAGCTCTGCACTCGAGGGTGCCCATGGCTCTGAGCCCCAGCTGGGCACTGCCAACACCTGCACAGGCAGCCAGCCATCAAAACACCTGCACTGGCAAGCAGCTGGACCTGCACTTTGTTCAGCACACATTTCATCCAACCCTCCACAGCCATCAAAAGGGAGGATTTGCTCCCCTTATCACAGCAAATCTTTTGTGGGACAAACATCACCCAAGACAATCTGATTTTTACAAGGCCAAGGAGCTAGAAACAAGATAACAGGGCTTCAAATATAGATAAACAGTAGTTGGAAAACTGACTTTAGCCTCTGCAAGTCAGGTGGGAGTAGCTGAGGGGATAAGATCCTCACTTGAGGTCACTTGGATAACAAACTTAACTCCAAACAGGGCTGCCTTAAAAGTAGAGAGCTAGACAGCAATTTAAAGAATTTGAAGAGCATGGAAATAGTGGCCTGTTTGATCTACAAAGATGAGAACATGATATTAGAAGCCAAATTGAATCTAAATTAACAGCCTGACTACTAGTTGTGTAACAGTCTCCCATGGCAAGCTGCAGGGCTTCACACGATTACAGAATTAAGGGATTTCACAGCAGACAATAATCCCTCATCAGCGGGACCAACAGGTCAGATGAAAGTTTCTCAGTAACAGGATTGCTGGAAGATCATCACCTCCTTCCCTTTCTTCACAGTTCAAAAGAAGGGAGGAGAGACCTGCAGAAGATTTGGGTTTGTAGTCATAGGTCATATTATAAAAGATGTTGAGAACCTCTGAACTCCCTGATTTGCTGTTCCATTTATCCTTAACTACTTTAGTTTTTGAACAAGGGCCAGGTCAGCCCTTCATGATACTCTCAAAGCTGTGTTCTACCAACTTCATCTCAGTAACAGCAGGCTGAAAGGACACTGACACACACTACCACATGCTGCAAAGCCACAAAATCTCAATGGACAGTCCAGTGTCCAAATATCAGAAAAAGCACAGATCTCATACACCATCCCACAAAGCAATCTCATTGTTTGTGCTTGGAAAAATATACTCTGGTTTTGATGTCTTGGAATCTCCAAATGCATAGCAACTAGCAACTTCAGTGGCAGTCTGCTGAGAGACATTGTGCCAAACTGTGTTTATCTCTGAGGCACAGGGAAAAGTTCCTGTGGCTGTTTTTTTCTTCACTAATGAAGTGGTGGCCGGAGCATCACACGCCTGTGGGATGAACGTGAGGAGCAGCAAGGATTATTTATTCAGTTGCTGCTTTGAGTCTATTGAAATTCGCTTCAGACTTCCTGCCCACGGGGTTGGGTGCTGCTGTTTCCTGCTTTCCTGGCTTTTGATTATGGATACAGGAAAGGAAGAGACACCTACTGTGACCCTCCTCAGCAGGGCTCCACAACACTCTTACCAGGCAGCAGCAACCTCAGCCAGCCCTCCAACACTCCAGCAGCCACTCCACAGCTCAGCCAGCCACCAAACCACTTGTGGCTGACAAAATGTTTCAAGAGCAGAGATACTCCTTCCCCTAAGGGTTTATCTAAGTTTATACAACTTAATTATGTTTCCTTGCTGGGCACAGGCAATGCCAGAAGAGGGAGTAAAACACCTCCAAGCACAACCACCGAGTTAGTAAAAAGTAACAGGGTAAGTTCTTGGGCTCCTATCAAAGACTGAAAATGCCACCAGGAACAGGGGTGAGGTGACACGAAGTGACAAGCTCAGCTTACCTTTGGCAAGCTAACGGGAGTCCTTGGCTTTGTCCTGGGATTCTTTATGAGTTGCCTTTGGTCCAGGGGAAGCAAATGGTATTTCATGGCTTCGATAAGGAAGTCTTTACAGGTGTTGTTATTCTTGATTAAAGCTTCCTCTTCAACTGTCTGAGAACATGAACACACAACAAGGATCATTTACACTGGTACAGGTTACACAGAGCTTTGTGGGAAGAACATGTAACCTGGAATTTCCCTTCCAATGTACCAACATTAAAAAAAAATGCAGGAGACAAACAAAGACTTCATGTAGTAACATCCAAGCTTCTCACTTTTTCCCAAGATCACTCACAGGAAGTGAGTATTTTATCACCCTCTGCCAAACACTTGATGCAGCAGAGGAGAATTCACCAGGAGTCTGGATACAAAGTAAGTGATTTCTTTTATCTGAGTCAGAATTTTTAAGGAGAGGCAGTATCTTCATTCTACCAGAAGATACAGATGAAAGAAAACTAAAACCATGATGGCTTCATCTTGTGAATACCAATTTTATACCAATTGTATTGATGTTTTTAGACATATGATAAAAGCATAGTAGTCAAAGAGCCCATATGCTAGCCCCTTCTCTGGGAATTCTCAGCTCACTATCTAGGCCCAGATCCCAGGAATAAATTTATGAAGAACAATCTCCAAGTAAGACAGTGCCTCCCCTGCCAGACACACAGACCCATATGTATGCACAGTATACATATCTTAAACCAAAATTATCATACAGTATGTGTTTCCATTATGATGTTTTGCCTGTGCACGAGAGAAAAAAGCTGCACGAGCTTGTAACACCACCACTTCAGTATTTGCAGGGTGAAAAAAATCACAAGATAATAACTTATCAATGTTTCCCCTGAGGGACAGCAGCTCTGCTCTCAGCTCTGCCTGGCAGAGCACAGGTTCCATTTACAAGAAGATTTCTGATGCACACATTCAGAGTCCATTCAGTGTTTGCTTTTATTCTTCTGATTACAGACTCAACAACAAACCAAATTACCCATCTCAGACACAAACAGCCAAGCCACTGATTGAGGAGCAAGCAGCAGCTTAAGTGCAAGTATTAATGACTGCTTTGCAGACTAACCTGTACCAGGTAATCTCTGGGCAAAAGGGGCAGGCGAACGTGCTCCATCAGCTTAGCCATGTGCTCTAAGCGAGATTCCTTCTCGTAGTTTATCCACGAGATAACTGCTTCAAAAACCTACACAGACAAAGTGCAATTAAATGGGGAAGAGAGAACTTCCTTGCAGAGTCACCCACCCAAAATCAGAAGCATGGTGATTTTAGAGCATCGAAGGAAGAGGGTGCAAGATCTCTATCAAACAGATGAAAAAGCTGTGACTGCACGGAGCACAAGCAGCACTGTAGTAAAGAGCTGAGCTGACCACGCATGTTAACAAGCAACTTCCCATCTAGATGTGCTGTACCACTCCCAGAGCTAAGTGCATGTCCAGAACAATCATATACCTCTTGGACATTAGCACTGGAAGGCAGCCAGGAAACTTAATGAGCCTGCTGACATTTGCACTGGACATTATTCATGAAATCAGCCACAACAATTACTCCTGATAACTGAGATCTCCCTCCTCCAGGAGCCTGGCCACACACGCTCATATTTAATCACTGCACCAGTTCCACCAGCCCCCAGAAACCAAGAAGTCTTGAGGCCAAGTTCCCCCCACACACAGGGCAAGCCCTGCCTGCAGCCATGGAGCCTCTGCACTGCACGTATTTCACTGTTAAAACCACTTGGATACTCCAGCTAGAGAACAAGGGCACACTGGGCTGCTGGTCTGAACCAAAATCTCGTTTGACTTCCAGATCCAACTGGTTGAGATAAGCATCCAGAGCTGGAGGCCGTGACGAAGGGCCCACAAACAGCCCCATGGGCAGAGCACAGGCACAGCACAGGCGCAGCACGGGCGGCCTGTGTGGGCTCAGGGATGAATATGCATGTGCTTATATAACTCTGAGCCTCACTCACAAAAGAAAGGCCTAAAAATGTCACCGGGAGTGGGACAGGCTTCCTGAAACACCCAGCAAGGCAGGAAGAGGGGCTGATGCAGTCTCAGATGCTGCACAGCAGGATCTGCATCACCGCCGTGGAGTTTCCCCACAGAGAGAGAATTAAATTCTGGTGCATAACTCTCATCCACAGGCAACACTCCCCGAGCTCTCTCACTGCCCAATTACTCAGGAGGGCTCAGCAGAGGCCCCTTCTGCCTCATTCTTTCCCTTAAAAGCATCCCTGGCCCTTCCCTCTGGCATGCCAGGCAAGCGCCCTTGGTTTCAGCTTCCTTCTGGGGTCACCAAATGGTCAGGCCAATTTGCACAGATAATTATTTCTTTCTTTCCATCCCTCCCATCACTCCCCAAGAAACCATTTTGTTTGGTCCAAGGTCATTAATTTGACAAAATCAACTAAACACGAGGGCACCATCTTTCACTCCCCAATTGTTGCTGATAAATACATTTGCAGGAGGCCTTGGCAGACACATCCTGCCATGAAGGAGATGCAGAGCAGGAAGGGGTTTCTTCCTCTTAGGCTAAACTATATACTTTTAAAATGCAGTAAAGCAGCAGCCTCATCTCCTGTGCCAACAAAGTTCCTGCTGAACTGTTTGGAATTCAGGACACTGCAATGAGGATTTAAGCAACACAACAGGGAGCGGTGTAATGAAACCACAGCAAATGCTGAGGAGAATAACTACTGCAGAGACTTTAAGTATTTTAAAATTAAAATGAATAAGCAAACAAACATTTTAACTAAGGCTATGAGGCCTTTAAAGTAGAAACTGGGTTGTTGTGAGATTTTTTTTAATTGCAAATCAGTGTGGAAGGAGGATAAAGCAAATGTTTAGCTGACAAACAGGTTTTCATTTACCTCTTCTGCACAAAGGCTGAACTGCAGAACAGGTCACAGGGCTGAGACATACCCAGCTACAGGTCAGGAGGACAGTGAACAAGTCTAAAGGAAGGTAAAGCAAATGTGCACTAGGAATAAGCTGCTTCCTTGCTGCTGGAGTCCACTCCTGAGTTAGGCAAGCACTGATGCTTCCCTGCTGCGCTTACTCTAAAAATAACTTCTTTTTTTTTAAGTCAGATTCTGGCACCTTGCGTTGGCTCTGATTCCTAATTTCAGAGAAGTGGGAAAAAGGCTTTAATCCAAGGCAGCAATATCTCTATTTAAAGGCCACATCTGTTTCCAGTGCTGCCATGCCTGCTGCAGACCCCGAGCAGCTGCTGCCGCTCCCCCAGGGCTCTCCAGCCATGCAGGACCTGCTGCCAGGGTGGGATGGGCAGAGCAGTTGCCCACACAGCTTGATGCAGAGCTGAGGGAGCAGCTGGACCTGCCTGGCTGCAGGAGCAGTCCCGAGCTCGGGAGGAGTAAATTTCCCACTCTATGGAGCAGAAGGGTAAAAGTCTGGAATATCCCCTCTCTGCATACTGCCTAAACAAAGAGCAAGCCCAGATGTTTTCCCAGTCTCTTCTGCCAAAAATCCATTTGTTAGAGACTTCTAAGAGTGAGGACCAAACCTTGCATCAGCTTCTGCTACGTCAGCAGCATGAGACAATGAATCAATTCCCAGACTCTGTGTAGAATCCCCAATCTAAAAATCTCAGCTCTTTAAAAAATTTCTTTAGCCAACCTTCTGTGCTGGCAGCAGACTATTCTCAAGTCCCCCACTTCATACATCTTTAGTAAATAACAAATAATTATTATTTTAATATGGTTTCTTTTTATCTTGCAAACAGTAAAAAGAGCCAATGAGGTCAGGTACAGAAAACATTAATAAAACTGTCTTACAGGTACTGTACTCAGCTATGGCAAAAAGAGCAAGCAGGGAGAACAAATCTCTGCCCTATTCTGAAAGGGCCTGTGTAACTGCAGAAGCTGGTATAACAAGGACTACAGAAGAGAAAGGAGAAGAATCTTTGAGTGATGAGGAAATGCTGTCACTTTAACTTTAGAATTAAAATATATTCCTGTGCTAGCAGAGAATTTTTGTCATCCTGGTGGCCTAGGGGTATAAATAAGCCAAAATTGGTGAAGATAAGGACATATTTTATTAGGCCAATTGGTATTAGTTGCTGGGTGGCAGAGGAAGAGGAGAACACAGAAATTCCTGAGGCATTCCAAGGGCAATTCTCCCTCTCTGATCCTGGCAGGACTTGTCTCTAACACTTCCCAGTGATCCAGAGATGGCAATGCTCTGGCTCACAGGCTACAGTACATGTATGAGACACAGACAGAAGAGGAGCAAGAAAACTCCTTGTGAAATCTGGCTGTGACAATTAAGCTGCCAGATTTCTGAAGTATTTTGCACATGCGTACACACAGATAGATGTGTGTATGTATAGACTGGTATACACACATATATACTTTAATATAATTTGTTTTATAATATATATCTCAAACATCAGCAGATAGAAAAAATAAAAGTGAGGAAAAACGCTTGTCTGTTATGAAGTTAACATGAAACAGCAGCCTACGAGTCTGTCCTCAATTTCCAGCACTTCTCTGAACTCCAGCACGTTTCATGTTTATGTTCCATTCCCATTTTCTGCCTCTCTCCTGTTATTCAAATCTTTTGTTTTGAATGTGCAGCTTATGCTTACATTTCCTTCCACTGCCCTGCATTCTCAACAATCTTTTCTTTTACAAGTTCTTTTACAGTCAGCTAAAGAAATACTGGGTTTGATTGTGTAAAGCTCAGATGAGGGAAGGAGCATTTTGATTCCCCTGGGCGCAAAGCCAATAAAAGCTTTTGAACAATGCTGCACAGGACTGGAAAAAATTGGTTACTAAACTTGCACTTCCCTTTGCAGGCTGCTTGGCTCAGGCAGAGTGATTCTGCTGGGGGTTCGTGCCATTTGCTGTTTCCCTTCCTGGCCCTGCCCCAGCGGCACCTCACGGCCCCCACCAGTGGGAACGCGCCCGGAGCCTCCGAGTTTGTGGCTCAGGACCAGCAGGGAGCATCCCTGTGTCCACACCTCACCTGCAGCAGGTTCTCTGGGGGGTTTTACAGTCCCTCTGAGCCCAAGCACCTGCATGTCTGCAGCCCAGAGGGGCTGAGCAGGAGGAGAGCACACATAAGGATGTGCAGCCCAGCCAGCAGCACCACCACACCCAGGTCCAGCCTCAGCCCACCCAAACACAGGCATCCAACAAGGGCCCTGAAGTTACAAACCACACAATCCTCAAGCTCTCCTGCAGCCTCTCACAAGTGACCATTTACAATTAGGAACATGGTTTAGTGGTGGACCTGGCAGCGCTGGGTTAGTGGTTGGACTCCATGATCTTTAATGTCTTTTCGAACCTTAATGATTCTGTGACTTAACAATCTCCCCACAGTGACAATCTGGAGATGAGCTGAAGGACTGGAGGCACATGCCTATCCCCAGAAACCTGCAGCAGGTCATACAAGCAGCTCAGACCAGAGAATGGGGCTGGAGCTCACCAAGCACCATAAACATTGGTCACTCTCCTCCCCAGGACTCCAGATTACACAAGGTGTGCTGAACATTTCAAACACAAAAACAATATCAACCACTGCCTTTTCCCCCTTTTTTATTAAAAACGCTGAAGATACTAGAAAAATATTTCCTTCCTTCCTTTTGGTTCCAGGCTTCCTTTTGTTGTTCTATCCAACACGCAACAGAAGCCAATATTCCTCCCCAGCCTAACGAAATTCTCTTTTTTTTTTTGAGGTTTTACAGCAGGTATTAAATACTTTACACAACAGCAGATGGGAGTTTCCTAGTTTTCCAGAGAGGGAAAGTAGTTGGTTCTGAGCCCCAGGGCTTTTAGCATGATATGGATCTGAGAGTCATAACTTCCTGCAAAGAACAACCAAGTGAAGGTCATTTTTATGTGTTTTTAGGATTCACATTATTTCAATTTTCCTTTCCACATGATCTCTGTTGGAGAATGGCCCCTAAGGAGCATATCATGATAACAGTTCCTGGTGTAAGATCTAGAAACAATCCAGCATTCTTACATTCACTCTTGCTATAAAATTTACTGTACCTTTTCTTCAGAGGAGACTGTGAGCTTGTCACTTGATATTAAACTGCAAACCTGGTCCAGACTAAGGCTAAGAAATTCTTCTCCTAGCATCACCTCAGGGAAGTGCTGCTCTGTTCAACAAATGAAAAGGGGGAACAGAAAATTATAATGAAATCCATGTTTTCAGTCAGTGGAAGGACCACAGCATTCAGAGAACAGCTCTTGGCACAGCTCTGAACACCCACGACAGACCCACAGCAGCTGAGAGTGAAACACAGACAGAAACCAGCCTCAGAGCAGGATAGAGAAACCTGATGTTATTTCAAGCAGCACCAGCCCCATGAAATACTTTCATAAATGACATTAAACTTTCTGAAAAGCCACTGAGAATATTCCAGTGGCAAATACAGTAAGAGGTGGCAACTGAGACAAGGGCCAATGTCTAAAGTAGTAAATAACCTGGCCACCTCAGCATCCACCTTCCCAGGAGTTTTCCTCTTTCCACTTAAGCCTGCAATTGTACAAACTTCTATTTCTCCCTTTTTTGCCTCCAGATCCCTCCATACTGTAACTCTGGAAGCTGCTTGAAAACAAAAAGCATGTCACTGAATATAACCTGGAACTGGAAGAATTATGACTGAACATCATCAAATCTGCCAAGCTTTGTATCTAGCCAAAAGGCACATGAAATAAGCACTTCCTAAAAAATAATTTCTAGGTCAAATATGTCATTAGCCAGTTGCAGCAATTTTAGTTTTGCAAGAATTTCTTACATATACTGCCAATTTAATCTCACCTGTCATTTGCTAAGTCCCATTTATCTTTGGCTGAATTACAGAAACATGAATCTCAGACACTTTATCTGAAGCAGCTTCTTTCAAGTTCTAATTCTGTAGCTTTGAGAAGCTCAGACTCCTGTATTTAAAGAGCTCTCTCTGCAGCAAGATCTGCCTCAAGTTTTCACA
Organism: Acrocephalus scirpaceus scirpaceus; assembly: GCA_910950805.1. Taxonomy (NCBI): domain Eukaryota; kingdom Metazoa; phylum Chordata; class Aves; order Passeriformes; family Sylviidae; genus Acrocephalus; species Acrocephalus scirpaceus. The sequence continues at coordinate 10,304,009 of OU383785.1, forward strand.
TTTGCCTGACAAAAAGCAGCACCACAGGGACATGAGCTGGCATAACTTCCAGAGAGGAGATTTTTGGAGGCCCTGAACAGCCCCTCACCAAAGCTGTTGCTGCAGAACTGGACTCTGGACTTGGACTCCCCAGTCACAGACCCTCCTTGCTCTACTAATGACTAAAACCCCACAGCTAAACCAAAAGCTCTGATTAAAAATAGCAGCACGTGGATAAAGTTTAACACTCTGTTATGCTGGAAATATATATATGATCTAATGAACTCTTTTGGCCTTAAATACTTCAGAGGCAGGAAACACTCCCCACACAATAAGCTGGATGCACTCTGACTTCTGGACAAAATCTCATATTCATTCATTCTAGACTTGCATCTGGCAGCAGAAGGGTATTTGATCTCTTGTTATTAGTTGGAAGCAAGGAAGAATATTTAGTGATTTTAATAAAGGAACTGGTGCCTGCATCAAGAAGGCTCCTTCACCTACTAAAGTTATCCATTGGCCAGAACTGGGCATTTCTCAAGTAACTGAGCTCATGCATGCATGGACTCTTGAGCTTGGGGACTTCTGTCTTGGTTTAAGGCTGTTACATAAACAACATAGTGAAAAGAATTTTAATGGCATTTTTATTAATGGAGTTCCATTAACATTACATGGGCTGCTGTACTAACTGGGACTTACGAAGGCCAATAAAACAACAAAGCAGACCTTCTAATTGCCAAACAACCAAATAAATATATAGTGAATGCACTGCTTGTTGGGTTAAAGATTAAACAGGGCCTGGAAACAAGGATAATGAGATATTACAAGCCAGCTTTTATACAATTAACCATTCCTTCCAGGGTACCTTTTTCTCCAGGGGATAATACAGCCAGAGCAGCTGAAAAGGTTTTAGTTTTATTTGCAGGAGAATAGGGGAGGACTCAGTGGATACATTTTTATTCCACTGAGCCTACTTATGGTCCAATTAAGGACAAAACTGTTAAAAAGGAAAAAGTTGCAGGACAGAGCAGGTGTTCTGGGAGACAGCAGGTGTATGTGTCCCTACACAAATTATCAGAAAACAGAAAAACCAGCTGGGAGAAAACTATCAGCTTCTCCCAAGCAGAGGTCAAGGGCAACTCTGCTGGAGGAGACTGGAAAGTGCAGGGGAATTCAGAGCTTGGGGCTGGCTGAAAAAGCTTTACATTTACAATGCAGAGGAGAAATGCTGAAAGCCATTGCCTGCACCTACCTACTGCAACGAAACACATCTACTCCCAAGGAACCATGAGCCTATCCTCCCTTGGGGTAAGGGGCCATTGCTGCACAGATCAGAGCCTCAGACTGCACGGCAATTGTAGCTGAGTGTTCCAACTCCCACCCACAGGATTTAGTTTTGCCCAGTGCCATTTAATCCCACAATGGAAATGCCCAGAAGTGCTTACTGCTCTCCCAGGACAGGCTCTGTGGGGAGGACACCAGGACACCAATGCTGAGCTGATGAAAAGGCACACCAAGAGCTTGCCAGGATCACACTCAGGAACTGTTTTGTGGGCTGAGACCCAGGGGATCAGGGTTTTCACCTCCTAAGGTGCTCCGCTGCAACCAAACCACATTTCACAACCCGCAGCATCACAGAAGAAGCAGCCTAGAACCAGTAAAGACTTCCCTTCCTGTTCCAATACCAGAAGCCTGAAGAGCCCAATTAGGATGTGCTCAACCTCCAGGCTGCTGTACCTGGAGGCAAGGTGAGCTGCACCCCAGCCCCCTCCCCTCACCTGCGTAGGCGTTGGCCTGCTGCAGCAGCTCGGTGCAGGCGTGCACGTCGGCGAAGGCGCGGATGCCAAGGCAGTTCGTGGGGTGCAGCTGGGACTGCAGGAAGTCACAGCAGTTTTTCCTAACATCCATCAGTTGCAATAAACTAGCAGCTGGCAACAAAACCTGCAAAGGCATAAGAGGGGAATGAAAGCGAGCAACAAGGAGTGATTCACAGCTTGCACAAACTGGAGGCAATTCCCTTTCAGACAGGGACACAGCCCTGTGGGGTTATGAGAAGGAAGGTTCAAGCCTTAGCTCTACCCACATGCAGAGCATCCCTGTTCATGCTCTGAGACGTGAAAATGGCTATCCTACACTGGGCTATAAGTGGAACTCTTCTCACAGCTTATCCCCACAAGACCTCAAGGCAAAGTGAGGACAAGGCAGAAGCAATCACAGATGCTCCTGAATTTCTGGCTTTGCTGCAGGTAGGTCCTGCACACAGATTTTTTTTTTTCCTCCAAAGGGCTTTATACTATTTATAAGCACTACCATCAAATTCAAAGCCCATAGCAGTCCAGCAGTCCTAAAAACCCTGGACTTTGTTACTTCCAACAAAACCTTATTGGCTTGTGAGGAGGGTACCCAAACAGTCATGTAAGAGAGGGGGTTCCCAGAAGCTCAAGCAGGTTTTGGTGACAGCAAGGCTCTTGGGAAAGACAGGTCCAACTATTCAAATCAGCAGCTCTCATTTACAAAAAGTTCTGGGGACACATGTGGATCATGGCTGCATCTGAAAATGAGGTACTGCTTTGTACCTCCAAAACTAAGTACAGAAAAAGGAGACAGAAATGAATGATGAATGTGGTATCTGCTGGAGTAAAACACCTTTGAGGCCAGCGAGAAGGACAGGAACTAGAAAACAAAGTCCATCAGGACATTACAGCCCGTGACATCAGCTACTTCCTTTCTTATGTCCAACAGCAACTGTAGACGTGTCTTATTCCAGCTCTTTTGTTGCTCTGGCTGCCTCACACATGTCCTTCCAACTGGGCATCTGCGCTCACCATCTGAACACACATTTCCGGAAAATTATTGCCAACTCAAAAAAAAATAAGCAGCTGTTAAACAAAACAAATAGGTTAACAGCATTCACCTCCCTGGATCCCGATGGCAGCAAAGGGATAAGGATGTTCCCTCCTGGTCCCTGCCACCACAGTCCCATTCCACACCAGGGCAGGGCACTCACAACGTGCTCCAGGTCTTTCTAAGCAATTGCTGTGTTCCATCCAGCCCAGCTGTACAGTGGCTGACTGCTGCCAAGCAGCCACCCCAACAGGCAACAATAAAAACAGAAGTCAATTAACCCAGGAGCCTGTTTTAGCCCAAGCCTCTTGATGCCAGGAGCAGATCAGTTTGTGGCTTTGACAAGATAGCAATGCTCTAGGATTTTGAAACCTAGCTGTGAACCACCTTCTTTCTAGCTGAACCATTTCTGAACACCTGAGCTACTTAAGGGCTTTGGGTAGCCAAATCAGACTCCAAGCAAGCCATCTTTGGCTACAGACCAACCAGAACCTCCTCTGTACACCCCCATCCATCCAGGATGCAGGCCTGCCAGTCCAGGTGGGCTGCTTACCTCTGGTGTCTGGGATGTTGCCTCCAGACCAAAAGGAACAAACTACCATCACCACATGCACCAGCCCCTGGACAAACCAGTGCTGCTGTTATGGCCTGTGCTGGCTTGAGAGGTAGTGCAGAAGGAGCCTTACACTATTTCAGCCTTCAGGAAAGGGGAATTATCACACAACACTTCTCAGAAATAGGATATAAAAAGCCTATCAAGAGATGAGGGGATTTTCTCTTTCTTGTTTCCCAGCTGAATGTCTCAACACTCATCTTGTTTTTACCAGGGAAGGCGAAAAGCAAGCAAAGGATTTCCGTGAGAACAAAGTCTGTTTCCTTTTGAAATAACAAGAGGAAATGCCCTGCCTAAACATGCAGCAAAACCAAACTGCAACCCCATTAATATCCAGGCAAGTTACTCACATGGCTCTGGATTTGGCTCTTAATATTTGAACTCCAACAGCCGTGAACAATTTATTGAGAGCTGGCTTCTCTACCAGATCTGCCTCCAGATCAAAACCCACTCAATTTTTGAAACTATGTCAAAATCATCTGCTCTTACTACTGAGACTGACTGCTTTGCTTAATTTATGTCCAGAACCTCATCTATGGGGTGTGTATCTAGAGATATATATATATACATATAACATCTAGCTCACCAGCTGTGCTCTGCAGACTCCACACAAATTTCAAGTTTTACACAACACTGCCTGTGCAATTACTTTCACAGACCTTTGATGTCTCTGAACTAGAAACATCTTTCAGCCAAAAGTGCTCTGTACATATACGGTTCATTCATTAATACTGGACTGCAGAGACTGGGGTTAATTCTCTACTGTGACAGAGCCTTATAGGTAGCCTTGGCCAAAAGTTAACTTTCATCATTCCTGCTCTGCAAAACTGGGAAAGGAGCATTTCCCCTAGGCAGGGGATGTATTAAAGCTTATAAGCAGCTTTGACAACTTGGTCAAATTGGAAGCCAAATAAAAGTACTGGCTGTTAAGCCTCAGCTGCACATCCAGAGCCACAGCTGGGACTGCACATCTGCCCAAACAGGGAGACAGCTCCCAGGCACCTGCCCAGGGGAACCCGTGACCAGAGAAACAAATGGATTTTGTGTTTGCAAGGCAGGTAAAATACAGATTCAAACAAGCTGCTCCAAACAGCACAAATAGTGGAGACAGAACTACATGAATGTAATGTGGTTTTTGAGTGCAAGGGTTGCAATTGGGCTTTATTACACCCCAGCTGCTCCTGGGCAGCACATGGGCTGAACAACAGTACCTTCCACTTAAATGCTCCACCTGATGTGAAATAGCCCAGACAGAGGAAGGTGTGACAGCACCAGGGAGTCAAAAAAGCTTGTCAGGAGCAGGAGACTGACAGAACATGTAGAGGTGAGAGAGAAAATGGGGTAACAACTGGCAATTTCCTTCCTGAGCTACCTTCTCCAACTGCAGACACACCATCCCTTGGTTAAACACTGAAATAAAAAAGTGACTACATGCACCAGGCACAACAGTGCTCTGGTGCCACATCCACAAGTCTCTCCTCAGCTTTCTATTAGGCCAAGCCAATTTAAAAGACTTCCTATAGGTTTAAGGAAGGGCCCCCAACCAAGAGGAGTCAGCCCTGCAATGGACCAGGAACCCCTGCACCCCAGGGAGATGCACAGCAAGGATCTTTGGCTCCAGGGAGGAACACAGCCCTAATTTATTGCTGAAAGGTGCTCTGCCTCTCCCTGAGCTTGCACCTACTATAGCTGCAGCTTTTAGACTGAACAGGGGGAAGAGACATGGACTGACCCATTTATAAACCCTTTATCATCAAAACTGCACTTGCCAGAGAACTCTGTTTCCTTGCTGTGAACTCCTAAGTGCACAGGGAAAGCTGAGGTACAGAATCACTTCTGAAACAGAAATATTGCAGCTCCTAGCAAAGCTTTTTTCCTCTTTTCTTGAGACATTTTTTATGACAATTACTATGCCTGCAAAGCTGACAGGTTCAATATCTACTTCCTCCAGACAGCTGATTTCAGATTTTGTTCTCTGTGTATGAGCCATATCTCAAACTGTGGCAGTACACAAGGACACCTCACACACGTGGTCCATGGCACATCACTCCTAACAACTTAATTGTGAAATCAGGTTCATCAAGACTTTTCCCAGGGAATCATTACAACCTGAATGCTAATGACTTTCTTAATTGGGAGGGCAATTCTCAGGCTGCCTGCCAGTGATGAAGTGTCACAGGGAAGGCTGGTTGGGACACACTAAGGAGGGACGGTATTCACTGTCTAGAGCCAGAGATCCAGGTGTTTTCCCAGGGCTGCCTAGGATGAGGAGTGGCCTGCTCCCAAATCTTTTCATTCACCTCTGCTCAAGGACACATGCAGAGCTTCTCCATCACTGAGCTGGCTGGTTTGACATGAAAATTGGAAAGCAGGCAGCAATGTAACCATTTCAGCTGCAAAATCAAGACCTCATAGAAAAATTCAGGTAATCGATATGTTAAAAGTACCAGCTACCCCACACATGTAAGGAGCAGCAGGCTTTGTGCTCTGATGTGTGTTTATGATTTCCATAACCCAGGAACCTGAGCATCTGTGAAGCTCCCTGAGACACTCACTTTAGTTTTCCTTCCTTTTACAGAAACTGCATGATACAACTTCCTTCTAAATAAAGGTATCAAGCTTCACCTTCAAATGAATGAGGTCTTTATATCATGCATATCAAAACTTACAACCAGCCTTAATGTGGGATGCAACAGAGGAGGAACAACAGAAGGCAGCAGGTGCAGAAATCCCAGGTTGGATTTTCCTGAAACTACAACATGACTGCAATAAAGACAGAAATTCTGCCTCTGCTCCATGCTTTCCAAACAAGTGGGAGGCTTAATCCCAAATATATGTTCACAGGTAAAATTTCTCTATCATCCATCATCCCTGAGCTCTCATACTGCTGCACCTATAACTGCCTTGAAATTCCACTCTAAGAATGAAGTTCCAATAGATAAAGCAAGATTGCATTTGTTGGGGTAATTCCCACCCACATACCCTAGCAGGGTTAGAAGATAGTATTCCTTCCACATGGGCTCAGGAAAAGCTGAAAATCCCCTCTGCCTTCACATTTGGGAAATAATCTTGAGAAGGAATTGGATGAACTCCCCCAGGAACTCATTGTATGGTCAGGCTTGGCCCCTTGTACACTTATCTTTCCTTACATATAAAACAAAACAAAAGACACTGTGTCATTTCATTACACAATCAGCTACAGAAATACGTGCTTAGAAAGAGAGTCTCACTTCCTGAGCCCATACCAGGCCTATAAAAGCAAAAAAAAAAATGCAGGTTTCTATTAGAAAAGAAACAACAAAAGAAGTTGTTAAAAGGCTTCTTGTTGTGAAGGGTTGGGCACTGGTCAGTATTCAAACACACTTAGAAACATTCATTCTGCACTCCATGGTACCTTCGCTGTTCATCTTTTTCTCATTTCTATCCTGCTCCCATCTTATTTTTCTCACTGACAAGACAATGTCTTTTCATTTATTCACAAGTTTTGATACCTTGGCTGCATCTGCTCATTTGATGTCATTGAGCAACTTTTTTTTTTTCTTCTCATAATTTCTACAATGACATTACCTGGCACCTGTACTCAGAAATTGTTTCTTCCAGCTACTGAGAAAGTCTGAAGAACTCCTTTAAAAAAGCACCATTGCCCAGCTAGAGAATCAGAATATGTGACAAGGAAATAAGAGAGCCCAGGAGATACCTGCTGGGAAAAGAGAAAGTCTCACTGTGCTCTAGCAGGGCTGCAGAGAAACACTGCTGAAAGAGCACAGACAGGCACTACTGTCTGTAGGACACCTCTGGAAGGAGGTGTCCTTCCAGATGGATGGATGGATGACCCAAAGCTGTGCAGCAGGAGGATGTCGTGATGCAAGGGACCAAACCTGCTCACTTCCTCCAACACTGACACTGCTAATTCAGACAAGAGACTACAAGGAGCTTAATTTTTATTGTTTTTAGCCTTCACTTCACGTGAAACTTTCCAACAAATCACAGAATATTGACTTATGTAACCTTTTCTTCTTGTGGCTGGAGGTGAATATTAACCTGTTTATGGCATTTTGTTCAGAGTAAAACACCCAGAGAGAGGATGGAAATTTCTCTTTCTACTGCATTCATAACACAATTATATTAAATTCCATAAAACATTTTCAGCATGAACACTTTAAACATGTAATAAAATTTAAACTACTCAGTTAATCTTGCAGTAGATCAGCTTCATTTCTTAGCTCCTTTGAATTAATTTACCTCTAGCCTGAAGAGTTAATCACAGACTGGATATTGAAGTAAGTGCTGCAGTAAAAGGACCTGCTTTACTAGATTGAGAAAAAACCACTTAGTATTCAAAACTTACATTTTTTTATCTTACTGTCTGAGAGATGAAAGCCAAAATGTTCTACTTTAGCTCCCTGTAATCCCTGGGCCACAGAAGGCAGGCTTTGGTTATGTTTTACTAAAAAAGAAGGCTGTCTAGTTGCTCAGGAAAGGCAACACCTGGACTTTTCATAGACCCTCTGGGCAGGACGGAGCTGCCTCTGCAACCTGCTCCAGCTCCCACAGCACTGCTTACACCCAGCTGGAGCACCAAAACACCCCTGGGAATGCAGCCAGGGTCATTGCCCAAGCCCCATCCCAGGCAGGCTCAGCAGATGGGATCCTGAGCCCTGCACATCCCAAGTGGGAGCTTCTGGAGCACCCAAAGCCCAGCAGCATGGAAGGAAAGCACACCTTTCACAAAGCACATGGATACAGCCTCCATGTCTCCCACAGAAACAGGGACCAGCCTGAGGGCCTGTAAATGTCATTTCTCCTCCAGCAATGGGAGATCCCAGAGGTGCAAGGAGCTCCACCCCAGTCCCTCACTGAGTGATGCTGTGTCAGCTCCCAATGACCCTGGTGTGGGTCACACAGCAGACAGCCAGGCCAAGCTGCCCACGGCTGGGTTTGAGTCTCAGCTCCTTTGTCACAATGGCACCATGAGGGTCTCCTCACTGCAGCTTCTCAGCCTCACTGCAGGACAACCAGGCTCCACACTCCTACCAGCGTGACAGCTGCCAGCTGAGAGCACACCAAACAGTCACATTTGTAAAACCAGAGGGCAGAAGGGGCAAGAAAAGGCCCCCACAGATTTAGGTCACGAAGGATGGCAAAGGGTTGGACTGCAAAGGTGGGCCTAGCTCAAAGGTTTGTCCAAGCTCCTGTGGGAAGAGCAACAGGTCAGCAAGAACCTGCACTCTGCCCGAGGGATCAGAGCAGAAGAGCTCACAGCAAGAACCTCGTTTTAAGCACAACTGGTCTAATTTTGCCATGTTAATTAGGTCAACAAAACTCTCCCCAGCATCACTGACATAGACTTGCTCCCCTGGCAATGTCCAAGTCAAAGCAAGGAATACAACAGGCTGAAACTGCCACATGCAAACAAGAACAGAGACCAGCTGAAAAGCACGTCCACACACGAGCTCTCAGCATCCCTCCCAGACATCAGTGGCTAAGTGCAGAGCCTTTTTCTTACCACAAATACAAGCAGAGTCAAAGTGAGAGCTTTACCAGCAGCCACAGCCACGTGACACTGCAAAACACTCTCTTCCTAAGCAACCTGCTTTATTTGAAGGCTGCCTTTTAATTGCTCTTTCCACTTCTGAACAAATATTTACCTCTCAGAAATTCTAGACAGAGCACAAACACAAAAAAGGGAAGAATGTCCTCATTTGAACAATCTATTCCACTCAAAGCTCTGTGAAACAACTCAAACTACCCAGAAGAATTTAAAAACTAACAGCCACATTTCTCTGCCATGGCCCTAAAACATTTGACTCACTGCTTGTTTGAGTCTATTCTGACCTTCGACAGACTGACCCACAAGTCAGCACAGCTTCTTGGAAGGCAAATGCCTGCTCTTGTTATAAGAGCTCCACACAAAAGCTAAATGCAACATGACTTAAGCGTGGGGAAAGCACTGAAGTGCCTCAAGACTAAACAGAGGCTGGAAGCGGCTCTTTTCAAGCTCAACCTTTTACTTTCTGCAGCCTGAGGAGATCCTTCACCCCTGAAGAACCTGTGCCTTTGAGTTTCAAGCTTTTCACTTGGTTCTCCACAGGAGCTGCTGAACCAGACCTACCTGTACATTCTCTTCTGTGACCTCAATCTCAGCAGTGTAGATGTAATCAATCAGCTTCCTCAGGGTCTGCCCATCGACGTCTTTTATCTCAATCTTCTTGGCCTTACTTTCAGACATGTCTCCTGAAATTCATTTCAAAAGGACAGTTAGGGTTCGCTCTGCAGGGCCTTGCTCCCCACACATCCAGCACATCCCCTGGTGTCTGACTACAAGACTGCCTGGCACTATCCCTCACCATTGAAGAACCACCAGTGAGATTCTCAGAAGCCTCCTAATGCCACCTAAAAACCAACTCAAGATTGAGGACACTGGTGTAAAACAACATAAATCAAAAAATGCAACAAACTCAATTTCTTGACAGAAAAGAACCTGCCATGGTTCACCTGCATTCAAACAAATACAAGAGCTAAAAATTAACCCCCAGTATGTCCCTCAGTATGTCTCAGTACAGGGACAGACCCAAAGAGACTGTGGATGTACCTTACAGAGGCTTTAGAGAAATATTTTTAATAAATATTTATTAAAAATATATTTAATTTTTTATATGTATATACATATGGATAGAATGAGCATGTTGCAGCAACTACATTAGGGTATTTTGTGGTATACCCTACATTAAAAGCACTGCAGTGCCATTCTCTTTCTTTAGAAAGAAGCTGACACCTGCTCAGGAAAACAAGCACACAGGCCAGCAGTTACACCCAGCATGCAGCCAGCTTCTCTCCTAAATTACCCTGCTGTAACCCATCCATCACTTACACCTTGTGCAAATCATCCACACAGAAAGATGCAGTTCTCATCTCTCACGTTTTTCCAACCTCACACCTTTGGATCCAAATTGTATCTCTTCTCCAAATCCATAACTCAAAGGCACACAGAACCAGAGCAGTAATTTCCTCCCTGAATATACAAGTAAATCCCTGTGGCTGTGTAAGAGCCTATTCATGGCCCAGAGCTTTATGCACACCTCCACACCCAGGAGCAACAGGAGCACATCAGAGGAACAAAAACATGAAGTGGGGAGGAGCAAGGACTCCCCACGGCCCTTCCAGCATCCCCACATAGGGTGACCTCACCTAGGATTTAATCACCAGGATCTCCACAGAAAAGAAAGAACAAACTCCCAAGTGGAAACAAAATGATAGGTGGAAAAACAAAGCTAAACAAAGGAGAGCATGAAGAAATGTCAATTCTTAACCTGGGCATGAATAATCACTACTCTTAGAAATTTGGTGACTCAGTACTGCTGTGGGATTAAGTGGAAAAATATTTCCTGCAGCCTATAGAAGTAATTACAGCCTACATCTCCGTGCAGCACTCCACAAGACGTGGCCAGGCACAGTAAGTGCACAGCACAGAGTCAGATGCTAAAGAGGGCCCAAGCTTGAGCAAAACCTGGATCCTGCTAATTGAACTTTGCTGACTTTCCTCACATGAATAAGGAGGCAAATAATAGGAGTGGGGTGGGACCATGAGTGTTAGAACAGTCAACAACGTCCCAAGAACTGAAATAATATTTGCCCCAAATTCAATTTTTAAAATTGAATAATAAAATGTTATTCAGAGAAGCCCATGAATACAAATGTACCAGTACAAAGGGATAAATGACCTAAATTTGGGAGGCCTTCAAAGCAGGCAGAACTTTTTAATTGACAAAACATCATCTTCACGCACATCCTCCCCCCAAAAAACCCCAAACATCTCCAGAGATGAAAGGGTCTTTCTGAGGACAGAGCAGTCCCATCAGCCCTGTGGTGCTGGAGGTGTCTGTAAGAAGCACCCACCAAACCCCCCTGCATGGGGAGGGCAAGTGGAGCCCAGAGCCCTGCAGGATCCTCGGTGTGGGGAGGGGCTCAGCCACACACACCCAGAGATCGATGCAGAAATAGCCTGGAGGGACCAATCTGATCACATCATCTGTCGTGGCATCCATGTGACACAAGCAACAAAAATAAAAGCTGTGTGGGCTTCCCCACCCACCAGCGAGCTGCCAGCCCTGCATTCCAACAGGCTGCAGTGCCTCTGCTCCGGGAGCAGCCCAGGCACCCCGGGAGGGCAGGCTGTGTGCTGTGGCCATGGTCAGCCAGGATCTGACCCGGCCTGACCGAGCCCCTCCCACTTGTCACAGGTGGACACGTCCCTAGTGCTGTGGAATGGGGAAAATCCTGGGGACAGCACAAGTGAACCCAGGGAGGGGTTGGTGCAGACCACCAGGCTGCCCCTTCCTCCAGGCACAGACCCAGGGTGAGCCTCTGGAGCAGCGCTGTGGGCAGCTGAGTGCTGGATCACTGAGGGCATCTCATCTCACACCACTTCAGAAAAAACCCTACACCTTAAACCCCATGAAACACAACTCCTAGGGTGTCTTTCATAAGTCAGCCTCCAGCCCTACCTGATACCTTAATTACAGAATAATTCCAATCACTAGCATCTCTCCTTTGTAAGGGCTGTGTGAGAAAGGGCTGTGGGAGAAAGGGCTGTGTGAGAAAGGGCTGTGTGAGAAAGGGCTGTGGGAGAAAGGGCTGTGGGAGAAAGGGCTGCCTCGCACAGGGCACTGCACAGACCCTGCACTGCTGCAGCCAGGCAGGCATAAGGGACGAGGTGGGAGGGAGCAAAGGCAGGCAAAACAGGCAGGGTGGCTCTGAGCAGACCCTCTGTAAGGGACAGACTTGGCAGACACCAGCCCCTCATGGAGGCATTCCTTTCCTGCACCACACTCAACACCCAGCAGTGCCTTTTCCACTCCCCTCTGCTCGTCAGGGCAAGAGGGCAGAGCTCTGTTTGTCACAAGATAAACTACACTCAAAGCTGCAGCAGCCCACGGTGCTGTATTTACCCAGCACAGCAGCCTGCCCTGCTTCCTGCACATCGCATTTCCAGTGTACAGCCACAAATTTGGCTGTTTCCTAAATCACAGATGTGCTGAGGGGAGTATGAGTGCACTGGATTACAAAACCACAGCCTCTCACACATGGGATGAGTGCTTTGAAGTAGCACATAAGAGCTACAAGGGAGGTTTCTGCCGCCTCCTTCAGCACTTCCAAAATGCCTAAGGTATCTGACAGGAGCAGTCCTAGCACTGCCAACGAAGTATTTGTTACCCTTTCTGAAATGATCATAGTTTTTTCTAAATGGGCAGAAATTGCTTTCCCAAATCATCCCCACAGGATAGTGCCAACAAGGACCAGCATCCAAAATGCTCTAGAAAGCCAGCATGGAAAGGGACACTGAGGAAGTGCTGGGTCCCATCTTTCCTTCAGCAGTGGAAGATAAAAATGGAAAATGTGCCTATCCATTTTCAGACTTTCCAGGAATACTGCAAAGAGGAATGGCTAACCAGAGGACACACCACGGCTTAGGAAAGACCCCTAGGTCATCACAAGGTCATTCACGGCTCCAAAGTCAGGCCCAGCTGACACTGACAGAGCCTGCAGAGCAAGCAGTGGGTCTCAGTGTGGCTCCCACTGTTCACAGCTCCACACTGATCACTCACTACTCACTCCTGGCACTGCTGGGGGACCCCTCCATGGGAATTCAGTGTGCACCAGCAGCTCCTGGAAATAACCCCCACAGTGCAGCTGACCCTGAGCTCTTGGCTTCATCACTGCTGTGCAGTGCAAAAAAAAAAACAAGTTACAACAACCAGCTCATGCTGAAGCTGTGATTTTAAACTGTCCCCTTGCAGCTGGAAGGGGATCACATGCTCTGTCCTCACAAGAGAGAGATCCAGACCTCAGGAATCTGGGGATAGCTAGACTGAAAGCAAAGGGAGAGCTGGTCTTTGCCTGACCCTCGGGCCCCAGGGACTTGTCAGGGGGTGGGGACAGGCAGCTGCCGAGGCTGTCACCCAGCCCAGGGGAGCTCCAGAGCCAGCCACATGACGGGTTAGCTGATTACTGTTTAACTCACAGAGTGAGGGATTACACGGCCCAGAGAATTCCTGCATGGAAACATGAGCAGCCCTGCACCACCACCTTCCCACTCAGATGACCTCTAAGGATCAGAGGGTTTTTCCAAGGGTTTTTCTTTACTAAACTCTTCATCAGCATCACAAGTTGTGCTCGAGGTGCCCTCACACACAGCTGCTTCTGAGCAGTGTTTGCTCCTCTGCCTCACCACCACAGCCAGTACCAACTTCAGGGAACAGCACCAGTGCCCCAGAAAACACAAATGCTCTCCACCTTAGCTCACCATACTGATAAAGACACCATAGGGAGTGTCACATCTCGCCCCATATTTTACACCTGAGGTTTTCTCCCCACCTCCATTACAGAAGGAAAAAAAGCTTCACTAATGACAAGCTTTTTCCTGAGAAATGCTGCATTCTGCTTCCAGCAAAATGAATTAAACTAGGTCTAATCTCAAGGCTTTTTAAGGAAGAAACAAGGCCCAGACCACAAGCAAACAAATATGAAACAGGGAAGAAACCCGTGAACCTCATTTATGCTGGAGCTCAGGGACAGTAACAACCATTCCCTGGGGTGTACAATCATTGTGTTTGTATTTGTCAGTTCCTATCCTGAAAATGAGAGCAAAAAAAGGGAAGGAAGCTAAGGAGTTTCTGACCACACTAATTTTACTAGAATGACTTAAATAAGCTGCTCACTCCCCTCCTTCAGGACTGACATAGCTTTGTTTTTTTTTTTTTTTGCTGACCCATCTGGGCACAGCCTTTGAGGACACCTGCTCCAGGGATCAGGTGACTAGAGCAGGAATTTTGTCATCGTCTTCGTTTTCTTCCTTTCTGTCACTAGCAAAACACACTGGTCTGCAGCAACTCACCCAAAAAAGCTGGGCTGCTAAAACACACTGGGATCAAGAGAACAACGGTGTTATTTCAGGCAGCAGAAAAAAGTGCCATGGGAGATTAAACATCTGTGACTGCCAAATCAGTATCGGCAGGACTGAGCCTTGAAACTACAACTCCTGTGCCAACAGCTTCTTTGATGTGCACCACGAACATTTAGGGCACTGAACACGTGCTTGATGATAATGTTTTCACGATCCAAGGTCTTGTTAGAGGAAAAAAAACTAACCCATAAAGCAGTGAGCCAAACCCCACAGTAACCTCACAGTGCCCCACTTGCTATCTACTCACCCCACAGCCATACAACCACCCCACAGGACTGGTCAAGGATGACCAGCATCATCCATCAAATACAGCAAACTGCAGACCCATCTGTACCCCTTCTCTCTCAAGGAAACTCTCTCCTGCCTGTGCTGCAGCTCCTGACAGAGACACAGCCTGAGGGCTGGGCAGTGCAATGGCAGCCCAAGCACTGTGTGGTGTCAAAAGCAGTACCTGTAAACATGGCACAAAAATAAGGGCTGCAGGCTGCCAGCACCACCCGGTGAGCTTCCATCTCCACGGTCTCGGCCACGATCACCACATCACACAGGAGCCGCTTGCTGCAAAAGCACAGAAAAGACAAAGATCACTTCAGAATTCCCAGTCAGGCAAAAAGTTACATTACTACTGCCCAAAAAAGTGGAAGTCACACTATTACAGACACAGCACCTGAGCTTCTGTCAAACCCCAGGGGAAGGTCCTCTAATCCCTCAGTACCAGCTCCTATCACTGCCTACAAAGCAAAGCCTGAATCCCCCTGAGGCTGCAGCCCTGCCTGTGGCTCTGCATTCCGCAGGGAAAAAACCTGGAAGGCAAACAAGGCATACATGCTGCCCAAAGAACAAAGGGTAAGCAGCTCCTTCACCTTTCAAACAAGCAGGGCTTGGAGAAGGTGCAGAAGAGCTTATTAAAGATTTGGTCTCTGCTTGGGGCCAGGCTCTAGCAGATCTGTAAGGCAAGAAATAGCCATGCAAGGGAACACCAGCATCACTTTTGTCTTTCCACAGGGAAAAGGTGGAGTAGAAAATGAAATGATTTCTGTACTTCCTTCCACGCTTGTCACTAAAGAAAGTGGCCACCAAATTAATTCCTGGCACTGGTAAGTGCACAGGCTGCCTCAGCCATCTGCCAGAGAGGAGGTATCAATCACTGGAGTTTATCCATGGGCCTGAGGACTTCATTTACCTCATGAATTAGTCTGGGATAAGAGTCACTGGGATAAAGAACAGGGTTCCAGACAGAAACCAAAAAAAAAAAAAAAAACCAAACCTTCTAAGCTCCCCCACTGACTCATTGTAGAGCTTTGGAAAAGTCACTTCATTAACGAGTGACCTTTTCTACTCGCCCCACGTATGTCCTTTGAGGATTCATTAGTTAATGTTTGCACAGAGCTTCGCAGATGCCGACAGCAAGAAGTGCTCAGCCTCCCAATAAGTTGGTTTAAGATGCTTAAGCATACAAATGCAAACTAAGGGTGTTCTTTTCAAATGTCAAGCCCGAAAAAGGATCAATGTCTGTAAATCTAGATGTTGCTTCTCTTTGGAAATACTTATCTCCACACTGGACTTAGTCTTTAGGAAACTGCATTATCAAATAAACATACACAGAGCTTCTAATGGACCAGCTATGTCTCTTCTTCTCCACATACTGAAATATGTGAAAAAACAGTTGTGAAATGGAGGGTTATAGTTGGAAAACAGGAAGAAAGCAGGAACTGGCAGTCTGTACTCTACATTCATTCCAGTTTGCAAGGGGGAAGGGCAATGAGGGGAACTCTTTAGGAACCTCTTAATGGAAGCTTCCTCATTTCTTTTAGCTTATGTAAAAGGTGCTCTGTTCAATTCCTCTTCGGGCTATAGTAATCTGAAGTACCACTCATAAAATTAATTTCATCTACATTTGCAAACCAAAAGCCTAAGTGGCACTTAGGGACATGGTTTACTGGTGGACTTGGCAGTGCTGGGTTAAGGGTTGGACTCAATGATCTTAGAGGTCTTTTCCGACCTAAATAATTCCATGATTCTAAAGAGTATATAAGTTAAAGGCTTAGCAAGATTTTTCTAGACCATCTGAATGAGATTTCTGGATGCATGTGAAGGGAGAAACTATTATTCAAGGCATCTATTAACACTGATTGCTGACAGCTTAACAGATCCCAAGCTCAGTGCACAGTCAAGAGATGTGAAAACCATACATTCCACAACAGCAACAGGAGCCAACAACAAAAGAGTATCCAGAAGATGAAATCATACAGGTGCTTAATTGCAGCTTTCATTCTTCTTTATCTGTACTTTATCTGTTCAGTATTGCCAAAGATACCTAACCACAGGCACTAAGAAACATTGTCTGTCTCCAGTTATTCCCACTATGCTTCAATTAACAAAGGAATAATAGTAGCACAATAGATGTCTGAATATAGCTGCACAAACCTTTCATTTCAGATCCTTTGCTTTCAGTAGAAAGAAAGGACCAGAAGGATGCAAGTAAAAAAAAAAAAAAAAATTACAACAGACCCTGCTTCATATAATAGTTACAATATTTCCATTTTGTTCCCATGCAACAGAGAATCACTGTCAGATATCTGTGGAAGGAAATATTTCCAATCCTTCTCCACACTAGAGAATGTGTGTATTAAGAAACTACTTAATCCATGGAGAGTAAGTAGCTATGAGCATCTCTTGATCACTTGGAATGTGCAGAAGAGCAAAGTCTGTTAGCTGCTTTCATCACATCACCTCAACAGTTAGGGAGCACATACATTCATGTGTGCAACACATACTTTCCATAAGAATTCTTTTTAAAACTAAAAGGGTGAATAAGTCTAATGAGCTAGTCAAAGAAATGCTCACTGAACTTCTGTCTGGTTTGTGGGATAACTGCCACCAAGAAACAACTCAGTCTGAACCACTGCCACCACATTGCTGATGTGATGACAGCAGTTTTCAAGGCTGTGTTAACAGGTATTTTTTCAGCCTCTGTTCTCACTGTACCCACACAGCTGTGTAAAGACCAAGGTGTTCTCTTTTAACTAATATCAGGATTCTTCAATTTGCAAGAAGGAAGCTGACATTCTTCCTGAGTACCTGCCATTTTTTTTTCCACCCCTTACTTTGGAGTGCTAAGCCCAGACTGAGTGGTGCTGCTAGTTAAAGAGACTAAGAACAGTACATTAATAATCTTTGGTCTGTAATTATGTGTAGGTGTCTTAATGTCTGTAACATTCTATTATTGGGTTTCAGACCCTTATCTCAGTTAAGAACATAGTTTACAGCTGAATTTGCTGTAAGTAATGGAAAAGACTAAATGAATTATCATCTATAAATGAAGGCTATGGCTCAGATAATGTTTTTGAGAAGACAGAGGTCTGAAACTGGGGACAGCAACCCACCACAAAAGGATTATATTTTAACTTCCTATTTGTTGATTAATCCTCTACATGCAACCATTAGTTGTAATGCAATTACAAGCCTGTAATAAAAACGGCACAGGGTATTTCCTACGTCTCTCAATCAGCACAATTCTGCTACACCAGAGAGGGTACCCAGTAAGTCAAAAGTGTACCTCCGTAATTCATTCATGACCTTGAAAGCCTTTCTCATGTGAGAGGGATTGACTGTCACTGTACGCTGGTCCTTTTCATCTTCAGCTGCCTCAGAGGAACGGGAACTCTGCTTAATGCTAAAAACAGATAAAAAAAAAGGAGTAGAAAGTTTGATTCAATGGCACTTTAAAAAACAAGCGTCCTAAAACTGCAGTGCAGGGTATTAAGCATAGAGTTACTCACAAGTCAGTTAGTCAGTTTAGATTCTCCACATGAAGCACATCAAAAAATGCAGCTACTTCTGCATGGATGTTGAAAGCCAACTCAGCCCACATTTCAGCCAGCAGGGAAGAAAAGAAAAAAGTGCCAAATACCTGAGGACAAAGCCCAGTCTTACAGGCTTCAGGCCAGGAAAGCAGTATAAGTTGAAATTCAAGCCAGAACATAATTGCCTCACTGAATAGGAATAGACTTCAGCATTGGGAACTACAAGAGTGCCATGGATTTTTTTAACATTCATACAGAGAAAAAGAAGTTTAGCCTTCAACGTCCCATTTGAAAAAGGCAAGCACACAATACATGATTTGTATCTTCTTTAGAGGCAAGTAGAAAAGGGCTATTAAAACTCCCAGCACAGCTTTCAGAGCTTTACTGAAGCCACTTTCCATTTCAGAAATAGGTCTATTTATTGCCACTGAAACATATGGAATGAATTATTAAACCTTCCTACCAGAACCACCAGCTACATAGGTAATGTCAAACCAGAGGCACCCAGCTCTGTGCTGTGTTTAACCAGGCCAACAGGTGCCTAAGGCACATACGTGTCCTCATTACTTTGTTGGGAGCATTGGCTCTTTGCACACAATGGACAGCAGGTCAATATCTCTACCTCCCTGATCTGAAAGCCTATGAAATCACTGGAAGCTAAAGACTCCCACCTGTGAAAGGAGCAGCACTTTGAGGCAGGTCCCTGTTCTGCTCACATCCATGGCTCACCCCTCAAACCCCTGGCAAGCAAAGGCAAACAAGTCCAGGAGGGTTGAACATGTCAAAAGCCAACTCCAAGAGAATGGCAGATCTCAGGAGGCAACTCCATCACCCCATGTGCCTGACTGGAGACCTTCTCAGAGCTTTTCCTTCCAAAGGACAGTCTCCTCCTTCACCTTTGTCCCCTCCTCCCTACCACCTTTCTTAGTTGGGCTGGTATGATAAAAAAGGCTGAATCGGGTTAAACCAGCAGTCCGGACAACCCAGCATCCTGGCTCTCTGGTGACCAGAAGGTGACATCTGAAGAAGGGCATAGAGCAGGGAAGTGTGGAAGGATCCTTCCCAGAACATCCCATCAGCTTCTGTCAAGGTGTGTATGCATGCACATACATATCTATATACACACACTACACACCATGACTTTCCCTTTCAAAAACACATCACTCACTATTTACAACCCCTTGACAGTGTGAAGCCCTGGCTAACATTACATCCTCCCAGTGCCTGCTCCTGACCAGTGGCTGTCACCATCACCACACAAAGCTCTCTGCCCCTCCAGCAGCCTTTGGTGGGCTGCACTCTCCTTCCTCGAGAAGCAAGAGGCTGAGCAGCAGCCAAGCTGCACATAGCTCAAATCCACGCCTGCATACTGAGCAGCCTCCAGCTTTGTGCCTGAGACAAAGGTTAATGCCAAAAAACAACCAACTCTTTCACTTTGCTGAGCGAGTGAAATATTTTCAGTCATAAGTGAAGCCACAAGGCTGAGCACAGCATCACTCAGAACATGTCCCAGTGAGGGAGACAACATCCCAGACTCTGTTAGAGTCGTCATCCAATTAGCTTGGTATGGCTGGATTAAAAGAGAAAAATCTAAAAGGAGAATACCTCGTGTTAAATGTTCAGTATTCAAGGGAGTGGTACCAGGCAACGACACAAACAGCTTCTCTATCCCTGAAGAAAGCTGAATTTGTTCTGTGCCACATGTACTGCCAGAGATGTTCATGGACATGGAGCTGTGCTGGCACTTGGCTCTTCCCCAGCTCTGCACACTCCAGTGAGGCAGCCTCCTTGCTCCAGGGACACGGCCAAATCCAGCTAAGCCTCAGTGCTGTGTCTATCAAAAGTCCTCACTGAAACTTTAGGCCAAGTGGAGTTTGACCACAGCTTTCAACACCCCAGCATAAACCCTTGATTTCTAAACAGCTAAACCTGCCTATGTAGCATGATTGAGCCAAGAGGGGAAAAAAAGGCTCTGGAAGTGCAAGTGACTTCATGGAGCTTTCAGGCTCCAAAGCTGGAACACGTACAGGATGCAAGCAAAGTAAACAAAAACAGAAAAAAAAAAATTAAAAAGGAAAGTGAAACCAAAAGGGAGCGTCAGGGAGAGCCACTCCCATTGCTCCCAGGGCAGGACAGCTGCATCACCACAGGACACTGCCCTGGGCAGCCTCACAGACCCAAAATCAAGTCTTGCACACAGAAATCATGGGGGCTCTTTAATGAGAACAAGCACACTGCTGAGATTTATTTATTAGCTCTCCAGTGCCGGAGACCAAAGACGTTCAAACTTTTCTGCTGGCAAAAGATACAGTTCAAAGAACACAGCAAGTCTCACCGAACACCAAAGTAAATGTCAGGTCAACAAGCCTTCATAAAGCCTCAACTCCACCAACGTTTGTCTGTGTATTTTAAAAGCAAAAAAAAAACTTGCTTCAGGATTTTGGAAAAAGATCAATCAGCTCTTCCTAAAAAGCAGGAAAGATAATTTTTTTAAAACATCCTAAGAGACATCCTCAGCTTAATTAAAAGGGGTAGATTTCAGAATTTGCCAACGGCTTACCAGGAGAAAATACTGCAGATTGTCTGGTTAAAAACTTGTTTCAAAAAAGATCAAGATATGCTATTTAAAGTTTTTTCCAAGTGACTCATATAAAAAAAAAAAACAGATTTGAAGAATTAATGGATAAGAGCCTTTAGCTCATCTCTAAGACTGATTCAGCTACCATAGAATTGTGTTCCAGTAACAGATAGAGGATGATTTTATCAGGGAGAGATATTTTACACCTCCATGCACATACTCTCAGAGATCACTGACACATTTCAAACATAAAAATGCAAGAACCTGGATGCTCCAAGCAAATGCACTCTGCCAGAAAGCAAAAGTTGCCCCTGAGAAGACCAAACCATTACATTTCACAGCCTTTCCTGAGATTTGTCCCTCCACAAGGCTAAGAACTACTACATTTATTACACTGTTGTTATTTTAATGGATTAAAGCAAAGGAGGAATAGGGTCCTCTGATCAAAGATACCAGCCAAGACCAACAGGACACGCCAGAGCCCCTGCACCCCATGACCACAGGGACATTCCCCCACGTTTGCCAAGCTGATGTCCTACTACAGCAGCAGGACTCGTGAGCCAGCTGCCAGGAGCAATTTGTTCTATTCCTGGGCTATCCGAGGCCGTGCACTGAGTGAATGGACAAATGATTTAATTTCCCTGGGCCAGATGAACATCCTCTTTACAGACACAGCAGGATGCTCCTAAAATGAGCAGAGAGGCTCTTAGTTTCAGACAGTGCCAACCCCACTGCCCCCTCCTGCATGGCATTTCAATGATGTCCCCAAGTAGAACAAATGAACCCCAATTTGAGAGTCCCCAATTAGGCCAGTGAAGGTAATCACCACCCCGTTGACATCGTGTTCCTCCTCTCCAGGACCCCCTGGCAGAGCTGGCTCAGGTTGCCAGGGTTCACAGCCCAGCTCCTGCCTGAGCATGGCCACAACTCAGCTGACAGAAAGGTATTTTAAAAACCCATAACCCACCATTCTGCTGCCCGCATGTATCAACCATAAAGTTGGGTTGCCTTAGTTACCGGCAGTAATTACAGATGTCTTTGTAGATTATATGAAAGAATAAAAGCCTTCCTTAGAGATAAACTGTCCCCTGGCAAGATTATTGCCGTGCAGAGCTGGTAAACCCCAGGAACAAAAATCCCAGCTCTGCCAAATCCAATTCTAACACTGGCTTTATGGGAGCCAGGAGTTCACCCTGAAGGAAGGGCAGATCTCAAATGCAGTCTCCTTCAGAGCACAGAAGGGTGAGTTTCTGCTCATGTTTCTGGGAGAACAGCCTCCAGGCTCAGCTCCTAACCCAACACGAACACTAGGGAGGTCCCACTCCACCAGGCTGTCACACTGGGGAGGTGATAGGACACCAGACGTGTCCAGCCCAGCCTCATCCCACTGTGCATCACTGGGGGGTCTCTGGGAGCTGCTCTCCTGTCCTGCCTGAGCACCACAGGCTGAGCTCTGCTCTCCTGGCTGGCCCCTAACACCACAGAGCTTCAGCACCACAAGCTTGGCCAAAGGCTCAGCCTGGCTCAGAGTCCTGCATGGGCAATCCAGCACCTCTGTAGTGGCTTCATATCCCTGTATTAACTTAAAAGTGCCTGCTAACCATAAATTTCCAAAGCCTGTGGAGCTTCTTTGTGGGATACGTAAGAATCATCACCAGAAAATGTTAATCTACAGTTTCTGAGAGGTTTGACATCACTCTGATCTAAAAACCTGACAGACAGCAGTTAGTAGTCTTCAAAACTTTAATACCTCTACAAAGATCAACAGAGACCAAAACACTAGTTTTAGTCTAAGCACAATGAAAAATCATTTTACTTTTACTGGCCTAATTCTCTGTTTAGAATCAACACCCCAAATCACAGGACAGATGCATTATGCCCAATAGTTTTATTCCTTAAGTCAGGCAGACACAGTAACAAAAACATGTCAGTGTAATGGCATAGTTATAAAAATCTCAATTTCTGAATTTGTCTTTAGGTACATACAAAGACATTTAAAAAATTGTGACTGAAGGGATCCACATACTGAACTGGGTTTGAGAGGATTTCAGAGAAATGCATTATCGTTAAAACATATGGGAGGCAGCATAACAGAAAGGATTATTTTTCTTTTAATAGCAATATTATTTTCCTGTTTTGTTGATTTTTTTCAGTGCCTACATCAACATGGAGACATTAGCTTAGGAAAACACACAATTGGCATACAGCAGATCCCCAAAAGGGTATTCATATCAGAGGAGACCTCAGGGGGAAAGAAGACTTTGGGAACTAGTGAGAAGAAAAGTCTGCTGACAGTAATGGAAACAACACAAAATAACTCAAATATGACAATAACATTTGCTTTCAAAGCCAAATATTGTATTTCTCAAGCAGATATCACAGACTACCTTCACTCAAATATAAAACCACAGGTGTTTTAATATTTTAACAAAAAAAAATCAACATTCCAGAGGGTTTTTTTATGTTCAAACTCAAAAACATCTTGCAAATTTAGAACCAGAGTATCATGCTTAACTGTAAGCCTTAAGCAATTTCTCCATAAAATAGAAGTCCCATCATTTTACTATCAGCACAGTAAAAGAAAAGCAGGATTTTGAAATATTGTATTGCCACATGTGACTGTTTCAGGTTAAAGCTCCCTTGCCCCCAGCTGCTTCTGCTCATGTGCAATGACATGGGCACATGATACCACTGAACACCCTGGGTGTGCAAGTTAACAAGATATTTGAGTCTGGGCAGGCTTGGGACCAGAGTCAGAGGCGAAGTGAGCACCAACAACACAGATCCTCACTGACTATGAAAATGAAAAATGCAATAATATTAAAAACCAGGGGGAACTCTGCCATAATGAAAGTCACCAAGTGTAAAATTTGAGGACCAATCTGCCCAACACAGATCTGAGTTGAAACAGGGGCCAAAAGCACAGCAACAAGCATGGACCGAGCCCACGGTGCTCGCCCACCAAGGTCATTTCTGAACACCTCCTCCAAGGACTCGCTCTGAGCAGCCCAAGCAGCCCCAGCACAGCCCCACACACCGTGCCCTTTTGAACCAAAAAGCAGGTGAATATTTCCAGCTTTTCCTGCCAAGAGTCAAAACCCACATCATTACTGCCCACAACCAGTTCAGAACCACTTTCCTCTTCCCGAAAACTAGAAATGAAAGCAGCAATTTGGGTAATCATTCCTCACTTCCAGAGGCAGAGAACATGCTGATGGGGATAGTCCTTCATGCCCTAAAAAGAGATGGTCTGAAAAAAACAGGGTAAGGTAAACAGTCCAGGTATTTTCCCAGTGGCTGTTTCACTGCTGTATCCCCAGAAAAAGGCCTCCAGTCAAAATGAGACCATTGCTGGTGGCCATCAAAAAAAAGTAACAAGAGACTGTGCCAAGGATGATCCCAGCCCGGGGTATCAAAACAGCTCTGTTCCACTTCCTCAAACACAGGCTCATTTATACAAATAAAGAAAAAAAAAAAAAAAAAAAAGGAAATCACATTCCATGAGCTGGCATCTAGCATGACAAACTAAGATTTCAAGGCACTTGAAACTAATTAATATTTGGATTAATATTCAGAGGTGACTGTTCACACCACTAAGGGAAGCAGAAGCCCTACAATGAGAAACGTGGCAGGATGAAAGGTTTTGCACATTAAATACACAAACAATTGCAACCCTTGAGTCACAGAAGGGTAGAAAGCTGCCCTTTGGAGCTTGGAAAACAACTCCTACAGGCTGCTGCAAATGTTTTCCCTCAACAGAAGGAAAATTTCCAGAATTTGGGGGTTGACTCCAGCTTAATTTTCTAATGTATCATATTTAAATAAAACTCCTGTCAAGCCCTGACATTTAGTCCTACCAGCAGGTCAAGCCCCCACTCTGTTCCCCCACCCCCTGCAAGGTCATCAGCACAAAAGGAAGCACTCAGCATATCCTGTTCTTAAAAAAATATTGTAAAAAACTCAGACCAGTTTATAATGTTTAGTTTGAAGAAGCACAAGTAGCTTCTGGTGTGCAAAAGGCACCTGGCAGAGGGGAGTAATGAGGGCAGAGCCAAAACACTGAACATCTCGCTGGCATCCACCCTGCGCAGCAAGAATATCTTTTATGGGTTCAGTGGACATTAGGTCGACTCGGTAAACACTTCTTCACGCAGGTTTTGGAGCAAAATAGCTGCCTGGCAGGAAACAAAGTCTATACGGCCCGGCCACCGTGCGAGGGAGCCGCGGGATCCCCCGCACTGCCCTAACACCGCACAGCCCCGGCTGCCACACACCCGGCAGGAAAACCGACCCCCAAAGCATCCGCGGATCTTTCGGATTTTCACTCGTGACTCAAAAAAGCAGCGAATATCAGCGAGGCTGTCTCCAGCGGAATGCCGAAGTCGGCTGCCTGAGGTTCCAGGCGCAGGCAGGGCACACACGCACACACACAAACCCAGCACATCGTGCCGGCGGGGCAGCCACCCTTTCCCCTTGCCCGGCATCCCACCCCCCTGCCCGGCAGCCTCTCCCCTTGCCCGGCACCCCAGCCCCCTGCCCCGCACCTCCATTTCAGCGAACACCCCCCGACCTGCCTCGCTCGCGTCCTTAATTCCACCCGACACACATCCCACGGAAAGCCCTCCGCCGCCGGGAGCGGGCACGAGGGGCGAAGCCGCCTGTCATCATGACATTGCAACATCCGCCAGCGGCACGGCGGGCGCCCATCGCGGGAGATATTCCTGCCGGCGCCGGGGGTCCCCGCAGCCGCGCCCCGCATTCCTGCGCACAGCCCCGCACGGCTCGCACCCCGGGGAAGGGCATCCCCATCCCGCGGCGCTCCGGGCGGACACAAAGGCTGGCGGCGCTACCCACCTCTCCTCCTCCATTGTGCGGGGCGGCGGCGGGGCCGGCTCAGCGCCCCGGGCCCGGCATGGCTGCGAGCGGCCGCCCCCGCCCCGGGCCGCTTCCTGCGGGAGCGGAGCGCTGCGTGCCGGGCGCGCCCCGCCGCACCGACTGCCGCCGCCGCCGCGCAGCCCCCTCCCCTCTCCTCCCTCCCCTCCCCGGCGGGGCTTGCGAGCGTCTCCGGGCAACGGCAGCACCGCCCCGCACCGCCCCGAGAGCGCCCTCCGCACCCCGGCCCCGGCTGGCGCCGCCGGCACGGCCCCGCTGCGGCGGCGAAATAGGTCAGGGGCAGCCCCGAGCCGGCCCGGCCCAGAGCGGGACCCGCCGGCAGCGGCACGGGCAGCGCCGGTCCCCGCGGGGCAGCTCCCGGCCGCGGCATCCATCCCTCCCGCTGCCCGGGAGTTGTCCTCCGTGTGGCCCGAAACTGCTTCAATCCCTGCAGTCTACGGACTGGAGGAAAGTTTTAGTGGCTGAACATCCCCAGTGCCGAGGTCAAGCCCGCGCAGGAGAGGAGCGGTGATGGTGAGGAAGGAGAGGGTCCCAGTTCCTCCTAAGTCTCCCCGCTCCTGCAGAAAGCAGGATCTTGCCTCCAGCTCCCCAATTTATCAAAACCTTCCTGTCCTTCATGCAATCTATCAGGCCAAATACACCCTGCATAGGGAATATGGGTCCTTCTCTACTGCAGGTGCTATTTAGCCTAAAGCACTGAACTAAATTACATTTGTCATTTTTATTCCCATTGATACAAATGCACAGAACTCTGCATAAGTCCTTTTTTCACCCCTCATTTTATTAAAAGAATTTTTCAGTTAAGATTCTCAACAAGTTTTCCATTGTATTCTGCACTAGTGAGGCCTTAGGGGTTAATTGTATTAAAGACAAGAAACATTTGCCTTCTTCATTACTCATCCATTCACAAAATGTTCTTGTGCAAAAGCAAGAGATAACTAGAAGTATCAAGAGATTTCTCTTGGATGATGCCATTTAATCTCTTTTGTAAATAAAATTACCTCACTCTTGTATGTTTCTCCTCAAGCCATGTCCTCAGCCCAAGCTCCATACATCTTTTTAAAACCAGTGATGATTGAACAGATGCTATTGTACCTTCCACAGGAGGGTTTCAAAAGCTCATTGAGAATCTTAACTACTCATCACCCTAATTCTTCAGATAAGAAAACTTACCACACCTGAAACTTAAAGGACTTTATCAAAGACACACGGGATTCAGAGCCCTGCTATTTAAACACTGTTTGGCAGCCTACCCATAAACAGAAGAACTACAGATAAAGCCATGAAGTCAAACCTCAGACAGAATTCAGGCAAAATTCCTTCATTTTCCCTAGAGAATCCTGTTAAACTATCAGTTTAAAACATCCAGATCCTCAAGTACTTTCCCCATGTCCAGTCTTACACTGTTAATGCACAACAAGCAAAACTGCAAGACACAGGCTCAAAACAGAGAAAAAGGAACTATATAAAAATAGTACTTACCTGAATAGAATTTACCTTGGAAATGAGGGCTAGAGCTAGTTTCCACTGAGTAAATCCCTCAATAATCATAAAAAGTCCAGATAAAAGAGCAAGTCCTGAAACTGCTGCAAAGTGCCTGTGTATTTTTATTAACACAAAGTTTTTCAAGAACAAAATATTAGGCTTTCACCTTAAAAAATTTACATCTCACTCCAGTCAACCTGGGAGCTAAGCACCTAAATTGAACCAAACCAGCAATATCTTCTTACATGCTTTGCTCCACAGGCTTGTGTACTACTGGATTCTACAAATCCCAACAGATACAGCAACAGACAAGAGCAAAACAGTGAATAGACCTTGCTGAAGTGGGACAAAAGCATGTTCCAGTAATCAGAGATTATTTATACAGCAGCCTCATGAAATAATCATGACTTGGTAACAACCACAAGACAAAAACTTCTTGTTTGTTTTTAAGTGCAAAGACTGGTATCTTGAAAAAGCATTCAGCTAAAAGGAATTAGTGACACCTGATGGGTGGAATTTTTCCAGCCTCTTTCAAAAATTCCTAGTCTCAAGTAGTTGAAAATTACTCCTACATCTAATCTACCTTTGATCACTGACAACCATATAACCAATTCTCAGACTAGAAGGGTCCCCAAAACATCTGTTCCAGCCTGTCCCACCATTCCTCATCCCACCAAAACCTTTCCAGATTCCTGTGACAATCCTCAGATCTACAGTGAAAGACCAAACCCTCCAATTCCAAGGAGCCACAGGGAGATGGGAGAGAAAAGCATTGCCAGTGTCTCGACAGCAGCAAGGAATTTCTTCAATGAAAGTTGCATGAAGGGAGGGAATGAAAACAATCCCTACCAATCTGATCCAAAACTCCCTCCTGGCCCAAAATCCAGCAGCTGGTTTAATGCTGAGGCTAGAAGGAAAAGATATGGAGTGCTTACGAGAATTTAATTCTGTGAAGAGCCCCAATACAATCAGACAACTTGTCAATCTCCACAGCCTCTGCCTGAAAGGTCACTTTACCTCCCCAAAACCCAGCAGAAAGCAAATGGCATCAAACTGGGAATAATCCATCCTAGCTCTGCAAGACAAACTGCAAGAGTTCTGAATCACTGGATGATCCAGCCTGAATACAGTGCAAACAACAATTCAGGAACATTTCACTACCTCTGTACATTCCTGTACATACCTGTTTCCAGGTACATGCATACGCCAATGTTCAGGCTCCAGAGATCCATATCATAAGCAATTTCCTATCTTCAGCAGCTTTCCTGCTTAGTTGTATAATCCCTTCCATGAAATTATTAATCAACTTTATTTAAAAATCTATGGTTTCAGCATTGAAGAGCTGGGAAAGGTATAAATAAAACACTGCATTCACAGAAGCTTCTAATGCTGCATCTTCACAGCCTAAATTATTTTTCATTGGTTTTGGGTTTTTTTTTTTGAGACATAGATATTTAAATATATATGTTGATATATATAAACATTTCTTTTTATTAATGCATATATTAAGTATATATCTTTGAGTGGCCAAACTGATCTCACCCTGAAGCTGGTCCTGCTTTGAACCAGATCATCTCCAGGAGTCCCTTCCAAATAAACTTATTTTGTCATCCTAATTAAGTAGACACTTGTTTAGATAGATCTGTATTTAGACCATAGGTTTTATTGGAAAATGTTCACTAAGGGTATTTATATAAGCAAAGCAATATATACGGTATCTGCTGGAACAGCTGCCTTGGTAGCTCCAAGGCTAATTGCAGTCATTTGCAGGTGGTACTGGCTCCCAAGGGACCTGGAGATCGAGGTGCCTCCGCAGGGAAGTCCCGAGGGTATCTGCTGCCCAGCCACTGCTAAAATTCAGTAGCAAAACCAAATCAGCAGCTAAAATTTACCTATTAAAATTTACTAGCAGCTCACAGGAATCCAAGTTTTTGCAAGGCTCAAAAGGATGCTCTGGGAGACCTCCCAGGTAAGGACCTTCCCAGAGCTGGAATCAGGGATGTTCTGGCAGCTGAAGCAGTAAGAGACTCCCACCGGAGCACTGTTTTTTAAAGCATGTGATTCGTAGAGCAGGAGCTGGAGCAGCCACCCCAGCATTCCCCCCGGGATGTGCTTTCCCGGTGGAGATGCTGCAGGAGCCACCAGCATCTCCAGCGGCGCTCCGGGCTGTTGCCCTCTGCTGGCACACATCCCACTCCCCTGCTCCTGCTTGCTTGTGCAGGCCAGCACAATCCGGCTTTAGAGCATTGTTCTCCCTTAGTCTTTTGTATAAATCACAATTCCTATACATAGTGGGCTTATTCCAACAATTTCATAATAACATTACCACCTCTAGGGCAACGACCCCTGACCATCTTCACCCCCAGCTGTGATTTCTGGGGCATCAGCCATTCCACTGCTCACCCTACCCAGCAGTTACCCACCAGCTGAAAATGTTCTTCCTGCTGCTCTCCTGGCTCTTTCCTGGAGCATAAGCCACGGATGTCACCCGCAGTCACCTATGGCAGAGGCACACACTTCCTGCCCTGCAGTCATATTACGTATTTATAAGAAATTTGCAGGAAGATTTTCAGATAGATTTTATTGTTTAGAATTTAGTGCTCAAAATGAAAAATAAAAGAGGAAGAAAGCTGTAAAAACAACTCTTGTGGGCACTGAAACAAAGGCAAAGACCAGTATTCAGTTGCCTAAATGCCACCAAGTCTCTCTGCCTCCTTAGAGTCTGCACCTACTAAGTATACAGCTCTTGCTACAGGCTCAGGAAAAGACTGAATTTGAGAAAAAGTTCGGCTATGGACCAAAATGTGGGAATTTTTTTTACCAAAATGTTTCTAATAAGATATAATTTTAATGTGATTCTTCATCTTTAAAATACAACCCTTAATGCTTCCCTATCACCTTCTGTAATAAAGGGAAACTATCCATATGCTTCATAAAGATGTATGGCTTAATTAATACTTGTATACTATAACTTAGAGAGAACAGCATAAACAAAGCTATTCCCAATTCAGGATCTCAGCACCATAACCCAAGTCTCTTGTTACTGTTATTCCCTGTACACTCATTGTCTTGCTCTCTTCTTGGATTTATATTAAACATTTCATTTCTTTCTCTGCAAAAGCCAAGAAACACACACCACCACCCTCATATCGTAACATAATGTGCTGCAACATCAACACAAATGAGTGAATCCCACAGATGCCATACATTCAGACAGGATTGTTTCTGCAGGTACATTACCAGAACAGAAAAACCTGTCTGAGGCAGCTTATCTCTCTCACAGGTAACAAGCTGACCTTCATTATCTTGCCTGGTATTTTCTGGGCAAACCTCTTTTTCTGTTCAATATCCCATAGCTTATTCAGAGTGCGAACTGTATGTCAAGGGTTTGGCTCATGTTTCTGTTCACTTACTCGACTTTTGTGGTGTGCTTTTCAGGGCTCAGCTTTCCCATCCTTTCATTCACACAGAAGTGCACCCTGTGAAAGAAAAAAACCCACACTTTAAAAAAGCATTAGAGAGCGTGTGGCATCAGCTTGTTGCAACACTTTTGGCATAGAGACACTCCAGTGATAAAACAAGCACAGCTCTTCCTTTCGAAGGTGATGTTTCTCAACTCCCTCTCATCTGACTCCCCAATAGATCAAAAACAAGAACTCCCCGTTGCCACCACCTACACACAAAGCCATCGTAACATTTCCAAAACACACATGTGGTGCTGATTCATCGCCAAGCTCACGCCTCAAAGATTTAAAAGTAAAATTGATACCACACAGAGGAAGTTGAGATTTTAACTGGTGCTGGGTGAGTAAAAGAAAACTCCCATAACATCTAAATGATGTCATTTGAGAAAAAATTTTGTGCCTGCATTTAAGACTGCACAAAGTAATGGACAGATGGGCCTATAAGGAAAAGGCACACTGACTGCAAGGGCTGGAGCTCCTGGGGATTTTTTTTCAGGAGGACACACCTCCATGAAAGTAACAGTAGAAAGCTGGCACTACTCCTGCAGAATGCAGCTGCTGACCACCCTATGCAAGAGGCATTAGCAATGACAACTCCAAACATCCTACAGTCCAGAAGCAATCTTGGGGGGAAGTCAAGACTCAAAGGAGCCCTTTCCAATAAACAGAGCATCATTATTACAGCAGTGGTGGAAAGAAAACAAACAAGTCCAAATGAAATCTCACAGTGAAGGACTTAGCCGAATTTGTTACCCAGTAAACTTAAAAGATTACTAAAACCTGAAAAAGTACTAAACAAGCACAAGGAGAGAATTGGGGATTTAGCATCAGGAATCTTTCCCAATGCTGCAACTCAGCCCAGGAAGAGCCAGTGAGTCCGAAACCAGAGCACATCCCTTATGAGGAGGGAGGGGATCTGGAGGATGAAACTGGAGTAAACTATTTCAAAACACAGCTGATAGTGCTGTGCTGGTATACAATAACAAGGTAAGCACAGCCTCCCCCCAGGGCCATGCCCTGCCCATGCTGTAATTTGTTCACCGGTGTGTGTGGTTGGGAGAGGAGAAGGAGGCTTCCCACTGGAGCGGGGTTAGTGTGCAGTAAAGAAAACAAGATTATTGATCCACAGAGGAAAAGTAAAAGGCACGTGAACTTCCAGTCCCACACTACTTGTGCTTTTTACCTAGCACTGCTTTAACCCAAGCCTGTGCTGAAACAGGTTCAGTATTCCTGAACTTTCTTCCTCCCAGTCAGTGCCTGCAGTGACTCCACTCATGCTTCCTTCCGCCCAGGGTTCTGTGCAAAGCAAATTTTCTTACAAAAGAGAGAAAGTCTACTGTAAAGCTACAGAAAGCAACAAAAATTACAGAAATGACAGAAGAAACTGAGATGGTACTCATCTTTTATACTAGACTAGATTACAAACTAACAGAACGTTTTTCGAAGTGTGGCTTTGCACATCTTTAAACTCAAAGAGCATTCCCAGGAGAACAGGGCTTCTGTGAGAAAACCAGTTGGCAATTCCATAGTACAAAGTAGCATTTGAACAAATTATGTACTTGCAGATTCATCAGCTCATTTTGCTTCTAAGGAATTTTTCTGCAATGTTAATCAGTGATTGGTACTTTGATGGTGGTGAGCAAAATGTGCATCTTGACATATTTCCAGCCAGAAATGTAATTCCCTTCTAAACTGGCATAGATTCCTCACTGCATTACTCATGAAAAGAGGTATTTTTAGTAGTTTGATGAATATAATATGCACCAAAATTGTACACAGCTCAACACAGCCCTTTTTTTTTTTTTTTAAAGAAGAACTATTCTTTCAAATCTGTGTATTTTCCATCTGCGAAAGCATTTGGGAATGAAACCATAAGCATCATGCTAAGAGGGTTAATATCCAGATGCCTCAGACAGATGGCATTATTAGTCTGCCTGGGCTTGACATCTAGTTTTCCAAGTTAAGGAGCTTTGGTTCCTTGGATGGCTGACAATCTGAGAATAGCCGGTGCTCTAAGCCTGACGTTTACTGTAACAGCAACAGGCAACGTTGCAGCTTTGCGTAAAAGAGTTTCAGCAAAAAAAAAAGTTACACCAAGATTACCCACACTCAGAATGTACTTTAAAAAATGCTGTTGCTGCTTTAGGTTAGGACTCCTACTGGCAAAGGCTGAACCACAGATGGAGAACAGTACTTGAATTTTGGTTTTTAAGCTGGCTGGGTTTTTTCTTTTGCTACAGCCTAGACCTGAACTGTACCATCTTTTTAACTATTCAGTCTATTCAGCACATAGAACTACAGGAAATAGAAAAATCTGGAGAATGTATCTCTTCTGCAGTGAACTACAGCTTTACAACTGTTGGTCTTTCAGGGCTCCCACTACCCATTTTCCCAGAGAGATGTTTTTAAGGGGAATATAGAGTTTATAGCATTAAAAGAGAACCATATTAACTCTCTGAGAACCCTATTAACAAGAGGTATCAGTTCAAAAGTGACTATTTTCTCCCATCTATATATAATATAAATTGATAAGAGTTCTGGGAGCAGAGAAGGCAGAAAACCTAGGATTTGTCAAAGTGAACAGCAATGAGAAAAGCACCCAACTCCATCAGCCCCTTTACAAGTCCTAGTATACAGGTAAATAACACAAAATTCCCAGGAAAACATATATAGCAGGAAGACTTTCATCTTGTAATGAGAAATACACATCTGACACTCATCAACAGTAATGCTTACATTACAGCACAAATAAATCGTCATTAAAGGTAAGTGGAAGCAGAGGTAATGTGTATAAATGCACATACCAGAAATAACAGAAGTAATGCTTCAACAGGAGACCTAAAAAATGCCCATCAACAAAAGCAAATAGTGCGTGTTCAGGCTAGCTCAGAACTCCTTGTGGTGTGCTTGCATTGTGAAATACATTTTCAAATGAAGCAGGAATACCACTGTTTTATTCATTAAGAAATAGAAAAATAACAAGCAGAAAACTCATCTTTAAGGGACACATATACCAGATCACAGAACCAGTTAGGCAAACATGTTAAATAACCCATTGTTTTATAAACTATGCCTCTGGCTATTGTGAAAGACTGAAAATTGGGTGTTAACACTTTTAATCCCCTACTATTAATCCAAGATATTACCCATAGAGCTTGAAAAACGACTGAAAATGCCTTCTTCCAAATAGCTCAGAAAGTAAAAGGTCTGTAACAATGTAAACCACACAAATGTGGTATAAACTGTTGATTACATGATAAACATTAGTCCAGAGTAACTACAACAGGTCAGACAATCCTAATCTAAAGGTTTGGCTAAACTGCCTTCTATCAGAAACCCAACCCTCTCACAGCCTGTAGGAGCAAAACCCCATTCTCACAAAACACACGTTTTGTTCACTGTGTGCACATCAGAGGGGTGTCCTTCAGGCTATTTTTGAGGGATTAATTAACAATATAATGATTTAAACCAAACTTTTTCATTTTAGAATAAACGTTCTGAGGTATGTAGAGAAAGGAAGCTGCTCTCTTTTCACACCTGAACGAGACTGACTCCGGCTCAGACGCCTTTCAGCAGCAGTGGCAATGCCACGTTGGGACGGCAGCATCAGCTGACAGGGAAGGGTAATAAACCAGTTTTCTGACCTACACCATCCATACACCTTCCAATGCTAAATGAAAGCAAAATTTTCTTTACAGGGATGTCAGTTGTGGGGGGGAGGAGGACACTATAAAGCGTTTGAGAACTTTACATTTTTAGCCATTTTGAGTGTTTCTGCTTCACAGGTCGTTAAGTCCGTATGTGCAAAGTATCTGGTAGAGTTCAGGCACACCTCCTGCCCGGCTGTGCACACCCCCACCTCCCCACAGGGCTGAGCTCCTGGGAGAGGATGGGATTGCCAGAGCCACTGCTGGAGCCTGGACTGCAGCTATTGCAACATTCAACACAAACCCAGAATCTTGCCCAGTTCTGGAGGGTAAGGATTGTCCACCCAAGTTGAACTACAGAAGCCTACAGGGCAAGATACAGCTTTTATTTTACAAGTGTGTCACACCACCAGTGACCCACAGAGATTTATTGCCATCGAAGCTGTCTGAGCTGTTACCACTGTTCTAAACCACCTTTTCAGCACCTGATGTTAAAACAAACACATGGGAGGTACTTCCACAGACTTGTGCAAGTATCATTGCATGACATTTACAGGTGTTTAGCATGGTTCTCTTTAATGCAGTAGTAGTCAGTATTATAAAAGTGTAAGTTAGGCTACGTTTATTAGCCAAATAAAATTTACAAGTCAAGAACAAATTATACTTTAGAGTAGACATGAACACCCATTACTATTAAAATAACTGTATGTACATCACAACACACTGAGTTCAGTGACACTGTAGTCTGAAAAGTTTGGGTTTGAGAATTCCATTTTGGTCATGCAGATTACAAAAATAAAAGAATATCTGTGTTTTAAGAAAACTACCACATTTTTACTTCATTAAATGCTGAAAGCAAACTAATTGCTCTTATTTTCTATTTCTCACAGGTAACATCAACACAATCGAGCATTTGGTCCTAAACAGAAGGCCATTAACTTATCAAGATAATTTCAGACATAAGAACTTGAACTCAACTACAAACTAAGGAATGAGCAAAGTAAAGTTACTTTATTTCTACCTTTGTGACCTTCCTAAAGCAACTGTGAAGTCACAAACTTATTTACATGCCAGTTATACACCTTTATTTCAGCTCAGTTCTTCCTATGCACCTCTATGCAAACAAACCCACCCAGGGCTCAGAAAATCATGAAATACCTTTAAACACCTAAGCAAGGCTTTATCAACAAATCTCTTATTACTAGGAACTGTACCAGAAACAGGTTTATATTCCATGAGTCTTGAAGTCACAGTGTCTTTAATGCTACCCAATACAGATCTGCACTTTCCTATATTCCATGGTACACCCAGGCATTGTTGCCCCTTTCCCAACCTGTGCTTACAGGATCCTCTCCAATGTCACCGGCAAGGTCACAAATTCTCACTCCCAAGAGACCAGGAGTCAGAGGAGAGCAGGTGCTACCTCCTCAAGCCACCAGAGAACATGGTCAAACAGGTGACAATCTTTTGAGGATGACACTAGGAAGTCTACTCCCTAATCCACATGCAATTTTTGGGATCAGCTCTGTGTTCCAGGAGACATTAGTCTTACAAGGACTATTGCACACAGGTAACACATTTCAGCATAGCAGTTCCCAAACTGTCAGATTTCACACACAAAGTCACTTTTTTAAAAACTTACTCATTCTAATACCAACATATTCTGTCACAGCACATAACATGAAAATACCATAAAGCTATAGTTGGTGCACAAACCTTTATCTTCCTAAATCAAATGATAAGACACATCACAAAAGTGAATTTAACCATTTGTCTGCAAGCCAGGCTGTTCCGTAATAAGGTTAAGGCAACTCACTACTGCAAGGGACTACATCAAACCCCCAAACTAACACACTACCTAGAACTCTGCTCTCATTTCAAAACAAGAAAACCGTGCTTCAAATGAAGTTCAAGGATGACTGTCCAACATGGTTGTAAAGTGCAAAAGGTACAGAAAAAGACTTCAAGCCCAGTGAGCTGAAATAAAACCACCTGAGGCTGTGCACGGACAAGAGCTGGCACTTGCACTGTTCTACAAACTCAAACTCTGAAATTTGACTTACAACGATGTACAAGATATGCTGGTGTACAAAAGTGACTAACAGGCTTTTGAGATAGAAAAATTACAATATAATTGCAAACAGCAAGTTATTTGCAACCTACTTACAAAAGCTCAGCTAGGCCAAAGAGAACTAGTCTCTCTACAAGAGCCATAAATGACCACAATCAGGAGGAAACTCAGCTCTTAGTTTAAATCCTGAAGATACCAAGAGGTTGTCCCGTTTGTTTAAGCTCACAAAGGCAATTGAGGTGATGCAGTTTCAGTTCTAATAGCAACAAAGCTCATTTCAATTTAAATCATCATCAAGTTAGATTGGTAACAAATAGTAATACCTTGAAATTTCATGCAAAATCCTTCAGCCTAGAAGCATCAAGCCCTACACATTTAACTTTTGACTGGAAATCAGTGAGAATTATATGCCAAATATCTTACGTATCTGGAGGAAAGCAAAAAGCAGCTTTTATGATGCAGTCCCATGAAACATCAGCATTCTATAAGCTTAGAAACCTGAAGTCAAAATAATGTTGTACTTTTTAAATGCATGCCCCACATCATATATACTCTCACTCAAGCATATAAGGAATTCAAATCTTTTATTTCATATCCATAAACCCATAAACGTTGCTATTCTGTATTTCTATGCAGGAAGGCAGTTTTCCCCTAAAACATTATGCTTTTTAATAAACAACAAACTTTAATTCTATTGCATGAAAGGGCTACAAATATACATTTTTTTAATCAAGCAGACTACACAGATATCTATGCTTTACAACTGGCACCTATGTTACTGGTACACTTGCTGGCTCACTTCTCAGAGCTCTTTGCCCACAGTTTAGATCACCACTTTCTGAAATACGGGCAACTGCAATTATTATTTTTTAAATTACGTGCTGAGGCAGGTATTGCAAATCCATTCCTTTTCACCCCTCCACCCAATCAGTAGTCAGGGACCCCATCTTTATTCACATGCAGCTGTCACTGCATTCTACACCAGTCATCTAATGGCATAAAGTAACTTTCCCAAGTCTGGTACAATTGCTAGCAAGCCAGTTTTACTCCTGCTTTAAGGAAGCCCACAGCACGGGGCTGCCATCCTGACGGCAGATGGAGCTGCGAGAGCTCTCAGGGAACTTTAAGGAAGGACAATCGTTCGGAGTGAAATCTGTTAACCCGCGGCTAGGAAAACAAGTATGCCTTTAATAGAAGGGAAAAATGTCGACCCTTTCCTGGAAGGAATCACACAGACAAACCAAGGACTTGAAAACTAAGCAATAAGAAATTCTGAACATTTTATATGAATGAAGCACATGCTTAACACAAACTATTTCTTCAAAACTACACAGTACATACGTTGATGGAAAAGTCCTATAGAAAAAAATCGACCAACCATGTCAGCACGTCAAACTGCCTAGTACAAGATGGTGGATGCACACAAACTGCAAAAGTGAGAACGAGTATTTAAAAAACAGATCACATCCACGGATCAGTACTTCAAAAATTTCTCTGTCGAGTGTTTGAAAGCCACTAGCAAAAAAGTCAGTTAAGGACCTTTACTGGCAACAAAATATTTACTACTTTAAGTACACAGAGATTTTAAAGCAGAGGAACACTTGCTTCAAACCCAGGGAAGCCTTAAAACCGTACGGAATTGATCCTAGGAAAAAAATTAGACGTGTAAAGGTCAATGAACACAATGATTTATTTAAAAAATAAAAAACGTAAAAACCATTTTTCCTCCTTTACAGAAATGTTAAAAGTCAGTCATGAGATCCGAGTAGCTTTTGTAGAAAAAAACGTAGTATCCAGGCATCGAGTCCTTACAACAAAGGAGCTCCCCCCCAAACCCTCCCCAGTTTTTACTCCAGATCAGCAAGACACTTCCCACCCCGCACCCCCCAAAAAACAAATTAA
Source organism: Acrocephalus scirpaceus scirpaceus (assembly GCA_910950805.1). NCBI lineage: Eukaryota > Metazoa > Chordata > Aves > Passeriformes > Sylviidae > Acrocephalus > Acrocephalus scirpaceus. The sequence continues at coordinate 10,342,254 of OU383785.1, forward strand.
AACAAGACATTTTTCGTTGCTAGTATAAAAACGACCAAGGTCCAAGTAATAATAAAAAAATAGAGTCCATCAATGACTGTAACACAAAATATGTGTATGTGGGGCCCAGTCCATCTTCAGAGAGAAAGAAGTGGCACAGGCAGCAGAGGCGACCCTCAGGGGGCATTTAGGAGCCGCTCCCACAGCAGGGAGGCATTTAAAAGGAGCTGCCCTTCGGCGAATGAGGGGAGAAACGATTTAGAAGCTGCCCCGTATCGAAGGGAGGGCTCTCCACGCCCCCCCCTCAATGGGTATGGGCGCTCCAGCTCAGAAAGAGCCGCCCCCGTAGCCTCCCCCACCATAGCCTCCTCTGTACGGTCCACTGTTACTGCGGCCCCCCCAGTTGCCGCCCCCTCCGCCACCTCCTCCGCCGCTCTTCATGGGGCCGTAGGAGGACTGATGCTGGCTGTAGCTGCCGAACCCGCCGTACCCGTTGCCGTAGTCGCCGCCTCCCCCTCCGCCGCCGCCTCCGTAGGAACCGCTGCCATAGGAGCCGTACCCGCCGCCTCCTCCCCCGCCGTAGCCGCCGTAGCTGTTGTAGCCGCCGCCTCCTTTGGAAAGCCCGTTGTGATCCCGGTTGCCGGAGCCGCCGCCGCCCCGACCCCTTCCTCCTCCTCTGCCTCCCCGGGAGGGCCTGGAAGAGCCGCCGCCTCCCCCGCCCGCCTGGATGTCCTCCTTGGGCACGGCCTTCTTGACCTCCACTCGGTGGCCCTGGATCGGATGGAACTTGACCACGGCCGCCTTATCGGCGGCGTCGTGGTTCTGAAAGTAGACGAAACCGAAGCCGCGCTTTTTCCCGCTCTGTTTGTCGGCGATGATCTCGGCCTTCTCCACCGGGCCGAACTGGCTGAAGTGCTGCACCAGGTCCCCTTCGCCCACGTCCCCTTTGAGGCCGCCCACGAAAAGCTTCTTCACCTTCGCGTGAGCGCCGGGCTTGGCCGAGTCCTCCCGGGACACGGCCCGCTTCAGCTCCACCGCGTTGCCGTCCACCGCGTGGGGGGACGCGGCCATGGCGGCGTCCGCCTCCTCCACCGCCGAGTAGGTGACGAAGCCGAAGCATCGGGAGCGCTTGGTCTGCGGGTTGAGCACGACCACGCAGTCGGTGAGGGTGCCGTAGGCCGCGAAGTGCTCCCGCAGCCCGGCCTCCGTGGTCTGCACGTTCAGCCCGCCGATGAACAGCTTGCACAGCTGCGAGTTCTCCATGCTGCCGCCGGTGCCGCGCCTGGGCCTGGCGCCGAGACTCCTCCTCCTGTTCGGGGGCACCTCCAGAGGTTTTTTCCCCCCCTGCTCCGTCTTGCCGCTTCTTCCCCCTGCGAGCAACGCGACCTCACGGCTGCGGCGGCCGCCGGCGGTGGCTCCCTCGGCGCGGCCCGGCGCCTCCGCTCCGCCTCACCTGACCGGCAGCACAGTCGGGGCGTCCCCGGAGCCGCCGCTCCCCCGGAAAGGCGGCCGGGGGTGGGGGCGAACACAGGCGCGCACAAAATGGCGGCAGCAGCTTCTCGGGAGCGCGGCCGGCGACTGGTGCCCACACAAAGGGGCCGCCGGGAGCCCCACCCCCCGGGCCCTTCCCCCGGGAGGCCGCAGCCAATGAGAGCGGTGCGCCGGCGCCGCCCGCCACTCATCTTTAAGGGGCGCGGCTTCAGCCGCGATGGACGCGTGCAGCAACCAGTGAAAGGGCGCGACCTCCACAAAAGTCCCGGGGTCCGCCGACGACGGACGTGGAGGGCGGCCAATAGAGACGCGGGACGCATTCCGCGCGCGCCGGGCGGAGGGGCGGGGCATGCTGCGCCAATGCGCCGGGCCCGCGGCCGGCAGCCAATGGGACGCCGCCTCCGGCCCGGCGCGCGCTCCCTCCCCGTTGACCCCGCCCCGCGGGGGCCGGGGCAGCGCGCGGGGGGCGGAGCGCGCGGGAGCGTTTGAAACGTGGGGACCGTTGGGCGCCCCCCGCGCGCGCCCCCAATGGCGGAGCCGCGCTCCCGCGTGAGGGGCTCGGGGCCTCCCCTCAGAGCGCGTCAGGACCCCCAGCGGGCTTCTGGCCCAACCTCCCCGCTCCAGCACATGGCACAGAATCGCGTCCAGACGGTTCTGGGATATCCCCAGTGAGGGAGACTCCGCATCCAGTCTGTCCCACGACTCGTCACCACACTGTAAAGAAGCTCTTCTTCACGTTCATGTGAAACTTGCTGTGCAGCTGTTCCTGCCGTTGCCTCTCGTTCTCGTGGTTGGCACCGTGAAGCGGAGCCTGGCCAAGCTCTCGGTGCCGCCCCTTTGGATACGGACACCGCCGGCGCCCGGAGCGGCGGCACCCGCTGGACACGGCCCCGGCCGGGCTCCACCTCCGCCCGCTGTGTTCCCACCTCACCCCTTGCCTTCCCCAGACCGCTCCTGACTCTCCTCCTCGGGGGTTTAACCCTCCGGTCTGCCCTGTATCTGTCTGCTCCCTGTCAGCGATGGCTCTTCCCTCATTTGTGTCTCCCTTCCCCTTGGTAACCCGCTCCCAAGTGCCCGATCTGAGCTCAGAGGACATTGAGCGGGTCCCGAGAAGGGCAGGGGAGCTGGGGCAGAGTCTGGAGCTCAAGTCTGATGAGGAGCAGCTGAGGGAGCGGGGGGCGGCTCAGCCTGGAGAAAAGGAGGCTCAGACCTTGTGGCTCTGCACAACTCCCTGACAGGAGGGGACAGCAACTGGGTCGGGCTCTGCTCCCAGGGCACAAGGGACAGGATAACCGGAACAGCGTCAAGTTGTGCCAGAGAAGGTTTAGATTGGATATCAGGGAAGAATTCTTCACGGAAAACACTGGCACAACAAACTGCCCAGGGCAGTGGTGGAGTGACATCTCTGGAGGGATTTAAAAGACATGAGCAGATGTAGCACTTGGGGTCATGGTTCAGTGGTGGTTTGGCAGTGCTGAAGGAAGGGTTGAATTCGATGATCTTCCAACTTAAAGCATTCTGTGATTCTTTCTCACTCACTATTCCTTCTACCGTTTCCTCCCCTGCTTCCCAACCTCGTCACAGCCTACTCACCCTTAAATCTCTCCTTAGCTCTGAAAAGAAGGTATTTTCTCAGAGAAATAATTGGAGCTGTTCAAGAGTGTACAAGCCCTGTGGAATGACAAATAGTGAGGTAATTTTGCCTTTTTTTTTTTTTTTCTCTTTTAGAGTACATTAAACATTGCCATCATGAAGACTGCAGAATTACTTTCAACTTAAATGAATTTTTCATTAGAAAGATTTTTCTTTTTTCGGTCCTACAACCACTGAGGTTTATGTTGAAAATTATGCAGGAGCTAAGAATGGCTGCAGTTTTGCATTAGGCGCTGTCAGGATGTAATTCCACCATTTCCTGAACTGATTCTGCCTTTTCCCACGTGCCAGCCTTGATGCTTCTGCAAACACACAGCGATCCACGTAAGAGAACTGAGCCATAAATAGTTTTGTCATGACAAAGGACTTGGTTTTCAGCTGCCTCAGCTTTCTGAAACATTTTTTACGTGACCTACTGGTACTGGCAGGAGGGAGGAAGCAGAACTGCAACATCCCCTTGATACGGATCAATTGGAAATGCTCCCTTGGAGACACAGACACAAGAGGAACACTGACTGTGCCGGAAGGTTGGTTAACCACAGCCCCAGAGGAAATCCAGAGAGGCTGAACATGCAAAAGCAGGTCTCACAGGTTATGATTATCATTAACTAGTAGCATTGATACTTGCAATACAGGAATCTGATTTTACTCAGATTGGATTTTTTTTATGTTATAGCCAAGTTTATAGTAAGAGTAACCTATTAAATGCCTGTGTTTGACAATCACAAAGAGAGTTGTCACAGGTTTAGATCCATTTATCTTAATGCATGAACTGACACCATCATTTTATCTAGTTTAAGAAATATTTCATAATGCCACTAAAATATTTGTGGTTTTAAAATAGGCAAATATATCCTACTGTATTAAATAAAAATACTCCAGAAGCTGTCTGCAAGCTGCACATATATTACAGGAAAAACAAAACTATATTTTGCCTACTAATTATTTTAAGAGCTGTGTGTCTATTCACAAGATAAATTAATATATGTCACGTAGAAAATAATCCATAGGAGTTTTATAGACCCATAGTAATTTGGAGCAAAAAGGATGAAAAATTAAGAGGAGCTAATTATGACCTCAACAGATAACAAAGAAAACACGGCTTGTTTACAGTGCAGTTTCTCTCCCTGAAAGCACGACAGACAAGTAGGCCAAGGAACAGATCAAAGAAAAAAATCACAGCTTGTATCAGGAGATGAGGGTCTTTAAGATGTGAATAAATCAGTAGGAAAAATCATCCGCTGACTCAATTCAAGTGTATCCCAAATTCTTCCTCTTCATTTACACTTTTGAGTGGTTGATTAATGAAAGGAAAACGCCTTTAAGACACACATACCCATGTCTTGCAGGTGGAAATGTCTCCTCTGAAAATGCACAAAGGCCAAACTGCACTTGGCCTGGTGTCCCTTTGTCCTTCCGTGCTCCCGCCGTGACCCCGTGTTGTTCACACCTTTGCCCAAAACCCCGCTCCGAGTTCAGTCCCCGCCCTGGCAGCGCTGAGAGCACCGCACACATCGTGAGCCCTGACACAGCCCAGCAGGCTCTGGGATGCAGGTTTCCCAGACAGCAAAACATCAGCTTCTCCTGCAGATCCCACACATCTTCATGCCTCCCAGGTCATCCGAGCTGCCCCGGAGACTCCAACCGGGCCTCTCCAATTCCTGTTACGTTCAAGCCTGCTGAGGCACCCGGTCACCCGAGCTGTGCAGCAAATCGCTTGTTACACACATTCCAAGGAAGTTGGTGGCTTTCTGTGCTCCTGAAATGTGCTTTTCCCTCAAGCTACGTGAGCCAATGACACAGGTGCTGCCACAGTGTGAGTGCAGAGCCAAAGATGAGTCTCACTGTGTGTGAGATGTAAACCAGAAACACTCCAGCAGCCACAGCAGCTTCCCCACAGAATTTTTGGACCGCTTTTTGCTGTAAACTAGTACCTATGCATATAACCGTCCTATGCATATAGAAATTCTTAGGAAAGCATCATGCAAAAGAAGTACATGCTTTTCACTTTCTGACAAGGCAGTTGCAGCATGACATTTTTCCAATTCTGCTAGCAACCTATAGAATTAAAAATCAGCAGCTGAGGTTTCTAAAGTTAGGTGCTTTTTCAGATAAAATCTCTACCTGTATCATTATCTAAAGGAAATGTGTTTCTCAAACCAGAAGCATTGGCCAAATAATGCCAATACAATTAAATGCCTTCATGGGACATTTTAATTAGAGTGTTAGGGAGAAGGAAAACCAAATCATTTTCATGCATACACCTTTCTAATTATTCAGAAGAAATCATACTGTCTAGAGTCCACAGGAGGGCATTGCTGCTTAAGAGATTGAAAACCAGAGACATCTGAGCAGTCCCTTTCCGACACGACTTTGTGTTACCATATATTCTTAGTAAAAGCTGATACAAAATAAATTATTAAGGAATTCTTTATACCAATTTTTGTCATTCAAGAAACAAAACTTTTTCATGCTATTTAATGGGCCCAAACTGCCAAAACGGAAATGGCATAATGAAGTATTGGAAAAGAGCATGAAGGGCAATAGAAAAACATTATGAAGTCAGAAGTACTTCATAAGTTATAAATATTTTATCTAAACACTCATATAAACACAAAGTCATATCCTTTAAACTAGTTTCCACCTACTTTTAATCTAGTTACATCTGTAGCTTCCACAGTCGGCACGAATTGATTCTTTTTTTAAAACAATTTAAATATATCATTTGAATTTTTAATGAGTTTAACTATTATTTTTAGTATAGTGCAATGCTCTAGACTTAGGTCTAGTTTGATCTTTCAGCAGACAGAAAGCGTTTTGGAGCTGCAGAATTCCTTCCTGCAGACTGTTTGCTGAATTCGTTCTACATTCACATTAAAGACTGTAATAATAACAGCTACACACACATTTCACCCAGATTTTTCTAACTGCATAGGTGGGAACAGTTGGGAATACAAGAGGTTCAACCATAATTTCCCACCTCACTCTGAGATATGCACGCATAGAGGAAAACATTTTTATTTTCATCATTTCAATGAGAAATTATTAGACTTTTGGAAGGCTCACTCCTACCCAAATCAACACCTCAGGCAGAGCTTAATTGGGAGGCATTTTGTATAAAAATACAGCAGCACCAGGGGCATTCCCAGCCTGGCACCTTGCTGTAGTTATGGGTGCGAAAACTTCTGAAAGATGTACAGCTGTCCTTGAGAGAGCTCTTACCTTTTTGGCAAAAGTTTCTCTTTCACTCTGTTCTACTGCTTGCATTTTCATCTGCATAAACATCAAACCTGTGACCTTACTTTGGAGACTTTCATGAATTAGTACTGATCAGGAGAGGTTTTTTTGTTGAAAAAGATTAAAAAATACTGAGAGGCAACTAGATAGGCTTTTACCTCCCTAAAGTCTGAACATGACACTCCTCAGGATAAAAATCTCTACCTTGTGTAAATTCAGATGGGGAATAAAACACCACCCCTCTCTTGTATTTGCTTAATGCAAAATAAGATAACCTACAGATAAAAAGGTAACAGAATAACCCACAGGCACTATTTCTTCAGTAAGTAGTATCGAAGTTTATCTACTAAACAAAATCTTCCTGGAGCTCTTTTTAAGGGGAGTTTGCTGAAGAAAGAAACACCCTTTGTGAAGGGTGAAGTGGAAAGTCATAAGAGAATTGAATTCACATCCTTTTCTTTGGACTTAAGTTACCATTTTTCCTTAAAACCTGCCCTTCCTCCTCTTTCCTCTGAAGTTCAATTTCTCTTTTCCTCTTTCATCTTTTCACTCTTCTTTAATAATTCATTATTTCCTTTCTTCTCTTTCCTAAAATTTTATATAAAAGCTGGCCATAATTTGAAGTGATAGGATGAAAGTAAGGCAGCAAAATAAAGTCTCAAAAGTCAAGATTCATGTGAAGGATCAAAGAATGTAGCAATGCTGTAACAGATGTGAGAGGGAAGAATTTTCACTGTATCTTAGTCTGAGACAGACCAGGATCCTAAGTTTTGTCCAAGGAAGACCTGGAGCCAGCAACAATCTTGGCCATACTCTGATCTTTTTCACCTGCAAATTTTTCATTATGTATATTCCAATTAAATTAAAATCTACTTGCTTTTATTTTTTTCCCCTTAGCTATTCCTAGACTCCAAATCTCTCATTCCACAGGAACTCTTTGGGGTGGGTTTGTGGTGCTTTTGCATGACTGATGTTAAGCTTAGTTTGAACACTGCAGGAAGAGCTGTGCTGTGATGCTCAGTAAGTACCTGCCTGAAATTAGCTGAAAGACATCCATGCTATTCAAGAAATTTTAAAATTAGGCGGTGTGCAGCAAGAATTTCTGGACAGAAAATAGCAATCTAGAATTCATTATTTTTAATCCAGAAAATCAAACGCTTGTTACATGCTGGAAACATGCTGGAAAATTGAAACAGACTGAGATTAATGGAAAAACCTTTTGATTATTTAAGTATTTCTTAATTAACAATTAGGACATTGAAAGATGTCATGCCATGAGAAAAGCAGGTTTTAGTACTCACAGTGTTGTTATAAAAAGACTCTAGAATGGGAAAAAACAAACCAGAGATACAAATTGTCTTATTCCTCCAGATCTATTGAAATAATTCATTTTTTGGCAGAGATGACTTTTGGTAAAAGGGAGTTGGAGAAGTTCTAGAAAACTACAAAGAATTGAATCAGGGTTTGGAAAGTGGAATCTATTATAAAATATGAATTTATGCAGTCACACTCCTATTACAATTACTCACATATCTTATCTCTTTTTCAGTGAGAAAAGTAACTTGGCTGACCCAAAAAATTAAGATGCTAACCTTCCAGCCAGGGAGTGTATTCATCTCCATTCCAGCTCTATGCCAACTGAATAAGGTCCAGAAATTAGCCAACAGTTCATGGCATGACGCAATTTTAAAAATTAATATGTTATTATAAGTAACTCATTTATAGTCATATTTTTAAACATTTTCATTCTAGGCATGAGCTAATTGAGAATCAAAACTGAGATCAGGCATCAAGGATATTGCAAAGGTAGAGAGCTGTGCAGTATAATGGAGTGAAACCTAAACTCCAGTTAGTGAATACGAATTATTTTTGTGACAATTATTTCCAGTTAGGAAAAAAAAACCTCTGAGTAATGGAGCAGTGCTTCAACTTACATATGTTCATCCATGGAGAAAAAGTCTTAGTGCATACTTAGCTGTTGCTAGTTTGGTCACATTATGGGCTATTTACTGAGAATCCCTTACTAGGGTGTTGATCTCTCCACAGAACAGTAAAATGTGAGGGAACTGTGTTTTTCCTCCATCAGAGCATATTATCTTACTTTCATGGCATTAACCAGCACATCCAACAGTAACATATGAGATTTCCTATTATTCTTGTTTATTTTTCTGTGCCTCTTTGAGGTGCTACAAAGAAAGTATTTATTAGGAAGCAATAATCCAGGAGAGAGATTTTCAGGTGTTGGTTGACAAGAAGTTCAACATGAGCTGGCAGCATGTGTTTGCAGCCCAGAAATCCGACCTTGTCCTGGGCTGCATCAAGAGCAGCGTGACCAGCAGGATGATGGAGGTGGTTCTCCCTCTCTAATCCACTCTTGTGAGACCCCACCTGCAGTGCTGCATCCAGCTCTGGAGCTCCCATGTGAGAAGGATGTGGATCTGTTGGAGCGAGTCCAGATGAGGCCATCAGGGTGCTATGAGGGCTGGAGCAGCTCTGCTCTGGAGCCAGGCTGAGGGAGCTGGGAGTGCTCAGCCTGACAAGGGAAGGCTCCAGAGAGAACTCAGAGTCCTTCCACCACCTAAAGGGGCTCCAAGAGAGCTGGAGAGGGACTTTGAACAAGGGCTTGGAATGACAGGACAAGAGGGAACAGCTTTGTAGTGACAGAGGGCAGGGTCAGGTGGGATTTGGGAAGAAATTCTTGGCTGTGGGGGTGGTGAGTCATTAGAAGAAATTGCCCAGAGAAGCTGTGGCTGCCACATCCCTGGAAGTGTCCAAGGCCAGGCTGGATGGATCTTGGAACAGCCTTATCTAGTGGGAGGTGTCCCTGCCCATTGGAAGTGGATGATCTTTAAGGTCCCTTCCAACCCAAACCAGTCTGTGATTCCATGATCCTTCAGGGACATTACAGGTCTCTGAACCAGCTTTTGGCCAATCTGCTGCTAAAGAATTCCTTCACATGGGAAGCTGAGAAATTGTGCATGTACATCTCTACTAAATCTTGCTTTCTGAAGAAGGGGGCTGCAACAGGCAGAAACAAGGACTGCTGCACAGTTACATAGGAGAAACAACTAAGCAAAAGCAATAATTTAGAGTGATCAACCATCAGCAAAGATTCCTGCTGGCCAAGAAATCATATAAATGTCAGAGCAAAAGGCGAACTCAAAGGAGTTAAATGTTATTTTTCACCAGCGGCTTGTTGCCAATGCTACACAAGTTATTACAAACTTTAGTTTTAAAAACCTATTATGGTACTTCACCCATCACTTAATACTGAGCAATTTAGAAATGACAAGACCATTGATAAAAAGTAAATACAATTCTGCTATCCATTAACCTTTTTTGCAAACAGACGCTCCAGCATTTGGCTGAAAAAATACACTGTGATCCCTCCTCCAGAGCCATGGGTCCCACTTAGCATACATACCTTTGACATCAGGATTAAACACACCAGGAGCAGCTACACCCACAAGCCTCTGATGCTGGATGTGATCTAATTCACAACAGGTTACAACACAATTAAATCCACATGAGGCAGCAGGTTGATTGGTTGTAAAACCAATGGATCGCATGTTAAAGACTCCACTTTTTCCATAAATGAAGGACTGCATACAGAATTATATTAGAAACAGAGGCATGTGTAAATAAGCAACATGACCTTTGAAATTTATAAGTAGAATCAGAACATCTTTTAATTTTATTGACTTATTTGCTTCATAAATAGATAATGCATTTTTATGGCTTGTTCTGATACTTATCTATCACATTGCATGTTCAGGTCCTCATTAACTTCCTGGGGTTACAGTACAACCAGAAGCAGAATTTCTAAAGTACTTTGGGAAAGCTTTATTTTTATAGTAATTTTGACATAATCAAACCCAGCAAGTTCTAGAAATGCATTAGAAAAATATATTCACATTGCTTGATTGCAGCATTTTTGGATAAACTATCAGAATTCCCAGACCATACCTAGAATAAAAAGCGCTGGGTTAAGAGAAGGAAGTTTTGCAGGGATGTGTTAAGGCAGTCTTTCTAGCAGTCAATTAGGCACTTGAATACCTAATCTAAGATTACCACAAATGGTTAAAAAACAGGACAAACACATCATGAATAGACTCAAATATATGAAAAGCAGGATACTCGTCTGGCTGATCACAAAGGCTCCCTCCACCCTGCATCTATTTTATTCAAATATTATAGCATGACAACCAGCAATATTTTTAGGTTATTAGTTCTGAATTGCACTTTGGTACTGCATCAGTATTGCTCATCCCAAAAATCCTGCTGCTTTTGAAAGTCATTCTCTTAAAAAAACCAGACTGATATTGGAAGTGGACCCAGGTAAAAATGGAAGAGTTTATACAGCACTTTACCAGGTCCTAAAAAATGCAGTTCCTTTCCCACTCCATAAATGTTCATTCTAAATATTCAGTGAATAAGCTGAATGCTTATTTTTATAAACATGTGACTACAAAACGTATGGACTCTTACTGAAAAAACAGTCATAAAAATTAAGCCCCTTTTCACTATGTGCTAGTGCAGTGTGCCATGCCTTGCTTTTCAGGAACATTGTTTTTATCTGAGGAGTATAAGCTAAAATATCAATTTATAATGAAAATCTGATTATCTTAATTGCAATAAAATAAATGATACACTTAATAGGATGTGCATGCTCTTTCCAAGCAGCTTATTGTATTGCTGTATCAGTTAAGAAAGCAATATGCCATCTGCAGGTGTTTATGTATGAAATCCTGCAGAGGGAAAACATTTGAACTACAGAACAGATTAAATAATTGAAAATGAAATTGCATGATAAGGTGTTTGACGGGGTGGAGGGAAGCAGCACAGTGGAGGAAAATCCATCCCCATGACTACTGGTCCTTCCTCCTCCCTGCCTCACTGCTGTTCGCCTCTTCTTGGATTCCAGAGCTTGTTTTATTCCTCAGCAACCTTCCTACAGCGTGGCAGATTCAGTACTGTTGGAAATTGGGGATCTGTGGTTTGTTTCAGACAGAGAAGAAAGAACAGTTTAAGTATTGCTTGAGGAGACATGGCTTTGCTCTGGATCCTTTTATACAGAAAGAAGATGTGTTTGCTGGCTCTGAGAGAAAAGGAAAATTGTTAAAGGCAGTGTGGATATGACTTGAATTTTTCATCAGGTAAGAAGTCAGAAAATCCATAAAACTATGACAAAAGTTACTGAAATATCTTTTAAAGCATTATTTTATTCTCTACAACCTATATTTAAAATTGAATGCAAATTTTCCTCCACATATTATCTGCAATACTTAATAAACAATGTTTGTAATTGAAACATTTACGGGCCACCTTGAAAGGATGGGACTGTTCATCTTTAGCATAGGTAAGAAAATACTTAGGAAAGAAAGCCTTTCTAAACCTCATTTTATTTTAGACCTTTCTATTGTTTGTGAACATTTCAATAATGTTTCTGCAGACAGAGGAATGAAACAAGACTAAGGGGTTTATAATAACTTACAGTGTTAAACTCTTACTATGCAAAATGCATGGATTAGGGGTTGAAGTAATTCATTCTTTTTGTTAAACACTTCAGTTCTGGTATCAGCTGTAGTTGCGATCCAAGAATGCTGATTCCAAAAACATTTATTTATTAGATTAAAAAAAATGCTAGTATATATTACAATATAGTTCAATATGCTGCAGTAAATACTAGAGTAACTTATTTTTTCAATGCTATGAATACTCCAGATGTTTACCAAGACAGGTGTAATTGTTTTATTGCCAGAGAAATGTTTAAATTGCCTCGCAGAATGGTGTGTACTAAAGACTGTACCCTTTAACTCCTGGCACAAACCAAATAGTGAAAAGAAATGACACATTTTCCTGAGAAAAGAATAGTGTAGATAGTATGCCTAAAACTGATGTAGCAAGTGAACTGATTAGGTCAGTCCAGGGACTTTTCCCAAACAGAAAATGCCAGAAAAACCCTACCATCCTGAATTCTTGGGAGAGGACATTCAGAATTTGCTATCAAACTGTGTTGTGCATCCATGGAGAAATAAGCAAGCTTAGCAAATAGTGCATAAAATATTACAAACTTGGCTCAGCCTCATGGCCTTTTGAGTGCCCACAGCTTCTCCTGCTCCCATAAAAAGCAGGGAAGAGCAGAGTTTGTCTTTGTGCCAGCCAGGTGGACACCACAGGCACTGCAGAGAAAAATCACCCTTACAGCAAAGCAGCCAGACTTTGGATCCTCAAACTTCTAAATCTTACCAGGGCAACAACTGCCACTGTTGGTGGTAAACCTAGCATTTAGTGCCTCTGTCATGCCAGCCCATGCATCCTTGGGTGTGACAAATCCAGCCAGGCAATCAGTGCTGCTCCAGTGCAAGGTGGGTGACAGTGCATTCCAGGAAATGGGTGGCCTGAAGGGGCTGTTGCCCAACCACACCATGGGGCTCTGCAGGACGTGACTGTCAGTCACAGTCCCTGGCCTCTCTCCTGGCCTCAGGAGCAGAACAGTTTGTGGAGGCTGATGGGCACACAGTGGAGTACCCAGCTCTTGGTCTCACCCTACTGAAGTGGGGACTCCTGCAAGAGACTGCAAAATCTATCAGAGCCACCAGACCTCCATAGTTTTTGCAGCAGGATTGTAGAGTTTTCCATGTCATTCCCCAATATAGCTTTAACCAAGCCAGAGTAAACTGTGGTACATTCTTTAGGGAGACTACAGGGCTTGATGCTGGCCCTGACCACTATTTAAGTAGTTTTTGGGACATCAAGGCCACATAGATTCACATATATCTACAGCTCCTTCCCACTCCAGCATGAGTGTGCTAATTGGAAAGGGTATTTTAATCAGAATGGCAATGGTAATAGAAGCTTCAAAGGTGAGAATGGTGTTGTTTGGAGATTTTTTAAAATCCTAATTTGAAGCACACAAACTTATGTCAAACAGAAGTATCGGGATAAAGCAGTCCAGGATATAACTCTGGCTGGAATATTCTTTGAGTATCTGTGGGAAAACAACTACAGAATCATAATTCCAGTTTAACCCTGGATTTAGTGTTTAATTTTGTACAGGCAACCAAACATTTTTTTTAAATTCTTATTGATTAAATAAGGGCAATCATTTCTGTGAAAGGGCTGATAAATCTTCTACACATAAGCATATTATTTTTAGTAATAATAAAACATCCACCTATCCCTTCTTCTTTCTGTGTATCCTCTAACTTCCAACTCCTTAATTCTCCTTTCTCCACAGGCTCTCAACACCATTACTAGGGGTGAAGAATGATCTCCTTCCAGCTAGAGTTCCAATAATTTCACTGGGGAATTAAGGTGAGTTAAAGTTGAGTTTTGAAAGATATATGTGTAGAACATATATCAATTACCCATTTTTAAATTTTAAAATAACTCTTTTCATATTTAGCTTTTTCTTTCTCAGATTGGAAATAACTCCTTTCTGGCCAGAAAGCTGACGAGCCTTTAAACTGAGATTAACTTTTGCACTCAGTGATAAATTTAAACCCATCAAGACATTCTGTTGAACCTAACTCTTCCCATTAATATTGGTTTTAAAACCACAGAACTGTGCTAATATCAGATTTTTTTGCTTGACTCCTGTTTAAGTTAGAGCTGAAAGAGAAATAATTGTCTGTATAACTACAGTGTGAGTTTTATTTTGTTTACATATTTTTCAGGTTAGATTTAGGAAAAAGGACATACTCTCTTCAGTGCATCAGTAGAACAGGAAACTCCCTTTAAGATATCATTCATGGAGGTTTTGAGTGCCATTTGAGCTCAAGCACACAATTTTGATTAATTCAGGAGGATCGAGTGTATTAATTCACATTGCTTTGTAGTTCTAAAGAAAATCTAAGTGTGATGTCTAAGCTAGCAGAGTGATGGCAGGACCCAATTCTTCTTTTCTGGTAATACAAAAGCAACAGATTATCCTCATTGGAATCCATTAAACCTTCTTAAATCTTCAGAGACAGAATACTTTATTCTCAAAAGCAAACTTTACCCACAGCTGGTAAAAGAGAATTTGTGTGAAAGTGTCCGTACAAGTTCAGTCAGAGCTGCTATCACAGCTATTTCCTGTACATCAGTTATAGATCAGTAACACTGTCAGTGCAGGATCTCAGAAAGGCAACATCAACCTCCTTCCACAGAGATACATAAACCCACTAATAACCATGTGCTTTTCCAGTACTGAGACTAATCATGTTAGATTTGCTCAAAACTTTAAGGACACTGACCACAATGGTAGACCCACAGTACTCACTGCTTTGAAAATCTCCATGCAAAGTATATTGTAAATAATACAAGGTTTTGTCCATAGGTTGGAAGATGCTTCAGGATGGATAAAGCTGTTCAGCATCCCAGTGAGATCCTGAATCAAACTCTCTCTAACATTAGCCTTTCTCAGTTCTTGAACTTTGATACATGCCAGCTTTCCTCCCTTGCAGAATTCTTGCTTATTACAGCTTACACATTGGTTACACTAGTGGGGCTTGTTGGAAATCTTTGCTTAATTATTATAATAAAGAGACGGAAAGAAGCTCAAAATGTCACCAACATTTTGATTGCCAACCTCTCTTTATCAGATGTCTTGATCTGTATCATGTGCATTCCTGTCACAGTTGCATATACCTTAATGGACCACTGGATATTTGGGGAAGCAATGTGTAAAATAGGCTCTTTCATACAAAGTCTATCTGTCACAGTCTCCATTTTCTCACTTGTACTCATTGCTATTGAGAGATATCAGCTAATTGTGAACCCACGTGGCTGGAAGCCTAATATTTCACATGCTTATTGGGGAATTCTTTTCATCTGGGGACTTTCCCTCATCATATCTGCTCCTTTTTTAGTATTTCACCAAGTAACAGATGAACCCTTCAAACATCTGTCTTTCCACAGTGATTTCTACAAGAACAAGGTTGCTTGTATTGAAGCATGGCCATCTCTTACAGAGAGACTGATTTTCACCACTAGCCTGCTGGTTTTCCAGTACTGCTTCCCACTGGGGTTTATTTTTATCTGCTATCTCAGAATATTTGTATGTCTTCGAAGGAGACGTGGTAAAATAGACAGGATGAGAGAGAATGAGAACAGGCTGAGTGAAAACAAAAGGATCAATATGATGCTGGTATCAATTGTTGTGACCTTTGCAGCTTGCTGGTTGCCTCTCAATATATTCAATGTGGTTTTTGACTGGAACTACGAGGCACTAATGAGCTGTAATCATAACCTGGCATTTACAATCTGTCACCTTGTGGCCATGATCTCAACATGTATCAATCCCATCTTTTATGGATTTCTGAACAGGAACTTTCAGAAGGATTTGGTAGTATTAGCTCAGCACTGCAGATGCTCAGCATCACAAGAGGAATATGAAAATATTGCCCTTTCAAATTTGCAAACGGATGCATCTAAAGGGTCTCTGAAATTAAATAATCCCCATGTGGATATATAAAATAATCTAACTGCAGTTTCCAAAAATCTGTATTTTGTTGCAGATGGCCTTTTTCTGCAGGTCTTGGTCATGTTACCACCAAGTTTAGAGGAAGTCTTTGCCATTTAGTTCAGCAAAACCAGGAGTATACTCCCATGGTCATACTCTTAACAGGTACTTTATGATAGTATTAATGCTGAGAAACCACTTCTAACAGTCCTAAAGATCAATAATAATAAACTATAAACAGTATTAACATCTTACATTTTTAAAACACAGTTCCCAAGTTACTGGTATGCGACCTTAACTCCAATAAAAATGTTTCCATTTCAGCCACTGATAGGGGTGTCCTTCCTAAACACCTGGCTTCCCCCAGGTAAACCCTGAACACAGTGGTATTCCTAACTTCAGCAGCCTTTCACACACTGTTTTCTGGCATTTTTATTTTCCAACCCTACATCAATACCCTCCCTGGTTAATCTGCAGTTTAGAGGCAGTTCACACTATAAGGAAGGCCCTTGAAGTCATCTTAAGACTCCACCATCTTCCTTTCAGCCCTCTCATGCAGTTTGCTTTGGCTTAGTACCAGTTCAGCCCAGAAACTGTATTTTAACAAGGGAGAAGGCTAGAGAGGGACTTTTATATTTTTTTTAATGAACACTGAAACAGGACCCATTTGATGTACTGTGAGTTTCACTCAGAATTATGTTGTTCAAGATGAAATATATATTCAATATTTCTCCTAAAAGCATTGCATTCTCCAAACCACCATCATTGCTTTCTCTCTTACCATCATCACTGCTCCTTATAACAGACCTTTTAGAATCTCCATTATCAAAAAACCCCACTAGGAATGCAGAGTAAATTTTGTTTTAGCTACTTACTCAGATTTCTCTTTGAGTAGAAAATTAGTTTTGCATTTTAATTTCAGCAGTATTTTCTCCCGCATTTCTGCACTAGCAAGAGGACACACTTGAGCAGATGTGGTCATTTCTGTTCACAGAAACAGTTTCCATGTTTGAAAATAATTTCTTTTGTAACACAGTGCAAAGAAGCCTAAAGGGATAATACTGAACACAACTTTTCTTGAACGAAAACATTTTAAAAACCACTTTCCAGTGTGGCCATAAAAATAGCCTAACTTCTTCTTCATCCATGATATAGTGACAACATAAATAATCAGTTAATATTGAGCTGTTTAAACACAGTACTTAGAATACTTTAGTCTAAAAACTCACCATGCTTCCTCTTGTTCAAATTAAATATAATTAATTACTTGTACTGCTAAAACCCTTCCTTTTTTTTCTTCTGAGTTTCAAAACCCCTGTTCTAACACTTGTACATAAGACTCCTTGTAAAGTATTCTCTAACTTTAGCAATTTATTAATGCCCCACTTAAGCAAAAAAAATTCACATTCAGATTACAATGAGCTCCTTGATGACTCAGCTTTGATGAAACTCACCTTAGGGCTATAAAGTTCTCTGGGAGAGGGAGCATCACTTTCTGTAGCCATCCAGTTCCTGAAGGATTCCCGCTCATTTCTCTTCTTACAGCATTAGTTCAGACTGTCTGCACCACTCTGCTTATCAGAGGAGCTCTGTCAGAAGAGCCTCACCAGCTCGTGCAGATACTCAGGTTTGTTAAGTGCCCCCTGATTAACACTGAGATAAAAGACCTCGGTGAAATCTCTTGGTGTCTGAGCCCATAGAAGTCATAAGGGCAGCCCCATCACAAAAGAAAGAATGGCAGAATTAGTGACATGGTAATCAAGTATCTGAGTGATAGGTATGGATTTGCTTTGGCATAATTTAGGGGGTTTTTTTCCAATTAAATCAAATATCATTCATTTGGAATCAATTACACAAACCTTAACTTAACACCCACCTTGTGCATCATAGAAAAGAAACCAAGAGACAGATAAATACCTAATAGAGACCAATGATCAGACTGTTGAGAGTGTTTCAGTATTAACTATTTCTGTGAACTTCAGCCCAGGTCACTGGGCTGCCTTTATTGCTGATGCACATCATCTGTTTGTTTAGCACAACAAACATTTAATCAAGTTAAAAGCAGCAACTTGCAGTCAATGACACTGGGGCCGTGCATGGTCAGAGGGACTGACTGTGCTTTGGTGGAGAGATGGAGCTGCTTCTCTCACCACTGAGACTCCTGGGTAACAAAGTGATTCACTATCTTCGTTGCACCTGGCTTGACTGAGAGCAAATCTGATCCAGGAACTTCACTTTTCTTGGGGATCCCAGTACCTGCATTGAAAATCGTCTACTGTCAGAAGGTCATTCCCTGAACAGCATTTTAACAAATGATGGTGTCACACCTGCTAGA
Source organism: Acrocephalus scirpaceus scirpaceus (assembly GCA_910950805.1). Taxonomy (NCBI): domain Eukaryota; kingdom Metazoa; phylum Chordata; class Aves; order Passeriformes; family Sylviidae; genus Acrocephalus; species Acrocephalus scirpaceus. Next base: position 10,360,397 of record OU383785.1, read on the forward strand.
GGCTGGGCTATCAACGGTATTTCCCTGGGTTTGAAACACAAATTTCTATCACCATCTTCCTCAAATTTAAGCTGTTTACAGCTTCAGGGCCCATGCTTAAAGCATTTTACAAGCACATGACATTCACAGTTTACTCTAGTTTATTAATACTAGCACAGCAGTTCAGATTACTCTCATTAGCAAATGTCTCAGACAATATTTAATGTTTGAATCAGGCCCAGCTGAGATTCCCATGTGTGAACTTGGCCTAAGGCCCATCCCATCGACAAGTCCGAATGTGGTTGCCTTTACAGCAGAGGTGGTTTTAATGTCATGTCCCAAGTGATTTTAAAACAGCCATGAAATGAATTCTGGTTCAGATTATGTGATGCTGATGAATGGTCTCTCTCTACTGTCTCCCCATAGAAGTGCTTGGGCAGTATGCATTAGACAGGCAAAAAAAAAGAAGATTGCCATCACTTTTTGTAATACCAATTGTCTACTCCTGACATACTGATCAGAGTTAAGCACTCAATTTTTCCTTCCAGTCTGAAAATCTTGGTATAAGAGGGTTCTTCATTAGCAGGTGGGAGCTCTCTGAGCAATGACACTGCTTCAGAATCAAAAGTGAACAATAATACTTGTGCCTTGATTTCTCCTTCTCATTTCTTTCTCACACTTTCACTTGACTCAAGTGTTGATGGATGCTCCATTTCTGTTCTGAGCATTCAATCATCAAGTATCTCTCCTTAATGCTGCACTTGTAACAATCGTTGATAAGGGAACAGAAGATCCTCACTTTCTCGGAGACGTCGCCCTCAGCCCTGCACATTCTCCCACTACATCCACTGACTTCCTGTGCATCCTGATACTGAACTTCCAAGCAAGTCAGTAGGAGCCAATTGACTGTGACAGGAATAGGAACAAAGAGTAATTACTTGTTTATAAAGCATAAGTATTATGGACTCCAAAATGGTGTGTGGCAGCAGTAAATGTAACTGCAATATCTAATACTTAAAGATTGCTCAAGTTAAACTGGCAAATGTTGCCCTGTCTTGGGTAATGCTGGTGACTTTATTTTCCCTTGTTTTATTGATACAGCCAAGTAGAAAAACTACTAACGGCCTTTCTCTGCAGAAAGTTGTTACCTGATGTACCCAGCTGGAGGACTGTGAGCTTCCTTGGGGGAGCAGCAGCATGGCATTAACTACAGAAAGGTAGAGGGGGAGCCTGAACTCCCAGATGCTATTCCAGTGTAGAAAGTCTTAGTTTTTTAAAAATAAAAACTGTGTCAGAGCTTTGTTTGAGTGGTTTGGTCATGCAGACCAGACCAATATATTTATAAATATCTTTGTAAATGAACTGTGTCCTTACATGTCTGTGTATTTTGTGGTTGATTGGTTTCACTTTAAGCATCTCTGATGCTTAAGGGGGTTAGATACTTGGGAACTGGCATCCACTGTGGAAATGATTCCATTGAGCAAAGAGCTCAATTGATCATTGACTGTAACCCTGTCTGTGGACAAAGGCAGTGCCAGTGCTGTGTGTGCTTTAAAGACTTCGATTTCGCCCATTGACTGACAAATAAATATTACCCTGTGTAAAACCATCACCCTGCCCAGCCAGTGAATTGTACTGTCTGTAACTGGGATAGGACATTTCTCATTCAAACGGGACACCAGAACACCAAGAATCACCAAAAGGTCCAAAGAAAGACCCAAAGAGAGATCCAGAGCCTGCTGCAGCTCGAAGGGATGGCCATGGAGCAAACAGAGCATGGTTCAAGGGTTCAAAGGTACTCAGGAAAGGACCTGACCAGACTTCAGATGTGTGAGGGAGCTGCTGACCCAGTGGAGACAAATGAGGAAAAGAGGACTCAAAGACTGCTCTGAGGAGAAGGGGTGAGCTCCAGAGATGTCCTGACAAAACCAGAGGGGTACAAAATATGCTCCAGAGATAGCAGTGTGCTAAGGTGACCCTCTAAAGCATCAGGATGAGAGGGGGAAAAAAAGACACAAAGAAAAATTAAAAAGCAACAGGGTACGTGACAAGCAAGAAAAAACCCTAAAAAATAGGAATAGCCAGCTCAATAAAAGGAGAAAGAAAAATTTTAAAAGCTAAGGGGTACAAGGCAGAGGAAGAAAAAAAAATGAAAACAGGGACAGAAAAATAGATAGAAGTAGACATAGAAAAGCAATTAAGAAATGAGAGGAGAGCGAATGTATAGCAAAGCTTTGAGAAACCTCACAATGAAGGGTCAGACAGGCTGCAGAATTGAGTGGAACCACACAGACTCCATAAACAACATGGTCCTTTCAATTCAATGCTAATAAGACACTTAGAAATATTCCACAATGGCAACTGTAGAATTATCTTGTCTGCTATCACTCATTTTTAAACAAGGTTCTTTTGGTTTCCATGCAAATGCACTGACTGATGCCTTTTATTTAATTTCCATTTCATTTCACTTCATTTCATTTCTTTCATTTCATTTCATAGATTTCTCCATTAGTCACAGGCTATTTACATAATGTCATGGAATCAGCACGTGTGGAGCTATTCTCTGCAGAATTCACTTCACCCTCATACCTGGTGAGGAAAACCTGTTAATTCATGTAGATGTCAGGGTTGTAACAGCTTCATGAATTAGTTCTTCCAGCCAGGAATGGCTACTAGAGTCACAAAAAGCTCTGAAAGTTTGGGTTCCCTCTAAGGAGAATCTCTTACCCCCCTAGCCAGCTCCATTTTTGGTTGGAGACTCCTGCAGTGCTTCATTGCATGGAATCAGAGCCGCAGTGCCAGAGGGGACTGGGAGAGGCACCGATTTCCCAGGCACACCTTTCAGTGAGTGCTGCTCAGCCTCCACCTCCACAGGCTCCCAGGGCACCCTTACATTTCCCAGCACAGTCAAATCTCTCCTGTCCTCAATAAGGACCAGCAGATTTGTCTACCAACAAGTTACAAAATGACTGTTTTGGGACTACAATTATTTGGGTAGTATAGTTGTGTCAGGTGAGTCCAGGCATTAATTTTTACCTTGAAGCCATCTCAGGATTTGCCATCATTACAACTATTAGAAGGCAACCCATGACTGTAGTCTGATCATATTCCCACATTTTCTGAAACACTTGGCCAGTGGAAGCTGTTTAATCCCCATCAGATTATTGGTTTTGGGAGTGGGAGTGGTATTGGGGTTTTGTTTGCTTTTCGAATAAATTGCAACTACTGTTTTCTTACACACGAGAACTAAATCTAGGCAAGAATAAAAGTGAAGAATCTTTTTGTGAATCAAAAAAAGAAAGGAGATCCTAGAACAACTTCTCCAGAGCTAATTTCCCTTTCTTCTGAAATTTCCTTAACAAAACTATCTAGCTACCTCGCCTTTTACATTATCACAGGAACCTAGCAGCAATTATAGCCTCACAGTCCTTATCCATTCCCAGTGCCTCTTGGGCAGATTCCACTTCTAAAGAAGCTCTCTTTTAGCAGCAGCAGGAATGAGTGCCAAACAGCCTAAATTTTGGGGAAGGAGCTGAATTTGACAGAATAAAACTGAGCTAAGATCTGAATGGAGCTCAGAGCCTGGAAGAGACTCAGGAAGATTCTGCAAGAAAATGGAGATAGAGTTTACAAGTCTCAGAGTAGATTGTAGCAGCATGTAAAAACAACAACAACAAATGTATATATTTGTGTGCGTGTGTGGCAGCTATCTGGGCTGCCAGAGAAAAAATTGCGTTTGAGGATCATGTCTTCACAGGACAATTTTACAAAGAAAAACAAAAAGACACAGGAATCGTTTCATAACTTAACTTGCACAGGTGGAAGATCCACCTGCAAACTGCAGCCATGCCCAGCGAATTACGAGAGACAGGCAGTCCTTGCAGGAGCACAAAGCCATCAGGCACCTGAGATGTCAGTGAGGGACTCCCAGCCTCCTCCCGTAAGGCTCGGGAGCTCTTAGAGCGAACAGCAGGGAGAGCCCAGGACAGCGGATTGCCCCAGCTGTGCTGCAGGACGGGCACTTCACACCCTCACCGGGTGGCTCTAAGTTTATTGTCTCTTGAGGCGCTGCAAAGTAAAGGTCAGAGGGACCCACCACACCCACAGGGTAAACCTTTGGGAGGCTAATTAGTCAGCAAATAATCTCTTTCAAGATATCCACTATTTGACTATTTGTAAAGAATATCTTTGCCAGTCAGCCTAACAATGCTGTCAGCATGGCGTGATACCCTATCCAGCACACAGTTCAGACGGCTTCAAGTGGCTTAGTGCTTCCAGCTCTTTATTCCCAGACCTTTCTGACCGTGTGAGGAGGTCAGGTTCTCACTTACACCAAGTGCATCGCGCATTCCTGCCCTGGGCAGAAATCAGAGGTCTCCTCCTTGGGACTGGTGTGACCCAGCATCGAGGATGTGTCCAGGGCAGCCTGGGCTTTCTCCTGCAGTTGGCTCTCAAGGCCTCTTGCCGCAGGCACCGTCTGTCTCCAGCTCTTTGTGGCGGGTGGGAGCAGGGGGGAGGTGTGGAAAATGTCCCACCCTGGTGGTTTGGAATGCCACCATCCCTGTTAGTGACCCTAAACTGATTCCGAGAGAGCACATTCTCCAGGGCATCCACAGCCTCCGAGCACTGCAGAACCTCCTGCGAACCCGGCAGGGTCAGAGCCCCCCGTGCTTGTCAGGCAGAACCCCCAAAACCTAACGCATATTGAGGGCATAACCATCTTTTGAAATGCTCTTTATTAACTACATTAACTGCTAAAACTTTGCCTACGGTTAGGCATTCAAGCAGAATCACTGACATACTGCACTGAGTCGTCAGCTGAAGGAAGGAAGTCCTGTGACTGACTGGGAACAAGATTCCTGGCTTCTAATTAAAGATGAACTCGAGACTCCTTTAAAAATTGGCCACAGAATTAGCATTGAATCCAAAAGCAAAATCTGAGTTGACTGAAAGGTCAACAAACACAGGGAGATAATTATTGCATGATGTTCCAGGAAACCCAAGCTCTGACACTAAATTTGAAAAAAAAGCCTTTGATGAATGATAACAAAAACTTTCTTTCTTCCCATCCCCATCATGCAAATAGACCCGACACAGACATACTGAGGGCATTATGCGAGAAAAACCCAACAATCATGGAAGTTCAAGTATCCTGTTAAACCTCACATCTTTATTCATTGACATACACAAAAAAATCAAATATTTCAAAGGAAAAGTCGGGGATTTTGATAGCATAATTTACTTTACTTTATCATTTTACAGAGCTGATTAGCTTTTGCTTTGAGCTCTTGCCTCTTTCTAAAGATAAATACACAGTGTATTAAGATTTTAGGAGTACTCAAGCTATGTTAAAAGGCTGAGGTGAGTGTTAAAATACTTTCAGTGTGTTTCTTCATGGAGGGGATCTGCAGCAGCTGTACAAAAAGCATCTGAGAACAGCAACAGCAAGTTATGAGCAAAACCAAATTCCGAACAAAGAAAAATTATGAACAGTCAAATTAATTTAATCAAGGGTTACTGTACATCTGCTGCTAAGAAATAATAGCTGCTTCTTGTTTTCTTGGAAAAGCTAAAAAAAGTCAGCTGCTAGTTTAACAATTAAGTAGAATTTAAAACTATGCAGAATGACTGAACTGTTGAGGATGTGAAGAGGCCTCTTGATATCATCTAGTCTAACCCCCCCATGCTCAGTAAGATAAGATGCCTTTTCTGAAGTATAATCATAAATTTACCTAATTAAAACTTCATCAGAAAGCTGCCCCTGGGTGGGTGTCACTGAACCACCACTGACCTCACCGGGATGTTTGCTCCTGCTCCAGTTCAGGATCTCCCCATTCCGAGGGATTATTTTTTTCCCTGTCCCCGTTCATCTTGCTGACAAACTGGGAGCTGAAGTCTCTCAGAAAAACCAAAATCTCCCAGTGGAGACCACTTCAGCTGCCAGCATGAAGGCAGCAGCGAGCAGATGTGATGTGGAGCTGCTGATGGAGGAGGCAACAGCCTGGCATGTCTGGGCAGATGTGCAAGCAAAATAATAATTATTTTTTCCTTTTTTTTTTTCATGCAACAGACCAAACCAGAGCTGAAATCAATAGAAATTCGTGTCCTGCTCACTTCATTTGTGAGATCCTGATGGGTTTGGAAGTTAATATTTCAGTACATGGTACAGATAGAGAAACAGACACCAGCAGAACCACCTTAGATGACCAGAATCCAGAGATCCTCCAAGTTACTGCCATCTGCATTTCATATTAAATATATCTAGAGATGCTTGTCAAATTTGATCTTCATGAATATCTATCAACCTTTTATACTGACTTCATTTGCTTTACCTTGAGAGCAATCGAGCTGGTCCCTGAGCAGGCATTACTCACATGCCACCTTTAACAATCAGATTAGCACCGTGTTTGCTCTAAAAGCTGAAGCCTCGGTGCTCAGCACTGAAATGAGATCTCCTGAGCACAGCTCACAGCCTGGCCCCAGCTCCAGCCCTGTCCTGAGGTCTGTGCTCACCATATGGTGCTCCTGCTACACCTGTGCTATTTCCAGCTTCCAGCACCACTGGAATTGTGATGGAAAGATTTATAAATAAGGGTTTGATGCCAAGATGTCTGCTCAGCACACCATAAACCTTTTTTGCAGGTAGCTGAATCAGCATTGTGCTATGCAGCCACCATAGGACAGGTGCACACACCCTGCTCTTCTTTTACCCAATTCCTTACCTCCTTTTACCCAGTTTGCTGTCTCTCCTGCTCTTCTTGCAGACCTGTGTGTCTGGATTTAAATTTGCTTTGGCTCTAACCAGATGGAAAGAAAGCTAACTTATGCTCTAGCAAATGAAATGAGTCCTTGACTCCTTGAACACCTTCTTCTACCACTCACCCAACACCCACGCTCAGCACAAGGTGCCAGTTCTGCAGCACAGACAGACCTGGCCAGCCCCCTGCCCCATGCCCAGCCCTCTGGGCACAGCTTCAACATAAAATCAGGTGGAAAACCAGGTACTGACAACCCCTTCTTATCAAAAGTTGCCCCCATCCTAGTGTCAGCTTTAGGCAGCACTAAAAATAAAATAACAATTCACCTAAAAGCATTAATATCTAGATAAATTGATCTAAATCATTTTTGGTAGACCAAACATTCCTTTCAAATCAAATGATTAGGGCTGTATAAAAGCCATTCTTTTTACTCTCAGCATTTAAGTTAATCTCCTGTCTAGTTTTAACATCTCAGCAGTCATCCTCCTACAAAAATGAACACTTTGCAGTCCTCATCAAAAAGCCTTGAAAGGCTCCAGAATTCCCAGGGGGTGACAGAGGTACAATGGATTTCTCCTTCAAACAGCCACGAACCTTCCAAAATATCCCCAGCTGCAGCCAAGACAGAAATCTGGCTCACGCAGCACTGACTTCAGTGCACTGAGTACATCAGAAATGAGCCTCTTTGGTGCCAGAGGTAGGAAATGTGTTATTATCTGGGATGGTTGCAGAGACAGGAAGGTTTCTCCCAGGCTGAGTTTCCAAAATACGTACGGGAAATGGATTACTCCCGTCTCAAAGCTCATCACCCATTTCTAGAACCCTCCTCAAGTGCTCAGCTTGCTCTACCTGGATTTTCAGGTCCCCTTTCCCTCCTTCTCTTGACCACTCCCTTACTTACTGGGAAAGAGCAGAGATAACATTTCTCACAGGATTTAGCAAGAACATCGACATGATGCAAGGGTCCAGCACCAGGATTTTACAACCTGAAATTCAGGTTTACCAATCAAGACAGTGAAAAACAAAGGTTTGATTTTGGGGGGTGAGGGTCCAAAAACCCAACTAAAACAAACACACAAACAAAACCTAACAAACAAAAAACAACCAACCAAACAAAACAAACAAAAAGAAAAGAACAAAACCCGAATGATGAAAAACCCAACAAAACACACCAAAAAAACCAAAATCACAACAACAAAAACCAAAACACCACAAAATTCAATAATAATCCCACAGACAAAAACCACAGCAAAACACCAACGCTCTCTGGAACTTTTACCAGCCATCATGTATAGATGAAAAGGATGTTTCTATTCACATAGGTATTTTTTAAATTAAAAAATAAATACTGCAAAGCATTAGGAATCAAAGGTCAGATTTTGGCACCATTAAGCAAGTCATGGGATTCTTAGAACTGAACTACCAAATACCAGACTCATCCTTTTCCTTTTCAGAGATTTTGGCTGCACTGTGCTTTCCACTGCACACCTGAGACACTCAAGAAACTCTGGGCCTGCAGTACAGCAGCTGCACAGGAATTCCTCAAAAGACATTTTCCACCTTTTTCACCTCTGCAGAGGTGAGGCAGACATCAGCCAAGGAAGCTTCCCTCCCACTATCACCTCACCACTTCCACCAACAGGTTTAGGAAACTCCAAATCCATCTTCTCAGCCTGGTTGCAGCCCTGGCACTGGGGTTGGGTCAGCACAGCTGCATCAGCTGGAAGTTTGGGTCAACATCCTTGTGATCTCTAGCTCAACATCAGTTTGAACTTTCCTAGGGAAATCAGTGTAGTCAACGTGGTCAGACAGCTTTTCTCATGTAGAAATTTTGCTCTTTAAATACTTCCAAAATGTGAAGGTTTTTGATATCACAAAGAATACACATCTGCAGATCAGCTCCCTCTTTTGAAGTGTAACAAAAGGTCAGGACAAACTCAGCTCTAGAGCCTTGCCCAGGTTTAGTTATTCTGCTTTGACTCCCAGCAGTGCTGTGAGGGCCAGCAATCCCTTTCTGCACATTGCTGGAGCACCTGCAACACTTCCTGCACCAGCCCCGTGTCAGCTCTTCTTCCCAAGAAACCCAGAGCTCTGTTTGCCAAATTGCCACATGTTACACCAACACTCCTTAGTTACACCAACACTGAGCAGACAGTGCTCAGACACTGTGTTATCAATGAATTTATACAGCTGCATTTAGACAAAGCCCTGAGAGAATCCAGACCAGCTTTGTGCATGAGCTGCCCGAGCTCTCTGCTGAGTTCCACATCATGCTCACTATGCTGTGAGTAGAGCTGAAATTTCCATGTATTTTTCTCCTAGTGGCCTCAATGTAAATATGAGAACCCTGAATTTATGAAACAATCAGATTTTTTTCTTGGCTCAGTTTTGAAAAGAAGGAAGGAAAATAACCAAAAGTCTCTCCCCATCTCACTCCTTTATTGTATTGACATTTAGTCTCATTATCTCTGGAGGCTCAGTCACAAGGGTTGTGGAATTGCTTCAGTCCATAATAATTACTCGTCCATATCATAAACCCATTATGGCACAATCTGTCATTATTGGCATATATTGTCATTATTATCATTATCTGCCATCCTTGTTGGCCAAGGCAGCAGCTGTGGTGGTCACACCTGTAGTACAGGCTGGGTTGGGCAGCTTAGACAACACAGCAAGGACCTGCACAATGCATATCTTTACCTGGGACAATTGTTCACTTTTTTTGAAAAAGAAGCAAATCAATGAAATTTAAGAGGAGTGGTTATTTTTTCACTGTATTTCCTGCTAGTCTTTTATGGGTACAAACTATTCTTGTGTTGCAGAAAATCAAGGCAGAATTATGCTTAGATTGTATCTAATTAATTTTTCATACTAAAAACCTTCTTGTTGCCAGATGGCTGATATGTGGCCATTTAGAAACCAGAAGGTACCAGCCAGAAAACAGACAAAGCCCTCAGCTTTTTTCACTGAGCCCCTTTTTTACCTACAGCCTGGCTAGACAAATTGTACCTCTGAACAAGGAAATCATTTAAGAGAAGCACAAATCTTTACAATTTTAGTGACTCTCTCTAGACTTCAGAATTATTATTTCTCATTCAAAGCCATCACTCTCCACGGTAAAATACAGGAGGGACAGAATATTAACCTTAGAGTTGTCTTTTACTATGTCAAAAGATCTTTGTGTCATCATCATCTAACCTGGGGCCCTTGAGAATGAAGCACGAGGAAACCAAGAGCCTGGGTGTGCTGTGGCTCTTTTTGTCACCACCAAGGCACAGTCTGCTGGCAGAGGAAGAGCATCCCCACCAGGGCAGCTGAGCGAGGGACAGAGTGCTGCCAAATCCAGCACAACCACAATCCAGCCCCAAATCCATCAATGCCTGTGCAGAAAGGAGCAAAGCTCCATCTCCCTCTCACAGGTGCCTGGGCTTGCACCAACAGAGCAAAGGCATTTCTGTCCTGTGTGTGCCAGCTACCCACAGGCTAACATTTGACAGAATGTCACACAGAAAGGGAAAAACTGCTCTTTAATTATAGTCCTTCTGTTGTTCGACTCAGGGGTTTTATTAAAAGGGAAAAAGCGTGGAGAGCAGCTAATCAGCCGCTCTTAACAAATGAAGGTCTGGAGATTGATTTTTCAAGTGATTAGTGGTGCAAACACACATTTTCACAACTCCAAATCTTTGCATTTTTATCCAACTATTTTCATTAACCAAGGAAGGGTTAGGGAGGGACAGTTAACAGCCAGCACCATCCTCAGATATTAATGGCTTTATTACCACAGCACAGATTTTAAAACCTGTTCAGGTTGCAGCTCTGTTCCCATAACCTCAGGAGCTCCACAGGTGCAGCTTAATTAGAAGCAAAAGCTGTTGCTGTACCTTTGCATGTACAATTCTTTCCTGATGAGACATCACTTGCTGGACAAAACTCCTCCCAGCTTGGCCCAAGCCACTCCCTGTCTCCAGCAGCATTTAGCACCATTGCCCCTCTGCTCGAGTTAGAAGCTCTAATGACAGCAGCTGCCAGCAGCCTGTGGGCTGAAATAGGAATGGGAATGGCTCAGAGACAGATGATACACCCTGAAGGGAGCTAACAATGAGCATGGTGGCAACAGACAGATCAGACAGCCTCTGAGCTTGCCATGCTCCTTCCCGTGCTCCTTCCCGTGCTCCTTCCCATCTGTGCTGTCCCTTGAGGTGTGTCCAGCACTCACAGCTGGCTGTAGCTGGGATTGGGAGCACTGAGTGCCCAGCACTCACTAAATGCACCTCCAGGTAAACACAAGCTACAAAAACTACAGTCTGCTGTATGGATGGATAACTGGATTTAATTTAAACCTCCAAAAGAACAGTTTTAATAAAATCATCACTTGTCTACCACTTGCTGCCAAATTTTCTGACCATGGAAATCAGGCAGGGTTCATCAGTTCCTCTTGAAGTGAAACCCATTAATGTGGGGCTCCCACAAAATCCCACATGCCCCAACCTTCATTTCCCAACCTATGGCATGGGCAGCAGAAGCAAGCACAGGCAATAGCCATGGGACAGTCCTCTGGACCCCAAATGACACCAGACATTGGTGCAATGCATCCAGTCAGGGATGTTCCTCCTCTCCCTTACGTAGCTTTAAAACCATAAAGTATAAATGAATACATACAGGACCTAAATGTTGATACCTTGTGCTTACACAGGCTCAGAGACAGTCACTGCAATTCTCAGTGGAGTTAATTCATGCACCGTGGGCCCATGGTATTATCAAGATATGAGAAGGAATGCATTACATAAATATATATTCATCACAGGGAAGAGAACAGCCAAGACCAGTTTTCAGTTTTGCTTCTGCACTTAGACATGCTTTGTAGATATTTTCCTTCAGCAAATGACTCAATCCATCACAATTAAAGTAACACAATATAATCTTTCCTTTGATTTAATTGCTCCCCTTCTGCCAAATATTCAAGTTCAAAATACATTCAAAGCAATATTTAAAATAGGAAGATTATTTTCAAAATTAGCACAAATCTCCTAATGGGTTCAGAATTACATGCTGGGAGTCTTGCAATGCATTGGGTTTTGGTACTTAATTTTAAATGATTTCCAAGGTATGCCAGCATGAATCTGAGTTATTTCCCAGGGAACTCTAATGGACTTGGGTATTCAAATCCCTCAGAAGATCAATCTTCTCTCCCATGTGCTGCTGCAAACACTCTCCTTGTCCCATGTGCTCAGGGCAGAGCTGCCCCTCTTGGATCCAGGATGGTGCCCACAGCCCATGGGAGGACCAAGCCCTGCATCCTCACAAGGCCCCAGCCCACAACATCTGCATCTCAGGTATTTACACAGCTCAGGGGCAGGGCCATGGGGAAGGTCACAGATGAGGTCAGAATGAGAGATGTCAGAAAGACACCAAGGAGAAACTGGAGACAGTGTCCATGGCTTTGGGAAAACACTCAGGGAGAGACAAGGACCAGCTACAAAACCAGGCCACAGCCTCAACAGCTCTGCTTGGGCAGATTTGACCTGACAACTTAAAAGCTTTCACTGATAGTCCCATAAGCTTGCCCCAGGTAAAGCACATGTACATGCAGATATGTTTGTTAGACAACAAACCAGAGCTGTGCTCAGAGCTTTGCCACTCTCCTGTAACCACAAGGCAAGTGAGAAGAGCAATTCAACATCAACACAATTATTGAATGCAATCTCTTCTGTCCTTTCCTCCTGACTTCCATCTCCTGACTTTGTTTTCCACTCCTTTCCCTTGCTGTACCTGCTGATTGCTGAATTTCATGCCCAGGCTGCCCAGAGAACTGCCCAGAGCTGCAGCTTCTTAGGCAAAGAACTGAGGATTGTCAGACTGCTGGGCCAGCTGCAAACAGGAGCTGCAATTCCTGGTTAGTGATATCAATTCCTGGTCAGTGATATCAGTTCCTGGTCAGTGATATCAATTCCTGGTCAGTGATATCAATTCCTAGTCAGTGATAACAATTCCTAGTCAGTGATATCAATTCCTGGTCAGTGATATCAATTCCTAGTCAGTGATATCAGTTCTTGGTCAGTGATATCAATTCCTGGTCAGTGATATCAGTTCCTGGTCAGTGATATCATGCACCCAGACATGGTCCTGGCCAGGGGAGCTGACAGAGCAGCTCATCCCAACCTGCAACTCCACCAGGCTGCCTTTGGTCCCAGCCCCTGAGGGTGGCTGCTCTGTGCCCACCTGGGCAACAAGGAGCTCTGTCCCACCCAGCAGAAATCAAAGCTTTTGTTTCTTTGTTCGGCTGCAAACCACTCAAACCACTGCAGTGAGGCACCCACGAGGAGAAGGGGAATTACAGGTAAAACTACAGTCTGCAGCTGTCTATGGAGATGCTTAGATTAAAACAAAACAAAAACCTGAAAAAGCCCCAGTCAAACAAAAAACCCAAAAACAAAACAACAAGAAAAAAAACGCCACAAACAAACAAACCCACCTCAGCTATGAGCTGGATTACAGAGCTTAAATTCCCAGCGGCTTGGTCCCAGCCGAGGCTGTGCTGAGGTACCTGAGCTTTGTGTGCAGCACAGGGTGCTGGTGCCATCTGCCGTTCTGTCAGCCACAGGCGCATCAGGAGCAGCAGCACAAAAGATTAGGACTTGACTAATTCATGTCTGGCATTAATGAAAATCCTTCAGATGCCTGAGGGCCTCCTGTGGCAATTTAGGGATAAACGAGGTTTTAGGCAAAATTTATTTACATGGGAAATAACACAAGCAAATCCTTGTTGACAGAGTCTTTGATGCATGAAATTAGACACAATGCCCTTCTAGAAGCAAAGAATGAGATAGAAACAGAGATAGACACTTACTTTTAGCTTTAGCTTAGTTAGTTACTTTTAGCTCCTCAGCCAGGAGTTTGACTCCTGCAGCTCAAAAATCCAGCAGTCCCAAGGAGAAGAGCACCAAGCTCTTTTCCTAAAAATTTATCCCCGATTTAGGACAAACAAAACCATCTCCATAAATAAAACCAGAGAGAATCCCAGCCTGCTCTGACCCAGCTCCTCCACTGAAGGCACTTGCAGAGGCTCACACTCCCCACCTGGAAAACTGCCTTTCCTAGATACCCAGTTTGCACCCAGACCTGACACAGACAGCAAGTCTCAAGGCATTGGTGTGCGTTTCACAAGGGATATTATTTTGCTGGTCCCAGTTCAGCTGCTTTGGATGAGAATCATTTTCACTGTCCTTACAGAGAGCTATTTATACTGACAATTGGGCTCTGCCTTAAGCACTTAAGCCTGCTGTCTAGCCAGAAAACAGGCTTCCCCCCAAGTTCCATGCCTCTTCCTATGCCTGCCAGTCCCTAGGTGCTGGTAAAAGGTGCTGTGCCATACATGGAGGTCAGGAGGAATATTTCTGCCAGAGCACAGGCAATGTAACTTTTAAATGTCCTTGTCTGTGGCCATGAAAACCTGCAAACTTGAGGGCCAGAGGTGCTTGTGTGTCCATCAAGAGAGCTGCAGCTGTTGGGACGGCATCCTGAGCACGCAGAGGGAGCTCCTGCCAGAGCTAAAAACAGCCAAGCGCGGGCGGCGCCAGCCAAGTGCCAGCGAGCCACGCTCTGCACGTGTCCTGGCCACCCCTGCCCAAGGCAGCCCGGGGAAAAGGCCCTGCTTGGAGCCCTTTTCTCTGCCTCAATAATTTAACTCCCTCTACTAAGCACCAAGGGGAAAACCCAGCTATAGGAACCACTGTTGAGATGGAAATGGAGTGAGAGATGGTGAGCGCAATCCTGTCTGCCTTAGCCAGTGGGTTGCTTAGGGAAAGGCCAGGATAAAAGATTCCTCTCTGGAAAGATGTCAGCTGCAAAACCTAGACCCACATCCACAGGGGAAACTCATGTAAAACTCTGACATGTTTTGCAGAGCTGTGTCTTGATGCAGCCTGCAGAGGAGCCAGCTGGAGGACACATCAGAACAGTCTCTGTAGATATCAGGGCAAGTGTCCTCCCAGGGCTGGCAAGCACCCAACAATGTTCACCACTCCTCAAACTGCCTAAGACAAGTCTGTATAGCCCAGACTGGCACAGGTTTAAATTACAGTGGAAAATACATTAGGTACGTCAAAATACCTGAAATAAAACCCCAGGGAATGCTGCCAGAAAGCATCACTAAGAGAGCTGTAAGAGCACCCAATAAAGTGGTGCCTTGAGGCAGCATCCAGTAATGTCTTTATTGCAACACTCTGCGAGAACTTTAACCTGAGCCTAGCCAGTCTCCCCACTAAAATATTGTTCCTAGGATTCAGCATGTGGAGAGCAAGTGGGCACCTCTGCTAAGTTGCTTTCAGAAGTTAATGACAGATGACTGAGGATATCTGCCAGCAGTGCCACTTCTGTTATGTAGTAACGATGTTCCAAATTGCTTGTGCTCCTCTGCAGTCCTTTTCCACCACACTTGCTCAATCCCCTTGAAGTCTACAAATATGCACCAGCATAATTTAGAAGAGTATTTGGCTAATGTGGTCAGAGATAATCTGAATTTACAAGATGCCCATGATAAGCACTTAGGCTAAAACTACTGATCTGTTTGGCTCACTGGGAACATCAGATCCTAAACGGAACAACAATGTCAGGAGAAAGGTCAGATGTGTCCCTGTTGTCCAGACATGGCCCTCACATAAACCTGCACTGCTCCTCTGAAGCCAGAGGAACCATTCCAGCCCAAATTTGGGGTTGGAGCAGTGTACTGGTAAAGATGAAGGCAGCCCAACCAGTTCTACTCCAGACTTGGTTCAGTTTAACCAGACTTGGCTGAGTCTACTGGTGAGTCCAGTTTCAGACAGGTTTGACTGAGTGTAACCAGACAAACCTGGCAAGTCTACCAGAGTTTACCACCCACGTGGAGCCCCCAGTGTGGGAAGACAGGAGGGGAGGCTTGGAGAGACTCCCAGGACCCACTCACAGCCTCTGCACTGCCTTGGGGCATCAGGCAGGCTGTGACATCCTCTGACAATGACTGAAACCTCACAGAGTCTCTCCTCTGCTCACAAATGCTGATGTTCAACCTGCAGTCAGGTTCTCTGCCCTGTCTGAGGCTCTCCTGGAGGAGGGGCCCTGGCTGCCCCAGCAATGGGCACCCCACCCTCACACAGCCCTGCAGGCGGGTGCAGAAGCTGTCCTGGCACAGCCCTGCTCAGCATCCTCCCCTCCAGTAACCAGCCCCAACCAGCCTGTGAGTGCCAGCTAACCTGGCAGCTCTTTGGGAAACACCTGCTGGGACTTGCCAGCTTACCTGGGGCTCCTCTCTCCAGAAATTCATAGCACTGCCAAGCTCTCTCTCCATCCCGAGCTCCCTTGTGACACAAACACCAGCTTATGCCCAGCTTCTTCACACAAGAGTGGAAAGATGTGCAGGGTTTCCTCAGAGAGTGAGAAATTTCTGCCTGAACTCTGAATACAACAGTCAGAATTAATTCAATTTTTACTGTGGAAACTTCCCCAGACACCAACTTGCCACTGAAGATACTCAGCTTCTCCACAGGGCACATCCCTTCATTTCCACAAGATTTTTGTTACCTGCACTCCTCATTCAAAAATGTCTCTGGAAAAAAAATTTTAAAAAATTGAAAGTCTTTCTTTGTCTGCCTCAGAATTTGATGTATAAATTGAAATGTCACTTCAGAGGCCCTTGACAAAGCAATTCAGGAAGAAGGGCCCCAGCATTTGTGGCCTTTGCACCTGCTGCTTTTCCATTTTGGGAAAGGTTTAAGATGGCTGGAATAGCCAGTCTCTTCCCACCACCCCTGCATTCAGAAAGCTTCAAAAGTTCATCTGGGAATTACACCCCCAGGAGGTGAATAATAGTTTAAATTCCTCTGGCTGGATTGCCTTGTGAAGGGATCCAATCCCATTGATTTGTGGCAGAGTTTCTTGTCCAGAAAAGGGGATAGCACCCCAAAACCTCAGCCCATGCTGGAGGGCAGGATCCATCCCATCCTTGAGCCCAAGGGGTCTTGATACGATTTGCAGTGACACTAAAAATGTAGCAACACCATTTATAACAGTGCCAGGAGAGATGCTTTAGCCAAAAGTAATTTATACCTTTTCACACAGGTTCTGAGACTCAGTGTGAATAAAGCAGGAAGGCAACAGGAAAAATCTGAGAGCTCGTGCTTGCAGGAAAGCAAACTACAAGTCATGTTTTCAAACTGGGAATCTGGGGAATCCCACAAAAGGTAACCAATTATTCAGTATTTCACTGCTGGGCAGGGTTCTGCAAAGCAGCTGGGTTATTTCCATGCCCACAAAACTGATGAGGGCTGACCAAGCCAAGGCCGAACAGGATAACCCCGGTGGTGCTCTCAGCCATGGAAGGGCACTGCTGTGGGGGCAGACAAGAACCAATTTGTTTATAGACACTTGCAGAGCAATGGGCAGCTTTGTTTGGGGATCCTGCCCTTTGAGCATCCACACAAAGCAATTCTCCCAAGGCTTTGGGAGCACAGGAATCCCCACTACACCTGCTGCAGTGACACTGGCAGGGACACCACCCTCCACTTCAGAAATGCCCTCTCTGCTGCTCCCTCTTCACGGCACCTCATTGAATAGTGCACCTTGTGTGACATTCAGGAGTATAATGGCACTGCACCTCTGCCATCATCAGGGCATCCCTTCAGCTCCCACCAGCTTAACACAGCTCTTCTTCCAAGTCTGGAGGGTGGTTAAGGGAGGCTGCTCAAGCCAGCTAGACGTATGCTGGCTCCACCAAGATATCTCCCTGCATTCCTCAGCATCTGGGAAGAAGCTCAGGTTTTCTTTATATCCCAAGTGAATTGGAAATTCTTTACATTCCAGATCTGTATAGGAGAGTCCTCCTTCTAATGAAGTTTTTCTACACTTCTCTTTCAATGTAGAGAGCCACAATCGACCTGAGCTGGCATCTTTCCAGCACTCAGGGCTATTAGCATTTCAAATTATAAGCAATTACGGATCTGGCCTCTGTTGTATCTCACAACACTGGACCTGTTTTGTTCCAGCTAATGGTGCCACTCTGTTGACTTTCAAACAGGCTGGAGGGAATAAATTGCTACAGTTTATTCCCATACAGCTGACATTCCCGCCATGCCATCACTCACAAGCAGGGATCTGAACATTAGAAATGTAACCCACCACCCCAGACAGCCTCCAGACCTCAGAGGGGAGCTGCTGGAGAGGAGACTTTCCGCTTCAAGACTCAGCACTGATACAAACTGCTGCCAGCAAGAGCCCCAAAACCAAACTGATGGCTTATAGAGGTAAGTAACACTTAATTTCTAGCATATTAACTGTATTCTTGGGATGTTTGAGGCTTTTCAGAGGTGGGGAGAAGAGGCAGGAATATGATTTTCCTTTTCAGAGAGCATCATTCCCCTTGCTGGCACACCAAGCTCTGCTCTTACCTTTAGGCTCACCAAGGGTGGTCATTTGAGCATCCTGGCAAACCAGGAGCTCCAAACCCACAGCATCCTTGGCTCAGTCCTGGTGCCTGCATGAGCATCTCTTAGCCTTGCACCCAGGAAGATTATGCTTTCCAAAGCAAGAGAGGACTGCACTGCCAACCAGGGCATCCCAGCTCCACAGCACAGGCACAAAGGTGAAGCCATGATGAGCTCTGCCCCCCCGAATGTCTCACTTCATTCTGAGGTACCCTGCAAGCAGCCAATCCACCAATCCACCAGTTCTTCATTTAGTGCCCTGGGCTGAGAGAAGATGAAATGGCCCCCAAGACCCCAAGCTGTGCTGTGGGCTGGGTTGTGCAGCAGAGCACCCACTGGGCTCCAAAGCCTCCTCCTAAACGTGGCTCATGGGCAGGGGAAGAGAAAAGAGGTGGAGGTGCCACAGGGAAAAAAGCAGCCAGAAAATAAAATACAGCTTCTTAGTGGGTGTCTTTTCACAGCACTGGGAACTGTAGGTAATGCAGGTAACCAGAACCACAGCAGTGGGATTTGGATTTAGTCCTTCACCCAGTGCTCCACCTTGCAGCAGCACAGGCTGCTCTGATTCTCTGACAGCACATCCTTTACAGCCATGGAAATTCACAGTCCAGCACTGTGCTGCCAGAACTCATCACTGGCTGCTCCTGTGCCACAGCCAAGGGGGAAGGACAGCCTGTCTGTGCCTCTGCAACAGGGCAGCAACCGAGGGTGACCTCAGGCCATGGGCAGAGCTGGGCAGTGCCCTCCTCTCCTGGCCCAGCAGGGCAGGAGCCACAGCCCAGGCCCTCAGGCACAATGAACACCTGGCCCATCATCTGTGGGCTTAGTCCAGAGGGTTGTGAGAATGGCCAGGTGTGGATGGGAGTGTGGAGCCTCCCAGCTCCAAAGGACAAAACAGTGGAGGATCAAGTATTTCCTCAGCAGACCAGGGAGTGAGGCAAACTTGAGGGCAGGACTGCCTCTTAAAAGGAACTTTATTCCCTTTGTTGCCTGAGTATCTTCTTTTTCATGTTTTTCTTTTCAGTTGCATTAATTAGTAAGTTTTGGGTGTACAAAAGCTCTGTCCATAATGCTGTTATCTACTAGGGAATTTCCTCACTGTTGTTGCAAAAGGTAGCAAGAAAATTGAGTGGTGTGTCTTCACTGCCTGAGAGAGGAACTTTGTCCACTTCCCACAAATACTATTAACAAGAACTGTAACTCACCTCTACCTCTGCTGCTAATTTAACCTGTGACATTTTAAATGTGTTTGCTGACCAGCTCTCTAAGCAGAAACAAACTTTCTACTTTTGGCAGAGAGGTCAGGCAGACACAAAGCCCTGGCTCTCCTGTGCCTCAGAGTGCATGTGTGCCTTCCTAGTGCCATTTCCTAATTTCCAAAGGTTACAGAGGGCAGGGGACAGCCCCTTGCTGGGTGCCAGGGCTGCAGCACGAGCTGGAGTTCAAAGCCACCCTGACATGGCTGTACTTGTGACAACTTTCCAAGGCAGCTGGGTACTTATTAAATTAGGCATTTTTGGTTTTAAGAGACTTTCCAACAATTAAGCAATATCAATTGCTTGTGGGAAGCAATTGATATTGCTTAATTGTTGGAAAGCTGAAGTTTGGCACACATACTACCTCTGCCACTCTCCAGAAGACAGAAAATTAAAGCCCTGCTGTATTTCTAAGGGGTTTCTACCCAGGATGTTTGTTTTAGCTGCCAAAAAGAAGGTAATCCAAGCACACACTGAGATCACTGCCTAGATGTGTTCTTGGCAATTAGCATAATATCTAGCAAGTCAACTTTTCACAGCAGAACACATTTTCACAAAAGGAGAACACAGGGAGTACGACCAGAAAACCTTTTCAGCAGTTGCAAACAGAAACAGGTGAAACATACTAGCAATGTAATGGATTACAGGGTGAAATAGGTAAGTCATGCCTCACTTTTCTAAGGAAATGGCATTAAAATCTAAGAGTTTAGGCACTGCATGTCTATGGTTACAAATTTACAGCTCTGATTTATAATGGGTCAAGTGCAAGCTAAAATCAGGCCTGGCTTCCTAATGGCCTTTGGGTGGAAATGAACATATTTGCTTTAGCCATGCACTTGGGCTGCTCAGCAGGCCCAGAGTTTTGTATGACACCAGCTGCTTCCATATCAAATGCTGTCCATGGAGTTAAAATTAGCCTGATCCTATTTCTGGGAGGGTTTGGCTGTGCAGCCACTGTCTGTCTGCCCATGGGCTCCTGGCTGTGAGCAGTCACTGCCCAGCCCCAGCCGGGCACGGGGAGTCTGTGGGAGCCCAAATGCCACAGCAGTCACTGAAACCAACCTTTCCTCCTCCTTGAACACGGGGTGTGGCACATGGCACTGTCACAGGAGGTGTTTGGGAGAGCTTGGATGGCACAGTCTTGATGCCTGCTGGGCACAGACAATAATCATTAGAACTTATCTTTCATTCAAGAAACACCTGTGCAAGTTATTTAATTTTATGCAATGCTTCCTGCCAGCTCATTTTTCTGTGAAATGGCTTGGGGTTTGTAAATTTATTTCCCTAGAAAAAGCTTCCTTTGACTGTACAGTGACAGGTTAATTTAGGCAATTTGAGCAATAATGGTTTGGGGAATTGGCACCTTTAACTGCTTCATGGTCTACACCTTAGTTCTGCACACAGCCTTCCAAACTACAGTGCTTAGCAATATTCTGATTATTTGTACTTTTTAAATGCATGATTTATGCTCTGTGTAAAAGCTTCCAGACAGGAATAGTTTACTTTGCCACATTTTACAGTGCAACAGGTAGGTCCCTGTTGAGGCTTTGGGTTGTGTGCTGATGCTGCAGCACATGCAATGGGCTGACAGTGCTCTGACCACTGCTGTCCTTCCTGACTTGGTTATATGATACTTTCCCAGCAATTTTGGATAATTACCATGAGCCCTGCTGTTGAATCAGATCTCTTGGTGTAGGCTGGAATTCTCTTTTAGATGCTGAAGCTTCCCCAGCTTCTCTGGTGAAGAAATCAGAGATAGGACCTGAACCAGATGCAGGACTGAGAACAAGTATTTAAGAGCCCCACCTCTGTCCCACTGCACAGTACTCTCCAGTCTCTGCAAGGCCCATGCAAGGGAAAAATGATGGAAAATGCCTCGTGTTGGCATCACTGCACCAACTGCACCCCCTGCTCCATCTCTGCCACCCTCACAGCACAGCACAAACAATCTGCTCTAGCATCATTTGAAAGGTGCTTGAGATTGCTCTGCTGCTCGGGTGGCAGCAGAGGGAAGAACTTTGCCCCAGCCTGGGCAGGAGCTGGCCAGAGACCCCATCCTTCAGATGCTCCTCTCCCCACTGCCAGGCTGCCCAGCCCAGCTCTGCATCTGTGGCATGGAGGGAGGCAGGCTTACACATCTCTGATGCCCAGCATTGCTCCTGTGGTTCACATGCTCACCACAAACCCCCCCAGCTCCTGGGGGAGCCCCAACACTGGTGTGTGCCTCCAGGAAGGCACCTCTGGCCAGAACCTTGCACCCACCACCCTGGGGACATGAGCACCACCTCTCAGCAGCCCAGACAAACAATTCTGTGACCAGTGAGCTAAAAATTTCTCCTGGCATGTCAGGGAAACCAGAGACTAGAGAGCTTTAAATAGCACTCCTCCCAGCAAACAGAACTCCAGGGCAATCCTGGGCTCCTGTTTGATTGTGCTCGTTCAGATCTCACCCACTGACTTTGCTTGCTTGTGGAAGTGCAGGCGCTGCCTGTCCCAGGTGGTGAGCAGTGCTGATGGAGCTGAACTAGGACAGATCTTTGGGCCAGAATTCACTGAGGGCACAGATGTGAGGTGATGGGCAACTGAAGGATTGTGTGCACAGCTCCCCTGCCTGGGGCATTGTCTGGGAGGAGCACGACTGTACTCCCCTGTCCTTCAGTGCAGCCTCCTGCACCAGCAGCAGCAGCATGAGCAGCTCAGGAGCCTCACAAGCACTGGGGCAAGAGAGCCAACATTTCAGCAGGCTCAGGAGCTTTGGCTCATCTCTGGATCTGCCAGCTTTGATGATTTCAGGTTTAGATGACAGAAGCATCAGACCAGCAGTCAGTAACCACTTGAGGCACACCTGTGTGACAGGAGATGACAGAAGCTACATCAGGCACGTGCTGCTTTGCATAGCACTTTGGAGAAAAATGTTATGCAGGCTCTGCAAAAGCTACCCCACATTCCTATTTGCATCTGAGTGCAATGCAGCTACTGCTGTCACTCTAGAGACATCCCATGTGAATGTGTTCCCATCTGAGGATATACTTTCCTTTTATTCCCATGCAAATGAAATCAGCTAAGTAAAATCATGATTTTGGGGGCAGAAAAGGCTCTTTCTCCATTTTGGTAATTACTACTATAGCAAAGACATCCTGTGCTACGGGGTGCTGTAGCAGTTGCATTTCCTGCAGTGCTGTTTACAAAAATTCCTTCTTCCTGAAGGAGGGACACATGTAAGAGGTGTGGTCTGGGGCCAGTGGAGATCAGAACTCGCTGCGTTCTGTGGAAAATGCAAACGTAAGGGTACAGCCAAAATGCAAACGTAAGGGTACAGCCCCGGCAGCAGAGTCACTCTTGGGGCTCCGGATAGCAAAGCCATGAGTCACAGTTACGTGCACTGATCACACAATTCCCATCTCCTAAGCCTGCTGGAATGGGAGCCGCCTCCTTGGAAGGTGTGCCCCACATGGAGCGTGGGGCTGGACTGGCTTCTCACCCTCCTTTTTGGCCCTGTTAACTCAATCCTCCCTCTGATGTGCAGCAGAGTCATCACTGGGCCATGGTGGGGAAGTCAGCTCCTGTTCAGCACTGAACAGTGCACAGCACATTTTCTCCCTTAAAAAAAGATCATGAGTTTTTGTGCTATGCCTGAGCCTCTGCTTCATCATCACCTGCAGGCATCCACGTGGGAACGGGAATAACCATCCAGCAGTCTGCAGTGCAAGGGAGAGCTGGGATGGGATCCACCCCCTGCTTAGGCACAGCTGCGAGGAGAGAACCTCAGAGCTGTCCCTGAGCAGTGCAGCCCAGCCCTGCCCCAGTGCACCAGCTGAGCATTAACACAGAGTTCTTAGGAAGCAGGAGTCCTGGAGACTGTGGGTGTTCCCTCACAACTTTCAGGAAAGAATTTTGTCTGACTTTGTTACAGCATCCGAACTGCAGAGACAGCATTTACAGCTTCCTGAAACAACATTCTTTCTGTGGCACTAATGGTCTGTAGGGTTTGCATAAGGGACCCTCAACATCCACTAAACACAACCTCTGGGATGTGTCTGTGCCATGTGAGGGCCAAAGATACAGCACAGAGCAGCAGGCAGGGGCCACAGGAACTCCCCAAGTGCTGCTGCCTGTGTTCACACCTTCACATCCTCTGCAGGTCACAGCCACGGCACCAGAGCCTTCATGCCAGGGCCTGCAGGCTCCACATCTCAGGCAGTCTGGATTCAAAATCCCTCTACATCTCTGTAATGCTCTGGCACGCAAAGAAGTGGGGCAGGGTTGGGTTTTTTTTTTTTTAATAGGGAAGAAAGGAAGGAAATTAGCAGGATTTCTGTTTGACACGAATATACTTTAACAAGTATGGAGCCTCATGACTTCAAGTGGAAGCTTAGCATCTCTTAAAATAAGCTCTAGGCGCCTTTTAATGTCGGTGCTTAAAAGAGGATTTAGTCACTTGGTTCTAGGAACTCCAGTTTGACTCAAGTGTCCAATATCTGTCGGCAGTTCAGCTGTTATCCAAATAAGGGGAGGGAAAGCCAGGATTTCCAGCCCGAAAACAGCTGTGCTCTGAAGAGGTATCCACGTGCGAGGGATAAAAATTAATTCCCCTCAGCCCGGGTGTGTGAGCCTCTCCAGCCGCTGGATGAAGGGCCCGTCCCTCCCAGGTGTCCCCCGGGCTGTGGGGCCACGGGGAGCCTCTCGCTAGGCGGCCCCCGAGCCCTGCCAGGGAGCTGCCCTTCCCCAGGGACCTGCCCTTCCCCACCAGGGACCTTCTCCAGGGAGCTGCCCTTCCCCAGAGACCTGCTCTTCTCCAGGGAGCTGCCCTTCCCACCAGGGACCTGCCCTCCTCCCCAGGGACCTGCCCTTCCCCAGGGACCTGCCCTTCCCACCAGGGACCTGCCCTTCCCCACCAGGGACCTGCCCTTCTCCAGGGAGCTGCCCTTCCCCAGAGACCTGCTCTTCTCCAGGGACCTGCCCTCCTCACCAGGGACCTGCCCTCCTCCCCAGGGACCTGCCTTTCCCCAGGGTCCTGCCCTTCCCCACCAGGGACCTGCCCTCCCTCAGGGACCCCCCAGGCAGCCAAAAGGAGATTTGAAGGGACAGATATTGAGGCCCCATCCCTTCACACTGCACTTGGAGCAAGACATGTGCCTGTGAGCACAAGCACCCTGAGTATGTGCACCCCTGCACCAACAGCCCACAGGCTTCAGGGCCAAATGAGCTGCACACTGGGTGTGTTTGTTCATCATCTCATCAGGGATGTGCCTTAAGTAGTTCCAAAATTAGGCTTTCTACTGTGCTCTTTCTGTATTGAGGCTGCTGATGCTCAAATGCCATTCCATTCTGAGTGCTGATGCTCTTTGCTTTCCATCACTTCCTCTGTAAAATGGACAAACGCAACTTGAATTTAGCAGGGACTTTGAAGCATGAAACACAGTACACTCATTCCTGTAGCCATGCTGGTCTCCATGCTTGACAGTCTTTGTAATTCCAGAGGGAGCCTGAGCCTCTCCTTGAAAGCCAGCACACCTTTCTGCCCTTCCCAAACGTGAATGGAAATGCCCACAGGAGTGCCAGACACAACTTCTGAGATGCAAATCTCCAACCTGCTTCATGGGAGGCATTAAAAGCTGAATTCACAGAAAATGAGCCTCTGAAATTGTGCTCTTTGGTCCTACCTGTTATGAAAATATGCCAAAAATAAAAGAGGTCTTTGAAATATACTCAGCTGCATTTCTACAATTTAGAAAGACTCTCAGCAAGCTTCACATCCAACCAGGATTCTGCAGTTTCTGTGAATACCTTATCAATGACTACAATAAGCTCTTGCAGCTATTTGATTATTTTCAGACTATCCCAGCTGACGCAAACCTGCCCCATTTCCCACCTGAAGAGGAGTGATTTTAAGAAATCGTTCCACAAATCACAACAGTCTCTGCAATTCAACTGATCTTCTCAGGAATCTTGGAACACAGGAAGAGAAGCAAATAAAATCACTCTTTTCTCACTTCCTACAGAAGTCTCATCATTCACACCCCAGGAGTAACAGAGAAGCCACTTCCTAATCACACATTCACACCACTAAGGAACTCACAACTAGAGAGCTCACTAGTGAAGTGGTGACAATTTCCCTGTTTACCCATATGGCACAGAAGAAATATAGCTCCAGACAGAGCTTTCTGCAGCCCACAGCCATTGGGAGAGCCTCATTCTTTGCAGAGCTATCCATGTCTCTGTTAAGCCCTGCACAGTAGTGCCACAAGATACTCAAGTGTCTAGCACACACTCCCAAAGCTTGAACACCTCTATGAAAATGAGCAGCACCATCAGGTACATGCAGATGGCTTGTAAAATGTATCATTTTCAAAGTGATTGAAAGCTGAGTGTTATCCTGTGTATCTATTCAAGCCTGGTTTTTAAATAAGAGACAAGCTGATATATTAATGTGATGTTGCAGTCTAGCTCTGCCTCACCTCTAAGTGTAAATCTTAAAATGCACTCCTCCCCTCTACACACACTCTTTGCAATGCAGTGTATTTCAGATCCAGCAGATGCTTGTCTCGTTCCTAAAACAGATTTAATGTGTTTTCCATGATCTAAACACCTGGCAGAAGGGCTCCGTGCAGATTTAATACTTTCCTAGCCGTGTGTTAAATTTGTCCTAGTGATGCATATAGCATAATTCTGCAGCCATGTCAACTATTCAGGTAATGCCAGAATGTCGTCATGAAGGTTTGTGTCAACAGCATGATCTGTATGTACCTTGTAATCATTCTGGTGTTGGGTTGCAAAGGTCCTTGGACTCTTCATTTGGCTGACTCTAATTCTGTCCACAAAGGTCTAGAGTTACCCTAAGTAAAGGCTGACATTTACATGAGACACTAGGACTGCTAGAATGACTCACCAAGGTAAAACCTTGGCTAGATATTCTTTCAAGGGCATAAATTGTAGGGTGATGACTTTTCACAGACTCGTGAAATCACAGAATGGCTTGGCTTGGAAAGGATTTTAAAGACCATCTCATTCCAAC
Organism: Acrocephalus scirpaceus scirpaceus; assembly: GCA_910950805.1. NCBI lineage: Eukaryota > Metazoa > Chordata > Aves > Passeriformes > Sylviidae > Acrocephalus > Acrocephalus scirpaceus. The sequence continues at coordinate 10,386,858 of OU383785.1, forward strand.
CCCCCTGCCATGGGCAGGGACACCTTCCCCTATCCCAGGTTGTCCCAAGCTTCGTCCAGACAGGCCTTGAACGTTTCCAGGGGTGGGGCAGCCACAGCTTCTCTGGGTAATCTGTGCCAGGGCCTCACCGCCCTCACAGGGAACAAGGACTGCTAACCTGCTGTAGAAAACCTCTCTGCTTAGCAAGGCAAACACAGGCAGAGGGGCAGGTCACACACAGAGCTCCTCAGGATGCAGGATCAGGATCTCAGACGTCTGAGAACTGATAGTTACAGAAGCCTGGAGCATCACTCATAAGGAAAAGGAGATGCGTCAGAGAGAAAACAGATACCTCAGAGTGACCTTCCAGTGTTTTCTTGGAAGCTGAATGACCTCCTCTCATTTTTACTGCTGAGCTGGAGAGCCACACACACAGGACAGCTTTGGCCTCCTACAGAAGTCCATTATTTCAACCACGTGAAACCAATTAGTAGTAGCAGGGCTAGTCAGCATTACAGCCAGTGCCCAAATGCTCTCAGGACATTTACTCTCCCAAATACACTCCACCCTTTAAAGCAGCACTGGTCATCATGTTCAGCAGGCTTGAAAGTCTCCTGGTTTACTAAATATCCTATCCCTAAGGTCATTAGGTCTCAATCAAAATCAGGGAATTCGGACTAGAGCAGTGGCTGTCCCAGTGCTGAAGCTCATAAGCCTTTTATCTGTTCCCATGAACTCTCCTTTACCTAAATCTAATACTAACAGTGAGAGCATCCAACACAGTCATGAGAAGCAAACTGTGAAATAGAAGGACCACACAAGAGGAGGTGAGAACAGAGCATCTAACATGAACCATGTGTGTGAAGGATGAGTTTGTCTACAAACAGAGGTGCTGCCAGCAACGTGGATTTCAAGGATCCTTCTGCTTCTTAGTAGACACCTACAGCAGCCAAGAACAAACAGAATTCCCAGTGATGGGGTCTTCCCTCAGCTGAACTGACAGGATCTGCTCTGCTGAGAGGTTAACCCAACCTTTCTCAAGCACGGGCAGCTGCAGCAGCCCACGCAGAGCTGCCTGTATTTACTGTGGGAGCACTAACTGGTGTGTCACAGGGCATCAGGCCAGGCACACTTGCAACCCTGACAGCCACCATCCCTTGGCCATGGTCTCTGCCACGTCAGGAGGTCTTAGCAGCAATCATCGCATTGAGGAACTAATGCCATGCCACTGAGTAACTGTCTTGAGCACAAATTCATAGGCTGGTGCTATTCCTGCTTACTGCTAAAGTTCAGGGCCTCTTTCATCATATTGGAAACTTGTCAGGAGCTGTTCTTATTCAGTTCAGTAGAGCAACCTCTCTCCAAGACCTTGCTCCTCACTCCAGATACAGTGTGTCCCATGGCCCCTGCAGCACCTCACTGTGCCATGGTCCTAAACCACAGATGGCCCCAGTCCTGTCTGACCACTGCACAGGGAAACCTCTGTGCCTTGCTTCTGTGCATGTCCTGTGTGAGTCCAGACTGACCATGGACTTGGAAACAGAGTGGAACATGAGGAGTGATGGCAGTCCTAAGAATAATGAAGTCTTTTGTTGTGCAGAAAAAGAAGGGGCAATGATCCTCCAATGCAGATTTGTTAATGGTGTCTCAGGTGCATGGGACACTCTTTAAAGCAGATATTTCAGTCCAGGAACTCCTTTCCTAATCTGAACATGTCTGAGTTTTCATCACCCTTTTTCTTTGGAGGCAAAATAGAAAAAATCCAAACCATCCAATATTCCAGGACCTGAAAACTGACTATACCAACTGTTAGCTGATAGAGTGGAAGGCAGCACTGCTACCAGCACCAAAGGAATCTGTGGTGGAGTCCAGCCAGGATTGGTTTGCAGTTGGAACCCAGGGCAACTCAAAAACATTGGCTTCTCAGGCTCTGCTCCCACATCCAAGGGTTTGGGATTATCCAGCAGCCCTTGCATCACAGCACAGCCCTGTTGATGGCCTCATGATATAACCTTGGACAGGAGCCATCCTTGAACTGCTTGAGAGACGTTTATAAATCAAGAGCAATAGCTAGAAATATGAAGGCCATGGGTGGTCCAAGTCCATGGGAAACTGTCTGGGGCCTCAGAGCTCAGTCACACACTGCAGGTGTGAATGAGACACACAGGAATATGGTATTTTAACCAGCCAAACCCAACTAGGCTGCAGAATATCCATCACAGTAATTGGGTGTCACTGTTTTGGAGAGTGCTGGAAAGCAGAAGAGAAAGAGAACAGATTTCAAGTAAATTATTTGCACCACAGAGCTATGCAGAGCCTCTGAGGAATTCAGACACATACATTGATTTTATTTGATAAGATGGGTTATTTGTAGCCTACTGACCTCTTCAAGGTAACTAAACCCACCCTGCTGGGGTATCTCTGTCTCTCTACACCAGGTACCCCTCTGTAACTCCAGCAGTATGACTCCCAGACAGGGTGACAGTCAGCTAAAATATCTCAAATTTGCAGTTACTCTATGAAACGTCTAACAAGCTCTGTAAGTGCCAAACTCTACCATGTGAGATTGACAAGGGTAGGATCCAAACCCTGAGGAAACACCCACACCATTCTGACTTAAAGCACTGTCAGGGTACCAGAAAACAGCTGCAGCCTTAAAGACAGTTAGGGTGCCAAACCACGACCTCTCACATCTGGCTCTTCACAGATGGCAAACACAAAGGAAAACTGCCACACAGGCAGTGGCTCAGGCAAGGAGCTCACAGGGGAACACTACAGCCTTAGCAACTGAGCATTCAGCAGCAAACAACAGCTCTGCAAACATGTGCCAATGCCTTCAGGTGCAGTCTGCATGGCCACAGGGCTTGGCTGCACACAGCATCAGCTACCAGGCAACCTGGAATTTGGTGCCATAGGCATCAGGAGCAGGAGAGGGTGGAAGCTGCCCTAATGGATGGGGAATGCAAATCCCAGGGCCCCTTCTGCTCATGAGGAGGGCATCACAGCAGTGAGCAGCAGGGGACTCCACGGCTCCTGCAGCCAGCAGAACATCAGTTCAGGCATTTCCATGTCTTCTCCTGGCTGGCAAACCAGGCTCCATTCCTTCCCCACAGCCGTAGGCACGCAGGCACAGGAGCAGTGTCACCATGTGTCACACGTGCTGCTGTCCTCACCAGGACCACAGTGCTAAGGCTCACTCCAGAAGCAGAATGTGACTACAGCACTGCTGCTGTTCCTGCAGGGTTTTTGTCAAGGCTGGCCTTTGTCCTGGTGCTGGTGGCCCCAGGAGAAGTAGGGTTGGTATCCTATGGTACAGCAGCAAGAACAATCTCTCTTGCTATAGCAAAAGGAAAGCAAAGATGAAACGGGTAAACCTTTAATTACCATGGTGAGCTATTAAGATCTCAATAACTGCTTTTTCTGTGTCAATCCAGTACACTACATTCCTCATGCAGAGGAACCTAGCAGCTGGTTTATGAGGTTCCATTTGTACTTTCACTGAAGTAACAAGGGATTTTTTTAGACTTTCGCATCCAAACACAGGAAAACCCTAGTTCCAGCATGAAGCATGAAATTCCAGCATGAGGCTTCACATGTAACTTGGGTCTTTTATAGAGGTCTGTACCAATAATCTCCTTAAAGTGTCTCTGTTCGGGAGGTGACCTGAGCCTACTCTCAAATACTCAAGATGCTTCTATTTCCTCTGCCACCTCTGTGTGACCCCAGCCAGCCTGTGCTCAGTTCACACAACAGTCATTGGTGTGTTGTAAGGAAAAGGAGATAGTTCTAAACACACACTGCTTTATGTTTGTCTCTCCAGGTTCTTAGGGTAAATCCAAAGGCTAAGCCTCCCTGTAAGTCTCAGCATCCTGTCGGGGCCAGAGGAATGTCACAGTAAGTGTAAATATTATTGGATCAAGTATACTCAGCCTCCTAAACCCTCTGTCTCCATCCTGCCCTGTTTATTTTCCCCCACACTTTAGGTAAAGGCAGAGAGCCACCAGTGTTTTCCTGTCCATTGGTTCCTCAGCTGGTGCAGTCTCTCTCAACCATTCAGTTCACCAGCATTACACCACTTTAATTCAGCCTTATCTATGACACCCACAGAGCAGGTTACACATGATTTAAATTATTATTTACAGCATTCTAGAAATATTTTGCAAGGATCAGCTCAGGATCATCTTCAGCAAGTGTCTAAGAGGCAAGGGTCAGCATGAACATCAAGCATAGACCCCAAGCTCTGGAAAAGAGCTTTCTGGATTGGAACATTTCCTAGTCAGAATTGTCAAGAACTGATGGAGCAGGTGACAGGGCTGGAAATGCCCGAGGAGCTGCCACAGTTACACTTCAAAGATTCACTTCAGAACAGAGAGCTGGTTTAGAGCACACATATGGCCAAGAGCTGGAGAAGTCAGAACATGTGGAGACAGATTCACATCTTATCCCAGGCTGGGAGGGAAAGAGATGAAAACATGGGTTATTTCAAAGATAAGGTTATAAAAAAAAGCCAGTGTCACAGCAAAACAAGCCCAAGCACTTCAGTTGCACATTTATATGCAAGACACACAGTTCCAAATCTAAATGAGACAGAGATGAGTGCACATCAACACTTCACCATGGAACAAGGACATATCTTGCACTGCAAATATTTGATCGTCTCTGCCTTTCTTGCTTAATCAGAGGCCTTACTGGAACTTCTGTGACAGCTGAGCTTTAACAGAGGGTGTCAGGACAGAGGAGAAAAATCCTGCTCATTTCTCTACGTTCAGCCTCACTGTAGCAACCACAGACACGACACAAGCCAGGGAGTGCCAGACCTGGGATCAGCTAAACCAGGTCAGGATCCCTGTGGAGAGGACAGCTACTGGCTGCAGCACTGATCTTTACACAGAGGCTGCAAGATGTGAGCAAGTAATTGGCTTAAAGCTCTGAGCAACATTTACTGGTTATCACCCCCTCTTCCCACTAACTTGGTGTCTGCAGGCCAGGGAGTTGTTTCCTCTTGAAGCACCTGAGTGGAGGAGACTCTCCATGGGGTATGTACTAGCCCAGAACATGAACAGCAGATAAAACACTCATCTTCTCCTTCAAAGGAAAGTGCCAGCAACACAGCCAGGTTTCTGCATGTGAAAAATTCAATCTATAGAAATCTCTCCTTTGCCATCTAGATGCAGAGTCCCTCGCTGAGCCTGGCTGGGTCTGCCTATGGAAGCACACCTGTGTTTACAAAGGTAAAGAGCACAAGTTGTCTGAACAACACAGCTTGTCCTGCAGCTACCAGCATTAGATTTTGCATTTTTTTTTCTTCCATCAGAAGGTATTTCTAGGCTGGAACATTGGTTCATTTACAATTCAAAAAAGCCAGCATACTTTGTTAGTGATGCTATCAAATTAATATCTTAATTGGTAAACGATCCAGACAGAGCCACTTATAGGAATTTGTCTCATGTATTTCCTGCAAAGGAGGCTGAAGTGGAAACTTCACATTGTAACCATCCTTATTATGTTGCATCCAGTGGAACAGATGTTTTTCCTGCAATTGTATCTTTATTTAAATGCACAAGCAAGGCTCTAATGAGCACTGGTCTTCTGGTGGAAAAACTTCCACTCACAACCCACTGCAAATGCATTTAGAATTCAGACAACTATTGTAAGTAAAATGAAAATACAGGCGAGACCATCCTCCTCAGTCAAGGGTGTATGATTTCCTAATAAATGTTTCAGTGGGGAAATACTTAGATCAGGCATTTAACACAAACATTTTCTCCTGCAGGGTCTACAAAACATAAGAGCTACCAAGGGTCAGTTGGTGGTGTTTGAGTGTAGAGTTCACTCCACACCCAGCCTGCAGGTTCACTGGTACAGGGAATATGATCAGATCCTGGATTCTGCTGATTTCCGAATACTGCGGAAAAGTAGGTCCTGCTGCACCTGTGTGATGTACAGACATTTCACTGGGACAGGGATGGGACAGGAATGAGGGCTGCTATAAAAATCAGGAGATGGTTCATCGAAGCAGAGTTAAGTTTACAGTATCAGATGACCCGAAGTCACAGGCTGCTGCACAGCCTGCACTTCCTCTGGCAGTGCATGAGTGGGTCAGGCACAACAGGGGGATATTCCAGGCTGTTAGTTATTAATGACAGCCCTGCTGGGCCGTGGAGGCATTGCCACCACATGCTGGAACTACTGATGAACTCGGGAGGAAAAATGCACAGCCTTGTTCCAAACAATTTCTTATATGGATTGAGGTCAGAGCTACAGAGGGTCAAACCCACAACCAACTCCAGAGTCAGTGGAGCTCTTTGTGTATCACCTCAGTGGAGCTCTTTGTGTATCACCTCAGTGGAGAGGTGTTTGTACCACCAGGTTCCCCAGCCACACCTGAGCTTTCCCTATCCAGATGCCATTCTTTGTGATGGACAGAAAGGGAGATGGTTCCCTTGTAACCAGGGTGACAGCTGAGGTGGGAAAGGGATTGAGGGCTGATGGGTTTGGGTTTTTTTTTCCATTCTGACATTATAATAATTTAAATTATTTCTCTCTTATCTTGAGCAGAGGCTTGTTCATCAGCAGTTCCTGGTAAGTATACTGTACATTTTTTGTTAGACTCCCCACCATGTTCAGTATTTCCCACCTCCAAAATAAAATAATAATGTAAAAATTTATATAATGTAAATGTAAAAATAATAATAATAAAAAGGTAGCCAGAAGACAATAGTCAGTTGGGCCAAGACTGTTCAAGTTCTTAATTTTGCTGCAAGCACCCAAAAGGCCCTGATTTTTACCACTACCTTGGAAAAGGGTATCAATCCTTTTACATTCAGCCAGTGAAGAGTACCCTGTGCTAAGAGAAAGCATATCAACCATTCTGACCTATAATCTTTTAAATTTGTGCAAGAAAAGACAGAATTTAGCAAAAAATACCCAAAAAACAACCAAACAAAAACAACCAAAAAACCCAAAACACCCACCATAAAAAATGTGCTTTGCTTCATTAATGTCACAGGAAGAGTCTTCTTTAATCTTGCTCCTTCTAAAGCCCTTGACTTCCTATACTCTCTTTTTTTGCACTTTATTAGTGCCAATACCCATCACTAAGTAAAGAGTCCTGTAAAGAGCAGTTCCTACAGGTTAATATTTGCCTCTTGTGGTACAACATCACGCCTGAATCTCTTATTTCAGAGGAAGTCTGCACCCTGGTTATTACAGAAGCTTTTCCAGAAGACTCTGGAATATTTAAATGTGTTGCTGAAAATGAATTTGGGTCTGCAGCATCCAGTGCACATCTCTCTGTTTCCCCAGGTAAGCACGTGGATTTCTGTGTTGAGCAACTAAGCACAAAAGAACTTGCTTCTGCTCAACCTCAGGCAGAACCACAGATATTTCCCAAGCAGAAGCCAGACCCAAACAAATTTGTAGGCTCAAGAGAAGAGAAATGCCCAGAAAATGCAGTCTGCTTGGGTACCTCTCAAAGCTGGATGCAAGTTGTTCTGTGTTTGTGGTTTTGGTCCTTCTTTTCCTGGGTCAAGGATGACAAGGTGGGGAGGCTGTTCCCTCTCTCTGAGGAGTCTCATCCCTGAGCTTCATCCCTCCAGGGATTCCAGCTTGGCCCAACACATTGGCTGTGTCTACACCTTGTTTATGGTATAAACACAGCACGAGCCAGACCTGACCTGTTTGGCTCTGCTGGAAGCCACCTGCAAGCAGAACAGCACCCGGCACACACCCAGAGCTCACCAGCCTGGCCAGCAGTGAGGTTTGGCTCCTGCAGCTGTGCAGGTTTCAGTCTGTGCAGAGCAGAATGAGCCTCATCCACCTGCTCACACATTCCAGTTTCCATCCCCTGTTATTGCAGTGCTCTACTGGTGAGCCACCACTGCTTCCTACCTGATGTGGGGACAATTCTACTTCCAGGAGCTAAAGAGCTGGAAAGCTTTGGAGCTGCTGCCCCCAGGCCTGCTGTGCAGGTCACTGTGAAGAAACCCACCTTCCCCAGGAACAGCCAAGCAGGAGCCAAGGACCGTGGGGCAGCTGCTCTGCCATCCTACAGCCCAGAGAGCCCCGGGCTGGGCACTCGAGCAGCAGCCACAGGCTTTGGTCAGAAGAACTCCAAGAGCCAAGCTGAAGACTTCCATGGAGCTTACGAAAATTCACCTCGGGCTTCACCTCTGAGGTAAGACAGAGGGAAAATCACATCCCTGGCTCAGCTTCTTACAACACACGAGGCATGAAGTGTCCAATGGTCCCAGCTGCACACCCCAGTGTCCCTTACCCTGGCAGGGATCAGGCACACGCAGTAGCCTGAGCTGTTTGCCTGGGTGACAATGACAGTGTGCAGCTCCAGCCTGGCAGGTCACAGCACAGGCTCCATCTGACCAAGTGTGTGACACCTAAAGCACCAGGGAAGGGTCTGATGTTGTTTGCAGGGATGCCTATCTGTGAGTAACTTAAAAGCATCACCACAAATAATTGTCCTCTAGGAGACCTTTGGCTGCACAGCAGAGCAGGAGGCAAAGATTACAGTGCCTGGGAAATCTCAAGGTACAATTCTGTTGCCACCACCTTCCTTGGTGGCCTTGGCCAAGTGGCATCACCACATGTTTCTATTTTATTCCTATTCTGAAAGACAGCAATAAAACTCAAGATCCTGTAAGCATGGTGCAGACAGGACCTGAAAACATTCTGTGAGGAAAAGCACAGAACCAGTGACCCACTGGATAGAAGGAAAACTGTCCCATGCCATGGTAGGGACACTCCCCACTGAGGAGATGGAGATTCTCCCCCAGTAATAAAGGATTCCATTTTATAACAAGACTTGATCCAATTTCCATCCCAAATGCATCTCTCAAGTCGCTGTACACTTATTGCATTATCAGTTATCCTGTTTGAAGAGAAACAAACAGGATTATCAGTTATGCTGTTTGCTCCAGAGAAACAAACCAGGTTAGAATGCATAGATTGGTGATGTCATCCCCATTTCTGGAGGGTTTCTCAGGGGTTTATAGACATAATAATGACCCCAGTGTGACAGTTCAGCCATCCAAGCCCAGCAGAGGATTCCCTCAGTCCTGTCAGTGACAAAGCTACGTGGAGGCAGACGTGTGCTGCTCTCCCAGCTGAGTGCCAGCCTGCAGCTGCAGTGATCCTGTTACAGGCTGTGGAAACGGCTGTCCCTGACAGAAAGCATTCCCTGGCTTACAGATTATTTTTGGATGTACTCAGCCATTTTAACTAAACCAGTTATTTTAACAATTCTCAACACCCTGCTTTAAATTTACTATGGGAGAGATCATATTTCAGTATAGATGTCTCCATGCAGGAGAGTTACTTTTTTACTAAATCACTGAGTAAAAATGGTTTTGCTTCAATAGCCACCATGCAGATCATTAAGAGGAAGCTCTCAGCTTGGCTTCAAGCCCTTCTATGAAATCCAGGCTTGCTCCAGGGAAATCAGCTGGGACCCTAAGCAGACCCTAATGCATAAAGGGATTTACCATGCCACCAGAATCAGCTCTTAAAAATGTAGGTTACATATGTGTGTATATATATAAATAAATGTAAACAAAAACCATTAACTAGTCCAGACTTTGGACACATCTCAAAATACAGAGAGAAACTATAAAAATTTCTAGATATTCCCATCTATGAGAATTTAAATACTTTAAATCCCACAGACATACTGCCAGGTGCTTTGAAACATCATTATGAATGTGACTCAGCATTGTAAATGTTGCTGTTACCTCAAACTCAGCAATCATGGCTAATGGCTGGCTGTAAAATAACTGTCTTGTTAGTCAGATTTAGCATATAATTCCCTCATGTAGTGTATGTGGTTGCAAATGTATTACCAAAGGCAAATACCAACAAAGGCAGTGATGACAGAAGAAAGCCATTACTAGGAATAGCTAAAAATGAATGAAATTCTTGTACCCATATTCTCCCAATTATTGCCTAGCAACAGGCACTCCACAAAAGCTAGAAAATGCAATTCAACAAGACTGTCACTACCAGCTATTCCTTTCTGAGCCCTTTACACCTGCAGCTTACAGTGTCCTCAACAGCCTTGAGGAAGCAAAATAAAACCATTTTTGATTATTAACTTCATTAAAGAAATTCAATCCAAGCAAAAGAAGAGGTTTCAGGCACTAATATACTGCCAGGTATTTTAGGTAGCTTTTAAATATCTTAATTAATAAGCAACAGATCCTTAACTCTTCTTCTAGACTTTTTTTGCTCTATGACTCAAGCACTGAGGAGAAAGAACCCAATCACAAACTGCAGGGCACCATTCTTAGAAAGTAAACTGAAGCAGGGCAGAAAAGCTGACTTCTGACACCTCGCAGTGCTGGTCACAGCACTATTAAGTTACTTGGCACAGGGCATGGGATTTATTCCTCTGCCTTCATCAGTTCAGCTTCCAGTTCTTTCACCTTTTTCCTACCTTCTGGATGTCACGTTTTTCTGTTCCTTCTCTTTCACACAAGCTGTCCCGGTTGTGCGCAGTCTTTTAAATGTATAAAACTGTCCTTAAACTGATGCCTTGCAGCCAACTTCAGCGATAAGTTGAGGTTGGTGGGAAGCCAGGGAGCGTCTGAGCACGGAGCCTGACCTTTACCGTGCTCACAGCTTCCTGCAGGGCAATGATATCATCCCGGTACTTTTTTCCAAGTACTCGCATCTCTTTGTGCAAACCACCTCTTTTTAATTATTTTACTTTCTTCTTCTTCTTCTTTTTAACGTAAAAAGCAAATAACCGTTCCAACAACTAGGGACGAATTCCCTCCCTTAATCACTTTCACGCGAGGAATTTATATAAATTAGCACTCAATTAGCACCTGCTCTGTAGTTTTAGTTCGCAAAAGATGGGGCGATGTTTAAATACAAACACTGGAGGTGGATTAACCTCTTGAGGGTCGCTGTGCTCGCAGACTCACGGAGAAGGGAAATGGGAGGCAGCTGAGAGCCCACACGCAGCCCGGCTGCGGTACTGTCGGGCTTGGGGTGTTTTTAAACAATAGGCGAGGGTTGCCAAAGTATAATTGAGATCTTTAAAACTCTATAATGTTAATTTAAGATGTAATTAGGCATTGAAGCTGGTGATTCAAGGGATACGAATCACCTAACCTGCCAGCAGGATCAGCTGCTGTTCCAGTGAGAAAACCACAGCTGCAATTTTTTCATCCATGTAAATAGCTGTAATAGCAAACGCAAGCAGCAAAATATTAATATTTACCATATTTTTATCGGATTCTTTCCACAAAGCTAGTTTTGTTACTCAGTTTGTGACTGTTCAGACACATCCATGAGCGGTGCCGCTGCTGCTGACAGAGCTCCGGGTGTCGCCCCGGGGCCGGGGGCGGTGGCCCTGGGCACGGAGGGAGAGCTCGCTCGGGTCTGCGGCTGGGGGGATTTAAATCACATTTAAACAGAGTATCTGCCGCCTTTAAGTGCACAGCCTTAAAATCAGTACCAGAGTTTTATCGCCGCAGAGGCAATTAGCTACAAACAATTAGTAAATGAATTAAACAAGGAATTTAGAACCATCGAATGGTTTGGGCTGGAAAGGACCTTAAAGATGACCCTTTTTTCTGCCACAGGCAGGAAACACCTTTCATTAGACCAGGCTGCTCAGGGCCCCGTCCAAAGTGGCCTTGAACACCTCAGCTTCTCTGGCCAAGAAGTTCCTTGGGGTAACAAAACGGGATTTAGGGACGTTCAAGCATATTTCAGCAGTCCTTGCCCGCTGCTCCCTGCCGGTGCTATCTATGGGCAGAACACCTTTCCTACTCAAAAGCTGGCGATTTCTTCAGCTCTCCCCGTTCTGCGGAGCCGGGGCGCTCCCGGCAGCGCTGAGGCGCGGGGCGGGACGGGGCAGCCGGGCCGGGGCAGGGACGGGAGAGGGCCAGGACAGAGCCGGGACAGAACCGGGAGAGGGCCAGGGTAGAGCCGGGACAGACCCGGGAGAGGGCCAGGACAGAGCCGGGACAGAGCCAGGGCAGAGCCGGGAGAGGGCCTGAGCAGAGCCGGGAGAGGGCCAGGGTAGAGCCGGGGGAGGGCCAGTGCAGAGCCGGGGCAGAGCCGGGACGGGCGGCCCAAGCAGCGGCGGCTCGGAGCGCCGGGCGGTGCCAGCGCTGCCCGTGGGCACCTGCCCAAGTGCCGGCCCTCACACGGTGTCCGGGCAGGCCGGGCTGCGGAGACTCTTATTGTGACAGCGGCGGGGGCCGGGGACAGGCAGGTCCCGCGGTGTCACCGCTGGCAGCACATTAAAGCCTCCGCTCTCGTACGGCCGCGCAGAGGGCGGCTATGACAGCCCGGGCCGGTGAATGACCGTCCCTTCCCAAAATACCGGCCCCGGCCCAGGTGACAGCTCCTAGGCTGTAGGTAAGGTGCCTGTTCGGGGTTTTTCCACGTCACTTTTCACTTGGAAGCTGCTCAGGGAGGCGGCGTGAGGGAGCGCAGCGCGCCGGGAGTGCTGAGGTGCAGCCGGACCTTTGGGGTGCGCCGGTGTCAAAGGGAACGTGGGCGGCAACAGAGCCACAAACACGGGCTGGCTTTTCAACAGGCAAACTGTGCCTGTTATTGCGTACTGTTTTCATCTTGTAAGGTCAAATGTCTCTTCGGATTTATTTTTTTTTTCCCCCTCTCAAATCAAGGTGGAAGGATTTGAGGAAAACATGGTTTATCCCTTGCTGTGAGAAGTGACGCTGTGCATCAGAGCTTGGCTAAGGGCAGTGCTCTAGAAAACAAAGGGAAAGCGGGTTGCTGTCCACAGCCTGTGGTACAGTGAATGTACAAATCCGTGCACAGGTAGTGATATAAAAATGGGATAAAGACAAGACTTAATGAGTTTTCTGCACCAGTGAACGAGGACATAGTGTGGACATGCTCCAAAAATTTGAGCCAGCTTCGATTTCCAAGAGTATGACAAGGAAAAAGTTAGGGAATTTTTACTATAAGGCCTCTGTTTACTTACAGCTAATTCACAACTAATATTACAATTACCTTTAGGAAATGAAAGCTTTAAGTCTTTACTATCAGAGCAATGTCTCCAGTTATCTCCCCCCATGGGAATTTATGACCTCGTGGAGCCCTTCTCCAGGCTCTCCAACAAGGAATACAATATACTGGGTATATATAGCAGCAAAACAGCTGATCTCGGTGGGGCAAGATTACAATATTTTCCAGCACATGTAACTGTGAGATTTATATTCTCTCTTTTTTAATTTTTATTTTTTATTAGTGGCTTTATATTTATTTTGGGGGGAGTATTTATTTATCCTGGAGCTGAAGTCACTTGTCCATTTAAAAAATCTTGCTCAGTGAAAGTTTCCAGGTCTTGAGTTGATGGAAAGCCCCGACTGAGGTATCAAACACCTGCAAAATAAATGCAGGACTGAGCAGCTCAGCTTGCCCTACCCTATCTAGCAGCTCATATTATTCCAGCAATTAGTAGCCTTAATAGCAAATCTCAGGAAATCACCTCAGAGACACACAGTCCTTGGCATTCTAATCCCAAATCTCAGTTGGATATTAGAAGCTCTGAATTCAAAACCCATTAGAGAAAAAATCAGGAGATTTGGTTTCAAAAGTTTAGTTTTAGACTTAAAAGAAAGTGAAACTTTTCTGCTTCCCTATGGTACAAGGAATTTCTTGGCAGAGATAGCTGGTTCTGGGGAATGGTACATTTAGCATTTTGACAGGGCACAAACCAGCAGGATCTAGGGATCTTTAGTTAAAATGATACATGGGAAATTACCTGGCTTAGCAGTAGTATCTGTGTTTATCTGCAGACTTAGGCAGGTGGTTAACAAATTGCTATTTCCTTTAGAATTTACTGGGCTCTGGCATATAAGACAAGCACGGTGATCATTGCACCTGAGCCAGACAGACTGTGTGGTTGTCATTGTAACCCAAATGTTCATACAGTTCTAACAAATCCTAAATAACTTTATTTTAAGTTCAAGCTTTAATTTATTTGAACTTTAACTTCATAGTGTTTGGATTGCTAACGACTGCTCAGAACACAGTATTTTTGTGGTTCAGTTTGTGACGTACAATTTATTTTATCTGTATTGTCTTCCTTAAGGGAAAATCCACTCCAAGAAAGCCTCTATTCTGCAAGGCAAGGGTTCCATTCTATCCAGGAGCCCAGCCAAGAAAACTTTTGTGGCCTACCACCTAGCTTTTACCAGCCACCTATCCAAAGCCAATTATCACCAACAAAAACCCAGGACAGCCGTGAAACCTCTCCTATGAGTGTCCCTAATCTCCCATCCGTGTCCTCTATGTGCCAACCAACCATGTTTAACTACGAACGTCCAAAACACTTTATCCAGTCTAAGAATGTGTGCCAAGGGCAACAGCAGCCTCCAGGACCTGCAGCCTCTACAGAGTCAAGCAGAGAAATCAAACAGTCCTCCATCCTCATACAGCCTCGTAACCCCAGCGGGCAGAAATTCTCCTCCTCGTCATCGCTGAGCTCTTCAATCACGCTCTCCTCACCTTCCTGTAGTGCCCCTAAGGAATCCACATATCCCATCACTCCTGCATCTGCACAGTCTCCTGCTAGCTCATCATCTGGGCAGAGGCTTCTACCCATGCCTAACCAATCCCCTGCAGCCTTCCTGTGCTCAGTGCTCCCCTCGCAGCCCGACTATAACAGCCCAGCTCCTTCTCCCATGGAACCTCAGTAAGTATACACAGCCTTCTAACCTGCCCTGCTTCCCCCTGGCCTGGCCTGTCCCCAGCACTGACCATCCCAAACCCACTGAGGCACCAGGCTGGCCCAGCCCATGGCACAGCTCCCACTGACTGCTGGTGGCAGAACTCAGAGCTGGGTTAGGAGGCTGAGTGCTGGCCCTTGTGTGGGAATTAAACTGCACAGTGGGCATGTCACGGGCTGCTGTGTGAGTTTTCTGGAGCTGGTTTGGATTGTTTAGTTTGATTTGACAGAAATTTCCTAAGGTTGTTTAAAACAGAAGACAGGCACCCATCTCAAATTAATTTATTTCCAAAAACGTGGCTTACAAACAGGGAGACAGGGGAAGGCAGTAGTATTCCCCACGTATAAACAACTTAGAGAGTCCTGGCAAGCCTCAGCAATATTTTCAGGTTCCACATCATGATGTGGATCTAAACTCACCTATAACACCCCTTTTATTATCATACATGTAAAAGAAAGGCAGCCCCTTGAAAATTTTACCCCTTTATAGCAAAGACTAAATTCTTTCCTGAATATGTATTATATCATTTTGCCTTTGGGCTGCAATCCAAATATCTTCCAAGGTCAGTGAGATCTCAAAGGGAGCTGGGCCTTGCCTTCTCACCAACTTGTATTCCTGCCAATATCAGCTGGAGGTCCTGGGGAAAGTCAGGGTAGAATATGCACAAAGTGAGATATTGGAAAGTTGATAGGGGCAGGGGGTCCTGCTGACTTGGATATAAATCCAGGTTTAAGTGTCAGTTTGCATTCAGGAAATCAGAATATTTCTGTCTGTTTTCTGAATCACAACACTGAGGGAAGGGGAAAGGTAAGATGGGGTGGGTTAACTGAGGAGTGTTTCCTGAAGTCCTGCAGGAGTGTGGGGGGTTTGGATCACAGATGGAGTTTGTGACTGTTGGGGTTTGTGTTTGCAGTGTGGGGTTGTTTGTTTCCATACAAAGGGCTTGGGTGCCTCACTATACTTCTCATATAAGCTCTTAAATGCAACACGTGGTGAGATGAGGAATTATTTTCCCAGTCATGCTACTAATGGGCAAACAGGGACATGAGATGTATTCATCTGTTGGGCAAATCACTAAAGTTTTAAAGTTATGACTTGCATTGTTATTAAGTCCAGGCAGTGCTGGGAGTATTCTGGAATTATACCCTTCCACTCTAGTCTAGTCATCAGAACAAATTCCCAGGCAACAGGAGGAAGAGGATTTGGAATAGAAATAATTTCTGAACACAAGCACAGCACAGGAGGCCCCAGTGCAGGTCACAAAGCAGGTTAGAGCCTGTCAGCACAGAGTGCTGTGACCCCCAGCAGACCTTTGCAGCCTGTTCTGATGGATGCTCCTCTTTCCATAACATCTCTCAGAATCAGATGTAGTGCCCAGCTCCAGGAGCTGCTGGTATCCCCTGGCTGTGTTTGCAGGGTCAGGCTGTGAGGGGCCACTGCTGGGTGTAGGGATGCTGAATGAGTGTTGTGGGAGGACACTCAGTGACTTGGCTGCATCATGATGCTGCTTCTCCTTAAGGTTTTGATACTCAATTACCCAGCTTGGCCTGTTCACCTCCCAGATGCTTTGTGGGTTCATTTGAACCACAGTTTTCAGGAGGCAGGCTCATGTGCATTCTGTGAAGCTGCAGCAAATGACCCAGCAGGCCTATGGGAATAACTTTGTTTTCTCTTCCTGCATGAGCAGTTACTCACAGCCCATGTATAACAAACAAGCCAGCATCAACTCTATGCAGAAGACATCAGACCAAGAAATTCGAGGAACAAAAGAGGCCCTCATTCAGGACTTGGAAAAGAAACTGCGATGCAAAGACAGCCTTCTCCAGAACGGCAACCAGGTAAGGGATTAAAGAACTCCCAGCAGTGCAAGCAGGGGTGCAGAGACTGCTTCTACTTCCCCAGAGGCTGGAGCCTCCAAACTGAGCTAAAAGCAGAAGGAAATGCAGGAGCAGCACTGCCCAAAAACCTTTACTCAGAACCTCAAGAGATCCCACGAAAGCAAAAGCCATTTATGACCAGAATATTCTTTCAATGTGGGAAAAAAAAAAAGGGAACATGTTTAGAGCTGTGGCACAAATTTTAACTCTCCTCTGGGGATCCTGTTGAACATCACACCCACAGAAAAAAGGAGAATGCCTCCATTCTCTAGACATGACTACAACCTGGTTTTCAATACTGGGGTTAATAAACATCTCAAAATCATTAGAACCTGAGGAAAAATTGGCATATTTGAAAGTTCATTCTAGGGACCACCACCAAAAGGGGTAAATCTTTTATTTTTATATGATCACCACCAGATGGGGTAAATTTTTCCTTTTTTATGAACAACAGTAAATGAATGAAATTTTATGAGCTTTTATCATAAGGCTTGTCTCCTACAAGAAGGCTTCTTAGTCTCAGTACTTATTTATTTACTCTGCAGAGGGTCACAATGGAATCTCCTTTACCAAGAAGTCAAAATCTGTGAGAAAAATTTGCTACAGTAGGGAAGTCCACTGCAGCAAGCTAGAGCAGGCAGGTTTCTAATGTGGGGGCCTCTCTGCTGGCTGGAGGCAGACTGGTAAAAGGCCAGTGTTTAAAGTTTCCATCTTCTTTCCCCTGAAGTAGAAAGGAGTATTTTCATGATCATCAGTGAGAATAGGTTTGTGTCATATATGTAATTTTAAATACTGAATGGGCAAACAAATAGGTCAAATCTGACAGAATATGCCCCTAAACAGGAATGTCCTATGTGCTGTAAGAAAGCTTGTCATAGCAAGTCAGCTTTTCTTCCCATAGGAAGCCAGGCTAAAAATAAGGCTTATGCAACCAGCACTGTGTCCTCCTCCCCTTGTCCTCCAGTCTGAGCCAACTGGCCAATCTCAGCCACACTTGATACACACGTAAGGACCTCAGGGATATTCAGCTCTCACAGGTTTGCTAAAGGTCTTGTGCTCTCTTCTAAAGAAAAGTCCCACGAGGCTCCCAAACCTTTCCCCACCCAGCAGTAGACACATGTATATCTGTACAGAGTAGAAATTCAGTCAGAGCTTGTCCTCATGTCACAAAATCCAAACCTGAGTTAAACTTTGTGGGCAGTGAAGTGTCAGGTGTTTTGGTGCCCAGAGCAGTAACATACTTTTCTAAAGTAACCCAACTGACAGAGCTTGAATTTAGCTCTGCTCATTTTTATCCCTGTGTGCCACATGCAGATTGTAGGAACTTACTGTGTCACGCCTGAACCGTGTCCTTGCCTCCTCCCCAGACAGCTCACAGCATTTCACCCTGCAGATGTGCTGGCATAAACCTCCCCAGTGCTTTCAGGGGCAGTGGTGCTCCCCTGTGCCTGCTTCTGGTGTGGCTCTTGCTTTTTTGGGAGCATCCATCATACCTCCAGCTCCACAGCTGAATGACTGGGGAGGTTTTCCCAGCCCTGACAGAAAGGTACCCTGGGACTTACTCTGGCTTCTGAGGGTGATGCCATCAGCTACCCATAAATAATCCCAGCAGAGAAAGAGGAGGAGTGGAAGGCCACAGATGGCATTAGGGAGGCTTTGATGAACAGGCAGTTTAATCTTTTATGCATTTCAGTGCTGTATATATTGAGGCTGACTTCAGTTGGCATCACAGACTGCAAACCCTTTGGGCCAGACGTGAGGCTTCTGGTCAGCTCCCGCTTCCATTGACAACCTCCTGAATTTGTGGCATATTGATGTGCTCTTAACAAGCTGATCTGAAACAGTAAATGGACTTCTGAGTAGAATTCCTCTCCACTCTGCTTTCAGCGATTGACTTATGAGGAAAGAATGGCTCGCAGGCTGCTGGGACCAGCAAATGCTGCCTCTGTGCTGGACACACAGGGTGAGGACAACGTGCAGAATGCACAGGTAACTGGGGACCTGCCTCTAGAGCAAGGATTTCCTGTGACTGTGCTGTTTGTACCTGGATGGGGCAGGGATGGGTTTATTTGGTAGCAGTGCAGGTGAGGGGATGGCTCTCAAAGGCAGAGCTCTCCGTGGCAGGGGTTGGGTGTTTTTGCAGGGTGATGGCTGAGGGGGAAAATTGAAGCACCATTCCCTTGCTGTGGCTGATCTGTAGGAATGACCTCTCCAAGGAGGAATTACAACAGCTGCTGCACAGCACAGTACCCAGTGCCTGTGACAGGCAGGGAGCAGCACCCTGAGGGAGCCAGGTACCCACTCCCAACAGCCTGAGTGCAGGCTTGGCCAGGACAGCAAGGATTACACCTGTCTCTGTTGGAAATAACTGACATTGGCTTCAAGAAGTCATGGCCTTGGGCTGGGATTGGTTGGGTTTTAGCCCGTCCAGGAGGCTGCAACCATTAAGAGAACGCAAAGCAGATATTTCAGAAGCCCACATGCTGATAGACAAGAATCTATCACTACTGGCATTTTCCAAAGTGTTTTAGTTGGAGACTTGAATCATTGTTGGTTATTCAGCCAGTTAGAAGCTCTCTTTGGTACCTGTGGGCACAAAGTTAGTGTAAATGTCTGTGGTATGGCTCTGGGTACCTGTGCAGGGAAGAAAACACCCCTCCTGCTGCAAGCAGCAGAGAGCCAGGAGCAGGCACACAGCTGCCAAAGTGCCCTCAGCACAACTCCTGCATGGAACAGACACTTAAGATCACAGCAAAGGAGGAACGCACAGTTTGAGCTATTTCTCCCCAACAATCACCTGGCAAGAACAGGAAAGAAGGGAAAATTTTTAATGTCAGACAGCAAGGGAAGCCTTATCTTTTGCAGAGAACAAGGAAATATTCAGTCAAAACAGCATGACTGACAACTTTTCAGCATGTGTGAAATGCTGCTTTAAAAAAAGAACATTGGAAGCAGAGCTTCACTTATGTTTGGGACATCTTACTCCCATTGTTCAGTCTTATTTTTAAATATTGTAGTCATTGATTCAACCTCCTGATTCCTCAGGAACTTAACTCAGTCAGTCCATGTAATAGGTCATTGAAATCATCAGCAACTTCATCACTACAGCATCATTTGACAGGACAAGTAATACCTGTACAGAGCTTGTGTAAATGAGCAGATACAGGCAATTGCCTTTGGACTCCACATTGAGCTCAGCCCAGCAAACCCCTCATTCCTGTAATATTTCCCCTGAACTTAAAATTGCCTCTGTGCCTGAAGTTTAAAGCTAGGCTTAAATGTTCCACAGGACTACAGAGCACAGAATCAAACATTGGAATGGCTCAATGCAAACACTCCAGAAATTTTCATGCAGTGTTTGCTCTCTCTGACTCCATTGCTAAAACGAGTCTCTGGCACCAAACTCTATTGCATTTTCCAAACGTCCAAGCTCCTGACAGGAATCAATCCTGGGTGCTTTGGCAGATTTAGTCATGTGATTGCAGAGTTGTCAGCGAGCTTAGCTGGTGCTGTGATCTAGAAAGAAAAGTATTTTCCAGCTCAGCATGTGTCCATCACTGCTGGTACCTTATTTAAGTGGGCACAATACAAGGCTCTTGCCAGCGATTCCACTTCTATTCCTGCTGTGGGGAAGGACACTCTGTACTCAGCTCTCAGTTTAGATATTGCCAGGAGTCCTGCTCCTCTCTAACAAAGGTTATGGGCTGGCAGAAAACTTTGTGTGCCAGACAAAGCTGCTGCACCCATCACCTGGGCAGCAATGAGAAGTTCTGCCACGGCAAAGCCTATGGTGAGCACAGAGTGTGTCAGGTCCTCATGCAAGTTCTCTACCTCATGTCCCAATGACTTCTGAAGTAGATTCATTTTGTTTTTAAGCAGCAGTCAGGATATGATCTTTAAACTTCTCATTCAGTCTACAGATAAATCTTTCTAAGTGAACTCACCTCTCCTTTTTCTCTTCCCAAGCACCAGAATGCAGAAAACATCAGGCTGCAGGTTCCTACAACACATGTAAGGTAAAGCAAAAATTTGTGCTGTGCTGTTCTTCAAGATCTTATTTCAAACATTTCTAGACAATGTTGGTTTAATCTCACTACTTATCACTTTTGTTAAAATACTAATTACTAAATTCATTCCCTTTTGGCTAAAATGCTACTATTTGTGGATGGGTGATGATGCCTGTGATCTTAATTCAGTGAATTCTAAGCACAGCGTTAGAGGTTTAAAAACTCCATGCACCTTGGGAAAATATTCTTTGTATTCTAGAAGATTAATTTCTAGTCAAAGAAATAGAAATATTTAAATGAATATAAATTATGAAAATGAAACACGGCCAAATTTCTCTTGTCAATTCTTTTGGAGATTAGGCCATAATGAAGGTTGTGCTTCTGTGTGAATTGAACAACTTGAGCAAAAGAAGTGGCTGATCAAAAGTTATGACTTACAGCTGAAAAACCAACCAGAACTGTAGTGTTGAATTCCTAAACTTGTTAAGGGACTCCAGCTGTAATCAGAGTTTTGATGTCATTCGTGCTGCAGTAGCTTTAACACAATTAACTGTTCCTGTCCCATTTTCAGGAGCAGACCATCCTCAAGAGGCGACGATCGTGGACATGACTCAATCCAGGAGAAGTTTTTTCAGCCACGTTTTACACAAGTGCCTGAAGATGTAGTGATTGAGGAGGGGCGGTTCTGCAGGCTCGACTTCAAAGTAATGCCAACCTCTCCCTCCCCATTCCACTGCCAACCTCTCCCTTCCCATTCCATTCCCTCTTGGGGTGTGGGGTGTGGAGAGAGGTCTCTGCAGTGCCTTTGCACTTTAATAAGCCAGAGCACTAAAGGCAGATGGTTCAGGGTCTCCCCAGGCTATGGAAACCAAGGAATAGGAGATGGCTAAATATTTCAGCATTTTCCCTTGGAAAATGTAAGTAGAATTAGCTGGATAAGATTATGATAAAAGCTAAATAGTGGTAAATATAGACCACTACAGAATGTCTCTAGACCTTCTTGGGAAGAATGAATATTAAATGAATACTCATGCCCTGTTGAAAAAGGGTTTTTGTCAGGGAACCTTGTGCTTTGCACAGGGACTCCACTCAATACTTCAGTGGACACACAACCAGTGAGGTTTGTGTAGGACTCACCTCCCTTTATGAGTCTTCCCTGAGGTAACTGTACCCTTGCTGGAGCAGACAAGCAAGGAAATGCCCTAAATAGAAACAAAACTCAAGGATGGCCTAAAACTTCATGGCAGCTGTACAAACCCTGGGGTAAGAGAGGACCCTGCTCTCCCTCATAGGCTTGGGACCCTGACCAGACCCACACATGGCCTTTAGCCATCTTCCTCCAAGTTTTTCCAACTTCTGAATGCTGTGTAGAAGCTGGAGCATGCCTGCAGGACAGCCTATTTACAGCCATCATCAGTTGTGGGTGTCAGCACTGCTGCAGTGACAGCTGTGGGAACAAAAGGCTGAACCCACAGTGAGCATCTTGAGCCTGATGAAAGCCACCTACAGGAAGGGAACAACAGGGGGTTGCAGGAACAGCACCTACTGTCTTGTAGCTAAAGCTGATAGACAAGCACTCTCCCCAGCACTCCATGAGCCTTTCTGTACAACATCCCATTAATATTCAAAACTAGGCAACACTACACAATTTTGCAGTAGAAACATGGTTTGATCACCTATCAGCATCAAACTCCCTGTAGTACTGGAGGGGTTTTATTATCCTAAAGGTGTTTAACTCTTCTCTCTCCCTCACAGGTCAGTGGGCTCCCGACTCCAGATGTGATGTGGTACCAGAATGGAAGGATGGTTCATCAGGATCAGTTCCATAAAATGATAGTGTCAGAAAAGGGGTTCCACTCGTTTATTTTTGAAGCAGTCAAATCAGCTGATGCAGGGACATACGAGTGTGTGGCTGTCAACCGTGCAGGAGAAGCGTCCTTCACAGTGAAAGTGGAAGTAATTGGTAAGGCTGAGAGCACTGATAATTCCCTGGCCACACAGGGAAAGTCTCAGCAATCTACTGCTTTCCTCCCTGTGTTTGGGATATTAATGAGAAGCAGAGGTAGCACTCCACATATTCAGGCTCAAACCATAAAAATCAACTTACCTGTTTCAAAACTATTTTAATAACTATATCTAGGATGCTGTATTTCTTCAAGCCACTTCTATCAGGATATTTAAATATAGTGAGATGTCCAGAATTTAATTGAATTAATGTTATTAATTTTCCTGGATTGATGACATATATTAATTGACTGTCCTGAAGTGGACTGTGTTTACCACACCCTTATGCTCATGGGAACTGCCTTCAGGTTAAGGAGATGCAGTGAGGAGCACATGTCCTTCTGAATTTAACATCCTGAAATCTTAAAAAACCAGCATGGCGTGAGCATTCCCCACTTCCAGTAACTCCTCCTTATCTCTCCTCTTTAATTTAGCTAAAGAACATCACACGCCTCCAACTTTCATTTTCAAGCCACAAAGCAAAAAGGTTTTTGAAGGAGACACGGCCAGGCTCGAATGCCAGATCTCTGCCATCCCAACACCTCGAATTTACTGGAAAAGAAACAACGAAATGGTACAATATAATACAGACCGAATAAGGTATCCTACTGATGATGAGTTGGCCATTGGTGTGTTAGAAAACAACAACCAGTATTTGCTAAACGAAATGTACATGGGCTGGTCTCTAAAAGCAGCAGGCTGGATCTGCCCTCAAGTGTGACACAGGGGGCACAGGCCCTGTGCTGGCCAGGCACAGTGCTGAGAGCTTTGCTTTGAGGGCACACAGGGAGAGAGCTGTGCCCAGGGGCTCCTCTGAGTGCCAGCAGCAGTAGAGGGCCCATGGAGCAGCACAGCTGTAGGACTGAAATGTGCAGTGTGGGGATACACATTGGTGCCACCTGCATGGTGCCAAGATGTGAATTGCTGGTGGCTCTAACACAAATGCAGTGTTCATGTCTGAACAGTGTGCAGTGCCTGCAAGAATTGTTCTGGGGCTTTCTCAGCTTCTCAGCCTGCAAACTGACTCTGCTCTCTGTCCTTCCCCCTCAAAGCACTTAGGCATTAATACCTTCATTTTTCAGCTTGCTCCATGACAATACTGGCAGGATTTGCCTCCTGATCCATAATGCAAGCAAGAAGGATGCTGGCTGGTACACCGTGTCTGCTGTCAACGGGGCAGGGGTGGCCACGTGCCACGCCAGGCTAGAGGTTGCAAGTAAGTGCCAGGTCCCAGTGCAACAGAAAGTGCATCTTATGTTCAGAACTGGCCCTCAAGACTAATCTCTTGAAGTTCAGACTGCTGGGAGGATTTATTTCCTAAATAAAAAGTAACCATCCTGGAAAAAATCTCTTTTGTTTAGTACAGGACACTGTGGAGTGTCCTTTTGTACTTTTAAACACTACATTTTCCTTACACCAAGCAAGACGGTGAATACACATCTCTGGTGTCTGAGATATGGGTTTGTCTGCTAAATTCTTGCTGGTTTTTATTGCAGATACAAAGCAATGGGGTTGCTCTACCATGGGTGTCTCTGCACTCTGGGAAGGCACTGAAAGAGGCTTTTTCTCTCTCTTCCAGCACATACAAATAAGCCACTTCCAGCCCCAAAGCAGCTACGAGTTCGACCAACTTTTAGCAAGTATTTGGCACTAAATGGAAGAGGACTGGATGTGAAACAAGCTTTCTCACCAGAAGGGGAGTTTCAGCGTTTGGCTGAGCAGTCTGGACTGTATGAAAGTGATGAACTTTAACTGGAAATGAAGAGGAAAACCTCACACCTATAAGAGACAGTTACATCCTAGATGCAGTTAACTGGTGATTGCTCTAATTAGCAAAATACCTGATTACGTATTTTTACTTTGACTCTTGCACATTCAGCAGTTCCCGTTTTACCATGTTAGATTTTATTTATATGGTTTGGTGACTATAACCATTAACTGAGTATTGCATTTAAACTAGAAAGAAGGCAGGTTAATTAGTTTTAACAAGTGTGGGTGGGCTTAGTTCCACCTGTGCTTGGTTACATGCTAAGGTAGCTTGGTTTGTACTGCTTCTCTAATATCACTCGTGATAATATCAGAAGTCTGTACTGTCTGAATACTAAACCAAATAGATTAGAGTGTTTTTATGAGAATAAATTATAGGCAAATAAAATTTTAAATAACCAACATCAGCTGTGACTCTTCCTTGCTTGATCTGTTAAAAGCAGCTTTTGAATGTCTGGCATCAGCTGCAGCCTGGGAAAGATGGGTTCTTACCCTCCTAAGCTTTTCACTTGTCCCCTCCCCTGGTTTTTCCCACTGCCATTTGCCATCTGACATATATAAAATATTTAACATCAGCTAAATGCCGACACCCTATTAACACTACACCATACCAGTGAGGCAACATCAATATTTATTCTCCTTGTACACTTGACCCAAAAGCTGCCCTCTATAATATGAATCATTAGGGCTATCATGTTTTCCCTCCTTTAATCAAGGAGTGGTTGCAACTCATCTTGCTGTTGACTCTCAACAAGCTGTTGATTTGAGCCACCCAAGTGGTTTGTGTGCTGCTGTTCACAGACACCATGTTCAAAACAGTATTAAATACCATGGAATAAGATTTTGCTGAACTCCAGCAAACCAAAATTGGAGACCTCTGGACTGTACTTATTACAAGAAAATTTGTGGGTGTTGATCTAGCCTGAGCTCCTCATCAAGGTGCACAGTCAGCAAACCTCTCAAGCATCTTCCAGGACAGAAAAAAGGAGGCCTCAGTTTCACCCTGCACTGCTGTACCATCAAATAACCCCCGAAATCTGAGCTGCATTACACTGACTATTAAATTTCCCCAAAACTCCTGCAGCTCTATCACCACACATCTCCTCTGGGCTGCCCAAGTGATGAAATGTGCTGAGATAACTCCCCTGTTGCACTTTTGGAGATGGAGCTGATCAGAGGCAAACCAGTACCCAGTTTGCCCATAGGCTCCACTGGAAGGTTGGAAAGTCTGCATCATTTCTCTGACAGATGTCTTTACACATAAGTCATGGAGTAACTGAGGTGGCTGCCACTCTTTACCAGCAATCACTGTGTCAGCTGCACCTCATTCAGTACTCACTCCTTACTCCACACATCATCCACCCAAAAACATCCCTGCAGTGGAAGTGGCTCTCAATTCCCAGCAGCACGACTGAGTGACAACTGGAAAAGGCAGAGCAAGGTCAGAAGCTGTTGTCACCCTCTAAATTCAGCCTGTGAGTGTCTCCTCCTTGCCCCTTCTCCCTGGTGATGTTTGGTGTGCTGAGCACAGAGGTGCACCCTGAGCAAAGCCATGCCCCACCTCTGCCTGGAGCCCTCCTCTTCTGAGGATGCCAGGAGCAGTTCTGGGAGCTGATTTCTGGAGGGCAAGAAATATGTTTTCTTGTCAATATGTTTTCTTGTAGAGAAGTGAAGAAGCTCCCTCACCTCACCTCGTGGTTCCCCTGAAAACCATGTGCCAACTGTTGTGCTTTCAGCTGAGGAAAGGCAACCAACTCCTTCAAATGGAGAAATTCTGGGTACAAACAATACTGATACTTCTGAATAATCAGCCTAGGGAAACAATAGGCCAGCTAATTGCTGCATCATATACTCAATACAAGGCTTGGTCTGGAAAAAGTCTTCAATAAAAAATATTCTCATAGTTTGCAAAGGGATCCCTGTTGGATGGACTCTTCTGGGACAAATGCTATCACAATACAATATTAACCCTCCCAAACAAAACCAGCCATATTTACTACAAGAATTTGCTGTTGGGAGTAGCCCAGGTCCACCAGCTGAAAGGAGGCAACACCACTGGATCCATCTACCTGTAATTCCACACTTTTTTAACATGCTTACAGCAAATGTCATTATTGAGCTGAAGACAGGTCTGACTTCAGTCCAAGGAATCAATCCTGCCTGAGCACAGAAATGTTTCTGAAAGTGCCACGATTCTGCAGTTAATAACAGCCATGAGTGCAATTAGCTGAGCTTTTCTCTTGTTTACATTGAGATAAGCCATGGATTTGTTTTTGTGCCAACATTAGAGATGGGTATTTGGCATGGGAAATCCATAGCAGAGAGACAGGAAGAACTGGAAAGAGGGAGCCCAGCTGAGCAGAAGCACATGTTAGTGTTCCTATCTCATCTATCATCTCTGGAGAAATCAATTATAGGAGGCCTGAATTTAAATCACATATTTATAAATTGGAATCAGGCAAAAATATTCTGGATACACTCTGCTTCACACACTTCATTTAGCACTGATTTAACACAATGAGAGACCATGTGAACATTCCTAAGTAACAATGAATGATGTAAACCAGAGTTATTTCATTTAAGGTAATGAAATAAGGTTTTAAAGTAATAAACTGCCTGGACCATGCTGAGTGAAACCCAGATTAATAAGAAATTGCTGTTTTGTGAAGGTACTGAGCAACTAAATAAAGGCACTGGGAATACGTTAAGGCTGTATATCTCGTGAGTACTTCATGTAAAGAGAAGTGTTATTTCAAGGTCTGTCTTAAGTGGTCAGAGGAACACAAGAACTAACAGAGATTACAAAATAAAAGTTCAGGGTTACGTCTGTTTGGGTTCCATAAACTGAGCTGCTTTTTTTCCCATTTCTGAGAGATGGAAATACACCTCGGCCCCCCCATTATCCCCATGGAACTGGGATCTATGGGCTGGTACAGCAGTGGAAGATATATCTTCACCTAAATCAAAGCAGGAGAGTGTGGAGAGGTTGATGTTTCTCAGGCAGAACAGCTGGCTCTCTAGAGGAACCAGAGCTGCATTAATCATCCTTGTGTTTGTATTTCATAAACATAAATGTATATGTATTTCTCAAGATGTAATGCAAATATGAACCTCTTCTGGATAATCAGGTGAGCTCTTACCTTTGCTGTGGGTGAAATCCAATTTACTGGGGCATGATGCTTCCATAAAGAGACAAGGAAAGGCTGGGCACCTCAGCCATATGCAGCCACTTTTCCTCAGGTAGCAGCTGACAAGACAGCTTCATTAAAAATGCAGAAATCCAGTTAGTTCAAGGAGCAGACCCAGATCATCCTTCCCATTTTTTGGCAATAATTGGTGTCTGGTTTGTACACTGGTTGCTGCTGGCTGTTGGAAAAGTTTTCTTAGCCTTTTTCAAGGCCAAAGACTGTATTAGTAGTCCTTGTTATTAGCAGTATTGAACCATTAAGGCCTGAGGTGCTCCAAAGGGACTGTATTTATCACCAGCCCCCAGTTTCTTCCCTGACACCAAGGCTGCTCTCAGTTCCCCACACACCTCCTACGTGAAATCCATCAGATCAGTCACGTGTTGTGATTAATTCCTGTGTCCTTGCCAAGTCTCGTCTTGCCTCCTTGTCATGGCACCCATCATCTAGGGAGCTACAAAGACAGTAAAACTGAGAAAGAAATGCTTCAGAGGTGCCTAGAACTGGCTGCATTTGCTGCTGTGGGGGTGAGTTACCCCTTGACTTCCACCTCTGTGTTTGCCAGCCTAGGCCAGCACTGGCTAAAGAGGAAATGAGGCAGAAGAGCCCCAGTCTGTGCCTGGTTAGACTCAGTCTAACCTGTCCTACCCTGGAGAGGCTGCACAGACCAGGGTCCAGCACACAAAGCCCTTTCTGGCCTTGCTGTGGTTCTGTGTCCCCCCTGTTGGTTTCAGCCTGGATCCTCGCAGAGCAGGGAAGTGCTGGAGCCCAGCAGAGCTGGCACAGTAAAACTGGAATGTGTGTGGCCTGTGACACAGCACAAGCCCAGAACTGCCACAGCACAAATACAAAAGGTTTGGCCAGTAAAGTCTCATATATACAGCTTATGGCAAAACATCCAAAAACTCAGGTTCTTCAAATCTAACCAAGGACCTTTGGAAGAGGATCCAGCCTTCCCTGTGCAAAATGAGAGCCTGAAGAGAGGGCAGGGAGCTGGGCTGGAGTCCCCCTGGCTTCTGCTTTCATTCAGGATCCATCCTTGCCCTTGCCACCAACACCTACTGCACTGCAGAAGGGTCCCTGCTAGAGGAAGAGCTGCTGGCTGATGCCATGTCTATCCAGATTGCAATTTCCTTGCATCCTGGGGAATTCTTTACAACAACATGTTGTAAGCATGCTGTCAACATCTTCCTGCCCTATATAAAAGTATTGGCTCATATTCCCTTTCTCTGTACTCAGGAATCACAGTGTTCCTAAGCACAGCATGAATGTTCACTTTTACCTTTTCATGGATGAGTTGCAAAGGTGGAGCTCAAAGGAAGAATTCTGTTTATAAGATTCCAGAGGAGTTTAAAATTACCTCCCCCTCCTGAACATGGGTCACGCAAATTCTAAGCTCATCTAAAAAAAATTTTGCACGTGGGCAACGATCACCATTGAAGCAGCTGGGAAATCACCACAGGCAAAGAGCCTCCCTAAACTCAGCCTTTTCCTAGACCCCCTGCTAGCCAGGTATGACCTGTACAGACAGCCTGGCTGTAAGAGAGGAAGGCAGCCACAGCTTTGTAGCCAAAAGCTATGAAGAAAGTAGCTACTTCTTAACTGCAGAAGGAGGCAAAATGTTGTGACCTTGATTCAGGACTGCCTTCACGATGGGACACTTAATTTTATTGCATTTTTATTTGCAAATGCATCTGCTGACAGAGAGTGCAAACTTCTCCAAAATTAGGAACTACCTTTATTTCTAACCAGGTGCTCTGGGGCCAAACCAATGGAGACTGAGCTATGGAAAATGTAGGCTTTATTCTTTCCTATAATCTTAGAAACTGCTGGTTGCATTTTGGAAGTTGAAGAATACAAAAGGAGTCACAGTTGCCCCCACTGTGACTCACAAAAGCCATTTCTCCACAGGATGCTATTTTTTTTTCATCATAGGAATAGCAAAAGCTAAACCTATAAATAAAGAAAAGTCACCAATTATGCTCATAAAATCAAATGAAAGCTTTTTCAGGCCAGGTCATACACTGCAGAATTGGCAGCAGGGCGAGATCAACGAGTTTTAGCAATTGTATGAAGTTGTGAGCTGGACATTTGCCCAAACGTTAACCAGAAACAGATGTATGGAAAACAAACAAGTTTCACAGCAATCTATTGGGTCACAGGCTGCATCTAAAGCAGGAAGAAATATTACTGCAACTTCTTTGCTTTGCTAATAGGTTTCCAGCAGTCTTTGTTCCAGTTCCATAGCTGGGGTAAGTCTGTCTCTGTACAACATATTTTTATTTCAAAATCACTTCTACAAGAAGAAAGGGAAAAGCCCCCAGGCTGGCTGTAAACATTACTGCACAACAATCCCTGCCATCTCCCTCCACTCTGAAAAGAAATATGTATTTCTATATCCTGTCTTTTTGGAAGGGCCAGAAGGAAAGTCTACTTTCAGCCAGATGTGGAACATTTTTCCCCACAAAGATGCATTTATCTCTTCGTGCAGGAGTGATTGTGGTACTGGTGCCCCAGTCAGCCATGCTGACTTTGTTTGAGAGGGTTTGGGGGTTTTTTTGGTTTTGTTGTTGTTGTTGTTTTTGTTTGTTTGTTTGTTTGTTTGTTTTCCATCCCTCTGTTGTTGAATTTGGCGTTATCAAAGCTGCAGGAATGGAAGGGACTTCACCAAGGGTATCCAACCTCTGAGGACAGTCTCGGTCACAGCTCAGAGCGACATCTCCAGCGCAGCATTCCAGCAGGGTGTGGGAGTCTGTTCCTGCAGATGTTGTTCCCATCCCCAGGCAGCTGCAGTCCTTGCTGAAACCTCACCGAGAGAGCGACAACCCGAGGGGCAGAAGAACCCTCAAAGTCAGTGATTTTAAGATACTTTAAGTGTTTTTATATTGGCTGACAACAGCTGCCCTCAGGGAGGGAAGGATTTAGTAGAGCTTCAGGAAAGAGGGCACAGCAGAATGTCTGAGCTCAGCTGGTAACAGACTGAGCACAGTTTAATTAAAGCCAACTCCCCCTCCCCTTTTTTGTTTTCTATTTTTAGACAAGAGGCGCAGGACTGTCAATAAATATATAAACAACCACTGCTTCTGGGTCTTTCCTCTGAACCTTTCAGGTGCTGCTCTAAGAACTGCCCAGCCCTGCTGGAGCTCTGGGTAGGCACCTCTACAAATGCCCGAATGCCATCAGCTCCCTTGCCTTGTTCCGGGCTGCTCTGAGCCTCAGCTCCGTGTCCAAGGGAGCAGATCCCGAGCCCCGGCAGCATCCCGGACCTGCTCCGCCCTCCCTTCCCCCGGCCCTTGCTCCGTTCATGCATCAGCTGCCATGGTTAATGCTTATCTCTCAACAATTCCTACCGCGGGTATCTGTTACCTTCAGAGGAAAAAGAATAAATTTAAGCTTTCAGGAAAAACCCCGCATCTCTTTTCCTTGGCGCTGGAGCTCACAGCTGTCGGCACCAGAGGGCGCTTGGCTTCATCCTTGCACCAGCCGGAATTCCGGGATCATCCTTTTTATTCCTCCATCCCTTTATTCCCGTAGCCCTAGAGATAAATTATGTGCAGGTCAGAAGCTGTGCACTCCCGGGCAGTCACTGCTGTCTGTTAATCGCCAGGGCTCAGCTGCAGGAGAAGGAAAACAAGTGTCCAGGCGCCATCCGGACACTGCCCCGGGAAAGCCCGGGGCCAGCCGCGGGATGCAGCGTCCCTGTCCCAGGCAAGTTCTGCTGCTGCACATCTCGGCTCCTGCATGACACACAGCCCCAGCCCACAAAGCCCCTGAATCTTAGACAAATCCTACAAGCAGTTGTATTTTAAAGCCGATGTCCTGCATTATCACGCTGCTACACGGGCTCCGTTCACCCTGTGTCTAATCCCAGTGTGGAGGAGCCGGTCACGGAGGTTGGAGCAGAGGCATTCAAAGGGTCCCAGGAGGGGATTTCCAGCCCAGTCAGGGAACACAGGGTACACAGTACCCCTGCCAGGGGTCACTGATTTTGTACTTTGGTCTCCTGGCTGAGCTGAACCATCCGTTCACTTCTAAAGGAATCAGTGTTAAAAACTAAACCCCTCTTCCCCTCCCCTCCAAAGGGATCTTGTTGCCAGGCAGTAGCCCAGGACACTTGTCCCAGAACACACAGGTCATTGATGATGTTTATCCTGATTACTCAATAGGCTGACAGCAGGAAAGCAGGTGTGTGGCACCTTTGGCACCTCCAACCTTTCCCCCTCCTGGCAACCTTTGGACACATTTCCTCTCCCAGAACTTCCCAAAAAGAGCTTTCAAGCACTCCTCAACCTCCCCCCAAACCCCTGGGGCACAGGAAACCCTCTCCACACCCTGCCTGGCTTTTCCCTGCAAGCTCTGTGCCCTGCAGTGACACAGCAGCTCAGGCAAATCTGTTTGAAGAGGGAAAGCTTGGAGAACTCTAGACTTGCATTGTCTCAGAACTGGCTCTCCAGTAATAGAAGATTTTCATAATATAACTGAGCTCTTTGCACCCTCAAAAACATGCTTCTTCTCCATTTTGATTAATAATGTTCAACAGTTATTTTCCTCATTTAAATCTTAGTTCAATGCACATTGATCTGCAGCAGTTCCCACTAAACCAGTCTTTGAGGAAATTTTGTTTTCTTATTAGCATCCAGATCACAGCAAGCTTCATTGAATAAATAATGTAATTAAGGAAAAATGGGGGATTGTGGAACAGATCCGTAGGAGCCTTGTTCATTCTTCAGGCCAATGTCCTAAGAAGTTCTTTCCCCTGTTTTCAGAGAAAGGCCATGTGATCAGAGGGAAGGTTATTCTGTCCCAACACGAAGAACATGCCCAAGGCTGCCTTCCATCTCCTGTCCCTCACATGCTCCCTTCAACCTCCTGGTTTCTTGTTTCCATTTACCTGCAGTGCCACACATCCACAAGGAGAATCTTCACCTTCAGGAGTTCTTCAGCCCCTGCCACACCTTAGGCTGAAGACAGGTGGATTTTCACAGAACACAACACAAGAGTCAGCTTTAAAGACTTTGCTCACTTTCTATGAACTCACAACATACTAACAAATAAAGGCTGTTTGGTTCAGAGAAAAAGCATCCTCTGGTGCGTACAGCAGTGTGTAGGAGCAGTGTTTCCTGGCCACAAACAGCAGTAACTGCTGCAGTACTAATTCCAGGGATGAGAGTTTCTCATGGATAGAGACACAACTGATGTGCTCACTGTGCATCCACTGGCAGTGAATGGACTGTCCCAGGGGTGGCTCCCTGCCCCATCTGCTCCCAGGCTGCTCCTGCTGGGGCAGGAAGGAGCCAGACTCCCCGTGTGCTCCTGCATCACTCCCAGCAGGAACTGAAGCCCAGCTGGCACCATGATCCAAGCTGCCAATGCAGGAGCTGCTGGGGCCCCTCTCCTGCACAGGCGGAACACAGCTCCAGGGGATGCAGCTTCACCCGAGCCACCACCAGGGCACACCGTGGAATTCAGATCCACCTCACAACACCCTGCAGCTACAAACAGGAGCAGCAAAGGACTCAGCAGCTGTGTTTGAGAGTCGGCAGTGGAGGAGAAAGCATGATGGGAAACAAAGATACAGGACAATAAAGGTTAAGGTACTTTTATTATAAAAGTCTATACAATGAGCACCAGACATAGCAATGCAATTATATCTGGTTTAGTTATATATATTCCATATCTATATATCCATATAGATATATAGGTTTTGCTTTTACCAAAGTAAAACTGTTATATCACAAAATGCCTAGTTCTACCATTTATTTATTGCTCAACAAGGATGGCACAAAACACACTCAGCATAACTGTTGCCATGCTTATCTACTATACTGAATAAACAGCCAAACACTGCATAACGAACACAAAGCAGCTGTTAATTCTGAATTGGAACCAGTCTGATCACTCACTCACTTATAAAAATATTGGAATCATATAGATTTAAGCATTATAAAGGAGGAATATATTATTTAAAACATTTAAATAGTGCATATTGACATTTTGCATGTGGTATATAAAACACAAACATTCATGTACAACACTATACAGTACACATTAGTTTCAATGTTTGGATACACCCGTGTCTGCAGACTGATAGAAAAGGAACTGAAGTGTACATTGCACAATGGAACTGAATAAAATTGGTAAATGGTCTCAAGACTAGTTTAACCTCATAATTCTCTAAGGTCCCAGATCACTTTGCAGTTAAAAAAAAAGAAAAAAAGGCATACCACCAGTGCTCAATAGTTTTAGTGCTTTTTTTTTCTGAATTCCAAAATTACATGCCTACAAGCAGAGTAAAACAAACCAAGAAGTATTCTACAGTACACAAATGAAATCTGAGCACTAAGAATCCTACTTGCAACCTATTTCATA
Organism: Acrocephalus scirpaceus scirpaceus; assembly: GCA_910950805.1. Taxonomy (NCBI): domain Eukaryota; kingdom Metazoa; phylum Chordata; class Aves; order Passeriformes; family Sylviidae; genus Acrocephalus; species Acrocephalus scirpaceus. Next base: position 10,420,772 of record OU383785.1, read on the forward strand.
TGCTTCATGACAGAACAGCAAGTCTCTGAGGTTACGTGCGAGCCATTTCTTATATTATGAAAAAGTTAATTTTTGGTCTTTCATAAAGCAGAGTGAATCATTGCTATGTTGACATTAGCCAGTCATAAAAACATGCAGTGAGAGTAGGTGCATGCAAAACATGGCCACAATCAAACTGATACACTGAAATAAAAAAAAAAGAAAGAAAAACCAACTGAGAAAGCACCAGCTGAAATTAACATTTTGATTTTGCCGGATCAGAAACAGCTGCGGATGGCTGCTGCAGAGCAAAGCTAGTCCCTAAATCATCATTCAGCACAGCAGATGTGATACTCAAAACATTATTTAGATTCAACTCTGAAGCTAAATCATGCAAGGCCCATAAACTGTTTTGCTTACATCGTAAGGATTAGATAATGTATTTTTATTCTCCAACTGTAAAACAAAACCGTGATAAACAGCAGTAATCTTTCCACTCCAAACCGACGGTTCTCCCTGTGTTGTGTGTTAACTACACTGATTTTAGCCCTTGACACCATACTCATTTCAGGTACAGTGGGATTTTAACTGTCCTAAGCCAGCTCCTTTCTGTGGAGCCACCCAAGTCTGAGCACCATCAGATTTCCCAAACACCAAAGTGTTCACTGTGCTCCTCAAATCTTCCGAAAGCGGAGATGCCGTATCCAATTCAGCCCAAACACTACGTCACCACTGGCTGATAAACAACAACTGAAAAAGGGATCAAATGAACAACAATGACATGAGTCCTGTAGGCAGCATGTGATTGAACTTTTCAGTTTTCCAAGGTTTAAAAGCCACTAAGAAAAGGTCACTTTCTGGTTTGTCCACTGTCACCTTTATCAAGGAGGAAACGTGACTGCTAATGAGCAAAATCCATAGACGTTAATTATTACTGTGTATAGGTGCAATTTAGAATACCAAAAAATCAAAGTTGTTCCACAGCAGTCCTTTGAAAGGAATTACAGTCTGTTTAAGTGTTCCAGGAATTAAGAGCTGTACCCTTAATCTGCTGATTTTTTTTTAGGCAAGAGGAGTAGTTCGGTGTAGCATTACAATATTAATCAATTTCTTCAACAATGAAAAAAGTTGATAATAACAAAAGTCTCAGAGTTCTTGAATGCTAAAGAAAAAAAAAAGCTATGGTTGTTTTGGAACAGGATGGGTGCATCTGGAATACAAAACTCCGATGGAAACTGTGTTTGCTAAAGTTGGATAGAGCAGTCTCAAACTCAGAAACCTTTTTTGCTCTCTAGACAGGACCTACTCACCCTTCAAACATGTCCTAGTGGCACCACAGTAAAGTGCACAAACTGGATTCTTTCAACAGTGCATGACACATGAACACAAGCACCCAATAAGTACAGGGATAGTATATGGAAACAGCATGTTACTCAACAGGTTGGAGGAATATAATTTAAATTGACTTTGAAGAATCTTGTTTGCTGATAAGGACTTCTAACAGCCTCAGTTTGGCTTTGATTTTCTTGTACTCCCTGTACTCATCCAGCATTGGGACTCGATCTTCTTTCTGTACATTCCTGTAAAAAGAAAACCATCAAAATGTCAACTAAATCCTTCATCCTGCAGCAAGCCAAACACAGAAGCAGCTACAGGAAGTTATTTTAGGGCAGATGAAAACATTATTGGCAGCTTGTTCACCAATAACAGGCATGGCATATTTTAGTTTTTTGTAGTTAAAACTGCCCTCACCTAAAAAATGGAATTGAAAACCCAGCAGCATTTATTCAGCACAACTGCTGCAGCATTGGGTAATGATCGCTGTCCTAAGCACTCCTGGAAATTTTACTAACAGGATATGAGGAGTTTCACTTCAGATCCTGTGTACACACCACAGAAGAAGACAAATTTAAGTCAATCTACATTTTATACTGTAAGTAGATTGACCCACAAATTGGCAGCAGAGCATTATTCTTACTGGACTATAACAAATAATCTGTTAATATGATTAACCTCATTATTTGCCATTGAAGCCAAAAGGAGTTTTGTCCCAAACTGTGTCAGTAAGTGCACAGCGAAGCCACGTTACTGGAATTTGTATGACCAGTGGTCCAGGAGTTTGTAGTTCAGGAGAAATCCAGGAGAAGGCACAGTCAAGTGAGAGCATTTGCCAGTCAAGAAAGTGACCTCTTAGGAGTGGTGTTAGTTTTGGTCATGACATGACACATCTCAAAAATACAATGGGCAGCAATGCAATCCAATTCATGACAAAGCAAATTCAAATAAGAAGCCTAAAAAGAACTAAACAATATGGAGAAGAATAAAACTATAAAAACCTTTACTGGTAAAGCAAATATCCACTGCCAGAACTGATCTACTGGAACAAGGGGCAAATTTCCCTGCCCTATGTTACAGAACAGGCATAATACAGGGTTTTTAAAATAAAAAATCATACTTTGTAGCAGGTATTTTTAAATGTCTTTTTTTTTAAATGGAACTGTTAAAAATACACAAAGTTATCTCCTCAGGAGATTATTCACAGCAGATCAAAATAGACCAGATTCCAGCTGACAACATTCAAAGTTAGAAAACACACTTGGCTACATAATGAGGCTGCAGCCCAGCATCTGGTTTTGTGTTAAACAAACCTTCCATTCTGCTGATAAAACTCCTCTTCAAATTCTCGTAATGTCTTACGTAGCTTCTTTTTCTCAGCTCTGGCTTTCCACAGTTGCTCCAATAATTCAGGCCTAAAAATTTCAAGTGAAAGAAAAATATGTTGGCCATACAATAGAATTCAAATTCTTCAGAAACAACTGAGCTAGCTGCAGTAATAATTATTTGTCTGGCTCATAAGGAACATGCTGTCAGTTTGAAAGTGAAATATTGAGAACAAATTAGCAGTTAATAAAGGGGTATAAATTTTCTGCTGTCTACACAGCTCAAGTAAGGCTGAAGAAGGTGTAGAAGATACTAAATAATTCACTGAGTACAAAAAGATCTTAGTCAGACATGTCAGAGCAAAGAACACTCATTCAATCCAAACACTTCCTGAGAAGTGCTGAACATGTCACTCCCTTGCACCCAACATCTTAGACTTAGTATCATGACTCTAACTACAGTAATTACAACTGCTATAATTAAATTATCCACTTAATTGTCCATACATAGAAGCAGCTCGGGTGCTGGAGAGCCTTAGGTCCCGGGTGAGTTTCTCTTGACCATCTTCAATATCAGACTCGGAGTTTTCAACTGGGCTTAGAACGGGCTGTGTTTGGGCAGCAGTTTTTAAGATCTCACTCAGGTCTGTAGACAAACCATCACTTTCCTCCTCTTCTTCCTAAAAGTGAAAACAGAAATTCAAAACAAATATGATTTCAGTATTTCAGTTCCCTATTACAAGTGTTGGGAAGTATTTTTTTAAAATGCACTGTACCTACCTTAATTTCTTCAAAAAAATGGGCAGTTTCACCTTCAATAATGGGCTGTAACATCTGCCCTCGCCTCTTGGTTGATGGTGATCCCTGAAAAAATGGAAATTTGTTTCAAAATGTACAGTAAGACATCAAGTGCTGCTTGAAGTCAGAATTACATTGAAGTCACCCAATATTTCCTCTTTGAGATGAATAAAAGACTGCAAACATACTTACAGAGCCCAAAAAAAATAACCATACAACACAAAAAGCTCAGATACCCAAGATATCCTTGACACAGAAATAAATGTTGTAGCTAGTAATTTATTTGAAAATATTCATTTTCAAATTAAAATAAAAAGTATTTGCTTTCTCCATGTTTTGTAGAACATTGATAAAGTGCAATGATAGCTCTGAATTTTGTATTTATTGCTCCTATCAAACCAAAGCACAGCTACAGAGGACAGCTGGTTATCTCCTGCCAGGCATTCACTGGGAATAATCCTGCCAGGTTCTTTTTCCAGACCACTCTGGACTCCTGCAGTTGGAAGTGTGAAATCAGAACTATCTGTTGCCACCTCAAAGCCCTTTGAATTCCAGCCTAAAGTAGGTGTCCCTGTGCTGTCCAGGTGCCTCTTGCACACCTGCCATAATGTCCTGCTCATCCCTTATCCCCACACAGCAGAAGCAATTCCAACAGATGGTCTCTGGACAGGAAAAAGGTGAAACACAAAAGCCACACAGACAATGAGCTGTCAAAAACTTTAGTTCATGAAGGGTAAACAGTCTTCTGCTTCTCTGGACATTTCCATACAGGCTTCAATGCATATCATTAGTGTACCAGGATACAGTAAGAGATATCTCATGGAATCAGTTGTCATATAAACCTAAAAATCCATTCTTGAAATATCTGGCACTGAATATAGACTACTTAGAAGCCACTGAATAATCCTTGGCAATAAGACAGAGTTCCTCATATCTCTTATAGGTTTTAAAAGCAAAGACCAGTGAAAAAGATTTTACAGGTCTTGTCTACAGCACAGATTAGGAATTGTGTTACTGACACTTCTCCTGAATTTAAAATGCGTCTGGTGGGCTATCACCCATGCCTTTATTTCACAGCCAAAAAACCAGAATGACTATGGTACAGTCACAGGGCTACAGTCATAAGGCAGAATGTAAACCCCACCTCAGCTGAAGAGTCAGATTTCTGAGGGGAGAGATGGGACAGAGCTCAATCAGTCAAGGGCACTACCAAAAAGCTGTGACTCATCAGTCAAAGGGAAACACATCAGTGCATAAGAGCAACCTGTGTTTATGGAGTTCAGAAAGGGATTCTGATATAAAGGCCCTTAAACTTGACTGTGATGCAAATCATGTTTTTCTTTAAAAGGAGCCTCCAAAAAAAAAGTATGTGCAAGAAAGGCAGAATGTTGACCTGGTCCCTTTATCTCAATGTACTCCAGCTTAGAGGGGAGAGCTAAGAACTGTCAGTGACAATGTAAACAGCAGATTAAGTTCCTGCTGAGTAAGCCCAGCTACCAATGTCTGGGAAGAACTGTCTGTATGCAAAGAGATTATCTCACATCAGCTATGCAGTCCCTTCCTTCCAAAAGGGTCAGCAGCCAACATTCAAACAGGTATTTTGCAAGTCTGGGTCAGTATGCAATGCTTGGACTATGGCTCATGCAGAACAAAACCAGCTGCCTGTCATGCCCCAGCTGTTTTACAGGTACTATAAACAAGGTTACATCAATTTCCTTGCACAGTATGAAAACTTTTCTTCCTCATCTCTTAGAAGACCACAGAGAGAGGATAGAAAATTCAGAAGGAAACAAAGTGAAAATGCAATGAAAAAGCACAGACAATGTACAGATGCTGCACATGCTGGTAACATGTCTCTCTCTGGAGAAGCATGAAGGAATGAAATGGTTCTGATGGCAATCCTGTCACTCAAGCCTCTGCTGACAGCAACCTGCACTGCAACTGGTGTTACTATTCTGGGGAGGACTAAAAGTACAGTATGTCCTGTGGATCCATACCTAGCACAGGCACTTGGGAACATCTCAGCCACAGTAAGTTAGCACAGCTCACTCACTTCCACAGAAAACCATTTAATTCCCAAGAGCCATCAAGGTCACAGGCAGCTTAGAACTGCTCTGTTCTCAGCAGTGAATCCAACAAATGCCTCAAGTACAATGACAACAATATCTTGTATCTTCCACAAGAAAGATGTTTCACAGAACAGTGTTACTAGTTCTTCTAAAGGCAGCCTCGCAGTTCAAAAGTGGGAAAATAAATAGAAATAGCATTTGTTTTACTCACAAGAATAGGAGTAATGCTTGCTCTAGTTAACATTTGTTTTACAAGTCTGTATCTGTCATAAAGTGGCTTCACAATATGTCTTTCTTCTCTAGTAACCTAGAGGCAGAGAAACCACAGAATTAATTATACTGGTCACTCAATCACAGACAAGCAAACACAAAGCCGTGTGCTTCTCCTGCCAGGCCACCAACATTCCAACTAGGAACATAAAACTACCTTAAACTGCACATATTAAAGGGAGTTTATGCAGATAAAAGGGAATAAGTGGGTGCTTTTTCATTCTCTCTCACTTTAACACTGCATTTTTCAGGGAAAAGATTCAAATACTTCCTAAAAATTAGGGGAGCTTCAGCACAGGCAAACCCTCTGTCTTTAAATATCCATGGAAAAGAGGCAAAAAAGGGACCAAGAATTGGGGTAAAGATGTGTGCCTGGCAATGATGATGGTTCTACAGAAATGAAAAGGGAAAAAAGAAAAAGATGGAACTGTAGAGAAGGGGGGTGGAAACTGTCTTTTCATTTCTGTTTCTGTGAAATCCAGAATAACATTTCCAGTCTTTTCCCAGGAAATTCAATAATCTTGTTTATTGTTAAGACATCTCTTTGCCTCACAGACATACAAGGCACCAAATGACACCCAGCACTTTGCACACTTCAATAATCTGCTGATTTCTGGAAAGGGGGCCTATTAATACATACTTTTTTCTTTTTTTAGAAGTCAATGCAGCAAGTTCCTCAGATGGCAACATGGAGGCCAATAGATACCTTTGTGTTTTGGAGAAGGAAAAAGAAGAACCCCACACACCAGCATTAAATTCTGGTCTTACTATTGCTCGAGAGTTATTGCTGTCTATGCAGACAATGACACAGTTTGAAATAAAGCCAAGCATTACCGGCCGTCCATGTTGGCTTTCGTAATACAGGAGGCTCTTCTGGAGAGATGTTTTCTCTTCTACCAAATGGTCCTTTGTCATTTTCTACCAAGAATAATTAGCATTTAATCAAACACAAATCACTTTTACTTGCTATACAAATGACTAAGCCAAACTTAGCTTAGCTAACATCATACAACCCACCTTCCTCCATTTAAAGCTATTCAATACTGTCAGCACATACTTGCAAATATTTTAATATAGAGCAAGGAAAATGTGGTTTATGTTGACCATTTCCCCACTGAGTCTGAAATATGATGGCCTGGCAAATGGCTGCTAGTCAGAGGCATCATTGTGTTGATAAAATGGTATCTCAAGTGTCTGACAGTGTTCTATTTCCCCCTTATTCTGTTAGAAAGAGCCTATCAATAACCTTCTGCTTACCTTTATATCTTCTGGCAAACATCTCTCAACTCGTTTTTCCTTTAATCTTTTCAAAATGAGTTCAAGTGTAGCCTCCTTGGTGGGCTTCTTCTCTTTCTGCACAACCCGCATCTCATCTTCATTTTCTTCATCCTCTTGGTCAAGAGAGGAACCAAAGCTTTTTGGAAGAGTGTTACTGCGTGGACGTGTTTGAGGTATGAATTCTCCCTCTGAGCTCCTCTGCTTTGCATCTGAAATGGGAAAAATTGCTCAATCCAAAGGTTTAAAAGAAAAAACACTCTCAGTTCATTTAACTGCAAGTAAAGGAACACAGCAATTTGCATAGGGAAAGTTTCTCACCTAAAGAACTAAAGCCATAAGAATAACTTGATTTTTGAATAGTGCAGAATGTAGAAATGAAACATTTTTGTGTGTTGTGGAACTTTACTGAATGACTTAGCCATTTCAGTCGTGGAGATAATTTCTGTTGGTAGAGAATGAGAAACTGTAGCAATCTCTCACCTTTTATTTGCTTTCTCAATTTGGTAAGTTCAGTCATCCATTTTAAAACTTTTGGATTGGCTGCAATATCACTATAGGAGGGCTGAAAAAAATACAAATAAACTACATATTAAAACAAACACACTAAACCTTGTTTATAAATACTTCTTTCAAGATTTAGTAATATTTGTGATGGTAAATGTGATCAGTTACAGGAATGCCACTCAGTATCACATCAGATCTCAGTGCCAACATAGGGACAACACTTGTGAAAATAAACAACTTCAGCAGCTGAACCAGAGAGCGGTAAGACACTTCTGCTTTTCCACACATCTGATCTGAAATGCCCTCAGTCTCACAGCAGAACTGTCACTCTGTCCTCCTGGCACATTTTCTAATATTGCTGTTGCTCAGTTCCCTTTTGCAGACAGCAGTGTTTAACAAAATTCTCATTTGTGTACACAGTTATTCAGTGATGAACTACAAGAGTCACTCACAGCTCCCCCATGCAGTCCTTTAGCCTGAGTTAAGACAGAAGTGCTAACCTACCTTACTGTTTTTCTCTTTTTCAAACTGTTCCTCAAATTGCTTAATTTTTTTCTGTAATTTCTTGACAAGCTGATAAGGTGTCTTGTCTTCCCTTTTGTCATCTTTTGAGCTAAAGGATGCTCTTCGTGTTCTGTTTAAAAACAGTTTTAAAATGTCATTTAGATAATTAAACAAGTGCAAACAACCTGTGTATTTAAGTAAGAGATGAATAATTTCATTTTTTCTCCAGTTCATAATCCATTAATTTCAAGTTTTCATATATTTACTCAAACTGCTTTGAGCTGCTGCCTTCAAGATGTAATGTTATTTTTGTCTCCCTAACATCAGTAATACCCACAATAGAAAAACTGTATTTGAAATTCAAGTGTAAAGTACCATTAATTGCCAACTTTCTGGTGCCTGGGCTATTTACCTAAGTTATTATATACTCAGTTGTTCTTCAAGTACTGGGCACAGAATAAAGCCCAGACTAGAAAATACCACTGAACAATCCTTGGCAATTAAACAGCTTCAATCAACTGTCTCAGGCAAGTTACGAGATACTTAAGCCAAAAAGTACCCACATAATCTGTTAGTCTTACTAAAAATTTCTTAAATTTTACTAATAGACTTCTAAAGTATGTGGTTTTGGTTTTAGATCATCTTTCACAGAGCTCCTTGACATTTGCTGCTCTTGTAAAGCATTTTTGTTCCAAGACTGACATGAGAATTTTCCAGAACACTTGTTATACAAGGTGCCTGAAACATCCCTCAACACTGCCAGTGACATCAATGTAGTCCAAGATATTAGCAATACTAATCTAATAAGCTACTAGAGCAGATCCTTATTAGTTTCAGAATGAGGAGAACAGCTATTATCATCAGCACTTTTCTGCAGGTCAGTCTTCTACATCATTTTAACAGCATTTGTTAAATATCTTCTGTGGCTAATTAGAGAAAAGTTGCACAAGGATGTTTTTGCATAATAAATCTGCCAGCCAGACAACTAGAAACTCTAAACTTCTTCCAATCTCCTGTTTCAGGTTTGCTCATTTTTAGGAGATTATCTCTTCCCTAAAAAGCATGAAAATTCTTCTCAACTTCCCTTTCCCAGTAACAATAGCACACAGTATAGATCACAAGTTATTTACAGTTTTGGAAAGTTACACTGCCCAGTTCATACAAATAATCTGCAGCTTGTTCAGTGACAACTCTGGTTTAACAAACTAGGTTAAAAAAATACAAGAAAAAAAATCCCCAGAGCTTACATGAAATCACAGACCAGAGTCTAGCAAAGCCTGATAAACAAAGGATATAAATAGGACTTTCAGCCCAGGAAGTGCCATTTGTCCGAAGCCCTGACCAAATGCCAGGGAAAGCTCTGCAATCTTGTCCTATTTTTATCCTCTTTCCCTTAGCATCTGTCAGTGGCTACTTGGAGAGACACGATCCCACCCCAGCTGAACCTCTGCTCTGACTCACTCTGGCAGTTCCTGGGCACGCAGAGCAGCCAAATGGCCACACACTGCTACCTTTGACCTTGGTCTTCAGTTCATTCAGACCATATGAATATCTCAAGGAGCTGTATTTTCATCCTGGCAGTAACACTTCCTGCCCACAGGATTGCATTAAAATACACACCTAACAAAAGAAAGTGCTTTGGATGAAGAGTCTAACGTTTCTGGATCATGTAAGAAACGCTGGCTTTGCCCAAAATCCAAACTCCGATGTGACAATATGGGATGACAATCCTCTTCCAATGGATGATTAGTCATCCTCCCAGCCTGTGGGGAAAGCTGAGCTTCTCCAGATTCACTGTCCTCCTGCCAAGACTTGAAAGCAGGAAATGGATCTAGAAGATAAAAAAAAGGCACAAAATGGTACTTTTCTGTTAACAGAATATAAACAAGAGTCGAAACAAAAATGTGAGCCCAATGCTTAGTCTTGTATGCTCTAGAGGATGTGGTGTCATACACAAAGTGAATAAAAACAGTGAAATACATCAGAAAGCTACAAATTCTGTCATATAACTGAAAGAAAAAGGTACTGAAATGAAGTATGCACACTAGGATCCCTTTTTCAAAGTGTATCTTGGGAGTATGCATTTCTGAGCAGTTCAGCAGTGCAAAAGAGCCTTATTTATGTATCAGAAATATAAAATAAGAAAAATATATTTATTGTCCATTGCAGTATTTTGCTGTGGAAAATAATTTTCTTACTGTACACATGCACTTTGAAAGGTTTTCCTCTTGGTTTTGAAGAAGGTAACTCTGACAGTACCTCTTTAGGTACAATGCCCATTTGCTTAAGTCTTTTTCAAGGAGTGTTTTTGGGTTTTATGACAAAATCTATCTTGACACCACTGAGAAAAAGAGATTTCTTAATTTGTGGAAGGTGATTTTTTAGGAGGGAGATTCCAAAACAATCAATTCTTTCAAATCCCTATGAAAAGCTCCTTGCTAACATCCCTTATAATTCTTTGACATGGTTTTCTTGCTGTCTTAAAAAAAGCTGATGCAGCCTTTCAACTAGTTTAATTTAAAATCCCACCCCCCTTTTCCTTTCAGAATTGCCGTTTTTTTTTCCTAGTTCAAATCAGAAATTTGAAAACTGGGTTCAAAGTGTGCAGAACAACAATAAAACCCACAAAGTAATCTTTAAAAAAAAAATAACCCTTGTACCTGCTTTCCACTGCACATTTACTAAGTATGATTGGGAATTTTTTTTTGTTGTTTTTAAGCTGTGATCTTGCCTGTTTGCACAGTACAAGATACAAGAAGGGGACCTTTTTGAATCAACAAAAAAAACTGCAGATCAGAATATTCCCAAGATATAAGGGACAGCAGGTGAAGGGTTAGTTAGAAAGCAAACCATCAACTATCAAAAGGCAGATAACTGAATGTATGGCGAACCATACTTACCCTCCCCTTCTCTCTGCAGATGCATTGTTTTGAAATCAATGAGGGGGAAAGTGATAGGGCATGGCGCTAATAAAATGAAAAAGAATGGCAAAAATACTGAAGTGAACACACAGCACAGTCAGAACAAACTATACATAACATGTAAAGCAGGAAGATACAGTACCAGGGAAAAATATCCCATCTTTTTGGACCAGGCCCTGAGCACTCTCAGCTTCCAAGCAATTCCCATGGCAGATAAGGATGCTCAGTTCTCAGCCAATTTGAACTTTTTACTGGAAAGGTTTACAAAGAACTGGTAGAGGAATAGTGAAGACTTATTGCAGTGTAATAAGAGACTCATGCATCCATGAACAAAGGGCAAGCTCTTAATGTTTTTGCTCAGAGCTTGTAAATAATACAGATGGTGGTGATTTCCAAAAAGCAAGGCAACTGCAGAAAAAACACTGAGAAATATATATGAACCATTCTGCATTTTCACCTTGGGCCAGCAAGCATTTGATGTTGATTTTCAAGAACTCTGTTGCATACAGGCCTTTGAGTTTTCTATTAGACTGGCTTTAATAACCCAAATCTCATAACTGAATTTGGACTAGTACAGATTTCTTAACAAAGTCACTCTACTTCAATAGAACACCAAAAGGACTTGCAGTGCCTTGGAAGACTGAGTTCCTAACAATCATCCTAAACAGGACTGAAGAGTAGTAAACGTTCAAATACTTCACAGTGAAATAACACCTCTTGCAAAGAACATGATTTAATACCAAGAAGTTACAATATAAATTTATAAACAGATACACTGCTTTATTTTCAAAACAAGGGTCAGAAAGCTATTTGGGGAAGTAAAACCAAAAGCAATTTCATGAGCAGATTAAAGGAAATCATGAAAATGGATGCCACAAACCTTCTGAGAATACATATTAAGTCATCTTTACACAAATAGAGGATGCAACAAAATGTAATGTGTAAGTAAGCAATTAAACTAAATAAAACACTGAAACATAAGCAAGATTTTAATGATTTTTTTTACCTTTAGACTGTTCTTAACTCGGGCAACAAGAACGAGAATCTGGACTCAAGTGTCTTTGGGTGCCTGCAATTTGACTTCTCTGTACCATGACATACCCTGAATGTGCAGTTTGCTAGAGCTCAAGAGCACCAACCAGCAAATATTGTACAAAACTACCTCTCAGATGAAGCCAATCACAAGTTGCAAACCTCATTATTTGCAAAATAATTAAAAGGGTTAAAAGGGAAGTGTGGACTCATGAAGGCAATTAATTTGCAAGACAACAGTGACAAACTAACAATCAGTTCTCACCACTTGAGCTCAGGACAAAGCTCTGTGTGCTGACATATGACAGCTCTAAGCTGCACTGTTACAGAACACATTCCAGTTTTACTTCCCTCATTTTAGTATTTCCAACACTGCAACCACAAGTGCAGTGATTCCTTGTTCCCAGTGTCTTGCTAAGGTTTTACTGTGACACTTAAAGGCATCTCAAGGAACAGCTGTCACTGGAAGAGCCTGCTCAAAGTTAAAACCTTGTCCCTGCACAGTTTACCTGCACTAGATCTGTCAGGTTGTATTCCAAGTTTTCTAAACCAGAAATGAGTGGCCTATGGCCACTGCACTGTAAGTGACAGCTCACAGTGGTTGAGCAGCTTAGATCACTTGCATTTTTTTTTTAAGGTGTGATGACTCCAAATATCAACAGCAGGCAGAGGAAACATGATATAAGGAAGACATAAAAAAAAAAAAGTATTTTGAAAACAAGGTATTGACAAGAGTGTTTTGCTCTGGTTACAAAAAGCTTATGGTTCTTTTAGGTAAAACAAAAGTCTTAACAGATATTACCAGACATTTGAGCAATAAAATTCAGTCAAGTTACAAGCTCAGGGGATTGCTAAGCCTGGAAGGCAGTGAAGAATAAGGTCACAAACATAAGGAATCCTGCCTGAGAGAAAACCGTTACAGGTATTTTCTTTTCCTAAAATGCAGACCATGGAAAAAAAAGGAGTACAGAAAAATCTGCAACTTTAGCCTTTATTTGAAAATTTAGAGCTGCTTCAAATTGTCCAATGACATGGAAACCAAAACAACCGACAAATTTTTGATAAAAATTAAAATATGAAATGTTGTGTTTGGCAGATTAGTGATTTTAAGTCAAATTCAGCTAATTCAATAGTTTACACTTAATAAAAAAAAGACAAGACACAATGAGAATTTTAACTAAATTATATAATTAGACAAAGTGTTTTTAAAGACTTGGATGAGAGACTCAGGGTCATGGAACTTTAAAAGCAATAAAAAAGCAAAAACAAAACAAAACACGCCACCTAGAACGAAACTTGGACTATTTTGCTTTCTTTCTTCAGTTTTTCCTTAGATTTTTTTAAGGTTCTTAATGAAGTTGCAGATGGTTCTGAAACAAGATGAGACCTACGTCATGACTTGGTTAATCTTACCATGTGTACAGGAACATGTTGTTGTCTGCTGCTTCTACTTTGTAAATAGTATTATTTATCACTCCTCCCCAATGATAGTGTGAGCTAAAGAGTGAAAATTACCTTCCCATTTGTCACCATCAGATACATTCTTCAGATCCAGATGTGGTACTTGGACACCTGGAGCTTCCTCGGGAACATTAACGCTGCCATCCCCCAACACCTCTGAATCAGTGTTTGCATTAAGATCACAAGTCTTGCTACTTGAATCCTGTATTTAAAGAACAGAACCATTTTATTATTACTTAACAGCTGGAAATCAGGTACTTAATCAGTTTTTAGAAATTTTAAGGGAAAAAAACTTTCCAGACTTGAGGAATTACAAATAGAGAGACACATCCCAACTGCAATTATTTACATTACAAAACATTTCTTACATGAGATGCATAAGAATAAACTTGCTGTGCTGTCTGAAGTTTCTGTGAAGTGACATGATGAGCTCTCTAACAGAGTCTTGCAAGCCTTGCAGCACCAACCACCACAAGATGTTAAAAGCTAAATTTACTGTGTTACCTCACATTTGTATTTCTAGTAAGATGCTGTGTATCAGTATAGAAATGAAATCTTTCTTACCAGAAATGCCTCTGAAGATACTCTATCATTGCCATCAAGTAATATACTATTTTCCCTAAAAAGAAGACACAGACCTCATTATCATTTTAAAAGGACATGACAATTTAAATGGACAGTAAACACTATACACTCCTCTTTTATTTTTTTTTTTACAAATCCCACGCAGTTTTAGCAGATAGGCAATGTATTTACTTATGGCAACAATTAAAACTCTGAGGGATAAAAGTTACATTACTTTTTTTCCACTCTGATTTTCACACTGAATTTCAAGCTGTAGCATGTAAACAACAACTAGACTGGAAGACAGCTGGAAATAAAAACAACTCAAGTCTTATATCTCATCTAAGTCTTCATTCTCAAATTGAGAGTAAATATTTTAAAACTCAACTGAATAAAACTGAAATTTCAATCAGTGCTGAAGTAAAGCTGCAAATTAACAGAGCTTTCTAGCTAGTCACTGTTCTAACATTAATTTTCAATCATTAAGAGCAATAAAATGTGCCAAAATATTTTTAAAAAAATAAAATTTTATTCTTCTGTTTCTCTTGTCCAGAACATAGGGTTGTTCACAAAAAAACGCTGTAGGTTAATCATATAGGTTTGTATGACTACAGAAAAACACAAACCTTTCACTATTATTTTCTCCATCAACATCTTCATCTTCATCACAGGGTTTCAATAATATGTCTGCAGTCTGTTGGGAAAAAATATGTTTAGAAAGATTTGGGAATGGCTCTCTCAACAGAAGACATTTCCATAATCATCTCTGACCATAAAACACCCTCAAGAACTAAAAGCTTCTTGTGTGTGGGAATGGAAATCATGCCTTTTAACCATGTGACATTTTCATATCTCAGTAAGGCCAGTGACCAGGTGTTTTAATCACCACAAGTCAGACAATGAACTTCCATCTTCAGATAAACAATTTTTTATTATTTCTTCAATAAAATTGTCACTCATGACATGAAGTTTGGGGTGACCAAAATCATGGCAGTTTGTACATCCTAATCTCAAAAGCAGTTGTGCCCAGCATATATGAAATGAAACAAGTCTGACAAACTTTTTAAAGGAGCTACTAATCCCTGTTACTAAATAAAACAGCAACAGAATTGGATGGGAATGAAGAAGTGCTGTCAGTTCTATGACACCATCTCACAAAACAAATTCAGATGAATCTATGTCACCACTTTGTTCACTAAAAGTATTTATGCCAAAGCCCAGTACTTGATTTCTTCAGAAAAGTGTCTTATTTGGGGGAAAACAAGAAATTTGAAATATAAAATATGTCATTTAGTTCCAGACTTCAAGAATTCTCACAAAATGATCTTTACAGTGTCTGAATATAACATCAAGTTACCAGGAGAGTCCAAACACACCAAGAGGTGCCAGTTTTATACTGCTGACAGCAACTGACGCCCTTATCAGAAAAAACCACCATTCTTCTGCTGACATTATTTCAGTCCTCCAGTCAAATTCCAATTTGGGGAAACAATTTTTAATTACAGTGCATTTGTCATACTCCAGCAGCTAACTTCCAGCCTGGAGATGAGCCGTATAAGTCTTGCATAGTCACACTTACTGGAGTTTTGGAAACAGCTGCTTCTATTTCCATTTTGGGCCCAAAGGAGAACTCACATGCAGAGCTTTCTTTTCCTACAACCCTACACGCTCCCCTCAAACTCCTTCCACACAGCAGAATCACCACATTTCCCTTTAACCTCTCCTCAAAAGGTACAACTCTCCAATAACATTTGAAACAGTATATTAAGACGATGGTAAAAACTAACATTGAAAAAAATGAAACTTCAGGCCAAAACATCACCTTATCACTGACAGCAATGGAAAGAAGTCAATCAAAAAGCAAAAAAAGGCCAAGAATGACATCAGGTATGACAAAAAAAGTATTTCAATCATGCACTCCCAAGCATCATGTTCCCCTTTATATCCAACACCATGTTTTATGCATTTTGTGCTATACGATAACAACCTAGTTATTTTTTTAGAACAAGTTTTGGCACTACAGCATGAGGAAAGAACCAGGACAATGAACATATTCTGTGAAATTTAATTTACAGATTGGGATTCCAAAACAATATGCTAGCTTGTGGAAACAACTGGAAAATTTGACTTGCTAGGTGATGACTCAAGAGAGTCCATTTGGGATCCCCAAAAGCAACCAGAAGCCCAAGAGCAGAACACATCACAATAGTGAAAAGCACTACAGAAACATTTTGTTTTAATAAAAATACAGATTCCAGATGACTCGGTTTCACTATGCTAAAGCATCCATTCCCATCTTTTCAAGTTCAAAGACCCATTAAATTCTTCTAGTAAATTAAAGTCTACTAACAATAGGTTTGTTTATCTGGTTATCTTTCAGGAAACCCTCAGGAAGATTTATGGACTCACAGGCAAGAAGCTGAAAACCAGTGCAGGAACTTCTCTACACATGTGTAACAAACTTCTCCACCCACAGAATTCACCACTCACAATTGTTTGCAAATAAATAAGGAACTACAGATGTGATATTTTTCATCAGAAGGGCTTATCTGACAGCTGCATATGTGTTGCTTGATACAGAGTGGAAGAATGCTCTCTTCTCTTGCACTTTACTGTTATCCTTGATTTAATTTTTGTCAACACATATTTTAAAGAATTCGTTGATTGCATCAACTAGGGAAGAGATTAAGATGTGCTGAAAAGAACAGAACATTTCTGGCTACCACAGAAGAAACTAGAAATAGAGAGAAAAGGCTGTGATTAGCTAATGACAAAACCACACCTTCCTAGTACAAGCACAGCCAAGAGGCTGCAAAGTCTCAAGGTGACTGCTGCCTTTTTCTGATCCATTCAAAGTGACTGTGGGCTATGCTGCAATCTCAGCTCTACAGCTTCTGCTCCTCAGGAAGCCTTTACTAAAACAGATACTGTTCTAACCAGTGCTGTGCTGCCTCATAAACTGACTTACCTCCGCAGAAGGAAGGGCTGGTATCTGTGCAAGAAGAATGGGAAAATATCAGTCAGGGTCCAAACAAGACACACCAAAACACACAAAAATTTCTCAGTGCACGTGACACAGCAAGGAAGACAACTGACTGCACAGACAGAGCGAGAGCAGCATGTAATGCCACATCAGAGCTCTTAGGAAATCTTGGATCTCTGGAGCCCTAAAGTCGTGGTAACTTATGGTTTGATATACAGGAGATATATATTGCTCTCACCTGAATGCTTTCTTCTTCCTCAGTTACAGTATCATGTTTCATAGCTTCACTGTCTAAATCAGTGCAAACCAATACTTCAGAGCAGTCTCCTGTGTTTTCACTGCTACCAGTGTCATTATCTTCAATAACATCATTCCTAAAGATACAAACAGAAGGACTTTAGAAACATGTTGTTACACCTTTAAAAGAAAAAAAAATAAAAAAAGAAACACTTCTTTCCCTGCCCCCCTTAAACATTATCAAACATCAGAATGTTTTTTGTTTGGGTTTTTTTTGAACAGAATTATTCTGACATGTAGGCAAAAAATAATTATTTATGTGATGTTTTGCACATCTATACATGATGGACATATTAAAATGTATTTATTTGGTTCTTGTCTGAAGGGCCAGGTGTACATCCCATACTTACCACACCAACCTAAGGAATTAAAACACAACAGCCAAAAGCAACAACATCCTGAAACTACTGTGACTCAATGACATTGCTGTGGCTACACTCCTCTCAGTACTGAAGTCAGTTCGTTTATAGCTACTGTCACTGTGTTCCCCTCCACTGAGAAATCCCATTATTTCTAACATTTAATCTGCTGAGACTTCAACTTAAGGCAGGTAACATTACAGCCAGGTTAAAACTAATTGACACCATATTTTTATTCTCATATATTCTTTATGTGCCACTACCCCGTTACCACATGACTCTGTCATTCACCACAATCCTTTGACTTCCTTGCCTTCGTTCTCCTCACTCAAAAAGAATTCCAAACCACATTAAGAAAGCTCCTTGTCTATCATATATAAAGATAATAAACAGGATGGGTTTAAAATTAACATTTTAACTCTTTTTTTCTTAACTACAGCCATTAAGTTAGTAGTAAGAAATTGGCACTGGATCACAGCTTTTTTCAGTTCTTAATTTAACTGTGTATTTGCCTTGTGCACAGTCTGCTGCTTTAAAGAACCCAGACACTCCCTTGAAGAACGATATCATGTATCCTCTCTTACAGTTAATCCACAGTGGAATGATGATCAGAAGCATTTGGAATAGTCCCTGTGCCAGAGGAGGATACTGGTTTCAAACCGGCAGTGATGGCACTTGGAGCCTCCCCCTCTGAGATCAGCCAACCTTTACAGAACTTACACCGGGACTGAAGGAATTCAGCTGCTACAGAGCTGTGAGGCAATTACCCACTTACAAATTACTTCAAAGACATTGAATCTTTAGCACTAAAACTCAGGTTTAATTGATCATTACCAGCAATGATTATTACTTTTATGATCCACTGCAAACTTTATTCCTGTCTTCTAAAACCACTAAAGATTGAACAATTTAGAAAAGAGTATTTGAGTCGCTGAACACTTCATGTATTTCAGGCTCTGTTCACATATTCCAGCTCTGAGCAACAAAGAAACTTAGGTACTGAAATCTTAACAAGATATTTTTGAAGTCTGGGTATTAATCACGTCTACTTTGTTTTAATGAAGTACCAAAATGTACCAGCTTCCAAATGCTGCCATGGCAATCACTACACTCAGAATCTGGCCTGATTTACAAGAAAAATAAAATCTGATCAAATCAGGTTGGAACTCTATGCAAATAGACCCACAGTGGTCATTCTCTCCATTTTTGGCTGTTTCATTGATACTGGCAGCCAGAGCAGTAAAGTAGCTATGTTGACACGGAAAGATAGGGTTATGAACTGAAAGAGAATGTACAATAGCTTTAATATGTTAAAATTTTGTTGAAAGTCACATCAGTGAGACAAGAATGAAAACACTTGAGTAAATTCTAGTTCCTGCATAGAATTCAGCAGTAAAGCAGATATACTTTATGGCATTTTTAGCTACAAGATCAATTTAAAATATTTGCTTCAAGAGCTATTGATTACTGGCACTAATGGAAGTTGATTTGTTTTAAAATAGATAAAACTGATGTCAACAGCCAAAGTTGTAACTTTTGGGTTGTGGTGGGGGATTTGGGTAGGTTTTTTTGGAAGAGTTAAGATACACAATCCTACAGAATTCATTACAGATACAACAAAATCTTACTGGTTGTTAGATCCTTCCTCATCTCCACTGGGATTTTTTGTTTCATTGTTACAGCCCAGTCGTTGTTGCTGTATATGTTTCAGATCGTTATCTAAGCTGCTCTGCAGGTCCAAAAGATGCTGTTCCACAGCTGCTCTGATTGTTCTTTCTAAAATGCTAAAAAGAAAAAAAAGAAAGAGAAGTCCTATTAAGAACTCTACTTTTGCATTGATCAACCACATAGAAAGGCAGAGATAAACTTTACATGACAGGAATCTTTGATGGCAGTATTTCAAGGCAAAAAAGACTAACTTTTCCAAAAAGGCAGTGGAAATTACTACACTTAGTATTTTTGAATCCATAAGATTTACATAAGGTACTATGAAGTTTACCAACAGTATTTTAGGAGTAATCAACACATTACAATAACTAATGTATTTTTTAACAACTGTACACAAAAACTTATAAAAGCCTTCTATATTAATGTGACAGTAAAATCCTGTGTCTGTAACAGGTCAGAATAAACCCTGGAGCAGGTTCCACTTCATCACATGTGGCTGCACCCTCTCCTGAGTAGGGCTGTCATCTCAAAAGGCAAAAGCCAACAAATAGCAGAGACAATCAGCAAGTACCTGCTGAAGGACACAGGATACATCCAAAATTTCATCTAGAAAAGAACAGTATTCTTTAAAAACAGATTACTCTTCTGAGTGCCTCTCAGGCAGCTTATCCCCAACACACAAGAGGCCTCTAAAAATCCTCCTGTAAAAATCTTAAACGATTTAATCCCATTTTAACTCTGAAACTGTGCTTTTATTTTTCTTCCAAATTTGTACAGAGAATTCCACTGAAATGTACTCAGTATCACTGGTGCTAAAATTACAATATGAATGCTGTTATAAGATTAAATAAAAAACTTATGACGTATCTAAGTGTAAAACCAAATTTTTAGACTCTGGATTCAAGCAAACTCTGCTCTCATGCTCTGCAGTCAACAACACTGACAGGCATTTGGTATTTCCTGCATTAGTGTTAAATGCCAGCAGTGAAATCCTTCACACTAAAATATGTTGCTTAACTGTAATCAAACCTACTGCATTTTTTTGAAAGGGTACATAACTTCTATGCATGTTCTAGTAAGAGCACAATTCAAACATTTTAAATTTTTATTATACTTACTCTGCAGAGGCTGGCAAGATACTTATGGGAGAGATATGAGCACTGCAATGAAGAAAAAAAAAGTTAATGCAAAAACTTATCACACTAAATTGAAGTCTTGAAGTCAACAGAAAGCAACCTAAAAATATTTAAATATTGCATGTGATACAGCTAACAGAAGTAGAATAAACATGTAAGGAACACCCTGATTTGCAGCCCTTTATTATTTAAATGACAAAATCTAAAAGGAGCACCATCACAAGGCAGAAAGTTGTAGAAGTAGCAATGCAGATTTCTGTCTCTCAAGAGCCAATATTTGTTGTGTTACAAAGCTCCAAGCTCTCAGATGTATAGTCTTTCCCATGGGAAATACTAATCATTCTGTAGTCAAACATTTCCTGACACCTTGCTTACGAATGCAGATTTTAACCTTGCTGCCTAAAGCAAATTCCAAATTACTCTGCTTTCCTCCACAGGTTCTTCCCACTGTTGCACAATTTTGTTCTGCAACGCTCAACAGATCTACGCTCTCTGAGCACAGCTACAACATTTCAAGTAGAAGGCAGATTTTGGGACCAGAGCCTCACTTTTGTAAAGCATCTGGGAATCTCCAAGCAAAGACAGTTCAGCCTAGAATGTTTAACTACTCGAGGAGGGGCAGAAGGGTGGAAATCGACATAACTAACACCAGCCAGTTAATTCATGTGTGTGTGGTCCCTCTACAATTTTTCATTAATAAGATTAAAATTTTATTATAAACAGAATACGTAAAACTTTAGACAATCTGACAGTAAAGAATAAAGGATGAGAAATCTACTATAAACAGCCATGAGTTGCAACACACACACACCTCACTTAGGAAAAAGTAAATATTAATTTCAGCTTAACTTGGAGGCAGGGAGGGAGGTAAAAAAAGTCTTTTTCTTCCTATTACAGATAACTAGGCTCAAAAAACTGAAACAGATTTTATTCTACTCCTTACCATGAAACAACACTGTTGCCAAAGTCGATTTTTTCATGAAGGCATAAGGTAAACCCTGAAATACAAGGGAATTTGCCACTCCCCTGGAGAACTGAGCAAGTTATTACCCCTGTGAGGTGTCCTATCAGTTTTGACTGCTATGAGCCTTGCTTGCACTAAAAAATGCAGTCCCTCTGTTTACCCAAGAATAGTTTCAACACAGCAAAAAATACCTTGGTTAGAACTTTTGAGGTTTATTAGTAGTTCCATTACCAGACAGAGAAATCACCTCAAACAGACTTTCTATTTTTCCTACCTTCAAGTAGATAAAACAAAAGCAATAAAGGGCTTTTAATTAAACATAAGCTGGTAAAGAAAGTGGTTCAAGTATTTATTTAAAAATAACTATACCAATGTGCCTTAGATACCTTGTACTGGGCCAAGAGTAGAGTACATAGCATTTAAACCCCATATGGCACACGTGAACAAGCAGGTGCTCATAGACACTTAATTTCTTTTTTTTCCTTTTTTTAAAATGGATACTGGCTGACAAATCAAGTTCATCTTATGATTTGTGCGTGTGTTTGCCTGGTGAAACGCCAAAGCTGATCTATTCCAAAAGCATTGACAGAACAGGCAGCACTCAACTACTATTTCAAAATAGACATAGCTTTGAGAAATTAAAACACCTGACATAGAAGCCAGATCTTGTAGCCACTGATTTCAAAGCTGCAGATCAAATAACTGAGGGGGAACATGCTGACATTTGATGTTTTTCTTACATACAAAAAAATGGCACGAGGTAGAGTTTACAGCTTAGGATATTTACATTTTATTTGTATTTCCAGACACAGAAGTTCAGCATAACCCTACCACCTGTATGAAGTCAATTTTCTGATAAACATACTTTAGATTAACAATACTTGAAATTAAAAAAATGAAAATATGAAGCTACAAGTTTAGCTTCATGAACAAGGTAAGAGAAAACACCCCAGTAATATTTCAAGATAGGAAAAATGTCATTTTAAGTATCCATCTTTTAAGTTCTACAAAAGTTGCCTTATAAAAGGTATGCTTGTATTCTAAAGGTACAAATACATAATTGGGCA
The DNA here is from genome assembly GCA_910950805.1 of Acrocephalus scirpaceus scirpaceus. NCBI lineage: Eukaryota > Metazoa > Chordata > Aves > Passeriformes > Sylviidae > Acrocephalus > Acrocephalus scirpaceus. The sequence goes on from OU383785.1 coordinate 10,443,286, forward strand.
GATTGAAATTGATTGACTAAAATAGTCACTCCTTCAACAAATTGGGAGAAAAAAATGAGGCAATTAGAGCACAGAACACTGCAACATCCTAATTGCAAAAGAGAGCAAGAAAAAAATCAGTCAAGGACACAAGTACAAACACTATTTATAGGAAACTGTGATGACTTGAAATCCTTTTATTCTACCACTTGAGACAATGAGGAAATGTGTCAAGAAAAGGAAGAATCAAACTCATCTCCAAAGAATCCAGATGATTTCAGACATGGTTCAGGACAAAATTTTCCATCCTAGTGAGTAACCTTCAGCCCCCAGCACAGGATGGTTCTCCAGTGCTCTCACTCAACACCTTTGGGAGCATTAGAGGTACTCAGCAAAAGCTGTGCATAAATCAGCAGTATTACAAAGCCTAAAGAATCCTCTTTACTACATGAAGAACATCTTACATCTTCAATGAATCACTTTAGCAATTAAGCACTTTCTGAAACAAATGTGACAATCTTAGGCGAAAAGCCATTACAACTTTTGAGCCCACCTACCACAGTTCAAGGATACTTTTTAAAAGCTGTAATTTGTAATGCCAGACAGAGCCCTAACGCAGCATGACACAGCAAGACACAAAAAGGTAAACATCTTTGTTTCATAATGCTAACTCCCTCCTGAGAATCCCTTCAGCGCTGGCTCCCTATCTAGAAAAGGTCCCGGTAAAAATATTTCTTGAGTAGAAAAATACATTAACTGGAGATAAAACATGCCCAAGTTTTCCTTGGTAATTTCCTGACCATACACAGATTCTTATTTCTCATTAAAGTAATCAGTTGCAATATTATTTCATTTTGTATCTCCAAACCACATTTAATCTCACATGATTTTAAAGTTAAAGCATTACTTGCAATCATATTAAAACAACATTTTCTTTTCATATATTTACCTGTGCAGCAGAACTTTGCAGGCCATTCTGATTATTTTTGCTATCCCAAAAGAGCACTTCATGTAAAAATGCTTCATTTGGAAGCCAGCAAAGCGTGCTGTGGGCTGCTGGCTGTGCATGCTGCTGGCTGTGCTCCGGGGGCTGCCTGCCTGCGAGCGGCACCTCTGGAGTGCTGCACTAAACCCTGCAGTCTAAATAGAAATCGACTGCAACATGAGGTCACTCCTGACAATAAGCTGCCCAATCAACACTTGAAAGCTCTCCTAACGTGCTGTTTACCGATTTTCCAGGATGGAAGGAGGAAAAAGTATTTGGATGCTAAAAACAGCACTACATTAAAATAACAATGTATTTTCTGGCAATTTAGGCAGCTCTTCTATTCAGTCAGCTATACCATGCCTTTTGTCTCCCTTTGTAAGTGTTAATATTACCACTTCTCTCTGATCAGAGCTAATTAAATCACAAAAGGGTTAACAAAAATATCAGATGCAGTGAGGATGTTGCCCTTGTCACTGCATTTAGTAGAAACAAAGCAAACTGTTTATACAACTTACTGCCTGTCATATCTCATATTTTTACACATTTAATTTTGAAAACTCCAAAACCAAAGAGCTTTTATATTAAGCTTCTAACTGACAACGTTTGAGATGAACTGCCCAATTAAAGCAAATACTGCTTGGCAAGGCTCAGGGATGAAAAAATTGGAATAATGACAGAGAAGGATTCTAAAGTACTTATTTCAACAGCATGTCTTAAAATTCAGCTGCAATGCTGACTCAGTAACTCTTTACTCCAAAAGTCAGGACAGTAGAAAGAGCCATGGGGAAAAAAAGGCTTCTGGTAAAGGAGAGAACAAGTTTCCTTTAGGTGCTCAATGCCAACCTGTGAGCAACAAATGCTCCCTGCTGGGTAATGGGCTCAAAGATCACTCCATAGGTTTATTATAAGAAATACCACTTTCAAGCAGTCACTAAACCAAAGTGCATTAATGATTATCCACATTCTCACAAGATCTCTAACAAGTCAAATTAACACCATGCAGTGCAGGAAGGTCAGAAGTTTCAGCAAGAACAAACAGAATGAGTAGAGAAAAAAGGCAGTGAGCAAAATTAGAAGCAAGTTATAGTCCAAACAACAAGGAGGAAGGTCAGATGCCCCATTGTACAAATAAAGATAAACAATCTCTTTTAGTACTCTTCATAAAGAGACCAAAATACACAGATATTTGGTTCCCAAAATCTGACAACAGCAAAAAGGCAACAAAACCCCAGCTTAAAGAACTGCAAGAATCATGTTTAAGATCTACATCTCCTCCTCCTTCTTGTATACGCTGCCACAAACTCTACATCAGGACAAAGATAAATAATCCAAATAAACCTGCATTAACATTTGCTTTCTTTTTTTTTTTTTCCCAACAAGAAACTAAGACCAAAAAAAGATCACTAAATGCGTACATAAAAGCCATTAAGTTTTGGGAAAATATTTACAGTACTTGTAGTGATTAAAAGTTTAATAAAGAGCATTTTCTCATTCGCTTTATTTCTTTTTAAATGTTTCCTGCAGTTGTTCTGGTTTCACAGTCAAAATTCTGCTTCTTCTAAAGGATTCCTCCTTATCCTTCCCCACAAATTTTGTAAAATGCCAACCATAATTAATGCCTATTCATTTTTAATTAACCTTAAACATCAAGTAAAAATGTTTTTCTCTTCAGGCTATCCAATTTGAACTCTCAAACATGTTGAGTTTGTCACTACTGCTGTGTTTACACATTCCAGAAGCAACCTAATACCTGTGAATAGTTAATATTTTAAAAAACTTAATTCAAACTAAAATCAAGAAGCTTTATTACTAATAAAGATAATTAACAATTAAAATATAATTTCAATTACAAAACAGAATCATGATTCTGTCATTATTTGATATTTTACAGCTTCTTGTCAAAAAGCAGAATGAAATATGCAGCCAGCAGCTGAACAGATTACAACCAAAAATCCATATTCTTGAAACTACCCATACTTAGGCAGTAACCTACTTGTGATTTTCCCTGCACTTCTGCTTTTAGTCACATTTTTATTATAGATTCCTCCTCACACCTCCCTACAAGTTCTTACATGCAATGCCCATACCAAACACATCCTGTAGAGGGGAAGAGGTAAAATTCACCATCTGTAGAATGTAAACTCTAAGGACAAGTAAAGCAGACTTAAAAAATAAAACCTTGCATACTACAAACAAGTAAATATAAATCTGTGTATTACAAGCAAGCACAAATAAGCTTTCAAATGAAAGTATGATTTTATGTTTACACACTGTTTTATGAGAATTGCTCTTAAAAGCTGGGTGACCCACCAATATTCCTGTCTATATCACATTTTGCAACTTCCAAACCAGCCCACAGCTTTCCAGAACCACAGGACAAGAAACAGTCCCAGGATTTCCCATTGGAAGGGTGGTACAGAACAGGTTTGGATCTACCAGTATGCAGATTCTTCTTATTTCTCCTGTAAAATTTACTGTTTAAATACCACTTTACAGTTTCACTAAAATACGCCCTTTTTACCTCTCCCTGCATAAATCCCCATACTTAATCTGATCTGAGTTCTACAGGAATTCCTCTACTGAATTTAGGAAGTTATATTAACCCATATTTTACTATTTCAAGAACTGCATCTACTTCTAAAGCTTCAGTTTGTAGACACCAAAACTTATCTCAAAAGTCTGGCAGTTTCTCTTTGACAGAATAAATTCCAATCCAAACTTTAAATCCGAACTCCAAGGGAGAAGCAAGTTACCTTGTTGATGCTGTAACACTCCTGGAATCTGAGAGACTCCCTGTCATATCTAGATGCACCACAGCCGGCCTTTCAACAGGTTTCTCTGTGCTGTCTTCTGGAAGTTCTTCTGACTGCTCAAGCTTTACATCCTCCTCTTCTTCCAAGAGATCATTGATCTAAAAAACATTTAATCGAAGCTAATGGATTGAAAAGTTCCTTTCAAGAGGTCCAGAGCATTAAAAGAGCATGAAAGGTATGAAAGTAACGTGAAGGAGAACATTTTTCAATTTTAGGAAAAAACAGACACACTGGACTTGCTTTTATGTAAAACTGTAAATTCTACACCATTAAAAAGCTGCTCTTGAACACTTCACAAAAACTGAAAAGCAAGAAGTACCTCTGATGCCATAAATGAACACAAGCAGAATGAAGAAACGACAAAATCCCAACCACACTGAAATCATGAACTACAGAATCTTTCTTCTTCTATATCTAAAACAGATAATTCTCCTCTATTCCACAGGTAGCCTTATTCATGTATCAGAAGCATTTTCAAACCCTCCTAGGGAAGGCAATACAGAAGCCTATGAACCCAAACTTCAAAGCTCAGAACGAACACTTACAAAGTTTCTGTGCTCTTTGTTTCTTTGTTTCCAAACACAGATGTTTTTACTGAAGCAGCAAAATATAGCAAATTTAAAATGCAAAACAATATAGCCAAGTGGCAACTCAAGACAGCATACTTCACTTCTTTAGAAAGTAACTATGTCTAAAACATGAAAAGGTAAAGAGAAAAAAGTGATTCTGTTTTACTCCCAAGGTGCCTCTGTGATTGATTATTGATCTCCCAATCTTGCAAACCCAAAAATTAGAGCAGCAGACTCAAGAAAAGACGCTTTACAGTATCTGTCACCAGTGTGAAACAAAAGCACTAAATTAAGAAAAATTGAACCTTCAGAAGTTTAAGATTACACAGAAGACAGTGAGGAAATATTTGTTAGTTTTTAAAAGGGGTGTAACGTTTTATATGGCACTACATTCCAAGCAAGAAATGTATTTATCCCTGATTTTCCTCTGTAATTGCAAGAGGATGTGCCAGTGAAGCAAAGGCAAGCCCACCCACACACTGAGGCAGCTGCCACCAGGGAGGGCTGTGCCCTGCGGGGACAGCGGCCCCTCTGTCCCCATCGCACCAGCCCGACAGAAGTGCACTGTTGACATCTGGTGGAGACACCACGAAATTAAAGGGACACCCCACCAGCCCTCCAACTAAGGGAAAAAACAAACAAAACCACACACCAAACAGATTTTGTGCTTAGGAAACCCTTTTGCTGAAACATATAATTTCAAAGCAGGAGAGCACAGAGCAGCTCTGGTTTACAGAGCAGTTCTCCCAGCTCAGTGAGAACCCCCAGCCTCCAGCTCCAGGGGTCAAAGGTTCAGCAGGGCCCTGCATGCACCGGGGCTGTGGCAGCTCTCAGTGCCAGACATTCCTGCATGGAGCTTTGCAGAGCAGCAGATGCTGCTCACTCCAGAACCTGCAGCCCACACCTGGCACACCAGACCAACATCTGCTGCAGGGAAGAGGAAGCAGCCAACTGCCCCAGTACCTGCCTTACCTGTCTTGCTAGAAGAGGGAGATAGGCTTTAAAATTCAGTACTCTTTGCTACCTACCTTAACAACCGCTTATTTTTTATCCTTTTTTCCTCTTTAGAGAAAATACATCATTTTCAAGTCTTAGAATCAGAAACACCATTCAAAAACTTGGGCACAGGAATGCACCACTGATAACATCATCCAGTGGAGTGTGAGACCCTACATGTTCCTGTAAGACACACCTAGAAATACTCTTGACCAAGACCAACAACAGAATCGCTCTTCATTTGATCAAAAACCAGGTCTTCATTCCTAAATTGGTAATTAGAAAGCTGTTTATAACAGTGTCTGTGTTGGGCAGGATATCACTGTTGGTTTAGTTCCTATATATTTTTCAATGTAGGACAGCTGTACATACTACATAAGCAAGAATTTCACAAGCATTAAGAAAATGCCAGGTTTTGTCAGTTTGCAAGAAACTTCTAAGTCATACTAAAGAAACTGTATTTCAATAAATCTTTCATAAACACAAATGTGTGTGACATTGAAGTGGTAAAATATAGCTATTCAAAATATTCTTACCTGCTCAGTTATTGAGCTTAAATCATTAGTAGATGAAAAATCTTCCTCTTCATTTTCAAAAAACTCATAGTAGTTCTCCAGAAGTCCCGCCATTATTCTGCTAACTAGTTCTTGTTCTTTCAGATCCTCCACATCTGTGTAAATGCTAAAGATTTCAACACTGTTTTAGTAGAAAAATCTAAATGCAACATTTCCCCAAACACCTCTGCATGTCTTCTGTGACTAAGTGCTACACTTCACACCACTATCCCTTACCCATTCTGAACACACAAAACTTTAAGCATGCCTTCACACTACTGCCTTATAAAGATTTATAATATTTTATATTTTAAAATTATGAATTAGCAACTATTTAGTCAATTAACTTTTCATGAGGAATATTTAGAAGTCAAATATTTTCCAGTGGAGAGGAAACAACAGTATAAGCTGGTACTTTACCAGCCTTCTCCCAGAACTGTTTTCTTGCTATAAATAGTAGCCTTACATACTATCGCTCAAATATCTGAATCTCAGAATAAATACAGTAATGCAACAATCAAAACAGTGGTTTCTGATGCCACAGCTCAGAGACAAGCTGCTGTTTAAATCTTAGCAAAAATTGTAAACCAAAGTGGGGTGAAAGAGTGGGTGGGAACAGAAAAAGATTCTGCCTCAAACATATTGTGCACTTTGTTACTGTTGCTCATGGACAAGGAATGACTTTAAACTACATAGAGACACTCAAATTCCCACAGAAACAGTGAATGAACTTTTATAATTAACTTACTGAAACACATCCGGGCCAAAGACTGCAGCTAAAGAACTTGCTGACCAGATTTCTTCATGATGTGATGCTACATTAGCTAAAAATTTACACAGAAACTTTAACAAACTGTAATTAACAGGGGGAAGCTGCTGCAAGAGGAACCTCAACTTTCTTCCAAATTCATCTTCATTATTATAATCTGAAAAAGTAATAAAAATATTTTAGTCACAAAGAAGGTATTTTTTTCATATTTGATAATGATTAGCTTTTTTCCTCTGACTCTTACTTCTGAAAGTACAACTAATTTAGTCAAAACACAACCTAAAATGTGAAAACTGACTTGCATTTGTTCAATATTATCCCCCACATTCTCTTCTGCATGTTTTCCCCAATTAATGCCCACTCAAATTCCTGATTTCAGAGGGCAAACTCTGTATGTTTTTGTTTTACCACTGTTACATAACAATCGCTTCACAGAAGAGCTCTAGAGACAACAACAGCTCCAGATAGTGAGTTAGCCTCCATCCAGTTAAATTCTTATTGGCAGACAAGCTACTTTGACACCTTTTCCTTTACAAGCATCCTACTCTCACCACTTTATCTGCTTTTATAATACTTAACTGATAAATCCAAGCTATCTCAATGTAATCATCTTCACACGTGCTTAGCTTGAAGCTTGCTGATTCAATTTCAGATCTGAGAAAGGGTCACCATAAAACCTCCTCGTTCTCACTCCATTTAACTATACTCTTCATCAAAATATGTCCCCATAAATCTTATTTGTTACCTCATCTGCCTTACAGGCAGCAAGGTTCAAAGAGTTTACAGCTTTCTGTACCTGAGAAATTCCATTTATAGGAAAATGTCAGGAAAGTAAAGTGGAAGAAAAATTGCTGCAAAGAGGCCTCCCCTTCTTTCTCAGACACTTGAAAACTCTTCTAAGATCAGTTAGAGAAGGAAAAGCACGTTTGAAGATGATGAGCCATCTCTGCCTCTCTAGACAAGGGAGCAGAGACATCTCAGTCCTTAATATCAAAGCAAAGAGTGAGTAAATTCCCTGTTGAGCATGTACAGGAACACCAAGCAGGAACTGCAGGATTTCATTTGTTCAGACACAGTCAACATCTACAGCAGCTGAATACAGGCAACCAAGCACAGAAAATGCTTGTCTCAACACTTAAGACATTAAAATGAACATTTCATTGACAGTTCTTACTCTAGAAATGCACTTTGGAAACAGAACAGGAAAAAAAAAAAAGTCTTTAAAAAGTACTTTAACAATGCAGACTTTTAAGAAGAAAGGGAGCACAGCGAGGTGATAAATCAGACCACTCTGAACATACATATCTCCGTGTTTTGTCTAACCAACCCGTCCTGAAATTTAACTTCTAAACAACCAGAGAGCCAAAAGCAGAACGTTCTTATCTCTAACTGAAGTCCTCTAGCACTAAAGCAGAAATACCCACTTGTTGGGATCCTCAGTAACCCAAATCACCTGTCTTTGAGGAACAACCTGCCTGCAGTGAGCTCTTAATGATGCACACAGGCTGCACATTGCTGTATAATGAAGTTATCCTGAGGACTAAGCCTGACTATGATATGGAAGGACTGCTGAAGAGGGAGAAGATCAGAACTAACATATGGGTCAACAATTACTGCCACCTTCTGCATTTCTTTAAGCAATTCCTCTGCCTCAAATGCAGCTGATGATGCAATTCTGAAAACTAACTGAGGTATGTCTATCAGACAGGCCCAATAGAGGAACTCAATTAGAGGAAATCAAAAGTCTCATTTTAGCATCTGAAAACATTGTTTAAGGGTTTATGTTTGATTTCCTTGTTACAGATAACTTTAATTTTTCTGAAATAACTTTTACACTTAAAAAAATGATAGTAAAGAATAAGCTGCAAGTTTAAGTGAAGTTTCTCTACATATTTAACAAAAGGGAACTAATTGGGGACTTGCATGCTAAACAATCTATATGTAAACCCATCCACAGTGATATATTCAAAGATGGGAAGAAAAAATCTATTTTCACATTAGATTTTATAGTCACAGAAGGGAATTCTGCTGTCACACCAAGTCAATACACCTCAATCCCATCTCCAGTCCTGACACATAACACTGCAACCAAAGTGCACAGCAGTATTACCATTATTATTACACAGAGCACCAAAGACACCTTAGTGCCACTACAAATCTCAATTCAATACTGGGTTTTACTCTTAAAATCATAAAATAAAAACACCAAATCAAAAAGAGTTATTACCTTGAGAAAGTTGCATCAAATGTATGTGCAAACTGCCTGGAATAACTGGCTCTGGAAGTTCTTGAAGAAAAAATCTAAGAAGGCTAATAGCTGAGGGTACATCTGCTTCTTTAACCAGGTCCACATCTTCTCCATTATCATATCGTTGCCGGAGCCACTCCACTGTCTCAGCATTCCCATTGACTTGGAAAAGTCCTTCTTGTTCCAGACCCCCTGAGTTAGACAAAAAAACTGCAGAAATAAACTTTTAGCTCTGGTATGGACAAATATATTGGAAAAAATACTGATCAAACATGCACAATTCCCATACTGACCGAAATATTTTCTGGACAACAGTTTTGCACGACCTCCAGCAGTTCTCTTCCCAACACACATTCTTGTGCCCAGTAACAATAAAAAAAACAAGGGAAATGCTAGCAGTACCTAAACCACAGCATTTCCTATGAGGTGCCCTGCAGAGCTGACTACATTACTGTTGGCTAGAAAACAGTGATACACACAACAGAAGGAGCAAAGAAAGGAAGTACCCAAAACAACCAAATCACATCTGGTTGAATAATTAACTTCAGAAAACAAGTACTCCTCAAACCCCACAATCTGTTCTGTAAGAATAACACTGAAATAGATTATTTGAAATACAGCAAGCTGATACATACCATGTTCCTCAATATAGTCCACGACATGGCGGACTATGAATGGAACCTCATTGTCTGGTTGCCCTTCTTGCTGCAGCTCATCAAGTGGAATTCCAAATATTTTGTTAGCAAGAACAGAGTTGCAGTTACTCAAGGAAGGGGAGGAGCTCTTCCTCATATCTTTTTGCAGCCAAAAATCAAAGCTGTCTTTTCTGTCAATAGAAAAAATTAAAACCAAAAAACCCACTTCAATATATGTTTTTGAAAGCATTGATCTGTAACACAAAGTGTTTTAATTACCTAATGCAAATACTCTCTAGTCTGTCTCCATCCATTCACTGCTTTAATGGACAGTTCTGTAATGACTCCAAACACAGCTAACTCAATAAAGGACTATCACTGAGGTGTTCTATCCAACCCTCAACAGAGGACTGAGAAGAACATATACTGCAGCAAGGAAAATGCAGAAAATTCTAGTTGCCACATTTCTAATTAAGTTTTGGTAGATTCCTCAATACTTTTTCTGATGGTATTTAGTAGCCAGGCTTTCAAAACTCAATACAAAAGCCCCTCAACAGGAAATGAAACCAGTGGATCACACCAAACCAAAGCCCTAAGTAGTTTCAATTATACGAAATGATTAAGTATTTTGTGATACACAACTGCGCTGTAATAATTTTACAATATATTTGGCATTTTCTGGTCTACATAATAAAGCTTTCAACACCTGCATCAAATTAAAATTTTTACTGAACAGAAAACCCCCAAAGCTAATTTCTAGATGCTCGGTGATACCATTCTATCATGCAGAGCTTCACTAGCAAGTCTTTGCTTGATAAAGGATCTAGATAGATAACAAAAGGGCAGTCTAAGTCACTCAGTCAAGCTGTTATCCTGTCAAAACCAAAATATTTCTTCTAGCAAAGAAAAAACTGTCCTTTCAAAATAAATAATAAAAAGAAAAGAAAACATACTTGCTTAAATGCAAGCAGTCACTTTCACAGAAGCTGGCACATAGAACATGAAGTATATGCTGTTAGTCAAAGCACTGCAACCAAACTAAAAATCTCTCTTTACTAAGAGGTAAATTCTAATAGATTAGGCATTCTGAAATTCACACTTGCTTTTCTTTTTGTTTTTTTCCCCAGTAAAAGAAGTCAAGAAACCCACCTCAGAGTACTTAAACAGCCGAGTTTGAAAAACGCTTTCTGCGCCAGCTGCCCTCACTGACCAAGCATTCTTTTGTCATTTATGGTTGTTTAAGATTATGGCAAAAGATCAGCCTGTAGTTCCTCATTGAAGAATAGCAGAACTCGATCAGTACTTCAGCAGTTAATCTGAAAATAAGGAAAATATTATTAGATCATAAAGTTTTCAACAGTGTTAAACTCAGTCAGGAATCTAAACATCACATTAGAGGAATCTTGTCAAATCATCAGTTTCTTGTTCTGAACAAGAAAGCATAAAGACCACATTAGCACAGCTTATGAGAGAGCCCCCAAAACACCAAATCCTCTTTTCACTTATGAGTTAATCAAATCTGAAGTGAAAGTTAGCATGGGACATCTAAATCTTAACAATTGTGAAATAATTTGCAGACTCAATCCTCTTCCAAAGAATCAAGGAGAGCTAAGTAGGTTATACAGAGTGTTTTAAAGTATCTACCATACTAAAATATTTAATGGCTATGAAATTTTTAGAAGGATCTCAGGCACTGGTCTAATACAACATCTTTAAACAGCAAGACCAAAACCAAAATCCTAACTAAGGAACTTTTAGAATCAACCAGTTTCCAGTGGTACTGATCATCTTTTCTAGGAAGCTGACTACGTGTCCTAACTGCCAGTTCAAAGTCCAAGTGATCATCAGGTCTGGATACAGGAAGCAACTTCCCCCAAGTCAGATCCCCACAGAACCACCCACATTTTTGCCACCTTTCATTTAGAATCCAGATTATCTGGACATTTTTCATGTTCTCAGCTCTGAAAACAGCTACAAACCACAGTAAATCGCCTTTATGATTTTCAGTGGTATTAAAAATTTAAATTGCCGCCTCATGGCACAGTGGAGCCAATGCAATGCCCAGAATCAGTCAAAGGGTCACCTCAGCCCCTTGATCTCCCCCATTACCCGCTCTAAATAAATTCAAGCAACTGTGACTGGGCAAAACAAGCTTGTGACATACACATAATCACAACACTCATCACCAAAACTAGACAACAAAGAGGTTTTCCCCAGCTTCAAAGTATATTCACTGAAGCCTTTTGTTTCATAACTGGAGATTGGTATGACAGACTGGAGACAAGTACCTTCCCTCCCTTTGTTCTCCCACAGCAGCTCCTGCTTCTGTTCCACATCAGGACAAATAAACTTTATCTTTGCTTGCAAATTCCTGACAACCAAGCCCTCTGGTTTCAGTACCAAAATGCCAGACCATTCATTAGCCTATCACAACAGGAGCCCAGAGTACTCTCAGTAGTTTGAATAAAGCAGTTTTCCTGCTCCCAACGCTCCCCCAAACTGCATCCATGTGCTAAGGGAGTTGGTCATAAGCTCTATATGACTGCTTCCACCTCCTCAGCATTTTCTTGCATTGAGACCTGGAGGAAAAAATACTTCAGGCTTAAAAGTGTTTAAATTGTCTCTGTCTATTGCCTTGCATTATACACAGGTTGTAAATCTGTTACATCTCACACAAGTGAATCCTGGTCTGAGATCAGGACTCCAGGTGAGCTGACAATAGAAAATGAAATGTTATATTCTAGTCAATGGGTTTTTCTTATTTTTTTAACCTGATCATATTCAAATCTGTTACTACAAATTCTTGGTAGCTAAAAGATCCTACCAGATTCCAACAGTGAAGCAGTTGCAATTCATGACCCCCATAATTTAGGGAGGCCTTGTACAGCCATTTTTCTTATTGTTTTGGTATTTTCAGTGAAAGTCAACATAATCTTAGCATGTAAATAGATTTCGATCAATCACAATAGACTAAGCAAATTTTAGAATATGAAGTTGCACACAGTCTATTTTCTCAAGCTCTATCAAAGTCAGGTTGTCCACAATGAACCAGAAAACCTCTCACTGGCCAGCTGGGGGGTTAAGGGCAGCTGGGAGAAAACCTTTGATGGATCTGAAACAATGCTTCAGGCTGACTTGCTAAATACCAGCAAACAAACAAACCTTCAAAACAAACATCACCTAATAAAAAGACCAAATTAGAAGTAACCACTTCTTTATAATTCGGCACCAAATGAACAATCTTGCAGCCCAGCTTTCCCAGCAGAGGCAGCTCTGTGCTCAGTTCACTGACATGAAAGCTCAGGCACTTTTGCCAGGTGCAGCAGATGAACAGGCTGCCTGAATATTAATTTCATTCACGAGGCATGAAAAAAAGAAAATAATACAGACTTGTATTTTAACTGGCTTGGCATGGTAACAATGCTGTTGAAATAGCCTGGTTGTCTCATTTTTAGTGCAAAACCAGATTTACAACCTAGGTTTATACTTTGAAGAATGCTTTATATGGCTTATTATCACCTAGAAAAATTACTGAAAGCCTCATTTTCACCCTCTCAGATACGCACACACTTTTACACACATTTCAATATATCATTATAGGCAACAAACTATTTTCAGAGCATTTCAGTCTCTTCCCTTTTAGTTCAGGCTTTGGTATCTTCACAGGCTGTGATACGATTAATCTGACATATACCAAATCTAGAAAGAGCTAGAAATTCTTAAAGTTATTCTACTTCCAACAAGTTTTATTTCCTGCCATTTCCAACACTGTAAAAAACTGTTAATAATTAAACACTTTATCTCCACTTTTTATATGGATCAGAAGCTTTCCACCTTGCCCTCCCCTGACTCAGGAAGCGCAGCACTTCACTGCAGACACATATGAAAACTAGGACAGGATATGTAACCTTCAGCATTATTTCCAGAGTCTTTTACAAATACTAAGCAATGCTATGGAGTTTTTTACTACTTTTTTTGCCCTGATCAAATAACTCAGGAAACAGGGGCTAACCCACTCAGTCCACTCTTTCTACCTTTGCCGATATTATCCTGATCCTTTTGAGCACATGCTTCCCCCTCACAATTTCACAACCTAAATGCTTCACAAGTTCTATCAAGAAAAATAAAAAAAAAAAAAACCCACACAAAAGAAAACTACCTAGCTTGAGTTTAATTATAAACATTCTGGTTGCATTTTTTTCAGTCTGCTTCCCCTCCTTGTTACTACAAACATTTAAAAACATCCTTAAGCTACAATCATGCTCTACAAAACGTAAACGTAGGAAAGTAAAAATACACCTTATTATAATCACATATTATACCACAATTTTATAAGAGACTGAAGAAAACTTACTATGTCCTTTGCAACATGTTGAGCCCAAGCACCTTAAATGAGGGTAAAACAAGGAGTTTTGTTTTGTATTGCAGATTTCAGTGCTCTCACATGTTATTTAAAAAATTTTGGTTTGCTTTTTTTATTACAGCAAGTTCTTCATAGAGTCTGCTGGGAAAACAGCACCATGAGCTTCATTTTGCCATCATAACAACATTCAGTTATCTTGGCAACTCAAGAAGTATTTACACCCACACATGAAATGTCACTAAAAACCCCACAGAATCCACGGCTAACTGATAATATTTCAGGAATACACAAGAAATTTAGACTTACTTTAGTTCAGCTTTTACATTAATGGCTGAAGTACAAATAATATATGGGCATCATTTTAAATTAAAGTCCTCAGGGTTCCACCACCTTTCCTTAAAACAAAGGAATGAAGCAACAAGGAAAAATAAACAAAGGAAGATTGCAAACTGAAACTGTGCCATAGGAATGAAAACACTAATTCTGCGTGTAGAATGTCTGCCACAAGTCTCAACTATTTAAGCAATTCTTTTATTTGCTCGTTTTATGTAGCAAGAAATTCATATTGTCTCTGAAGCCAAACCCAGAGCTAACACTGACTGCTGTTTTGCTCTATTTTTAAATATTATTTTGTGGCATTAGCAAACATCGCCAGTGAAAATTTTTTTTTAACACATAAAAGTAAAAACTAAGATTTTTAGACAGGGAAAAAAGCAGCAAAATGGCCTGTCCCTGCTTCTCAGGAGACACACCTCAAATTTTTTGGCTTTTTCAGCCCACAGTGCTGTGACCCTGTGAACCATCACATGCCAGCAAACCGGGTCCTAACAGATCACATATATCCTCCAGTACAAAAAGGAACAATGCTCCTGTCTGCAACAATTATTTACAAATAAAATTCCACAAAAAACATTAGAGTCTCAAACTTTTTGATTTCTTATTCTGTATTTGATGAAGAAAAAAAATTTATTATGTTACTCATATGACTTACAGCTAGACAAAACCTATGATGTCCCCATGGGATACCTATAGCAAACATGTTAAATCCAAATAAATAATTGATTTTTTTGGCTAAGTTTGAAATTATCAAAGTTTAAACAGACTTTCTAAGAAGAATTTCTAAATGATGGCCAAAACTTACGACACAGATTCCAAGCTGGAATCACAGGAACTCTCCTCATGTAATCATCTCCTCATGACATCACCCAGAGGCAGCTGCCAGGCGTGAGCAGGAGCAGGAAGGCTTCCCTGGGAAACTTCTGTGTCCCAGCTCACCGCAGAGCACACGGAGCCATCGGCAACTGCCCAACTACACTGATTTAAGCGTCCAAAAAATGGCAACCAGCACTCTTGATCCTACTCTGAAGTTTTGTTGAGTTCAAAGGAAACTGACCTTTTGTAATGTTATGTCAGAACTGTAACTGATTTTTATGCCATTTGTATACAAAAATTCCTGCGAGCATTCCCAATGGATGAACTGCTTTTGAGCAAAAGAGCTTTTGCTCATCTGATTTTCAGCTTTTGTTAAGTTAACAAGTAAAAAAAGAGTATTTTTCTTGTTAATCTAGTCAAAATTGAAAAGATGGCCAAGCTGGGGAGGGGACATGGCTTGGAGTAAGTTTATACAAAAGACAAACTGAAGTAAACCCCACAAGCAGAACTCTACCACAAACCCAGGACAAAGAAGACGAATTTGTCTCAAGAGTACAGTAAAAGGCATGCAGAGATGTGCCAGTACTTGAACAGACATAGAACCTCCTCCATGTAAAAAGCATAATCACATTTAGGTACTCATTAATACATCTGAGTAGTCAAAACAATAATTATTTAAAATAAAAGTTTTAAAACCAGCAAGATTAGCTTAAAATAGACTCTTAAAGCAAGATTTCCTCTTTTTGACTCAGTGAAATCAGCTATCAAGAGGTATTTTAGTCACAAGTCTAGACTGGCAAATCAGACAACTGGGCTCAGTTATTATTTTAAATTTAATAAGCTGGTCTTCTTAAGAACACAATCCTCATCCCCATTAAGGCATACTGTTTGAAATTACGTATAACTACAAAATTTAACTTGCAATGTTGAAGGAATCCATGTTAGAATAAATATCTTCTCAAGCAGATGTGACTTTCCTGCTCCCTTTGTTTCTCATTATGGTTCCTAACTCCTTACTGCCCTGTTTGCTTTCTGGTTAAGTAGGAATCAGAAGGAAAGCAGCTCACTGCCGTTTTGCACACAAAAAGGAGTCAGCAGAAGCATGAACACCAGCTCTTTAATTAATGAACTGTCTGCCTGTCTATGTGTTCACATGTGCACTCACACACATTAAACCTCAACTCTATTAAGCAGAAATTCTCTATCGTTTGCCACCAGCACTTCTGAGATAGTCTCGAAAATCACTCAACTGAAAAAATACTGGTTATACTGACAAAGCAAGTAGAAGCACAAAAAATACAATATAAGATTTAGTGGAATGCAATTCTAATGCAATTTTTGTTTTCTGGGAATGTGGCAGCAAGCCTTCTAATTTACAAATTTGAACAATTTAAATTAAGCCTTTATGTCCTTACCATGCAAGAAAGAAACAAAACGCATCATGAAAGCTCCTCTGGAAGAGATATAACTAAAACTTGATTTAGGACTTTCTTTAGGATATGCCAAGAAACCATAATACTGATTAGTATTTATTTTCCAGTCATTAAAGTTTAGTCTACAATTTCAGTTGACAGAACCTGATCATACTGTCCCTGAAATAGCCCATCGTTCACGGACCTTCATGAGAGACAGGTCCTATCTATTAGAAAAACCTCAAATCCAGTGACTGATTTAAGCAACATTCCAAAAAAATTCTACACATTTAAAGAACAAGCTGAGAGATCAACAAAATGTTAGCTGGTTTTGATATGCAAAAATAATGTTTTATATTCACTTACTAGATAAAATCCAAAGGCTTTTCAACAGCATTACAGCAACTTATAATCCTCCAGCTACATTGTAGCAAGAAAATAAAACCATCAGCGATACCAGAAAAAGTAGATGTTTGCTCAGTGCCTCACACCCACCACCACACACTGCCAGATTTGCTCTCATCTGCTGCTGCCAATGCACATGTGCAGAATTCTAAAGAAACTTCCTGCTCACACAGATCCCATCACACTCTTAACAACAGTAGTTAATAAATAAAAAGGCTTTTGTATCTTGTGTAACAGCTAATTATATTCGTCCTACTCGCCACCCCCCAATGCAAAGCTCTACTCCACCAACCACATACATCTCATTGCCCCTGCATCAGATAATGCAGAACTTCAGTGCAATGGCATTATAAAAGTACAGTAAAGTAACAGGAAGAAATTATCAGCAAACTATGCAACTTGTGAGCCTCATGTCATAAAACCAAAGCAGTTTAACAATTGTCACTGCTGTTAAAACAGACTTTTTTAAGGAACAGAAGTCAAGCTATCTCAGCGACACCAAAAAAGCAAACTATAAATATATAATGCACTTAATTCATTATACATAAGTTATCCTATTACATACATTTATCATCAGTTTGTTCCTCCCCTCCCAAACAGGTAAGCAGAAATACACACTGGAACTCAGCAGATCACAAAATGGTTACACAGCCCCTTTGCTATAGAAACGTTGCCTCTGTCAGAACCTTGAGCACGTGCCACCAAAATAAAGGACAGGCTCAGCATCTCCACTGCAGGAGAAAGACATTTCAATGAAGAGTTCAGTGCTGCAGCAATGATTCTCTGAATTTCAAGAGATGGCGAAAGAAAAAAAGGAAAAAAAAAAAAGTCTGGTACTGAGGTCTCCCATCAAAACTCGATTATGATTAAATTTGAGACACCACCAGAAATCATAAGGTTAAGAGTTACACTGCAGACTAAAATTAACTAACCTGATTATATTTCTAGAGTGCTAAGACAACAAAAGATTTCCTTAAATGTAAAGTTCAGCAGAAAGAGGAGTAAACCTTTCACACATACACACTTTAAAAAGGCTATAAAGGAAGAAATAACCACATTCATAAGATTCCAGCTCTCACCTTTTCAGTTTTGTCCATGTATTATTATCCTACACAGCTGAGCACAAATTTTAATCCTAACACACTGCAGGGAACACTGAAGAGAAGAGACACATGAGGAGAGCTGCCCACGAGATTGGAACCTGGACAATCAGTGCAGGGCTCCCACCAGACACAGGGCTCAGATCGAGCAGATGCCCCACCCAAACGTCCTTAGAAATGTCCAGACAGTGAAGAAAATAAAAACCATTTAAACCTCTCTATAGGAAAAAGCCTCTGCAACCACAGTCTTTGTTACAAGCTGTTTGAACACAAACATAAAGCCCTATCTGTATTTTAAGGTCGTTTGGCATATTTTTCTTTTTTTTAAAGACAAATATACAGGATTTCACACATTCACGGGGAAAGACCACAGGAGTAGAACTGTTTGTTATTATCATAATAGAGCTATTTTCACTAATCAGAATATGGGCCTGCAAAATATTACCCATTTCTTGTAGTGAACGACTCCACCCATATGTTGCAAACATAACAGGTTTTGACCTTCTAAACTATGTTTTTAAGACTTCAAAACAAATCAGCTCTACAGAAAAAAAAAGGCTGATAGAAGATGCAATAATAAATACATTATGTTTTGGGGTGCAGTAATCCACAGAATTTACTTGAACTGACTGAATTTCCACAAATCTCAACAGCTGACTATCAAGCCAGTACAAACTGTGAAAATAAATCTGAATTTATCAAAGCCTTGAGACAGCTAGTCGTTCTCAAACAATATTTTTGCAGGTAAAATCTCTCACCTTATAGAAAATAATGGTCATCAAGATTGAACTGCTCAATTATACTAACTTTCCAGGGAGCAATGTAAAATTCTTGTATTCTCTGCCTGAATCCAGTTTTGACAAGAGACATAGAGCCCCTCTGCTAAAAAACTGATAGAGCCATCACTTTACAAACTGCATGACAAGTAACAATCTCCCTCTTCTGCAGCCCTTCACAGAAGATTTAATATTCCTTTGCTTCTGTATCTCCTTCTCCTATGTTTTGGATAAAATGTTATTTTTTTAGTTCTTAAGTAACAGTCCTCACATCTGAAATGATCAATAAATATACAACTAGGCCTGCAATGCAAGGAAAAAAGTTTAAAAAGTTTGCTATCCTTCATCCTTACAGATGCAAATGATGAATTGCCCTGCACGTAGTTAATTCACTCCCACCTAAATGGCCACTAGATTTTTGTGTGCTAATATGGCAGAAAAATTAACCTGGTGCTATGCACTGAACTAGAGGACAACTTGAAAAATTCTCTTACTGACATCTCCATGTAGCTGCAGCTTCTCTTATGGGGGATGGGAAAAAATGAGAACTACCACACCAGGAAAAAAAAAATCAAAACTAAAAAAATCACCTCAGACTTGGCAAGTTTTACTCACTTTGCAATGTGCCCTGGAAAGGGGCATCACTGCTCAGCTGTAACATTTGACCAGAAATCAAAAGGCTGAGTACTAGAAAAGGAAAAACCCTACCCCATAAAGCCTTCCCACACAGCAAGCAGGGACTCACAAAACTTTCTGATGTCTGTTCCAAATGCACAGAATATTTCTTTAGCCTCACCTGCTTTTGCAAACATGCCATTATGTACATTAGAAAGCAATGTTTCACTGCTTGCAGGTTCTCAGGGTATGAGCCACACATGACAAATGTTAAATTGTCTTTTAATGAGCAGCAAGAAGATCCTCCAGTGTTCCAAGCAACACAAAAACTAAGTGCCCAAACTAACACAGAGAAGATAAAAACTATCATTTGCCAAACTCAGACGTTTTGACGAGTTGTTCATGTCAAAATCTGCAAGCATTAAAAGTTACCAGGAGCTTCTCTGAGTCAGCTTCCTTAATGTAACCATGGGACACTCTACTTGGTTGATTTTTCTAAAACAATACTGTAAATTTCCAGTTTGATGCTTTCAAAACATTGAGGTATTTAATTCCTTATTGTTACACAGGAATATGAGACAAGGAAAGAATACGAGACAAGGAAAGAATCCCTATGGAGCCAAACAATGTATAAAATACAAAGAAGATTAAAAGAGATTCTAAACATCTTCAAGTCTGTGCACCAAAGAAAACATAAAGAAATTTACTAGTAATGAGCAGTAAAAAAAAAACCCAAACGAAATAGCTAAACTGCTTATAACACAGGCCAACAAACCAGCTTTCTATTCTTTTTATGCTACAGATTAAACTGCATGGAAGACAGAAGAACTTCAAACCTAAATGCTAATCCAGTTTAACAATTTGTTCTAAATTCACAAACTAACAATTCCATCCCTGAGGACATCCAGGAACATATGCCAAAAAAAAAAATAAACAACTGTGTAAAATAAACAACTGTGTAGGTTTTTATATATTCACTTTCTTTTTTTTTTTCAACAGGCAAGAGTTATTATGTGGTATTTACTTTCTTCATCTGTTACCTCTTTTCCCCATCTTGAGTCTGGCAGCAGTAAGAAATTTTGTAAAAATTTCTTAAAATGCAGCCAGACCAAGGAACTTGAGAATAAGAAAGCTGTGCATTAAAAGCTGGCATTGCAGTTTGTGATGGCATGTTTTTTGTTGTTGGGTTTTGTTGGTTTTTTCCAAACCTTGAAGGAGCACCCCAACACTGGGACATCTCATGTTAAAGCAACTTTTTGATACCAAGAAACACTTCCACTCAAATATTCAAATCCCTAAGGAGTTTCCATGAACAATGGAAACCCAGACCGGCAAACCCCTCGGAAGATACATTTGGTCACAAGCTGGCGCGTTAAGTCCATGACCCAGCGTTCCTAATGCCAGCGCTGCCTTCGGGATTTAGGCGATTTAGTGACTTCTGGGACCAATTTCGCTGTCAGGGAGCTGCGAGGCTGATGCTGTCAGCGCGCCAAGCCCCATGGCAGGGGGCACCGGGCTGCTCCGTGGGAGGAGGGAACAGCCTAGGCACACAACTCCAGGAGGAGCCGGGCTGTCAGTGCTGCCTGCGAGGTCCCACCGACACCAGCCTGGGAGCCGCTCCCGCCTCTTGACAGCTCCCTGCGAGCGGCTCCAGCGGCTCGGCAGGAGGAAGTTCCCGCGCCCCGCTCGGCGCCGGTGCCAGAAGGTTCCTGAAGCCTGACGTGACACCGAGCAGCCCGAGCGGGGACCCCCCGCGCATGCGCCCCGCGCCCCTCACCGTTGCCGGGTGACTCGCCCTCCCCGCCGTCCTCAGCACCACCAGCAGGTTCCTCCGCCTCTTCCTACCCCGGGGGCCGGCGCGGGCCTCTCCTCGCCGTTCCGCTCTCCTCGTAGCCTTCCTCCGCCGGCCGCTGCTCGCGCCGTGTGCCGCGGCCGCCGCGCTGCCGGACCCGGCGCCGTCCGTGCCCTCACAGCCGCTCCGAGCTCCGAGCCGCGAGCGGGGGGTCCCCGACGGCAGCGGCGGCGACGGGCGGAAGTGACGCGCTGACTGACAGGTGCAGAGCGCGCGCCCCCCGCCCGCCTCCCCCCGGGGGTCACGTGCCGCGGGGCGGGGCGGGCGCTGAGGGCGGGCGGGGCTGGCGCCCTGAGGCGGCGGTGGGTGCCGGCGGCTCGGCCTGGGGGGGCGAGTGAGGGCCGCCCCAAAATTAACGCTCTCCTCATGTTCTCGCCCGCCTCGACCTGTGCGGACTCACAGTCACAGAATCGAATAGCTTGGGAAAGACTTCATCGAGCCAAACCTTGGACCGAACATCATCGTATCCACCACACCAGGGCACTGGGTGCCACGTCCGGTGTTTCCTTAAACACCTCCCTGGGCAGCCCGTTCCAATGTCTGATCACCCTTGCCGTGAAGAAATTCCTCCTTATATCCCACCTAAACCTCCTCTGGTGTAGTTTAGGACTCTCCTCATCCTGGGGTGCCCAGAGAGTGACCACTGCTAGTAGTGGCACCATGCAGGCTTGTACCCTGCTGGCTTTGGGTGGACATGAGGAGAAAATTCACAGAAAGGATGATCAGAATTGGAATGGTCTGCCCAGGGAGATGGTGGAGTCACCTGGAGCTGTTTAAGAGAAACCTGGACAAGGCACCCAATGCCATGGCCTGGTTGACATAGGTTGGGTTCAATGACCCCATAGGTCTTTTCTGGCATAATTGATTCTAATATTCCAGTTTTGCTTTTCTCATAACCATATTAAAATATTTCCTGTAAATCTTCTGAATTGAAGCATCAAGAGCAATCACTGCCAAACATTTCCCAAATGTAAGCGCGCCAGAAGTAATGAAGTGCCCTTTGACAAAGAGCTAATGCATTTTGAAACACAAAATTTAGCACCCTTAAAGTGAGTTAGCATAAGTTAGAGAGGAGATGCAAGCTTACACCCGAAGTGTTAAAACCAGTGCCTGGCAGTCTGTGGTTCCCACATGCCACGCTGAAACTACAACAGCTTTTTCTGTCATGCAGTGCCAGCAGCCATAGGTGGTGGGTTTAATAAGGCATTTAAGGAAATTTGGATTTAGTTAGTAAAAATCCTCTCAGGAGAAGCTATTTTTCCCCCCATGAAAAACTGACAAAGAATATATGAAAGGGGGAAAAAATTATACAAGCAGGATGGGATTAATTGAAACCTCTGTATTTTCAATAGCTGGGAGGATTTTGTTTCAGGTTTTCCAGCATGGATTCTGAATTTTATCTAGAGATACATTTATAAGACTCGTTAAAAGGTTTTGCATTTAGAATTCAAGGAAGGGAGAGTCACAATCCCACAGTAAATTAACCTGGGTTTAATCAGATTTAAAATTCTGTTTTCCTGCTGGAAGATTTGGTGTCATTAGGAGGTACCACGCAAACCCAATAAAACGTGTAGGGTCAGGGGAAATGGCTTCTCAGGAGGTCTGTATGTACTGTCCGTCTGTTTCCACAGCAGACTTCTCCACTTGAACCACTAATAAAATTTCCTCACATCAGGATGAGGTTTCTGAATTTGTATTTTGTATACATAGCCGTGTTCTTTCTGATTCATTTAGCCTCATCAACAACAATAAAGATACTGAATCAGAACAAGCTGGCAATTTTGTTGATGAAACATAGGGGAGAGCGGACTCCAGCTGGCTCTTCAGCAGATACATTGGCCAGTTGACAGGAATAAAACTGCAAGAAACCTGACACAGAAAGCACACGCGGTGAGAGGAGACAGACAGCAGAGGCAGGCAGGTAGGCAGGCACTGCACAGCACCTGTTTGCTGGTTTTGAGTCCAAGGCAGTGGCTTCTCTCCTCTGAACTGGCTCCAAATACGCCATTTCATGCCAGCTTTTCCTACCTCTTTTCAAAGGCTTCCAAGGCTCCTTGCAGGGGGCAGACATATGCAGCCCCAGGCTGCCATTTTAGGCATTTCTGCTCACTTTGTGTTCTTGCTATCTACTTGAAAGGTTGAGGACAACTCAGGAGTCACAGTCATAGAATATCTCAAGTTGGAAGGGACCCATAAGGATAGAGTCCAACTCTCTGCTCCTTACAGGACTGTCTAAAGCTAAACCATGTGACTAAGAGCATTGTCCAGATGCTCCTTGAACTCCGGCAGGCTGGGCGCTGTGACTGGTAAATCCGTGTCCAGAGCCACATCATGATGGGGGAGCCATTTCTGCAGCTCAGTGTGTTTTCTTAAAAGTCCTTACAGCTAAATTGCTCAGCTTAAAAGTTTTGCAGAGATTGACTGCTAAGTGCTTACAAAGTAACTCAGTAGATCTGAAATAATTACTGGTGTAATACCCTTGTTTTCAGGAAAAGCTATTCATAAGCACAAATCTCTGTTGCATGCATGTGTTACAGAAGAACTGGAGCCATGTTTCCTTTAGGTATCCCCAGTTCCCATCTTGACCTAGTATGAATAAATATTCTGTGAAGAATTTAGGTTCCAATTAAGTCTACTTCCAGCAAGAGCCCTGCATTATACCTCATGAGAAATTGAAGAAACTTAAAGAAAAATATCTTTATCTCAGCTGTGCTCACTGTTGTGCAAGGCTTAGTACAAACTGAGCTAAAATACTCCAAAACTTAAATC
The DNA here is from genome assembly GCA_910950805.1 of Acrocephalus scirpaceus scirpaceus. Classification (NCBI taxonomy): domain Eukaryota; kingdom Metazoa; phylum Chordata; class Aves; order Passeriformes; family Sylviidae; genus Acrocephalus; species Acrocephalus scirpaceus. The sequence continues at coordinate 10,467,281 of OU383785.1, forward strand.
AGCTTTGCAAAGCCATCAAATCCTTGGAAGATTTATAGCCTGCCATGTAATTCCTCACCTTCATACTAGGTTATTGTCCTACTAGGAGGAAATAGGAATCTGACACGTAGCAAAACAAGACAGTATCTGTTGTAATACCTGTGTATTATATGTCAAACAGTTTTTCCTGAAGGTTATCTGTATGTCAGCAAAGTGTTTGCTTTTGGGCTTAATTGTTCACCTACAAATTATTTGATACATCCTTCTGAAATTGGAGGTGCTCAATTTTTGCCTTAAGTGGATCCTATTGATATCTTGCAAAAAATATTGACAAATGCAAGTCCTTTCAACACCAAGGAAGAATTAGCTAACTTTCCAGCTGGCTGTTCTGCAAAGAGCTTTCCTTTTATTTCATCCAGAAACAGACATGGCCCAAAGCTGAGTCTTTCCTTTGTTCTTTCCCAGCATTTTCTAACATATTTTGTTTCAGGGTGCCCAGTGCATGACACTTGACCTTGCTGAACATCCATAACTCTCCATGGAAACTCTCATATCAGCAAGTATCCTGTTGTTCTAACTCATGGTGTCCAAAAGGGCACCTAAGAATCAAAGTTCATTTTTAAATCTTTGCCCTGTATTAACAAATGAGGCTTCACAATGCTCAAGCAAACAGGTGAAAGGATCTATTTTATAGAAACACAAGCTCCAGCCCAGAGAAAATCATTCATCATTTCAGACTGTCAGCCATTACCAGACACATATGTAAGGATTTTTAAAACTGAATTCAGTATCAAAGGCACATGTTCTGCGTAAATGTCAGACATTTTTACTCATTTTTCTACTAGAGTTCTGTGATTAAAATAAACATTTACAGCATGAGGTTTTTTTTTTCCCTGCTTCTGAACACTATTTGGATCTGAATCTTGGTTTTAGATGTGTCTTTAAAGTAGAAATCTAGGAATATGGGTCAAATGTGGCTTTTAAGGCTTGTTCATATTTTAATTGCATGGTTGCAGCCTTAACAGGAGATAATTCTTCCCTCCTTGAAATTCAAGACATCGAAAGGTTAATTCAGTCTTCTCAGTTCCATTTCCTTCCGTCTGTTCCCCTTCCCACACTCCTCCCCACCCCCCATCTGTAGACAGCTGAGTTATTTGAATTTTATGCAAGCTAGTATTCATCCAAAGGGGAAAATCACTCAACGTACGCACCAGTCAAGCGAAAATTGCAGTACTGCACACTTGCACTTTTTACTTCCTATTTGCTTTTCTCTGCATTCCCCAGCTTGGGCTGTGGACATTCACACTCATGCCCCAAAGATAGTTAGCTCAAATTAAAGCTTGTGTGTCCCCATCGCTGCTGAATTCCCATTCTTTGCACTCACGTGGAATCTATGCTCAAACTGCTGTGGTGCTTTTACCTGGGGTTGAGGAAAGGCTACAGTTCACATTAGCACAATTTGTCAGCTGCCAACACAATCACTCTCTGCCGTTCACATGTTATTTCATGGTGTGGTCACTCATACTCAAGGTACACTAACTCCAGAGGAGTCATTTTGACAGAGCTCGGGTTAACCCTGGGATGAAAACAGAGTTTTAATCCAACTGATTTTGTCACTTTACATACATTTGCAAGAAAAAAAAAATCCATAAAAGTACTCATTAAAAATGTTCTAGTTCACTCAGGTTTTGAAGAAAGAGATGTTCACTTCAGATGCCAGGAGAGGTAAACAGTATCATATTTTTTCTTCTTTTCATATTTTAAAAAAGAAAAACAGCGTTTAGTGTAAAATACTTGCAGCTTTCATCGAAAAGGCAGAAGTTAACAGATCAGTAAGTGAAACTTACTGATTACCGTTTCCTTACATAATTGTGGGCCAGCATGTAATACCTATGTGTATAGCTTACACTGCATAACAAGCTTATAAAACTGGAAAATTATTTTTGGAAAAGATGATGGAGAAATACAAGTTTTTATTCTGTAAATTGCTCAGAATAATCAGCTAGAAAAGATAACTTGGCTGCCTTTTCTGTTCCTCTGCTTCAGCAGCCTTGTTTCCTTAAGCAGCTGAAAAACTTCAGGGTTTATCTTCTCCCCAAAGATAAAACCACTCAAGCTACCAGGAGTCCCAGGCTATTGAGAGTGGAATGATTTGGAATGAGACCCACCTCTTGTCATTTTTCCTCTAGACAAAAGGAAAATCTGAAGTTAATATGAAGTTAATAGATCTCTGGATTTTATGATCTTTGATCTATCTTCTCCTAGATTATGTTGGTTATCTATTTGCTGCACCAGTTTGAATGGTAATGTTTCTCCTGTCTGAAGCAAAGAGAGGGAGAATCCCAAAAGTGGATTGTTTCATTCCAGAGCAGCCAGCTACGCTGAGAAGAGCCATGTTTGAGCACACTCCCAATGTTCATCCAAGATTTCCCTGTCTTACTCCTTCCCTAAAATGCTGCTTGCAGGAGATGCTTCTGTCCAGGACAGAAAGGAGGCAAAAAAAGAAAAAAAGACTGTTGAAGTCTCAAAGTCATGCTAAAGTTGTGTCTCTAGACCAGTATTCATCACAAACTGTCATGTGCTCTGTAGCACTAACTAATGTGACTAACACATCACATGCTTCATTCCCCACCCTGGCGTTGGGGAGAGAAGCCTGTGCATGGACATTCTGTATTAATTCCACTTATTCCTTTAATAATTCATGCATGGGTCACATTTTGCTAGAAGGGGCCAGGCCAGAGCCAAGGATTTTGTGCTGGAAGACACACTTTTGGGTCAGTTCTTGAGAAAGCTCTGTTGCAAGAATCTCCATCTGGTTAAACTTTTAAAAATTCACCCCCATATCAAGTTTTATAATATCAAAAAAAAAAAAAAAGAGAGAGGCAATTTCTACTCCCACTAGCTTATGTTTTCTCCTTTTGGTCTTTGCTGCAACAGTGCTTCTGTTATAGACTTGTCTGAACTCCTGAGCTATTTGGAAAACATGGGGGTGGAAAAAATAGCCCAAGGAGAAGGACAATCTACAACTGCCTCTCCTCCCCCCTCATCTCCTGCATGTACCTACCCTTAAGGTTCAGTGGTCTTGATAGGGAAAATGAAACACCTTAGGTAATGATAAAACATCCAGTGTAAGACAAGTGTCGAGTGTTTACTCACTGGCAGAGCAGCATTACAGCAGAGAGTCTGCCAAAGAGGGATCAGTGCCTTCCTTACACCCCCAGGATTCATTGTCTCTTAGCCTGGGAACCTGTCTCCGTTCCCAAACAGGGATATTTTTTTTGGCAGCAAGACGGAACAAAAGGCACAAAGAGAACTAAGAAAACCCTTTCAGTGAAGCTGCAGTCTTTTCTTTTTCCTGTTCCCCTGAGGACGGGAAACCTTCTAAGGACAGCTCATAAATACCCAATCCTGCTACCTGCCTGGAAGGTGCTCAGTGTTCACGGGGACCTACAGGAATTAGGGTCCATGCAGATTCCAGCCCAGCTTTCAGCCTTGACAAATTGATCCCCTACCTTTAGCACCAAAAATACCACAGCATTTTGAAAATGAAATCACTGTTATATTTGAGTGGGTGTGTTATTTCGAGACAGCACTAATGTGATTATAAAATCAGTTGTGTCAGCTTATTGGCTCAGCTACAGACACTGATCTGCTCGAGCGTCTGTTCCTCTACCCGGCTGCTCGCATTAGGGTGCTTTGTCCCCCCTCAGCTCCCCGTGGAAACAGAGACCATTTGATTCCTACTGCTGCACCAAAGAGAAACAAACCTCTTCTTCTGGCAGTTGCCCACCTCGTCTCTACGAAACTTGGCATTTCCAGAGCACCTCTTGTGCCAAACATAAGCACAGCATCCCCCAACCCATTAAAGGCTATAGCCCATATATATATATATGTAAGTATGTATGGGCTGGGCACGCTGCTTCCAAGTGACAGCAGCCAAGGGAAAAGATCAAGTGGCAGTAGGGTGCAAACCTCCCAGCTTCACTTTTCAGACTTTTCCATTGAGCTCCCTCTAAACGTTTCCTCTCACCTATTACCGAATCCTGGGAGAAAGTGTTTGTTTTTCCCTGCTGCTCTGTGGGTGTCTGACAGACTCGGTGGCTTGTGCTGCCAGGCATGGTTTAATGCTGTCAATGGCAGGTGACTCACTGGTATCAGAAGTGTCAGTCCTGGCAGGTTTGACTCAGCCCTTCATCTTTTGGCAGCAAATTGAAATAAAATAGAGTTTCTATTGTATGAGGCAGCTTTTCAGGCACAGTCATACCATTTTAGTTTTACATGCTTTACATGTAGAGCATCTGTAAAGATTCTATAGTCTGCATGCTCCACTGGCTTCCTGGTTTTTCACATTTCGATACACTGGATCATTCTGCTGCCTCTGTGCAGCACGAAGAAAGTTGAGGTTCATAGCAACCACAGTCATCCCAAGGCCAGGTAAATGCCATGTTCCCCTTACTGAAGATGGTGACTGAAATACTGCAATTAAAAACCTTACAAAGAACAGCTTTGCTGCTCATGTAGCAAAAATATTTCCATTACTAGTGAAAGGAAAAGGCATCTGAGTAAGATATTACCTACCCATCTTTACCTCAAAGTATGCAATGCCCTCAGGCCAAATTCCAAATTTTCCATATGTAAACTGCATCCAGCTGTGTGTGCTGCACAGAGTATATAAACATGAGGTTTGAATCCCACATGAGCTGTGTTTGACCACAGCACTGAATTTACAAGCTACAGAAACTTGACAGGCACTTTATGCAATAGTCAAGATGTTTGTTATGGAGATGAGTATCTCCTGATTTCAGCAGAGTGAGAACGTGTAATTTCTCATTATTATGTTGTTTGACTCAACGTTGTTGCACCTTCCTCACAAACCCAACCCAATTTCAATTAAAAACTTGGTCATCTTCAGTCTAAAAATCCAAACAATGTATCCCAAACTGTTTTAGTATTAGGTTTGCCAATAAATTGGGCAATTAAAGTGGTAGTGGTGGTGAAAACAAGCGTGCTCACCCTGTCTTAGCATGTTTAGAAGAGCCTGAGCTCTGCTGTGGATCCTGGGGGCAGAGCCCATGACTGGACACAGAAAACCAAAAGTGAGACTCTTTTGCTTTGCTGTTCTCAACATTTTGTTTGCTCTCTACAACTGAGAGAACTTGTGCTACTCTTGAAGCTTAAGAGGTTTTGTCCTTTTAGTCTCTCTTCATAATCAGAATTATAATTGTTATTTTTTAAAATGGACAAATATTTAAAAAACTGAAACTCATGAACTGCTTGGATTAATGAATCACTCAGATTATGTTTTAAAGTTTTTTATGATCTTCTAAATCTTGTGTCAAGCAAGGGGTTAATGCTTCTCTCTAAACAGACACAAAGACTCTTCAGTGCCAAATCTCAGCTATGGCTTACACCAAATATTCACCCAGTGGCTGCCTTCCTGCTTTTTCCCAGGGGGTTTCTGTCAGGAACACAGTTTTCTGTTTGTGACAACTGGTTGAATATGTGGGATGGAAGCAAAAGAACCGAGTCCTGACATTAAATATGGTGCACACACACAGTGATTTGGTGTGGTCAGTGCAGATGCAGAGATAACCGAGCCAGCCTGCACAAATCCCTTAGGCTGGGAAAAACCTTTAAGATCAAGTCCAACCACAAACCTGTTCATTGTTTTAGTTTAAACAAACATTGTAAGAAGAGGTCCTTAAGACATCTTTAAGTACATTAGAACCATTTTCTCCATGCCTACATGTCAGCCTCAAACCCACTCTACCTAAGCCTGTGGTGCCAACAGAAAGATCCACAGACCATCTGGGACTCTCAGTCAACTGAGAGACATCTCTGTCCCTCTGAGCTCATTGTTCAAGCTGCCTTACACTCAGTCGAGAAAACCAGGTACTCCTAGAGCACACAATTCATTTTATCCCAACTTCATTGCCTCTATTCTGTCATGGAATCAAGACAGGAATTTCAGATGAAGACACTGAAAGGTGCTCAAGAGGAAACCCCCATCAGTATCCAGGAGCATGCACACAGCCCATCTCTCCCTGCTTCCAGAGCCATGGGCTGAGGGAGGCACCAGCAAGTTAATTAACAGCTACCAAAACAGGGACAAGCAGAAATTCATTGTACATCCCTTTAGGACACATTCCTGGATGTCACTGTGGTGCCTGGGCTGTGCTAATCTCAGACTTGGCCCTTGGTCATGGCAATCACACCATGGCTGTGCTGAGAGCCCTCCAGAGCCCTAAGCTTGTGCTTCTGCCAGCCTGGGCAGGCAGGGATGATCCCCAGGCATGTTGCTGAATGCATCTACAATCCACCCCCCCGAAAAACTAATCTGGCAGCAGCAACCCCCAAACCTCACCTTTACTCCAAACCTCAGCACAGGAAAATGGTGGGAAGGGAAACTTCAATATGATTGTCATGGTAAATGAAGAGAACAGAAAAAAAGAAAAAATCAAGATGTAATTTGGCAGTTTTCCATGTCAGTTTTCCCATTTCCCTCCCTCATGCACTTTCTACAGGAGCAATCTGTCCTTTCCCTAAACGCTGAGCAATCCCAGCACTAAACTAATCAATATTAATAGCGATGGGTTCGGGAGGGGGGAGGAGGGGAGAGGAGAGGAGGGATTACCCTGACCTTTTTCAACTCACACTGCCTCAGACGGCCACCAAGCAGCTGAAGAGAGAGCAGCCAGACGGTAATGCCATGTGGTTTTAGTAGCTTTTCATTTTTTAAATTTTTTTTTCCTTGTGAATATTTACTCTGTTGTCTCAGTGCAGATAGCAATGAAATCTGATTTTCTGCAGGAAGGAAAAAATATAATTATATCAGCCATCTCGGGGCCAAGCCTTGCCTTGATGGGAAATTCCACTGAAATAAGGGGAATAATGCCCAGGCTGGATTTCAACTTGAATTTCTTAATAAAAAGAGGAATTGGATTAGGGAAGTTTTGACAGGTGAAATGCTGGTGTGCTTTGTGGATTTCTATTTATTATAATAGAATATAATCAAAGCCATTGAGCTGTGACTGGGATATGGAGCAAGAGCAAACAAAGGGCTGGGGGAACCGGTCCTCTATTGTTACGCTCAAGTGTCCAGAGCAGCTCAGGGGATGGATGTACTCAGTACAGGAGGCTCAGTATTAAAGACAAATCATATTAATTAAAAGCAAATCATAATTGAAGCTCTTTGTTCCTATTGGATTTGGGGTTTATTGTAGATTTTCCAGTTAGCAGCATTTCTTAAAATACAGGTTTATGTCAGGGGGCACCATGGATTACTGGCAATTAATCATTGTCTCTTTATTACTGATTATTCTTGTTGCCATGTGCAAAATATGATTTTTAGAAATTTCATCTGAGAAATCTAGAGAAAATTCTATTTATGCTTGTCCTCTTTTGCTCTGAAAGAGCCAAGCCTCAGGGAAAGGTCCCAGATTGAGTGTTAGGTTTGTGGGGGTTTTTGAATAAACATTTTTATGGTATTTTCATCTTTTTTCTCTTGAGGAGAAAATGCTTTGCAGATGGCTGATATCACAGCACTAGCTAATGAAGCCATGGGTGTGTTTTCCCTTTCTTTGTCAGGACCCATCATGTCCGACAAACCAGATTTTGCAGAAATTGAAACATTTGACAAGACCAAACTGAAGAAGACAGAAACCAGAGAGAAAAATCCACTGCCCACTAAAGAAAGTAAGTGCTTATGAGGCTATTTGAAGTACGAGTAGCAAGGACGTAATCCGTATTGCAGTTCATATGCAAAATGAATACTAATCACAGGATTACAGGCTCAAACTCATCCCTGACTTTAAGTGGGGATAATACTGAGACTCTATGCTGGGCTTCCAAGGATATCAGTAATTATAACCAGCAGTGCATTTTGTCTGGAAAACCCTTTCTGATGGGATTGCTCTTGCTTCTGCTAAAAGCAAGACCAGTGTTCCCACTGGGTGCTGGTAACAGGATCAATCTGTTTGTAATTACCCTGTTACCAGCCCCTCTGGAAGCAGGGGGAAACTTTGCCCATCCCTGGCAGGCCAGGCAGTATCCCCAGAGGGTGCCCAGGCTCTGGATTTAATGTTATCAGGCAGATGAGCTGCTGCCTCCCACTGGTACCTGCTGTCAGCCCTGGGCAGGAGACCTCCAGGCACCTTCTCTGGGAATAAAGCTGCAAGCAAACTCATCATCATCCTCATCTAACAGGCAATCTCCCTCAGAAAAGCACCCTGAGCTTTTCTCGTGCAGGGTCTTCTCCCTTACACACTGTGCACAGGCAGCCAGATAAGGCTGGGATTTGTGTTCAGCTTCAGATATAAAAAGAGCATTTGGAGCAGATTTTGTGAGCAATTTCCTTCAGAAGAGTATTGCTAATCACTGTGCAAGTGTGTGCTGTTAGCCATGCACATGTACAGTCCCTCAACATTAAATATCTGGGTTTTTTCCCTATTTTATTATCTTTGCCAATGCTAAAGCTGTAAATACAAGAGGAGCTTTGCATGCCATGAACTGCTCCCTTCTAGCTGTGCAGATGTGGGAATGAGTTGTCATTTTCAGGGTGATCAAAACAACCAATTATGGATTTAACCATTCTCTGGCTTTAAGTATGACCATAGAAATTGATATCCTGCAGAACCATTATCATTGAATCACAGAATGGTTTGGGTTAGAAAGGACTTGAAAGATCATTATTTCAACCCCATGCCATGGGCAAGGACACCTCCCACTAGATCAGGTTACTGCAAGCCCCATCCAACCTAGCCTAGAACAATTCCAGGGATTGCCACAGCTTCTCTGGGAAGCCTGTGCCAGGGTCTCACCACCCTCACAGGGAAGAATTTCTTTCTCACATTTAATCTAACCCTGTTCTCTGTCCATGTGAAGCCATTCTCTGTTTTTCTGTCACTCCAAGCCCTTGTCCAAAGTCCCCCTCCAGCTCTTATATAGCTCCTTTAAGTGCTGGAAGGGGTTCTAAAGCCTACTCTTCTTCAGGCTGTACACCCCCAAAACTCCCTCAGTCTGTCTCCATGGGAAGGCAAAGTTTATTGTTCATAAACAGCAACGTTTACTGATGGTCTTTCTATTTCCTGTTTTTCTACCAGCTATCGAACAGGAAAAGCAAAGTGAAAGTACAGCCTGAGTATAAAATCGAAGATGTGACTGCTGCTTCTTCAGTGGGGTTTTGGCTTCTGAGTTGGCTTGTTGTTTTATTTTGTCCCTCCCACCCCATATTTGTTGCCCATTTATTTTAGGAAACATTTCTTCATTTAATGTTCTCTGGAGAAGTTTGTTTTGTGTTTGTTGAAGAAGATAATATGTATTTGTATTCTTAAAATTATAATTCCAAGTTCTCTATCAACCCCATTACTTGGCAAAAAAAAAAAAAAAAGGCAATTTGCATAGAAATTGTTTTCCTAAACCTCACAATAAACAGGTTTCTTCTGACCAACTGTCTTTGAGCCTTGCAGAAATTGAGTTTACACTGCAACTCTTACTAACATCCTTCCCCCTTTGCATTTCCACAGCAGCTCGGGGGTTTGGGCAGGTTAGGAAGGGTTACCCCAGGCACTCCCAGGTCCCCTGGCTGGAACACAGCCCTTCTCCATCATCTGTATCCTGCAGAATCCCAGAGCCCCAGATGGCACCAGCCCACAGGAACCCTCCTGACTGCCTTGACAGCAGCCTGGAGACTTCACTCCTATCCTTTGTGTCACTCAAGAGTGTTTCATGGGAACCCTGAGGGACAAACTGTGTGTGCCAGGAGCTCCTGCACTTTGAAACCCCCAGCCTGGCAGCAGGCATGAGTAAGGGAGGAAGTCACTGGCCTGCTTCAGTCTCGTCCAGCAATAGGTTAGAGGTTCCAGAGACAAGTACCCACTTACAAATTCCATGCCGAATTGATGGTTGGGCTGAGGACATACTCAAATTAACATTCCAGATGAAGAAAAGGGCTGTAGCACCTTCTCCACAGCTTTTTTATCTCTCTAACTTGCAAAGATCCAGTCAACCTTGGGATAACTGCACCACAAACAAAGCCTTTGGCCCATCTCATACCAAGCAATACAAGAACAAGGGAAAAGGGAAAGAAGAAAGAAAATTAAATATTGCATTGATTTTTAGGGATGAGAGAAATACCTTTAGCAGCACAGGAGTGTAAGACACAAACCTTCAAAGCAAGAAAGGAGTCCCTACATCTTAATTACCAGTGGAGCAATAACATCCTCACTGGTCTGCAGAGGACTTGGCAAAAATAGACTCTGGTACCAGCTCAGGGGACTCTCAATTACATGGTATCACATTATCTCTGGAATTAATTTGCAACCATATTAGAAAACCAAGTGCTTACTTTGGGCAGATAAACTGCTGTCCCTGGAGCTTCAGTTTGATCCTACTTGTGCGGTGAAGTGAGAGTAGCTCTGTGTGTTTCAGCAGGGCTTGTACCTGCATAAAGTGAGGCAGAAAGCAGCCTACAGGCTCCAGAAAGCAGAAGGGAATGGTTGAGGTGATGTCCAGAAAGCTCTTGTTTACTTAAGGGCTGTTTGACACATGACATTGAATGTGAATAGTCAGAACTGCAATTAAATGTAGGAGTGGATCCACCAGACTGTGACCTTTGGTGGCAACAGAAAATAACCAGAGGTGACCAGGAGACCAAAGAAAAACACAGGGCAAGGGGACCAATGATTTCTGTCAGAGCTTTGTTAATGTGGTGGTGTCCAAAGGGCTGAGACTGCTGTTCCAATCCACATTCATCAGTTCAACACTGCTGATGTTTTCCTGACCAAGGGTTTTTTTCACATTCTCATTTGAGGACCCCTTGGCACCTGACTCAAAGGGATGTTTATTTTAAGGCCAGCTGGATTTATTAATACTGATTTTTATATAAAAAGTAAGGAATGCAAGAGGTTGAGCAACAAAGAAAACAGTGCTCTTTTCTTTGTGACTCATGCCCTCCCCTCACCCCTGCACACTTCGGGGTCAAGGTGCCTCTGACATTAATTAAATATTTGCTTTGATGATGGTTCCTTCATGGAGGAAGCATTTAGAGATAGCACTGAAAACAACACCACCTATGGAAATCTGTAGAGTTCCTACTGTTCAACCAGATTCATTCAACCCGTTACTTTCCCCAGGATGGTTTTTAAGCTCTGTCCTGCAGCAGTGGGGCCACAGATGGGACTTGCTCCTTGGTTTGTCCCACATGACGATCTCCCTCCATCTCTGCCAGTTCAGAGCATCTGCCAACTCGCTCAGCAAAAACACTGTAAATCACCAAAAACTTCTTTGGCATCACTGAAACAGGGACTCGTCTCTGTGTCCAAAAGTTCTCCCAAAAATCAAAGGTCGGGGTTGTGTCCTCAGCCTGCACTTTTTGGGCAGAAGGGAAGGGAGGTCTGGCCAAAGCAAGAAAACAAGAGATATTCCCCTCTTGTGTTTGCAGGATACAAAGGATTGGCAGCACAGCTCAGGTTTGCCCAAGCACTTGGCTCGGGGCTGCTCCTGGTGCTGCTGCAGGGCTCAGACTCCCCCCATGAAGCCTGCTCCCAATTTAGCTGTTTGAATTTAAAGCCTGAAACAGTAAACCAAACATCTCGGTGCTTTTATCCATACATCTCACCCTGCTAAATAGGCTGAGAAGAACTTTAGTCACGTTCCCACCCCTGGATCTGACTACAAAGGCTACAAACACCTGCACACCTGGAAAAACTCCTCAAGGTTAAAGGCCAGATCTTCCCAGCTTTCTCTGCCTGCCCCAGGTGCAGTGTGGCTTTATGGCAGGGCTTGGGCAGTGCTTCTTTCACAATTAGCAGTTCAGAGAGCTCAAAGTTAAAAACACGTAGCTGCAGTACTCTGATTTGAGGAATGTCCCTCTCTGCTGCTGGGGGAGACCATTTCAACCCAGGAACTGCATTGGGAGATTAAAGTTTGTCAAGAGCAGGGACAGGTTTGGCTCCCTGTTATCTTAACCAAAGAGCATTACAGCCCTTATCTGTGGGGCAAGCTGGGGACACCAACCAGGAAACTGCTCATTACTTCAGGCTGAGACAGGGCATTTTCATCCTTCCAGGCATTACACCAGGAAATATTTGTTGCTGTCATTGAGAGGGAGCTACGAGCAGAACCAAGCCAAGCTAAACCAAAGCAAACACCTTATCCACACCTAGGAAACACCTTCTGGGTGTAAACCTGACCTTTACTCCCTGGAAGAGCATCCTCCAGCTCGAAGGTTCCCCAACAGCCACCCACTCCAAGAGCTGAGGCCCTTTCTCAGCCTCCATGGTGATGGGCAGCTGAGCTGGAGACAAGCTCATCAGTAAACAGAACTAACCCCAGTTGGGAAACTTAAATATTTCTGCCAATGAGCAGCAGCCCCTTGCTGTTATGTAAAAGTGCATAAATGAGGTGTTACCTTGCAACTCCTCCAAAGGAAAAATGCCTTCCATGCTAATGCAGGTATGGCCAAAAAAAAAAAATCATTATATGCAGATGAACATTATACGCTGATAAACACCCACTTTCTTGGCATCACCATGAAGCCAGTTTTCCCCCCTGTATCCCAAGGAGAGGGCCAGCCCTCTCGGGATCTTGGCCAAGTCCACCTGCCCCTGTGAGTCACCTCTAATTGCTCTGCACAGTCGAAGCAAGCCCTGGCTGGGTATAGGAGATCTGCATTCCTGTCATTGTTATACCAAAGTGAGTTGATTTAATAAATCTCATTAGGCAGGCATCTGATAGCAACGAAAGCCATGGAGAACAAGCCCTGAGCCCAGTTCTAGGCAGAGGGCATGTAGTGTTCCACCTCAGCTGGGGACCAGCTAAAAGGCCCTGGAGGTCCTGCCAGCCCCAGCTCGGATACCACGGCTTGAGTCTCAGAGGTTACGTGGGGTTTTTTCCAAATATATTTGGGTTTTCTCTCTTATTTGGGTCATTAGCCCCATGACTGCTGAGACAGGCCACAGCTCTACAGTGACTAGGGCAATGCATTTTGGCCAGTGCTTGGCCACTACAGCAAAAGCTGGGATGTCTGTGCAAGGCCAAGGCTGGAGAAGTCTTTGGAAAACACCTTTGTGTCTTTGTTCTGCCATAAGTGCTGGTCCTGATGCAGCAGAGACTTCTGCTAAGAGAGGGAAAGAAACAAGCAAGAGATGTGAGCAAACAAAGATCTGCAAAAGCTCTGTGGGTTCAGGGGTCTGAACTGCACCGCGTGGGAAGCAGGTCAGGGGCTGGGAGTGCAGCCAGGGAGGTGCCCACGGCAGCAGAAACTCAAGGCAGAAGAAGCCAGGGTGGTTCTCATGCCTCTGCCTGGCTCACCCCTTGTTTTTCCAAAAACTCAGGGTGAAAACAATAGTCTTTTGAAAAGCACTAACCTTCTGGTGCCAAGCTGGGGGAGCCTCCCACACTGTGCACGGGCAAACAAAGCCACTGTGTCCTCCTGGAGCCCTGGCACGGGCAGCCAGCCCTGGCCTCTCCACCTGTTCCCACCCAGCGTGTCCGTGAGTCCCCGGGGAGCTCTGGCTGTCCCAACCCGACCCAGGGCACCGAGGTGTGTCCCGGCAGCACATCCCGCTCCGGCTGGAACGTGAAAGGCACGCGGGGCGGGCTGGGGCTGAGCCGGGCTGGGTGGGAGCAGGTGTGTGCGTGTGCGGGGGTGTTTCTCCAGCTCCAACACGGCGCCGCTCAAACTGACAGCAGGGTAAGCTCTGCTCCCATCTCCTGTGCCGGCAGAGGCAGCTCCGTGTGCTCGCTGTCTTGTCAGGAGAGCTGGCTTGGGAAGGAACAGTTGCTGGGGATGGTTCGTGCACATCTTGTAAGCTGTGCTGACAACAGCTCTTGACAACTCCTACCATCAACTGCAAATTTCCCAATGCTTCGTGTTTGCTTCAAGGCCCGCGTCCAGAATCCATTCAGTCCGTGGGGAATCAGGAAGAAAGGAAGAGGAGGGGGGAGCAAAAGGGGGTTTCTAGCTGCTCTGGTCAAAGGGACACATGGAAACGAGGTCTCTTAAGGCTCCAGTAGTAGGCTCTGAACAAAAAGAATGAGGATTTGCAAAATAAAAAAAAAAAAAATTCAGGAATTTGAAAAAAAAGCAGGTCTCATGAATTCAGAAGCCAACTCAGTATCAAAATTTTTGATTTGGCGAAGTTGTAACAAGAAGGGAGGAAAAAAATTGTGTGTGACTCCAAGTGGGTGTTTTCAAACAGCATCTTGTTTGGGGAAAATAATCCCTCTTGGTCTGCTTTGTTTTCTTGTGATGCTGGAAATAATTCTTCTCCTCAGAGAGAAGAATTGGGGGTTTATTTTTCTAACTAATCATGGGAGCTACCTCAGCTGGTCCCCCCATCCTTGCTAGCACTGGGAGGAGACACCACCACAAAGTGTTAAAGAAACACATGTGCAGGTCCAAAATCACACATTTCATTTAGCAATGAAGAAATCAGGCATGAGGAGCCTTGGCTGAAGGCGTGTGCTTTTGGGGCTGAGCCCAAGGGCAGGGATGGAGGCAGCAGGGATGCCCTGGGGCAGCAGCATTGCTGCTGGGCACCAGGACCCTTCTCTCCAGGGATCAGGAATGGTTTATAGTATTGCAATAGCTCCATAATGGCTTCATAATACCTCCAGCCTCTTCACTGCTCCCCCGAGTCACTGTTTTATTTCTGTCCTGTCCAGGCTCTTATTTCAGTGGGATCTGGGTGATCCAAGCCCACAGTGCTGCTCCTGGCCACGTGCATGGACTGCAGCACAGACCTCACCTGGTGCCAGCACGGAGCATGGGCACTGGGAGGGAATAGGTGTCACACAACTTGTGCCACCTGCAGCCCCCTCTGTGATCCAGATATCCCCAGTAATGATGACTTTGGTGGCGTCAATCCAGAGCGAGATGGGGACAGCTACAATGAGGTGACCCTGGGGGCAGGAAGGCTGTGGGTGCTGCTGGAGGATTGCTCGTCTGCCCAGCTCCAGCATGGCCAGAGGAACCACAGACCTACGACAGAGGTGTTGGGTTGGTTTTTTTGTTGGGTTGGTTGTTTTTTGGGGTTGTTTGTTTGTTTGTTTGTTTGTTTTTTCTCTCTCAATACATCTTGAAAATCCCAGGGCTTGGCCAGCCAACCGGAGCAATGAGCATGGAAAACTGTCCCGAGTTTGTTCCTGCAGCTGGGGGCACTGTGCAGCCTGTGCCACCCCCGTGTGCCCACCCGGCCACTGCCAGCGGGCTCGGGTGGGTGCGGGATGGGCTGGGGGACGGGTGTGCGGTGCGGGGACGTCCCACAGGGGGGAGCTTTGTCACCAGCCTGCGGGGACACTGCCGGGGACACTGCCGGGACATCAGCGCGGCATCCCCAGCGCCGGGCACCCTCCGCTCCCGGCGCTGTGCCTGTGGGTTTGATCCCGGAGCTGCGGGCTTGGCTCCGTTTCCACCCCCTCAGAGTTAACAAAGCGAACTGCGTTCATCCTCACGGGGCTGGGCAGAGATCCCTCCAGAACCACCACAGCTCAGGTGTTCAGAGCTGATCTGGGATTTACCAGGCAAATTTGATCAAGGAAATCTGTTTCTAAAGGGTGTCACTGGGAAAAAATCACCCCATGGAGTGTCCTAGCTGTTCTCTGTGCCTGGAGGAGGCTGATGAGCTGAATCCCTGAGCCTGATCCCCACCTTGTTGATCCATTGGATCAACTTTAAACTGAACAGTAAAGGCCTAAAACTGGTTTAGTAAAACCAGAGACCTTGCAAAGAGCTGTCATGCCTCTCTGACCTCAGGTAACACTGGAGCTGTCTCCTCCCACCTCAAAGATGAATAAACACATGGCACTACCAGAATGATGGAAGGGAGGTATGAACCTGGCATCAGTGCCCAGCTGCACTGAGGAATGGAAATACAGAGCTCGACCTGTGAGAAGAGAGGCAAGGCTAGAGGGATTTCCTTGGGGGGAACGACAGCAAAGTGCCAGAACCCAGGTGGGCACCACGGGGGGAACAAACCCTGCAGTAGCACAAGCTCCCCACTGCCTTCGTGGGCAAAGCCAGTGCCAGAAGCAACTTTTCTCCTCACTTTGTTTTTCCCAGCAAAACTCAAAGGATTTTTAAAGTTGCTCTCAGCCCAGATTCCTCCAGAGGAAGCCACAGCTTTCTGCATTTGGAATCACCTCTGTCCAAAGAAACAAAGATAAGTTTAAAGAAAATATTCATGGCTCAAATCATGATTTTCTTCTGTGAGTTTCAAGACCTCCCGCACTGAGTGTGCCAGACAGCCAGCAGCAACACCCATATCCATATCATCCAACTCAGAATTTCAGATCTTTGGGCTTGATCTGTGACATGAAATGGATGGGGGACAGGAGGGATGACAGAGCCTCAGGGACAAAGGGGTAATACAAGGACCCATGCTGGGAAAGGATGGGGAGCACTGCATGAGCCAGGTTGTAATCAGTTAATTTAACTTGAGTTTGGCTGGGAATAATTAAGAAGGAGGTGATAATTTTCCTCTGTATCAAGTGCCCAATCTCTTCCTGGACAGGCTTTCACCTGGGAGGTGACACCTTGCCAGGACAGAGATCTGGTCCCTGCATGCAGATGCCCAGGCAGTAACCTATCAGTATCAGTAACCTATGCACTGACACTGTTTGCATGACACTTCCTTTAAAGAGGAAGAGAAAAACAAAACCCTTGTCCCTACTTTATAAGGCTGCTCTGTAAACAGTCCTATAGGTTTTGGGGGACACACCTAAAGGAGGCAGGTGAGGTGAGGCTGATCAGGTCATGGAGCTGCCTCTCCATGGCTGACTGGGCAGCCAAGTCCTCTCTAAAGCTTTCCCCAGAGAAGGGGCACTGCTGCTGTCAGGGTGAAACCCCCCTCTAGCCACTGTCCCCAGTCAAATTGGGCTGGAGGGGTCCTGACCCATCTCCCAGCCCGTCCTCCCCACCAGGGTGGGGCCATGCTCATCCACCTCACTCCTGACACATGGTGAGCCCACAGCTCAAATCTACATCTTGAGCCCCTTGCTCTACATCTTGTTGACAGAATAAAAGTTTCCCCACCCCACCCCTATTTTCTCATTTCTAACCAAAACACATCATCCCATGCACACAGATCCAAGAGCTCTGCAATGCTCTGAGGCCTTTTCTACAACCACATTCAGGACATTCCCAAATCACTTTAACAGCCCTTGCTGGGAAACATCTACATCCCTGGACAGCTTGTGTCTCAAAAGATCAGAATTTGGTTCTAAACCTCAATTTTTTTTTTCCCTTTCTGGAACCAAAAGGTACAACCTGGAGCTTTCTGTGGTGCTGGCTTCTATCCCAGGGTGTGTTTCCTTCAGTAGAAGAGGCTCTTACCTTGGGCTTGATTTTTTGTGGCCTCACTGATGAAGTTCACTGCTCACCCCATGACACTGCATGAGGCTGTGCTGGGAATCAGGGTTAAAATTAAGACAGAAAAACTGAGTGTATTGGTACACCTGAGGGCACAAAGTGCTGCCAAGAGACAGGAACTCCTTGGGATAGTTTTGTCACTGGGAAAGCACACCCTAAGCTGGCTCTGTTGCGTGGTTTAACCTTGTTTTCAGTGAATATTGGGCTACTTCTGTGTGCCAAAACAGGCATGAAGAGGACCAAGCCCGTGCAGTAGGTGTGGCACAATATCTGATTCCAGTTATATCTCCATCCCCAATTACTATTCATTAATCAAAACATATTCATTATACAGGCAAAACTCCCCCCAGCATTGCCAGGTCCAGGGCTTGGGTCCTGCCTGTGTTTGCTCCTGCTGGGAGCTGCAGCAGCACACAGGGACTTTGCAGCAGGCAGAGCAATGGGGACATATTTTCCCCAATACAGGAAAGCTGAGAAAACTAAAACTATCAATTCCCAGAAGAGCTGGGTGTGCAGGAGGGTTGCCCCACGCCTGCAGTGCTCTAGGGTGGAGCATTGTGCAGCACAGGGACACATCCCCTTTGCTGTGTACAGACCAAGGGGCTTGGGGGACTTCCCGGGGCGAGCAGTGTGGGAGAGCACCATAAAACACCTCCACCTCACCAGCGAGGGGGTGGCTCTCTAATTACCCAGGTGGGTTTCTATTGTAAGGAGGGCAGCAATGCAGGATTTGACGCCAGGGCTCTGAATGTGTCACCTGCCAAGGGCAATTTAGCAAGTGGCCTGTGCTTTATTTTCCTGTTGTCCACAGCCACGGGGCAGCACAAGCCAAGACCCCACCCCTGTGGGACGTGCCACCCTGATAAACTGATTTACCTCATGTCTGCCTTCCCTTAAAACCCACACTGTGGTGTGAAAAGGGTTTTGTGGGTGTGTGGGGTTGTATATACTATTGTTGTCTCTTTGATTAGGGCAGATACCAAAATGCTTTAGGATTTTGACCATCCCATGAAGAGCACTGCCTGTTTGGTTACACAGCAAGAAAATAAGAAACAAAGCATCAACATTTTATCAGTTAAGTCAAGAGGGTCCAGCTGACACTCAGGACAGTGCTTTGCAGCCTGTCCCTCAGCATCACACACTGCAGGCTCTGGTGCTGGCTCCATGCTGGGCAGCTGATGGCTCAAGAGGTCCAGGCTGCCCAGACCCACTGACATTGCACATTCTTCATAACCAGGTAAATTCAACAGAATTTGCCTTCTAGACTTTTTTTTTTCCCCCATCCAGAACCAAACTAAAAGCAGGTCTCTAGGCAGTGGGAAAATAAAAGGGAAACCACCTTTGGCAGAATTTCTCAGATGACCCATGGGGTGACCAGTGGGCTGTTCCCATGGGTAATGGGGGAGCACCCAGCCCTGCAGCCTCCAGAGCCCAGCTGAGCTTGGCCCATACGTGCCCATTGACTTCTGGAACAAAGCACCAAAATCAGCTTCTGAACAGCTCTGCCCAGTTCAGCTCTGCCACTGATCCACCCCGAGATCTCCAGACCATTTCTGTGCCTCAGTTTACCCAGCTGCAAACAGAGATGTGCACATTTAATCTCTTCTACTGCAAGGATGTTGCACAAAGTGGTCTAAAGTGCAAATTTATTAATACAGCAAGACCCAAGTCTGCTTTTGCCTAAGGTTGAAAAGTCAAGCAGCAGTACAATTGGGATCACTGCACTCCTTGCTGGGTGACCTGCAGAAGGGCTGGCTCTTGCTTGCCAGACCTGAGCAGTTAATGTGGAAAAAACCTGGAGCAATGTGGGAAGGCTTGTCCCAGCACGCTGCTTTGTTTGCTGACAACTGGTGCAAGTGACAACGTTATGAGTGACTTTTAAGATCACTGTGACTTTAATTAGAAAGGACATTTTTAATAGCCTGGGCAAAGAGCTGTGTGGTCCTGCCAGCGGCACAGCTCACGCCCAGGGACGCTGTTATTCCTCTGGCATGTGATAGCAATATCATGTGTGAACTGACAGAGCAGACATGCCAACATTTTTTAAGCTGCACAAGCTGTCTCAGACAAGAAAAAAACCCCATCTATATGGCCTCAGGGGTAGCCAGACACAGCCCCCCAAAATTACCTGTGTGCATGTAGAAAATGCACGCAGATTTCCAAGCCATATGCATGGGTTTTAATCAATGAGCTTTCCTGATACATGGGAAACACTTCATTCCCAGTAATTGTCCTTTGACAGCACTAACAAGTAGGATCTGTTTGGGATGGTAATGATTAAAATGCTGACTCACAGAGGGTTTTCCATGCTGGTGGGACTGCACCAGCTTTGTGCTCACTTGGAAGGTATTTTGCATCCCTGCTTTTCAACCAATCTGCAATTTTAATCCTCTAGTTACAAACGGGTTGTTTGCGGCTTTGCCCAGCTGACTCCAGGTTTCCCTTCTGCAGAGTTTGGAGGGGTAGGGCTCTCCCCTCACTCACTGAGGGGCAGCAGGACAGGGAGAATCCCTGTGCTTTCTGCAGCCAGGAGCAGTGAGGAGCTGGTCTGTCTGCTCCGGGCAGGAGAGGAGTGACAGGTCTCCAGCAGCAGGAGCTGAGCCCACAGGCCTGCACTTCGGACAGCAGCTGAGGTGTCAAACCCCAGGGCAGGTTGCTGGCTCTGCAACGCCCTTGAGCATTTCATGGCAGGACAGAAAACTACTTCTCAAAGGTATTGAGGTGCTTCCCCCTGCCTAGCCATTGTGCTGCTGGCTGTGGCCACTTGCCTGCGTGTGAAGAGTTTGTCCCTGTGTGTCCCCTTCTGCTTGTGGGGCAGCTCCCCAAGTGCCATGTGCAGTCCCATTCCCTTGAACCTCACTTTTGCTGCTCTTTTATCAATCCCCTTGCAGCAGCAGTGATTAACTCAGGTAGATGGGTGTACCCCAGGGGGAGTCAGGGAGCTGAGAGGAGGAGGAAAAAGGCAGCACCTCTACCTGCCACAGAGCCACCATGGGCAGATGCTGTGCCTGTGTGCCACTGAACAGTGACAGGCAGAGCCAGGGGGCTGTTTGTCACTGCTGGCTCAGCACAGCACTGCTTTGGGACCAAGTACGCACACTACCCCATGGAGCAGCCAGGATCCCTGCCCAGGGTGAGCCAGCCCTCGGTGGCACCATTTACCCACAGGAAAACAGACCAAGAAGTTTCCATGAACACCATCTCCCCATTCCTCCATCAGCTGCATTACAGCTCCTCATAACCCTTAATGATACTGGCTGTAACTACCAAAAGGCTTTTTGGGTTTTCTTTGATAAGGATTTTCCTTTCCCAAGCACAGATGATGCCTCAGCTGCAGCAGAGGCCCCTCATTCCACTCAGGCTATGGGCAGCTCCTGCCTGGAGCAGCAACAGCCGTGCCTTTGCTGCAGCAGCCTTCACCGTAAGGAAATTGCCAACCCCAGAAAACTGTTCCCCTAATTACAGCGTTGGAGCATGGAGAAAACCACATAAATGATTCACACAGTGTTCCCAAGCTGCAGCCGCGTAAATTAGAGAGATTTCCAAATGCTGCTGAGCCATGCTCACTGTTACCAGGATGGAAACGCAGAAACTTTCATCGTAAAGAGGTGAGAAGGAAAAATCCTGCTGTTAAACGCATCTCTGCAAACCAAGGAGACCTGGGAGGTCTATCCCCTATAGATCTTTACAGAAGGGTTGTTAAAACTCCTCAGGGAATTCTCATAGGAGGGAGCAGGCAGATAGCAGGGGAACTATAGAAATGCATCCACTTGTTATTTCGGAGGGACATGGGGATGGAGCCTCTGCTGGCAAGCAGAGGATGAAAAGGAGAAGGCAAGAGGACTTGGGGCCAGCAGAAAGGGATGGCTGGTAGCGGGGAAGAGAGTTAAAAGTGTCCCATTGTTAGGGAAGTTTGCTCTCCTTCAGACCATCCCGCTCCCAGGGACACCCGCCGCCTTTTGAAGTGCAACCTTAGGCGGTTCCTTGTCACCCATTGGAGCAGGAGCTTTTTTTACCACATTAAGTCATTGGGTAGCAAATGAATGGGGGGTTTTGACTATTCACAACTTCACCTTATAAATATCAGGGTTGGAGGTTCCTGCAGCTTTGCTCCATCCCCATAGCTCACCTTGGGAAGGAGTGGAGGGAGGCGGCCCTGCTTGTGCGGAGACCTGCGGTGTGGAGAGCTACGGAGCAGCCAAAGGGATCCAACCCCACTCCTTGTGACAGCCATGAAGAGAAGCACCCTCCTCATCCTCTCCATCACAGGGGTCTACAGTGCCATTCTCCACACAGCAGCATGGTAGGGTCCAACTCGGTGGAAAGGGCAATTTTTAGAGATGCTCTTCAGCCTGTGGTAAGGTGATTTATTTTATGTTCTTTGTTTCAGGTCTGTGAATAACTTTCTGATGACAGGACCTAAGGTAATTAACATACAGACTGTCAGGAATTTAAATTGAGTGATTTTGTTTTGCAAATGGGAAATAGTACTTTCCAAGGAACCAGACTTCCCAGAGCATATCGGCTCCAAGTCCTGCCAAGTACAGAGGGAAAGGACTTGCAACCTGCTTGTGTTTGTTTTCACTGATAAATGTTAAAACAGGGTGGATTTTAACCGTGCTGTTTCCCATGCCAGGCTTACCTGACATACTCCAGCAGCGTGGCAGCAGGGGCACACAGTGGGATGGAGGAGTGCAAGTTCCAGTTCGGCTGGGAGCGCTGGAACTGCCCCGAGAGCGCCCTGCAGCTCTCCACCCACAACCGGCTCCGCAGCGGTGAGTGCAGCACCTTCACCTGCGGCACCGCCCCCCGCCCGGGATGCTCTGGGTGCCAGCTGGGATGTGCTCTGGAGAGAGCTGCCGCTGCTGATTTATCTGACTGATGGAAAAGGGCCTTCCCGTCCCAAAAATCACAGTTGTTTTTCCTTTATCTGTATTAATTGGTGTCATAAATAGCACTAATATTTCCTAAGGATCCCAGGCACAGTCTCTCCCCCAGTGCTGCTCCATAGCTCTGCTCCTACCCCTTTGTGGGCAGCAAAGGGGAGTGCAGTGCTAGAGATACCCAAGCTTACAGCGGGGAGAAGTGCAGGAGAGGCAAAGGGAGAAACCCGAGATCTGCATTAAGAAACTGCCTTCATAAAAAAGCTGTGGATGTATTTCAATATTATCTATTTCAATGGGCAGAAGTCTCCTTTTACCCAGAGCAGTACCTCTATTTGAATCTCTGCAGAAAGCCCCAAAGGACTACACTAGGAGTGTAGGTGCAGACAGCTGTTAGCACAGGTTCAAAGGATCAATGACCATTTTATCCAGCAGGCAAGATCAAAGCACAACATACCCTCAGGCAGGGAAGGACAGAGATGAACTGAGTGCCAGGTGAAAGGAGAAATAACTCACCTTGGCCAGAGCAGGACTATGGCATTTCCTTAAAATCCTACCCCTATTGATAAGTTCCATCCCCTGTATGGACACCTGCATAATATAATACCAAATTGCTGTACCCTGTGATACTGAAGCCTGAAAAGATCCAGTCCTGAGCATTTCATTTCTGTAGCACTTTACCTTTTGCAAAGAGCGTGTGGGTATTTTCTCCTTGCACCTTCACAGCACAGGAGATCTTCATTCCTGATAATCAATCCGGGATTGATGTCTATATTTGCATGTGACAGCTTTTACCCCCCTCTCCCCCAGCTACCCGGGAAACCTCCTTTGTGCACGCCATCAGCTCTGCTGGGGTCATGTACACCCTCACCAGGAACTGCAGCCTGGGAGACTTCGAGAGCTGCGGCTGCGACGACTCCAGGAACGGCCGCGTCGGTGAGTGACCGTCCCAGGACAGACTGACCCCGTCCCTCTGTCCCCACACACGGCCCCACAGACCTCGGGGCAGAATTTGGGCAGGTCTGTGCTTAAGCCTGTGTCTGTCTTGCAGGCGGCCGGGGCTGGGTCTGGGGAGGATGCAGTGACAACGTGGAGTTTGGGGAGAAGGTTTCCAAACTCTTTGTGGATGCCTTGGAAACGGGACACGATACCCGTGCACTGATTAACCTGCACAACAATGAAGTCGGGAGACTTGTAAGTAATAACAATAGTAATAATAATAATGTCTATACTGAAAACAAAATCTAGGCTGTTCAGGTTCCCATTTTCAGGCCCCTGTGACAATCCAGGCATGGTAGTGGTTGCACAGGGGGAAAAACACAGCCAGAATCTGGCCTTGAACCTCAACACAGGGAATCACAGTAAGAGCTGTTCCCACATCCAGCTTCTGCAGCTGTGTAATGCAGTTAAGTGCTGGCACACACCACTTATTCAGAAGTGCATGGGGTTTGTACTCACCTCTAGGCTTGTCTGGTCTGTAAAACAAAGCCAGAACCACCTTCCTTACTTTCTTGCAATATGCATTTCCAAGCTCTTTGGCCGGGAAGCCAGGTGTCAGCTGGCCCTGCTCACAAGCCAGCCAGACTCGCCCCCACTCCTGCCTGGGCCATGGAAGCTCTCAGCATCTTGCCAAACCTCCTTGTCTGTAAAAACAAGGATGACAACACTTAACATACCTATCTCATAGGGTGTGTCAAGGCTTAATCTCACATAGATACCAGCGATTGGGACCTTATAAATACCAGAGGGAGATAGGCAGATAATATCTGTGAAGTGCTTGGCCTGGAGGAGATGCAGAGAAGTTGGGTATGATTATTCCAAAGCAGTTTCACACATTTTGAATGAAACCTCTGAAAGGGAGGATGGTTGATGCTGGTGAGTGTCGTGAGAAGGGCATGACCTGACAAAGGCACTTTTTCCTTGCCTGGACTCTCCTGGAAGGGCTAAGGACAATAGTTTGTGCCCACTTACCTCTAGGACAGATGTTTTCCAGGAACTAAGCTCTTGGAAGGACCTGAAGTCATGCCAAGCACAAGCCACTTTAGATGCAGTGTCCCCAAATTACAAGTGCTGTAGAGCCTGATTTTGAGATTTCCTAATTTCTTCACCTCATCCCACCAAGGCGGTGAAAGACACAATGAAGAGAGCCTGCAAGTGCCACGGGGTGTCAGGCAGCTGCAGCATCCAGACCTGCTGGCTGCAGCTCGCCGAGTTCCGCGAGATCGGCAACTACCTGAAGATCAAATACGACCAAGCCCAGAAGCTGGAGATGGACAAGAGGCGCATGAGAGCCGGCAACAGCGCCGACAGCCGCGGGGCCACGGCGGAGACCTTCCACCACATCCACGCCACCGAGCTCGTCTTCCTGGAGGACTCCCCCGACTACTGCACGAGGAACGCCAGCCTGGGCCACCACGGCACCGAGGGCCGCGAGTGCCTGCAGACCGGCAAGAACCTCTCACAGTGGGAGAGGAGGAGCTGCCGGCGGCTCTGCACCGAGTGTGGCCTGCGTGTGGAGGAGCGCAGGACGGAGGTGGTGGCCAGCTGCAACTGCAAGTTCCACTGGTGCTGCACGGTGCGCTGCGAGCAGTGCCGGACGCTGGTGGCCAAGCACTTCTGCACCCGCCGCGATTCCACCGCCCCCAACCACATCAGGCAGAGGAACAGGGGCCACAGGAGATAGGGGACGATTTGGTGTCCTCATGATGGGGAAGGAGCGTCCCTGGGGCCCGGAGGGTTGAGTGTGCACCGTGTGAGGTGATGGGGTCTCCTGTGGATGGATGCGGAGGGATTAGGAAGCACAAGGCGCGGGCGCTGAGGGACCTTGGTCCCGTTTTGCTTCCATGTTTTTTCCTCAACATTTACCAGTAGCTTCTTTTTTCTTGAGAGTCACTTTATCTGTGTATTGGACAGAGGAAGAAATTTCATGGTTTAGGTGGGCTCAACCCCTTATGTCCTTGCCAGTGGGTCTGCCAATGCCAGCAGTGGGGCTCCAGCCCCACAACCAGAGAGGTGGGAACAGGTGCTGTGACCAAAAGCCAGGTGATCCCATCCCTGCAGCCTCAGGTCCTGGCTGTTCAGGCACAGCAGCTGCTTGGCAGCATTTGTGGAGGAAAACTTATGCACTTTGTGATGTGAGAAGAGGTTTGACAGTGTCGTGGTGTATTTTACCACAACTGCAGCCTTTTGAGGGCTTTGAAAAGATTACAGCCAGTGTTTACATATTTCCCTCTTCCCCTTTTTTTCTCCTCCTTTTTGAATTTTGTATTTTGGCACAAGAACCCTTGCCCCAAATAGACAATAGCTTCATGTATTTGTACAGGATAAAATTAAGCAGTTTACAGCTCCTATACATTTTTTTGTTTTAAATTAGCAGATAAGAATTCAGAATTCTTTATGCCTAATGTTGTTTATTAATAAGTTGTATTATTGCTTAGCACAATCTGTTTTCACTATATATTTTGAAGGTATCCCTTAAGAGTTAGGTTTTGGACTGTATTTTGCAATAAACCACAATGAAAAGAATTGGCTTTTTCCTTTCTGGCATCCTAGCAGTATGATTTTAGGTGCAAAATTGCCCCTTTCTGTGTAAAACCCAGCACTTCCTCGAATTTCCTCATCATTAATCTAAAAGCCACCAAGGGCAATGAGTTTGTTCTCCCGGATCTCAGTAAGTTGGCTCCAGCCTCCAGTCCCCGGAGGGTTGGCTTTAGTACCTATCACCGTAATCTCGCCCTTTCCAAGTGCTGACTATGCAGACACAGCCTGGCTAAAGCCGATTTTGAAGCTCCCAAAGTCTCTTTAATTTGCCTCGACCCGACATCCCCCAGACAATGCGAGGCTGCCCCGCTTTGATGTGGAAAGCGTCACCATCGGCACTCACTGCAAATTTCTTGGAGGCACGAGAGGAACCCTTTGAACTGGAGTAGGAGAGAAAACTTGGGGACAGTTGTGAATGTGTCTGCTGGTTCCCTGCTGCTCCGGGTGCCAAAAGCCCGGGCCAGGTCGGGGAGGGCAGGAGGGGACAGCGCTGTCTGCTGCTGTCCCAGGGCAGGTCCTGCTCCTTGGAGTCAGAGCTGCTCCGGAGGGAGCCAGGGCTGTGCCATCACCCACACCCACGATGCAGGGCAAGGATACTCGGCCAAGTTTGTTCTGCAGCCAGGGGAGGAGGAGGAGAGACAAGTGTAAAAATCACCCTACAGCTCTGCCAGCACATTGCACCCACACTGCAAATGCTTCAATGCTATTTTATCCAGGTCTCCCTATGGCTCCCTGTGTAAACACAGCCTCGACACACATGAGAGCCAGATCAGGGAGCTCAGCCTGCAAAACACACATTTGGGAAGCACAGCTGACTTCCATGCATTTATTTATGCAAAGTGGGTTTATTAAAGCTAGAAGGGTGACACTATTAGTTAGGAGGGCTTTGCTGCCCTCAGGGTAGCTATTTCTAGTAAGTTACCCTACCAAAACAAAATGCCCCAAGATTTTTGCACAGTGCTGCTACAACAGCAGTTGCAACCCTCAAAAATTTCGGCTAAACCGGGAATCATAAAAACAGACAAGCAAAGCTGCTTTCCTGCATCTCGAGCACTGGTTGACTTGTCTGCACAAATATTACCCCTGGGGTCTCTTTTTGTATTTATTTGGATTGTGCTCGAGAGCCCCAGCAGCTGCAGCACAGGGTACCACCAAAATCCCACAAAATGAGGTTATACAGAGCACAAAAGAGACCCTGTTGATGTGCTCTCAGAGGAGGGAAACTATTTCACCAGGATAACTCCCAAGCACACATAAAAACCTTCCTACTGTATACCAGCAGCATGTTAATAAACCACACAGATAAATCCTGGGAGATGTGGGCTCCCAGTGAGCAGGAATGGGTGGGACATGCTCTGTGTCATCTTACCCATTTCTCTGCAGCATCTTTTCAAACTAATATTAATGCAGAAAATAAGAAGCAACAGGTTTGTAGGTGGCAACAGCATCAGACCAGATCCCTTTCCCACAAAGGCTCCATCCCAGGGAAATAGGGCTGGAGAGAGGGAAGTAGAGATACCATGCTGAGACCAATCCTTTTCCCACTGAGCCTTCCCATTCCCACCAACTCAGCAGTCATATCAACCCCATTGTATTTAAATGCTGGAGATGAACTGTTCTTCCTTAAATTTGTCATCAAAGGCATTTACATTTCTGGTAGCCAGACTCTCTAAGGCAACGAGCAAATCACACCCAAAAGCCAGAGACCAAATGCAAATTGAGGCAAACTCAAGAGAAAGTTACACACCATCCCATGGCACAGATTTCCATTCTCTTTTTAAACCTTGCAGAGACAATACCATGACTGAACAAATACAAAAATCAACTCTATGGCTTAGAGTGGCACCTTGCCAAAGATATTATAGTCCTGGAGAAGCTGAAGCTTCCTCATCCTCCTCCTTGTTGCTTGGATACAACAGTCATCAATTCTCACTACAGTCACTACAAAACAATGGAAATTCAGGATCGTCTTAATCCATCACAGCACTGTCAGGGAACCCTGACACCCCTGCCTGCTGCTGTGGTTTCTGTAATAACCCTCACAAATGCCATGGGGCACAGGGTAACAGACTGAGGATGCCACAGGACTGAGCTCATCATTTCAGCTGTGATTTTACCTGGGCAGCTTTTTCACTCCTGCAGAGCTCCTTTCAAAGCAAACACGAGCACCACAGCAGAGCACAGTCCTGTCACTGGCTGCTTTGTAAAGGCTCCTTCTCCCACTGCAGCCAAAGAGATTTGCAGGGATTGGTGATACCTTCAAACCTACACATGTTTGTTCATGATCACCCAAAGTCAGCTCCAATTTGGGGCACTGGTCCCAACCACCTGTAACTCACTGCACACCTGGAGGAAGGGATGGGCTGGCTCTCTAAAGCCTTGAGGAGGAACCTGAACACTGTCCCACAGTAATGGTATTGTAATAGAGTTGATCCTAATTACAATGAAAAGCCAAAAATCTTAATCTGGGCCAAGTGCTGCATGAAATCAACCTAAAATCTTGCTGCCTGTCCCCAAGAGCTGTCAGCACTGCTTCTTCCTTGGAGCAGGGGCACTTCAGGCAGGGCTGTGGAGCCACTTGGACAGTTCTGGAGCAGCAGCTTCATGTTTGACCAACCACTTACATGGGTAGAGCATCCTCTGTGGTAAGAAATCTGTGGAATAGCAGTGGAATCAGCTCTGAATCACCATTGCCTTTGTAGAGGGTTAACATCAGTGTCCCAGCAGTGTATTTGGGCCTTTATTTTGAGAGAGGGATGGTTTACAGTCCATTTTTAGTGAGAAAGTGAAACACAGTCCAAATGATGAAATAATATAGGCCAGCTAGAGCATAACCACAGACCAGGGCAGGTTTATGTCAGAGGTGCCTGCTCAGCTAACAGAGTCAGAAGATCAGTGTTGGGGTGCTCATACCATGATAATAGCCCAGGCTAAGCCCAAGCTTTCCCAGCCCTTCCCATCTAACCCAGGACCATCCCTGTCATGTTTCACCAGCTGCCTCTTGGCCATGCTGTGCTGCTGTCCAGGTGTCCATTCCAGCACCCTCACCAGGGACAGCAACCCCCAGTTTTCTTCTGGTTTCTCCTTCCCAGCAGGTGGAAATGCCCCCACAGCCTCATTTCCCTTCAGGCAGGAGCACAGACACGACTCAGGTGGCCTTGGCTGAGGTCGCCTCCCTCAGTGCGTGGAGGAAGGTGAAATTTGGGGTGCAGGTGCCCGCCTGTATCAATAGAGATGGACAGCACATCCTCAGGGCTGCCCAGCACACAGAGCCAGGCAGGAGCTGTGTTTGTGTGGGGGCTGAGGGTGTCACCTGGCACAGGAATGGGATCTGTGCTGTTTCCTTTGCTCCCTCTCGCAGAAGAGAGTGCAAGGCTGGCTCTGGCAGGGAATTCACACCATCACTGCCACCGTGTGCCTCTACAGCCTGTCCCAGCAGGCTGGCAGGGACACTTCTGCTCAGAGATTGAGGTACCTGGCCCAGGCTCTCTCCTTAACATGTCACACTATTGCACAGTGACCATCAGCAAGCAGATAATCGAGTTTCATACACAAACTGCAGGTTCTGCAGATGATTTTGCAAAGCAGTTTGGCTGTGAATGGATTTTGGCCTGGCACTGCTCCCTCCTGCTCTGGTCCCACCCCAGATGGGGGCTGTTCCCTCCCCCAAAGCCCCACCACAGCCCCCACTGCATCCCACCAGCATCCCTCCTTTCCCCCAGCCTGCTTCCCTTCAGCTGTTAAACTCCTTGCCTGCTGGATTACCTTTAATTTATGCCCCCAGTGCCCTTTCATGGATTATAATTCTGTATGAGATGTTTGTGCTGTATCCTCCCCTAGTATTAAAGTGTCAGGAGTATATCCCCAGGCCATCCATCTTCAACACTTCCGCAAGGGCTTGGCAATTCTCTGACATGAATATTATGGCTCTCCATGCAGAGCCTCCATCACTCAAGCTGACAAGTGTTAGAATCTCCTCTCTTCAACAGGGTAAGTGACCTTTTCATATGCAGCGTAGGATCCCGGTCACGCTGCATCTGGTGCAGGGAAACCAGTGAGTGCCAGCAATTCCCTAAAGTCTTAGAAAACAAGCCACAGGTCCTTTTCCACTTGCAAAACCAACCCTTAGCAGGAAAATGTTAAAGGCCTGAATCAGTCCCTGGTTACCTGCTGCTAGTGCCAGTCCCAGAGAGGAGGATGGAAAAGCATCCATTCCATGCCTTTTGGGGATTTACCAACAGGTATTCTCAGGGAAAGATGGGAGGATTTGGGTGTCTGGCTCGTTGGAGGACATAGGAAAGATTTTTGTGACTGATTAGTGACTTTAGTGACTTGGAAACCTCAACTCTACTTTTAAACAATATATTTTTATGTGAGGTGCTTAAAGTTAGATCCCTAAACCCCACCAGCCTGATTTTCAAAGCAGCTGAACTCCTGGGCTTCCCACAGTTGTGTGCAGGAGCCGTGCCTAAGGAGAAGCTGAGAGTAAAAACAACCTTTAAAGCTGTTTTCTAGCTCCGACTTCCCAGCTGTGCTGCCCTGGGGATACTCCAGTCCATGTTGCTCGACAGAAGGTGAATCCCCTGGAGCTGAACTGTGTGGTGATTCAAGTTAAATCCCTCCTACTAAATTCACACGTTACCCCAAGTCTTTGACTAAAGGGGTGTCTAATTTTTTTTCTTCTCTAGAGGGCAAAGGGACTTTCCGAGCAACTTTGCCACCTTCCCCCGACAGAGGGACTGGTGCTGGCTCACTGCCAGCACAGAGCAACAAAAACTTGTTAACACCTTTTCGGCTCCCTCTTAATAAAGTCAGGGCAATTAACAGCTTCACTATTTACAAAACAAATCCTCTTTGCAACACCTGAGAAAAACAGTTACAAGTGTTTCCCAAACATTTCTCAGTTGGGGAGGACACCTAGAATAACTGTCTGCTGGGATGTGCTGCATCTGCTTTCCCTGGCTGGAGAGTCCATGCTTCCCATGGAATGTTGCATATTCGGTATGAATTCATACTGCACTTCCAGCCAGGAGTCCTCATCAAACACAGGTCTACTGGGAAAGGTTCCAAAGGTTACTCCAAGGAGAAAGAGGTGTATAGGGAGCCAGGGTGTCAATTTACTGCCCACTTGCTGGTCCATATTTCTGGTATGGCCACATTAGACATAGAGCAATTGATCCCCTCCAAAAATGCCCCCAGGGGTGGCTGGGAGGGAGTCGGTAATGTACAGTATATTTATACCACTGCAGAGGGATTCACAAGCTCCCCCACCTCTTTTTCTGGTTCCCTGCTCTCTCCTAGGATACAATCCATGCCCCCCACTTTGCAAATCACTGCCCTGGCTTACAGTGCAGTAAATTCCCCCTTTTCAAGCAAGCCCCAAGGAGTTGAGCCATATAACAGAAGATTGATGGATTAGAGAAAAACAGATAAATGTAACTTGCAATGTACTTTCAAAATTAATGCCTTCCTTCCTTCTCTTTTGCTCTCCTATCCTGTTCCCCCTTTACCAAACACACAGAGTGGCTCATATTTCATGAAAAAGGATGAGGTGCTCCCTAATTAAACTATTATTTATCTGTAGAGATGGCTGCTGGGACAGTTTCACACAAGAGCTCTCCCAGACAAAGTGGACTTGGTTCAAATACTTCTGGAGATTAGAAAAGACCTTTTTAAAGTGAGCACCAGGTCTTGGACCCACACTCATCCCTCCCAGAGGGTCCAAAATGCAGAGAGGAAAGGAGAAGGAGTTGGTGGTAACTTAAATGAAGTAAGGAGTAGAGATTGATGGCCACAGCTAAGAAATGTTCACCAAGCACAGTCAGGATGTAAAGATGAGTTGCAATCATGTGAGACAGAGTGAGTCAGAGTCAGAAAATGAAAGAGACTAAGTCTAAATCTGTCATAGAATGGGATAGTGGAGCTGTACAAGTAGTAGGACATGATGAGAAATAGAGAGATATCTAATAGTATTTTAGCTATTCTTTTTCTTTCTCTCTCTATTCTTTCTTCAGTATCCCATGCAACATTAATTGAAACCCCTTGTGGGCACAGCCAGGAGAGAATAGCTCGTCAGGGGACATGAACACAGAGCCTGGACAGTAAACAGCCCTTCATTTCCTCCTCTGATGCTTTCAACAGCACATGGGATGCCATAAAAGATGATAATGACGAGGTCAGTAGAAAGACTGTAAAACAGTGGGGAGAGGCACAAGGGTTACCTCACTTGGGCTCAAACTCGGGCCATGCATGGGCTGAGTTTGCTGGGTTTAAGCTCTGCTTGGGACCATGGCTGCACTCCCTGCCCCTGCTGGCCTGGCTGCCAGCACTCAGACTGGGCTGTGATGAGGTACCCGGTCTGAAATGTTGGGTTGTGATGTCAGTGGGACTCTCTTTATTGACTCAGATGAAGCCTGTACACAGGCAAAGGTGAGAAGTACTTTTCACATTTCTTCTGAATTCCACAGGCTTTTCTAACCCACAGAGCCGTGGCTCCTGGCCTGACACTTCTAGAGGATCATCCATCAAGACCAGAGTTGGAAGTTTTAAAGGCAGTAATTTCTATTTCTCTCCCTTTTGCCCAGTGCCTTGAAGCCAAACCTACTTTGGCCCAGCTCTTCATTCCCACTCCTGCCAGGCAGACTTCTGCTGGCCAGCTGCCATCAGTTGTGATAGGGACAAGGCACCTCCTCCCTATCTCTAAGTGGATTTTGAAGCCAAGGAGCAGAAGAATAATTAAATTAACTCAGTCCTGCATACCTCCCAAGGTGCCAAGCATTCCCAGCATTACAGCTGCACCACAGGTGTCTGGAGAGCAGGTAATTCCAGTCAGGGGCAGGCTGCAAATGTGGCTCCTGGGGCCATCTCTGCTGGCACAGGAGCACCAGCACCAGCCAGTCCTGGACAGGAGTGCTGGGAAGAAATTCTCAGGATGGCTTTGCTCGAGCCAGCTTGAGTCCAGGAGTAAGACAGTACATTTATTCTTTGATGTGCTTAAGTTAATAAGATTTATCCCAGGGCAAATACAGTTGTGCTTCCCAGCCTGGACTATTTCACTCTCCTGTTTCTTGCTTGTCCCATGGGCTTTCCTCCATAGGGTGTCTGCACTGTCATCTCAGGTCTCAGCCTCTGTTTTACTAAACAGCCTGCTGTTTGAATTCCCTGAGAAATATCTATATGCTTTTGATTGCAGCACATTTGATTTCTTTCTTTCATCTACTACAGGAGGCTCAAATGCCTGTATCTGGATTTGAGACAGCCCATGATTCAGGAATGATCAGGTCACAGCCTGCACTCAGCTCCAGCTCCAAGGTGTGCATGGGGAGCCTGGCCCAGCTCTGGCCAGGGTGGAGGCAGGGCAGAGGACATCCCCACTGCAGAGCTTTATCTCACCCATCACCAGAGAACTCACAAATCACTGTCCAGTCCCTTTCAAGCAGTTGGAAGCACTAAATTGTACCTCTTGTATCCAGACACCGTCCAATCTCCCACGACCAGGCCAGGTACATTGATAAGGAGATAGTGTAAACGGTCAAACAGGATGGAGCCAAAATTCACAATTTCCTGTGCTTTAACTTAGCAAGTGCTGTATCAACGGGGAGACATTTTTGGATTATCTCCCATTCCAAAGGGGGCTGTTGTGGCCAAGGACCTGCCACTGTACTGTTTCAGTGTAGAGGATCTCTGGTTTTATGTGACACTAAGTACAAGGTGCTCTGTACATTTTCAGCACAAATTTAATTACAACTATTTTCCAATAAATATTTGGGAAGAGTAACAAACAGTACTACAAAAAGAACAGAGTGGCAGTCAGCTCCTTCCAACTCCTCAGAGTTTTAAACTCCAGGTGGTCTCAGAGGCACTTCCACTCTCTCCGTTCTGTGCAGAAGATAAAATTAATTTCCACATCACCCTGATTAGTTCAGTACCGTATAAACTATCCTGCTTCCTAACCAAGCTAACCACTGACAAGCCCCTTCAGCTCATTCTCTTGGCTGTAAGCAGACACTGACCTCACCCCAGGGAACTATTTTCCTGGAGATGACTTTGGGCACTAAATATGCAGCTACATCTTGGTAGGTTATTAAATCCACATGTGAAAATAAACTCATCTATCATCTCATGCATGTGGTTTAGCTTCCTTTTAAGAAAATAGAAATGTACTAGAGCACCCCATTAAAGCATTTTACATTTTATTTTCCCAGACAGGACATTTCTTCCTTGGAGATTACTGGCTTTTGGGAAAACATATCAACTAAGGAGTCATGGAATAACAGAACTGACCTTCAGGTGCTACTCCTTAAAGAAACCACCCTGACCTGCGTTTTGAAGGATGGGTGACTTTTTGCACAGGCCCCTTCAATTTCAAGACATTTCTTTTCAAAGCCACATGGTGACATCAAGGCCTAGAGGCTGGAAAAACGAAAGCAGAAAGCAAATGAAAGCTCTGCTGAGATGAGCTCCACAAGCACTTGAGTGCCAGAGACAGGCAGAGGCAATGGGACATTGCATTTCCTGCTCACCCATGGCACCAGTGTGCAGCTCCCTCTGTGAGGGACCAAAGACAAAGCTTCATTTTCTGAGACACCAGGGCAGACACTTCTCTGCTGCCTGAAAGACATGAACTCTCGAGACAGCTAAATAAATGAAACCAGAAAAGATAATTAGAGGGGAAAAAAACCCCAAAATCCTTTAAAAAAGGTTTGGATGTGCTAGTCATCCTTCTTAATTCCAGCTGTGTCCCTGTCACCATGGACATATTGGCTTTCACCCTGCTCCTCAAAGGTTTGACTGCTAATCCACCCACCAGCCCTTGAGGAATACACCCCCTGGAGACATCACCTGTGTTAGAATAGTCCTCACTTCTCAACAACAGCACTTTATGGCCCTGGCTGCCTCTGCTATGGCATGTTTTCCATTGCAAGTCTCACTGTGACAAATTACAAATTACTTAGAAACACTCCTTCCGCATTAATCATGTAAGAGGAACAAAATACTTTGTGCCAACATTCTGACACTTGCCCTGGAGAGCTCTTTTCTCCTGGAGAGTGGAGCCCATTGGTTTGCCAGAGCAAGATAATCAAAGCATGATCATCACATCAGGCTTGGACATCTCAAGGAGGGATGTATAAGAGAAGATTGTAAGAAAAGAAGCAAATTTATGCTTCCTGCAGTGATGAAGACAAATGTATTGATTGGACCTGAAGCAATGTAAGAGAATAGGTTTATTTTCTGTAGAGCAAACCATCAGAACTAAGAATGTCCCACTTCTTCTCTCATCCCCCCGAGCCTTACTAACTTCGCTGAATGGGTTAATTGTGACTCATCTTATTATTTCTTCCAAAGAAAAGATCCAAAAAGTTACTGCATTCCCCTTGGATATCTGCACCTCCTGCTGTGGCCTGAACTTAAGACACCAGAGGAGCTGCAATATTAGCTGCACTGGAATGTTTTGTTTTTCCCTTGCAAAACAGCCCCATCTCTCCAAGTGTGAATGTGCTTCAGTTACCTAAACATACTTGAGAGAGGCAAAAAGAAAGGAAATTTCAATTTTTTTATACTTAAGAATTTCCATAGCTGTTGAAAGGAAACAGAAAAGGGCATGCCCCAACATGTTCCCCTGGCACTATGGACCAAGGGAAGACAAAACTTTCAGAAGACAATTTTTTCTATAAAAAATAAGCAAATTCCCATCACTAATGTGTCACATCTGGACCAGTATGGAAATCCTACAGCCTCCATGAGTAGGAACATTTTAATGTTACACATGTGGACACATAAAAGACATACTGTATTTTTGGAAAACTCCCCTGGGACCAGATACAGCTATTTCACATCCACGGGTGAGTTGGCACTCACAAATGGTGAAAATTATTCTGTATTTAAACCTTTTCAACCTTAAAAGAAAACCTGTAGCAGAATTGTAAATTAATACTATGTGACAATGAAACTATTAATTTTCATTGGAACTGGATAGATAGATAAATAAAGATCTGATTTCTGGTCAGTACAAGGGATGAAAATCAAAAGCTGCCAGTTTATACTGTCAGGATGTTACAATCTCAGGTCATACCCAAATTAATATAATCTGTCAGAATTCACCTCAATAGAATTATAGCAGATTATAGTATCCAAGGACATGGCCAAACATAATCTTCTGCAGCTAATCTCTAAAAGCATACATAAAATAGTTCAACTTAAAATATACTTTACCTTACACCTTTTCCCTCATGTCAGCTGATGAAAGTCATATCAACTGTTTGTACCTAGAAAGAAACCCAGCAGTTGGGGCTGAATAAAAATAGCTACAAATTTTAATTGTCTGTCAGCCTTTGTTCTCTGTGCCTTGGGAAGTCTTCCTGCACACACCTGTGATCATGGCTGAGCTGAGAGGAGCTCAGTCAGAGAATCTGAAAGGTGGATGTCCTGGTTTAGGGATAGGGAAACATACCATTTCTGTGTTGTTGGAACAGAGGAATTCAGAGCAGAGGAACACACATGTCCTCATTTGGCCTTTTCTCCACCTGTTCTGTTTCACAGCTCTAAACACAGTGAACACTGTGTGATTTCCCCTGGGATCATCACCTTTGGTGGCTATAGACAACAATACAGAACAGAAAACAAAGCAGTTGGAGTTGCTGCTGGGGCAGAGGAGCATGGATCCTTCCAGCCACAGACTCATCTGTACCCTGGAGAGGAATTACTTCCACCTAGGAGTTGTGCTCAAACCTGTGAATTCCATACACAACTTCAGAGCTGTGCCAGCTCTGCTTGTTTCCACTTCCAGAGATGAAAGAAAACTGGCCACTAATTTTTGATCACTGCTTTAGGAAGTCCAGAAGTGATTAACAGACTAGCAACAGCATTACTACAGTGATAGCAGTTATCTTCATTAAAACCTCATACCACAGAGAGAATCCCTCTATACATACTCAGGTAGAAAAGCCTCCAAACAAATGATTCAACACATATGATGCTAAATGATCCAAGCATCAAACCACTGGCAGACCTTGAGAACACAGGTGTTAAACTCCCTATTCCCACCTCCAAGCAGGCACTTTCACAGAGCACGTGCAGTAACCATCTGCTTGTGCATTTGCCCCTATTTTCCATGATTCTGTGATTCTAGATCCTACTGCTGCTCCAAGGGAGGACCCAAGGAATCTTTTCATGTCTCCATTCCTTACCATCACACTTGTACCACCTTTGTACTGCCAGTTCCTTTGTTCATCATTGCCCATTCACTGAGGAGAGATATT
The DNA here is from genome assembly GCA_910950805.1 of Acrocephalus scirpaceus scirpaceus. Taxonomy (NCBI): domain Eukaryota; kingdom Metazoa; phylum Chordata; class Aves; order Passeriformes; family Sylviidae; genus Acrocephalus; species Acrocephalus scirpaceus. Next base: position 10,504,312 of record OU383785.1, read on the forward strand.
ATAAAGAAACCAGGTATCACTATTAAAACCATGTTTATGGATGACTTGAAATTGTTCATCCCAGGAATCCCACATAAGTCTTAAAAAGGAACATTCTGCAGAGAGACAGAACAACTGGTAAAGATATATCATGGCTGCTTTGTGCTGTGATGACAGCCTTTGCCATGGGTAATGACAAATTAATATCAATAATAATGCTAAGTTTGGAGAATGCCTCAGCACTGAGTCAGCACTCAGGTAAGAAATGTTTTATTGCAGCTCATTAAAGGAAAAAAAAAAAGAAATAAAAGGCTTAAGAACCATCACAGATCCTGACTACATGAAGCTAATAAACAGTATGATAAACTATCATTTACATGAATAAGAAAAGGAATGGACATTTCATTTCCTATGCCTTTGTTGCTCCCATTCAGTTGCACTGATGGGGCTATTTGGGGAAGCCCCACAGAGCCTGTTTACAAGAGAACTTTGCAAAACAAAGACAGTCACGGTCAAAACTTTGCTGGTCAATTCAGTATATTTACATGGAAGAGCTGGGAAGAAAATAAGTATTCTGAAACAGCCTCATGGGATAGTTCAGTTGGAAGTGGTAACTAGCAGGGAAGGATCTCATGGCTATCTAGATGTGTGGTGGCCACAGAAAAAGCCTCTGGCTTTCAAACAGAGGCTTGATCAAGCTTTCTTCATGCAGGCAAAAATACCATTGCACAACTCCCAGGGCAAAACGGCAACTGCCAATGTGTTCTGCATGCAGGGAACAGCATTGTCCAAGTCTGCTCCTGAGAAATCAGGCATAAGCTCTTAGCTTTCCATAAATGTGGAAAATGTGCCATGCCAACACCTGACATATTTCAGATGCACATACACCATCTGAGCTGCTCCCAGAAACGATCCCATTTTCCCTCTTTCTTTTAACTAACAGAATGGAATTGCTCCGGATTTACAACGAAGAAGCCTAAAAGCACAGTTGGAACCGCTGTTTTCAAGAAGACCTTGCTATGCCATAACTTTTCACAGTTCAGTTGCTAAATTACACATTATAAAAATAAGTAAGTGCAATTGAAAGACTGTGTTAATCTCAGAAGTTTAAACACTGCTGTGTAATGACTGCTTTATAGTGGCCCATAGTAAAGCGCTTTATGGGGTGTGCAGGAGATTTGTCCGCACGCGTCCGTTAAACACTCCTGGGAATTTTCTCACACAGAGAGACGAGGCCTGACACAAAACTAAACATGGACAAAACACTGCCTCATTCACACAGCACCAGGAATGCCACCCAGTAAGAAAACACTTTACAGCACCTAAGAGAGATAAGAACCACCAGCCAGCATAGTAATAAGATGTTTGCTTTTGGAAAAGCAGAATTTCCTAACCTGACAATCCATGCAGATACTGGAAGCATGACAAAAACACAACTGTCCCCTAGCAAGGAAAAGAGAGCTTAAGCATTGATTATACACAGATGATAAAGAAGCATGGGTGGTTTGTAGAGTAGTTTACTAAAGCCAAGAGTATTTAGAGCCAAATTAGGTTCTTGCACATAAAAATTCCTTGGAACTTAGGGTGAGTTCACACGTGATTACTTGCTCAGGCAGTCTGCAGCTGACAGACTGCACCCAGCTGCCTTTTCTCTCTGGCCAAACAGGATCCATCCAGGTTGACTCAGATTCCAGGTGAAAAGACTTTTCAATAAATTAAATATGATGCAGGCATGGTACCAGAGCTGTGTTTTGGTTTTTTTTTTTAACAATCATGCTTCAGAATAGCACCACAGCTAAGCAAGATGAGCCGGTCAGGGGTTCTCAAGGGACAAAATGTGATGCCACACTAGACAAATACAAGCTCACCTAGCAAGGCACTGCATGAAGATCTGTGTACAAAAGCATTGCCTCCCTCAGCCCTAAAACACTCACAAGCAGTGAACTGAATTCTCAATCTTTCAGTGTTACCATTATTAGACTATCATTCACCCACTTGTCTGCAAACTTGCCTTCTTCTCCCACCAACTGCTCCGTCTCACAACAATACCTCATTTCTGGCTCAGAAGACCAACAAAAAGCTCTCCCCTGAGCTTGGGAAGTGTCCCCATGATCACTTGGTGGGAGGCAGCATGACAATGATTTGACAGGCGTCCCCCCAAGGAGACTCCACACATCAGTCACACTGCTGACACACTCCACACTCGGAGGAGCTCAGCCACACCGGGGGAGTTTCTAGGTGCATGCAGCTGCTCTTGATTGACCATCCTAGAGCAGCAGGTTTTCCTGTTTCACTAACAGCAAATCCACAAAGTACCTGTTTGCTGTGATGGTGCTGGTGCCACTGCCACGCCAGTTTGTGCCAAGTCTGCTTGAGTAAAGCAAAGCAGCAAGTAATGAGTAGAGAAGACTGAAGTCCTATTTCTAGTCCAAGGACAAATCTACTAAAAGGAAATAGCACTGCAAAAACAATTGCAAGTTATCTTTTTATGATGTGCAAAAAGTCTTTCTAACAAAATAGAAATAATTTCTCTTCTGATTTTGTTTTTTTAAAGGAAATTGAAGAACCACAATGTTTTCAGAGGGTGAGCTGTCATTTGGTACCACCAAAAATAGCCAACATTTACTGTGCAGAACAACACAAATTATCTGACTACTCTGACTGAATGAATGAACACTGACCGTCATCAACTGTTGTTTAAGGGATGGTCAAGATTAACACCTTAAATGAAGAAAGAAACACAAATCTTCCTACACGAGAAAATCGAGGGTTTGCAAATCTCCATGAAACAATCTTAAATCTCCTGAATGACAGTCCCAAGCTCTGACCAGTGACTCATTTCTGAAGCTTGGCACGCTGGAATGCTCTGACAGATGCAGGCAATGGGAAACTGCCTTTGACTGAGGCTTCTGCTATTTTTAAAGTATGTCCAAGGTTCCTGGCAGTTTAACTGTTCCTGAAGATAATAAATCCCTTGTGAGACAGGAAGGCTGGACAACCACATACCTCAAGACTAGCTCAATCTGTATAGTTCCAAGAACAACTTCCAGTGCAGGTGATAGCAAGCATATGATAAGCAAAGTTCCAGGAGGAATTCTGTTGAAAAAAGAGAATTATGGGAAGCAGACTGAACTGCTCATTTTATGGACATAGCTCTATCCCAGCATTCAGGCAGTAAAACTAAAATGAACTCCCTCAAAGTTAAAAATGCCCAATAAAACTCAATAGGCAAGGTAATTATTTTGACTTGACAGGGAGAGGACAGGTTACTCATTCCCACAGAGAGTATCTCCCCTTGCTGCCATCGAATAGAAAGACATCTTCCAGTTAATCTGTTCTTGTTTGGTTTTTTTTTTCCCCCAAAGCTACATTTTCTATAGTATGGATTTATAACCCTGGCCAAGCCTGTACCACTCTGGGCTAAATAAAAAACCTGAAGACCACAGGAAATGTAGCAGCACATGCCCCAAACAGCCTCTTCCGTGGTGTCACAGCTCCCCCCACAGGACCAGGCTGCTCGGCCCCTTCACATTCCCAGGACTGACCCTCTGCTCACATCCTACTTATTAATCCAGGTTCCTCAGGATCTCAGCTGTGACATCTGCTGGATCAATACTTGTCCGATGTGTAGGGATACAGTGAGGCAGGATGGCACCCATGGGATAAAGGCAATTCTCTCTTTCCACCTTTTTCTTAGGAAAATGGAAGCAAACACCAGTCAGCAATTGAAGGTGTTAGCTCCAACCTTAGAGAATAATTCCATGCTAGGCGAACACCTGAATGACTGAGAGCCTGTATTGTGTGGGTGACAAATGTGACATTTGAAACATCAGCTGCTTTTGTCCTTTCTCCCACCCTCCCAGGCAAGGACTCACCTACCCTCATACAACACAACACAGCTCTGGCACAAAAGCAAAACTGAGAACTCCAACAAAAAAGATGCACAACATAAAGGGAACATAAAAGATGTATTTATTGTCAATAAGTAGCACATCAAAATAAGCAGGCAAATGTCATAATAACAAACAAAATACAGGGGAATGCCTTGTGAATTCACTGGATTTTAGCTTCTGGCATCTTCAGAAAATGGATTTTTTTATTTGGCTGACAGGAAGCCACAAAGCACAACTGTCCTGTAATTGGAGCAATCAGACACATATGGGGACAATAATTATAGGCAAAATAAACTGGTTGTAAACATATCTGTTTATTGTATTTCTAAGCACCTCATACTTTTATTTTTCATTATTTGAGGGTTTGGACTTTCTTTTTTCCCTCCTTCCAGCAGCCCCAAGATTTTTAGGTCTTGGTACTCTAGGGACCTGTTTCTAAATGTTTATTATCTGGGCTGGCAATAGTGGTTTATTCCACTGAGAGGATAAACAATTCACTTAAACAGAGTTTGATGTTACAGACAAATGACTTATGTTTCTCATAATTACTCAAATTGTGGAAGCAAGTTTTTTCATGAAACAAATTATGAAATTGCTCATTTGTTTAGTATTAGTCAAGCATACTCTTATTTCAGAGTTATGAAAATTATGATGTTTTCTTCATTATAGCCAGTCAAACCATAAGATACAAAGCTTGAAGTTAACAGCATAAGTACAGCTCTTTGAAGAAAATTAAAAAGCCCCACATCCCCAAAAAACAGTTTATTTATTTCATAAGAGGCAATAGTGTGGGATTAACCCGTTGCCTATGGAAAAGCACTCTTGTGAAATTCTTCAACAGAACACATAAAAGTTTGAGGGAAACGACAGAAATTTGCACACCTTTAGGAGCAGGAGAACACAGAAAACACTCTTGAGTTGTTCCAAATAAGCACCTTTATTGCAAACAAATGTTGGAAGATAACCTTAGTTCTTGACTAAAATACATCTTATTTATAGTCACTGAGCCTTTTGCCATCAAGATGGGAAAGGTGCACTGAATATACCTTCCAATAAGTCCTTCAAATCACATTCTGACAAAAACATCAGACTTAAGTGAATCATTTTCAGCAACAACCTTAGCTGGGTGATGTAATCAGCAATTAAAATTCCAAAGTTGGTAATATGCCTCCAGTAATTGTTTTCTACATTTTATCCAAACACCTCCCTTCATAACTGAATTTATGCTAAAAAATTGCTGAAACACAACCCTTGGCTTCGCAAAGCACAGGCCAGGTGGATGTCATTTGCAAATCCACATTGCTGTAAATGATTTTGCTCTCCCACACAGACAAACCAAGAAAAAATGTGGACAATAGCAGTAAATCACACCCACTGAGAACACTGTTTTTTTCTAATCACCCAGTGCCATAAATTTATTGTGCAATTCTACATTCACTTTGTCAGTAGAGAAGGTACTAGAACCACTACATCCTGGTCAAGTGTAAGGCCTTTTATCCCATGAGGACACAAGTAGTTATGACAAATGCATTTACTTTACACAGTATTGGTTATACAAAGGACACACTGAAAATGACAATACACAGCTGTAACTTGCAATGTGTGAGATGGTTTCCACCGAGCTCTCACCGCCGATGCTCTTACTGAGAGACACGATATCGTAGTTTAGGTTTATTAGGATTGTGTTCAATCAGCCAGTCAGCAAGCCAAATCTGTGAACAAAAAACCCAAAACCCAAATGTTTTCAGCTTTCTGTTGCTTTCAGTTAAGTGCATAGGAGAATATTAAAAGCATTATTTGAAACCTCTGCTACAGATACTCTCCAACTGTGCTGCAAAATTAAAACTTCTCAGAAAAAAATGGACGTGCAAATGACCTGTTTTTAAAAAATGTTCTTTTAAATCTTCACAGCTTATATTGCTTTTGAACAATGCACAACGACCTTTAGAAGACAACTTGTCCTGGCATTGTTTATCTTTGTGAAAGTGTAAGACTATTTGAGCCATACTTCAAATAATTCAGCCAGCTCTGTTTTGGAATGCAGCTGCACAATATGCATGAAACTGCCTAATGAAATATTACTGCTGACAACACTTAGAGATACTTCATCCAGTAATCATTCATTAAGAGTGCCAGCCTTCTGCACTGAAATCACCTTACAGTACCTAAAACTTAAAACCAAAGCATAGTTACTTTTTGGAATTCATCTTGTAAGTTTTCCAGCACGTTGTACTTAAATGAGAATGTGGGAGGCAGGAATGCCTTGAGTCCTAATTCCATCTGCCACTCTGGGCCTGGCCTTAGGCAAATTAACCTTTTGCCTGGATTTCTCCACTTGCAAAGCAAAGTTTTTAACACATCCTTATTTATTTCACAAGGCTGTTGATGACTGGTTTCTGGAATGCTGAGAACAACAAACTTCATACCACACTGTGAAGAGCTGACAGAACAGCAGACAGGGAAGGTAAGCAACCCTCTGCTTTTACTACCACGTATAAAAAGGGTGGTTTGCAAAGTGAGAGCCAAGCAGAGCAGTAGGACAGGTAAAGCAACAACAGCACAGTAGTAGGAACACAAGTCAGAAATGGAAAACAAACAAAATATCACAAAGCACAAAACCCCTTAAGAAAACTACTTTGGAAAAAAAGAAATCCTCAAATCATTTGAAACAAATAAATTTATCCTGTATTATTTAAGGAACTGGCTGAGACAACCTCTGTGCTGACAGCAAGTATTTCTGAGTGCAAAGACACTTTCTGATGCCATCTACAAAAGGAATGGAAAGAAGAAAAGGATACTGGAAAAAACAAAACATTCCAACAGCCTCCTGGAAGCCACCTAGCAGATAACAAACTGAAAAGCAATAAGCAATATCTATTTCTGAAGCAGTATCAAATCAACATTATTGTTATTCTGTTACAAGGTCAGAGACATGGACATCAAAGAAGGTGCAAAAACAATGTTTTTAGCAAAGTTACTGACACTGCTTCATACAGCTTTCTTACAAGCAAGGAAAGAAAGCATTGTCTTGATGAAGTCACTGTTAGATACCTCATAATTGACTAGAAAATTGTGCTAAGAATGCAGATTAACTGGAAGCCAAAACAATGAGTTAGAAATATGGGACTTAAAAAAAATCGGTATTTAATATAGTAAAGAGAAGACTGAAGGGAAAGAAAATGGAAATACTATTCAAATATGCAATAGGTTGCTGAAAAAAAAAAGATATTACATTGTCTCCAATGTCTTTTGGGGATAGTAAAAGGGGGGGAAAAAGGTAATGGGCTTAAAATTGGAGCCAGGAGATTTAGGCTATCTTTTAGTGAAAGCTTTTAACAAGTATAATTAAGCACTGAAACAGATTGCCTGAGGAGACTGTAGATTCTCCATCATTTGGAGTGCTAAACCACAGGCCAGACACACATTTGTTAGGAATAGATACAATTGGTTTGGTCTTTGGGCAAAGGAATGGACTTCATCTCTGTTTTCTAGATTTCCATGGTAACAGTGCCAGACATACAGATAAAGTAAACAGGTTATAAATCTGGAACAATCAAAGTACATTAAAGGTTGCCTCATGTATATCACATAGTTCATAGGAACACCGCAAGTGATTTTTAAGGCTTTTTTTTTCTGAAAAGTATCCTTTACAAAAATGCAATGTTGATTATAAACGTGATAATGATGTAAAATCCACCACAACTGCCAGCAAGTTGTCACACAGATTAACTATCTGCATGCTTAAATAAGTACTGGTGTGAATGACTGAAACTTTAAGAACACAAAGATATATTTACCATATTTTTCTAGATGTAAGAAAAATTATTTTGTTTAGGGACTTAAAACACACCCTTGTTTCATCTCTAACAAACAAATCAGCTTCTTGAAACATTAGCTGACAGCTAAAACAGCACAGCTCTTCACCAACAGAGTAGTTCTATAAACAGGGACTTTACTACCAGCAAGTGCACCCCAAAGCTGCCAGCAGCACTGGGACACTGCACATACCATGGGGTCTGCTGGCTTCTCTTTGCACAGGGCAGTGAGCCCCGCCAGCAGCGTGGGCTTCACATACAGGTTCAGGTAATCCCGAGCTCTTTGTCCTGTGGGAATTGGCTCCAAGATTGCTGCAAGAGGAACCACAGGTGTTAGAAAGCAGCCTCTAGAATAATTAAACCTAGCATTCTTTCAAAGGCTGTTTATATGTGAGCTGCTCTTTTCCTTAGTAAGTTAATAATACACCATGGGTTTTATAGCTTCTCCCACAACAAACAGCAAAGAAACTCCCTAAACTTCTTTGCAATGTCCCTGAGGTAATTTTTACTAATTACAGTCTATTACGAAAAGGGAGGAAATCAGATCATCTGGGGAAAACCTTAATCCTTGAAGATGCATTTGAGGCAGAAGAGAAACAGTATATCCCATGTTTAGCAATTTCTTCTTCCAGTGTGAAGCTGGTTTCTGAAGATTCTAAAAATCTCACCTTTACTCTTGCTCTGTTTGTCAGGGTGAGGAGAAGAGACATGGTTACACAATGGGTAAGGTTTGTAAGGAACTGCAACATCTTTTATTAAACTCACTGATACAGCAGACAAAAAGTATCAGTAGATACCTTTCTGTCAAAGAGCAAATCCTGTTACATTACAAACCAGAGATCCTCTTGCAGCCTTTACAGGTTCTAAGGCCCTTTTCTCTGGCACTTAACTTTGAAATTGCACTATCACGTGAGCATTCAGCTGCTTTTAAAAAGTAATTACTCAGCCTGAATCCAAGGAGTCAGTCTTCTCAAGTCAACAGGAGTCTCCAAGGCTGACAGTGCCAGAAACACTTGCTGCAGTGTAATACCTTCCTACTTTCTCATTTACCAGCTTTGACTGCTCCAGTTCCCAGAGCAGAGTTTGATAAGTGGAAGCTATCTCTGTAACTACACTGGCTCTTCAGATAGATTTTTGGTAAGCCTTTCATAGCAGAAAATGTCCGCTTGCACATAACGAGACCCACAATCATGTAAAGCAAACAAACCCAACCTCTGCTAAATCCATTGTATCTGGAGTCAAGGCAGGACAGGGAAGAACTCCATCCTCCCCAGGACCAGCAATGAACCAACTGTACCATTTTACCTTCTGGAAATATGAATCGAATTTCTTTCTCTGCTGAGGAGATGCTGAGACTGCCGTGGAGCCCATTCCTCAGCTCATCAGTCCCATAGAGTGCTCTTAAGCTAAAAACAAGGGAAATAACCACTTGGAGGGCAATTGCAAATCCCTTCCAAGTCTCTGCAGCCTGAGAGCACAGAAAAGCAATATATATGGACTAATAAACAAGACATCAGCTTGATTTTGTTTTAATCATAAGAAGTGGCTACCTAAAACAACATTTCCCATAAAATAGGTGAACTTTGCATACTAAAAAACAGTGGTGAAAAGCTGTTGCACAAAGCTGAAGAGACAAGAAGTCTGTGTCTGTACTGTACAAACAAATCACAAAACTGGTCTCAATCAAAAGAATGACAAAATCCTACTGACTTGCCCAAGGCCAAGTCACTGAGTTACCTGTGAGCGTGAGTTATCCTAGCTTTTATGCTGTTGGATGGTCCAAGCAATTCCTTCCAGTATGAGACTGCATGATTTCTAGCAAGAACCATGGCAACTATAGGACCAGAACTCATATAGGCTGTTAAATTAGGAAAAAACACTTTTCCAAATTGTTCTGCGTAGAAGTTGCTACATTGCTCTGGGCTTAACTGGAGCTTCCGTTTCTACAAAGTGTAAAAGAGAAAAAAAAGAATTAAAATTGCTTGCTACATTGAAACAGCTTAGGCCATTAAAAGGCAGGATAGAGCCCAGTCCTGCAGTCATATCTTCAAGTGCAGAACACAGAGTAATGTCTGAAACTCTCTGATCCACCCAGATAGGATCCTCTTTGAGATACAGAGTAACAAAGAGCAGAAGTTTTCCAAGTTAATTAAGGAAACAGCCCATTTGAGCAAGATGTGATTTTAGCCCAGGCAAACTACAGCATCTTCTAACTGCCAGATGACAGAGCACTGTATAGAAAAAGTGAAGAGCATTACAAGGGCAGGATTTTATTACTCAGCTGCTACAGCATAATGTTCTACTTTTAACAAGTTTCTTTCCAGCCCACACTGTTAATTATGCAATTGTTCTATTTTTCATTCAGTGCTTTGTGATTCTTCCAATACCTGCCTATCCTGCAGGTGGCCAGGATCAGGACAACTTTGGGAGGTTATCAGAAACCTTAGGACAGTCAAGAAAAAATTTTTATAGTGCATTCTTTGAGCTCAAACTTATACAACATAAGAATTCTATATACTCAGAGTCCTAATAACTTTGGTGTCAAAAGTCACTGCAGACACCAGAAGACTCTACTAACATATTGCAAATAAATAAATAAATGAATATTTTGTCTCATTTTCTGATATACATTAATTCAATAGAAACATGGAATGGTTTAGATTGAAAGGTGTCTTAAAAATCATCTTGTTTCAAACCTCCTACCACAGACTGGGAAACCTTCCACTAGACCAGGTTGCTCAAACCCCAAACCTGGCCCTGAACACTTCCAGGGATGTGGCAGCCACAGTTTCTCCGGGAAATCTGTGCCAGGGCCTCAGCACCCTTATGGCGAAGAATTTTTTCCCAATATCCCATGGAACCCTGCACCCTCTGGCAGTAGCAAGCCATTCTCCCTTGGCCTGCCACTCCATGCCCTTGTCCAAAGTCCCTCTCCAGCTCTCTGGAGCCCCTTTAGGCACTGGAAGGGGCTCTCAGGTCTCCCTAGTGCCTTTTCTTCTACAGGATGAACAACTCCAGCTCTCCCAGCCTCCAGAGCAGAAGGGCTCCAGCCCATGGAGCATCTTCGTGACCTCCTCAGGAGTAGTTCCAATTTGAATTTTTATAAGTAAACATATACAAATAATAGATACAAATAAATAAAACCACCAGAAAGGCTAGGGAGGAAGTGAAAACACCAAACCAAAACATTAAGAAGAGGAGGGGGAGGGGCTCCTGCCGCCCACAGGCGTGAGGGCGCGGCGCCCCCCAGCGGCCGCCCGGCCCAGCATATTTAAATATTCATAAACTTATTTCAATATTCATAAAGTCTATATACTGTAAAAACAATGGAAACAAAAAATTAGTTAGGCTGCAACCGGCCAGCTATACAATTCAATTAATTCTCTAATATCCACTTGCACACTGCACAAAATCTTGTGAGATCTGAATGACACACTCTCCAAAGAGCTGCCTTGGAAAGTTCACACATATGCTCCATATGTTTGCCAAATCTGAGTTTATTAACATAGTCTGTGTTTTCCTGTGGTCAGCAAAATAGTTGGTCTGCTCTGTTCCATCCCATGCACCAAAAAGCATCTTCTTACAGAATCTGGCAGCAATGTTTGATGAGATGAACATGAATCGATTTTTGGACACACAAGCTTTTAGTTACTGGCTTGATTGCTAGAAGTTAAATATTTTACTGACTTATTACAGCTATTTTCTCTGGAGCACAGCTTGTTACCTGAATGATGTGGAATCCTGATCGGAGAATGAGATCCTCTATTTCTTCTTCTTTATCAATGACATCTGGTTTGATGATAGCCAGAGTCTTTTCCACATAAATCTGAGGTTCAGGCATTAAGACCTCCATCCTGGCTTCTAAATTAGAATTTGCTTGCCGCTTTTGTACTGCAATGACACCAGTACATGACATTGGGAGTTTGTCTACTGCAGTCACCTGCAGTGACACTCACCACATACTCCAGGAACAGAGTATGTGAGATGTTATCTGCACTTGTTAGCACTCTGTAGTTCACATTCCCATTATCAGTGCAGTGGCGTTTTGTGGAAAATAAGGCCAAAATTTAATGTTGTTATTCACTAAGTTGGACAATGTATGAGGAGAGACATTATCACACACTTTGATGTGGGTGCCCTGTGCTCCCACGCCCTCCATCCACCATGGGCTCCTTCAAACCTCAAATCAGTATCCTCACCCAAGAACTATGGTGGGGGACTAATGAATGGGAGCTGGTCCACCATAAGCCTCAGGATAATTTCTCAATGGTTATTTAATTCCTGTATTTATGGGCTCCAGACAAAATGCCAGCTTTCTGACTGAGCAGATGCACTGGCAAGCTGAGAGCACAAAACTGTGTTGTGAGTAGTGGAACCAGTGAGGGGGTTTCCTACAGACCTGTGTCCATTTGTAACCTTCTATTCATCACAGAATGGTTTGGATTGGGAGGGACCCTGAAGACCATCCAGTTCCACCCTGCTATGGGCAAGGACAACTTCCACTATCCCAGGATGCTCCAAGCCCCATCCAGCCTGGCCTTGAACACTTCCAGGGATGCAGCAGCCACAGCCTCACTGGACAACCTGTGCCAGGGCCTCACCACCCTCACAGCCAAGAATTGCTTCCCAGTATCCCATCTAATCCTGCCCTCAGTCAGGATTCCCCCTTTTCCTGCCTCTCCTTGTCCTTGTCCCAAGTCCCTCTCCAGCTCTTTTGGAGCCCCTTTAGGCACTGGGAGGGAGTCGAAGGTCTCCATGGAACATTTTCTCTAAGCTGAACACCTCCACCTGTCTCACCCTTTTAGAGAGAATTGCGAGGGGAGGATGCTGCGAGGAATTCTCACAGAGCCTCAGAGAACTGCACACAATGGCGCCTGCAGCCCTTCCCTCGCCCACTGCCCGCCGTGCCCCCTCGCTCCCAGCCCTGGCTCTCTCCATCCGCTCTGGACCAGACCCAGATACTCAGACCCTGCCTGGCTGCAACAACCTGCTCCCTGCTGCAAAGTCCGTTCGTAACCCCCAAAATCCACCTGCCTTGGGGCCGGCCGGGGTTTGCTCCGGGACTCCGCCGGAGCCGCCGCCGTTGCCGCGCGATGGCGGAGCCGGCCCCGGGCACAAGATGGCGCCCCCGAGCCTCGGCGGGGCGGGACGAAGATGGCGGCCGGGCCCGGCGCGGCCATGGCGGCGGAGGCAGAGCGGGCCTCACGGCCCGGGACCGCCGCCGGCTCCGCGCACACAACGGGGGACCGTGGCTGCCCCGGGATGGGCTCCCCATGTGATGCGGCAGTCAAGGCGGGAGTGGCGTAATCTCCGGGGCTCATCTCAAAAACCTTATTCATCCCTGACAATAAAAGCTTTATGTCGGTTTCACCTCACGCTCAGAACTGCTGAGGGAACCATGCGCTGACAGCAAACGCTCATGAAGCGATGTAGCGCGATTTATTGGCGGAGAAAAAAAATAAAGGAAAAGGCAGCAGCCCTTCCAGGTCATTTATCCGTGTTTGTGGGGAGGTTTCCCGTGGACACGCCTGAGCAGCAGCGGCGGGGCGGGAGCTCCCGGCACGCCCGGAGCGCTGACCCGAACCGCAGCTCTCTAATGGTGGTTCTGAGCACTGCGGGGGAATCACAGCGGCTACCCGGTGCCACTTCACGTTTATGACAAAACGATGTAACGAGTAGGAAACCTTCACCGTTTTGTGCATTAAACCATGATGAGCTGAGCTGGGGAGCCGCATTCTCTGGGGATTTTCCCCTCATTTTACCCCCGTGGTGCCAATGCGTTCGTTCCTTGCACATCCCCCATTTCCCCGGCTCTCTGGGGACAGTCGGCTGGCAGGAATTGGCTGTCCGGAACCCACTGTCCATCCAACATGACCCGTAGTGGCCGGGCAGCCGAGGCGCGGGGTGCCCCAGTGTCACCTCCCGTCCTTGTTTACCGGCGATCCCGGGATGGAGCCGGGCCAGCTGGCCCCGCGCTATCGGGGTGTGGGCTATGAACGGCCCCGATAACTCCGGCGCTGGCTCCGCCGCCCTGCTCCTCTTTCTCCCTGTGCCTCAGTCCCCTCTCCCTGTGTTCTCATAAAACTCTGGGATCCGAGGTGCTGGAACACCTGGGGCTCCATTTTTCAGCCAAAAATGGACATTGCGTTCAAACCCTTAAGGTGACACTGACAAAGGGACAGAGAGAAAACACAGGTGTGCAGGCTTTAAATCTTAATGGTATCAGACTGAAAGTAGAGGTAAAGGAGCAAAGACAAAAAAAAAAACAAAAAAACCAACAAAACCCACAAACACACAAAAAAAACCCAAACAAAACAACCAACAACAACAAAAACCAACCCGAAGGATTTGGAGCTAGAGGTGCTGACACTATATGCCCTGGTTAGGTGAGGAAATTGCAAATTTACAACAAAACCTGGTTTTAGTGTAAGAAAAACTCATTTTGCCCTAATCTTTTTTATGAATAATGTGAATAATGTAAATACAGAGACAAGGAATAAAAATATGCAGTTATTTCCTTGCAGCCAACTTGAAACATATTTAAAAACCAAAGACTAACATTGTTATTCATATACCTTAAAAAATAAAAGTTCCAAGCACTCAAGACAAATTTAGATACAGACTTTCCTTCACCAACACGGGCACATGGCATTTATTTCTTTAACAGAAATACCTTATCCAATATTTCATTTGAAGACATTGTAAACACTGCAACTTCACAGAGATAACGGATAAACATGTTTTATTTTTTAAGAAACGCTGATAGAAAGAGTCCACCAGTTTTTAGTTCAGTTCAGAGTTAAATCCGCAAGTCATTTCTTTTCAAAGTCAATGAGCACAAGTCTGACAGCCCTTGCTTAAATTTAGCAGTTCAAAGGCTTCCTCTGCCTGCATGAACACTTCAGAATTATTATTACATAAGAAATGTTGAATTTTATATCCCTGTTTCACTGTTAACGTGAATCTCTTACAGTTTATTTACTGTGTGCATTTTTTTCCAAGCCACCCAGGACACAACCCCAAAGCACCTTGCTGTGCACCCCGAGGCTGCAGCATGGCCGGGAGCAGCGCCCTGTGCAGCTCCCTGCCCACCACGGCTCCAAGGGCTGTGTCACAATTTCTGCTGCTCGCTGTTTCCAGAAGCATTTCTGGAGGGTGGAGATGGTCTAATTTTAGTACTGGGAGAATCCTCCCCTCTCCAATGAGCGAGCGGCTGCATCTGGAGCTGCAGCCAATTACCCGGGTTTCCTCCTGCTGCACTTCCCACGATGGTTTAATAATGCAGAAGCACAAATAGCACAAATTTAAAGTGGCCCCACATGTTAAGGGAAAATAACATTATGTGCTCCCTAACAAAACTGTTCTACTGTAGTAGAACCTCAAAGGTTTCTTCTAAAGCTTTGGATTCCATAAACCTGACATTAAAACAATGTGTTAATATAATTATGTTTGTTTTCTTTATAGTGCTTGAAATAATATTTCTGATAACTAAAAGGCTGGTCTGAAACATCTTCTCTAACTTCTGTAGGACAGGGATGTGCTTTTAGGAAAAGAAAAAAAAAAAAGGAAAAAACAAACAAACAAAAAACTCACCACAAAAAAAAAGAGAGGAAAACTATAATTACAAGGCAGTGAACCATGGTGGTTCTGAACACTTCTCAGGGCATAGCCTGGTTGTTGTATCTTATCTGTTAAGCGGTTTAACAAGCCTTAGTTGTCTCACTTATTTTTAGCTGGCATGGAATATAACACCAAAAGATTGTGGCTCCAGGTACATTTACATCCTTGCAACACCAGATAAGTAACATTTTAAGGAAGAATATTATTTCAGAGCTTTGTCCTCTGATAGTGCAAGAAGGTGCAAAAACTAAAGTCTTGCAGACCATTAAAAAGGAAGGAAAGAAAAACAGAATGATGAAAGTAAGTGAAGAAAAGCTAAAGTACTAACACCAACTAGTAAAATTTATTTAAAATGAAGCTTGCACATCTTTTAGCTTTGTTCGAATTTTGATGTTAAGTGGAGAAAAATGTGTTTGCTTCATTGGCAATGTTCTAATTATACACTTACCACACATACAACTTGCATCCACCATGGGCTCTCTTTCCTTTATTTCTTTTCATGATGAACTTACCTACCCACAGCACCAGCTTACCTTCACTGCTCACTCCACCCATGCTTGCTCTTGCAGTTCAGAGTGTCTGACGGAAATCCTGTGATCAAGGCAACTTCCTCTCCCACACGCCTGCTCTCTCCTCCATTTCTGCCTTCTCACAACTAAACAATTCTCCTTCTGCAGCTCATCTGCACGCTTGTAATCCCAGTGAGCTTCTCATTGCTGCTGTTTAACCCTGTCAAGCCTTCCTGTCTGTTATCCTCTACTTGTTATCTCACCATTTTCTGTAAAGATAAAAGTGATAAAATATTCTCTTCATGCTTCCTCTGTCTACAAGTCTCTAAGTGGCAATAACAAAAAGCTTATCAACATGTCTTCTTGTAACTCCATCACTTGCCCTGATAACTTCACCCCATTTCATTTCCTGATCTTCCCAACACTCACTCCTTCATTTGTTCACAGCTTTAATCGTTCAGTCTGCTCTGATTCCTAGCACCCACAGAGATATGCTTGTCTCTTTTACCATTAAAAAAAAAAGAAAAAAAAAAAAGAAGAAAAAACAAAAGCCTTTGGTATATATGCCTCTTGTCACCTCTGAGGTTTTTCCGGTCAACTCTCTTTTTGCTGGGTTCTACCCTAAACCCTCTTCAAACTTGGTTTTGCTTCCTCTCATCATCTGAAAGCTTCCCAATCAATCTTAAACCAATCTCGTTTGCCCTTCAGTCACATTTAGCATATCTAGCTCATGTCTTAGCTTAGTTTTTGCAGTTATTCTCACTTTTCACTTTTCCAGTCACTGTTTCAGCTTGGCTTGTCAGTCTCTTCTTCTCTTGTGTTTCTTTCCTTTTTCTGCAGGAGCACTGGTGTCCTTGACTCTCCTCCCTTCCCTCCAAGCTCATAACTCAACAATCCCAATGTACTTTTTGTTTCAGTCTGTGAAGACATCTGTTTCCTGCCAGCCCTACAACTGAATTCCACCAGTGCTCTTTCAAATAAACACCTTCCTGTTTTATCCCACCTTGTTGCTCGGGAGGAGCTCCTGTTGAACACCTGTAGAGGTTGGGGCTGACAGCTTATTTCCTATAAGGCTGTCCTCATCTATATACAGACATTCTATATAAATACTGCATATAGATATCAGGCTTTCACCTTTTGCAAAGCAGAAACAGTTGCGTGTGTTTGCTGCTTCATTGTTCTACACTATGTTTAACATAATACTGGCTTGGATTATCCCTGAGGCCACCAAGCTCAGAGATAAGTAGTCACTGTGATCCTACCACAATGAAGAAATGAATGTATGAATAAACCAATAAAATTCTTTTATCTAACAGATTAAAAGAGGCAAATGGTTAAATATGGTTTTTTTGAAGATATGTTGTCAATGCCTACTTAAAGACATCTTCTATTCATCTTAATTCCATGTAGCATAAGGAATCCTTTTTGCCATACTTATTTTGAGCCATTATATTCAGTCCCATCATTAAAATATATGGGATTACTTGCATAGTTGTTACTATTATTAATAAAATGTATTTATTTATGCTGTACATGAAGACTAGTTTGGACAGAAGCTTCCTACAGTGTGGTCTTTGGTACAGAGTAGGCAATCTGTGACCTGAGATGCTTACAATCAATTTAGACAAGATAGGCATAGGATGCTGGAAACAGAGAAATTACACCAAGTTTCTAGGCAGTGATATGTTGTTTCTCTCTCTCTCTCTTTTTTTTTTCTTTTTTAGAAGAGAAGCTAGAAAAAATCAATGGAAGGGAAATAATGAGGAAACAGAGAGGCTGACCAAGAAAAAAAAGGAGATATGAAGACAGGTATGGCACAAAACCCGTATGAACAGAGAGCAAGGGTGCGGCTTGGCATAAACTGCAAGTTTGTAGAACAGCAGAATTAGACCCAAGATCAGAAAGCCCATATGCAAGTAAAATTCAGTGGAATTTTAGTCAACACCATGAGTAAACATAGCAATTACAGGATTAAAAAGTGGCAAACAATGATAGGGGTTTTTTTCTCAGCAGTAAATGTGTCATATAGGGAGAATTACCACCCAAGAAGGTATGTGTGTACTTTTCTTTGATTAACCACAGGCTTTGAGTGGGGAGTGAAAAGCAAGACCAAAACCCAAGTCACAGCCCAGAGGAATTCTATAAAATTACCTGTGGCATGATGGGGCCTGGTGAGACAAAAAATGATCACAACGACCCATAGTCTCAAATTTCTCAGTCCTTGATGTCTAGATGCATAAAGAATGACTTTGTTAGTTGGGCCAGTCACAGTTCTCAAACCAGGCTGCTTAGCCAGTCTACAACCACATTTTTATCCTGCTCTTGAATATGGGACACAAAAGGTTTAATCAAACAGGCATCAACATGGGGCAACTGGGAATCACAGAGAGCCCTGCCAGCTGGGGCCTGCTGGTTGGGATTGCCAGCATGGGAGATTGAGAGGGACCTGACCAGGAGAAATGGGCATCTGGAAATGGGCATGGCTTTAAAGAAAGCACTGCTAGGGAGAAACAGGAAAACACTTGACAAAATGCCAGTGGTAGGGAAGGATGAGACAAGTTCAGCAAACCAAAAAAGAGACCTGGAGAAATAAAAAGAGATGAGAAAGGGAAATGTATGTAGAAGTCCTAACGAGATGACAGTCACTCATGTTCTTAGCAAGACTGGATGAAATACAAAGCAGATGTTATGGGCAGTGAATCCTGCAAGAAAATGAAGTTATAAATATATAATTCAAAGCACTCAGGTTTATGTCCATCAGCTGAGCCTGACGGACAGATGCAAAGTGCTGCAAATTTCAGTTTACTCTCAGGTGCTGGTTTTGTAAACTTGTAACTTCAGCACAGATGTATTTCTGCAGTCACCTGCCACAGCTGTATACACAAAAGTCTGCAAAAAGAAGGTGGACAGGGAACCAGGGCAATGACATTCACCACTTCAGCCATGCAATCTGCAAGCCTCAGTCTGGCCTTGGCTCCCTGTGATTTAAACAAACGTGTGGTATTTTCCCATTAGGCAGGCTGTCAGCACAGAGTAAGGGAATGCACTTAGCTGACAGACAGTGGCTTATATGGCTGTAATCACAAACCACATCTTTTTGGTACAGACCTGAGAGGTTCTACAGCTTTCTCCAAAACTGCTTGAAAAATCACAAGAAGCCCCCTTGCTGGATGTGGGGTAAGCTCCTCTGACATAGTATAAATTATGGTATCTTATAAAAAATTCTTTGCTTCTAACATTCTATTGAAAGTCCAATACAAGAAAACAGTATAAAAATATATTATCATAAAGGTGAGCATCTCTATCAGCCAACATCCACAACCTGTCCTGAGGACATTACAACTTTCAAGTGTACTGGCGCTGCTCTTTACTGGCTTTACTGCCCTGATTTCATAGAACATTTTTTTTACGAAGTTTAGCCTAAAGTTCTGGTTGAGAGTTTGTGCATAGCATACCCTACCATGTCAGCAGCCTATGGCGAGACAGGCATCCCTGAAGATTAATTCTGACCTGGTGTATTTAGGATAAAAACTGTTCTAATAGCAGCTCAGATGAAGGACAGTTCATGATCCAGAACCAGATCCCAGACCAGATCACTTAACAAGATGTGTTGCCACTATTTCTATTCACAAGTGGCTGTGGGCATCCCTGAGTTTTAACAGCAGATGAAAGTTGAGCCACAAGCCATATCTGACGGAGGGTGGAGCAATAACGTGTGCACTCATTACTGCTCTAAGTTAGGTAATACTTGTTACTTTTTGCCCACAAGCGAAGGGCTTAACTTTTATGGGTTTTTTTTAAAGATGTGCAAGCTTTACCTGTACATCTAGAAGGCAAAATCTGCCCCTTTGGCATGGACAAATGGGACATTAGTTGCTTTATACCGTACAATGTCTGGTTACAAGGAGCAGTTTTCTTCTGGACTTCTCACCCACAGCTTTGCCAACAAGGTTGACATATCCTTGGGCAAAAGGAATGAAGGCCCGGGCACGTGCTCAGCGCTCCAGCTCCCCGAGTTATGTAATATCCAAATCTAAGTTTTAAAACAACAAACTCTGGCCCCTCTCGGTTGCAAAACCAGCAGAGCTGGAAACATTAAGCAAACTTCTCGTCCTGGAGTAACTGACTCAGTGCCCGTAACACACCTCGAGCTAAACTAGGGCGGCACTCAAAGTAAATACAGCGCTCCAGCCGCAGCCGGACGTTCCCGTACGGAACCCGCGGGCCCGGGTCCGCCGCGGCCGAACCATGAACCGTGTTGGGAGCGGGTCCCGGTGCCGGTCCCGGTGCCGCCCGGGGCTGTCCCGACCCCGGCGGCGACTCTCGATCCCGCCTCTCCCGCCTCTCCCAGCGTGGCCCCGCCCACCGCGGCAGGGCAGCCAGCAGCGAGAGCGGAAGCCCCTGAGTGACAGGCGGCGATGCCCAACCAGGATGCGCGTTGTTGCGGTGTGGCGCGGGCTCCGGCGGTATAAAGGCGGCCACGCGTCTCGGGCGCGGGCCTGAGTACGTGTCTGAGGGGGAGGCGGCGGTGGCGGCGGGGCCGGTGCGGAGCAGCCGCGGGGAGCGGGATCGGCTCCAGCGTCAGCGCCGGGGTGGTTTTAATTAGACTTCGGTCGGCCCGGGTTTTATCGGGAGCGGATTTTAAAAGTGAGTACGAGCGGGATGGCGGCGGCGGAAAGGGGGAGGGGTGTGAGCGGACCGGATCAGACCGGCCCGGCCGGGGAGGAGCCGCCGCGCTGACCCGCGCTCGTCTTTCGCAGGCGCTTTTCGTCCCTCTCCCTCTGCGGACGGGGCACCATGTCGGAAGCGGAGCAGCAGTTGGCGGCCGGCGCCACCCAGAATGGGCACGAAGCGGCCGAGAGCGCCGGGGAGCAGCAGGCCGAGACCGGCGGGGCTCCGGCGGCGGCGGCGGGAGCGGCGGGAGCAGCAGCAACGGCGGCGGCGGCGGCGGGAGCCAGCCCAGCGGCGGGAACAGCGGGCACGGCCGCCAGCCAGAATGGGGCCGAGGGCGACCAGATCAACGCCAGCAAGAACGAGGAGGACGCGGGGTAAGCCCGGGCGCCATGTGCGAAGCGCCGGGCCCGGCGCGGCCCTGCGGCGGCAGCGCCCCCGGCCCCGCTCGGCCCGACGGGGAGGGCGGCGGGAGCGGCCCCGCCGAGCCGGGGCCCTGCAGCACCAGCGCTTCCTTTGTTCTGGCGCTGCCTTTTGTTGGCGCCATGTGGCGGCTGGGGGAGGGGCGCCGAGCGGGGCTGTTGCCGTCTCACGCTGTAAAATGGAAGAGGATTTACCTCTCCCGCGTTTTCTTCATCCTTTACCTCTTTAGCGAAAGGGGCCGATGAAAGGAGTTGCTTTCTGTTGGGGGAGGGGAGCTGGTTGAAACTTTGTGGGGATCGCGTGGCCCATCGCCACCGGCGTCGGTGTAAATGTGAATGTGTTTTGTGTGAAGCACATAAAAAATAATCCTGGCTTTGGAAGGCGGGGGGCTAAGCTAAGTATTTTTTAAAGGAACTAAAGGGAAAATTAGCACGATTGAGACGATGCGCGGAGTGTTTAAATCGGTAAGAGCGATTTTGGTGTGCTACTTTGCAGCATTGTCAGAAAATGCCTTAAGTCTTGCAAGGGGCTTCTGGAGGAGTCTGTAGTTTCGCTGTGCTTTGCTAGTGGAATCCGTGTGTATACAAGTAGAATTTCTTTCCTATCATAGTTGATCTGTTCATAAATACACGTACTTGACATGAAGATTACCTGGCTATTTCTCAAGCAGGTCTTTGTTATTCAGGCTACCCCATGGACTTAATTGGAACTCCCTTTGTTACCGCTGAGCTCTGAAGCAGAGGTCGGATCCTTCAGGTTAAACAGAGAGCTGAAGCCAATGTAATAGATTTTTGACTAAAGGAACGAGTAACACTTGCACAAGCCTCCCACGAGCTAGGGCCGGATGTACTTTTTGCAGACACTAGAAGGATTGAGAACCAGGCCTTTTAGCTATGTACAAATTTTTATTTACTGTTTCTAGTATTCTGTGCTGAAAAAGGGGTGATAGTCTTTTTCTTTCATGAACAAGAGGTGACAAGCTTCAGCCTTAAATCGGTATGAAATGAAACTTCTTAGAAAAGCAGTTGTTCAGAGGGATTGACCTATGTGAACAATGTAGTGTTGTCCAAGGCACTGATTTTACAGTGTTTTATTAGGAACTAAAATAAGTTTCAAATTGGCTACACTAGTACACTCAGGAGGGAAAAATGACTGCGTGTAAAGGGTGCAGTTGTCCAGTTTGTGTCCTCTGATGGTAAAGCCAAATCCCGGGATTTTTGTCTTCGTTTCAAAAGTTCAAAAGTTTTAAATGTTATGTTATTTAAATTAGGTATCAGTTTTTCCAGTTACAAAACAAAGCACTGCAAATTGCAGAGCGTAACACAAACTGCTGTGGTAAGAGGTGAGTTTAGCATGTGGCAATGCCACAGCTCCAACCTGATGCCATTAAGCAGCCAAAGCTGCCTCCAGACAAATTCCTGTCATGCCCCAATCTCTTGATTGTTCTCTAAGTGTGGTCAGCGATGACAGGGTGTGCTGTGGAAAGCCACTGTCAGTCTGTACAGGTTAGAGCAGCCCTAGTTAGCTGTTGGGATGGGAAGGAATCCCCCAAGCCCCCTTCTTTGACCTGGTATTGAAAGGCTTAGTAAACTTTGTAGGGCTGTTTCTCAGGCTCTGCTGTAATGGCTGCAGGAAGCACACGCGTTACTTGGACCCGGTGCTTCCTGCTGCACTCATCGAGCTCACAGCTTGCTCTGCTGAGAAAACTTGATTTCAGCCGATCAAGGATATGGTTTCACCCAGTTTAAGAAAAAAGGGCAAAACTCCCATAAGGTTCCCCTTCCCATTGATTATTGTACATAAACAGATGCTGATTATTGCGAAATTACACATAAACACCAAAAGCCAATTTTATTTAAACATAGTTTAATTTCTGAAGTGCTACTACCTTGTAGTGCCAATCTAGGTTGCCTCCAAACAAGAGTAATGACAACTTAAACTGCTTCAGTCTATAGTTAGATAAAAAGGCTCGAATGCTTTTAAAAGCTTAGTTTGTTCCCTTGGAAACTGAAAATAGAAAATGCAGCCATGTTATTAGTGTTTTCATTTGAAGTGGAGCATTTGAAAAATGCCTTATTGCCTGCTATCACATTTTGTTTGTTAACTTCACTTCTGTATTGTGCCTCAAATTTAGTTCTTTGAGCTAGATATCCTCCTTCAGAGGGTATTTTGTATGGGAAAGTGGGCAGGGAGGAACAGTATCCACTCCATTCCTGTAGTACTGATGCAGACAGAACTAGAGTCAGTAACTAAGCAGGAAGAAGTGCACAACATAGTAGTTAAGGCAAGTCCAAAGTCCCATCTGTTGTATGTGACTGTTATTGGAGGTCACAGATACCTGGACTAAAATTTTTACAGCTGTTTAACCAAAACCTAAGAGAGCTCAAATACTTTGGTTTTGATACCTTATTTTTTGCTGAATGCCATCACAGCAGTAGGAATGATCCTAAATTCTTTGCAAAAACTGAGTTGGCAGTACTTAATAATCAATATTGCTTTCTTGCAAATTATAAAATACTTCTGTTAAGAACATAAGTTACTGGCAAGGAATACTTCAGGCTATGATTACTATTTCTTATATCTTCTAATAAATGCCAGGGTGCATTGTGGCATTCCCTCAAAAAGAGGGAGGAGCAGCCCACCCTTGTGCACTCCTGTAATATCAGCGGGTTTTGACAAGTTGCAGGTGTTGCATTCGGAACAGTTGGTCCTGTTCTGACAATGCTGCTGAGGTGTGTACCACTGAGCATCTTACTGCATGTGCTTTTCTCTAGTGCTTCCTGAATCTGAATAGCTTTTCTCTTCCTTGAAATTTCAGGAAGATGTTTGTTGGTGGCCTCAGTTGGGATACAAGCAAAAAAGACTTGAAAGATTACTTTGCCAGATTTGGTGAGGTAACCGACTGTACGATAAAGATGGACCCTAACACAGGAAGATCCAGAGGCTTTGGATTTATTCTCTTCAAAGAACCTGGGAGTGTTGAAAAGGTGAATTTAAGCTTCATATTTTAGATCTTTAACTTCTGGGGAAAAATTTCAGCTTGAGTTAATCATACCAAACTGTCTTTTAGGTTCTGGAACAGAAAGAACACAGACTAGATGGACGACTAATTGATCCCAAGAAGGCCATGGCAATGAAAAAGGATCCAGTGAAGAAAATATTTGTTGGTGGACTAAACCCAGAAGCCACAGAAGAGAAAATCAGGGAATACTTTGGAGAGTTTGGAGAGGTGTGTAATGGTATCTTAGTAAATTCTGAAGGTATAGTCCCCAGCTGCTGTTTAGTTTACTAATAATTTGCAAGTTTTAAGTAAGTTAACTTCAGATGTATCAAGCCTTTTGTAACATCCAGAAGTTTCCCAACTTGAGAGCAAAGATGGCGCTGCACTGGGTGCTTCCATGGCTAGTTAGATACCCGTGTCTTTAACTCAAAGCATTTTAGCTGATGTTAACATCAGTTTGAAGAGTTGTTAAATGGAAATCTCTGACCTGAAAGCCAGTGTTAGCATAGAAAGGCTTGCAACACTTTGGTGTTGCCTAATATGCATAGAGAGAAAATTGACAGTTTTGCTGTTCCAATTGCTGTGTATTTAACTATTCATCTAAAACATGAGTCTGAAAATAGTATTTCACATCTTCAGATTGAAGCAATTGAACTGCCAATGGATCCAAAGACCAACAAAAGGAGGGGGTTTGTGTTCATCACTTTCAAGGAAGAGGATCCAGTGAAGAAGGTTTTGGAGAAGAAATTCCATAACGTCAGTGGAAGCAAGGTAGAAACTGACTTGTAACTCTTTATCCAAGGATAATACCTCTACAACTATAACCTGAAAAGGCTTTTGTAGACCTCTTGTGTCCAAGCTGGCCTTATTGTAAATCTGGTACTTTAAGTTTTGCCATAAGTTCTGTTACAGAGGCTACCAAGGCTCTTTGACAATACTTGTGGCTTTCATTGTATTATAGGGCCTTTTGTATATAAAATACCTAATTGCATTTATTAAATGTATGTGAAGCTGGCTTGTGTAGCAGTGGAAGCCTTTCCAACAGTTAGATGCCTATTTTCAGCATAAGCACTTGCTTAAATGAAAGCCTTGCAGATGCTTACTTTGCAAGCATCTGGCTGAAACTGGCTCTGTCTGCTGGAGGGGCAGCTTCTGCTTTCTTCCCTCTGCAGCCCCTTTGCTACCAAAACCTTGTCATGTAAACCCACTACAAGGATCCAGGGAGTGAATGTACACCTATGGAAGCTTGTGCCTGGTCAGCTGGTTATGGGAACTGCTGTAAGGGTGGTGTGAGATGGCTCTAACCAGCTGACTGCTCATCTGTGGGAATAGCTGATGGAGAGAGGCTCATGGATCAACTAATGAAGAGAGGCTGGAGGCAAATGATGTGTACTGGCTCAAGGTGTCCCTGTTCCTTGCTCTGAGGCCAGTCCTGTCCACATAACTTTAGAGCCCTATTCCACTTGGTTGTACTGTCTGACACTGACTTGGATTGCATTTGGTTTAAGACTGGTCCTGACACAATACAGTGTAGTGGTGCGTTGAGCTGTGCTCACAAGTTTTAAGATTAATCATATAAACTTAAAACTTGTGAGCACAGCTCAACGCACCACTACAATACAGAACAGATTTTGGCAAACCTAATGCAGTGGGGAAATCACTGGTTAGCAGTGAAGTTTGTTTTCAGGAGAGATGAATGCCTAAAGGCCAAGAAAGCTGAGAAATTTTTGTACCATACCTGTAACTTGTTTGTGTTGTAGCCATAGATAATAAAAAAGCAGATTATCTTAAGGGTCTTGTGGTGAAGAACTTCAAGCCAGACTTGCTTAGGTGCTGTTGTTCTTTTTGCAGCAGCAGTAGCTTTAATCTTGGGCTGTGCACAGATCCAAGAACCTGGTGGTTGGCTGACAGCTTGAACTGCAGCCTGGGAACCTGTCTTGGAAATGTCAGTTCTGGTTGGTTTTACCTGTTAGTATTTGATAAATGGTGATTTCAGGCATTGGTACAGTCCATCCACATGCAGAGTGTGTAGGGTGTACAATGGCTGCCAGGAAAACTTGTTCTGGTGGCATTTCTGAGAACCTTGTTCATTCAGTGCAGGTCAGGTGAAGCAGCCTGATAGCAACAGCCCTGTCCTGGAGGTTGTGCCAGGTGAGAGGGCAGCCTTGTGGCTCCTACAGGAGAGGTGGCCTCAGAGCACCTCTTCCATGGTGAAACTGATGGTAGGGAACAGGCAGAATAAAATGCTCTGCAAGCAGTGGCCTCTTGGAAAGGCTGTCAGTGACTAACCTTTGCCCAGATGGCACAATAAATCAGCTGCCCCTGGAGATACATTAGTGCTACTCACCTGACAAGAAGCACAGCACTACACCTCCTTTGCCTCCAGAGGAACCTCTGGCTTTCCAGGTGCTCAGGTTGGGCAGTGCTGCTCTGAGACACTTTACTTACTCTTCCTTGTTTTTCATTTGCAGTGTGAGATTAAGGTAGCACAGCCAAAAGAAGTGTACCAGCAGCAACAGTTCAGTAGTGGTGGAGGAAGAGGTAGCTATGGAGGAAGAGGCAGAGGTGGAAGAGGCGGCGGTAAGTACCACACACACTACTTTAGTATGGACACATTCTAAATAAGTTGTGTGTACTAAAATGGGATTTTGTGGATGGTTTTCCCTTCTATAGCTCAAAGTCAAAATTGGAATCAAGGTTATGGCAATTACTGGAACCAGGGTTATGGGAATCAAGGATACGGCTATCAGCAAGGTTATGGTGGCTATGGAGGCTATGATTATTCAGGATATGGGTATTATGGATATGGACCAGGCTATGATTACAGTAAGTAAAGAGAACTGTATTGGGTATAAGCAAGCATAACTAATTAGCAGTTTAATGCATTTGTTCTCTTGTTTATAGGTCAAGGCAGTGCAAATTATGGGAAGACACCAAGACGTGGTGGTCATCAGAATAACTACAAGCCATATTGATCAAACTTATTCAGGTATGCAGTGGCATGGTCTCTTTTGGAAAATGACTGCATAGGTTTTGTATACAATGCTGTAGATGGATACTTCAGTTCTGTACCAAATTTAACTTTACAATAAATTTCTATGGCCTGTTAAATGTGCATCTTACTTGGAAGAGCTCCCTGGAAATGTTTTACATGTTTAATACTTACCAATAACTAGTTGTCTAGACAGTGTGGTGTGTAAATTTCAGCATTGCTGAAGATATTAATTAATGATTTTATTAATAGGTTAAACTGAAACTGATTTTGAGGGTCTGCTTAAAGCTGCAGCTCTGCATCTAGGGACTGCCTCTTGGAGTTAACTATGGACTCTGCATTACTCCAGTTGTACAGAATGAAATGCATCTTAGGGAACCAGTGTCACTTTCCACCTTTTTATTTTGTATTGTTTTTGTGTCATACATTTCCTGTAATGGAAGTGTTAATTTTACTGTACTTTTTGGTACCTTTTTGGAATCTAATGTATTGTAAGGTATTTTACATGTGTTCTGATTCACCATGACATGGATATTGAAGCTATCCTAGCTTTTGAAATAAAAAAGGCGTAATCTAGTGTCTTGTGCCATTCTTCAGCTCATGTGTTAGTAAAACACCAGTATCCTGTTCCCAGAACTTAGTTCATGGCAGTACTTTGATAGATTAAGAGTTGTGCTTAAATGTTTTTAATCTTATAACTAGAAGGCTGTGTTGGTAGTTGTGCTCACTTGCAGTTAAGTGACAGCTAAAACCTGCTGTCACTTCTGCTTGGAGGTTGTGGAGGAGCTCAGGTGAGAAGCCCCAGCTGTGGTGGGGCTGTGCTGGTGAGGTGGTAGCTCAGGCTCTAGGCAAGCACAGAGGCTCAGAGTAATTGTAGTGGTGTCTGCTTTGGGCTCTGCTAGGAGGAGCCAGAGCTGTAGGTTTCAGATAGGGTCTGAGAGTCTAGACAGCGTTGCAGGAGGGAGCCAAGAGGTGTGCAAGAAGCTGGCTGCACTTACTTCATATTTCACTGTCTTGAGTCTGAGACTTGTTTGCAAGTTGTTGATAGGATGTATGTATTTGCCTTGAAAGGCAGGTTGGACAGACGTTAAATTACCAAAGCAAAGCCTGAATTTTTGCAGTCTTTTTGTATAACAGAAAAGGCTAAAAGAACTTCCACTGCAGTTGTGGGTGGAAAAAACATCTCCTTCTCTAGAGGTGAGTGACCAGCTAGAAATACTCTTTTTTTGACTTTACTGTTAGTTTACTGCTATTTTAAGGCAATAACTGTCATGTGATTTGCCTGTCTTGTTGCAGAATATAAGTAGCACGCTCTACTGCACAAAGTAAACTTCTAATCTTTGTTGCAGTGATCAATTTGATTTTTAACCTCCTTTTAAAGCTAAAATACCACAGGTTTTTTTCCTTGTAACAAATTCTGTTTGAACAAGTAATACCCAGAAGTGGAATCAAACCAAGTAACAGACAAGAAACAAACATGTTACTAGTGACCTTCCCAATTTTTTTAACAAGGGATGCTGCTTTTTCTGCATGGACTATAATCTGCTGCTCCCTGCTGGCTGTCCTTGAAAATAAAAACTTGCTTGTAAATTTAGAAGTCTGTAAGACTCTTCTTACAGAAGGTGTTAAGTGGAAGTCTTGAGTATTAAAAAAAAAAAAATCAGATTTTAAATCTTGGAGTTAACAACTTTACAGCTGGGCCATGTAGCCTCCAGCCAAACTTAATTGCAGATAAAAAACCAGCAGATCACTGAAACGTTTAAATGAGTACAATATTTAAAAGTATTACTGTCTCAAGATTTAAAATTTAAATACTTCATTACCTACTTTGACTACTTTTTCTGTGAAATAAGGGGTTGCAGAATATTTTTCTAGCAAACACTTGGCCCTCCAGTGGGAAAATTGCATGGTACCAGGACCATTGTGCTGCAGTCCTTCTGGCTTGTAGTGTCCTAGCAAGAGTGTGTCAGCTGGTGTTATTGTGGTGGTTTTTGTAAGTAAGTGCTCAGGTAATGCTTCCTTACCAGGTGATGTGGCCTTAGGCAGAAACTGAGGATACTGGTACTTATATGCAGAGCTGGCTTTTCCCTTTCTTCTTTGCATGAAAAGTTTGTGATACAAAGAACTGCCTGGTCAAAGTATAGGCTTGTACACAAGGTTGTTGCTTATGGCTGTAATTTACTCTTATTTTACTAATCCTACTTGGGTATTTCTCGAGGACAGACTGTGTTTGTAAGAAGTGGTTTGGGAGCCATAGCCCTCAGCTGTCTGTCCCTCACGCGTTTGGTGTTAGGAGTTTGGAACTGAAGTTTTTGACTTAACCTGGTGGCTGAGAGTGTTTGTTGAATATAGAGCTTCTTAGGGACCTTGTTCTGACACTGGCTGCTGAAACTGCTCAGAGGAGCCTGGGAAGGACTGGGTGTACTGGCACCTGGAATAGTGTTTGCATTGGTAGCTGAAGACTTAAAAATATCAGAACATCCATTGGCTCATCCCATTTTGAAAAAGGTCATAACCTAAAAGTGCATAAACTTAGAAAATGTATTTTGTAGTGGCTACTACAAAGATCCTTCTTTATAATTGGTTTTAGAAATGCTGTTTTAAATAAAAGCCAATTCCACACTGCCAGAGTTGAGACAAGCTCTTGTAAAATTTATTTCTCCTAGAGCTTTTACTAAAAATAAGATAAATGAAAACAGAAAAATCAAAGGTGACTTATCTGGTCTAAGACATGCTAGGATGAAGATTAAATGTGCATTATTATAGTAGAATAATGTTTCTTAGTAGTAGATCTTGAACATTGTTTGAAACCTATGGAAAGAAAATTATGTTATGGGTTTTTTGTAAAAGTATCATTAAAAGAAATTACTTTATTGCCTCATTTTCGCTTACATTATATGTAAGTGTCTTACTAGTACTGTACTTAGTAAGAGGCTTTTTGCATTCTTGGTTTCTGTAGGAAATAAAGGCATTTTTCTTGCTTAGTTTAGATTACAGACAAGCACATTAAGTCATTAGGCCTCTAATTTGCAGTGGCACTGCTAAGTAATCTTTCTGTTGCTAAGAATAAGTAGTATAAACAGTTGTATGTCTTTCCATTAACTTGCTAAATAAAATATTAACACATTTTTCTCGTGCCTGCTATACTAATATTACACTGAACTAAAAACACATTTCTCCCTTAGCTCAGGGCCATAGCACTGTGAATCTCATGGTGGTTGAAGCCACTAATGATTACACTGCTCACAATGATCACATTAGGTGTATTCCTGCCCAGCTATCCAGAGTTCTACTAAACATGGGGTTTTCTTTTAGTCAGAGTAGTTTGAAGAAGTACTAAGTGTACCAAAGGGTGTTGTTGCCAAGGTGTTAACTGTAAAGCATACACTGTGCTCATGAGTGTGCAGTAAACTGAGTTGCAGCTAGATATTCTCTTGAACCTATTGAGGGACCTCAACAGATGAAGACATAACAAGGCTTTGAAGACTTAACAAGACCAATCTTACTCTGATACCCACAAACTTTTGCATCTAGGGGTAAATGGATCCTGAAGGATGAGATAAGAGCTGTAACCTGAAATGACACTAAAGGGGAGATCTGCTGACAAGTGGCTCTGCAGCTGGACCAGCTTCTGCCTGGAGCCTGAAGGCACTGAGCAGCAAGCAGAAAAGCTGTTTGTGGATGTGCAGTCATTTGCATGCTCTAGAGACAGTCATGTCTGGGACACATTGGCCCTAGCTTACAAACAAGTGATGCACACAGTCTTGCTGGGAGTGTCAGACTGATGGAAGGTAGTTGGGAATGCTAGATGTACACAAGTGTGTCCACGCTTGGAGATTCCCAGAAATTCTTGCAAACTTGGAGTAAAAGCATCTCTGAGGAAGCTTTATTCTGACTGTGCTTGTGAAGTTATGTTTGGGAACCTTGGCTTTTAAATAGTACTGGGTCACTATAGGTAAATACCTGCTCAGGTAGAACAAATAGGTGTTTTCTAGTGGTTCAGACATTCTTTTTCCATATCTGGAGAGAGAATAAGCAACAAGATAGGAAAGTCATGACTTAGTGATATTTTTTACACTAACTTTCTTAATGCTAAGTGTGTAGGAGTTGTATAAAAAGCTAAATGGTGAAAGTACATAGATTATGGCTTTCAGGAACGTGTGGACATCTTTTACAAGTTGTGCTTGTTCAGATAAGCTTAAAACACAAACCTCAGCCAGAGCAAAGCTATTTTAAAAGGCACATGCATCTGTAGAGGAAGTACTTTTGTTAGGGAACTTAAGCACAGAATAATTGAGAAGGGAAGGCTATGTGCTCAGCATTTACCATTTTAGCTCCACTTTAACACTTCTGAAAATCAGGCTCAGTAGCTCAGCATTCAAGAACGTCTTCAAGAACATTCAGAAACCATCCTCTATTTTTGAGAGTTTTGATAATTTTTTACCTGTTAGTATTTTGTCAATTGTGTCTACAACAAATTTTGCATCCTCCATATTAAAACACATTGGGGGTTTGAATTTCAGCACATTTCTTCCTGGTCCATCTGTACTCAGTAGAATATATTTTTCCTTAAGTCTGGAAAGAGCAATAACAAAGAATTACATTTACCTCTGCATGTAGTTCAGAAAAAACTTCTAAACACCAGCCTGCAGGCTGTCACACAGTGCCTTTCTACACTGGTTTCAGTTTTGGCCAGTTGGTTTTACTTTAGCAATTCCTGAATTGCTAAAAGGGTAGTCTGTGTGCTTGCCTCCCATACTGAGGAACTCTGTGGTTGTCCCATGTACCTTGTTATTAAATCCTCTGCTTCTGCTGTGGCTGGAGTTCTTGCTGCTTGGTCCTTGATTAAGTCCACTCCAATAAATAAACCACAACCTCTGTAAAAGAAATAAAAAGTCAGTCTGTGTCAGAGGAAGGAACTACAAGTGACCTAAAACCCAGGTTTTTAAGACCAGACCTCTACTGCATGATGTTTGAACTACTGCTAGAAAAGGTTTTGCTGTTCTGAAGAAATGTAGTAATACAGACTTTTCTCTGCTCACACTGGCAGCTCAGGACAGGATGTTAAGCATGTTTTCCATCTAGCTCATCACTTCTGTACCTTGTGCACTTGAACTTTGAGTTCAAACAGGAAAGTGAATTCCTTTAGCAGCTAATAAATTGATAAAACAGTAGATTGATGGCCCAGAGTGGCAAAGTATATGAGACTTCTGATAAGTTTAAGTTTATTTTACTTAAATGTACAGGAGGCTCTTTATTTTTGCTGGAAACAAAAAATTTTAATTAATTTCTCAAAACAACATCTGTTGGATTGAGTTGCTGGGCTGACTTGAACCAAACAGAAAGCAGCTAAAAATGTAATGATACCTGACATCACCAATGATAGGATGCTTGATTTGCTGCTCCTTGAGTATCTTCATCAAGAAGTTGCCTACCTCTGTGGCATGAGCCTGAAGCTGTTCCTTCTCAATCACATCTAACACAGCTAATCCAACGGCACATGAAACAGGGTTCCCACCAAACTGAGCCCAGGCAAGGAACACACAGAGCCATGGAAAGGGAAAAAAAGATGAAATCATGTCACTGGAAGTGTAGCCTCAGTGATACAAGGAGCATACTATCATTTTTTTCAGATGGAGCCAATACACAGAGTGAGAGACAAGAAACATAGAAATAGTATACAGTAACAGTTCATCTTTAGTTACTGTGTGGTAAATACTAATAAAAACACATGAGTATCTAATTTTAACTTATACTCCTTTATAGAAGGAGGCAACTGTTTACTTACTGTATTAAAATACTCTACTCCTGTGGCTGCAAATGCTTCTGCGATTTCTTTTGTTGTTGCTACACAAGCAAGTGGGTGCCCATTTCCTATTGGTTTCCCCATAGTGACAATATCCGGTATAAAATCTTCTCCCTGAAGCTGGAATGCCCAAAAGTGCTTGCCAACCCTTCCAAAGCCAACTTGAATTTCATCAGCAATAAATACACCTCCTGCCTCGTGCACATGCCTGTAACATAACAGATTTGACTGTCTCTTAAAAGGAAAGAGAACATAGCTTTTACTGTTTAGGAACATGCAGAAAGTGTTACTTTGCAAACTTTAAGGAAACAAGGCCTATATTGTATGTGTGTTCATAAGCTGGTCTTAGCCACACACAAAGTTCACATTCTAACATGAAGGCTTAGGTAATTTCCTATCTTTCAAGCTCTGTGCTCCAGCAGGTAGAGAAATTATCTATTTACCAAATATGTTAAGTTAAAAAAGATAATGAACGATGACTTACTCTGCAACCTTCTGAAAATAACCTGCTGGGGGAATGATTTGACCACCCACACTTGGTAGAGATTCAGCAAAAAATGCAGCAATCTGAAACACACATATAATGTTTGAACATAATACAGAAAGTTGTGGAGCAAACTCTTTGTCCTTAAATGGTTTTTGATTATTAATGTGATCTTTTCGTTTTGACAAGTCCATACCACTCAGCTTAGTAACTGAATTGCACTGTCAGGCACATTAATTTCTAAGACAAACAGTTAAGGAAATGATGTTTTACCTTTCTGCCTCTCTTATGTGCATGCTCAATAATATTTTTTACTTCATCAGCATAGGCTGTTACTGAATTTTCATGATCTTCTCTATAAAGTCCTCTGTATGTGTCTGGAACAGGAGCCTATGCAAAGGAACAGTACCCTATATTCAATATATCATAAAAACAACTTCACTCAATTGACAAGTAATTGATAAGTGTAGGCTGAAGTACATACCACGTGGACCCATTCCTTTTGTCCTTCTAGATTTCTGAATTTATATGGGCTTATGTCAATCAAAGATGTCAGATGTCCATGGTAAGCACTTAAAAAACAATTGGCAGAACTAAACAGTAATTTTCTCAGTATCAAGAGTTCTTTAGTATTAATTAGCATTCCAAATAGTAAAGAGTAGCTCCTATCACCTGGTAGGAAATTCAGTAACTTAAGCTGAGAACAGCTCTGCAATTTCTCACTATTTGAATTTTTTTTTTTTTTAATATAAGGGATGCAGAGGGACAGGACTTAGCACTGGTTTGCCTGCACCAGTGACTGGAATCACAGCAGGGAACCCCTGAGCAGTATCACAAGATTCCAGAACAGCAGGAAGGGCCTATTTCTGAATATCCTTCAATAATGGAGTTTCCAGTGACTGTAGGCATCTTGTTCTAATATTTTACTCCTTTCATGGCAAAATACTTTTTTTATGTATATCTCATCAAAATTCCTCAGGTTTGAACTTACATCTGAGGTCTTTATTGCTGTCACCATACATCTTCACACTTGGCTCCCATCTTTTTTACTCCTTCCCATGAGAGTTTTAGTTGCAGTGAGATCCGTCTGGCTGTCTCTTGCAGCTAACAAACCCAGTACCTCTCCCTGCTGTGGCTCCCTTCCCATCATGGCAGGCCACTGCTGGCCTCCTTCCAGTGTGCCAACAGCTGTCAGGTACTGGAGAGCCCAACCACAGCTCTCAGGGCTGGGCTGGGCTGGCAAAATACTGAGGAGAAATTACTTCCTTCAGCTTCCTAGTTACAGTCTTTCTTTTATAGGAGAATTTCAGAAATGCTCTGACCATGGGCCAAAACTGAGCCTTGTACCCCCAAATTGCCAATGTACTCACTGGTCTAAAACGATAATGTCCTCATGTCCCGTGTACTGCCGTGCCAATCTCAGGGCAAGGTCGTTGGCTTCAGATCTACAATGGAAAAATTAATTGTTTCATTGTGGGTGTCTGAATTTTGAAATCTAACCTCTCTTGCACTGCTGTTGGTGTCTGCAAAGAACAGACAGAACTTGATGCATGTTACACATAAATTCCTCAGTAATCAGCACTCACTAGGGAGGACTGTTCACCAGAACAGAGTCTGTCTTAAAAAGCCAGAGTACAGGAACTGCTTCAGAAACAATTTGGATTTTTTTTTTTTCTTCCAGATGAAGCTTGTTTAGGAATATGCCCGTCCCTCCCACCCCCAGCAGAAGCAATGCATTCATACATGTAATTTTGAGAATAACTCTCAAGTCAGAAGACAAATCAGACAAGAAACTAATGCAGCAGATACTTACTTACATTACTGTTTTGTGGTCCAAGGTCTTAGAAATAGAATAAACCCCTTCTTAAATAAAGCACTAGTTTAGTTCCCAGGTAGAGAGCTTACAGAACCAAACCCACGTTTTTGCCAGTATCTAATTCATCCACACCAGACTGAAATTGGTTGTTGATAAGGAAGTGTGTACTTGTCTGTATATACCTGGTAAAGCCCCAGTATAAATTCTTACGTACCCAACTTACCCAGAATTCAAAAAATAGAAGATGCATAATTTCTCAGGTAGTGTTTTTGAAAGTCTCTCTGCATAATCAACCAAGTTGTCATGAAGGTAACGAGAATTTGTATTTAACAATTGATTCTGTTCATGGGCTGCCTTTACTATATCAGGGTGACAGTGCCCAACTGCAAGAGAATGTGGAGAGGTTTTAGAGTTCTTCATATTACCCATGGTGTTCATTCACATGTCAGCTTAACACTTATATTTCTCTAATAGTACAGAGATATTATCAGTAGGGCCTTAAAAATGGTACATCTTGTAAAAACATTTTTGTGCTCCTCAGAAAGTTTGAAGTTGCCTCCTACTGTATTTAAGGTTTGTAGTTAGTACTGGAAATGGATATGCTAAAGCAAATGGTGTCTGATTTGATGCTTGGATTTAGGTATTTACATAGTTTGGGAACATGCAGGTAAGCTTTACTATCAAAGAATTATTAGCCCTGGTAGGGGTTAGGTTAGACAGATTTCAAATCCTGTAAGAAAGCAGCAGTCACTTAATTATACACAAGGTACCACACTGAACAGTGGTTCTGTGACTGTACACTTAACAGTAACTTTTACAAAAACAATAAAGCATCATTTGTTAGTTTTACAGTGAGGTGCTTCACTTGAGTTTCCATGGAAAAAAATCTGTATGTTTTAAACACATTTCTAGGAAGATAGGACAGGAAGCAAGTCTGGAAAGCACATTCACACACGAAAATTAAAAAATCCCTCTAATTCCCCAAACTACCCACTCAAAAAAGTTTCCTTCCACTTTTCCAATTAAACACCCCCTCCCCCAGCACAGTGTAACCGTAGTAAAAGTACTGATTATTTTTTGTTCTGCTTAAAAAAAACAGCATCAAATAACATCCAATACCATGACTTTAGCTTACCGTGAGCAACATTGTTGATGCAGTCAAGGTATTGTCTCCCATTCTCATCGTACATATACTGGCCTTTTGCCTTCACGATCTTCACTGGATCATTAGAAAAAAACAGCTTGCAAGAAGAGCTATAACAAGCATCAGAAAGCAAAATAAATCTTAGTGAGTTTAGTTTATCTTGCTGGTAAAAGACATTTCTCCTGTTTGCTGGCATAGTCATCCTTGCTTTTGGCCCCTAAACCAAAGGCCTTGTACTCAAATTTTCTTGGATTTACAGGAGAAAAGCTTATTCCAAACCTGAAAATCCTACTGTACAATCTAACCATAGCAGTAGGACTTGCCTCTATAGTTTCATCCTGTCTTAACTGCAGTTCCTTACTGTCTGTGCTGTCTGCCCTTTTTGTTCTTTTGTGTCTCTTACCTTGTGCTTCTTTTTATTATTCTTATTATGTTGCTATTCCTGCCAAAGTCCTGATTTTCCAGATAGTTTGCTGCAGGTGATTGTTACAGCTTCACTAACCATAGCTTAGAACACTGAGTGATTTTATAAGGCTGGGTTTACTTAAGTGCATTTGTTTTGTTTCACTTTTTAAGTGAATTGCCAGACAAGTAAAATGGAAACTCATCTGCCGAAGTATGAGCTGCAGAGATTTGACTCTGAAGGGCAATGCCAAACTTCCATACTTCATTTAATAAAAGATGGCTTATACAGAAATAATTCGATGATATATACAAATCCATTGTCAAATGGATGACAAAGGACAATGGTGAAGTAAGAAAGTGCTTCATTATCCCTCCCCAAAGTATCTTGATACTTTCTGTGTGAGCTGGCAAAACAGTGGGGGGTTTTTGTGAGCTTCTCCTAACTGTTCAAAAGAAAGTGCTTGCAAACGCTGGGTCTTTGTTGCCAGTGGCAGGGCAAATCAGTTAGAAAAAGATTTAACAGCCAGTGTAGTATTTTTGAGGTATGTGTAACTGGCATAATTCTAATTTCAGCATTTACTTTCAGCCCAACTTTTGTATTTATACAACACATAAAAGTAGCCTTGGATTTGAATATATACGATATGAAAATATTCCCACAGTTAAACAAAAGAGTTGCCAACCTGATGGTCTACAGAATTAAGACTTTTTTTTAGGTTGGTTGAAACACCACTGGGAATGGGAAGTTTAGAACTGAGTCTTGTCCCTCATTCTGTCAAAGAGAGCAGACGTTTGTTCTTAATTCCATCTTAGTTTTGGTTTAATTAGTTTCCTGAAAGACAGGCTATAATATAATAGTAGGTGAGCCAGAACCTCGCCTGGCCCAGCACGGCCTCCATCCCCAGCCGTGCCTCCGCCGGGCTCACAGAAAACGCTTTCTAAGCAGTTTAGATTCTAAACGGGCGCGCTCGGTATCATACGGGTTTTATAAGTGCAGTTTCGTAATCCCGCTCCTTAAGAAAGGCTAATTCCTGTTACTTACAGCAGCGCACCGGGCTGTGCGGGCGCGGCGCTCCGCGCTGGTTTCAGCCCGGGCGCGATGGCGATGGCGCTGCCGCCGGGCGGGGCCCGCGGGCTCGGCCCCGCTCCCGGCCACGTCAGGCGGCAGCGCCCGCCGGGCCCCGGCCCCGCGCCCGCCCGCCCGCAGCACTCACCCGACGAGCTGCTGCCGCAGGGCCAGGGTCTGCTGCCGGGAGCGCGGCTGTGCCGCCCGCATGGCCGCGGAGCCGCCCGCGGAGCCCGACGGGCCGGCAGAGGAACGAACGGGGAAGGAAAGGAGGGAGAGAGGAAGGGAGGGAGCGAGCGGCCGCCTCCCGCGGGGGCCGGGCCGCCAGGGGAGGGGAGGGGCGGCGGCGGCAGCGCAGGGACTCGAGCCCTGCCCGTCCGCAGCGCCCAGCGCAGCCCCGGCGGCACCCGGAGCGGGGCAGGAGTGGGGACAGATGGGGACAGGCTGCGGCCCCTGGGGCCCTGCGGGGGTGCTGGCAGTTCACCCTTAAACCAGACACCCCAGGGGTTTACACTGTTCGGCTGCATCCAGTCCCACACCCCACTCACCTCGGAGGGAGGAACGGACTCTTCAGGATCATTAGTATAGCAAGAGCACTCTTCGTTTGAAATACACATCGAGGAAGTCTCATTTAAAGTTAAAAATTATTTGGGCGGGTAGCCAGGGTGGTAGAAATAAAATAATTCTTCCTCGTACTTCATTGTGTAGGCAGAAGTAAAGCCAATCTTTTAGATGTGCCCCTGTGTTTGGTTGGTGGCAGATAAGTAGACACCTGACTGACTGACTCCTTCAGAGCCAATCCTAAAGCAGGTAATAGTCAGGATTAAAAGAGGAAATGCTGTCAATCAGATTAGAATGATCTTTCTTCCATTCCTGTTTGACTGGAATTACTAAAGAAAAATAGGAAGATAACCAGAAAGGAGGTTCTGGGATGGATTGAGTTCTGTTACCGCAGGTGTTATGTCCCATAACCAAGTTCATCAGCTTGTCCAATTTGATTCTAGAAAATGACACAATTTTTTTCCTTCCAAATACATGTTCATATTCTTTTGGTTTAAACTGTCAAACAGCTCTTAAACTCTAGAAAAACAGAACAGATAATTTTAAAACTACACTTGGCAGACTTTGCTCACTAGATATAGCCACCAATAATTATCTCTAGTTGCAATTACTTGATAAACACAGGTGCAGTTTAAATTTTGTGCAATATGGAGAATACAAAACCAAACTGCTATGTACTTAAAAATAGATTGAACTTAGTCTAACTCCATTGATTCACAAAGGTCATGTTCTAAGTAACAAAAGACAGTGGAGAAAAAGTTAATCGCTGTTAATCTTTATTTGAACTCTTGTCTGGTTAAGATATTTACTAGCTATTTATAATAACAACCTGAACATTTACAATTTGGAAAGTTTACTCTTGGTTACAAATGCAGAGTTCATTATACATATTCACACAATTGTAAAAGTAATCTGTACAGAGAGACCATTTCTTAAATCTAGTCTTTGCTTTTATTAAAAAGCACAAGCAAAAAAGGTTTTTTAGGTCTCAGGGTAATGTATTGTCCATTACAGCTTTAAACTAGAAATACATGATGCAGTACTAATTAATACCATTTTAACATGTTAAAACAATGGATAAGAAATACTGTTATTAATGCCTTCATTTTTAAAGTAGTTGTTCCCCAAAGAAGAGTAAATAGAATACTTTTCGTGGCACATACATGATCAAAAATCACAAAAAGTTTGCAAATGGAGATGCTAAGTACATTTTCTGTAATTTTAATATCTATATATTTGTTTTCAAAGGTGATATACAGAGATTTAGCCAGCTTTGTATAAAATACCATGTAAATACATTAAAAACTAATTTTTGGCAAACTGCAAACACACAACCCTTTCTCCTGAACAGCCTCCCTGGAGTGATGCAACTGCTCACATAAATAAGGGACATTTGCTTAATGTAGTAAAGGATTAAGCTCTGTTGGCATAATCTCAAAACAAATATGGACAGATAAGGCACGTGTTACATGTATTTTTCTAAATTGTATACAGATTTAAGATACTAGCAGGTACAGT
Source organism: Acrocephalus scirpaceus scirpaceus (assembly GCA_910950805.1). NCBI lineage: Eukaryota > Metazoa > Chordata > Aves > Passeriformes > Sylviidae > Acrocephalus > Acrocephalus scirpaceus. The sequence goes on from OU383785.1 coordinate 10,544,015, forward strand.
TTCTCAAATGCTAATGTATGCACCAGTTTTGTGTTACTTCTATGTCCAAAGTCATGTAATGCAACAACGCAGGGGGGCTTTCAGTTTTGACTGTGGTATTTGTGCTGAACATTCTTCATATTTTGTAATTTTGATTGTTTTTAATATAGCAGAAAAGGAAACCCAAATTGAAACACAAAAAGCTGTTATGAAATTGTTTCTAAAACTGCACTCTATGAAACAAACCAGCAAACACAACAGGCTCCAGCTCTCATTTGCACTGATGGCAGCTTATGACCTTTCCTAAATTTGCTAAATTCACAAATTCAGTGGATATCATAGGTGCTTTTGCCTTGCAAAACGAGATTCTAATTTTTTAATGTAATTGCAGAAATACAAGTGTGATAAGCACTCACCTACACTTAATAAATTCCTGTAAAATGAACTTTTCAAATACAGTGTTTAACGGTATAACAGAAGTCAGCAGATGGCATCAGTGTAATTTACAGATATTTGGGTCACCTATGTTTTAAGTTTCTGTTCATTAATATTTAAGTTATGTAAGAAACCACACAAGTGAGCTGACACAGAAGTGGGTGAACTGTTCCATGAAACCACACTTATGGCAACTTCCAGCAGAACTTAACAAAACAGGAATTAATTGTCCTAAGACATAGGAAAACCACAAATATTACTAATGTGTTTCTTACACCATTCTCTTGTCAATAATTCAACTTCTTATGCATGGAAAACTCATGTTTCCCAGCCTTCCTGTGGTTTCCCCCAGGCTCTCTACAGTAGTATACAATAATATAATCTATTAAGTCCTTCCTCCATTCATATCTAAGTGACAGATTTTCAGCACTTACTTTAGCTGCAGGTTATAGAACAGTCACACATCCCTTGTGTTGTGCCATCTGTTGGGACACAAGCACGTGGTAAAGTTGCAGTTCACCTGGGGATGTGAAAGTACTAGATGTAATTTTTAGCTTACAAATATAAAGTATCACCAGAGAAAATAAAGTTTAGGAAATGGATTTTTTACTCACTGGTTTGCTTCAGTCTGCAATAGATTCCCCCAAGTGGAGCTCTGGAGTATTTCAAACTAAATTAATTTTGGTCAGGTCCAGGGCAGTGCCAGGGATATGGTTAAAAGGCAGGTGACTCCAGTAAATGGCATTGAGACTGGACTAACTAGAGTGACCAGATGTTTCTCTCTGCACCCTCCTTTTTGTTAAAAAAAAAAAATAAACACTATTGCAAAAGAGTCAAGAAATATGCTTACATAAACGCTGTCCTGTAAAGTTGCCAGGTTCAGTGTGTGCCACAGTGATTTGCCTTGGCAAGTTAAAGTGTCACAGGCCTTTTGAAATTATCCATATATGTAACTTCTCACTTGAAAATCTTCTGGTTAAACTTCTGCAAGGCTGGCTGTGCTGCTCAGCATGTCAGCCTGTCCTGAACAGGTTAAACCAGGAATTTCAAATTAAACAAAGCAATACTGAGGTTCTTTCCACCCCTGGACACTGCTGAGGGCACTCCCTCCTCTGCTCTAGCAGGGGAACCAAACTCACTGATCTGAATTCAACCCCATACCTGCATTATTGTCCAGGACGAGTAGTTTGGGCATATTTAAATTTTTATATCTTAATCATTGGGTTTTGTTAGTATTTTGCATATCTTAAAGAGAAATCTGTTACCTACAAAGGAAATAATTCAGAGCTTCCACGCTCAAAATTCTAAAAATAGAAATGTGTCAGGAAGCCTACTATAGGTGGATTTTATTTGTGTAATATTGTAAATTATCTGGGCAACAGTGGGACTGAAAAAACATGAGAATACAATGGTATTTCCCAAGAAATACCAGATTTGGAAAAAAATTAAAGTTTTTATGCACTCCTGGTTTTACAAGTATCTACTCAAACCACAGAATTACACAAAAGTCATGTGTGCTGTAGATTAAGAGAGACAGTCACAACATAAAATTTGCTTATATTTTTAAAAAAAGTCTCCTCTAGAGGGCAGCATTGAACCAGCATTCACTGACCAGGGAACACCTTTTAAACGCACATATTACATTGACAGGCTAGGGGAGTTATTTACCACTATGATAGAGCTGGAAAGTTTCTGGCATCTTAATAGTTTAATTATTTTTTATTACTTATTTTAATCAATTGTGCATTACAATATGTGAGTTCTTGCATAGAAGCCTCCTATATTTGGCTGAGTGCAAAACCAAAACTTTACCCAGGGTAGTGGTTACTGTAACAATCTTAAAAAAAACCACAGGTGTTTTTTTCCATGGATTACTTTACATTATTGCATGGGATGTCTTAAACTGCTGAAACCTCCCACGTGTTTTGCTGGTTTGCTTAAGGATCTCAAGTGCTGAATTAATGAAATTGCAGAAGACAAAAGCTCATCTAAATATTTTATCGATTGGTTTCCTTAAAAGAAAACACATCAGAAAGTTGCTTACCATTAAAAGAAACATTTTTAAATACATAGGAGAAAAATCCATACAGAAATAAATTCATCACCATTATATGTACAGGAAGTGTCAGAAGCAGTGCATACAGGGGAGGCGACTCCCTAAGGGAACAAAACAAAGCATGTGGCAATATCTTGATTATGATATTTTAAACTAAAATATTGATGAATTGACACTTGGGAACAGTTTCAGTTTGGGGTCAGATCAGGATTTCTCTGCCACCTGTTTTGTAATCTAAAGAAATATTCCTGAACTCACTGGCCAAGCCATGACTGAGCTGCAAAACTCTTAATTATAAATCTCATTTGTCCCCATCAGAACAGGCCAAATTATTGGGTTCACACTCTGGCAAGGTTCCTCTCAAGCTGTCAAGCCGTGGAGTTACACACATGGGGTTTTTTGCCTTATTCCCTTCTTCCCCAAAAGCTTTAGTTCACAGCTGGGTGCAGCATCACCACTCCTGGAGCACCAGCAGTGACACAACTACAGCAGCAGCAGCTCCAGCCTCAGTCACAGAATGCACTTGCTGTGTCTCATGGCAAGGCAGCCCTGCCTGCAGAGCTTTGTGGCTGAAAAACCTCAAGTGAGTTCTTGTGCCCTTAGGATTCAGTTTGGGAGCTTTGCATCCAAAACTGATTGGGCTACAGTGTGTTAAGAGAGAGGATGTTGGTGACTGGAAAGATGGCCATTAGCTACAGTGTGGAATGGAACAAGCCTTAAAGAAAGCTGTGTGTCCTCTGCTCCTTGGCAGCAGCAGACACGTTTGGCTTAACCTCATGGAAAGCACTGTGCTTTCACAGGCAGTTAAATTAGAGGAAGGAATTTTTTGTCAACTAAAAAACAAAAATATATTTGTCTGAGTTTCAGGTTCCCCCAATATCAGTAACTTCAGTGTGTTACCCAGAATGTCTATTGATGAATCCATGAAGTTACACCAAATATTTTAGTGATGAAGAAAAACAGTGGCTCAGTCACAGACCAACCCGCATTTCACAAGCATTAGCAGCTTCTTTGTCAATCATCTTCATTGCTGCTGACATATAGTGGTAACATTCAGCTGCTTTTTGGAATTGCTGTAAAGCAGTCTCAGATTCTTTCAAACCAGAGGGGAAAACAAAAGAAGAGAAATTTCCTGGGGGAAAATGCCCTAAGCTTTGTGAAACGCTGAGATCATGACTGAGTTTTGAGCAAGACTGCCAGTACTACCTAGAAGTAAAATTTTTCTTCGTGAACTATTCACAAAGTCAAAGTATTCAAAAAGACCCACATAAACATTTTCATATGGAAGGAGAACATAATCAACTGATCTGGCATGAATTTGCAGAGCAAAGCACATCTTTTTAACTCACTGCAGTAAGATCATGACTGCTCTGTATTTAACAACTACTCTCCTAAATGTTTGTGTAAGGCACATGGAAGTCTCTAAACAGATTTCCTCTTAGACTCTGTTTAGTCAGTACAAAACCCATCAGTTTCTCTGGTAAAGTCTGTTGATCTGAGTAATATGATTGATAATCACAAAATGGCTGGGCTTGGAACGGTCTTTAAAGGTCATCTAGGTCCAGCTCTGTGCCACGGGCAGGGAACCAGGTACACTCTGATCAGAATCTAAAGGCCAAATGCACCAATCCCAGCTGAGGCCCAGGCAGGATTCCAGGTGCTAGTGACAGCCCTTCTGGGGATCCATTCCCTGCTCTGCTCCCAGGAGCTCTGCTCTCCACAGGTCTCTGCTCCTTGGTAGAGTGGAGGTGCCACCCCCAGGCCTTGGAGACCTGCTGGTTAGTTCCTCATAGCCAAAGGGGCAGCAGTGTGCAGCGGGATCCACCCCTGCCAGCATTCCTGATGGGAGTGGCAGCAGCAGGAGTCCAGAGAAGCTACTGCACGTGAGCAGTGAGTCCAATGTCCTGAACATTCCTGACAGGCTGCACGTGCATAGATGATCTTTGTACATGCAGAACCAAGGGCCTTTGCCTGGGAATTTCCAAAGAGGATGACAAAAAGGTTTGGTAGCTGAGCTGCAGCACTGGTGGGGGTGGATACAGCTGCACTGGAGTGGTAATTCAGCCTTCCTCCATTACAAACAAATGTCTTGGGTGCTGTGGCAGCAGAGGCTCTGTGCTGGGAGGGGGACGGTGGCCTTGCAGAGCGGTGAGAGGGTAAAGCACTATTTTGGTATTCTGTATCAATGTTTTGCAGGCCTGGCAGTGGTCACAGTTGATGCCTACAAGCACTGGATATTCCACAAGTTGAAGACGGAATACTGACTTGTTTACCTGAAGATAATAGGACTTCGGGGTATTTCCTCAGAGAAAATATAAATTTTAATATAATTTCATAAGCTTTGGAGGTTAGCTTGTCTTGTAGCTTCAGTGATATCAAACTTCTTCAAGTAGGAGCTAGATAGAAAGCTGTTTAGTTTTTGCCAGCGTATGTAAAACAAGACTTTTCTATCTGCATTGTAGATTGTTTGTGGACACTTCCAGATTCTTGTGCTTTCTGCAGTCATTCTGGGGACTGAACTCTCATTGATATTGAAAGAAGTTCCATGAACACGACATGTGCGGGAATTTGAGTGTAGAAGCCCACAGCGTGATTTGGAATAGCGAACTGCTTTTAGTTTGGATATGACTGGGGGAGATGGGAAGAGCAACTGTATATTAAGGGAACAATTACAGATCTTCCTGATGACATCAATGAGAGATTTGCCTTCAACCTTTCACAGAAAATTTTTTAGCTTTAATTTGGGATATTAAAAGGGGTTTTTCAAAAGCACTAAAGGCCAGTGGAAGCTTGTTAGCAGCTCCTTATGCCTTTAAAAACCCCTACACCAAAAGTGATAGCTGAGAACATGAAATGGAAGTAAATAAAATGCATTTTCATTGCTGTTTTGAGTTACATAATTGTTGTTTCTTGATTTGTTAGTTGATCTGAATTTAACATGGATTTAATCTGTATGGTGACCAAGGAAATGGTGAGTAACTAGTAGAGATGCCAAGTACAGCCACAAAGCCAGTGATGTGTAGGTGTAGCCCTGAGTAGCCAACAACAGGTAACAAATCCACTGCCTACAGCCCTGAGGCTTTGTCACCTCCCCTGAGCTTGGTGGGCATTTCAGCATTGACCAGCACAGAGCACAGGCTCCCTCTGACTCTGGGGATAAACTCAAGGACACCCAGAGCCTGGTCACAGATGAGAACTCACATGCACCAGACATCCCCCTACCTGTGTGGAGCACAAAGCACACTCCCACTGTTCTTCAGAATATTGGAGCAAGACCTCCAGCACCTAGGTCAGCTTGTACAGGGCAGGTTGCACCTGGATGGCCACATCCCTCTCTCAAGCCCTCTCTGGCAGTGGCTGCAGTAAGAGTGGCAGTAAAGCAAGAATCTTAACAGAGATTTTGGATCTATTCAGTGCACCAAAACTGCCTCTCTTCTGTATTCTCTAAGATCAAGGCCACAAAGAGCTGTGATACCATGTTTGATATTATGGCCAGGCTCTTAATTTCCCCTAAAACCCCTATGCAGAACCCAGCAACTTGTATTGAGCTAAGTATTTCCTCCAGACATGATCTGTTAAATTAAAAAGGCATTAAGGTCTGGTTATGATTAACCAGTTTTACCAATAAAAATCCACAGCTTACTTTTTTAGGTTTGTGTGGCTTCAACTTCTACCCATTGGATGAATATTTGTATATCTTTTTCTGTCCAGTTTGAAAACTTGTTAATATAAAGTATCTCCTCCCTGTAAAGGAATCTGGTTGTTTCTTGATCTTCATTGTAAGCTGAACAGACTCGGCTGTAAGCCATCTTCTTCCTCTTTGAAATACTTTTTTAATGGCTCTCTGCTGCACAATTGATGTTTTTTCAACATCTTAAAAAATGTGAGCTGTGGAATAGTTGGCAATTTTTAATTGATCCCACAGTGGCCTATGCAGATATCAAAATAATAATGATTTTGTTCATTACGTTGCTCTGCGTGGGATGTGCCTGAGATAATTTAACAAAAGAGACTGAAAAGATGAAGAGAAATAAGACAACAAGGGTGTAGAGTTAGTTTACAGTTAAAACCATGTAAACCAAGAAGAAATTAAAAGCAAATGAACCCCACAAACCAAGACAATTAAATACTCCAAACTCCCATTTTCTGGAACCCCAAGAGCAACGTTATGTGCTCTGTTGTTTAAGAATGAACTTAAGCAGAGCCTTCTCTGTCCCTGCACTGAAAAACCTGCCGGGTTTTTCCGTTTCGAAATTCTGCAGTGGAGGCTTCCTGGGGAATTAGTGTTCCACAGTAACAAAGTGCTTGCACCTCTTCAGGCACAGACCCCAGAACAGGACCCAGAGGTGCTCTCTCTTGAGGAAAAAAGTTTCTCTTGATTGTAGAGGAAATAACCACAGGCAGTCAAGGTTGTTCAGTTTAGCCCCAGAGCTGCTGTTTCCATCACACGCACAGCAGGTAGCGATGGATGGAGCTTGGCTTTGTTTCCTCTGCAGGTTGCAAATCCTTCTCCTGTTTGACCAGACAGTAGACTTCAGCTTCTTTTATTTTTAGGGCTGCATCCTTCTTTTCTTTGTTTTCAGCCAGGATTTTTCACCCTTTCAATGTGCATGTGCAATGCAAATATGAAGTTGAGAGCCAAATTAGGACAGGGATTTTGCCCTCCTTCATGCAGTGAGGCACACGAGGCTGGCTCACTACTGTTAGTTCACACTGCAGCATGAGCAGGGAGCACTGTTCATCCCCAGCTACTGTCATCAGTACCTTTAGCAAATCCTGGTTGTTACCATGCAGTGGTATGGGTTTGGGAGCTTTACATTATTTTCCAAGTCCATAAATGTCAGAATCCAGTATAAAAAAAGGTCAATATATTACTGTCAAAAGTTTTTTTTTTCCTTTTTTTATACAAAAATTAAAAAGATCAAAATATATCACATTATTTACATATTGTGCTTCATGCTTAGAGATCACTGAAAAAGAACACATAAACAAATATTTTAATCAGAGAAATGCTCCATTCATTACACTAACCTTATTGTTAATACTGTAAGGATTGGCATGCAGATTTATTTTTTTAATATTAATGGTACATGCAAACAAATCACACAGAATTAAAACCTTTAATACACTAAGGGTGTGCTCACATTCTAACTGAGGATTTGTAACCAGTTAGTGACAGGCTGTTAACTGTAGCTGTATCCACATACCACATGTTTACTAGGTTAGTTATTCCACTCAGCTTCGGTGTCATACTCTAGTTGGAGGAATGAGAGTTCTCCTACAAGTCTGGATCAAATCCTCATCCTACAGGAGGACACATCTCTCCTCATTCTCCTGGGCTGCCAGTAGCACTTCCAACCCTTTCCAATACATGACCAACTGCACTCAGGGTGCTGATCCAAGCACTGAAGTAGTGCAATGGTCGTGAGTTATAATTACAATGGCAGAAAAAATGGCCTTTGTTAGAAAAAAAAATGTTTGGAACTCTGCAACAGGGGCAACCCACTGTTAACTTCTCAGCTGGGAGGGTATGGACTGAGGAAGTCACACAAGCACATGGTGCAGCCTTTCCATGGGTGGTTCCTAAGCTTCCTTGGCCATAATAAAAGCCCAAGCAAGCCTGTAAAAAAGCATTCTACTGACAGTGTTAGCAATGATTTGTCATGTTTAGCAAGTTTTGGTGTTCCCAGCACCAGTCTAGAGCTGAGGGAATACAAGACCTGAAGCTGCTGGAATCCTGCTCTCCCAAGGCACATCATGTCTGCCAGGCCTTGGAGATGTTGCTTAAAGCATGTGCAGCAGTGCAATCACCATGCAGGGAGCAAAATTACTCAGGACCTGTTCAAGGATATTCAATTATTAATGTTACTGTACCTTATGCCAACATCCTGCTACTGGCAGTCCGTCTGGTCCCTGCAAAATTGAATTTACAGATTCAGCTTTCCTGACAGTGACTTAAGTGTCAGACCCAAAAACCTGAAGCTCATTTGTCACAACAATGAATGGCTTAGCAGCACTGTTAATTACCATGCAAAACCCATTTACTGTATATGCACAAAAATGAATATGCAGGCAATGTAATCCATGTGTCACGCACAACATAAAATTAAATACACCTCAGGTTAAAAAAAAATTATAATCTACACTTTTTTTCCTTTAAACAAAGAAAATGTGTACAAAAACAAAGATTTGAAATCACAGTTCATTAACTTCATAATCAGCTTTATAAGGTAGTGTTTTTTGCAATCAGGCATATATATGGAAAGCATGATGTGGGAATGCATTTTTTTGTTAAAATGTGCTTTTCTGTTTGGGGGAGGTGATGTAGGTATTTTTTTCCTAGATGGTATCCTAATTGTGTTAAATTTGATCCTGCAGTACTTAGTTTCTTTAAGAAATCTAGAGTTGCTGAACTGAGAATAGGGTGAGTTATGGACTATGCAAAGGGAGTGAAAATATTTGTCTTGTTCCACTGGAGATACAAGAAACATACAAAAATGAGAAAGCCAGAAGAGCTCTCACTGAGGAGGAGGAGAACACTGGAAAGGAAAGAGCCCCTTTGAAGAGGAACAAGCTGTGTATGACCAGCTCTCTCAAGACACTTCAGAAGAAATAGCTGACTTCAGCTGCCTTTCCTGATGCTGGATTTTTTTAAGGCTCTTGGATCTCCGATTACGTGAATTTCTGCAAGTGGAGCCACAGAGAGCACACAGGCACTGACCCTTCCCTCAGAGCCACCTCCAGACTCACTAGGGGTGGGAAGATGTGGATGCAGCAGAGAGAACTGCTAGTGCAAATACAGGTCAAAATGCAATTTTACATTTTTTACTGTAAATGTTAGTCATCACATTTTTTGTATTCTGTATTGATTTTATATGTAAAATAGCCTATGCCCAATAAAACAGATGCAGTGAAGTAAGGTAACCCTCTCCAGCTGCTCATAGTGTAAGAAGTCATGCTTTCCTGTAACCTTAGTTAGAAAACACAATTTTTTTCTGCAGACACAGTCAACATTTTAGTCCAAAGCTATTAAAAAAAAAAGGCAAAATGTGTACATTTGCCAGAGTTGTCTGGGGGTGATGGGGATGGGGGACAAGGTGCAGAGTGTTTTTTTGACCTAAAACTTCCTGACCTGCTGTTAAAGTGTCCCCTAACACTGATGGTTGGGGGGGTTGATTTCTGCCCTGAGCCATTTCTCCTTGTGCACTCAGAACACTTATTTTGGCCATCATAAAACTCCACCCCTTTCTACCATGTTTCACTTAGTGACTCCAAAATGACTTGGTGGCTGTGTGGGGGGCTCATGCTGATGTTCTTGGACTGAAAGCCCAGCAAGCCTTCACTGCACCCTGGGCTGCAGAACAAAGTCAACATTTCAACCAACCTGCAACTAACCAGGAAGGTGCACAAGTGCTTTAATGACTGGTCATGTAGTTAATTGTAGGAATCACCTGCTGCAGTTTACAATGCCTTCAACAGAGATGGGTCCTGTGTCTTCTGTATAGTTAAGATGGGAGATGCTTGGAAAATAGAACATCTCTGGGGAGTAAATGTGAATTTAGAGCAGGCCTGCTGTTAGGAATTGGTTTCTTGGACACATCTGAAAGTAATTTAACTTTTTGAAAGAGAAACAGCTTACTGCCCTTTTGTTTCTCTGAGGACAACTGCAAATCATCTAACACACAGCATTTTCTATGGTTAAAAAAAAATGAAAATAAAACAATGACCTCTCTTAGCTAGTGGTGCAGAGCACGAACCTTCCTGCATAGCCACTGGACTCAACCTGAGCTCTGGGCAGAGCTCTGTCAGGCACAGTAAAACCCTTCTGATGCCCAGAGGGACAGTGGCCCTGCTCTGCAGGACTGGCCCTTCATTTGAGGAAAGCTTTTAAAATCCCAGCTGGGAATGGGACTCACAGGGCTGCAGCAGCACAGGCACGAGGGGAACCAAACTGGGCCATAGGTACTGAGAGAAACCATAACTAATTTTGAGCATCTGTTACCACAGAGGGACTGGCATCCCCTGTGTGACCTCCCACGATTTACACTCCTTATCTAAAGTCATTTTAACTGGGAAGAAGAAGGCACAACACATTGGCATCCTTCCCCAATGCCAGAGTGAAACATCTTGTTCCAGCTCTGCTGCCTTGTGCCCTTCATCTCCCTGGAGGGGTTTGCTCTGGGGACAGGGCTTGGCACAGCAGGAAAACACACAAGCCATGCAAGAAAGAGCAGATACTGTACCAAAGGGCAGGGCAGGCTCACCCCATCCAGGCCTGGCAAACCTGGGTCCCTTTTGCTGCCTGCAATGCTATGATCTCCCTGTTTGGAAAAATAACTGCTTGTTGAGAATGATAAAGGATGCAGGAGTTACACAGACAGACACCCATGTTTCAGCACAGGGGGAGGAGGACGGGTCTAGAGCTTCACAGCTCCATTTCTGATGACACAGCAAGTCAGCAGAGTGGTTTTATGGTAGGGAATTCACATGACATGCAGAGTCTGTCACGTGGGAAAGATCTTCTGTACACAAACCAGAGATTCACATTTATAAGAGAGATAAAGGGTACATCACCCAACATGTCGAGAGAGGAAAAAATTAATTGCAGTTCCCATTCAATCTCCAGGCAAAATAAAGCATATTGACTAAAGGAGCTTATTGCTGGTATAGTGGACCTACACGACAGCCTTTGCTGCCATAGCTGTGCTCAGAGAGCAAGGACAAGTCACACCTTTAGAGAAGAAATGCGTGTTTGAATTGTCATGGAGCAAACAGCTGGAGCTCCTAATTAGGTGCTTCTGAACTAAGTTCTAAACAGCTGCATTTAAGCAGTTTCAGTTCAATATTTGATACTTCTCATCCCTCAGTTTCAAAGCACTTCAGGGAAAGGATCTCCCTAGTTTTAGTCATTATATGAAAAACAGTAGTGAAAAGGAGGTAAATTTTACAAGGTCGAATAACTTCTTGTAAACCACTCTAGGTTTTTTGTTTTGTTTTATTTTTGGTGGGCTCTATCTAATGAATGAGAGGTTCTGGAAGTGGACTTGGGAGATCCAGCTTCCCCAGGCACAAACACCCAGGAGGTTTCCTGGAAAGCCCCCTGGGGTATGGGGTGTGTCTGGGAAGGGACAGCTCTGAGCCACAGGCAGAGAAACCAGGGGAAGTCTCTTCTCCCAGAGGCACTTCTTGGCAGCCTGGGGAGCTCCAGCTCATACATCACTTATGCTTGGCAGAGCTGTGATGCTGTTAACCCCAACATGCTTCCCCAGGCTGATCCCTCGCTCAGTTTGCAGGGATGGAGCTGGCCTTGTTTTCAAATCACCTCCCATCCCCTGCACCCAGTTACTCCCTGATTCCAAACATGCTCAGAAGCCAGGCAGGCAGCTTCACACTATCTCCTGAAGAGCTTACTGAGGTCCATTGTTCCTGACTACAATAAGAAGGTCTTTACACAAAGATGCTTTATTTTTACTGCTGTGGCTTGTTCCCATCTGGCCAGTGAGGAGCCCTTACAGCGAGCAGTGAACTTCCAGCAGTGCAGATAAACCATTACGAAAAGTGAGAAAACAATAACCATCTGCTCTGATTTACTGCAAAAGAGAGAACTCCCAAATCCTCCCTGCTTTTTCCTGGCTGCAAAGCTGTGTCTCCTTTTCAGCCCCAGCAGCCCATGCTTAGGAGGAGTGAAATGAAAGACTTACCACGGGACAAGGCTGGTCCAGTCCGGGAGGGCCTGGTTCCCCCTTCTGCCCTTTGGCCCCTTTTCTCCCCGGTATTCCTCGTTCACCCTGTCAGCACAACAGGAAAATATCAGGAGCAAGGGGCAGAAACATCTTTGCTTCATGTCTCACAGCACTTGCAGAGTCCCAGTCCTCACCCAGAGGAGAGACACTAGCACTAGTGTGACCTCAGCTGAGTAGTGAAATCACTGAAAATCTTCAGTTAGAGCTGGGTGAAAATATTATAATAGATAATTTTATAACAGATTGACTAAATGAGCACTTTCTGCTGGAGCACAGGTTAGTATCTGACAGCAAGTGGGAGCAGCAGCTTCCAGCAGCTTCCAGCTTCCTGTGCTCAGCTGGGCTCCTGGCTCCACCTGAGTATCCCTTTGTTTAAAGGTCCCTGTCACAAAACCTTTAACATGGACCCATTTTCAAGGTCTATGAACCAAGAACAGTGATTGCAACCTGGAGCTGTCAGGTTGCTCCATTTCCCCACAAGGCTTGGGCTGGGGTGGGCTGGGGGCAGGCCTGCAAAAACCCTTCCAAGTGGGCAGGAATGAACTGCCTGTCCTGCTCTGTGCTGGGAATGTGCAAATCCTTGGGCTGCACAGAAGGCCTTTCAGCAGTGGCTCCCAGGGCAAGCAGCAGTGCCTGCCAAAAAGAGCAGCCTGTCCTGCCCCACGAGCATCAATACAGCCATAACCCACTCACCTTCTCGCCTCTTTCACTTCTCTCTCCTTTCTCTCCTCTGAGACCAGGGAAACCCTGTCACCACAATTTTTAGGTGGGGAAAAAAGAAAAAAAAAAAAAAAAGATTTTGTAAGTTTACTGTGTGAATGGCTCAGTTCAACATGAGCCAACTCCAGCCATCAGCCTGTCCTGCCACAGTGAAGAATGACATTTTCTTCCTGTAGACTTGGTATATCAGGAATTTCTTGGAACAACTGGAGTGCCTCACCACATCCCAGTAACATTGCAGCTATTAGAATTATTCATGTCACTGAATCCAATACAAATATTCTCAGCTGGAAAGGGAAGTCCTGGCAGCACCTTTAGGTGAGCAGTTCCACTGTGCAGTGGAAGTAGCCCAGCAACAGGACTCAATTCAGCCCTTTCCTACAGCCACCATTCCATGGGCATTGTGTTTAAGGGGGAGCAGCCTACACAGTGGTAGCTACATATTTTCCCAACAATCTCAAGTTGCGTGTGTGATACTTGTGTTTCTACCATGAATAATTAATGGTTTCCATACTCACATCCAATCCTGGCTCCCCTGGCTTTCCCTGCAGATGTAAAAATAAAAATTAAGACGTGCTGTGTTGAGTTTGGTGTTGCAGACACACTTAAATCCAGTTGGTTTAACATGGTAGTGGGAGCATGGGCTCATCCAGGAGCCCCTGGGGTTGGAGGCTGCTCCTTTGCCCCCCACCAGGGTAGTGCTGGTCCAGCTCTGCAGTTCTGGCTGGACTCCCCACAGCAGGATTTCACAACCCTTATTTTAGGATTGCACCCCAACATCCCTGCTCCTCTCCCACACCCATGATTACCTTTTCTCCTTTGGTACCAGGTAAACCAATGAGCCCTGGAGCACCTGGGAGACCCTTAAATTAAAAAGAAACAAAGCATTGGGATTGTTTCCTGTGGGACAAGCTCCTGTCAACAGCCAGAAATAAGATTTGGGTAAACAACTCACAGCGGGTCCAGTGTCACCTTGGTCCCCCTTCTCACCACTGTCACCTTTTTCTCCCTTTGCACCATCCAAACCCTGCAGAAATGAAATGGATGAGCCAAGGAGACCTGGCAGCTCTGCCCAGAGCAGCCCCCATGCAGCCACCATCCCACCCTCCTCTGGGGTGCTTACACCCATGCTGCTGTTGATGTTTTGCTCTTGACCACATTGTAGAAGAAAATAGCTGAAAACACAGGTTTTAAGCCTTTGAGTTTGGAAACCCTGACTCTCACCAGCCCTCAGGACTCTGTGCTGGAGGAGGGGTTTGGATTGTAAATCCTTGGAAGGAAAAATGGCTTGTTTTCCAAAATGCCAACTGCTGAACAGTGTAACCAAGGGATGTGTTGTGACAACAGTGACAAAAAACCTCAGTCTCCAGAGCTGACAGGCCTTTGTGAGCCTGTAAATAATGCACTGGCAGCTGGGAAACTGGGTGACATTTAATTTATTGACTTACTTTAGGCCCCTGGATTCCTGGAGGACCCTGTGGGAAAGACAGTGGTGCATTTGAAAAAAAAACAGAATTTAAAAACATACCCTAAACTTTCCTTCCCAAACCGTTTCTTGCTCAAATTATGGGCTGGCAATGGTCAAATACTTCTTTTCAAGACAGGTGGTAGTTAATTTTGTTCTCCAATGTCAAATCAGAGGGCAGGGGAACTGAAAAGAAGCATTCTGTGTAACACAGGACACTAGAGCTCTCTAACACAAGCTTTGGGGAGTAAGAGCCCCCAAAAGCTTTGCTGAAGAAAGTGACAGGAAGCTCTGGGGGTGGCATTGTGCCACCATAGCCCTCCATACCTGGGCAGGGCTGGGATACCTCCCAGGCTGTGAATGCCACCTGAAGTGCCACCTGCTTTTGAAGCATGACCTCTCAAGGTGAATCTTGGACCCAGCAGAGGCATCCCAGCCTGCCCAATGTCCTTGACAGCTCCTTTTAGAGCATTGCAGGCACCAAACCCCTTTGATATATCCATCAAAAATGCTCTGTGTGCTGATCACCACCTGCATCCTCTCCCAGTGCAGCTGATGGCAGAACCTTAATGACTTGGGTGAATTTAGGGGAATACAGACACCATCATGGTGGGGAGCAGATTTTCCATCCCACAAGATTATATCTTTTCTCCCAAGGAACAACTTGGATTTTTGCAAAATGAGCCATAAAATCTGATGAACTCTCCTAAATCGGGTGCTTTAATTTCTCCAAAGACAGACCAGACCGTCAGCACTTCCCTGATGTTTTTTCCCAGATTCAAAACAACAATGATTAAACAGAACAAACCACCCTTGTCCTTATGTATCACATACAATAACAAATCTGCAGGAATCACTTCCAGAGTCCTACCATAGGGCCAGGTAATCCAGGAGGTCCAGGCTCAGCTATGATCTGCAGAAGGGAATTAAACAGCACGTTAACAAGGCTGGGCAAGAGAGAAGATTGTTCAGGAGTGGAAACCTCACAAAGCCCAGAATCATGATTTAATGCCCAATTAATTACAACAGCAGCATCCAATATCTCAACCACCAATACAAATTCTAAAGTAACTTTTCACTGCTAAGTGTGTGAACTGCTCTTCCCTAAGGAAAAAACCCCATTTAGACACTTGTAGAAAACAGTTGGGTTTTGCTGATGGAGATGGGACTGGTGGCTCTATCCTGCACCCCCAACTTTGTCTGATCCTGTGTCGTGAAAGAGACTTTGCCAAGATCTTACGTGATTATTCTGCAGACATGGTGACCCAGTGTCTCCTTTTTCTCCTTTGTCTCCTTTTGGCCCTTCTGCTCCCTGAAAGATAAAAATGTCACATTGACGTGGTGCATCTTCCAGGAAAGCAAAAATGAGAGAAAAATAGGTTTGTCTCCCTTTAAACACCAGCCTTGGCTCAAGAAAAGCTTATGGTCATCTCCAGGGGACGTTGAAGAAATGTTTTCTCCTCCTTGATACATTCTGAATAAGCTGATTGGAAATGGAAATTCAAAGGTCCCACATCCACCAGCTCCACAGTAAGGTGGTGTGGAGAGGTCATTGCTTAAATCAGCCAACCCAGCCCCATTCTGAGCATTTGCAGAAATCAATGCATTAAAGAACCAGGAGCAGAGGGACAGGGACAGACAAAGGGACGTACCGGGGGCCCTGCTGAGCCCATTTCTCCTGTCTCTCCTTTCTGCCCCATGATCCCCATGCTGCCCTGATCACCCTTTGCTCCTTTGGGACCCTGCAAGTTGAGAGAAAACAACAGGTTTAGAAGAAAACTCTTAGCATAACCCACCCCAACAGCCACTTCTGCCTTTCTGCTGTTCCCTCCGCATCACGAGCTCATGAGAACATGTTTTAACATTCAACCTCACAGATGCCAATTTTGAGGGTGCAGCAGAATTTGGCTGGGCTGCAGGAGGGCTTGCAGCCATTTAGGGTTGGGAAGGTTTACAAAAAGATTTGAGACAGCATCTGATGAACTGCTTGTGAAAGGAGCCCTTTAGCTCAGCAGATGAGGCCACGAGCAGCATCGGCACGCTCGGAGCAGAGCAGGGCTGCAGGCAAAGGGCCATCAATTCAGGAGACACAGCTGACACTGCACAGCACAGCTCACTCCTGGCAGGCTGCATCTGCTGCTCACAGACACAGGAAACTTCCTTTTCATTTGGCTCCTGGCAAGGTCTCGTTTGATCCAGCCATGCCTCACTCACCTTTTCACCATCCATTCCAGGTGGACCTGGCAAGCCCAGCTCTCCCTGAAGGGACACAAAGAAAGGGGAGCCCATGGTAAATTAAATTAAGGATTCATCTTGGGAAAGCATTGTGCAAGGAAATGAGTTATTCACACACAACTGTTGTGGTTATGGATTTGCATTGTCAGGCTCAGGACCAAGGAGGTGTCAGCAATGCACCAGCATCACCAGCTGACCTGAACATTGACTCAGAGACCTCAAAAGGCACCAAAACCTTGTCCCATCCCATTTTTTCAAGAGATACTTTTCTACAAATTACATTCTTCTTTTTAAGAACCTTCAACTGGCTGCAGGTTACAGACTATTGCTTGTGAAGCAGGAGGACAGCAGGTCCTGGGACAGTAAACAGCACACAGGGAAGGTGGGAATGAGGGTGGCTCAGCACAGCCATGGGGCTGCCAGCCCCTCTTACAACTACTCCCATTAGGGGGGCTGGGGTGTCACCTGTCAGGTGTGGGACTGGGACTGGACTCGTTTCTGGGACAGCAGTCTCTGGAAGAGCCTGAAGGCCAGAGACTGGTCAACAAAATTTTGGCTTTTGTGTGAAAGCCACCTTTTTTTCAGCCCAAGAAAGGACTAACTAACACACACAGCCTCAAACTCCTCCACAGGCAGCTTCAACTGCCTTATTTTGGCTTGGGAGACTCTTCATGGAGAGCTACTAAGGACCGAGTTGCTTGGCAGAGTTCAGGCTCACCTTGGGACCTGGAGTGCCTTGGGGGCCCGGTGGCCCTGGGGGACCTGGTGGACCCTGAAACACAGCAAACAAAACAGGCTTGGTCATGACTGACATGAACATGGCAGGCTGTCCTCGTGCTGTGGGGAGCAGCTCCCAGCTACCAGAGACACTCAGGAGAGCAGAATTGCCTGAGCACCAGGATGAGCTCAGCTGACAGAGTGCCCAAGGTTCCTCTGCCATTTCGTTGTTCATGCCAAACAGAACACAGTGGGAGTGAGTCAGGTGTACAGCTGCAAAGACAGGGGTTAAGAGGCAAAATGCCTTTAGCTGGAGGTGGGACCCCAAATCTCATGGTCTCTTTTCACATCCTGCCCGCTCCAGCCAGCCAGCCTGGGAAGCAGCATCGTGCTGAAAGCAGTGTCAGCCAGCCAGGGAGGTGCAATTAAAGAGGGGAAAAAAGGAGTTTGTGTGAGCACAAACAACAGGAAAACCTTGTACACTTAAAGAAGTTATTTTTTCCTGGGCACTGCTGGATGCAAAGACCACAAACCACCTTGAGACGAACAAATATTTTCCAACTTGCAAATTATTTCAAGCAGCAAAATTTGTGGTCTTGCTCAGACAAAAGCCAAACCAATATCATATCCTGGAGCACCTTTCTCCATGGCTGCACACTCAAATGCTGTTACACTTAGTCACACTGGAAGCCTTTCCAGAGCCTTGTCCATGAGACAGGCCAGTGCACAAACACTGCAAACAGCAAAGTTAGTGAGGTTTCAGCAGTCTCTGCATGCAGAACACGGGACAGGGTCTGGGTCCAGCAGATTAAGACCCCAGATACTTGATGGAACCTCTCCAACCACTGCACTCCACAAACTCCACTCCCAAAGCTGTGTGCCACACGGACATCTGGCAAACAGAAATTACCAGCACTTTGTGTATCCCTGCAGCCTGTTATAAAACAATTAGGACAGTTCTCAAATATATCTGTAATTAAGTATTTATTCTATTCAGCTAATTTCATCCTAATGAAAAGGTCAGGGGACTATTCAGTTGGGCAGGTTAAGGCTAGGGTGTCATCCCCCTTCCTCCCACATCCCAACTGCTGCCATCGAGCTCCACCACCACTTCTGCTGCTACACCCTAAATATCCTCAGCCCCCAGATGCAGCAGCTCATTCTTCCCTCCTAACCAGCTCTGTGCCAAGACAGAAATCTCAGGAGACAGAGAACAAGGGTGGACACACAGTCACCATGTCACCATGGCAGAGCTTGGCAGATTTCCTTCCTTTCCCATGAACTTCAGGACCCAGCCTTGGTGCAGGGCTTACCTTGAGCGCGTCCAGGATTCGGCCGTCGTAGTCGATCACGACGGTGTCTCCCTGTTCCCCTTTCAGCCCAGGGGGACCCTGCAGGCAGGGATGAATCCAATTTATTGTTACAGCACTGGGAGGTGGCTGGTATGAAAGCAAAGACCTGACACGCAGCATTTGGGGGCTATCACCTTACAAACAAACACTATGGATTTAAAACCAGCCCTTAGTCTGACAGCTGGAACTGTCAAACCTCAAAAGGCCATCAGTTTGTGTAATGGAGAAGTGCATAAAAATCATCACTTGATTACCCCTATTCCCAGCTTCCCTCTTGCAGAAAAAAGGTCACAGGATGGTCATGAGGAGAAGAAAATTGGACTTGACTGATTTCCCATGTCAGCATTCAGTACCTGTGCAATCATTTGTTTAAATATGCACCATCTCTATTTTCTGACACTGAACTGATTGTGAAGCAGTTCATCCACATACTAAGCAGAAAGGGGTGGTGGGGCACAGCTAAGGTTGAGACAAATACACAGCTCCAAACGGAAATCCTGAACATCCATACCCGAGGTCCAATGGAGCCAACTCCTCCCTTCTCACCAGGTTCGCCCTGAAAATAAAAAAAAAAATTACTTTTTTTTCAATGAGGCCAAGGAAAATATAAAATATTTATCCTAAAAATACTGTTCCCACCCATAAAGATATGCTTTAGACTAAGAAAAATTATGACACCAAGAAGGGACTGCTTCTCCTAGCAGAAATAGATTTGACCTGAGAGCGAATATATTTTACAAAACACAATGTTGGTGTAATAAGAAAAGTAAGAGGAGGTCTCATTGCAGGGGGAGTGGAGTGGGCAGCTCAGGGCTGAGCTCCCTGGATGGGCTGTGCTGCTCTCCAGCTCCTTTCCCTACTCCGAGTGTGCCGAGCTCCATCTCTTTGTGCTGCTTCCACATGGCTCCCTTTGCTTCAGGCTGAGTTTTGCATGTGGAAAGTTTCAGCTGAGATGTTTAAACCATTTTCAAGGGTGAGTTTAAGGAAAAATTCCATGCCAAATTGTTCCTTTTTCTCCTTCCTCTTTTTTATCCCCCCCCCGCCCTTTTCATTTTTTTTTCTTTTTTAATTTGAGTTTCAATAAGTCATAGTACTCTTACAGGAATTCTGTTCAGGATTCAAAAGATGTCCCATTTGTCACACTCATGTTAATCTCCTTGCTGACCAAATTAAAGCTCTCCAAAAAGTAAAAAAATGGTAAAAATGTATAGAAAAAAACCTAAATTCAATCAGCACTGCTACTGTGGTTCTAGAAAAAGTTTACTAGGGTTCACCAGAGCCCACTTTCTTCCTCACACACACTTTCTTGCCCAATAAGGAATCACGACTCTTTGATACAGAAAATATTAGTGCATCCAGATCCTGCTAAATACAAAGCAGCTGAGGGGGTAAATAATAGCCCACGGATGCTGTCTGGGTCTCCTCACTACCACTTAACAAGCTCAGATTTTCTAATTGTGTCTCTCAGCAGTTCTGGAGGTCAGGAGGGCTCACAAGTGCTTGGGACTCTGAAGCAATTCCACAGCCATCAATAACTTGGGATTAAAATGTGATCAGAATTCTACCTTTTTTGAGGAAGATGGCAATTCAGTGGAATATGTGCATGTAGATGACTTATGAACTCTTATACTGATCTCTGCTTGAACCCACCTTTCATGGAATCAGGAAAAGTTAAAACACTCTTAATATCACTCCTTTTGTGTCAGTTTTTAGCACTTTATGATCCTTTCAGAAGGCAAAGGCCCCAAACACCTCAGCTGGAAGCCTCTGCCTCAGCAATGCTGAGCCCAGAGTTGCAGCTTTTCCTTACCTGTAGTCCTGGGAAGCCATCTGTGCCGTTCTCTCCCTTGGGACCCATGCTTCCTTTTTCTCCCTGAAAACAAAGCCATTTAGACAAATACTATACAGGGAGGATGGAGAAAAGACTTCTTCAGGTTATCATTTTCTTGATTTATCTCCACTTTACATACACGAGGGAGCAGAGCTCTGCTTTCAGCTGTAAAACACATCACCATGCTCAGGTGCAAATGGGGAGGTTTTGAGATAAAAATGAAGTTTTCAGATTCAGCAGTTTGGCTGCAGGTGGTGTGTTCAGCCATGAAGCTGGCCCCAAAACCACAGCATAGAATAATAAATTCACAATGTTTGGTGTTGGAAGGGGTCTTGAGGATCACCCTGCCATGGGCAGGGACACCTTCCACTATCCCAGTTTGCTCCAAGCCCCATCCAGCCTGACCTTGAGCACTTCCAGGGATGGGGCAGCCACAGCTTCTCTGGGCACCCTGTGCCAGGATCTCACCACTCCTCACAGTTTCTTGATCTTTTTCCACACCAGAGGAGAAATGTTTCTCTTCCTGCCTCAACTCTGACAAGGTGCCAAAAACCAGACACCAAAAGATGCTGCTCAACACATGCATTGTTAGATGGACACAGAGCAGAACTTACCTTAGGGCCCATAAGTCCTGGTTCCCCAGGGGTCCCATCATCACCCTGATGGAATAAAATATAAAAAGTGAAATACACAGACCTTGTACACATTCAGTAGAGGTTCCAATACATCATTTGACCTCACTGAGTGTTGCACAGACATGAAATCCACTCAGGTTTGGAGGCAACCAGGGGAGAACTGCAGCAAGGAGCACAGGAAGCTCCAGCATGGTCCCCTGCTCCTGCCCAACCCTGCCCCTGCCTCCCCTGCTCCTGAGAAGGTGGATGGGCACATTCCAGAATTTGCTTCCAGCAGGCCCTGGCAAAGGTCCTCTCCCACCTTCAACAGAAACTAAATATTAAATTCTTTAAGGCCTTTTGGGGTCCCAAAGACCTCACCCATGGCCACCTCTGTTTTGGCCCAAATCAGTAAGAGGGAAAGGCTGGGTCCTGTCAGTGCTTTGACTTCACTTAAAGGCAATGATTTATCCACTTCAGGAGAGCTTGGACATGTGACTCTCCCACAGTCTTCAATGCCACACCCAAGCAGCATTCCTGGCCCTCAAGTGGACATTTCCCATGGGACTGCAGTGCTGCATGGTGATGGCCATCCCAGGAATTTCAAACCCATCCCAGGGCCCCTGGGCAGAGAACATCCTCCAGGCACCTCTTGGTTCATTGAATTACTGGAGAGAAAGGGCCCAAGACTGACTGCTTTGTTTGGCATTTGCTGTTTTATTCTTTGTCTTTTGGGCAGATGTGGCTGCAGCTTCTGGCTTGCTTGTGGAAATGAAACCAGGCTGCAGGCACAGCCATGCCCAGCTCCAGGACCATGTGGGAGGGAAACTGAGGGAACACAGGGAAGGGTTGGTGTGGACAGCCATGACCACAGCTTCTACACCAGTCTCTGCAATTGTTTCCCTAGCCAAGCACAGAGCAAAGCAAAGAAAAAAACCTTAAAACTAATAATTAAAAAACAAATCACCATTTTACCTTTTTCCCTTGGACACCAGGTTCACCCTGCAGCAGCAACATCAACAGAAGAGAAAGAAATTTAGGAACATAACAGAAAAGAAGGTCAATTACGTGGATAATCAAAATTAATTGTAAAAACTGAATGTAAAATTAAAATACTTGGTTTGTACTCATCACATCAAATGCAAGAAAGCATGTTTCCACAGCACAGCAGATTCTAGCCCCCTGTGGCTCCCTCCACCCCCATTTCCAGGTGTGAGCATGGGCAGTGGATGTAATATTGAGGAAGTGACACACTCAGACATTTACACCCCCAGCCAATGCCTTGGAATTTTATATCTGATCTATACCAATGTCCACTGCAAAATGCTTATTTTCATCCCCACTCCACTTACGCAGCATTAGGTCAAGAATCCATGTTAAAATCAGACAGATTATTACCCACCTTTGGTCCTGGAGGTCCTCTGGCACCCTGTAGAATATAAGGGTGATTCCTTTACTTGTTTGACAACTGGGTAAAACAGTATAAAAACATTTCTAAGAGTTTTTTAGTTTCAAGAAAGAAATGACACAGATGCCAACTTCTCATCTTCCCTTACAAATAGTATTTGCTCTCTGTACTCCCAGTAAATAATATCCTTTTATGGTTCATGTATTTTATGTATAATAAGCACCTTCTTACCCAACTTAAACCTTAGCAATTTGGAGTTACAATGCTAGGTGGCTTCAGAGGGGCAGGAGTTGGGATACAGGAGCACCACATCCCTCCAAAAGAGCCAAGAGACCAAACCCAGCCTCTTTTCTTCCCTGGGCACAGGTAGCCCTGGACAAACATCCATTTTAGGGCACCTATAATTCCATGAGGGGTTTTTTGTCCTCCATAAGCAATGACACAAACCCACTTGCTGCAGTGATGGGCAGTAGGGGTGAGGGGCACACACACAGATGCTTCTGGACAATACTGACCATGACTCCATCCTCTCCTGGCTCGCCTTTGAAACCCTGCAAAAAATAAAGACCAACATTGAAACTATTATCTCTCATTCTCCAAAATGCTCAGCCATAATTAGAATATTCTGCTGTGTTACGCTTTATCCTATTTTTTTTTTTGATTAAATAATTTGCCAGTGGTCTTCAGATTTGCAACAAGTCATCCAAACGGTATGAACTGGGGAAGAGATCTCCTGGCTCTGTGAATTACAACCAGCACCTGCAAATACATGCCCCAGGTCCAGCTCTTTGCTCCAAAACTTGAGATGGAAGGTCCCCTCCTGCTCCCTTGCCCCACACCCCAAAGCTTTGCTCTGTGAGCAGCCTTTGGAGCCCAGCTGTGCCTCAGGCTGGGGACTCCATGGTTGTGGTGGCAGCACTGGGGAAAGGGACACCCTTCACCCTCCTGTCCCTTGTGGGGTGGGAAGTGCCTTATGTGTGCTTGCTGCGCATCTCCCGTCCTTACAGGGGAGCCTGGAGGTCCTCTTGGGCCATCCTTTCCCGTGTCACCAGGAGGCCCCCGGGCACCTGGGGGTCCTGGCGGACCAGGGGGGCCCATGGCTCCATCTCGACCTTGGTCACCCTGGAAGAAGTTCACACAGACATGGTGAGACGAAGCAGTGTTGGCACAGGATGGTCTCAGGGTGTCCACAACACATGCACTGCATCCCTGGGCTACCAGTACCCTGGCCTCTGCTGTGCCAGAGGAATTCAACTGCAGCTTCCAGCTGGGGAAGCTGAAAGTGAGCTCATGGCTGATTTGTACCATTTGGGTCTGGTTCCTCAACCAGGATCATGCTCAATGCCTTCCAATGAGATTTAATCTGCTTAAGCCTTTACTCAGTGACTGTCTGCATGGAAAAACCAACCCAACAGCAGGCAGAACAACCCAGGCTCACAGCATGCTGGCAGGGAGCATGCACACACTGCCACGGCTCAGCACACCATGCCAGAAAACCACACAAAAAAGTGGCAGTGCTCAGTCTCATCCTTTACAGACAGCCAAGGTCACACGTGAACATCCCGAGCCACTCGCACCCTGTGGATTTTGGGTGCAGAGAACACGCCGTGTCCCTGTGGCTGTGCAGGTTTGGTGGGTGCCATTCCCAAGGGGAGCATCCACTGGGGCTCCAGGCTGGGAATCAGCTCCTGGCCCCCCACCAACCAGCACAGCCCAGCCCAGCCCCGGGGCCATGGCCCTTCACAATGGGGAAGCCTCATGGAATGGCCACCTCGTAAATCTTTTAGCAACATCTGGGAGAGTCACCACC
The DNA here is from genome assembly GCA_910950805.1 of Acrocephalus scirpaceus scirpaceus. Taxonomy (NCBI): domain Eukaryota; kingdom Metazoa; phylum Chordata; class Aves; order Passeriformes; family Sylviidae; genus Acrocephalus; species Acrocephalus scirpaceus. The sequence continues at coordinate 10,568,380 of OU383785.1, forward strand.
GAGGCAGTCAGAGGGCTGTGTTTAATATGCAGTCCACCCTCAAATCAGGGACAAGTGTGGGATTTTTAAGAAGTCCTTAAATGACTTAGCAGCACAAGTCCCATGGCCTTTCAACAGGATCTGGGCTCCTAAATCACTTGCATCCTTTTTTAAAAAACCCAATTGCAAATTCTGAACACTGCAACCAATTATGTCAAGTTGACATCCCACTGAATTTTTCCTAATTACAATGTCCCATTTAGAGTTCAAGGATTTAGATTACTCTAGTTTTAAAGCATTTTATTTTCAATTACAAACACTGTTTATATCAAATTTATAGAACTTTGCTGCTTGATTCACAAATCTCACAAAGAACCAAATGCTAAAACCCATTAGTTTTATGTCTCTCTACTTTGATTATGCCTGCCCCCTAAATTCCAATGGGATTTCAGTCAAACATGCTCCCAACAAGCATCTCCAAATACAGCCATGGTTGTGGCAATTTAAAATAGCAACAGTGCACTATATCAGCCAGAAAGGAAAAGCAAAAGCAGCTCAAACAATCACAGCAAACCAGTGGCAGCAGATTTGGTGTCTACCTTGAGCACTCGCCGGCTAAAGACAAGCTGATCATTAGCCAGAAATCCATGATTGAGGTGGGGAAAAACCATCTATATCCAGGGAAAGTGAGAGGCAGAAGAAGAAAGAGCAGCAGTTTAAGATGAAAGCACAGTAGAAGAGCAAGTTTTAAAGGCTGTAGCAATAGATAACAATTTTTTTTAATTACTTGTTGATACGTTAGAAAGTAATAGCCTAGATAGCCAATGCTGGGGTTTAAGGTTCTGGGTACACTGGGTCTTTGTAACAGGATACAGACTGAGGGAAAAAGTATTTTTTCACTAGTTTACTGCACAATAGGACATTCAAAGCATCTGGGACAAGGATTCCCCTACTGCAGAATAAAGAGTATTATTCCAGTAAACCCCATAGGGGATGATATATCCCAGCATTTCCCTGAGACCAAATATTGTATTTGTTTTCAGAGGCTCAAATGAATACTGATGTATTCCCAGCCTGCAAATTACAGACAAATCTTCCAGATTTATATGATGCAAAAACAATGTATTTAGGCTGTGTCAGTAGTCATTGCTATTGTGTTTTAGCCTTTCCACTCATCTATCTAAGGAGAAGCAGGAAGACATTTCCTTTCCCAGGACACCACGTGCATCTCCCTTTCCCCCATCCACCCATCCCTGTACACATCCAGAGGAGAATCAAGAGGGTGGAGTGAAGCCACAGGAAGCCCTGTGGGAACACACAGCAAAGCCTCCATGAGGAGTTTTGGAAGTTTCTGGGAAACAAACCTCTTTTCCAAATTGCCAAAGAGCTTTTAAACCTTGCATACCAATAACAGATAACTCCAAACTTCAGTTTTGGGGGGAATAGTGCACTGGCAAGGCCACCTCCTGCCCAGCCTCCCAGCACAGATGTTTTAACACCATCATGTCAAGAAGAGAGGGAAAAAGTGAAGTCAGATAAAAAAAACAAATCAACCCCAGACAACAAACCCCTACCAAGAATTTCTTTTCTGCAGATGTAGAGAGGGGGTGTAAGCTCAACACTCAGATAAATGCAGCTACTTTTGGGAAGAACAGCACTGAAATACTCAGAAATTAAAATTAATGAGGACACAGAACAATTGCACGTGGCCAGGTCCTCCAAATATTACAGAAACCACCAAAAAGACTCCAGTGAGAGCAAAGGGTTTTGTGGTAGACAAAAGAGACACAGTTCTGTGGTTCATTATGTGCATAAAGTACACAAGGGCATAAAGTGGGATTTTCATAAAAGCCAACAGAGCAAAACAGGAACTGAATTTTTTTCTTGTCCCTCAGACTGGTGAGCATCATCCAAATAAGCACGTTCCAAGCCCAGCCCTATCTGTTTTAATGGCAAATAAAAATTTGCATTTGCTCTGAGGTCAAACACACCATATCCCAACAAATCCAGCCATCACACATTTAATTTTAAACAGCCCATTACAGATGGGCCCATGAGAGGTGAACAGCCCTGAGGGATATTAAATAGAGACACCATCCCTGGTTCAAGAAACATCCAGGCTGTAGAAAGACAGGCTCCAGGAGAGGGGTTAAGTGTGATGGAGTAACATATTCCTGCTCCACAATTCCCAAAGCAGCTGGTTGCAAGGCACTGGGCTAAAAGGCCACTGGGTATGATCCCGTGTAGCAACAGAATATTGGAGCACAGAAACTTTGAACACTGGTAATTTCCAGCTTTAGAGTCCTCAATGTAGCCATTTCAATATAACACTCCAAAGTAAGCAAATAATGCAATAAAAGCATCCATAGGTGTCTATTGACTGCCACAGAGAGCTCTGCAGGATGCTTCCTGTGCTGAGTTTTTATCTGCAGCGCAAGCTTGGCAAGCAGTTATAATTCTGCAGAGAATAAGGGAGAGGAACTCCTTTTCTGTCTGCACTGAATTGCAGAGCTGGTTCAGCCACACCAGTGTTTGGCGCCCAGCAGCTCCAGATACAGGAGACACTGGAGCCATCTCCATCAGCACTGGCCATGGGCAGGCACATGCCATGTGGGCCATGCAGACAGAGCATTTCTCTCACCAGCTGAAGCTCATTTTCTCCCTCTGGAGAGCAAAGCTGGCGCTGCTGCCACAGGCGCTGTGCATCCACTGGCCCAGATGTGCAGAGATTCCCCAACCCCATCATTTGTCTAAACATCTCATCTGTCAGTACGAACAAGATCACCCAGCTAAGTTCATAAATCCACAGCAGTTGGCTCGGTGCCGGCTCAGGGAGCAAGTCAGGCTTATGAAACCAGTCCTTTCCAGGGGTGCAGCAATGTGTTTGATTGTGAGAGGGAAGCACAGGCACAAATATCAGGGCACAGCTGTCCCAACCTTGGCAGCATCCAGCTTCAACTCCCTCTATCCTCCCAAGAGCAGAGGGGGCCTGTTATTGATTTCTCCCTGTAAATATATTTCTATGTATTCTGCCAGTGTATTTGGGCACATTTATTTCCCATCCTGAGCAAGTAAGGCTGCACAGCATCCTCCCTCATGCTGCTTACAAGGAGCATTCAGTGATGAAGATGACCCAAGGTGATCTCCTTCCTCAGCTTTCCAAAATCACCCTCCAGCATCTCCCACCAGGTACACTCCCACGTGTAATAATCTCTATTTTTGTCCATGCTGGTGGCAGCTGTTTATTACAGAAAGAGAAGCAGTGCAGACATGAGCATATTCAGTAGCTAATCCCTAATTGCTATCACCTCACTCCCACCACACACAGTCCCTCCAAAGCCACCCCAAGGATTATTCTCTTTTAATCCATCATTCCTAATGATCATGTTTCAGTGTTCACTGACACACTCTATCCTCATTCCACAGCCCATGGACATGACCATTTACAAGGAAGAGGGCACTGGATATAGTCCTAGTTATTTATCTTCCCATTGATGCAGTGAGTTGCATTGACACATCTTTCAAAATCAGCTAAACAAAGTCACCACTGAAATTTGAGGAATAAGATAGATTAAATACAGAAATAAAAAGTAATCTAGACCAGATGGTACTAAGAAGTTTTGCCTCCTATTCACAACCCTGAATGTCTGGAGACGTAAAGGGAGGTATTTTCAAAGCCAGGCACCTGCTTTTAGGTCTACTTGTACATAGTTTTTCCAGGCTTTTCTCTCACGCTTCTCTCCCAAATTGTTCTTGAGTCTTTTTCTGACTGTTCTACAAAAAGTCATAAATAAATCAAAAACTGAAGCAAAATCTGGACAAATGAAGATCAGGACAAAATATGTTCCCAAAACCCAGCACATTTTTCTTGGTAGATGAAAACAAAGGACAAGTGTTACCTTGAGAGCTGGTACCTGCCCTGCAAGTCCAGACAGAGCCTGTCCCAGAGCATCTGCTGCAGCAGGAGGTGAGTTCCACAGCACCAGGCAGCACAGAGCCTCTGGAGCCTGAGCAGCACCTCCTCCGGCATTCCCGAGTTTCCAGCCCCAAAGTCACCCCCAGCCCTGGCCAAGAAGTGAAAACTCATGTCCCTGTGCTGCTGAATCACCTCTTAAAGCCTGTTCTGAGAGCATGGGTGGGTACTTAGACCAAGTGAGACCTTACACCGAGCCCCTCCTTCACCACACAGGCCGTAAATCTATCTGAGAAACGTTAGGGGCTCTCTGAGCCCCAGGGTGACATTTCCAAACACACCCAAGGCAGTTGGGAGCTGCTTCAGAATATGACACCAACTTCATAAAGTGATTTTACAACCTCCAGGGGAAAAAAGAAGAATGTCTCTGAGGCATCTCCACTCAACATTAACCACTGAGGTCCTGGTTGTGTTTCCAGCAATGGCACGTAACCCAGGTCAGCAAACCCTTGAGTGCCAGCTCCAAATCCAGCCTCCTCCAGTGACTGGTACACCAGGATTGCAACATATCCCCACAATGGGGTTTCCAGCAGGTGTCCATAACCCACAGACAACCACACCTCAGAAATACCTCTGCAACAGAGCCCACACCACTTGGTGAAACCTCCCATCTCATCCCCAACATGGGCCACATCCTCCTTGCATCTCGTGGAGACCTGTCCGGATTTACTTTAGTAAATCTCAACTTCATGCAGCTCCATGAGAGGAAATGTCATGAAATTCCATTAATTTTGGTATGCTATGGCCAAAAGTTTTCCCTCATCATACTTTAAACCCTTTATTTTCAAAGGTAGGCCGTATATAACCTGGATGTCATCCTGTTCCTAGGTGGGGAGCTCAGCAAGGGAGGAGGAATGTTCCAGCTATGCTGGACCTCTCCTTGGGACACCAGATCCTACCCCCACATAATGGTGCTCTAATGCCAACAAATAAGGAGCACAGCCTCAAGAGAAACTTCAAGAGGAACATGGAGTCTATCTCTGACACTGGAAGAGGAAATCAGGGATGAGAAAGTTCAGTAGAAGCAAAACCCTTCATGAGGTACCCAAAGATCTTTGACTCGTTTTTCCTCATGGCCAAAGTTAGGAAAACCACCACCACGAAGAGCTCCAGAGGCAAAATTAAACATTTCCACAACTCTTACCATAGTGTTTGCAGCAAGGCTGCACAAAGTTTTGTTTTGTGCAGTGACTAAACCCAACCAGATTTTAGAATAAATCAATGTGCTGTGTCACTACTTACCCTTGGGCCAATGTCTCCTGATTCCCCCTGCAAATCAGGAAAAACAGCAAAGGGTCAGAGTTCAAATCTCAACCCTGAAGGATTGAGCACAGGGTCAGCTGGACACAGGCACAGCACACAAGGGAAGTGGCAAGAGTCCTATTGCTTAAGTATTTAAAATGAGGGAGGAGATGGTTTTGAGACAACACAATGGGAAAAGTTTCTGCCCTGGCAGGCAATGAAACAGATAATAAATCAGAAATAACAGTTTGTTTCCAACTCGAAGGCTCTCCTAGCAACTGCTTATGTCCTTCACATGTGAAAATTAACTTCACTTTCAGTAATGACCTTCTTTGGCTCCTCTGATTGCATGGGTGTCATGCAAACAGAGTGATGGAGCCCAGATCTCTTGAAGGAATGAAAGGAGTTTTATGCCACTCTCATCACCCTTAGTGGCTTACCAGAACCCTACAGCATGGATGAGCTTTAAGACCACACTTGTTCCTGCCACTTTTTTGCAAATTTTTCCTCCCCTACCTGGAGCTTTTCCAAGAGCAATGTGAGAACCCACTCTCACAGCTCCACATCCCAACAAAACCCAGCTGGGTTAGTGGGGCAACCTGAACTTGAAAGAATTACAGCAACAGGAGTATATACAGAAACTGCTTCCCCAAAATCCACAAGTTAATGCAGCCTTTACCTTTTCCCCTTTTGGTCCTGGAGGTCCCTGGAAACACATAAGAAGAATCCAAGTTAAGGAACAGCAGAATCAACGATGTGCGTGACATTAAAACCAAGTAAATCACATTCATCAATTCACAAACCTGAGCCACATTCTCTATTATTCCAAGGAATACATGCTACTGTTTTAAGTTGTGCAGTGCTTGACATGAGCTGCACTTTACCAAAAAGCACCCACGAGGTCCTGCCTGCTCCTGCCAGGACAGAGTACAGAGAGGGACCAGAGCAGGGCAGGCAGTGTGACAGCAGCTCACCAACATGTGACTCTACATAGATGCAAAAGATATCTTGAGGTATTAAATCACTCCTAGAAAAAACACATGCTCAGTATATCATTACAACAATTATACATCTGTTTGAAATAAACAAGGAGGACGGGCTGCTTTCTTTGGCCTATTTGCTGAAGGCATCATTCATCTTCCTCTGAGCAGCTGTCTGTAGGACAGGCAGAGACACTGCAGCCCCAGAGAGAACCCGAGAGCAACACTTTGATGTGTCTGCTCTGCATTTGCCTTCCAGCACAGAAAAGTACCAAATCTTGGTACCAATGCACAGTGTGTGCTGAAGTGGCACCCAGTGGGATGCAGTGGGGGAAGGTCAGCACAGAGGCCAGCAGCAGCAGCATCTGCATTCCCATGCTGCCTCCCTCCTGCTGTTTTTCTCTGAGCAAGGCTGCTGCCCCTTACTGTCATGCAAGAGATCATGAACAGTGTGTTTTGAGTCTGGCTGTGTGATAACTTTGCTTTGTCACTGAGATTTGCCTTGCCTCTCACTTGGGGTCTCACTCCTGCCCAGCAGTGGCACCCCAGCCTGGGGCTGCAGGGCTGTGCTCTGGGGTCTGACTGCACTCCCAGCATGAGGTTTTGCTAATGAAAGCCAAGCCCTGAGCACCAGGCTGGGAGCTGGCCCTGCCTCCTTTTCTTGTCTAATGCTTTATTTCTAGATTTATTCACATTTGTTATCCTCAGGGTTAGGATAAAAACCAACCACAGCAATGTACGGCTGTAACACCACACTCTCTAACTGGATAGAAATAAGTGTCTGGAGTAGCTTTTCAGTTGCAAAGACTGAATGACTTTTACCCTCTTTGAAATCCCACTTGGTTTAGAACCAGAATTAAAAAAGATTACATATGGGGCCCTCTGGTGAAGGTGGTGGAAGAGAATGGGGTTTGGAGATAAAATATGGAGCTGTGACCTTCTGTAGGAACCACTCAGTGAAAGGAATCAGAGCTGGCTAGGGTTCAATTAGCATAAAAATAAAAAAGTCTGTGTTTCTGTAAAATAAGTAAGAAAAGAATGAAGCACCTGAATATCCAAAGGGCTTCCAAGCAAAAATGAAGTCAAGAAAACAGTTCATAAATTAATCCAATCTGTTCCAAAATGTATTTCGTGGACGCTGGGTACCCTCAAGCAGTTCTCAGCTCAGGTCCTTTGGAGGAAAATGGAACCCGCTTTGGGATCAATTATTTTTATGGTATCACTCTATAGTGCCAGAAGCACACAACCAAGATCACTGACTTTGCTCTTCAAATGTGCTACTGGAGTTTATTCCCCAAATTTGGCCTGATGCCCATCTGCAGTCTGTGCAGTCTGAGCTGGCACAGGAGGGGAAGAGGCAGCTGAGATGAGCTGGCAGGTAAAGAAAAGTTTATCTCCAGTTCTGCTGGCCAGCCCTGGCTCAAAATTCAAACTCGCATGGAATAATTTTCCCAAGTACAACTGTCCCTCCTAAACAGTTATATATGTAGCAATAAATGAGTAATAGTTGAGATACTGCCTATTTATTGTGGAGCAGCATGAACAAAGATATGTTTGGCAGTTACTGCTACTTACTGGTTTGCCATCCAAGCCAAGAGGCCCCTGAAAAAGGAAGGAAAAGAGAGTATTATTAAAAAAAAAAGAAAAAAAATTTAATTTTCAAACATAGCATTATCAGGCATGCTCTGAAAGAAACTCTACTTACATACAGTACAATCTTTGGCTATGATTCTACGATTTACCTAATCCTCCATCCATGCAATCCAGCAGGAAGGTTTCACAGAGATACAGTAAGAGGCATCAAACAATTTGCGGAGCGTGAAGGAGCGTGAAAGGAAGCGACAGAATTAGTGACAGGGATAAGGTGACACTGCTCTGGCACTTTGCCTGGGACTCCCTGAGGTTTTGAAAGTCAAAACCAACAGCAGTAAAACATGCCTGATTTGGTTAAACTGAGCAGGTCCATGAGTGGTTCACATCAGCCTTGGATCTGAACCATTTATTTTTGCTAAAGCACTCAGTTATCCCAGTTCTTCCTCAGGTCTCCTGTTTCTAGGGTTGCTGCACCAATATGGAAAATGGTGAATTTCCCAGCATTTCTGGCACTTAAGCCCTTAATTAACACCAGGCCACTGAATGTGTTGGGCCATAGGAAACATTGCTTTTGATAAGGGATGTGGGGAGGGAGGAAGCGAGGTGCTCTAAGGCCAAAGCTGCCCCCATCATCAGCCAGAGCTGGCACTTTTGGGGGACAAAGTGACATACACAAGTTTCTGTAAATCCACTGCCTGTGGCAAATGCAAGGGTTCCACCTGCAAAGTTGCACCTTGGGATGAGCTCCTGCTCCCTCCTACATCTGCCCTGCACAGCCACGTGTGTGGAATATGCACATCCTCCTCCCAACATGCTGGGATGAAACATCTCCCACATTACAGCCCTGAGAACCATGAGGATCTACCAAAGGAAACGGAGTTTGGACTGTGGTACAGTGCTAAAGCACCAAAGTTCTCTGTATTCCTTAGGGAACTGATTGGGGTGAGTATTTTTCAGTTTATCTTATATCTGTGATAGGGAAATTGAGCAAAAGAGGCAAAGGCGGGTGAGAGGAAGCCAATGGCTGCATTAAAATGAGCATCCTTGAAGCCCATAGCCATTGATAAGGAATAAATCAGTCTGCAATGGCTGTGCTGATGGGGCCTGGAATATGAAACTCTGGGGAACACAGCTCTCCTAGGAAAAAGAGGTAAATCCAGATGACCTGGGCAGATCATCAGTAGCTGGGTTACAAGGGCTGGGGGACCTGTACAAGAGAAGTTCACTTGAAAATAAATGAGGATTTCTTTATACATATGAGATTTCTGAAGTGATCAAGTATAGGTTATATTCCTCATGTGATATATATATATTTTATAAGGAACCATCAGTACTCAACAGCTACATAGTGGTAATGAAAAATACAGATAAAGCAGTTGTGTCTCTTAATGCAAAGGCTTGCACGTCACAACCAAACTAACCTGAGACCTCCTCTATGCTTTATCTCACCTCAGTCCCTTAGATTCTAAAAGCTGGGAACAGCATCAGGTTCATAGAGCTTCTTTCCCAAAACTATGATTGTTTGAGGTGATTATTCTGAAGTTCCTGATGCAACTCCCTGACTTCCAGAGGAACAGATGTGGGATCTGAGCAGAGAGCTGGCAGCACATTTGACTTCTCAGAGGAGTAGAAGTCTCAGAATTATTATTTTTTTTTAAATATAAAATGCCAGTTATCCAGATTTTAGCTATTCTTGTATCGGTCCACAAAGAGACATCCAGAAGCAAACACAATGGCCTATTCAGAAGATGTTTGAGGGAAAGCATTTAATGCTTGAGAGAAACAATATTCATCACAGTTCCAAGGGGGCTCTTGGCCAGCCACAGCATTGAATGGACAAGACTAACACAGACTTTTAAATGTTTTGTTAGTCTGGGCTGGAGATTTAATTGACTCTACCTGCCCAGCCAAATGTCTGTGTGAGCAAGGCAGGGTTCCCAGGAGCAGCCAGGAGATTTCATGGGTAGAGCAGAGAGAACATCTGAAATCTGGGCTGCCTGATTTGGCTGCCTGCAAATCTCAGGAGTGCCCATATGTTGAGATTGTTATTGTCTTTTATTTGAATTCTCCTCCATGTCATTTTAATTAAAGATGAAGCAATCTCTAATTTGATAAACAAAGAACGGAGAAACAACAAGTAACCCTCTATTCCTCTACAGAAAAACAATCTCTATAGAAGTTTTCACTTTGAGGGGACAAAAATTACTTTCGCTTAAACAACCAGGAAAAGTGTATGAAAAAGGAGAGTTTTCTCCTTGGACATCCCAAGCAATAGAAACCATCCCAGTGGCTTTAGGTTCTGCTTTTGCCCAGGGAGCAATTTCACTTGTGCCTTCACTCACTCTTGATCACAGTCCTTTGCTCTACATCACACACACAGTGATCAAAATTCAGATAATTCATTACTCACTACATCAAGAGGGGATGAACTTTCTGCATAGGACAAACCCAATGCTTTAAAACAAGGTAGAGGGAAAATTCAATCAATTTCTCCCAAAACACAGTTCTGACCAAAATCATCACTGTACTAAGTGGGACAAAATCTGTCAATCATGGGTGCTTCAAGGAAGACCACACTGTTGGGGTCCCAGATGATCCTAGAGGCACCTCCCGGCTGGTAACGAACTCACATCTCATTTTCTGACCACACACCAGTGAGGACCAGCTGTGTTCAGTGCCTGGCCAAACTAGCTCTATAGGATGCCCTCCCCATTTGAAAAGAAAAATTGTTGCTGTCAGTTTTGCAAAGAATATACACCTGCAACATCTGTCTGGAGCCCTCAGATTGCTGCAGCAGGAGGAGCTGGGTTAGTGGGGACAGCTGGTGACACGGAGCAGAGGTGAGTGATAATTGCAATTACACGCCTTGGTTTCACCCCTCAAAAGAGTAACACAGGCACAGGTGTTCCTGTAGGAATAACGATCCATGGTGATCCAATGGCACATCTGACTTTGCTATCACCTGGGTGAGGACATTATTTATAAATGTAATATATTTTATGGTATACATTGATGATCTATTCTTTAATAATACACAATTATACCTTGATGCTGAGAATGCAGACATGAATCAGGTAAGATGCTGAAGCTTGAGCAGAGTTTGTTACTCTATCATGTAGTCTTGATGCATGCCTTGGTTTTGCCACACATTTCGATTTCAGAGTAAGGGGCCACATTCAGATGAATTTTAAAACAAATTCTGATGTATTTTTCATTTTGTTTCACAGTAGAAGCTCAGAAGTCTTGAGATATAGCACCAAAATGCCACCTCTCATTGCAAAAACAAGATTCACCTCATTGCCGAGGTCAGCTGAAGGTTTGAGAACAGTTTTGAGCTCACCCAAAAGGGAAGATGTGGAGCTTGCAAGCTCTGATTCACATGCAAAAGCTCTTCCAATAAATAACAAGCATTTCCCATGTCCATCACTCACCTCTGGCTCAGAGCAAGCCGAGGTGCCAGCCTGGCTACCTGGCCCTCTGCCGTCCCCCTCCAGTGCCCCCTCTGCTGCTGGCAGGGGTGGACTTGCTCTTAAAGTGTTACAGGAATTTAAAGGGGGGGAAATATCTAGTGAAAACAAAGCCAGAGATTATTAAGGGGACAATCCTTCTGAGTTGGGAAATCTTCTCTCATGGTTATTTTTAATGTTTCCTGCTCTGATAAAAATTAGCACAGGGGTCGGAAGGAACCCTGCAGTCAAATTTTGACAAATTCAAAGGGCTGCCTTCCCATCTCTGTCTCTGTGGTTTCAAAGAAGGGTAGAATTTTACAATTCAAGGAATGAACAAAAGAGCATGACAATATTTTAGTGTACTTGCAAAGGGCCCTGGGTCATCTGCAGCACAGGCAAGGAACAGGGACCATCCCTTCCTATAGGCCACGCTGTAAATCCTCACAGGCGGGACAGTGTCTGCTGGCCATGTGGTTCCTCAGCACATTTTTGTGTGAGAAGAAAGCTCTGGCAAAAGCTGTGGCCAAGCATGCCCTGCCAGGCCCATCACAAGGAAAGTGGAGGAAGGCAGCCAGGTTGCTGTGGCTGCTCCCAGCATCCCAGCTGAAGGGAAAGGGGAGAAAAGGGACTGAGAAACAAAAAACGAACTGTGAGTCCTCTAAATAGCAGCTGAGAATCACTGGCACCAACTGTGAATAAACTGAGTCCAAGAGACTTGCTCTGGGATGTCATCTCATCCCCAGTTACTGCTCTTCCTCCTCCCTCCCTGAAGTCCTCAGTGCAGAAGGATCAGAAACCCTTACAAAACAATAAATTCCTACTCCATACAATACCACCACTGTTGCACTAATCATTTGTCCTTTCAAATGCATTTAATTTATTATATTTTATTGCTTATTTTTTCTCATTATTATTTATAATGCTAAATAAATTTATTACTACATTTAAAAACTTGTGAAGGGTATGAAATTGGTCATACAAGGAATTACCCCAAGCACACACCACGCACTGCTGTGAGCTAGGAGGAGTCCTAGGCAGGAGGTTCCTCCTTCATCAGCCCTGACTTCTGGGTCCCTGGTGTGAGACCCCAAAATCCTGTCAGCCTGCAGCATGGGGGAACATTGGAAACATTCCTACCAGGAGCTGTCATGTTTAAACATTAAGATCATTTATATCACAACAGTTTCATGTTTAACTTTATATATATCATGGAGGACCTCACTGCAATGGGATGGGGTTGCTGCACATGGGAAGACCACTGCACTTAAAAATAAATATAATTTTTTAAGCAATCAACGTGATTTGTTGATCAACCTTTGCTAACAATTTTCTTTTTCTTTGTTTGAAAAAAGCTATTTCAATATTGTCCAGCACAATTTCCCCTTTGCTCCATGACTACATGCAAACCAGAAACCCACTTTTCCATTAGTAGATGATTTTTCTGCATCTTTTTAAAAAAAAATGAAAAACCAAACAGCTTCTCCAATTTTCTTACAAGCACTAAACAGCAACGTTGATGAGACATAATTATTTTTTAATCCTTGCAAGACTAATTGTTTCCATTTGGAAACAATTTACACAAGCAGGCCGCATCCTGCATGGCCTCGGAGCCAGGCTGTCCTTGTTCAGCTAGAAAACCCCATTTCTTTTCATGAGGAAGGGCGTTTAGGGGTACCCCAAAATCTAATCTCCCTGCACGTGACATCCAATCCCAGTCTTGTGGGAGATCCCAAAAGATGGGGCTGCTCTGGGCAGTGGGATGAGCCGAGTCCTCACCCACAGAGACAATTCACCTCACCCAGCTGCAGCAACTCTCACCCCTCTCCACAATTCTTTGCAAAAAGACCACCTGAGCACACCCCGGGCATGGCCCACACGATCTGGCAGGGCTCAGCACCACCAAACCCTCAAAATATTTCTTCAGAGGGAGCCGCGTCCCACAGCCCAGGCTGCCAGCAATAAATCCCCCCACAGAGGTGTCAGGTAAACGATGCAGAGCAGCCTGATAAGAGCCAAGCGTGTGTTAACAAGGCAACAAAAAACCCCCTCAGATCTGTGCTCCGTTCCAAAAAATCTGTCCACTGACTGCTGGGAGGCCTCTGCCCATTCTTTGATGGAAATGGAGCAGAAAGGAGCAGTAATTTGCTAAAAACTTCACCCATAATGCAAACCAGACGGCTCTGCAAGGGAGCAGCCACCTCGGAGGCCGGGCCGGCCCCGCCGGGCATCCGGCGGCCGTGCAGAGCCGGCCTCGGCAGGGACAGCCCTTCTCCCTCCACAGGGCACGAACGCTCCCAGCACTTCTGAAAGCCTTGGGAAAGAGAGAAACAAACTGACAGAACCAGAAAAAACAAACCCAAGCTCTATCCTCAGAAAGCTTTTGGAGCAGCGCTGGGCTCTGCCCACTGTTCAGCCCCTCCTTTGCATTGCTAGCCTGAGCTCACCAGAGTGCTTCAATTCCCAGCTGTCTTCCAGACATGTCAGCCACATTCTGCAGGGTTTCAAATGAGATAAGGGACCTTTTTCCCTGCAGGAGATGCCTCTTCTTTAACCACAAGATGTGCCGCCTTCTGTCTGTGCACAGAGCTTCCTCTTTGTTTTGGATGTCTTTCTCAAAGATGCTCAAGAAAATCATCTGGGCTCAAATCTAACACTGACTGGTCCAAAGGGGTGGAAAACAAACACGGCTGCAGCTGCACAGGGCACTGCTAAGGTTTTTGAGGAAGGTCACTTGGAGATACCAAAATAGAGCCAGTTTGTTCACTTCTCCAAGCACAGACTGCTGTGGTTCCTGGGCAGACATGCCAGATCACCATTTCAGAGGCAAGAACTCACTCATCTGTGCATCACATTGCACCAGTTTTCTTCCAAAACAGCAAAGTATTCTTCTGGAAGAAAGAGTCTCCCAACTTCCCCCAAATTTCTGAGGCTTAAATGAGTTCCATGTGTTCTGCACAACTGCTTTCTTCAAGCATTTAATGTCCAGTTGGGCTTTGGATAGTTTTTTTTATTATCCACTTATGAGAGAGGTGATGGCCTCTGAGTTGGGAATGCAATTTTTAAGTAGGTAAGTAGTTTTGGAAGAATGTTGGCGTTACAAGCAAACACTTCAGCAGCTTATTGCCTTTATAGTCTTTCCACACCAGTGTCATTGACACCTTCTGTTTGGATTAGCTCTTTGGTGGTTAATGAGACAACTGCTTGGTTTTCTCAGTTTTGCTTTGCCTAGACACCAAGCCTCTGTACCACAGGGCTGGACCCAAATGCACTGGAAACAGAGACACAGATCCACCAGCTGCACTCAACACTTGAAGCAGGAAACCAGAGGAAGAGCTGTATGAGAAGCCAGAAACCAAACCTCTGTCCTGCCAGTGCAATTTGGGCTGCACAGTTCTCCTTGCCATTGCTGTCAGCACCTTCACCAGGCCCTCTCCTCTCTCTATTCAGAACCACTGGAATCACAGAGGACAAACAAATGCATCTGCAATTCCTCTACTGGGTGGGATGTAAGACAACTTTTTATTATCCCTGTGGAAGAATTACCTCTAAATCAAAAGGAAAATAAACTGCTGCCATGAAGAATTGATCTTCACAAAATCATTGTTGCTTCCACATCAGAGAGCCAGCAAATGGATGTAGCAGGAAAACACGCTGGATCTGCTTTTCCTGTTTAAAGAGGGTTTTCCCTCTAGGCAAATAATTATGTGAATTGGCCACAAAACTGATATTAAAATAAAATGAAAAAGACTGGAACTACAAAGTTTGCCTTGTAAAATGAGTGTTTGTTACTTCTGTCTTTTGGGCTCTTACTGGGAGAGGTATGTGTGCAAAAGACTTCACACACAGGAGACAATCCTTGAAGCCTAAATATTTACGAGTAAAACATGAGAACAACCACAGGACTGAAACCTAAATTACAGTTATGACCTTGATTAGCCTAGCTAAGAAAACTAAATACCTCACCAACACAAGCATTCATCACACCACACAGTGTTTAAAAGTAACCAAGTCTAGCAATGCACAACCAGGCAAAACATCCATGCAATGTGTTTTGGACACCACAGGCAACTGTGCCCATGCACGAGCTACCACCCAAGGTCTGGAAAGCAACTGCCTACTGCAAAAAACCAGGAAAATTTGGGGTCCACACAGCCCATGAGGTCCGGCCACGTAACATGGCCTCCCATACCTCACATGGGATCTCTGGCAGCCCTCCTGAAGAGTTAAAATGCTGCCTGCTGCTCTGGTTAGCACACCAGAGCTACACAGGGCTCCTCCAGCCACTCTCCCAGGCTGCACCTTGAGCACACCCAAGCAGCACTTGGACATAATTGCATAGGTGGAGGCAACTCATCAAGACATCAGGCAATTCAATTTTAAGTTACTCCTCTTGTAAAAATAGTTTGTTATTAATGCCACATGTGGCTTTCTGGTGTTGCCCTTTCCAAAACGCCTGGTTAAGTGCATGCCTTGGAGCTTTCTGGTAAAAAAGGAACCACAATGGCACAGAGGAGCGAGCTGCCACCAGGAAGAGGCTAAGGCATGTGTTCCTCATTTTCCACACACCATCCTGTCTGCATTCATATTGTATTTATGAGTCACACACGAAAAGCTTGCACAGACTTTCCCTAAGTTGACTACTAACCAAAATTCTTAATTGCTGAGGGGAGAAAACCCCAGACTCCACTGTTTATGGTCAGAGTCTAGAGCTGTAACCAAAGTCACTGTTCCAGGACTTCACTATGCTGGTTTTTATGTCAGGGAACCATCTTCCCTTCTACATGTGCTTCTTCAACCCCTCTCACAGACATCAGCCTAGAAAAACACATTTGGCTTCACTTTATGTCTTGAAAATTAATCAAAACCAGAGTTTTGCCATCTTTACCAGTTGATTTCTGGCTTATATATATTACAGCTGAATTCAGCAGATAGATCTGGATTTACAACACTGCAGCCAAAGGAAGGCTGTCCAAGGCACCCAAACTAAAAGTTTCAGAAGATGTTGACCTGCTTAGATCCAATAGCTCCTTAGGGTGAGTTGGACTGTAAATATGTGAGAATGGCCTGTACAGGAGTATTTCAATACTGACAGAGCAATTATTCCCCAAAATAAAAAGCCAGCATTGAGCAATGTCTGTGTCGTGATTCTTTTTTACCTTAAGTTCATTAATTGATTATACTGGTGCACTTACCTGTCATTAGAAAAGGACACTATTAGTCACAGAATCATGGAATGGTTTGGGTGGGAAGGAACTTAAAGAATGTCTAAGCCCAGCTCCTCTGCCATGGGCCAGAATGCCCTCCACTATGGCAGGTTGCTCCACGCCCCATCCAGCCTACCATTGAACACCTCCAGGGATGGGGCAGCCACAGCTTCTGAGGGCAACCTGTGCCAGACCCTCACAAGAGAGAATTTCTTCCCAATATCCCATCTAACCCTGCCCTCTGTCATTGTGAAGCTATTCCCCTTGTCCTGTCACTCCAGGCCCTTGTAAATAGACTCTCTCCAGCCCTCTTGTAGCTCCTTCAGGTACTACAGGGCTACAATTAGGATGTCTTAAAGCCTTCTCTTTTCCAGGCTGAAATATCCCAATCCTCTCAGTCTTTCCTCATAGCAGAGGTTCTTCATTCCTCTATTTATCCTGGTGGCCTCCTCTAGATTCATTCCAGCAGATCAATATCCTTCCTGTGCTGGGGAGCACAGAGCTGGATACTCAATGCTGAATTATTTACAGTAATGAGCTGCATTTCTTCTAAGCAGGCAGAGCATGATGCCTGTTCTCCTTGCCTTCCCAAAAGGTTCCCACTGCTGCAAGAGATGGGCAGGACAATGCCTGCAGTCTTCCAGGCAATGCACAAGTGATTAACAAAATTCAGAAGGCAAACATTATACACCGGAGGGACAGAATGAATAACACACCACTCAACTAAAAATAAATCCTAGTATTCTAAGGGAAATGTATAAAATAGGAGACAACCCTGTTTCGTATCATACTTTTCTTCTGCAAAGCCTCTTCCCTGCTCTGCTTTCTATTAATGAAGACATGCACATGAAGTAATTCCCCTCATTAATCAACTTCATTCTTTTGGTTTCTTCCTGCTTGAAGTGACAACCCTGCATTTGGGATGTCACATAGTTGTGTAGCTGAGACTGATTTTAGGGATGAGTAGTAGAGGCAAATGAAACTCAAGAAACAGAGACTTTGGCTTCGAAAGGCCTCTCCAGTAAATGGAGAAGGGAATGGGTTCTGGTGAACCACAAAGGCAGCATCTCACTGGTAAAGAGGAGAAATATCATGTAGGAGAGCAACTGAGTAGTTTGAAGGCAAGTATAGAACTATCCCTACCTGAGGCAGAGAAAGAGATAAGGGCAAGACTGCTAAGAGCATTGCACAGCTATCTTAGAATCACAGAATCATTCAGGTTGGAAATGACCTCTAAGATCATCAAGTCCAGTCATTAACCCAGCACTTCCAAGCCCACCACTGAATCAAGAGTCACATCTTTTAAATCCTTTCCCTGGGCAGTCCGGACCAATGCTTCACAACCCTTTTAGTGAAGAAATGTTTCCTAATATCCAATTAAACAGCTGTGTAATGCAGAGATTCTCCTGCTCTGCAAGGTCAGCTCAAAGCCTACTGGCAGTTCAGCTCTCCCATCTGCTCCTCATTTTCTCCTTTTCCTCCTGCCCAGATGCAGCTGCCTGCCCTGCTCACAAAAGCAGCCACAGCCTCACTGCACCAGCCCTCTGCACAGCCAACCCCTCCCTCCCCTCCCAGCTTCACCAGGACAAATGACCCCAGCATGCTGACAGCACATCAAGTGGAGGGGACCCACTCCACAGCGTGGATGCTCCTTGCCTCAGGAAGCACAGCTTGGGACACCTCCCAGGGGATCCCAGTCCCAGGGCCTGGTCCTGCCCAACAAGAAACACATTTCCATCATTGTGGTGGCTGCACATCTGCTTTTCCTCTGCTGTCCTCGTGCAAACCTGAGCTCAAGGCAGCTTTATGGCATCGTGGCTCCTGCCTCACCATGGGCATCAGAAAGGCTTTTTCCCTTAACCTGCCCCCAGTATCTAAAGTTAAATTATTCTCTACAAAATCTTTGTCCTTCTGTCAAATCTGGCTGAAATGGGCCAAGTTCAAATGTTTCTGGGGAAAGAGAAGACAGACCCATACAGCCCTTACACTGAAATTCAGGCTGAGATATGTGCTGTGATCCATGATGATGTCAGGGATGTCAAAACTAAACCAAATGAGCAGAAGAGCAACAAATCCCAACATCCTTCATAGCTGTTACGACAACATTAGTAGGATATGCTATAGGGTTAAAAATGGAAATTAAATCCTCTATGGGATTTCAAAAATAACAATAAACCTACAGAACTTCATAAAGAAAAAAACTTTTTCTGCTGTAAAGTTTTATTGTAAGGCCCAAACCTCTCCTCTTAAGATGTTAAGTATAAAAATATTGAAATCATCTTATAGAAGCTGTTTTCTCTCTCAGCTCCATTTCCAGAGCTCTGGATCACTTCATCCCTTTAAAGCTTCCTTTGCTTGTAGCTCAGTTATAAACTAGCAGCTCACAGCACTACTGGCCAAGGGATGCATGTGTCACCACACACCACTTTATACCCATCTTCTACCTCTACATTTTCACCACATCCACCCCCTGAAAGAGCTCAGAGTTTATTTGATCACCCTGAAGGGGACTAAAGTAAATTCATTTGAATATGCAACTGGATTTAATAAAAGCTGTCCATATGCTTCTGCTGAATAATATTCCCAAGCCTGAATTCACCACATCAATTCAAAAAGCAGGAGCAGAGATGGAAATTCTCTCTCCATGCCCTATACATAGAAAATTTACACAGTGTTTTTCACCAACCCCTTTATGTTTAGTTTCCTCCTTCTTCAGGGATACATCTTGCTTTGGAAATACAACTATCCTCCCCTCCTTAGTAGACAAAGTTAATTAGTGCAGCCACAGCCATGTGGATGTAGTAATTGTTTGCTGGTTTCAAAGTCAGGATAAGACCAGCCCCAGAGCTCACCTGGGCTGCAGGTCCTGGGGGTAAGAGAGAGGAGGAAACACCTTGTGGTGATGTTAATGCCTTTTTCCTAGTGCAGATATAGCAGCAGAGTTGAGGTCATTCCCAGTCCCTGACACCATCCAGGGGTGCTGGAGCACCACCAAAATCCCTCTCCAGGAGCTGGGACAGGTAAGGTGCCAGGCTGCCCGTGGAAGTGGTGATGCTCTCTCCTAGGGAGCAGTCCCTGTTTCCTCACAGAGTTTCTGGTTTCCAGAGCTCTGCAGCTAAACCACATGGCCGAGAGAGGAGAAGGGACAAACCTGCCAAGGGCACTGCTAATCCAGCAGTGTTTGCCACACCCCACAAGGGCAAAAAGCCACCCTAAAAATGACAATAAACAGCCCATTACAGTGAAATTTCACATCTTAACTGCTAATAAGTTAAATTCTTAATTTCCAACAGACCCCTGAGACATCTGTAGAACCTCCTGGCTCCAGCATCTCTGGGGCTGCTGCGGGCAGGTGCCACCTGAGGGAGACAAACCCCTTCCCTGGACACACAGCCCTGCTAGCCCACAGCCTCCCCTCACAACAAACTTAATCTATCCAAATCATTTAGTGGAGTCCCAGGTACTTTCATGCCAGGGATGCAAGGGCAACACAGGCTGGTTCTGCAAAATTAACCCCATCTCCCACTTCTCCACTTCTGGGGAAATGCTGCTGTCCTCCCCAGGGAGGATCACAGGGGTCCAGGAGAAGTGAAAATTGCAAATAGCTCTGGAATTCCCTTCCAGTCCTCCTCTCTTGAGCTCCCTGACACACATAAAACTCAATAGATATTTCTGTGGTTTCTGGGTACTCAAGGAGAACCAGGCCAGGGCATGTGGTGGCAGAGACAAGCAGGGAGTTTTCCTAACACACTCATTCAGGGAAAAAAAAAAAAAAAAAAAAAAGGGCATCAACCATAGGAAGGAGAAGGCTAGGAATAGCCAATACACCCCTTCCAGAGGAACAGACAGTGCAGAACTCACTGCATCAATTCATAAAGCAGGAGCAGAGATGGAAACTCTCTCTCCATGCCATGTACATGGAGAATTTACACAGTGTTTTTCACCAACCCCTTACAGCAAGTATGTGCTTGGGAGTGGCTCCCTGATGAGCTGCTGAGGCCCTCAGAGCTGGAGCACTGTGGCCATCCAAGGGCATTGATGAGGGTGAGAGGAGCCAGCCAGGAGGCTGAGGTTTGGGATCTGGCCAGAACAAGGACTCCCTCCTCCTGCACATCCAGCAGGACAGCTCTGCACCCATGGAAAAATTTTTGGATATGGGCAAATGAGGATCTGTCTCAACACCTGAGGCTCTTTCACCAGTATCCCCTCTTACAGTTATATGTGGGACAAACCTCAGAGCCTTCACTCACTTTGCAGTCCAGTGAACTCTTAAACAAGAGCATGAATACAACCATGAACGGGCCAAAGTATTTCATCCCTATAAACATTAAGGGACATTATTGCTCAGGCTTTTAAGTTTTAGGGCTGAATCTCTCAAAAGCTATTGCTAATGAAGAAAAAGAGGAGGGAAGAAATGAAAAAAAGGAAGCAGCTTAAAAGAAGCAAGGAAAATCAAGTGTCACGGAAAAAGCTGGAGAGCACCACAGAGCACAGATTAGAAAAGGATAAAAATAAAAAGGAGTGGTGGAGTTACCGGGTAACCATCACGTCCTGACTGCCCCTGTGGGGGGGAACAAGGGAGATAAGTCAGTCAATGCACCTGTAGCAGCTTGACATCACATAGCAACAGGCAGGACACGGGGCCATCGGCTCTCCAGACAGCCCTGGCACTAAACTCTGGAGAAAACTCTTGGGGCAGCTTTCCTATCAGAGAGGTCACATCTACAGTGTATTTTCACTGGATTTTGATCTCCTGCGCCACTTTGGCTACTTACCATGGGTTTTATCAACTTGCACCCACCCCTGCTCCCTGTGCCCAGCCCCTGCTGCCCCTGAAGCCATGCATGGCACACACGGGGTCCTGGCCATAAACCTGCCCTGGGATGGGGGTACTAAGAGGAGAGAAAACACCTCAGTGTTGGGGAGAGGTCGTAGAGGCTGCAGCTGCTGAGCCAGCAGCCAGGACAGCAATCAGAGCTTCAAACTCCTGTTCCAGCACTTGATTCAGTGAAGGTTTACCCCTCTAAGATCCATTAACTTCCTTGCAGGATGCAGCTCTCAGCTCACATCTAAGCTTTGCTTTCCTTTGCAATGAAGCAGAAAGCACAGCTGATGCTGCAGAGAATGACCCTGCTGAAGTTGCTAGTAGCAGCTGCAGGATCAGCAGAACAAAACACAGCCTGTTCAGGATGTTTCACCTTTCTGCTCTCCTCGGGGGTTCCCGGAGGCGTTTACAGCTCGAGGGGCTGTTAACCATGCCGTGAGCTCCAGCAGAGCCTGCTGCAAGCCAGCCCGACGGCAGATTCCCGGGAAGGGGCTGTTGAGCATTAGCTGGTACACAAAGGCAGTGAGGTGAGGGTCTGGTGCAGCAATGTCACCTGCTGCCATAAGTACAGGGTTTGTCAGCGTGCTGTGGGTACAGAGTCACAGTCAGGCTTTTTCATGGCATGGAACAGCTCTGGCAGCCCTTCACACCAATCACAGGGGTTGTCCCTTCTCCTAAGCACCCCTGCAGCTTTAATGCCTCCTGCAGCTCTCCTGATTCATCCAGAAATAACACCGACTTCAACAACTGCCTATTTAACCAATGACAGTCTCGGGATAAAGTGTACAGGGAGGTTTTTATGGAGATGTATGGCAGTGGAGCACACACAGATTAAAAGGAAACACTTGGAATGCCCTGCCCTTGCTTGCTGGTGAGTTCCCCAGCCAGCACACTAACACATAATGTGTATGCTGATAACTGTGACTGTAAATGTTTAATTACAGTCTGTGGTAAGTCTATATTTCAATTGTAGAAATTTTCTACCCAGCATGAGATTTTAATACTCTCCAAAACAGAAGGTTTATAGCATTTCTGAGCAGAATACCCCTTACTCACAGACAGGATAATCAATCATCCATCAGCCATGAATCCTGTACCACAAATTCTAATAATTTTATATGCATAACTAACTTATGACAGCCAAAAGAATAAAATACCAGAACAACTGCTACTAGGGAACAACAGAATTGGGGATACAGTTAGAGCAGTGTAATGCTGTACATCTAAGAAGTAATCAATTCCTTCTGGACTAAACCAAGAAACAGAAGAAACCAATAAATGCAGTACTGTTGAAATAAAATAATATTGTGGTTCTGTGGGTTCTAGGACTTATTTTATATTATGCTTAAAGAAGTCTCTGGCAAAGGCTACTTATGCTAAAAAGAAGATTAAAAAAACCAAAACCAACCAACCCCACCCAACCCAAAAATTAACTAAACCACGAGTTGTCTTTCAAAGAAGGGCAAGGAAAGGAAAAAGGGATCTTGTTTGTGTTAAATCTCCCCTGTGCTCCGTTTGCAATTCAATAGTGCCGTGGGAACCAGGAAATGAAACCAACTAGAGACAAAGAAAAATTAATAGTGCACCATATGTTGCCTGTGTTGGATCGCCATAATAAACGTGACCAGACAGCACACGTGAGGCAGCAAAGCACCTGGCTGCGTGTGGGCTGATAAGAGCCTCTGAGCACAACCAAACAGCCACACAAATCCATTTCAAACTAGCCAAAGTACTGCAGGCAAGGGGGAATGTCCCTTAAAGGTGTATAAGTGGAGTTTTTAATAGGCAGTATCCCAGCATCCTCTTTATTTGTAATCCCAAATAATCGTTTTGCTCAACCCCCTCTTAAGTATTTACGTTAAAAAATGAACTTGAAATAGAAGTAAAAATTCAAAGGGTTGAAAGCCCTTAACTAAACCCACAGGCAGTGCAGCCAGTCCCAGGAGAACCAAAGCCATGGTGCTGGGACAGCCCCTACTCCTTGTCACCAAATCAGTACTGGAAATTTATTAGCTCAGGAATAGTTGCCAAATTTATTTTCTCTAAAATAAGCCCTTTTCAACGCAGTGAGGCTCTATAGGAAGAGAACAACATGAAGAAATGCCTCTGTTAGTGCAATGACAGACAAGGAAATGTGGCTGCAAACAGCCTGTACCGCTCTTGCTCCACCTTTGGAGGAAGAAAGGTAGAAACCCAGAAGCACCTAAACCCCATAATTTATTTTTTAAATAAAGCCTCAGTAACTTGGAGGGCACAAAGAAAACATAAATTCTCACTCCAAAACCAGCAGGAGAACAACAGATTTGGATGTGGTGGCACAGCCAAAGGCACGTCTGAACATTTGAAAGGAGGAGTTGACACATTTTCGACTCTTACCCCTTCAAACAACTATTTCCCCATAAATTTTCTGGTTGCATTGGTAGGAATGCTCATTATTCTACCCAAGACTTCAAAGAAAGAAGCAAGCAAGCTATGGTTTTCCCTCTAGCCCCCCTTGTGAGGCAACCAAACCCATATTAAATGCTGGAAACACAACAGATAAGAAAAGCAAGACAGAGCTTTAGAACCAATAAACCCAGTATCATGTTAAATATTAGTATAGCACTCTTTCTGTTAAATAGAGGCAGATTAAAAAGGGAAAACTCCTTTTTACTGAATATTTTCTGAGTTTAAAATTACTGGAATTCCCTTGGGGCAGCAAGTTAAACATTTTAAAATTCCCCCCACAATTTGTCTACAATCACGGAAAAAAAAAATGCAGCAGCATCTGGTACCGATTTTGTTTCCAGACACACCTCTACCAAAAAATGCTGTGCTTTTGCAAGGACACTGAAAGGCAGGGGAAGGGGAAGCCTTAACTTTGTTGATCCAACAGTAAAATCCACGATACTTACTGCAGGTCCTGGAAAACAAAAGAAAAACAAAGAAAAGAAGAATCAATTACAAAGAAAAAGCATAATCTGATAAAGCAACACAAAGCAGAAGCAGACACCAGAATGATCTGGGACTTTTCAGTCCAATTCCCATGTGATGACTTTCCAGATCCACTCAGCACCATCCATGTCCTCCTGTTACAGGACCATCTCAACCATGCTGCTGGCACAGCAGGGCTGACAGGAGTGTAAAACCACTCTTTTCCCATCTCTTTCTCAGTACAACTCTGTTTCCTCTCCCCTCACAAGACCCTGGGCACGTCACAAGGCAGGGCCCATGTGCAGGGCATCAGCACCTTGGGCACTACCTGTGGCCAGCAAAAAGGAGACAGACATGGCCAGAAAAATGTGCAAATTTTATGAAAAAAAAATCTATATTTTCACCATGGACCTCATTCATACTTCGGGTAATGCAGGAGGGGCAAGGTATAAGCCCACAAAAGCCAGAGGAGCAGTGTAGTAGGGACCTGACAAGGACAGTGCTGCTGCTTCCACAGACCCCAGATGTTGCTGCTGGATGGTGCCCATCTCTCCCTGACCTCCAAACACGTCCCATGACCCCGTGTCACCCTGTGTCACCCCCATGTGTCCCCTGATGGTGTTCAGTGGATGGCTGCACAGTACCCTAGCTCAAGGGAAATTCCCATCACATCCACATTAGGCTTTAGGGGCTAGAGCACAGTTTGAGGCTGGCTTTAACAGCAGCAGAAAAAGAAACGTTCCCCAACATCCCCCAGCAGTGCAGGATGTTCACCACCAGCCACACCAATTTTCAGTTTTCCCACTGCTTGCCCAAACTGGTGCTGCACTGAGGTGAACACTGAGCCCTAATCCAAAGCAATCCACGCTGCACTCCTGTTCATGAGGCAGCCTATAGCTCTGTTTGGGATTTCTTCATGCTCTGATTCTTGCCTGATCAAAACCAGAAACTAGGCACAATTAGAAAAGGAGGGAAAAAAAACAGTGGGAAAGCTTAAAATGGATGCAAAAAAAAATCTCAAAAAGCTTTGTTCATCTTATGTTATTCAACAATATTATTCAAGAAGCATATTTCAAGTCAATGCCTTTTCAACGATTTCAAAATTAATTTTAAAATTAAAAACATTGCTAATTTGAATTAAAAAAAAAAAAAAATAAGAACAAGAATGAGGGGTGGCAGCAAGTAATGACTGGCAGAGCACCAAGAAGGATCCCACTGACCTCTGTCTGTCACCTGAAGGAGGTCAGTGCCACACAGCCACAGCCACACCTGGGGCAGGGACAACCTCCACGTCTCACTCCAGGAGCACAGGGGCTTAACTTGCTCCCCTTGGTTTAATTTCTTCTGAATACAGAAGCCAATGGCTCAATGCCAATTTATTAACTGAGAATCATAAACCTGATTTATTAACTCACTTACACCAGGCTACCCACAAAAGCCCTTTTGTGGAAAAGTCAAGACTAAGCCTCAAAGAAGTGGGCAGGAAATTATTTTAATATGGGATTTCAATCATGTAGCAATTATAATCTCTTTGGAATTTGTTGCCTGCTTTCCTTGTCTCAGCTACACTTTTTTTCTCCCCAGCACGTGCAGGCAAGTGCTCTTTTAGAGTGCTACCTCCTCCCAAATCCAGGAATCCCAGTCAAATGGGGGATCTGTATATGCACATTTAGATGTTCTCCAGCCCCATCAGTGGAGTTACACCAATCTTTCACTGTGCTGTTGGCCAGTTGAGGCTAAATAAATCTGCATTAAGGCATAAGGTTAAACCTATTGAATTGATCTTTTCTCCTCCTAAGAACAACATCACTTTCTGTTTTGCTGAACGTGTTTTTTAACAGTTCAGCCACTTGTTTCCTATGGAAGAAAGTCAAATATTTTGCAATTCAAAAATAAATAAAGAAGCTGATCCTGTACCCAGGGGCTGCCCCTCATCCAGCCATCTCATCATTGTGGGCACATTGCACAAGATTTATGCTCTTTTCAAAGAAATTTGCCAGAATTTACTGCTAATAATTTTGACTGGCAAGAATCAGTTTGAGAGGCTGAAAGGAAGAGTGAAACAACTTGGAAATTCTTCTTACAACAAATAAAAGTTGGAAACAGCTTTTGTGTATTGAAAACTACATGACAAATTAACTCGGAGGCTGATTTCAGAAGGAAGAGGAGAAAGACAAAAATAACCTGCAAATGCACACATTTTGGTCTATGATTGATTTATCTGAACAGGGAGGATGCTGCTATAACCAGGAGTGAACACCTTGTGCTCGAGCATGCAAGGGCATGGAGATATTTGGAAACACAAAAAGATTCCTTAAGAACATGCACAGCTGTGCTAGCAGGAGGTGAAAATCAAAACTCATTAAAAATTAATGACCCAGATTTCCTGATTGACCAACATTAATGTTATTTTGCATATCCAAAGCCCGAGCGGGTCACAGTGGCATCATCCCCAGCAGTACACAAACATATGGGAAATGACAGGTCACAGTCATTTATTCCCAAGTATTTTTTCAGCTTGGAAATTTTGGGATAGGATGATATTTCTGTTAAATCTGCAGATCATTTATCATGCAAGCTCTCCCACCATGAGAGGAGAGAGCCAGGCAGGGGAAACAAAACCAGCCAGACATTTCTAACAGCTCAGGAAGAGTCAGAGGGGACTTTGCAGCAACTCTAAAGGACAAATAGCTCATCCTCAAGGTAGCAAACATGCATCTGTGGCCACCTGAAGATGTAAAATAATTATAATTTAAAAATGTACTATTATATAGCTGTGTGTATTTAAACACACACACTACGTATATGCATACACATAAAGGTATTAATTCAGGATGCTGTAATGGGAATAACTGAGCCATGGGTAACAACAGAGGACGACAACTGCTACAGCTATAAAGAGTCACAGAATCTGGGAAAAACTTTTTGTCACTGTGTGTGGACTCCTATCTATGCCTCAGTGCTGGGGCACACAGGGAATATGCTTTCCTAGCACAGGCTCACTACTGAGAGCCCATGTGGGACAGATTAGATTTTTCCTGAAGTTCAGCAAAAAAGAAGTCCTTGGGTATGAGATTGTCACAGGCAGCTCATAGTGAGAAATAGGGGGAGCAATAGAAATCCCCAAATAAATACAAATTTCTGAGTGATTACCCACATGCAGCCACATGTGTACTTAGTGAATAACAGCAGCTGCATATTTACACTTGTCCATTCAATCACGTGGCTAATGGGTTTGAAAGTGTAAATCTTGATATGTAAAATAGAGGATTTTAAGTACATATAGGGCTGGGAGAGAAATAAGCCTTCCTTGCATAGAAATCCCATATTTTTTTTCTTTTAAAAAAGCTTTATGTTCTTTCTTGTTCCAAATCAGGATATTTGCACAAACAGAATAGCTATAAGAAAAAAGCTCACCCAAACAAACAAAACCCCCCTTTGAATTAAATCTTCGTTAGAAGTTCAAATTAAGGCAACACCTGCAGCGTTAATGTAAAGAAAAAAATCATGGGCAGTGGGCAGAAGTCTTCTATCCCTTAGCAACAATTTCAATACATTTCCCCAAAAACTGCTTTTGAAATGAAAACATTTTGTAAACAAAACTTTTTCTGCCAAAAACAGTAATTATGCCAAGTCAGGATTTTCCAATGAAATAGCACTTCCTCAAAAAAATGCCCTCTCAGACCCACCTGTAAAGGCAATTTTGTGCCTAAACCAGCCAACATTTATCCCCCCAGGCTGTAGCTGTCCACAGCTGATGCACACAGGTGTCACACAACACCCCAGCCATCAACTTTGGGTGTTTGTGTCCTGAGGCAGCTCTTGCTTCATGTGAGGAGAGCAGAGCCTCACTCAGAGACTTCCCAAGCTGAACATTTCATGTGGATTATCTCCTGGATTATCTTGAGAGATTTTGAGCTTCAGATCAGTTTTTGGATCAATCCTCAAGCCAGGGGAAGAAAGCAGAACGATATTCCAAGAGACAGGAACATCATCTCCCACCATCTAGTTGTGCAAAGCCTTTGAACCAGTACTTAAAACTAAGCTCCCAAATCCTGGATCCTATTCATCCATCCTTCAGGAACACCCCTGCATGGCTCAATCTTTTAAAAAAAATAAATACAAAGCCCCGTGAGGGCTGTGCATCCGTACCCCATCCCACTCACACAGCACCAGCTGGCAGCAAGAGGGGAAGCAAAACCTCCCAGGTCCCTGGCAAAAATCCGTGTTATTTCACAAACGCTCACTCCAAGAGTTGAACTGTGTCCTCACTGGGACATATCACATTGGAAAAATAAGCTAACATGACATTAAACCAGATTTTGCCTTTGGCAAGGAAAAGGAACTGCATCTGAGATGAGCAGGCTGCCTGTCAGGACCAACCACGACAGCAAGTGCTGCAAAATCTTTCTCCCACCCCACAGTGAGACAAGGCTGAAAATCCCACATAAAATTGTATTAAAATGTGTTTTTCTTTTCATACACCGCTTCCATGGGTGGGTGTACATGACCCCTCAAGGCTGTGCTTGCTTTCCAGCTGGAAAAGAAACTGCTGATGATCATGTGCAGGAATGAGGGTGCTGGGACCCTTGTGTCTGTCCTGGCAGCATGGGATGGAGCTCAGGACGTGCTGGACCAGACCAAACAGCCAAAGTGACATCTCCCCAGGGGAGCTGCTGGTGTGAATTTTCTGGCCTCGTGGTAGCAACAGTGGGATAAATTGGTTTTTAGAAGTAGCCTCTTTTGCAGTGGTTGTGCCCAGCTCCAGGACTGCTCCTCTGCTGCAGCAGTGATTCCCATGGGGCCAGATGATGGAGAGAGTAAATAAAATGGGTTGGATGGAGCCATTTGACTCAATTAGTCCCTGGTTTGTTCAGCTGGTGGCAGAAACACTCTCCAGGTACTTGATCCTTGTGCCTGAGGTCAGGGAAGGGATGACAGCACAGACAATCGTGCTGCCACAGGGAGCTCCAGCTGCCACCAGAGATGAGGAGCCCAAAGGGAGGCTGGGGTTTAGTGCAGCCCCCTCTGCCCTTCAGGGCTCCCCAGGGGGAAACTTGTTACCTTGATGCTTCTCTACAGCAAAATAAACTACCAATCCCAGAGGCAGGGCCCCAGCAGGACCCACTGCCTGCCCTCGGTGGGCTCTGGGCACAGTGGGGTTCACCCCATCAGTTCAACAAGTGTTTTTTGAAGCATGTGCAGCCAGGCATGTCCCACATCCAAATGATCTAAATAGTTAATTTTTTTTTTTGCCAGAAATGGTTTAAAAATTAATCTTTTATGGTATGGTGCATATCTGTGGAAGAGAGCAGTTGTCCTAATGTATTTTCATGATGATGAATTCTTAGTTTAGAGAAACAGAGCTGTTGGATTAATTTATTTTATCTGAATCCATCATGGCAGAAGAAAAAAGCAAAATTCAGTCTTGGTTTAAATCAACAGGAGGGTATGATTAAAAGGGACAGGAGTATCTCTTAACAGTTTCTCTGCTTGTTTCCTAGAGATACACATTGAAAGTTTCAATATGAATCTGAGAAGGTTTTTCAACATGACCATTTCAACAAATGCCAGAGAAAAACCCTTCCCTTGGCAGGGTTGAGCCTTCTGGCTCTCCAACAGCCTTTGTCTGGAGGCTGTGAAGCCCTAACCAGGCAGGGTCCCTGGGGATGGACACCAGCATGCTGCACAAACAAACTTTTATTCACATTTTTATCAGCTGTAGTGAAGGAACAAGGACCTGGTTTATGTGTGGTCAGGTTCTCAAACAAATATAGAAATATATATTCAAGTTATCTAGAGAAACAAACATCTGGCAGCTCAGCCAAAAGCAATACACAGTGGGATGTCTGCTCCCCGTGTATCTGCAGTGGGGCAATCCACAGGCTCTGCCCTGCATTCCTTGGATTTCACTGGGGTGCCCCTTTGAGCCTGAGTGTGTGGCTGTGTGCAGTGGGTGGCAGCTGCACTCTTCTCTATTTTCCTCCACAACTGCAGAAATTTCAGTAAAGTTGTTACTAAGGTTTGAATTTTTTTTATCATCAATAATTAATTCTTTTTTTTTCCCTTTATAATGCTTGTTTTCTTCCTAGCTCTGCATTGATTCCCTGGCAGCTTTCTGCTTCATCAGAGGGATGCTCAAGTGCATTTGCAGATGTGTCACAGCACAAGGGAAAAATGCTGCTTTTCAAAAGTTTTGCATGAAGCATGGAGAAGAGATTTAAGGGCATGTGCAAGCTCAGCACTACCTCCCAGATTTTTGTATGGAGCAGAGACACATCTTGCACAGCGTTTACATAAATGCCTGCATATAAAATCAGATCCATTGGCTGACCTTTCCAGCTGCCCTTGGTTGAATTCTGTATTCCACTGTGTTCCTTAAAGCCCTTAGGTGATACTTAAAAAACAACCAAAAAAGGAATCAAAGCTGTCTGGTGGCTATTCCTACAGCCCAGCTGCTGGGAAAATGAAACAAATTAACAAAGCTGGCTGGGATCCACCACCACCCATCCCTTGGCCAGGAGTAAATCCTTGATGCTTCAGGAACAAAAATATCTCTCAAAACCCCTAGTGCACTCTGGAATACCATCAGTGGAAGAGAATGGAAATGCCTGCCTGCCTTTCTTGTCCATCAGTCCATGAGTTCATGTGCTGCTGCTGGTGTGCATCACATATCTGCTCAATTTCCTTTCCTCAGAGTTAAAAAAATTGTTTAAAACATTGGTGATCAGAAAGTTATGCTGCCCTTTTTGAAATCCCAGTTGTGAATTTTCAATAGCAAGAGGCAGCAGAGAACAGAATTCATCCTCCTCACTAAATGAAAATCCATTGGCTCCCGTTCATTCTATCAGTGTTCAAGAACCTAAGAGCTGGGATATGTAATTTCCTGTGCTGCTTTCTGGCACACTGAGGCAATCCCAAAACCAGCCTGGCTTTCTGGGCACATCCCTGTCTGTTTTCCTCAGAAAGAGCAATGCCAGCTGCATCTCTCCCTTCTCCAGCAGCAGAATATAAACAGCACTTCTCCCCAGCTGAAACAGGGTCAGTCCTGTCCCATTTCAAAGACAGGGACAAACTCCCAAACTTCAGCAGATACACTGAAGTGACAAAGACACTGAAGTGACAAAGACACAGAATTGCAGCCAGCTCAGATGAAACCCCCAGCAAGGTTGCTCTGTGGTTTCAGCCAGGCTGAGGGCACACTGATGCTCAGGAGACATGGCAGAGGTTTGCTTATCCCTGACTCTCAGATGCAGACACCACCACACCCTGTGGCTAGCAGGCCACACACGCAGAGAACAAGCCAGTGCACACCTCCCATCTAACAGGCTGGGGAATTCCCTATTTCCATGCTAAGTCACTGTCCCTCTTCACTGTTGGGTGGGGCAGTGATGAGGCTGAATGCTGCTGAGAGAAATGGAAGGATGGAAGGATGGATAAAAAATGCAACAGCTGTGGGTGCTTTGGGTGGGATTTACTTCGTTTTTTGGTTTTTTCCTTTAATTTTTTTAAAATTTGGTTTTGATTTTAAGAATTTTGGGAGTTGGTTTTGGCTGGTTTTTTGGTTTAGTTTTTAATAAAACCATTCATGCCCAGCACACAGGGGTGAGGGAAGCCCCTGTTAGATGGAGGTGACAGATGTCATTACCCAAAGGCCCCCCCACCATGCAGTGACAGCCCCAGTGCCCTTGGGCAGGTGATGCTTACCGGGTTCTCCTCGCCGGCCGGGCTTCCCTCGCCTCCCCGGGGGCCCTGTGGGAAGAAGAGAGCACAGGGTTAGTGATGGCCCATGGACAGTGAGTTCAGGAGAGTATCTGCCATGTGTCCTTCCCTTTGGATCCATCTCATGTCTTCCCCCCTTTCCCAAATACCAAAAAAGTTAGTACACTGCACTACTTAAATACCACCTTCCCCCCCGCCCCACAACATAATTCTGGTGAAAAAACCAAGGCAAGCTGGTAATCAGATTTTGAAATTATCAGTATTGCTTACATAGTAGAGAACCCTTGATCTAACAGGATCCAAAATTCTGGAAAAAATCCTTTGCTGAGCAAGCAGCTTTGCTGTGCAGTCCCTGCATGCTGCAAAGGGCTGTTAAAGGCTCGCAGATCACAATATTTAAAGTATTAAAGCAATGAACATGGATCTCTTGGTACTAATCATTACCTGAGTGAGAGCTTCTTCTGTGCAGGCTGCTGACACAGCCTAGATCTGGTCATACATTTATAATTTCAGATATAAATCTTGCTTGTATTCTTACCCTACAGGGCAGCAATGGCTAAGGGATCAATAAAGTGCCATAAGAGACAAAATACCCTTAATTAAGGAAAAAAAGCACTCAAACAATAAATTCTGATAGAGAATACTGCTCCAGCACACACAGAGCGTCAAGGTCCCTGGCAAAACCATGACACCACATCCTTCATGCCAGTGTGTTGCAGTCTCTCTGCTGCAGCCAGCGTTCCTTGCCTGGCACCTGGAAGCATCACTTCTCCCACAACACGTGCATTACCAGGCTGGAAAATTCCCTTTTTGCAGCCTGCTGCAGCAGATCAGCCAACTCTGGTGGAGTATTTGCTGAGTGACAGCAACGTTAACAAAAAGCAAGGACTCTCTTTTTATCTGTGAAACAACACTGCTCCCTCTCCTTTCTGCTGGAAAAGGATGATAAACAAAGACCATTAAATATTTCTGCATTCCTATCAGAGTTTCTCCTGTTGCATAAACATTTCTGCGCTCAAACGTGCAACTGCATCTCCAGAATTTCAGCCATGGCTTAGAGTTCTCCTCTTTGAAGTTTGGATACACTGTCCAGCACTCTCCCTCCCCAGCCCACCACAGAGCTCCAGCAGATCCCCTGCCCTCACAGAGGTTCCAGTGGGAGCCCCAAATCCCACTTGTTCCCTTGTTATGGGATTGGCAACCTGCAGACAGAAGCCCTGAGTAATCACAAATGATTGGCAGAAGCGTCTTCCACTACTCCCTAAGTAACTTGCTCACAGGTTTCTACAGGAGACAAAAAAACCCACCCCAAACATTTGCAGCCTCCTTGGAGGAGCCAAGGAGCCAAACATTACAGCCAGGAGAAAGGTTTACTTCTTCCATCCCCAAGTCAAGCTGCTTTGGAGAGGAACCACAGCCCTGATGAAGCACCTTTTTCAACCTTGGAGACCAATGGTGACTGAGCAATTAAAGCCCCTCTACCTGCACCACCCTCTGGGCTAATTTTGGGGGTCTGACCTCCAGGCAGAGCCTGAGCCTCAGCAGCTTCCAGCCTCCCTGGGAGTGCAGGGGGTGCTTTAAACACCAGTCCTGCTTAACCCTTCCCTGCCTTTCCAATGACTCTTCCTGGATCTGTTTAATCTGAAGTGGCTCACCCAGTAACCATTCTGCTTTCCCTGCTGGGGGCAGGCAGAAGGCACAGGGTGCTCCTTAGGGATGGGGGAAATGTGCTAATGGAGGTGTAGGAGAGGGAGGCCAAGTATCCAAACAAGTGAGTTGGTATTGATGCTTTTAGGCAACTTAAAGGAGAGTTGATATCAAAGTGTGGATGCACAGAGCTCCCACATAAAGCCTAGGTTGGACCCATTAAACTGAGAATGTGAAAAACCTTCAAGAAACCAAAGATTCTGTATAAAGAGAGGACTTAATACTAGGCTGGCTTTTCTTTTCAAGTTTAAGGAATTTCTTAATACTTCACACCCCATGGGAAAAATTGACTTTTGCCTACACCAAGACAGGTTGTGCAGAGAGATGGTAGCTACCCCATCCCTGGAAACATTCTGAGTCAGATTGGATGGAGCTCTGACTCACCTGATCAAACTGAAGATGTCCCTGCTCACTGCAGGGAGATTGGACTAGATGACCTCTGAAGATCCCTTCCAACCCAAACAATTTTGTGATCTTATAATTTTTTCCCTACAGTCTTCCAGGAAATCTCTAAGGTGGGTGCAGCATAGGGAATTACAAATTTAGAGATATTGCTTGTGGCAAGTGTGAGATAAACCAAATTGAGAGAGGAAAAAATTTAAAATCCATTCTCATTTGTTTCACTTGCTGGGTTTTTTTTTGTTTGTTTGTTTGTTTTTTTTCTGAGAGCAATTTGGTTAAAAAAAAAAAAGTAGCATTTTGGAAACCACATTTAGAATCCTGCTGCCACTCAGTAGCTGGGTTAAGAAATGTTTCTGAGGAGAAAAAAATTTGGTGGGAATTAAAATGAAAAATATCAAACCCAGTACTTATTTTGGGCAAGAGATGCAAGTGTCAGTTCTGTGGTGCAGAAGAGGGTGAGCAGGACAGAGACCTCCCAGCTCCCACAGGAGAGGGCAGCACAGAGAAGCAGCTCAGGAGTCATTAATGCCTTCTGCAACCCCAAACTCTGCAGATGTGAAAATGCCTATGCTTGGCACAATTGGAAATTATTATTTTAGCAATTTCTAGCTTATTCTGGGGGCTCAGCTTTAGATACTTCTTAACAAGCCAGGCATAAAATGAATCCATATTACAGCTCATGTTTTCAACCCCTTTAAGAAACTACAAAAGAAATTAAGGAGCCCTGGGAATTTGCTTGAAGATAAATGTTCCCTGTAAACTGTTACCTAATGACTCCATCTCCCCAGACCTCGCAGTCTGATGTTTGTTCACTATAATTAAGATTTATGTTGCATTAAAGTAAATTGGGCAATAGCCGAGTCTTTTCTTCTAACTGTGCCAGCCCCACTGAATCAGTTCTGGGAGTCCTTTATTTACATTGTTATGAAAGAGAGTTTTGGAGTGGGGAATGAATACAAAGCATAACAGTCTATTTTTAAACAACTTGTCACGTTCAAGCTAAACAGTCTTAATCCAGGGCATAATATGCAATTTCTGACAATACCAAAAGTTTCCCAGTAAGATGATAGATTTAGTAACCCCAAGACAAAGAAAGAGAATGAAACACATTTCTAGTTGAAAATATTATGAGGAAGAGATGATGGATGCATCTAAAGAACAGATCCTCAGAAACAAGGTAAAAAGTTCACAGTAAACACTCACAATTGCTGGGTAGCAGCCACTAATGTCATCTACTGTGGGCAAGTAAATGAAATATTAAAATTCAACATCACTTTATTACTCACATAAAATATTGTCAAAAGCCAAACCCATGTACTTGTCCACAGTACAGTAAATAACCTTTGTTTGAACTAATTTACCCATTGCAAATTGGGCTGCTCAATGAACACCATAATCCATCAAAACCAGGAGAACAGGCACTATGTGTGTTTAATATCTTTTTATCTCTTATAATTAAACCCAATGTAGTCCTTGACCCATGTTCCCATGGCTGGGAGGCTGTATTGCTGCCTCCCATCCCTTCAGCTGGATGGAGAAATTTCTGCCTGGGGAAATTATTGTTGGGCATAAGGTAAAATCAACGTTTGTCGAGGATAAAGTGAGTTTAAAATGTTAGCAAGAAAGGCAGTGCAGCAAAACCTCGTTGAACACCAGTGCTTTGTTAAATGTTATGCCAGTGAAGCACATTTTAGCCAAGAACCTGTGGCACCAACTTGTGCCCTTCCCTTACACTTCTTTTCCACTGAGAACACTTACACAGATATGTTCCATAAATCTGGGTCCATCTCAAGCCATGTACTGCTGAGGCCCTCAGGGACTTTTTTGTTGTTATGTTGGTCCAAAGAAGTAGTTGGGAACAGCATTCAAGTAAAAACCTTGGCCAAGTGAAATGAAGACCTATCTTAGTGCATCTTGAAACCAGAGGGTTTTTTCCCTTGCAAGCATGAGTGAGCTGATCATGTTGTGAACTTTCAATCAGAAATATTAAGGTCATTTTAGGACCTTATTTTCTAGAGGAACTCATATCTAACACATTGTGCTCTAACATGGGATTAAGTATTACACCAATTTTACACCACTCATGTGGTTGCACTTAAATTATTTTTTTCTTTCTTTTATGAGCTTCAAATGGTTTAAACTTGTTTCCCCTTCTTCCCTTTTGGCATTTTTCAAGTTGCTTTCAATATATCAGCTTTTTTTTTCAGTTAAAAATGAATCAGCCAGAAGAATGGCTTGAACAAATTGGTTGGTTCAGCCACTCTCAAAAAGTGGATTTTTAATTTTTTTTTTTTTCATATGGCTTCACTTAGAAGGAAGGAGGACTTTGCAGCAGAGCACCGTAGGGTCTGGTATGGAGCACGAGGAAACCACGGCCCCGGCCTAGCTGGCTGCTCCTGCACAAAGGCCAATTTACTTTCTTGTTCCCTGAGGAAAAGATTTCTGGTTCATGGGCAGAAGTCAGATGCTGAGATGCTTGCTCAGCTGATACTCATCAGGTATTCAAGTCAGGCTGCGGCTCCGAGACCGCAGATCTGAGATTAAACAGTTTTGGGTCACAACACTTTGCATGAACCTTTCTGGCTGTGGATTCCAACAGGCCCAAAGACTCAAAGCAAATACCAGATGCAGATTGGAAACACGTAGCACCTATGGTCTGCACAAGTTTTCCAAATAAAACAACAAAAAAGGAGTAATATCTAGATTTATTTCAAATCTGGCCCAAGTGCCCCAGAAGCTCTCTGAAATCCTGGGCTACATTATGTGTTAGCAAAAACCACCCAGAAAGCAACCTCTAGCTGTTAGCTGGGGAGAGCTCCTTGCACTCCCACACCTGATCCTGTTGCTTTCAAGGTACAAAAGAAGCAAGAAATTGTTTTCATTCTTATACTTTCAAAAGCATCTTCCTCACAATGCATGGGGGAGCTGTGCTCAGCCAGGGAACAAAACATCACTCCAGGAACCAAACTGGAATATTGCTGCTACTATTGGGATAATACAGGGCAGCATTTAAAATTTATTTTGACTAAAGCACCTCAGGACCTCACTACTAAAGGTTTACAGTCTAAAACTCCTCTTTATGTAGAGCTAAGCTAAAATGGAAAGTACCCCCAAAATGAGAGATCTCCAGGATGGGATAGGGTGCAGATTTAAATTGTTCCAACAATATGCAGCAGAGCAAATCCAAGCCCCAAATTTAACATTCAGCAGCAACGATAAAACCTGCACGCAAGGTGAAGTAGCTTGAGATGACACAATGTTTCAAGACCAGGGAGAAATTTAGGGTGTTTAAGTGTGGTCTTACCCGTAGCCAGAGAAATCCCCTCTTAACCTGGGGGGATGCTTGTTGCAAAAGAAATTTAAAAAAAATTCAAGCTCGTTCAAAGTGTGAAATGATACACACAGACCCACTGAAACCAAAGCTCTGATTTTGCTCCATTTCAAACAACCAAGATGGTGCCACTCACTCCATACTCTGGATTCCCCACCCTCCACCTCTAAATAATTTTTTCTTTTCTTCCCACACCCAGAGACAGTTTCTTCAAACAGTCAAGTGCATACAGCTCTTTTGTTTAGTCATCAGGGCACGAAGATAAACTGAATTTGAGATATAAATTAAGAAGTGACTGGAATAAAGCCACAATTGCACTTACATCAAACATGGGATTTTTCTTCTCTTGTTATGGCCAGTCTTACTCAGGCCATTTCCAGATAATACACTGGCACAGCTGCAGTGCAGGGCAGGAGCAGATGTTTTCAGCATACCCCCCTCTATTTTTAAAACAAGAGGATGCATATTTTGGCAGCTGTGAAGGCTGCTATATGCAAGGTAAAAACGTTTTCATGGCAGATTTCAGTTTTCCACATCTGCACCGAGACAGCTGCTTCAGTCCAAGTCCTGGACAGAGATGGGAGCTCTGAACATCTTTCAGAAAGTGTCTATGCACAAACACGCACACATATTTGGTTTCATGTTTCTTTATGAGAGCAGTGACCAGCTCTGTTCATCGTCCCCATATGCTCCTACACACTCAAAACACTTGGAAGGATTTAAAAAAACATTCAGGTCACCATCTCTTCAGAGACTTACTGGTTAGGCAAGTCAGACAGAGCTGTATCAACATGAATCTGGAAAATGAATGAAAAATCATTTTTCTTCTATGGGTACAAGCTAGAAATCCATGTAGTGACAGAGCAGAACAGAAATGCCAAACTCACACTGCATTGGACTGAAAGTCATGATCCTTATATTATATTCTGGTACCAGGTAACTAAAAGCAGCATTTCCCAGAACAAGAGATGAGCAAACAGACACCCTTGAAGTCTTTTTCTTGCTCAAATAATTTCTAACACAAACTCACCTTTGGGAAGAATCAAGAAGTCATCAGCAATAAATTTATTCAGCAGATGAAGAGGATGATTGCTCTACTAAATCACTAAATCTGCCTGATGAAACACCAGCCTGTTTACCAAACAAGGAGCAGATGCACACCTCAGGAGCACTTCTACAACTTGAGGTAGTTGTGTATTTCTTGCAGGAATAAGACAATTTTCTTTTTTTTCCTAAGAACTGCAAGACACTTCTGTAAGGTAAGGAAGATAACGAAGCACTTATTCCTTCCTTCAGCTTTCAGTTGCAATCTCAGATTTAAACAAGTTTGACATGTTGGATTACAAAATCTCTTGTGAAACATTCAGATCTGACACAAAGTACTTGGGTTTTGATGAATTGCATCTTTGGAGCACGGAAGTACTCAAAGCTAATGCGTCTTATCTACAATCAGAATTAGCCATTCCAGAGCCAAGATCCCACAGAGAAAAAAAAAAAAATACTCTTTCTCATTTTCAATATGTGAAAAATGAGAAACCAGCAAATCAGACTTTGAGGGCAGATAACACAGTTATCTAGGGAAGATCCCAGTAACTATAGAGAAATGTATATACTGGAGACTTTTAGCAAAAAATCACATCCTTTGTATTTAAATGTTATTCCCACACTTGCAGACACAGTCTGTGGATAATGCCCCTTCTGGCAGGATTTTCCACCCTCATTGTCTCCCAGTTTCCTATGAAGGGGAGCCCAAGCTGCCATGTGCAAACCATAAAGCATCCAAGGGATGGGGCCAAGCACATCCTAAGAACACGCCCACAACCATCACAGTAATATCAAGAGAATTTTCTTCTATGTTACAAATCAAATTCAACATAAAAATCAAAGTTTTCCTGTTTCCAGACTCATCCAACACTGCACTTACATGTGACTATTTCAGCATCTCTAAAAAACTTGTTAAATTCTTCCTCCTGTGGTCTTCAAGAGAAGCATTTTTCTCCTTTGTAACCCTCTCTCCACCCCAAATCTCCTGCATGCAGAAGACATTTCCTCCACCTTTGTAGGAACTATCTTGTTTTCTACACCTTATTCCACAAGCATTGTCATCTCTATAAAGAGACAAGATCAGGAATAGCCTGTCAAGCAAATATGAAGTCAGCTTCTGGAGCTGTTTCTACTTCCATTATCTGCATTAACCCTTGACCAGGGCTACATGATGCCATATGCTTCAAAAGACAGGAAGAAAAGCACATCCTAGTGAAACAGAACCAAGCAAAATGCAAAGAGCCAAATCCCCTCCATGTGGACAAAGCCTTGTAAAACATAAGTAAAAGCTGTACAAAGCAAAACTAAAAAAATCACATCATTTTATCCCAATGACAGCAGTGTCACACAAATAACCGCTGTAAGGTACAGATACTAACAAGGTTGCCTGTTTCAAAATAATTTTACCCAATATAAAACGTCCAGTGAAACTCCCACACGGTCATCAACAGAGTTAAGTGATGGAAGTTGGACACAGGTGATCCTCGTCTCAGACACTCACAATTAAATTGATGTGTGAATTCATTCTGCCATGAATTATCCAACAAGCAGTTAATCTAAGAATCAGACTCATTTAGGTTGGAAAAGACATCTAAGATAATTAAATCCAACCATTAACCCAGTACTGCTAAGTCCCTAAATGCCACCAAAAGAGAGCAGACCATCTGCAAGCAGACTTGCGGATCCAAGGAAAAAGAAAAAAAAAAGTCTTCTCTCTTTTAAGTAGAAAAAAAATCCAATAACAACGTAAACTTGTACATACAACATACACAGGCCTCAAATGTCCACATTTTTAGTTTCTATTAAAATAAGCAATTTTTACAACAAACATGTAAATCTCAGTTTTGCCATGAGAAGAATAAGGCTGGGATCGCTCTGTGATTTCTCTGGGTACAGATAAGGGTGTCACCATCATGGGAGAGGACATGACATTTCTTGGCCTCTGCATTTTTCTTCTCCCTTCTGCTAATATGTTTGCAATAGATCGGACAGGAACTTAAGCTCTAGCTGTACATTTAGAGCACAACTCAAATTCTTTGGGAATTATAACCTTTTCTGAAAGGGCAAGTGCATAACCGTATATCTCAGGGATACAGTCTCTGCCTAATGTTGTGGGAAATTGTCTTTTTTATAAATAGAAAAGTGCTCTTCTTTACAGTTTTTCCAGCCAGGGAAAGCCTGGAGAGCAGCTGATGGAGAGCACAGTTCTTCATAGAAGAAAAAGATTGAGAATAGAGGATCTGAAGAGTAAAAGAGTAAAATAAATCAAAGGCCAGAAAAAGTCTTTAAGTGTAATAAAATATCCCTACACATCATGTTGGACCAGCCTTGCAAGGAGGCACCTTCCTACTTGAGATATCTACTGGAGGATTGGAGGTGAGAAGTCGACTCTCAACCTTGTGGAAGCTTCCCATGTCAGGTCTGAAATTGTAGTGGAAAAAAAGGTAAATGAAGTGATTCCAGTCCCAGGGCAGCAGAAACAATATACTTTGTTCTCACAAATTGGGACCAGGTAGGTTGGCACAAGGTCTTTGGCAAAGAAACAATTTAGCCTCAAATTTGAGACCAGAGCAATAGTATTAGATCACTTACTCAGACTTAAGTTGTGAGCAGCTGTTTGGCTTTTATTTCACACAAAAGCCTATACTGTAAAAGGAATTCCTGGCCCACATTCAGATGCTATATTTGCACATAAGCAGTGTTTCTCATTTGAGTCCTGATAATGCAATGAAATCAGTGATGAAAAATTTTTACAGAAGAGATGCAGAGAAACAAAAGTATTTCTTTAGAAGTACTTGTGTCCTGTAGTTTGCTAAAATTAACTTCCTATTTTAACTGAGAATATAATTAAAAGTACAAGCATCTTCTCTCCCTGCTGACCTTGGGCAAACACCAGATTGACTGTGTGTAAACAGTTTGCTTTCCCACCCATCTGAAATCCTTCTAACCAAGGAATACGTGAACTCTAATGAGAAATACAGTTTCCATTCTAGAGGCAGAACCAGCACGTGCTGCAGCCATATTCACTCCCCAGAAAGAATATGGTGTTTCCTGTATCAAGTGTGAATGATCAAAACAACATAATCCCTTTTACTGCCGTGTACCTGACTTACATTGCACAGCTTCCAGCAGAAATAAGCTGAGGCAGTCGCAGCTAAAATTGCCAGATGAGCTAAATGTGCTAAATGGCCACACTTATAAGCTCTAATAAATAAAAGTAATTAATGACTAACTTAAGAGCAGCATTTGTATATCCTTTTAAAGAATTAGGCTTCCAGCCATAATGCTAATCCATGTCAAGTCTGAATTCAATTAACAAGCAGGAGCATGATAGCTAAGACAAAGTAACTGATAAGAAAAAAAGAGAAAAACCAGAATAAAATCAAAATGCACTTTCAGGCTGGGTACAGGCAATAACTGCACAAGCCTCTGGGCAACCCCATGAAATATAAAAGTGCTCCAGAATTTAATCACAACTTCCATTGGAAGGCAAGACAGCTCCAACCTAAGGTCCCTGGCCACAGACACATGAAACCTCCCTTTGGCCATGCCCAACCCTACATGACCAGGCTGCAGAGATCAGAGTCAGGGTGAAGGAGTGCTCACCCCAGACATGATAAAGGACATGGTTAGCAACCAGGCTGACTACAAAACAGCTGTAGGAAAAGCAGAATAAAAAAAAGAGGTGTATTAGCACATATAAAAGCAGAGTTAAGATAGCAGAGAGCCTGCTGACACTTCTCTGGCACATGCCATGCCTTGGAGGAGGCAGGCTCAAGGTGGGGAACAGGTGCAATTAGTGAAATGGGAGAGCCAACACTCACAAATTTGCAAACTCTGTTACAGCCCCTTTGTGCTGTGTTTGAGGCCTGCTCTGGCCCAGAATTCAGTGGCAATGGCTGTTTCTATTGAAGTGCAAAGAGGAGATGATTTATTGCTCACACATCTGGGAAATGTTTCAGTAACAAGTTCATTTTAGACCAAAGTCTTCTGGGCCAGTGTGTTGCACCACGAGTTCCTTCCAAGCACGTGCCTGAGCCGATGCCTTTCCGAGACACAGGTACAGCAGGGAGCTCTGCAAGTGCTCATTAAACCCACAGATTACCAAAAGGAACACTGTAATTTGCTTAATCAGGTAATTTGCCTACTCAGTGCATCTTATTTGATGACCAGTCTGGTTTATCTGAGCTCACCAGTCTGGCAAACAGCTCAAAAAGCCATAATGAAGTGACTGACTTTGCTCAGCTGTTTCTTCCAGATGCTTAGCTCATTACCAATTACCCAAATGCATCTTTCAGAGGTACCTAGACCATTTTCAGCTCCAGAGTTCCAGTTGTCTATAAAGCAATAGGTCTATAAATATTTTTACATGGCAGCTAAAGCTATTCTTTCCCATTTTAAAGTAAAAAAGCAGGATCAATAGGACAGAAAGGCAGCAGTGTGGGAGGTGTACAACATTTATCTTTTTTAATAGTGAAAAGCTTGACCATCAAATGGAAAATTTAAGTTATTTCTGACAATCCCAAGGTGCAAATGTATACCTGTGGATACTTGAATTGCGTCATCTATGCTTTTTAGGGCTCAGCTAAACAAATGCTGGATCGCCAATTTAACTTACCAAACGATATCCAGGAAAGGTTCAAAGGTTTAGCAGAGATGAGGTATTGTTGCTCTTTAAACACTGAGATGAGATGAAAAGAAAGAAGCAATTATTCCGAGCAAAGCTATCCAATATGTTACTAAGTTTGGATAAGACCATCGGTTTCCACTTGTATTTTAAAGAGTCCAAGTTTGGGAAAAACAGCACAAGACATGGTGAAAGAGGGAAACCAAGCCAGAAAAATATGAAAGGGAAAGACAAGAAGCATCTGACTTTCTTTTGGTTTGGTGTTAAGGACAAGGGCAGTGGTGGGATCATATGGACCCAGGAGAGACAGAGTGACCTTTTGGCACAGTAAGGGACCAAAGAGAATCAGTGAGTAAGATTTCACTTACTAAAATACATCCCTTTGAGACTTGATTGAAGCATTTTATAATTTTATGAGCTCTTCTTTCCATAGGCCACTATTTTCTTAGTCATATGCTCTAGGTACTATGTGAAGACTTTTGCCAACCCTCCATATTTACCTTGCTCTTGAAAGACAATGAAAAATGGCAGGTTTCTCCTCAAAGTGAGGCAGCAGGGTTGGCCTTCATCTAACATTGATTAATATACGATGCCTATTGCTGGGTCTTTCCAAGATTTTAACTGAAATCAGACCTGGATCTTAAATACAACAAAATAAGTCAAATCCTGCTTTCAATTTTGCTTTCTGGATTCCAGGATACTCTTTTACACTATTGATATCC
The DNA here is from genome assembly GCA_910950805.1 of Acrocephalus scirpaceus scirpaceus. Lineage (NCBI taxonomy): Eukaryota > Metazoa > Chordata > Aves > Passeriformes > Sylviidae > Acrocephalus > Acrocephalus scirpaceus. The sequence continues at coordinate 10,612,093 of OU383785.1, forward strand.
TGGATGTAATTTCACCTGAGGATCGGAAAGTATTTCAAGAAGAAACCTTGAGAGTCTTGCATGAATATAGATATATTGCCACTGAATTCTGAAATGGAGTTAAATGAAGCCTTTTGAAAGGGCAGTTCACCACATATTGAAGTGTAGCAGATGGAAACTAACACTGAAAGCAGAAAAAAAAAGAAAAAAACATGCTGGTAGGGGTCACAGGATTACCATGCTTTCAAACCACTTCAGATGGTTTTTTTTTTCTCCCAACAGATGAAAATTTTCTAGGACATCTGGCAGATTCCTCCAAGAATTGTGTTGGTGTAATTTGATTATTCATCAATATCCATAATCAGCCTTTCAGCATTTACTGCATCCATAGCTGAACAATACAGAGCCCGTTTGTGTTGCAGGCCAGGACTTTGAGGGATTTAGGGAGTACTGGGCAATGAAGCTCAGTCTGAAGGTGAAACCAAATCCCAACATTTCCACACATTGTAGGCTTCAGAAAACATTCCAAAAATCCCCACCCTCAGCATAGAAATACCTATAGATCCAACAGGGTTTTATAGAAATTAAATACGGTTCTGTAGAACTAAGGTAAGAATTTAGAATAACAAAAATATCATTTCCCACTTCCCCTTCCCCCCTCCCAAATTGTTCAACAGTCTCAGAATCCATCCTTGGTTTGGATTCTCCAGATAATTAGAAAGACCACAAAGCCAGAGTAAATTCCCAAAGAACATTTTGCTTTGCAACCACGTGCCCACATTATCTTAGTGCTACTCCCAGTCAGCTCCATCCACAGCTGTGCATCCCCTGCACATCCCACGCTCACCAGCAGCCTGTGGAGCAATGCTGCCATGCAGCAAGAACAGGTATTTCACATCACAAAGTCCTCAGCCTTTGGGGAAAAATGACCCTAAATTAATCTGATGCAGAGCAATGACATCTACTGAACTGGTGAGCAACAACTCCCATCCCCAGCAGGGAACTCGTGGGGGCCCTGTGTCCCCAGGAAGCATCTCAGGGATGCTTCAAAGGAACCTCCTGGGAGTCTCAGGTTGTGTTGTACATCACTGCTGTGTACACGTGACTGGTTGCACAGACCCATAACCAGGAATCCCACTGAAACCATGGCTAAAACTTGTCCTGAACCAGTTTTTTGCTGGGAGGGAGATGTTCCCTCACCCCGAGGCAGAGGTGCAATAACCCAAGCTTCCCAGGTGAAAGCAAGCAAGCTCTGAAGAATGACATCTGGTTTCTGCACAGCTTGGCTGTCAAACCTCTCTCTTGCTGATGTTTCTGTTTCTTATCTTCTCGCTTGTGTTTGGAGCTCAAACAAGCTCCAGCTGAGTGAAGGAGCTGGCTGCTGCAGGGGTCAGCCCCCACGGCCCCTCTGCACCCTGGGTCCCACCAGGGAACTCACCAGGACACCCTCCCCATGGCCAGTCCAGTGCTGGGCACCATCCCATGTGGCACAAGTCTCCCCTAACCCCTGCCATTGCTTTATTTTCCTCAAAAGTGACCCATAGTCTTCTTCTTGGAGATGAAAAACCCCCAACTTATTCTCAGTCACAACTCTGCCATTTCTCTCTTTTTCCCAGTTCTCTCTAAATCCCTCCTGCTGCTGACAAAGATTATTTCCCACCTTCATTTTCTTCTGGCACTGTTGAATTATATGTGTTTACATTTGCTGCAGTACCATAAAGCAGAGTAAATTTTGCAAACACTCTGCCTGAATCCATATAATAATAAATCAGATGCTCCAAGAAACTATGTGTCACTTGTATAAAATAAGAATGTTTTAAACCCCCCCAAATTATCACAGCTGCTTCTCCCCTCCCTCCAGCAACTCCTCAGCCGCCTCTGAAAGCTGTTATTGCTCTGACTGACAGGGGGACATCAACAACCCAACACAAGGTGACTGATTGACAAGCCCCTTTCCTTTTAAAACTGATTTTGCTTGGTAAACCATTTAAAACATGTCAAACAGTTCAACAGTTCTCTGTGAAACTACTGCCAACTCCATTCCCTCTGGAGAAGGTAATTATCTTATTTATAGAGGTTGGGGAACAAATGCTGAATTTCTTTTCCATAATCATTTATTAATTGTTCTCATATTGAAAAATTTACTCTGGTAAAATAAATAAGATCCAGCCCTTCCTCACATTGCTGCAAGAAAAATGAATTTTGCAGAAGTAGGGCAGCCCACCAGGAGTCAGCTCTCACTTGTCCATGAGCTGAATGGGAAACTGTAGAAAGCAGTTAGGAAAGAGAACCTTTACAATGGGGGAAAAACAAAAGTAAAAAGAAAAGTATAGTCCCAGATTACAGATATTCAGCACAGTTCACTCTGAGCATTTATTGTGCTATTACTGTTACAGCAACCAGGAGACCTTTATCACTTTTGCAGAGGGCAGGCATACAAGGCTCCTGTTTTAAAGACACTGCTATTGGATATACCCACATGACAACAAAAATGAGTTTCAATAGGAAATGGGCAGTAAGAAAATAGGATAAACAACAACTCAAGTATGACCATAAATTTCCCATGGTCACTTAACTCTGGCCGTAGTGACTCACTCAGATTTTATTGAACCATTTTACAACCATGAAGGAGAATTCACTCAATCATGTAGATGCCACCTCTTTTTTCAGTTCTGAAATTATAAAAAGGTGCCTTTGAAATTTCAGGGATATTGGTTTTGCCTGAAAAAGCAAAGTTTGATGCTGATGGGAAGGGTAATTTTATGCTTTTACAAAAAAAAAAAAAATAAAAATTAAGCTACAGCAGGAAATTGCAAGCAACTAATGTAAACTGGACACTTGACAATCACTAGAAAATATTTACACTAATATAACTATAACTGCCCAAAGGAAACAAACAAATGCCAGAAACACAACTTAAGTTGATGGAAGGAGAAATAAACACAAGAATAATGGATGGGTTCAGCCCAAAACATTCATGCACATATGTGGAGCAGTCCCTTCTCCTTCAGTGCTGCTCCTGCATCCCCATCTGACTGGTCCTACCCAACAGACTCCACTACAGATGTGCTCTGGGATGTGTGAGTGCCCTCATTTAAGCCATTGTAAACCTCAAAGTTTGGCCCCAAGTTGCCCCATGGAAAGTTTAGATTATATAGTAAGAAAAACTTCATCACTGAAAGGGTGGCCAGGCATTGAAACAGCTGCCCAGGGAAGCAGTGGAATTTTCATTCCTACAAGTGTTGAAAAGGTGTGTGAATGGGACACCTGGGAACATGGTTTAGTGCTGGGTTAATGGTTGGACTCAATCTCAGAGGGCTTTCCCAACCATAACAATTCTGTGATTCCATAATTCTAAAGCATTTTCTCATTTGAAGAGGTGATGATGATCTCCAGGAGAGAGAAGCAGCTCACGGGGACGCTGTAGGAGCTTGGCTCCCTGAACTCTGTGGAAATGATAAGCGTTCTTAAGTCCACAAAATTCCCAGTTCGGAGAAACTGAAAACCCAGTGCTGCTTTGTTTCCTTGTGGCTGCACGGATGGTGCTGGAGAATCACAGAATGGGGCAGGTCAGAAGGGACCTCAGTGGATGTTCTGATCCAAACCCCTGCCCAAGCAGGGTCATCCCAGAGCACACAGCACAGGATTATGTTTGGACAGTTCTTGAATACCCCCAGTGAGGGAGACTCCACTGTCTGGACAGTCTGTCCCAGTGCTCATCCCTGCCCACTGAAGTTGTTCCTCATGTTCAGGTGGACCCTCCTGTGCATCAGTTTCTGTCCATTGCCTCATTCCATTACTTGGTACCACCAGGAAGAGTCTGGCTCCATCCTCCTGACACTCTCCTTTCAGATACTTACATATCTTTATGCTTATATACACTGAAATTACGAATTGTATAGGGCCACAAAGACCCTCAGCTCACACTACCCCTGAATCAACTCAAAACAGACCCTGAGGGCTTCATTTTCACCCGAAAAACAAACGCCAACCTCTTTTAATGGGTGTTTAAACAGAATCACTGTGACAACCTGAGAAATGGCTGAGAGTCACTTAATTCCTGAAGTGCTGCTGCACCAGGGCAGCAGCTCCTGCCCAGAGTTAAGGAGGTGATAAACACTCATGCTGAGTGCGGCAGGACCACCATTGTCTCTGGTTTTAGCTCTTGTTGACAGTGGATGAACTCCAGATTTGGAGCTGTGCATGCAGAAATTGCGATTTGCATTTGGAGCCTGGCTGATTGCCCTGCCATGGGATGTATGGCAGCATGGCAGAGGGGACACAGCACCGAGCCACCACCCTGGACTCATCCCATATCCCAGCCTCCGGCACAGCCCGGCCAGCAATCCAGAAATACCCAAACACGAGCCCAAGGCTGGCTTTGTTTTTGCTTGTGGGAGCTTCATACCACAAACTGCTTAATTTTACTCCGTGTTTTTGGTTTGCTGTCTTGTTCTGGAAGCTTTGCAGAAGCTGTTGTGTCTCAGACACGCACTTTGCAAAACAGAGGGATTTCCACCTTGTCCAGTGAAAGGCAGAGCCCTTTCAGCAAGTCCCTCGGACATGGTGGCCATGTGCACAGAGCAAGAGCCAGCACAAGAAATTAATTCAGCACATAAGGAACAAAGGATATCAGCACTGCCAAGAGAAATATTAACTTTTCTCAAATGTAAGCGTGTTTGACATTGGTTTAACCATATTAATTTGCATACAATGCATGTCTTGCACAAAATTGGGTGAACTAATGACAGAGTGGATAATTTCACAAAGCAAACAATGTCAGGGCACAAAAGTCAGTTTTTCATCATAATACTTCAGGTGTTTGAGTACCCACAAAGCAAACAAAACAGGATCAAACAAGCCTAGTGCACCATCACTTCCCAGCTAATCTCTGACAGAAACCTGTGCTGAGCACAGGTAGCAGCTCTGTCATCCTTCCCTCCCCACTCCACCGGCTCATAATTCCTGCAAATACCACAGCCCATTTGAAAATGGGCAGTATGAAAGATACATGACATATTTTCATCTGCATCCTCATTTACAGCAGCCCCAGACTCGCAGTCCTGCCACACTAATCCCCAGTTCAGCCATCCCCAACCTCTGCCTTTGCTGGTTACCCCAACCCTGACCTGCCGAGCAACGAGATTTAATCCTCCCCTGAAATGCTGCCAAGCCAGATTCAAACTGCCAAGAAAAAGTCCACATTCCTCAATTTCTATCACCCTTGGCTATATGCTTTGTTGGCTGAATTATCTTAATAGAAATATGTAAGTACTTGAATGTGAGTGCATGTTTATCCCCACCTCTGAAGAGAAACCTGCCTTGCCCTACAGCCATCACAACCCAGGAGCCCCTTTTCCTTACTCTGGAGATTTGTAAACTCACCAAACCAGCTCTTTTGAACTCGGCAGCAGAGACCATTCAAAACAGCTTTTCTGCATAAAAACAAAGACCTGTTTCTAGACATTATCCACCACTTCCATACAGATCACTTGAAGTTTGCTCTACATTTTTCTAGAAAGGAGGGAAGATTTTTTCTCTGTCCCATTGGACTTTGGACACACTGAATATCCCAGTACATGTCCAGAAAAACCTTTTTGCAGCCCAAGTCCAAATGGGTCCTCACTTTCACCAAATATTGGTAACAGTCTTCTCTCTCTCTCCTCCAAATTCCTTGGACAAAGATGCTGAAGGAAAAGAGCCCAACTCTTTCTGCCAAGGGATGCACAGAACCCCTCCGTGCTTCCTAACACAGATGGTTTCCAAGAAAAAGTCACGTACAAACAACATCTGCAAAACTGCTATAAGACTTGAACCTCCACAGCATCCTAAACAGCTGTCTGCCATAGAATAAACAAATATTTGTCTTGTTTTATGTCTAGCAGCACATTTTATCCAAGAGATCTACAGTGGCGACTTCTGGGAGGGAGAAGTCACGTTGGGGGAGATGGGGAGAGAGCTGGGACAATGTCCTGCTGAGAAAAGCAGTAGCTCTTGTGTGTCTCAAATTGTGCTTTTGGCTCTAAACAGAACTTACCTTTTTACAGGTGGAGAAGACTAGTTATTAATTAAAACCCAAACCCTGATGATTATCATATAGATTTAAAATACCAGGGGGCCACTGGGCCTGCCTAGAGAAGAAAGATGTCCTTTCCAAATACTGTCTTTAAAATTTCACTCCCTCCAAAATAAAATGACTGGGTTTTAATTCAAACATCCCAACCCTCCCTATAGAGATCCCAGTTTCACTACCTTGAGGGGCACATGTCACTGCAGCTGTGGAGTGCTTAACACAACAGGAATTTCTTCATGCCCTGGACAAGGGGTTCATACCAAAATAACTGGCAGCATCTCCATTAAAATGAAATGTTCTTCCCTTTCTTGTGCCACACGCAAGCTCCCCCACTAAGTTTCAAATTGGTTTTTAATCCAGTTATTAAATTAAGTGTCTTTTTTATCTTTGAAAAAAGTTTTATTTGTTTATTTGTTTATGATTTCTTTTAGAGCCAATGTAAGAGGTCAAATAAATTCCAGATGACATCCAGACACTTCTGCATTTGATTTTTTGTCTTTTCTTTTGAAATTCATGGAAAGGAACATCACAGTAAAATGCAATGATCTTTAAATCCCTGGATTTTCATCTTCTGCTTGCAACAAGAGTACTCTCATGGCAGGATCTCTGCTACACAATACCAACTTCTGTTATACAAGATTTAATTATCTTTATTTTTCAACATAGCTCACAATACTCACTAGTTCTTCCTATTCCATGGGCTGAAAATCCTATGGTAATAGGAACTGTATCAGTCACAGCCAAAGGCTTTTCCAGTTCAGCAGTTGTGGTGATGAAGTTAAGAACTGGGAGCACAGAGAAGCTACAATACACCAATGGCAATCCCAAGAAGCACAAATTACATTGAATACAATCTTAATGCTCACAATTCCTAATTTTAGCCCTCTAAGTCAGTCCATGGAAGTGCTGCACATGTTTTAACCAAGGCTTGATTTCCTGACAATAAGAACAGTTCAAATTAACCAGCACAACTCCTGGAAGAGACAATACGTTGCATTTTAAAGCCAGTCAAGACTTAATCCATGATTTAACCTCATTTGGCAGTAGAGGAGTATGGAGGACACTCCCTGCCAGGTCTCCTTGACCAGGAAGGTCTTTGCCCCCTGGCAAACTGACTTTTAAGATTGCACCACGCATTTTAATGCAACAAGACTGAATCTCAGGATCAAATGCTGGAGGCTTGGAAATAAAATATTAATTAAAAAAAATATTTTCCTACTCTGTTGCTCTGCCTGTGAACAGACTACAAAGGTTCTTCCTAGCTCAGAACTGCTGGTTTCCCAGCATTCACAAATTCTGGCCTCAGCTGTAACTACTTCAAAGGCAATAGATATGGCTCAGAAAGAAAACAAAATTGGAAAGAAAAACGACTCTGGCGTTTCAGCAAAATACTGGTCACTTAGTGAGAAATCCTTGGGATCTCGGAATTAATTTTAGATTGCTTGAAATTTATCTCCCTGCATCTTTTTGATGCATCCCATTTTCTGCTGAGAATTTCTCCACATGATAGCTCTGTCTCCACAATCTCTGAAAATTAGAAAAAACAAATCAAACTGCCTTTTCACAGTCACGCAAAGCATAAGCCAAATAACTTGAATTCCAAGCTTTCATTTTAAGCAAAGAGTTGTCATAAAATAATCACTAGCTCAAACCATGTATCAGTTCCAGGACTCATTCCAAGGCAAGGACACAGGTAGATATTGGGAATACTGAAATGAGAGTCCCAGGGAGGCTTTGGCAGAGCAGCACCTCCCAACCCTGTAGGGCTGCATGCAGGGCTCAGCTCCACCTTCCTTGTGCAAATGGAGGTTTAACTTACAGGAGGCTTTGATACAGAGCTGGTTTTTGCCAGTCTTACCCTCTCTCTGTTAAGGAAAATTTGACCTGAGTTTCCTTCCCAATTGCTTCTCAATTTGTTTTTTCATCTCTTAAAAGCAACGATTGCAGCAGCACACCACAATCAACACAGGAACTTCAGATCCATCTATTTGTAAAACACTCATATGAACAGGCAAGTATAAGTACACATTTGGGATAATTTGCAATTTTTCTCTTTGCTCTGATGAAGTTTGAACCTAATTAGATCTGTGCCCATGTCTGAAACCAGGGACATAACCAAGGAGCTAAGCTGGTACCTTCCAAGTCTTTCTTATGTTTAATAGTCCCAAGCCAATAAAATCAACAGTAGAAGACTGAGGATGAGTCTTCAGATCACACAGCCATGTATTTGCTGTCTCCTCAAGGGATGAGTGTCAGGAACCTCAGATGCTCCCTCCTAGGTTGTACAAAGGACAGCCAAACCCTCTCCCATGGGCATTGGGTGTTCTGGTTCCACCCAGCTGCCTGGGAGAGCAGATGATGCCTCAGGGCATGGTCCAGGAAAGGGAAGGGAGGAATACTGGCAGCTATCACAAACACAGTTTGAGGATGTAGCTCTTAAAGTTTGCCAGATTCCTCCACAATTGCATGCAGCAGGTAAAGCTGATGGAGTCAAATAACTGCAAAGATTAATTTCCTGCTCTGTGGTGGAGACGGTGCTGACTGGCCAGGTTTAGGGAAACAATGAGCATGTCAGCTAGACCATAAATTGGTTTAAATGCTAGAAAAATTATCTGTTGGCTGGCAGGGCTTAATGCACAACAAGCTGTCTGGTGTGGACACAAATTAATCACACCCCAAAATGGACAGCTCAAAGCCTTGCAGAGTGTCTGCATACACGCAGGCATAACGAAAAATTGAGATTTCATCAAACCGGATGAATAGCCTGGAGCACAAGGCATCATTCTTTAATATTTCCCTGCTGAGCATTTTAAATAGGTAAATGGTATTTTCATTGCTGTAATGATGAAAGCCATTAACTTCAGCTTGCAGTTCCTAAAGAGGAGATTGATGGCAGGGAATCAAGGAGCACATGAGTTCAAATGAGACAAGATTAGGTGCCAAAGCCTGAACTGCAGTATCCTTCTTGACTTACATTTTATGATGGTTAAACCAGCAATAACGAACCAATTCCTTGTTTGACTTGGAGAATCACCTTTTCAATTCCTTTCTCATGTTGGGAGAGCTCTGTCTTCCAGTGCTATACAGAGCAGAGTATAGCCTCAGAGTTACTCCAGAACATTCACCAAGACCATATTTCTGCATTATTCTTTGGATCATGGCATTTTAAATCTGCCTCTGAACATACTGTAGGAATGCAGAGATTAAATTAGTGTTTAATCACTGCTACTTATAGAATTTACTTTATTCTTAGCCACTCATATTTGACCACAGTAGAAAGCATTAACTGTGCCAAATGAATATTTTACTTAAAAAACCAAAGATATTTATAACTAACTTAGGCTCAATTTTAAAAGATTAAATCTAGCATTTAATATCAAATTCTTGGAACTTCCATAGAGCTTTTCATGGGAATAGATCAAAGAACATTTATAAAATATTATTATTCATATTTTACATATAGGGAATGCAACTCCTAAACATGTTTACCCAATATTAGCAGTTATGGTCAGGAATAATGTCAAGTTTTTTGATTTTCACTTCAAAAAACAACTCTCATCCTGGGGACCAGCTGGAATGCTTGCACTGCTCTGTTCACCCATCTACATGTTCTATTGTTGGGTAGCTTTAATAATCACTATTTAACTAATCTATTCCCTACTAACTAAATTTTAGACATAAAAACCTTGAAAGCAAGCAAATTACTCATTTGCAGTCAATCTTCTGCAACTACCTTTGTTTTTTATACTCTGATCTGATTGCTGAAAACTAAGGGCAAAGATTTATGAAAAATTACCAAAATTACACAGTATTTTTATTTTTCAATCCTGTATGTGAAATAAATCTATCATTGTGTCGATTTGTCAGTGTCATGACTTTGCTTCTGACCTTCAAAGCATCCATAAAAGGCCATCATTGTTTTAGGTGGCACTTCTGTCACAGGAAACTGAGACCACAACCATTGCCTTGTCCAAAGCACAGAGGGCCAGGTACCAGGCAGAAAGTGGGGGTATTTCCCAGTGAATTTTTTGACTTAAAAATTAAATAGTCAAGAATTCAACACCAGCATTTGCATTTTCCAATCAAAAACAGTATTTAAGTTGGAAGTGTTTTTAATATTGTGGAAGATGTTTTCCTCCTTTTCTTCCAAAATAAAAAGTGTCTGAGGCAGACAACATATTGATGAGGATATCCTGCTCCTCACTGTGTGGATGTGCAAGATCTCAGCAAATATCAGCAATATTCCAGGAGAGAAATGAGCCACAAGTGACAGTGTTTCAACATCCTAACAGCAGAGATCCAGCCGAGTCTTTGTGCTGGATGATTTAGATTTGATTTTGATTTGCTATAGGAGGAAAGATCAGGGAAGATGTGATGCATATCACATTTACCCATCACTATGGGTCTTCCCTCCTCCTGCAAATCTAAGATATTTACTCAGCTCTTTCCCAGATCCACTGAACATCCCTAGAAAAAGCAGTCTTCAGAGAAAACTGAATTTTCTCTCCCATCTTACAGTTCTGATTCTGAAGGAAATGTATCCATTTTGACTAAAAAAATCCAAGCAGCACATGGGCTGTTCAGAGCATTTTCATAAGATGACCACATTGAATTGATTTCTGGCATTAAGGGCCCAAAAGCTTGAGCAGCAACATGCTTCCACATTCTTTCCTCCCTAGTAACGAAGATGGACAGTGACAAACATCCATTCTGCATGAGGTACACATTAAAAAAAAGAATTTATCTGGACTTAATCGAAACTTGTCTTCATACCAACATGAAGCGATGCCTTGAGAACAGGGCTCTTTACTAAGAACATTTTTCTTTTTACCTTCAACTGATTATGGTTTCCTTGCTTTTCAAACTCTAGCTTCAAGCCATATGTGTCTCCACATCAGTTTATCTGCTGCTTTCAACTTCTATCAGCCCCTGTTTTTACTCAAACAGGAAAGAATACAGAATGTTCTAGTTAAAGTCTATTTTTGAATATAATAAAGCTATGCAAGCTCATTTCCATTTTCTGGTGTCTCCAACAAACAGACTACCCAAGTTCATTAGGACGACAGTTTCTTGGCAATCAAGTCATTTTTCATTGTCTATAAGAACTTATTTCATTAATCCTTTGGCTCACTCACAAAACTCCATGCTCAGCACCAAACAAAGGGTCCCACATTCTGTCATCAAGTCCACACCTTGGGCATTTTTGTCCTCAAGTGTTGCTGGGGATGGTGGGATGAAGGAAGAAGTCAAGCAGGGAAAGACATGAAAGTCTACCTAAGCAGGTCTTCAGCCTCCCCTTCCTTTGTGCTATGCCTCATTAATAATCTAATGAGGGATGGGATTTTGTTTATTTGGTTTGGAGTTTTTATGGGGGTTTTTTTGGCTTGATTTTTGAGTGGGTTTGAGAGATTGGGAGGGGGAGGCAAGGGAGTAACACATATGCTTTTAAATTCATCCTATTCTTTAACCATCTCTCTCAGAATCTATTTCAGAAAACAAAGCTGTAATCTGTTACTAAAAGATAAGGAAACATTTCTGGAGCCCTTTTAAACAGTTCCTTCCATGATCTGCACTCCATAATTGCAGAACTGCACGCTTCCCTGCTATCAGCAGCCCTGCCTCTGCTGTGGGTTTATTTGGTGTATTTTGGGAAGGGCTCAGTGCAAGGGCACCCACGATGGCAGCTCCTTCTGCTGAGCCAGGGGCACAACAGGGCACAGCTGGTGGCTGAAGCTCAGAGGTATGAGAGTACTGCAAATGACAAGTGTTTAACATTAAATAGTGATAAATACGCTCATATTACCCACAGTAAGAGACATTAATGTGGACATGTGCTCACCATACAACCAAGCCTTAAAAAAGGGAGAATTCCCTCTCCTAATGTCCACACTGGGCAGGAGCTGGAGCACTGGCTGGGCACTGAGAAGGCTCTGAGGCTCACACCACCTCAGACATCCTTGTTTGGGGATTTTCCACTCAACTAGACTTTGTAAACAGCATCCCTCTGCTGTTCCAGAGGTTTTATATTTAAGTTAAATTAAAACTTGCAAATCAAAGTGGACAATTCAACCTCGTGGAACTCACCCTGTCCTTGTCTTTCTCTCCTGGACAGCAGCACAGCTATCCCTCCCTGCCAAATTCAGCAGCCCAGCCCACCCTGATCATCCTGCTGGAGACCTGCACAGTGGAGTCACCTCTTTATTATTGCTTTGAGATAATTAATTCATTTCCAGCCACAAAGAATACAAAATTCAATTAATGCATTTAACTTCTGGTTTCTTTTGGTACCTGAAGCCCCAAGGACAGACCTGAAGAGCTGGGCTAGGCTGCAGACTGGGCAGCTCCAAAGCTGTTTTACTGTGGCTGCTGGCTCAACCCTCTTACTCCTCACCACCAAGTATTCAACCAGAAGGATGTGTTGCCTTTGGAAGCAAATTTAAGCAGAACATCCAGCTTTAGCACAGGATTGAAGAAAGTTCTCAACCTAGCCTCCAGGGTACAATCTCTCCTCATATCCGTGGGAACTTCTCCTTTCAGAAGAAAGGACAAAAATAGTGGATAAACCACTGAAAACTGATCTTGCTTTTGCCTCAGTGCCCATTCCCATCAACCAGGGAATGTTGCACACAGGAAAACCTGGTCTTAATGTCAGGCACCACTCTGACACACAAAGCCAGGAATAAACTAATCCAACACAGAAGGACAGCAACAAAACAAGGTCCTGCTACAAGTTTGCTCAACAGAACATAAGCCAGGAGGGACTTCAAAGTAAAATCCTCCTTGCACAACACCCACAGAGCCCAACCAACATTGTGATGACTCAGAAAATCCCGAGTGACACCATCCCAGTGCTCTGAGGCTGCCCAGGCCAAGAGCAGGGAGGCTGGAAACAAGGCTGGCAGCATCACAGGGTGACAAGGAAAACCAAAAAGAGAATTTTGTATATATCCTCATGATCAATAGGAAGCAGAGAAGCTCAGTCCTTTTGTTTTTTTTTCATCTGCTGGTAAAAATTCGTCTCTAATTTATAATTTCATAAGCCAGAGAATCTCTAGGAAAAAAACTACTCTTAAGCAGATTGAGCAGTATAAATACATTACCTGCTGCTTCTTCCTACTAGAACACATATCAGCACAGAACCAGGCAGCACAAATCTCTTAAGATTTCTTGGAAGAAAGCATTTATATTCACAAGAATCACCTCACATTGAGCAAAATAGACCGATAAAGCTGGCCTTTTACAAAGGATATCTGCTGAGACACACATTTCCTGCCCTTTGCCTAATCACCAAGAGCAGGCAATGAACCCTTTTCAGATGAGGTCCGAGCACATCAGTTTTAGTCCCATAGCCATGAGGCAACAGAAAGGGGATTAAATTTTCTTCCCTCAAGCTGGGAGGGAAACATCCCTTTCAAAATGTTATTGAAATAATAAAACATTTCAATAACCGTACAGCTGTGGAGCAGCAGTGCTACGAGTACATACCACGTTAAAGACCCTGCTAGAATTTTACGAGTCTGCTAAAAAACAGAACCCAAAATCCTCTGCAATTCCACAACATGCAGACACGCACACAAAACCCCCCCAGCAACAGCTGGCTTTGAAAAAAAGGGAAAATCACAGTGGTGGAAAACCTCCCGTCAATACCACCAGCACAGCCACACACCCCTGTGCACTGACGTGCAACTGATGTGTGGCAACAGGCCCCAGTGAACAGGGATGTCCACAGCCACCTCCAGTGTCAGAAAGAGGCACAAAAGGACAAAATCTCTTGGCTCTGCACTCAGAAGGATGGCCCTTCTCAGGGTTCTTTTTGGTAGTTGTATCCTAAGAGGAGCAGCCACACCGCTGAGCATTGGGACACCTGGTGCTACAGGAATCCAGAATCAAAACTCAATCTTCATCCCCAAAGTCCTGCAGCTCCTTGTTTCACAGATCCGTGCAAAAAGAGAGGAAATCAACCCTTCCTCTTTTATTTTAAAACACATGTAACCCAATTTCTCATTAGAACCAAGTGAGAGTGGATTATTATGCAGGGAACTGGCAGTGCCTTGGGACTCCTACCATGGGGAAGAGCCTTTCCAGCAGCTCCACTATGATTCCTGATGCAGTTATTGCCACCCGTCCTGACTTCTTATGTGACTCCCCAGGGGAGCATGGCCGGGGAGTCAGGAGCTGAAGATGCCACTTCATTCATCTTCCAGCTCGAATATTTTAAACAAAAGAGAAAGGGTGGTCTCATCCTCGGGATTAGCTGCAGCAGGGAGGTCCCTCTTCCAAGCAGGGCAGATAACATTAACTGGATTGCCATGATTTCCCAAATCCTTACGGCCAAGTACTTGCAAAATCAGAGCTCAACCACGCTGGGGTGGAGCAGAAAGGAAACCAGCCCAAGCAATTCGTTTTTGCACAGTCCCCATGCAGAGAAATCCCTCCCCAGGCACAGGGCCATTCAGCAGCCAAACTGCCTGGAACTTCATCCTGCTAGGGAGCAGGGGGAAAACGAACAGAATGGACAAGAGGGTCAAGACCAGGAGCTAATTAAGTTGTTTTCATTGCTTCCAGCCTCAGTTCAAGAATCCTGTTTCTTGCAAGTTGAGTGCAGATGCCCCAAAAGAAAAGCATGAGGTGTGGGGGCAGGCAGGGGAACTGCTGGTACCTCCTGAGCAAGGACACCCGCCCTCTGCTTGACCTGGAAACCCTCTGGCTTTGCAGTTGCCAAATGTATTTTAGAAAAGCAAGGGGAGCCTGTGTCTCCAATTGCACTACAATTATGTTCTTCAGTGCTGGTTTCATAGGAAAAAATTCTGAGACCTCCCCCACAGCCTCTTGTACGGATCCAGCACAGCTGAGGTGCAGGCAGGAGTGCTGCAGAGACCTGGCGTGCTGGGGAGGAAATGAAAGAAAACCAGAAAAAACAGATTGTGCTTTTATTTAAGTGAAACAAAAAAAGAAAAAAAAAACAGAAAAGAGAAGAAGTTACATATACAAACACACCACACACGTGCACATCTTTTGTTACAAGAAGTTACTTGTGCTTTACTCCAGGCAGAGTTTGTGGCTGGAGTAGTTTAATCTGCAGGACAAAGACATCCATATCACCATTCTGATTAGGATTTCCAACCTATTAGGCACACAGAAATTACTCTGGAGGCACAGCACTGCCTAGATGATGAGCAGAAACCCATCACATACTAAAACCCTCATAGGTTTGGGCAGTGCAGATATGTTGCACAACTGTTTGCACATAGAAGTGGTGCTTGCTCACCTGCATACATAGAGCCTTACACATCACACCTGGAAAAATAATGTTTAGACTAAGCAGATGTGCCAGTCTCTGCCTTTTTCTGTACTCATCCATGCCATAACACCCCCTGAGAAATAAATGAGCCCCAGTACTGCCTTTAGGCAGAACAGGAAAGCACAGAGTGACACGAGGCCTGGAGGTAGGAATGATGCTCAGGACACTGGCACACTTTAGGAGTCCAAGCTCCAGGAAAACTCCAGAGATAAAACAGAATCACAGCAAATTCATTTCCTGGCACAATTTTGAGGGAAAATAATAGCATTTCCTTTCCAGTTTTATTGAAAAGTAAGTTCAAATTCAATAGTAACAAATAAACTGAAACCATTCATGGCTCTGGAACAACCTGCATCCCCTCTGCCTTTACTAACCTTGAAGCTGTTCATCCGCTTTGCAAGTGATACTTATTTATAAAAACCAAAAGAAGAAACACAATGAAAATGTGGTTTATGGTCCCATAAAGGTTCCAGTTAAAAAAATCTGTAAAAGCTTTGCAGAAACATTAAAAAACAAAAGACAACTGAAAAGTTTTCTAATGATCCATTTTTCTCTTAGCTAAGCAAACATTTCTACTGAAAGAATTTACTGAAACATTTGATGTCCTCTTGGCAAAAAAATACAAATTGCCCAAAACTCCATATTTTTCAAGGGTTTGTGTATCTCCCCCATTGAGCAGTTGGGTCCTGGAAACCTCAACAAATCACTGTGAATTGAAAAGCCTGGGACAGCCATTGTTTTCAGTTCCTGTATCTCATGTGAAGCAGAGAACAGAATGGCAGAACAGATTTTCCACTGAATTTTGTGGCAGATTGCCTATTCTTGACAAAGAAATAGTTAACATCTCCACAGTCCAGACCTCTTTGGTGCAGACTATATTGTCTATCACACAAAATAAAGTGCCTCTCTGAAGCTGCAGAAAGACTCCTCATTTAGTTTCAACTTATCAGAACACCAACACACTCCCTGGATCTGAGTATCTGTAGCACTTCAGAGAATACTTAAAACATTTGAGAAACTTTGAGTTGAATCCCATTAGAAAATGAGGTACCTTATTTTATATCCCATTTACGAGTCAATTTATCTTTCCTGAAATTCTTTCAGGTTCCTGTTCTTTCTCCATTATTAAAAACCCAGTAATGATTCACAATTTATGCAAAATTATTGTTTCAGGTGCTTTTCTTAGCAATCCATTAAACAAAATTAAATGCAATTTCAGAATTAGTTCTTTTTAAAGTCAACATTATTTTCTTCTTCATCCCAATCTTCTCCCATTTTGCATGTCAATCATCTATGCATAATTCCTTTCAGATGGAATATGAAAAGTTCATCTATTTTAGTGTAATGACTGTGAGCAAATAGAGCACAGTTGTTTTCTATTAGCCACCGTAATATATAATAGAGTTCACCCCCCTGCACACACATACAAATGACAGTCTGGATTAAAAGAGGTGCCACTTTTTACACTGTGCAGGACAGTGAACAAGCAGAGCCACAGATTCCTTAGTCACCCATAGGCACCTACACTTTCCAGGTTTTGACAGAAAGTTTCAAAGAATTTTGAGCCTGGACCAACATCAAGCATCTGTGTCCCTATTATCCACAGCCTTAACTAAAAAAAATCCCAAACAAACCCCAAACAAAACCCGTCCCCTAAAAAAAGAACCCCAACAACCACCCAATACACAAGTTATAATTTTTTAAGTCTTGATCTGGCTCTTGGGCCATCTCCCAGGAATATTTCACAGCATGTGAGCTTGGTCAACCCTGCATCTCTCATGAACTTTTCCAGAAAGGCTGGGGAAGCCATCAGTGGAAGGAAAGCTCACAGTAACTAAAGTATCAAAATAACTCACTAATTTATTAGTGGCATGGAATAGCTTTAGGGGGTTTTGGTTTTGTTTTTTTCCTTTTAAACTCTTTTATTCATTGTTGGCCACCTTCAGGTGAAGGCATTTCTAGTTTCTTCCACTTCAGAAGATTTAATTTCTGATTTCCTACCTTAACCTTCATGCTAGCAGCTTTGAAAATATAAACCACAGACCTTGTGTGTATATATAGCATCCAGGGAGAATCATCTTGGACAATGTCACTGAATAACAATAACAAGTCTCCCTTTTCATAGTCTTTGAAGATGTTTAGGCACTAAAAAAATCCAGCTGCCAAGAAGCAAAATATTTCTTATCTGGAAGAGATGATGCTTTGCCCAGGAAACCACTCTCGTGGTATCCAACTCACTTTGCAGAAACTTGCAGAGAAAAAGGGTAAAACATTAAAAAAAAACCCTGGAAAACTTTATTTTTAAGCTTCAAAAGGAGCTTGTCACAAGAAAAATTCACATTCTATTTATGCTCCAGGATTCTTCACTGCAATGACCATCTTCTATTCCCACAGCAGCCTCTGCAGCAGATGGATGAACAGCCCTTCCCACAGGGGCAGGAGGTGCAGCCCTGGCAGGAGCCTCTGGCCTGGCCACCCTGGCTTCAGGTAACCTTCAGAACAACCTCAACGTGTCACTGCCACCCCTGTGCTCTGCCCCTGCAGACAGAAAAGCCTTTCAAGCAGAGACATCACCTTGCAGGAGCGAGGGCAAGGAGCAAAGCCACTGCTTGGGATGGAATCCTGCACTGCTGCCTTGGCCAGAGGCTTTCAAAGCAAATTCTGTGCTTTTTATTGGAACATTCCAGTGGGGAAGGAGGCTGCTGCAAGCTGGGGCTGGCTCCCTGCCAGCCACATCAGCTGTAATCAGATTATACAGTAGTGGCTTCAGAAAGCAGAAGCATGTTTATTATCAAGCCACTAACCAGACTGACATTAATTTGGTCAAAGCTAAGCTAAAACAGTCTCTCGGAATAATTTTCTGATTCAGATCACATTTACTTAGTTGATGTAAGTATTTTTTGCAAATTATGCTTAGGGAATGATAGTGGTTACAGGCTATTATTTCATTTATGATTGTAAAAGTCAGTGCCTTTCTGAAAAAAAATCCATTTAATTAAATTCTACTAATTTAAAAAAAGAAAATCAGAGGGCAGATTGTCCCTCAATGGGGGACAGAGCATGCAGAGTGTCCATTTAAATACAGACTTGACATCTATCTCCAAAACAGAGTAGTTTTGGGGGTTTTTTGGCAAGAGTTAACATGTCCACTCCTTATTTGTAGGTAGAACCTGAGTAACATGTGAATATTTTTGCCTCCCATCTCCTTTGGGTACATCCGTTGAGGAAAAGCTTCTAAGACACCTAATGATCACTAAAATAGAGAAAGGTCCAAGTGCAATAATGCAAAAGTGGTGTGCCAGATCGCTATTGATGGAAGAGTATCAGCCTAATCCCAAAAATATCTTTTTGTTTGTCTGCAGACGCAGCACCCACAGCAATTTGTGCCATGCAGATGCTGAGGGGAACTCAGATCCTGCAAAGCTGCAGGGATGAGGAGCTCAGCATGGGCCAGGCCACTCAGTTCTTTCTCTAGAACCTTCCTGAGTCTCCTCCGTAGCAGTGCTCACACAAATCCTGCCTTTGGACACAAACCTGGAGGCTCATTTCCCTCCTGACTTCAGGATGGTTATGAAAAGTTAGTGAAAGGGAAGGAAGAAGTGAAAGTTAAAACAGAGGGAGTCCAAACCCTTCACTAGGATCTTTCCATGTGATCACAACCTGCCCCTGCTTCAGCTCTGCTCTTCTCCAGCCTCCAGCAAGCCATGCCATAGGGCTCAGTTCCATTTTCCTGCTGCAGTAATCTGATTTTCTTACTTTCTAAAGAGTTTTTTAGTGGCTATCTTGAGCAGAATAATGAATGTGCAATTGAGACATGGAATGATGCATCTTCTGCAAGTGGCAGATGGGAAAACTCACACGTGTGGTTGGGAAGAGCTGTGCTCTGGCCAGAGGAATTTCTTCCAGCCCATTTAAAGAGTCCCTTGCAACCTCAGCTGGACACCGTTTAAGCATTTATTTTCTATTCTAAGCCAACACAGACTTCAGTAGTCCCAAGTTTCATTTCAGTAGCAACCCAATGAGCTCCATGCTGCTCACTCACAGCCTGCACAGCACATTAGGGTGGAGAGCAGTGCTGCAGGGAGCACATGAGTGGCTGACCCCACAGACCCCCTTTCCCAAGTTCCTACATCAACTGAGGTTCAAAACCAGCACACCTTGAACTAGAACAGCTACAACTCACATTACACCCACTCTCTCCCTTGCACCTTTGTGTTTTCCATGCAGTAGCTGCCCTGCTTGCACAAAAATCCCCTGAGCCAGATGCACACAGCTGGCATTTACCCAGCCTGGAATCAGGGTTTCCCAACCAAAGATTCTGCTTTTAGGATCTGGCATAGAAACTGAGTGGCTGATGGCTGCAGAGAGTTGTGAATATAATGCTTTGGTCCACCTTCTACAAGAATTTCTGTGTTTAATTTCACAGCATTAACCTATACATCAGGGAGACTACGAATTCTTTAGGGCACTGTATAGGAAGGTGCTGTTTGGGTAGGGATTATCCATTTAGGATATAGTTATATGATTCCACACTGTTATAAGGCTATCAGTGTCTAGCTCCTGCAGGCTTTGTAATTCAAAATTTAATAGATATTGAGAGCAAACCACATAATCCACAGGGCTTATTCTTAACACAGCTCTGATGGCATCCCTGAAAATGGAACACAAAATTACAATGGAAAACTACAAAAGCCACAAAACCAAAGCTTATTAGCATGTATCAGGTATCAAACAAGGGAAAATCTGAGCTGGAGTTATAAGGATGTCCCAGAGCCAATGAAGGAGGAGGGCTGCACTTCTTCCAGCTCTGAGATTTACACATGGTTTTAAGTCCAGACCAGTCCATATGAAAAACAAGACAAAACCAAAAAAAACCCCCAACCAACCAAGGAAAACAAACAAACAAAAAACCATCAAAGGACATGAGTAATTTGCCTGCTAGGGGCCAGACTTGTCTCCAGAACAATTCCTCAGGAGCATCAGTCACAAGCCACGGCTGGAGCAGTCAACCAAGATCATTTGGTCCATTCTGGAAGAGCAGCTCCAGTTTTGGGGAACACTTTTAGATGGACACTTTTTCTGGGCCCATTAAGATGGTAACTGAAGTGGAATAAATCTTTACTGACAAGAGTTTATTACAAGCTTAGAAACACCCATTGGATTCCTCAAGCTGCAAAAGGAAAGCCCTTGGAAAACAGGAAAGCAAAGTCTTCCTGCTTATCTTGGTCTAGAGAAAAGTCACACTGATTTCCTGCAAATTATTCCAGCAGATTGAAAAAGAGATTACAGCATAGCTAAAAACAAAACAGAAACTAAAACAAACACCCGGGTTCAGACAACTCTATCTGCAAGATCTACAGTACAATTCCCAGGTTCATTATGGAAAATGGGAATGACACCCCAGAGATTTGGGTGGTCAGGTGCTGGGCTTGCCTGCCATGGCCTGGTTGCTGCATGTGACATCTGGTAAGGAAATACCAGATGATCATAATTTAGTTTTAATTGTGACCAATGTGACGGCAAGGGCTCAACTCTGCTGCAAAGGAGAGTGAAGGTCCCCTGTGGAGTTTGATGCCAGGAAACTTCAAACTGCAAAGATCTTTTTCTGAAGGAGAAGTGAATAATCTGGTATCACAAAGGGGGCTGGGGGTGGGGGAAGAATAACAAATCAGGAGGGAAAAATGTACTGAAGTATTTACACAGCTGGTTTTTCAAGACAGTGCTCTTAAGATGGGCTGTTTTTCAGCCACGTAGCTAAAAAAGTAGTCTTAATCCATAAGCAGCATTTCCACTGCTGTGACAGAAATCAGCTCAGTCAAACCTCTGCATGGGCCATATGTGACTTTGCTGGCCCTGTTTCAAACCCAGGTGTCTTCAGGAAAACATGACACTGTCATCAACCTAACCTTTGCAGATATTTTCTGGACAGGATATGTCTACAGGTTGCTTCAAATAGGTTTTGCATATCACCCTCAAGAAATCATCAAAATTTAAAAAAAATTTCATTTTCAAACCATCATCAGTATGATTTGGTAACTGTGAAGGTATTAAAATAAAATCATTCAGAGTTACTGAGTTATTCAAATGCAAGTTGACACTGGAAACACAAGAGCTGAAGAAATAAATTCACATCTGACTTTGCTTTTGTTCTCTACAAATGAACATCAGTACAATCTCTGCCTGAGGAGCATGGAAACAGCACAGCATCTCCACCAGTGCCTGGACACAGCACACACAGACCAGCTTTGTTTCCAGGAGAGCCCTTTGGATCCACAACTGCTGTCTCACATTTCTCACATGTGCCTTTTTAAATTGTTATCAGGAAACAATAAAACTAAGCCAATTAATGTCCTGAGAGGAGTCTGGCCTGGTGTTGCCTTCTGAAGGTGGCTTTCAGTTGAAGTTTCTATTCCTGTTTTTATTCCTTTGCCAGTGGGAGCCAGAGA
Organism: Acrocephalus scirpaceus scirpaceus; assembly: GCA_910950805.1. Classification (NCBI taxonomy): domain Eukaryota; kingdom Metazoa; phylum Chordata; class Aves; order Passeriformes; family Sylviidae; genus Acrocephalus; species Acrocephalus scirpaceus. The sequence continues at coordinate 10,633,892 of OU383785.1, forward strand.
GGAGCAGGACACTGGAGGTTCAGCCTTGGCCAAGGGACCAGAAGAGGCTTAGCCTGGACAAACCAAGACAGATGGACAGATTGCCATCTACAAACACAGCATAAGGGAGGTACACCCAGTTTTGTTTCCAAAAAGTTGTTTAAATTATAGAGCAGTGTTAGCATGAGAATATTCAACTGACCAGGAATAAGACGATGTTACAAATTAGGAGTTTTGCAAGTAACAGAAAATCTGGAGTAGTTTTTGGATTGCTGAGTCCAGACAAAAAAAAAAAAAAAAAAAAAAAAGGAAAGGGGTTTTAAAACAGAGCTTCACTGATTTAAACCAAGGATTAAACAAATATGATTGCTTACTGGGAAGTGTTCTCAGGAGTTCAATCACCCCTGTGCAGTTTCCACCTTCCTTCCTAGAGCATCTCTGAATGACACAGAGGGAGCTAAATCACCAAGTTCCCTGCAGGAAACCTCTTGGGACAAACTTGACAATGTGCAGTCACCAGCTGTAAGCTGTACCAGAGCCCCTGGTCCCATGGTAGTTACTCTTCACATGTGTTCCTGTTTCAGCACAGGAACTGGCTGGCTGCTCAGCCATGGCTTTTGGTGGATTTCTTATTTAAGTGTTAGCTGACATCAGCTATTCGAGCAGGCTCCAAACCTGCTCCCATCAGACCACTGAAGGGAACCAGAAAACATCAGCACACAGCTACTGCAGCAGGAGATGCTGACAGCAAACCCACACAGCCCGGGTGGGACAGGAGCTCCATGGGACAGACACACCCGAAGTGTATTTTCCACTACACAGAGCTCTCTCTACAGGAGCTTCTTGTTCTGTCCCTTACAAATCAAGCCAGAAGGGGTTTTTGTACCTAAAGCTCTTTCTGTTCAGTGCATGTGCCCATGAAGAGTTTCTTAAAGGTCAGTGCTCTTTCTGCCCTGCAGTTTAATGTCAGAGATGCCTGTCAAACAGAGGATTTGCCTGCATTGCAAAGACGTGCTTACAACAACACACGGCTGATTTTTCCAAGAGATTACAACTGCACGTCTCAAAAACAAACCACAGGGGGAAGCAAATGAGGTGCAATACAGAAGGATTACTCAGGCATCCCATGCTCTACATCTCATCACTAAACCAATTTGTCATTTTATAAAATATTGTCTTTTAAATAAACTTGTTAAAGATAAAACCAACAATTCTTTATGGTATTTCATTACTGATTTGGGTAAGAGTATGCAAAATACTCTGATTCTAAAGCAACTTTTCTCTCCCCAGGCCTCTTAGCATGCTTTCATGCTTGAATCACAAACACAATATAAATCACTTGAAAAAAGTCAGAGACATTTTAAAATAACATGAAACAGTAATGTATTTGTTTTTTTAAGCACGTGTTATCATTTGGAGCTGAAGTACATGACAGTAGCGATTTAAACAAAGTAAAAGGAACAGATATTTTTATTTTATGCATGTCCACTAACTCATTAGTATAAGATGAATAGATTTTTAACGTATGGTGTAATGGGATCGTTTGTTAGTTTTTTGAACCCTGTTGAAAAGTTTATCGAAGCAGCTATGGAAAGTTCAAGTTCTTGTAAATGAAAGGAACAGTACTCAAAAGTTTAAGATAATGTATCAGTCCTTTAATAAGCCTTTCCCTGAAAATGCTGATTAGAGCAGGCGATTATTTCTTTCACAGTTTAAAACTTTAACATTGCTACATAAATGTTGGTACGGTGCCAAGAGCAGAATAGAATGTAATTTTTGCTTTATCCATTTCAAAATAGTGATTTTAGCTTCCACAGACTAAACATAGAAAGTTTTCAAAAGAATTGTTGTCCTAATTTCAGCTTAAAATCAGTACACTACCTAAGAGACAAGGAAAACTCTGCCTTTAAGTTCAGGTTACGTCTGCCTGTATTTTCTTGTCCTACAGAAGGGAAAAGTCACCAACATCACCCTCCCAGAGCCATAAGCTTCACTCCAGCAAACATTTCATTAAGCCAGTGAGAGCACACATATACTGGTGGAATGGGACTTTTTACTGAAAAAATTGCAGAACTGGATTTATCTTGAGTTGGAAGGTTTTGGTGTGGAAAGACAGAATTTGTAGGCAAGGATTACTGATTAAGTAACCTCACAGTCTTGGAAAGACCATTGGAGTTAAGTACAGAGTGAAATATTTGTCTTCTGGACACACACGATTTTAAACACACTAAATACACAGCTGAAAATAAAGAAACTGTCCTCAGACAGAGTTCAGTGGTAAAGCCAACTCCTACAGAGGGCAGCTGTATCACTATACAGACTTCAATTCTGCCCCAAGCTGTGGACAGAGGATAAGAACTTTTGGATATTCTTTTGTTGTTTCCACAATATTAAATAAGCATCGGTGACTTTGTTGCTCCTATAACAGATAAAGCCCATTTTAACTGAACCTGAATAACATCTTCATGAGCTGCTCAGCTGAGGGCTGGAGGGAAGAGGAGCTGCTGGTCCAGCCACCAGCACATCCACCCACAACCCCTCTCTACAACACACATAGCCAAAAAACTGTGAGGAGATGGACTTGGCCATCTTGTAGAAGTCAGAGCTCTGCTGATTTACACCAGCATAGGACCTGGACTAACGATTACAACCTTTCCATTCTGCAAAATGAGGATGAAAGGATGGAAAACAAAATCTCCTAAGGGCAAAATGCAGCTGGAAGAACATGCATGATACCCATGCTAATGCATGGAAACATCTGGACAAGATGGGAAGGAATCCGAAGTTTTCTCTCTCCACATTAGTGGGAACACATTGAAAACCTGACAATGGCTCTGTCCTGTGGAAATACCACGGCTCTCGTCATCCAGGCAGTCAGGCTTGAAATCCTGACATCAACATCGGGGGTGGGAGGGGGGAATGACTCCACTCTTTCTGCTTTCCATTGAAATAAAACAGTGTGCAACAAAAGGCAAGCACATGCATGTGTTTCCCTCAGTGTGTTTCCAATCACAGCAGTGTGTTTAAGTAGTCAGGCTGCATCCAAGCCTTAAAGCTCAGCAGTGCAGAGAGGGCAGATGACATCCTGATGGCAAACATGGCTGTGTAAATCATCTCCAAATGACAGTGTCATACACGGAGAGCTGCTTAATTTGGAATGTGCCAAACGGTGCTTTTCCTCATCTGGCATCATCCATACATCAGCCAACAATTCCTTCGGGGATTGTAATTCTTGCCATGGACAAATGCACAACAGATGTTAAGAAAATAATAAAGAAAAGTCTCCATCGAGGTAGCACAGCAGCCACTCCTGAAGTCAGCAGCAAACTTGCAAACAGCCACAAAAGCCCCTCTCAGGCATCTGGCTCCCAACCTTCAGCACTGCCTGGCAGCCCCTGGGCAAGAGGGTGAGGAGGGACAAGAAAACAACCCAAAATTCAGACCCTGTGTACCTCAATGCTCCTGTTTCTGATCCAGGGTTTCCAGAATAACACTTCTTAGAAGTGTACAAATGTTAGTCAATTTTCTTGTTAGTTTTTTTCCCCAAATGACACAGGATCATTTTCTTCTTGTGGTCTCTTAGGAGGTGCTTGGCCAAGTTTAAAGTTACAGGCAGCAATATCAACAGGGTTAAATAAGATATGCTTTATGCTGCTGTGTTATTAATATACTTTTAAAGAGGGATAAACCAGATCCCTTATTTTGAGTGGCCAATTTTAAAGTTACAGGCAGCAATATCAACAGGGTTAAATAAGATATGCTTTATGCTGCTGTGTTATTAATATACTTTTAAAGAGGGATAAACCAGATCCCTTATTTTGAGTGTGCAGCATCTATATGATTTCAGCATGAACAGACTCAGTACTTCAGCATCTTAGGCCAATTTGTGCATTTTGTCAGAGCTCTGGGCTTTGCAGCCTCTGCACCCTGTAATAAGGAAATCAGCACTGTGAAACCAGTCTGCTTATTTCCCTATTTACACACACCCATGTGCTCAGTCCTTTGAGGACACGCACACCTTCATTTGAACCATCTCAATATTCCATATCTGTGGAGGAGACAGTCCCCATATGCTAAAAAAAACACAAGAGGGAGCAGTAATTCTGAAGGATGGTGGTTCCATATTGATACTTTTTCTGGGTTTCTTCAGAAAAAATATGCAATAATTTTGTCAACCATTAAGAGGCTTTTCCTGTCTCTTACATATACACTTTACTGGATTGGATAGAGACATGAGAAGCTGAGCAAGGAATACACAATACAAGGGAAAACAGTGCCCAAAACCACCAGCCCCACACAGCAGTGGCAGTCCCAGGGTCAGGCACGTACCTCAGCCAGGCACAGCTGTGATGGCAGAGGGACAGTGATGACAGAAGGCTGCACAGGAAGAAGGGACACTGGTACAGTCCCTGAATCCTGCACAGAACATTCAGCCTGGGAAACTTCAGGTGCCAGACTGAACTTCCGACCCCAAAGGAGCCAGCAGGGCTCAGTGACAGCCAGTGGCCCCAGGGACCACCTCAAGGGCAAGATGCACTTCAAGAAGGTATCTTTTGTGAATGGTATTTAAGGTAGAAACTCATGTCAACAGATCTGAGGATCAGAAGAATTATTTAATCCAGTATGCTCTGTGTCAACAGACAGGGGTGAGAAGCTGTGAAAGCCTCACAGGTGGATGACACAGACTCACAAGGCACACTCAGGAGTCAGCCACCTGTTGAATTTCAGAGGGAACTTCTCCACAGCTTTCTGTGAGAGTGCCCTACAGAATGTCTTGCTCCTCAACCACAACATACCACATGGTTTAGGTCTTCCAAAAGGCCAAGACTCGCTGTTACAGTTGATATTTTTCATCACTTCAAAGCTTGGACTGAGATTTGGTGGCCTCTCAGAAGCCTGCTATCTTTGGCATCCCCCAAAATTGAGGAAACATCAGAGTTTGGCTATTTTTGCCACTGGCTTTCCAATCTAACATTAACAGCCAGGGTCCACAAACTATATCCTGCAGCTCTTACTCAATCCCATGGAAAGTTTGCTGGAAGAAGGGATGAGTAAAGGTTACAACATAGTTGTCTTATTATTATTAGGGACACACAACAGCTGTACATCCAGGCTTGGTGTTTTTATGAGCCAAAGAGCAATCACGCTTTTCTAAACCTTGGCATGTCTTTAGCTCGCTGTGCAAAAGTTCCAGGGGGCATGAGTCATCTTACAAACCCATAAAAATCTAATTATGGCTAATGATCATCCTTTTGTTTACACTGTATGTAAAATGCTAACTGCTTCTGATACTCCCTGCAGGGGCAAGATTTACCATCAATCTTGAAATGATTTCTGTCACACCAACAGACTTAAAATGGCCCATTTAAGATAGAACAGAATCCACACCACACACGAAAGGTTTTGAATTATTTGCCAAAATGTTGATTTCTCCCTCATGAAGCTACTGAAACATTGTGCACTCTAGAGCTGTGCTTTAATTTAGAAAGAGATTCAGAAAACCACATAATTCAGTTAAGTTCCAGTTTAAAGAAAGCAATGTAGGGCAGCCCACCAGCTTCAGGCCACGCAGGGAACTGGTTTTCTGCTCTTACACAGACCTGAGCAGTGCTGAAAAAGTATCTGGATAGACTCAGCTGGAGGACAGAGAGCAAACACTTCAGTAATCAGGGTCACAGCCATCCCACCACCCTTTGAAGGAAAAGGCTGGAGAACAAACAGATCCCATGGGACCACTGCTGATGGGCCCTGTGACACTGGGCACACCGACCCACTGCAATGGGCAAAGAGAAGACAACCAATCTTCCCCTTACAGAAACTCCCTGGAGCTCCTTGATGTGCTTCAGCAGCTGCAAGACACTCAACCAAAATCACATCAGGAAATGTTTGCCCTATAAAGAAAGCATTTTCTGGTCCAAATTGGACCGCAGGGAAGTGCAATACACCAAATAAGGAGGCTACTGGCAAAGGGGTTTATATTTCTCCCTTTTCCAGGGACAGGTGGATTTCCTTAACTTTTTTTTTTAATTTAAACTAATTTCAAATCTGCTTGCACAGCTCTTGTAGGAAATAACATCCTCCTGCAAGCTTGGTCTAGCTTAAATCTGAACTACTCTCAGAGAATCTGCCAACATGACAGTTCTTGGAAAGCTGCTCAAGAGCAGATGAACATGAGATTTCTCAAAAGAATTCCATTGGATCTACGTACTGCTCATAAAACAAGCCCAGTAGCTGGCAAATGCAGCAAGCTTTCAAGGTTAGAATGGGATGGGAGGCACTGGGCCTTCTCCTCAGTGACATTTTATCTGCAAGCTGCTTTTTCACACTCCAGAATTACAGGTACCATGGGAACAGCAGGTGTGGGTGCTTTCCACAGAGCTGCCCAAAGCACTGCAAGATAAGCTCATGCACTTGCTTATGCTCACAAGCCATGCTGTGGCATCCCAGCTGTTGAAATCACATTATCAGCAAGCATCTAAGTGTGGGCAGAAGGGACAAAGACAATTGACCCCCACAAAAATGTTAGTCTAAAATGAGCACCCTCAACAAGCCATCCTGTTGTCTGCAGTCATAAATGCCAGTCGGGCTGAGCCAAGCCCTTAAACAACAGGCCTGGTTTTATTACTCTCAACTCCCACTTATTGAGAAATAAGAATTGGTTCTCTTCTCTTCACTGCTAGGCTGGGAATTCAAATAGCTGCTTCTGTTCAAACTACAATGAAACAGGGAATATCTTCTGTAGTGACACTGGCTGGACTATCCCTGATTTAGAAAGCACAAGGCAAAGGTGGAGAAAAACCTGGTCTTTGCCACAGACATTTGTGATATTGCTACATCCAAGGCAATGCTCCTCCCAGACCCCTTCCCCAGCTGCCCTCCAGGATCATGGCAGAGGCCAATATAGAAAATTACCCACTCTCTGCCCTTCCTTCCCTCCTCCCACTCTGCTGTTCCCAACTACACACACCTATGCACAGCCACCAGGGTAAGCAATGAGCTAAGAGACAAATGCGAGATTTAATTACAGATCAGGAATAAAACATTCCAATGAGATGTGATTATAAAATAAATCTAACACTATCTCTGCATGAAAGAATAAAGACTTGCAAGGTATTACCAGGGGTTGCAAAAGCTCAATTAAAAACAAGATCCTGAAACGCACTATTTCTCTTCCCAAAATATTTTTATAAGGAGCAAAAAACCCAAACCAAACAACAAAGATGACCCTGTGAGTATTAAACTTCTGGCACTGTACCATGAATTTCTCCAAAGGGTTCCTTAGTGCCTCTTAGCAATTCATAGAGGAAGTGACCCTCTGGCACAAGCACCCAGTTGTCTGGGCTTTGAAGTTGTGGAGGCTTCTTAAGAATGCCTGAATGACACTTACCCTGATGCCCTGCCTCTGAACATCAGCTTTTGACCTTTCATCCCTAGAAAGACTTTCCAACTCCCAACACTGTCTTACAAGACACTAATTTCTGTGCTTTTACTGCAATATTTCAGTCTCTAAGGCTTCCAAAGGGGAAGGGAAGCACTAATCCATCAGCCTTTTACCACTATTGCAGCCTTACATATCAATCGTGGTTGATACCCTGTTGTCTGTAAAATAAAAATAGAGTGCACAGGTCAGACATGAAAAATCTCAGTGCCCTGATGGGAATAAATCACTGTAGAATTATTATTTCCTTTGGGTTTTCAACTATCATTTTTGAGGAGTTTTTTGGTCTCTCGTAAGTTTCAAGTGACATCATAAAACCAAATTTTCTTCACAAGACATTGTACTTAACACCTAGGTACTAACCATGTACTTTGGGACCAATGAAGTTTAACAGGTTCAATTGTTTATACACAAAAGTAAGTGAGGAATTTGGTCCTGTAACTACACTAACATCCAGTTACAGCCCAAGGAACCAAAACTTTCATTATTATCCTGTAACCGCCCTAATAAAAGCAGTCTCATGAGCAAGCTAGTGCTGCTTACAAAATACCAGGAGTCACACAGGAAAAAAATGTTTCCATAATTTTGGTAGTATTTGAACCTCTGCTAAGCACCCAGTGAAGAAAATAGAAACTTCCCTTCCAAGAAGTGACTAAAGAAGTAGATGATTCAGTAAGCAGAATGCTAGGTTGTGTAATGTAAGATTTAACACGCTCTCCCTCTTTTGCCAAACTGCCACGAATACTTGAAGACCCATTTCCAGCAGAGGTTCTTGTGCCCTGGGTTAGGATTAAGAACAGATTATGAATGATGCCTGCCTTAGCATATTCTGGCTTAGGCTTTATGGCACAGGCTGCTCAAAAGCAGGGAGAGGTCACTTGCAACATTAGTAGGTAATTGTGACTCCAGGTGAGTGGTGAATTTAAGCACTAATTACCACTTGTATCACTAATGAGGATCTTCACATGCCCTTGTGGAAGTGCAGCTCTCACAATGGAGTATTTATGTGATTTGTTGGGTTTTTTTACCCTCAGACAGCATTCACAGAGATATTACAAGCTACACTCAGTGCCTGATCACACACTGAGACATGAACCCAGCTCTTCAAACCCCCAGCTCCATGTCCCAGCCTTGAGACCCTGCCATTGCCCCAGCCCACCATGCTGCCATGTGCTCCCCAAATCCACTTCCAAAGGAAAGGGAGGTTTTCTATTGGCTGGTAACAGGAAATATAGAAAATTCCCCCATTGGTCATGTCAATGACAGACATCATGCCTGAAAAGTGTAGCAGAGTACACTCATGTGGGAATGACCTGCCTGGTTTCCCAGACCAGAAATGAACTTCTGTCCCAAGCCAAAGGAGTTCAGAAGCAGCAAGTTACTGGCAGCAAATTCTCATTATCAGGGGATCCACCACAGCCCTTTTTTTCTCAGAAATCCTTATTGCCTCCTACTGCTGAGTATAAAAAAGAAAAATTTTCCAAGCCCAAGGAGGTGGCATATTAGAGTGAAGAATCCTATAAAGGAACAATAATTTGGAGTTTGTAACTGCTCAGTTTAAAAGAGCACTGCAGTGATTGAAAGAGTCAGCTAGAAAGTAATCTGAAGAGATAATTTTATCTGCTGTCAACACAGAACTTCCCGTCTGCACAGCATTTATCTCAATGTGGAAGTTGCTCCCTTTCTCATAGTGACTAATACTTTAAAAATCAATATGAGCATCCCTTGAGTATTTTCCCTTCAGAGGCTGTTTAGCAGTGAGCCAAGAGTCTGCACAGGCAGTGCTGCCCAGCCCCCTGCAGCCTCAGTGTGACACTGTCGGGGGTCCAGTTTCACCCATCTGATTTTTCAAGTCTCCAGATGCCTCTCAGAGCTGGGGTCTCATTTCACAGGCTGTGCCGCTCAGCTGCCTGCACACATCGGCCATCACACTCCCCAGAACTCGGGCTTAGGGAATGTGTGTGTGTAACTCAGTAGCCCTGCTGATTTGCACCATCAGGAACTGTTTGGAAAGATCAAAGTTTCACCCTTTTCTTTTTAACCAGTAACACCTTCTCTTTTCCCCTGTAGCACAAGCTTTGGTCGTTCTTCATGTAGTATTATCTTCCTCTTCAATACTTAACACTAAATAATTTGTGTGTATGGGTTCAAACCTCATTACAAAGCAAAAATCGTTCCACATTTCTCCCAGAGACACCATTAAAGCTTTTAAGTGGAACTAGACACACCATGGTGGAGCACACAGATATTTGAAACACGGGAAAGAAGAAAACACAACAGCCCATGGGTTTGTGCTGAGACCTAAATATGGAATTTATTACTGTGTTTGTGCAGCAGATGCAATACCCCAGTGTCATTTTCAAAGGAGGCAGATTTTTGTTCTTGGAAAGGGTATGTTAAGAGCAGTATTTAAAAAAAAAATCAAATAAGCTATTTTTTCATTTGAGAGTTCAAACCACAGCTGAGGAGAGCTGCTAAGCTTTATTTCCCTTACTAGCAAAGCCAGTGGCTCAAAACAGAGTGAAAATCCTCCCTACAGTATTCATAAGTAGCAGGGCTATGGATTTACTGCTTCAGAGAGCTAATTCCTACAGCTGCTTCCCAACACTCCAGCTCCTCATTTCCTCTACACCGAAAACACCTGGCTGGGAAAGGACAACCCTGGGAGACCTGCTTGTAGATGTCAGTCTGGATTTACCCTGCTCAGCCCAGGAGATGTATCAGAGATGTACAGCAGCAGAAGCTCTGATTCTGCTATGACCAAAACCCAACCCAAAACTTTCTTGGTTTAATCTGCAATTGGGGAAGATAGTTTTTAGTTTTCCCTTTTGACACATGCCTACAAATGCTTGCATCTAGCCAGGAATTGGTGTTAACACCCACATAAAAGGTCTGACCAGGCCAATACAAAAAGCCACTAACACCCTTGGGTGCACCCAACACAAGCAGCTGCAGCAGGGAGCAGGTTGCTCACATCAAGCCCTGTCCAAGACAGCACTCACAGATCTGGGACAGGGCTTCCATGCTTTGAACAGCAAACATTTCACACCACCATCCCCAACAGTGGAGCAACCACCCCGAGTTCACAAAAAGCAAAAAACCTTCCTGGAGTCCCTGTGCTGTCCCACCTCATCCCTCCCCCAGCACCACCTTCTCTCACAGGATAAACAACTCTGTTTGCATTAGGCAAGATTAATTTATGTAGATTTAGCTGTGCAGCTGCCATAAATCAAAATGAAAGAAAAATATCTTGAGTATAATCCCTGTTTATTTAATGATTTCTGCCCATGTCTCTCATTTCTTCTTCACTCCGTGCTGAAGCCCTTGCAGGGTTTCCCATCAGCTGTGGCCAGTCCATCTGCCAGCCTTGGCCCCATCCAACTGCTCTGCCCACAGAGGGAATACCACAACCCACGAGTGACTTTATTGGAGGGGTCTGAGTGAGCACACTTGTCATCAGATCCTCGAGCATCAGAGGAGTCGCTGCAGCTGCCTTTCATTGCACATTAGCACATCAGTGCTTGTGTGCACCGGCCCGGCTGTGCCAGGCGATAACACACAATGGCTCTTGTATGTGCTTTATCAAACAACCTGGCCTAATCCTCATGAAAACATTGGCTGATGAAGTATGTTGGCGTCTGCAGGGTTTGTGTGGGCTGCTCAGCTGTTTTGTTCTGCATAGTTGTGCTTCCCCTCGCACGCGAGCGGTGCCAGCGCCGGCTCTCCCTGGCGGCGTGGGCAGACAGAGCTGCCATTATGTGCTCTGCAAGGGCTCCTGTCCAGCCCTGGAGCCTCCCAACGTGAAAACAGGATGGAGAAGTGCTTCCCTATCTTTTGCAAGTATGCCACAACAATTTTTAAATTTAAATTTTTAATTTAGCTGGGAAAAGCACTTAACACGGGCTTAATGTTTTATCTGAATGTTGCAAGCCTTATGTGAGACTCTCCCAACAGTTTGGTGCCAAACACAAATCTAGAACCAGTAATAAACCCCTTACTAAAGCCCATTGTAAAAGATCCCTATAAATCCCACAAATACCTGCTGTGGTTCCTGTTCTCACAAGTACAACAGTGAATCTCAGATACAGTTGGGTTACTTGCACCTTCAAGTAATTTTAGCATTTTCTGGAATAGAGTTTCTGGACAACAAATTTCCTGAAAGTGAATATTACACTGTTGTAATATTTTGCACAGACATGATTGCATTCTTATATCAGCTGCTCTAAGTAAAAATTAAAGTTTTTTCAAAGGCAAAAATACTCAGACCCTGCTCATTCCCTCATCCCAGTTATTTACAGCACACTTTGACTCTTCAGTGTTACAACATCTTGGATTCAAAGGTAGATAAAAGCCCTACCAAGCTGTCCAGTCCATCACAGACCTGTTTTGCATCTCCTGAGTCACAAAACTGTCATCCAGAAGTGCACAAGAGAAAAAAAATTACTCATTTTTAAACAGAGAATTTACTTTAGGTGTTTTCTGGTGAACTGGGCAGAGCAATCCCACAGCTGGGACGTTTTCCACACACATCTATCTTCCTTGCCTTTGAGGAGGCAATGTGCTGTCACAGCTTGGCCAGTGTTTTCAGGCTGAACCCGAGCCAATCTAGAGCTGTTATTGTTGGGCTTCTGAGCCTGGAGGAAACACTAACAGACGACAGTTTTCAACTTGCTAGAGGTAAAATGCCTGACTTCTCTGCCTTGGCTATGCCACTTATGTAGAACCAGCGGGGCTGAGGGTGAAGCAATCTCTTTCTATGAAGACATTTCATCCAAAGGTCCTTCCCCTGCTTTTGTACCAGAGAGAAACCACAGCCATGAACTAACACCACACATTTCAGTAGTTACCCTGAGGCTGCCCAAGAATTTGTGCACTTCATAGATAGGAGACAAAGAGACAACAATTTGTCAAGCTTTGTTCACAGTGGGCTTGGGGTAGAAACCAAACACAAGTGCTCTCAACTCCAGTCCACAGCTGGACTCCTCACTGAAGGAGGAAGAAGTTCACTGTCTCTTTTTCCATCCCAAGCTGCACAAAACCAACATTGAACCTGCAGGCTCCTATCCTGAGGTAATAGGTGAATAACTGCCAATTAACTAAGCTTTGAGATATTTGTTTTTCAGCAAAGGAGTCTGTTTTTCCATGCTGTGTGTGCAAGTACACACAATAAGAACCAGACCCATCCTGGGTGGTATGGAGACAGTAAACTCATCAGGAACAGTGTACTCTACCATATGAGACATCGTTTTATTTGATGCCAAAGAGGAAAAAGGGGGTGGGAGGAAGGAGGATATGTAGTGTGTTTTCTCCCTCCTCTCTCTGCCCAGGCACGATCAATTTTTGTAAACTCACAGTGGAGCCTGTATCCACCCAAAGGGCACTCATGCAGCTCTTGGACATATGTTCTACGTTTCAACAAAACATCATCAGAAATAACAAACACAACAGCCTGTTCTCCTGAAATTTCTATTAGGAACATTACTGAAAGGGTTAAAAGTGATCAGTAAGGATCCTATAAGATGCTCCACAGCACTTAAAAAGAAAAAAAATCTATAAAAATAAGTACAAACCCAATATTATAAAGTTTTGATTGCAATGATTAACTAAATCATCAGAGCCAAAAAGTAGTGAGCAATTTTGTTCTCAGCGCACCTCTATTATAATGTGTTTTACAACCCCTTGACTGACGTCAAATTCAATAACACATCATTAATAGGATTTTTGCTCAGCTTACACTCAGATGTTTTTCCTGTTTTAAATCTCTCCTTATAAATCTCGAATTAGATTTTATACAAGGAGATTTATCAAGGTTTAAAAGAAAATATGAACATAGCTGATGCTTGAATTGGTACACCATAAAAGCGCAGCAGGATGAGTCTTTGTCACAGACAGGATGGAAGTTAACACATCACAGCCCTGTGCTATGGTTATTGCCAGGTAGGACCAGCACCATCACTCCCAGCAACTTCTTCAAAGGGAGAAGGAAATCAGAGAAGCAGTAACTCCACAAGGAAAATGTGAATAAAAACTGCTATATATTACACAAAGGTTGCAGTGCAACAAGGCTGCAAATGATGAAAGCTCTCTCATTTTTGTGTGCTCCCACCAGAAACCAGTGTGGCAACATCACTTTTCAGTTCTTCTGCAACCATAGTGTCTTCATGCAGAAAAAGATAAAATAAAGCGATAGCTAAATGAAACCTTGGAAAGGACTGGTAATAAATTGACTAAGAAGAGGCACAAAGAGGACAGCCATATTCCAGAGCATGGTGTTACCTGAGCCCTAGGAACATAGAAAAGATAAAAGTTCAGGCTGGCAGCCACAAGAAACATCCCATCAGGAGGATGTATGAGGTCACTATGTAAGCTCCCATGGGGAGAAACAGTAAAACAGTTTCTTACTACTTTTAAATTTACCCAAAGGGCTTTGCAGGAGGGCATGATCCTGCACAGGTAAACCAGATTTGAGGCAAGATTAGAATGATCAAGGAGATTTATCATTATGCACCACCAGCAGGTTTGCTTAGGCCACGGCAGGACCAAGCCCCAACAATCTCCCAAGCAGAGATATCCCCCCAGCAGGAAACCTGGGCAGGGTGCCCTGTGCCTCCCCTGCGCAGCCCAGAACTGCACTGGGATTCTGCATGGAGCCCATCCTCACACAGACTTTGAGAGAAATGGTGGGGGAAGCACAGGATTAAAGAACAGCAACAGGCACCATGCATTTTAACTCCAGGTAATTGGTAGGGGGCCAGAACATGTTGGAAACCACTATATTTTTTACTGTTCAATAGAGACTGAAGTACTTGTTAATGAGTGCCTGGCCCCGAGCCCACTGTTGGGGAGATGTCAATCAGTCTGGCCAACATGCCCAGCAGTAGGAGAGAGGCAGAAGCCAGGCTCTGGGCAAAAGCCAGTTTTATAATTGTAGAAAAACCTTCGTGAGAAGGTTAAAAAAACCCAAACCCCACATTGGTTTTGAGTCAGGATGAGGGTTTGTGGCATGGTGGCAGGAAAGGGTGCCTGGGAGTGGGAACCCCATCAAAGACAAGGCTGCAGCTCAAGCTGGAACACACAGCAACTATTCTGGCATGCACCAAACCATCACTGTCTCACCCAAGACCAGCAGCATTCCCACGTCACTCCCTGGAGACTGGGGAACGTGTGATTTTTGCGTGCCAGCAGGACAGCAATGACAGACGTGCCGTGGACTGAAGAGCAGAAATACCCACCAAAACACACCAGCACCAGGAAGGCAATGGGGGATGACAGCTGGGTCACATCTGACTCCTTCTAACTTTTTTGGAGCCTGTCCCACCAGTCACTCCAGCATGAAGCAATGATGGAGCAGCAGGAGCCCAGGAGAAGATCAGCAACCCCAGCACCAAGGTACTTGTGAGTGCTGATGAGGGTGGCTTGGCCATCACTCATTTCCACTGTGTAAACACTGCAAGAGAGAAGAGCCAGTGGAGGAAGATGCTAATAAAACATCAAGACCTTGGTGTTACATTAATGTGTCACTGCAGAAGGGCTATGCTTGACATTGAGGAAGGAGAGGCAGCAATGCCTCAGCCCAACTCATCTTTGTAGTCCCCTCCCTTCAGCAAACCTCCCCCAACTCAAACTCATCCTATCTGCAAACAAATGAAAACCAAACTTGGACTGTCAAATGACTAATTTTAGTTTTGGATTTGTTCCTTTATTTTTTCCCTTCCCTAAAATAAAAAATGCAAAACGAATAAGGGTGCAAGGTATAATGAAAGCAGCATGTGAAAGCAATAAACTAACTGCAGAGCAACCTAAACACCCATGTGTGGCTGATCTGAGTTCTGTGAGCTGGGGAAGATGCACAGCTCAGCTCTGGCTTGGCCATGCAGCAGCACCCACATCCTGCACCAGAGACAGGCACACCCCTGCACCCAGACCCCAAACTGCCACGTGCTGCAGAATGCCAGAACACACCATTGTGTGTTCTGGCATTCTGCTTGGGCAGATTCTCCCCCTGCTGCTGCTCACTCCATTTCTGGACATGACTTGAGATGTGTTTCCCCATCCCCAGAGGCACCCTTAGGTCGGCTGAGAGTCCCAGTCCAGCTGGGGGATGGACACATATTTTGCCTTGGCAAAACTCCTTTTCCCTGTAAGATCTGACAGGGCCCAGACAGCTCTGTTTGCCATGTCACACTAAAGCACAGTGTGGAGCATGCAGAGCTGGAGCCACCAACACAAAAAGGACATGGACCTGTTGGAGAGAGACCAGAGCAGGTCATGAAGAGGCTCAGAGGGCTGGAGCAGCTCTGCTGTGGGAAAGGCTGAGAGACCTGGGGGTGTTTAGCCTGAAGAAGGCTGCAGGAAGACTCTAGAACCCTTTCCAGTGCCTAAAGGGACTCCAAGAGAGATGGACAGGGACTTTGGACAGGGACCTGGAGTGACAGGGAGAGAGGAAAGGGCTTCAAACAGAGAGGGCAGGGTTCAGTGGGTCACTAGAAAGAAATTCTTCCCTGTGAGGGTGGCAGGGCACTGGCACAGGTTGACCAGAGAGGCTGTGACTATCCCATCCCTGCAAGTGTTCAAGGTCAGGTTGGATGGGGCTTGGAGCAACCTGGCATAGTGGAAGGTGTCCCTGCCCATGGTAGGGACAGACAAAACTCGATGATTGTTGTGTTCCCTTCCAACCCAATCCATTCTGGGATTCTATTTGTATATCTGGGATCTTTGGATCCTTTTCCCAGAGCTGCAGCACCATGGCACAGCCTCTTGCTCCATGAGCTCAGAACGCCCAAATACACAGCAGCACTCTGTGCTTTCAGTCAACATGGGAACTTTTCCAAAAGGAAAACCACAGAAAGCGTGCCTCTTAACACAGGATACCCCAGTGCTAACAATAAGCTTTTATCAATTAAAACAAAAACAAAACCAAAACTGCTCCTAAATCCCCCATGCAAGAGTCAGCTCTACATTCAGATGTTGTTTCTGAGATAAACTTCCCTTAGGTACAGCAGGTAAGGAAAAGTTCATCCCTTAGGTCATTGGGTTTCACAGTCCAGGCAATATTTCACATATCACGTGAAACATGAACACATTGTGCTTTAAGGAGATCAAACTGAGTAATTATAAATGCAATACTCCAACAATGAAATTCAGCTGGATTCTTCTCTCTGTATTTCCAAACAATATGGGAATTGACTTACTAAAGTGAAGGACATCTGTGTATTCCAACAAAGTAAATACAGCTCTAGCAATTACTACTAACCTAGGAGAGCCCTGTGATCACAAGAACAAGCCATTTATTCACCACATAGCCCAGGGCAGATTGTGGTGAGCTTCCCTGTGCCTTTGTCAGCTTGAAAACCCAAGTAAAGTTCAGCTGAAAACCAGGTGCTACTTCTGAACTGATCTCTCCTGGATAAATCAAGTGCAAGAGCCTCAGTCCCACTGGCACAGCTGAGCATCAGCCCAGCACCAAACACTTGCATCTGCGAGCAGAACTGGACCAAGAGCCCACCCCAGCAAGCACTCTGTGCTGCAAAAATGTATACCCTTGCCTTTTTTTCACAGAAGCAGGCTTGAGGTTCTGGTTTTTGTCTAGAAAACAAACATTTGGCCACATACAGCCTTGGTTACTCTGTGGTAAAAGGGCTGCTGCAATTACTGTAGTGTGCAAGACAAGAAGCATTTCCTTGGGTGACAGCTTCAGTGGTACCCAACCAGGACCTGGCCCAGGCTCAGAAGAGCCAATTCCATGTGCTATTTTCAGTAACCAAGTCAGTTCCCAGCCCATTTCACCACACAGAGCTGCAGACGCTACTTGTGCTGGTATTGCTGCTGTGAGAGATGCTTGGGTTGGATGACAGCTTGAAATAACTCCCTGCTCCAGCAGGGTAACCAAGAGCAGACCTTGGCTCCTGCCTCTTGCCGCTCCTTTGTAGCACTGCAGCCCAGAATAGAGCTAGGGATACGTTTGGAAGTTCTGAGGTTTTCACTGTTGTTGCCTTTCAAACCCCGGTCTCAGAGCCCATTTGCAAAACCACAGACCAAACACAAGCCATTCCAGAGTCGTGACACTTTGTGGCGGGATTGAAAAGAAGCCTGGAAGGAGCTCTCGGTAAACTACGCACACAGCGTTTCAAAGCCACGTATAACTTCGTTATGTAGTAAATCAAAATGAGTTCAGCATTTGAGCAGCAGAGCATTCCATGGAAGGGGCTGTCACAGTGCAGGATTTACAGCCATCCCAAAAGTCAAACGTGGGCTGGGATCACGCAAGCAGATCTGCAGCCCCAGGAGTGCACGGAGCATCCCCAGCTGCAGGCAGGGCCACGGGGACAGCGGGGTTTCCTCGCAGGATGGAGCATGTGGAGCTGGGGCTGTGGCCAGCACTCCCCTGCACTCTGCCTTTCTCACCTCTTTTGCACCAAACAAGCAGCAAAAAAAAGCAGGAAAATAACGCATTTAGTTTCTGGAAAGGTGTTCATTTTTTTAGTGTAAGGAAGCATCTCATCTGCACACACATACACAGATAAATTGCATCCACTTTATATATTTAAAAAGTCACGTATGCATGTGGAAGAGAAGCATTTTGCAGTGTAATGCAGTTCTACTCAGAGTGGAGGATGGTAGTGAATTGAAAACATGGTAGCTTAATTCTTCAGCCATGAATTCAAAGCCACAACCTGTGTTATTCCTTCCTTGGCTTTCATGGAAAGTGAGGGAAAAACAATGACCTCCATGACCCCCTAGTGATGGAGAACTCAAAACCTGTGTGATTTCCCAGCAGAAGCTCTTCCTGGTGAGCCCCAAAGCCCACTCCAGGGTCCTTTCCCTTCCACAGCTTCCTGCTCTGTGCTCCCCATAGGCATTTCCAAGATTAGACCCTGGGCAAAGAGGGGGGGAAAAACGAAGGTGCTGAATCTCCAGGCATCCATCACTGTCCCTTGGGATGCTCTGCTGCTGCTGAGCAGCCAAGGCTGCTGGTCCAGCTCCCTTTCTCTTGCTGGATATTTGGGAGCAGAGCATTTCTGGAGTGGTTCTGTGCCCTTGAGTTACATGGCCAAAGAAGAAATAAACACTGTTTACACCAACCAATATTTTCTGTTGATTAATTCTTCAACCAGACCCTTTCTTCTTTAAATCAGGATATTATATTCAAGACATTCAAGTCACAAAAGATTTAGTGCTCCTCAACAATCTTTCAGCAATATTGCATGAACTATCACTTTTTCCTAAAAGCAGTTGTGCCAAGGACTTCTGCATCCTTTTCCACCAGCCCACACAAGCACTATCTTGCTCACACAGGTGCCTGGGCACAGCCAGCAGAGCTCTACACAAAGTAAGATTAAAATGCTAAAACAGCCATCATTTCAGATACAAAATGTCCTTTCTATCCTGCCTCACGGGGTTGTTTCAACCCTGACCTTGGTCTGCTGGACTTTCTTAGAAGCAGGGCCTTCATACCTAATTCAGAATTATTCCCTGGTGAGCTGCCAAAGACAACACCACAACCAAGGTCCATTTATTGGCACAGTTCCTAGAAAGACCCTTGTAATTCCCCAAATTGTACATTCTCTGAGGATGAAAAGGAAAACAAATAGTACACCAGGCTTTTTTTCCTGAAAATGTCCTCGTTGGAAAACTATTGTGCTTGGAGCTATGCCACTCAAATTCATCAGAGGGGAGAATCTGTTTATTTGCACATCAAGTACATTTTATTGTTTCTGGACATCAGTATGTAAATTGTCAAGTATAAATTTATTTTTCCACTAGCTTAAGTTTATCTCTGCTCTATAATAGCCATAATCCATGAAACAGCCTATGTTTCAAAGAACTCCATTTTAGCGTGCTACAATCACATATGATCAGAAAATCTGATTAGAAAAATTTCCTACTGGTATTTAGGATCTTATTTTTCAGCTGACTCAGAACAAACCTCTCTTTGGCTCCAAGAGATATTTGACATGTCTTAAAATAAAATCTTTATTGAAAAGAACCAATGACTAATGACTACTATTTTTTCTGTACTGATGAAAACAGACGTGCACACATATTCTTCTGTCAATGGCACCATTCCAGTGCTCAGATTAATCAGTTCCTGCACAGTCAGAAATGTTTCAACACAGCACAGTTACCAGTTTAGAGCAATGCACATGAATAGAAAGTCAGTAAAATCAGAACTCCAAAGAGACAGAAATAAAGACAGCCATTGGAAGGAGTCTGAAACAAAGAGCAATCACTTGACAGAGTTCAAGAAGCCTGTGGACAGCACTGTCAAACACATGGTATGATTTTAAGGGTCATCCTGTGGTGAGCCAGGAGTTGTACTTGATGATCCTTATGGGTCCTTTCCAACTCAGGGTATTCTAAGATTCCATGAGCCTAATCCATGGGGCAGAAGGCCTGACCATGTCCCAGGAGGTTTGGGTTTACCCACTGCTGCTCTTCAGTAGCAACTTGCTCAAGGTTACAATGCTGTAGCCTTCAGCAAGACATTTCTTTTTGCGCCTACACTTCTTAGAAGTGTTTTTAAAGTGGTAAATAATAATTTGTTTAGGACAAGGCATATCTTCCTGTAGTTTAGGTTAATATCTCAGGCTCTGCAGTGCTTAATTAAATGCTGCTGGTACTAATGAAAGGATATAGGCATAATGAATGGATTTAATTTACTCCTCAGTTACCCAATAGCTACTTTTAGTAATTGCAGAAAATTCAAGGCTATACATGTAACTTAAAAAGACCCAGCTATCCTCGGACAGGGCAAAAACTGTTGTGTTTTACTACAAAACAGCAAATAATTAATTTTGAAAATAATCACAACAAATTACTCCATGTCCTTCCAATACTTCAAAGGTGTGGGTTTTGCCTTGTCACAGATAGAAAAGTAGAGAATTCTGACAATACCAGATTTTGATACAGAAAATAGATAAAATTGGTAAAAGAACACAGCTGGGATTGAGAGCTGTTAATCCTTCATATTTCACACAATATTCTGCTTTCCTGCCCATAAGAGCCAAATACTACAGCAGGTCTTGGCAATGAACACTTCAGTGTGATGCTGATGGGATTTCTACTGGCCTCTGAGGGACAAGTCAGTGGGGTATCTATTTTGGAATGAAAGCTTGCTTTTCAACAACAAAAGCTCAACATTAATGCTCATATCATTGAAAGCCTTAGACTTGTGTACAGTAGTGACCCATCAGATGATAATGCACAGTGCTTTTTTGTGATGTCCATAACTATGATTCTTTGTGGGGGATTTCCCTCATACTTACATCCAAAACCCAGGTTTCTGCATACAAAAATATCTTCAGAGAATCCCCTTTTGATAACAAGGAACAACACTTCCATTTTACAGGACAGACATGAGAATATATTTAGGAAAGGATTTTCTTTCTATACATAGGTTTAAAACTGAGTGACAAATCACTGCATGTTTTGGAGTAACCAAAATCCCTGAGGCTCAGGAACACCAGCACTTGCAAGCTGAAGTGTTCTTTTTATGAGCACAGTACTTATGCCAAGTCAATTTATATATTATAAAGTTGTTATGAAGTGTAACTACTATGCAATATAAACAAGACCTAAAGCTATAAGAAAAGAGGGTGGGTTTTTGTAATCAAAACCAAGGCGCAAATAATTTTTTTCCAGAGTTTTTCCACATATAGTCCCAGTGACTGTAGGCAAGGCTTAATAGGCTGAACACATACATTACATATAACTATACCAAATTTCAGATCCAAGTTTAACAAGCTTCCACTTTAAGAGTAATTTTGTCACCATCTGAAGCAAAAGGAGGACAATTGCGTGACTATTTTAGACTGCTCTGACATCACGTGTTAAAAACACTGATGAAAAGGTAAAATTCCCCATAAAACCCTAAGCTTGACTCAACTCTTAAGTGAGGACTCAGACTACATGTTCAAGTTTGTGATGTTCTTTGGAACTTATGTCATACATTAGGGTTTGGCAGTAGCCTTACTTCCTTCTCATTTTCTGTTCTTCATTAAAACATGTTGGGAACAGGGCTTAGGTTGCTCATGTCCCTATTGCGTAATTCTTTGCTTTAAATACTTCTCAGAAGGTGGAAAGTCAAAGGGAATTAAAACAAAGGAAAACTCCAGCGATGAGAACAAAATTGTGTTTGGGGATAACCATCCCATAAGGAATGTGGCAGCAGATGTGTCAGGTGTGCTGGAGACAGAAGGACAGACTGCTCCTTTTGGCCCCGGGTCTGCTCCTTAGGGAATGGAGGCACAATAAAGAGGCAAAGCAGCAGATCTGGTGCCAATTCTTAGGGAGTTTCTGTCGACAACATCTGTGCTCATGTCAAGCACTCCGATGATATCAAGATAAACTGGGCTTTCCTGCAAACAGCAGTCTGTAAAATCTAGAAAGGAAATCTGGAACAGGGCTGAGAATTAGCATTAGAGCTTCCTTAATCATCTGAGCTACAGAGCAGATCCTGCTCTATTTTCACCCATTCCTGTGCTGCCATGGTATGACAGCTCAGCACCAGCATGGAGATGGAGCTGTGTTTTATTTCTGTCCTCAGCTTCCCAGTGATGACAGCTCCACACTGGCTGATATGGTACTTGTCTCTTCCTCAAAGCCATCATGCCATGGTTATTCCTTGATTGTTTTTTACAACCCCTCAAGTCTGTGACCACATCTCCATCCAGCCCCTGCAATGCTCATCTCCAAACTTTTCCATGAGGCCAATGTGTCAAGGCAATTCTCAGGCACAGTTGCAACAGTTCAAAAGGATCATATCACCCCCAGCCAGCCCAAGAGCACCGTTCCCATGTAAAACAGTTAGGTAAGAATTCAGCTCTGTTTATTTACAGACTTTGTACCAATGTGGTATGAATCACAGCGAAGGGAAGGGGCACACATCCGTAATTGCTCTGGGAATAGACTGGTTTGCTTACTCCAAAGGAAAGCAGAGAATTTATTTAATGCAATAGGTCAGTTGTGCAGTACTACATCCCTGGGGAAAAATTCTTCTCTATCAACCAGCAACAAAAATAAATAGATCACTCTGCCCAACAGTCACTTAGAAGTGCTGCAGCCCATCTGTACATGAAAGTAGATTTTAGGAGAGTTACCCATAATAAATTAAACTCCAGCTCCTCGTTTAATAAGATATAGTCCCTCTATCAAAATAAGATAATGGGGAATGAGACTATAAGAATACACTATAAACCTGGAGCGACTTTCATCAAATCCTAAAATTATAAGGAATATCTGCAAACTGCATCTCACTACATCATTAAAGTAAGCATTTGATACTTTAATCTCTTCCTATGAAAGCATGCCATCCATCAAAACTATGTTTCTGCTTAGGAAATCCAAGGAGTATCAATTTGATTCTTTAAATTAGAGGTACTAAAAAAACATCCACACTGAACCAAAAAATAGCCCCAAACTACTTATTCAAAATGCTTGTTACATTTTACAGTGCTGGACAGAGATTGAAATATTCAAGCCAACCCTGAGCAACAAAGAGCCTACTTAAAATTTATGGATAGATTTCAACTTGTTCAGAAGAGAATGCATTATTTAATGTCACTAGAAAAATATTATTAGAATATGTTTCTTTTATTGATGAAATATGAGTAGAAGCACACTAAGGGAATTGATACATAGACACACAAAGACCTACATTGTTCCTTCTGGAAGTAACTTCTGAAAGCATAAATGAAAACTCTTCACTGCTCTGAGCTTCAGAAGTAACCCACATATAAAAAATATCTTTCCCATCAAAACCCAAATACAGCTCCTGTGCTTTGTCATCAATGCCTCATGGCTTTCAAAAGCCTGCTGGATTTTAGGGAAAGTGGATGAAGCCCAAGAGACAGGGCTCAGGAGCACACAAACAAGCTCCTGATAATCCACAGGAAAGGAGATAAGTGGGTTCAACCTGGACCCCTTGAGAAGAAAACAAGAGGAAAGCCTCCTTCAACACTACTGCCTGGATCACACGCTGCTCCATTTACCATCATGATGGCCTGCAAAACATGGAGGCTCCAGCAAAACAAACAGCCTCGGAAATACAGCAGCTTTTAGGGCAGTTTCTTCCTGGAGCTGGAGAGGAAGGAAGGGGAGAAGCAGACAGGCCATGCTGGAAGGAGCATCTCCCAGACCCTGGAGATCTCATGCCTGCAGTCCCATCAGGTGTTTCTGGGTTGGACCCTGGTGACTTTGCCCCATAGAAAGCTTTGCCCGAACCAGATAAAAAGAGCGGAGAACTCACCCTTGACTTTTCATCACCAGTGGCTGGAGAAATCACAAGCACAGAGTGAAGTCTGGTGGGCTCAGACACTGACAAACCTCCCTGCTTAATGGGAAGTAGGGAGAGGAATTCCTATTTCCACTTAACTTCATCTTGACTTAAAAACAACAAGGCAAAACAAACCCAGGCCTCTCATCATGTTTTTGTATTTTAGCTCCCTCCAAGCCTCACCAACTAAAGGGCTCTAAAACAGCTCTAACTTTTCCAAGGCTGGCACATCCCCATACCTCAAACTGTCGCTGCTCAGGAAGCCACAAGCAACCTCTTGAGCTACATTTGGCAGGTGAAGAAAGAACATTTTTCCTCAGAAAACATCCCCCAAAAGAGGCTTGTATTAGGTACAGAAGGGTTGGTGGTTTTTCATTCTTGCAGGGAACCCTCAGTGGAGAGGAGATGCTCCTGGGAGGCAGCCAGGATCAGTGCTTCAGACCTCAATTAGTCATATTAAAAATCAGCAAATTTTAAAACCAAGGAGCCAGTACCAGTGTTTAAAACCAGGGTAATTCACAAAGCTGAAAATCAGGCTTTTGTTTCTCTGGTGGCATTCAAACAATGCCAGTGCTTTTGGACTCATTCCTTTTTAAATGCCTGCATTGAAAATATGGCTCCTGTGTTCTCAGAGCTGCAGGTACCCAAAAGCAACCACAGGAACCTACAGCTCAGGGAAACAACTTCAGACAGAAGGCAAAACAGTTACTGCATGGGGAACAACTCCTCAGAGAGATCCCAAGCCTTGCAGGGATCTCCCTAAATCTCCACCCTGATGGCAACAGTCACCAATCAACACCACTCTGAGCAGGAGTCAGATAAGCCCATGAAGCAACACAGGGTGGGAGATTAACAGGAACAATGGTTATGCCATTTTATAGTGCCATGATACCAGCAGGGAAAGAAGGCTGGGGATGACACTGCATCCTAATGGGAAAACCAAGGCACAGAGATTTATCCAGCTAAAGTATAAACTCATAAATCCATGGGCAGGAACCCAGGAATTCTCAGTGATGTTTATTATTCTCTGAATACTTTCTAATAAATTCCCTCTTTAGTACAAAGCCTGCCTGATCCAACTGTACATATTTACTTAGTATTCTCTCAAGTGGCTTACAGACTGGCTCAAAAAAAAAATTCCCATAGTGCTTTTTCAAGAAGAGCTGGATACACTGGTTGGATGCAATGGTAGATGTCTTTTCATTGCACTCCACATGGTCCTGATCCTGAAACCAACATCTACCAGACTCACAGGTTTGCAAAGGGTCCATCTACCCAGCCAAACCCCAACCCAGCTGAGCTGAAAATCCTGGTACCTTGGGGCAGAGATTGCCAAACAGAAGAAAAAAAAAAATAGATCTTTGCATAGTGTCAAAAGGAAAAGCAGCAGCAAAACATGTTCCCTCAGACCTCTCTGTTCTAGACCATCTTCATATGCCAGCAGCAATTCTTCCCCTCCAGGTGTGTTTTGTATAAACATGAAAATAGTTTTAAATGGCCTTTTTTCCTCTTTATAATACTTTTTTGGTTTTTTTCTAGATAACACACTTCAGCAATTATGCCAAGAGTGATTAAAATCAATTATCTCCTCCTTGAAAACTTCAGAAAGGGTCAATCACCCACCCCACAACACTGCTGACAGATGCTTGAAAAAAAAAAAAAAACCAACAAAACCAACCCAAACCAAAAACCCCAACATTTCAGTTCAACAAGTCTCCTGGAAAAGCCAGACCATGTGTTCTTTACCTCAGGGTGAAGAAGAGAGGAAGCCTCAGCTATTTAACAGACGCAAAAATTTGGATGACAATCCTCAGTGCCACATGTGGCAGCAAGGGTTACTTCATTCAAGCTAAAACAACATATTAGGAGCTTTTTCCCCCCCCCCCACTGCAACATTACTTAATGGATGAATCAAGGAGAGCAACCCTGAAGGGCAAACTTCTCTTAACCGTGGAAAAGGCATGTTAAATAAGTAGTACAACACTTCTGGGATGCATTCAGCATGTCCTGGCTGCAGGCCCAGGAACATAAATCCATTCCTTACACTGGATTGAGCTTGCTTCAGTCTTTCCACTGGATGCATTCCAAAGCCCTGTCCATCCCAACAGCAGCATCTCCACACCCCTCCATCCATCCCCATGTTTTCAAGAGTTCAGTCAACTAAAACTTCTTGATTGCCCCAGAGCAAGTCCAGGCCTCAGAGCTTGTCATGCCCAGTTAGTAACTCAAGAGGCCGACATCAATGCAGGGAACCTGGGCTGCTCTCACATCTGAGGACTGTTCAGAACATTCTTAGCAAGGAGGAAACCTCTTCAGCCCATGACACCATCAATTACACTCAACAGCAGTGGCAGAGAGGGGGAAAAAAAAAGATTTCTCAAGGGAAGAGGAGTCTGAATTCATGTTCGTGCAGACAGACTCATCATCCGCTTTTCTTGGGTTTCTTATTATAAGAGAAAAATATAAGCAAGATCCCAGACGATCAAAAGACAAAGTGTCAGTGTCAGATGATTCATGACTGCCCAATTCCTCTTCATTTCAAGAGTGACAAAGTAAAATAAATTAAACCCAGCTGACTAAAACAAGCCATCCTAATTCATGGATGAACCAGGAGAATCAAAAGCGTATGACAGTGTTAGCAGGAAGGCTTTCTTTTACATGCAAACAGCCCTCACTGTGTAAATGGCCAATTATTTTATGGGAGCCAGATGTCCCTGTTTAGGGCTGTTGTTTACCTTACTGCTCTGCCCTTTGATGGATTGATAGATGTCACCATTTTTCAGCAGCCAGTGAGCAGCAGGGCCACTGCCTCCCAAGCAGAAAGCCCTTGCTATCCCAAACCTGATAATTTTCCTTCTCCACAAACTACATTCTCTCATTTCCAGACTTGGTTTGTAGTGAAACATGCTTCCCTCAGTAAATGAGATGAAAGACGATCCTCCTGCTTTTAACAAACTTTTGTATGGGAACCAGAGCCAGACTCTACCCATATTACAATGGGCAGAGGCACTAGTTCCAGACCTGCACCAGAGTGCCAGCACTGCTGATGCAAAAATTCAACACAGGGAAAAGAGCTTCCCCCAAACATATTGCCTATCAATATTTAATAACAACAAAAATAGGGAAAGGAAAAAGAACATAACAAAGAGACAAAAGATATAGCTGAACCACAGCATCAAGATAAGCAGATAATACTTCTTTAAAGAAGATATGCCAACTTGTTCAGAAACAGAACCCAGTTTTATATTCACACTAGGCTATAAAGTAAAATCTTAGTCTAAAGACAACTGGAAAAGTATAGGAGGTTGGCAGAGATCAAACTCTAACCTCCTCGGTTCACTATTTAAATCCATAGATAAGCATAATCCATATGATAAACAAAAGGAAGAATAAAAGCAGCTAGAAGTAGAAACTAATTAGGAAATACATTGTACAATGAGAATGTCCATATCCTGTGCTAACTATTTTTAGCAGCTGCTAAGCAGTTTAATACGCAAACTGAGCTTGAAAAAAGGGAAAAGTTGAGTTGCCACAAAATATCAAGATCCTTGTGCTCTATCGTGATTAAAGATCAATCCACACTGCCAGCTGCTCTGTTCATGCTCTCACACAGCAATGCAGAAAACAAGATTTCAAGATGGGCAGAACTTATTATCTGGCATATCCCATCACTGGTGGTATACATTTGTCCCCCTAAACACTCATCTGCAGTAGATTTCCAAATCAATATCCTGCTCCAGCCTACCTTGCAATCACAGTGCTCCCAGCAGTGCCCCTGGGGACAGGCAGCAGCCAGCTGTGCCAGCCCCATCCCTTTTGGTTACCCTGCCTCCCTGATAGGGAATCCCACAATCCTGAAGCAGTGAACTACAGGAACATCTCCCTCCAAGTGGTTTTCCACCTTTCTCACCCCAGTGCCTCATTTCAGTTTGGTTTTTTTGGTGTTGTGTTTGGGGGGTTTTTTGAGTATAAATAGAGAGAAGAGAGCCTGGAACACTGAAGTTCACACATTCTCTAGTTTTTGAGCTTTTTAGTTTGATTCGATTCATCTTTAGTTTTGTTGTTGTTGTTTGGGGGTTTTATTTTTATTTTTTTAGTGTTGTTTTTCTGTTTGCTTACTGACGCTATCTATAGCTGTGCTTCAACAGATTTTGATCTCAGATTCCTTTGCAATTGTCTAAACAGCCGCTTTGAAACAGGCAGCAAGGGAGGCTGTTTAGCACCTTCCGTCATGCTTGGAATCTTAACAAATACCTCAGGACGCTGAAGCCCTGGATCTGAAGCCAGCCCATATCCCCAGCTCCCTCCCCCCAAGCACTACAGAGTAATTTACCACAACACATCCCACTGAATAGCAAGGTAATCTCTCTTCAAAAGCCCAAACTTCTAAGTGTCCATCAATTAATTTCCTTGATCAGTTCAATTTTTCCCAGTGGTCTGTGTAAAAAACCAGTATCATTCATGGCTGAATCTCGAGGCTTTCAGGTCAGATAAAGCTTGTATTGCTTCTAATCTGTTTGTAGTAAGAGCTGATAAATTGAACAGAAACAAGAATTGAGCCTAACACTAATAAAAGAGCACTTGATAACACAAGCTCCATCAATCTGAGCAATATTTCCACTTAAGATGATGCAGCTGAGATAGGAAAGAGACCTAAGCCTCAATATAATTTTATATACCTTCTCACTTAAGTGACATTCATGACGATTAACACAAACAGCCTAATTTCTTTGTATGACCAGAGTACTATTTAACACAGACCAATATTCCCATTTTTCCCTCTTGCTTCTGCTGTACGTGGATTTCTGCCACTGCCCAGTCAGTGCAAAGCACCAACTGCTAAGAGAAGGAAAGCTGTGCTTGTTGCTTCCCACAGACTTCCAAGTTTAAAGATCAATTTTATATTATATTTTCCTCTACAGATTTTCATCTGTTCTGTCTTCAGTTTGAAATGTTCTCAGCAGTGAACATCTGTTAGAAAATCTCTTACAAAACCCCACTTAGTCTATGGCCCTTTAATCAAAGAAGGGTGAGGGTATTAAGAATTTAAAATAATATATCCAAGTTTAAAAACAAATACATGTGTTTTCTATTTGAGAATGTGTGTTATTACTTTCACATTCTGACCTGTTAAGTACACATGCTCTACCACAAGTCTCTCTGGAATTTTGGCAAGAACCAGCATTTATTTAATAAAAGGCCTTATTAATCGTAGGACTCTATCGTTGATACTTTGCATTTACACAGCACATTACATTTTCAAAGCACTCCAACATTAAATAATTCCAGCAGCCTGTTTATTTGCATAGATGGATGCACACAATTGTAGAGGAAATTATGAAATGTGTTCGCATGTTTCTGTCTGAAAGGAGCTATAAAAACTAAATTCTTGAGTAAATTGAAGATAGTTCGCTATTTTTGGCACTGCATTATGAGAGAAAGCCTCAAAGCACAGCAAAATTATTCCAGCATGTTTGATAAGGATTTGAGAGTGGGATTCCTCTCACCTGCCTCAGCTTGCCTTTGAAGGAGGGTTTTCCACTAGAGTTGTTCGTCCCAACCCCTTTATAGTGCAAAGAAAAGGCTGATGACAACCTCTAGAGAGGTCCCCTGTCCCCAGGAGAGCTGCTTCTGTCCAGGGACTTCTAACCAGCCCTGTCCTGTGGGCTCAGACCCAGGGAAGAGGGACATTTAAGGCAGATGAACTCAGCTGCATGTCTGCCCACCTCTGGCCCATCTAATTGGACAACATTAATTAGAAAGATGAATGTAGCACATAAAAGGACAAAGGCATTTTGTTGTTACTGAGCTGCACCAGTAAAACAGGCATTGCAAATTATTCTGAGCCAATCATTGATGTAGACTACTTACAAACAAGAGGTTCTTTGGTCCCAAGATACAAACAAGATTTCAGGGGCCCAGAAACTTTAAGTGCCTTATATACACCCAGGTATCTTACATCAGTGGTTCTAACAGTTCTTTCCTTATTTTGATATGAAAAGGCTTCCCTTCACGAGCAGACAAGAAAGACCAGATCCTGGGTCAACATAAGAGACAACTATTTGTACTGCTAAGTGATCTTTAATTAAGACCAGGAAATCACACCTGCAGCTGACTGAATTTGAGATGATATCTTTTTATTCTATAAGAGAAAACCAATATTTTAAAAAATCACCCAACCATAAAAGCCCTCATGTAACTTTAGGCCCCATCAGAGTTCCAGTGAAATCAATTGGAAAACTATAATATTTATTTGGTTCGGGCAGCACAGTCACACTAAAAATAGCTTAAACAAAACTCAGCTTATAGACTTATTTCAGAGGAAAAAAAAAACCCAAACCAAAAACCAAGCTTAATTCTAATCCGAAAATCACTACTAGATTCTTTTTTTGAAAATAAAATCCAGCAAATACCCAAAACAATCACCTCAAAATTTGTGGCAAGAGGTTTTTGCTAGAGGACAGCTCCAATTTGAGTCCTGCCTACCTGCGTGGGGTACCTGGTGGGAGCAAGGTGCTGCTTTAAGCTGTTGCCCAGCTGTGCAGTGATTTGCCTGGGCAAATGCTCGCATGCCATCACAGCAGATGGTCTGCCAAACCCACAAACCCAGCTTTCTCCACGGTGGTTGATATCACATGCCATGGCTATGAGCAGGATTCTGTGCTGCACGAGGGAGTGCAGGGCTGGGGGAAGAGGGTGTTACATGGCTCTGCTCTTGGCAGCTCTGCTGACGCACATGACAGCATTAGCAAGAAGCTGAAACATGAACATGTGTGGGATGACTCTCCTCTTTATTATTAACCCATGTCCAACTGAGGGGAATAGGGAAAATGCTTTCCCAGTTTGAGAAGATCGTCTGGAGCACTTGCATCAACTCTTGGGCTCGATTACCCTGGGGGCAGGAAAGTACTCTAGGAGCTGTGCTGGGGGAATTGCTTTTGCACTCTTTCCTGGCTAAAAACTCAAATCATGCCAATCAAAATAGCCAGGGGACTCTTCTTGCTCTTGGGCAAATACTTGAAAACACACAAGAACTGTCTCTTCAATGGTTCTTTGCTGTCCCTTAAATTTCATCACCCTTTTCACCCTCCTCTGCACACTTCAAAGGTTCTCTGTCTCCTTTTGGAGAAAGGAGGAGACACACATGCTGCCTCAACATGTAGGTGAGCCCGAGATGTCTCTCCTCTTTCCCAGGCATTACTCATGCATCTCCCCCACACAAGACTATTTTATTTATCTGCAGCACATTTTGTCTGTCATTTTATCGCCTGGCACTCAGCAGCTGTTGGGTAATTACAACATGGACACACCACATGTATCTTGTCATTAGAAAACAACCTCCAAAAACCCCACATAGTGGAGTGAAACCCCAACCCAACCACACCCAAGCTCTTCACAACACATGTTCAGCTTTAACTTCAACGAAAGCTCCCTGGAGAGCTCTGAACAGATGTGTCCTGCAGGCTTGTCCTGGTTTTATAAAAACTGCTTAGTCAAGCATCCCACCACACCTTTCAAGTTACTTTGACAGCTGTATCTTAAGGAGTTAGAGAAAGTTGGTTAGGAAGAGACAAAGGAAGGGCCAAGCTTGACCAGACCCATGCATTTCAGAGAGATACTTAACAAAAACCACATGAGATCATGATTTGGGATGTTAAAAGTTGTCTACACAGAAGTTAACTCCTGGATGCACAAACATCATGAGAATTCAGCAAGTTGATGGCACATCTCACTTTCCTCCAAGTCCACAACTGGATTATGTCCAACCAATTCATTCTCCAAGAAGCTTGAGTCTCTTTCTCTTTCTTATTTCCAAGAAAAGCACACTCATCTTTCACTCCAACCACACCACTTCTCCCCTTCACACTGCAGGATTACAGTGGTTTATACCATAGAGAGTTTTCTAATCTCCCTTTTTCAGTTAATCATCACAAGATCTAAGAGCAGCTCGCTTTCTATGCAAATCCACAGACCACCTCATTTCTCAATGTGGACATGAAAGCGTTCTTCAGAGCAACAACATTTCTGCTCCAAAACCTAGCACAGAATATTTGCAGAAGACTTAAAATCATGCACTTGGATCATGTTCTCAATAGGAAACAGAGTCCTGAGTAAACAAACACACGTCTCAAAGTGTTTCTGCTTTTTTCTTCGAAAACCCCCAAAACTAAACATGCTCCCCCAACCTCCACAAAACAGTTTTCCAGACTCCCAAATCTTGACATAATTAACACTACCCTGATGTCCTGGTGATGTTCTTTATGGAGAGAAGCCTGAGAGCTTCCCCACTCCCAGGGTGCTACTACAGTGCTGCCATGAGGAGCACAGCTCCAAGGGAAGGACTGTCAGATGGAAGCTTACAATTATTTGACCCCAAGTCAAATCATCATCATTTTCTCTTTTATGGAGACATGATAGGATGTTGTATATACCAAAAGCTCCCTAATTACTGTGGTTTCCTTTTGGATAATAATCAGGAAAATATATGAGTCCATGAAATCTAAATGGTAAACAACGTGCAAAAGGGGAAAAAAAAGAAAATGGGAAAAGCACTCATATTCTTGCTCTTATTTGTGTATGTAAGAGCCTCCTCCTGGGACTAGAGCCTGGTAAAATTCTGTGTTTACAATGCTTATGAAATTCAAGGATAGAGAGAACAGATGATTGGACAGATTCCTTTAAAGTTTTTATTACTTCGAGTCCAGGTCTGGTAGAATTATGAAGATCTTCCCAAACAGAATCAATAAAGGCTTTACAGCATCCTGGATAGTTGGCAAGTTTGTTTTTATCTTCTTCCTAGCTTTGTTCTGCTTCTCCCCCTTTGAAGTTCACTGCAGAATAGAAACATTTTGGTGTTTGATGGTACTAGTCAAAAAGCTTCTGCTGCACATTGGTAATAAAATCCACAAACCCTTTTAGAAAAGGGGACTGTACATAAACTAAGGATAACTATTAGAGCAGTCATTGATCCCTCTGTCTTGTCTGCAGGGGAAAACAGCTACTACTGACAAGCTGCACGAGATAAAATTGGTTGGGACTATGGAGAGGAAAACTGCCAGTACAGCAGCGGAATCCTTGTGCCTTCACAGCACCAGCCACTTCTCCTATGCAAACCAGCAGAGCCATCAAATGCAGCCAGCAGCTGAACACTAAGCTTCACCCTACACAAAACATACAGCAAAGAGATTTGGAGCCCCCAAATAATACGTGACCACCTGTTCCTTGGGCAGACTCATCATGCATCCTGTTCATACCAGAGTGCTCACGGGGGGATATTGTTTCACTGCCATATGTACCAGCCATAAATCACAGCCAGAGCCTTTTAGTTAGTGTTGTTAGCACTGCATTTACATCTGCAAACCGCAGAAACTGTTGTGGTGCTAGCAGCACACAGTTCCCTCACATGCCTCAAAAAAAAAAAAAAAAAGTGGGTTTAAAAGAGTAACATAACCTAATGGGCAGAGTTGAGCTGAGAGCCTGAATTCCTCCTCTTGCTTTTGATCTGCTGCTTGTATTTAAAGACCTCCCAGGTTATGAAGCTGTCCCTATGAAGAGGCTGGAGAATGACAGCTGCAAACCTCATGCTGCCCGTCAAACCCAGCACAGAGTTCAAGAGCCCATGAGAGGAACTTTGCTTATTTTTATTGCAACACACAGTATTTTTCTCCTGTGTTTATTCTCCCAACTCCTCCTCTCCGTGCATGTGTAATTGACCCCTCCATTGACTCTTTGCTACTCTGGAAAACTACTGCTAAGACCACGAACCACGGATTATATTACAAACACTTAAAATATCTTCTAAAGCAAAGAACCGTCGTGACCGCTCGTTTCATTCTTAAAAACTCGTTCTGATGTTCAGCACCAGGAGATGCATTAATGAGAAGGAAGTATCACTGGGCTCATAGAAGACAAACTGCTTCCTCTCCAACCCTTGAGGAATGACAGCTCACTCCTCAGCTATGAGTGTCTTCAGGAGAGAGTGGCTCAAGCAGCAGGGGCGTCTGCAAGGTCTGTGGCATCACGGAGCAGAAACAACAGCCTCAGCAGCTGTGCCAATGGCTTTCTCTCCAGCTCAGACCCTGACTCTGTGTTAGGCATCCTCAAAACCCAGCAACAAGCAGGGAGGAGAGAAGTGCTGGTCTCCTTTGGGGGTTTCTCCAGAACAAAACAATGTTTTCAGAAAAGAAAAGAAATTCAACAGCTTTGGGAAGTGAGCACACCAGTACCATCCATAAGGGAAATCCATTACTCTTTGGAAAGCTGGGAGTTATAGCCCTGACAGGCAAATTCTATCCTTACTACAAGCATTTGTATTTTTCAGTACTCCGGTGTTACCCTGCCCCAGTCACACACAAAACTATGGCAAGTACTGCACAAACACAGTGCCAAAGGTAACCCCTTATCCAAAAAGCTCCCAATTCATAAAGCAACAGCCCAACCATACCAAGACAGAAGTACAAAGCCTCCTAATGATCAATGTAGTAAAAGTGTCCTACCAGCCAAGCCTTTTCCTTTATTTTTTTAAAAACCTTGAGAGATTTAAGAGTGGGACTCAGGATGGGAATGATGAGATGGTTTTGCAGATGCCTACATGCAGCTGCTCCCAAGCATGAAGGTGCTTGAAATAAATGTGAGAATTGAGCAATAGAAGCACTGGCATCAGCTCTGTGTTATTTTTGATGAAGATCATTTGTTTTCCTATGGAGTTGCAACACAAACTGATGTAATACTAAATGTATGCTTGCTCTGTGAGATGATTTTAGAACTCTGCATCTGAAAACTTCACATAAATTTCTTTCTAAATACAAGTAGAAATAAGCTTTTGCAAATGCTGACAGTTATAACCTCATGTGGGATTCTGTGTTAAGAAACCAGCAGAAAAAAAAAAAATTCTTTTAAGACTGCAGATTACTTTACACGCAATCTTCTTTAAAAAGTATTCAGTACAAGGCCACAGGAGAGCTCACCTTCAGGGATATTGGAGGAGTACCAGTGGCTACTAACCACTCCTTTGGAACATCATAATTAAATAATAAAAATCCCATACAATTATAATTGTATCTATGTAAACACAGAAGGTCAAGAAGGTGCATTCCATTAAGAGGATGCTGTGTTAGGCAGAAATGCATCTTACTCCTCCAAAAAGTCAATGGCAGTTTGGCAGCTGATCTGCTTATGACTTGGAAAGTCTTCTACTAAGATAAAGCAAATGTCTAATTTGACAGAATTGCCAAAACCATTCTTATCTGTTCTTACTAATTCTTAAGCTAATGGTTTACAAATGTGTGCTCATTAATGGTACACAAAAAAAGCACACTACAAGCAGCTTTCTTTTTTTTAAGTCATACAATACAAAAATCATAACAGAAGGAAACAGAAAGGAAAAAGTTTCTTGTAAAATAAGGAAGCACGAGATATTTCAGGCAAAAAATATGTGGAACTAAGTAATTCAGTCCAGGAGAGAAACCTGCACAGCAGATACCGAATTTATTACTCATAAAGGAGAACTAACCAAAATTCTAATTGACAATCCCACTTCCCTATTATTTCAAACCATTACAATGCAATGCAAAAAATGGAAATACTAATTTCCAAATTTTTTTCCTGGCAGTTCACTGGAGTTCTAACAAGATCACTAAGTACACAGCAAAAAAGCTTCATTAGCATTTGGGAAAACATCCTTGAAAGGTGAAACTCTCCAAGCTTCAATGTGTCAGCACCCACAGGGCGGGTGCACCCACCACAGCTTGGGAGCAGGGGTGCAAAATAAACAATTACTATTTGCAAATATTTACTCTACAAAAAAGCAAAAACCTTGAGGACAATCCTTCAGAGCATTTTGTTAAACTTGCATCCCTGCAAAGTGGGGGTGACTGGGCATCCTCAGCTCCCTCTTGGAGCAAAACAGCTGCAGCACATCAGCAAGGCCACCTCTGGCCATGCCAGGAGCTCAGCACTTCTCAGTCCACCCTAAAGTGAACGGGGGCAGATGTCAAACAGCCAAAGAACAGCCAGTCTTCTAAAGGGGCAGAGGTGTTCAACCTGGGAAGGCTCTCTTGGCAGCCCAAAGGGGTTGGGCATGCATGGGGAGGACAAACACCTGGCAGTGGTGGCTGCAAATCCTGTGGGCAGCACAGCAGGATGCAGGTGGGCTCTTGGATGGGGCCACCAGGAGCAGGGTGCCATGGAAAAACAGCCTTCCCTGTTCTTCAATCCCCTCTTCCCAGCCACGCACCCCAGCCCCTGGCACTGCACATCCTTCCCCTTTGCCTTGTCCACCACCTCAATTAACTGGTTTTAGCTTGGACAGGGTATCACACCCTGGCACATCACAGTGTCTGAATAAGTCTGAGCTGAAACCAAAGCTCAAACTGAGTAAGGCCTCTTCCATTTTCAGTCATGCCCTGAAGGACCAGGAATCCTTTGAGAAGCTGCTCAGAAGCCCTCTCTACTGATGCTGTGAGCTCTGTTGTCAAACTCCTGAGTACTTATATCGAGAAAGTTTAAAAATATCCTCTCACACACTGAATATCACCAGGAAACTACATGAGGACACTTGTAGTTTAAGATTCAAGTTCTCAACAGCATCTTGCAGTTTTTGATGACAGCTGATGGGCAAATTAAATACAGCAACAAAGACACAGCTCCAAAGGTAATCCCTATAGACCTTTAATGGCATCACATGATTTCCTGCACTGCTCCTACCCAAAACACAGATCTGCACTCCAAATACAACACCCAGCTCAACACAAAGTTATATTCCCCTTTTGGAAGTGCTGCACATTAATTTTTTTGCTTGGCTATTAATGAATCAAGCTAGAAATTTTTCTAAGTATATGCAACCTCCTGCTTTTGTGTCCAAGCCTGGAGAGTCACCGCAGGCTTTCGGCAGGCAGGTCCTTAGCACTCCCCAGGCACCCCTGACCTCTCAGCCCTTTCATTTCCTGCCCTGACTTCAGAGATAGCTGGCTTGAGAAAGCAGCAGGACAGGGGAAAAATAAATAAAATAAGATTCCCAAAGCTGGGCCTCCCTTTCCATGCTCCCTGGGAACCCCCAGCACATGGCTCAGGCTCCCTGGGAAGGACCTTCATAGAGGAGGGGAAAAAAAAAAAATGCTGAGGGTCTTTGAGCTGGTGTCTGTCAATTCTTGTGCAAAACTGAACAGGGAAACAACAGAACTCCCAGAGGCAGCATCAGCCATGCACTAACAAAGGATGTGTAGCAATGTGCAAAACCCTTGTCCCACTCTCTCTCCCCATCAAAAGGGCACAGGATGGCTGTGCACATTTTTTCCCCTCTCCTGTTCATTAGGAGATCATGCAGGTACCCTCCCTTCCAGCTGACATGTACCACTGCAAGTGAAAGCCCCATAAGCACACGAGGCAGCTTTACAGGGATTCCTGCTGTCCTGGAAAGGCACAAGCCTGTTACAGTTAAGAAAGGCAAACACACATCCCCATTATCTCTGGTATTTGCAGTGCTACAAAGCACCACAGCCCCGGTTCTTTAAGCACTGTCAAAGCAAGCTCTAAAGGGGTTTTATGGTTTTTCCATGAGTATAAAGCATAGGGAAAGTCATCCCTTGTCCCATCTGGTGCCACACCACCACCACCGGTGTCTTGTCTGCTCAGCACTGGCAGCACCAGGAGACCAACTCAAAGGCATCACCACTAACAAGAAGCTGTACAGTCCCAGTCAAACACTAACAGTGCTTTAGTTTTATCACCATTAGCAATCGCTGTTGCTTTTCAAAATCTAATTCTAGAACAGGCATTTTCCCTGCAGACAGCAGTTCCTGGAAGTAGGGCATTGCATAAAAATCTTACTTTCCATGAGAAGATTCCCATTCTCATGGCCAAGGCTGGGAAAAGGAGGGCCTGAATGCAGCAGGGGCTGAACAAATTGAAAACACTTCAAAGATACACTTGAACTATGGTGAAAGCCCAGGAATTTAAGATTCTGTGATTACCAATTCCATGACTGAAAATCAAAGTCCTTCTTTGACAAGTTAAAATTCACAGACAGGTATACAAATCCTCATTTAATACATAATAAATATGAATTCTGTCCTGCAACCCTTATGCATCATGTCTCTGTGTGGTGGGTTAACCCTGACTGGTGTCTGGGTGTCCACTAAAGCTGCTCCATTACTCCCCGCCTCAAGTGGACAGGATACAGCTAAAGGCTCTGGGATGAGATAAGGACTGGGAGAGATCTCCCACCAATTACTGTGGTGAGAAGCCCAGACTGAGCTTGGGAAATCAGTCACAGCCATGACTGCCACTCTCCAGGCACTGGTGCAAAGATGGGAATACCAGGGGAAAGGAGGGAAAGTGTCACAGGACAGCAGAGAAGACAAACCTGATCAATGTTCTCCAGTTAAATAGGAGGCACTAGGAACATACCACCTATTCCATCATTTCCTTCCCTTCTATTCAGTAGAAAAAAGGAAATTTTTTTCTATTCCTTTAAATATTATCCCCAGGAAAAGGCATATAAAGCACATTTCCCTCACACTGCAGCACCATGAAATGCAAGACATGATCAGAACATCACTTCATCCAGAGCTGTTACTGAGCTGTGGAACAGAGCTGCTGGGGCAACATGGTTAAATTTAACAATTCCCTTTGAGAGATGGAGCCTGAGCATCCAATTTCATATGTGCCCTAAACCACCAGCCTCCCCCAGATGAAGATGGGCAATCAACACAAAGGGCTATAAAGAGCTTCCTTTGCAGCAGAACACTCACACACCCAGCACAGATCAGACCATTTTTCTCTAGGTCATATTAAAATCATAACAGTTTCCATCCTTTATCCCAAAACACAGGCAAGGACAGGAAATGCCACACAACCGCCAAACTCACCCTAGCTGAAGAAGAGACAGGAATCTTTACTCAAAGGCAAAAGGAAACAATTTTCCCATCCTTGGCATGGTGATAAAAACTAGGACAAAAAATTGTTTGTTGCTGTTTCTCTGCCCTGCAGCACCCAACCTGCCCAAATTCCCCTCCTGGAATGCTGACTTGTCTCAAGCTCATGAGCCTTCAAAGCAGGGCTGAGCCCAAGAGAGAAAAAGGCTGGTGACCACAGCCCTGCACCCTGGGGGCAGAGAGTGCTGGGGAGCACAGGGGTGGCTTCCTCCAGCACTAGGGAACAGAGAGCTGTGACATGGAAAGGGACCACAACGGAGAAGGACAGCAAAGAGTCCCAGGGAACAACTGCATGGTGCCACATGCATGGACAGTGCCATCCTTGGGGACACAGAATCTCTTCCAGCAGTGGAGACAGACCCCTGACACTCCCAACCCACTGCAGACACAGATGCATTAAGCACCATATTAACTTCCTGGTCATTGAGTTATCCTAGACAAGGCATTTCTGTCATTTAAAGCTTACAAATCATCCTCACCACAGACTAGAGTTGCAAAGTTTCAGAAGAAAATACCAACAGGTCATATTCAGCATGGAAAACAAAGGTAAAACTCCAACCTGATTATGTTTCTAGCATGTAAGCAGTACAAAAAACCTAAAAAAAAGAAAATCCTTAAAACTCCTGCCATTATGGTTTAGGGTTTTGTTTGTTTGTTTATTTTGCAATAAAATGTTAATTATTTGAATTGCTAGAAAGAATTCTGGGGTGTCATGCAAGCCCCAGGCTCCCAACCAGCCATGGAGTTGCAGTCAGCTTAATAACCAGCAACAGGCCATGAAACAGTGCCTGGCTGGTGCTGCTGACATGAAACGAGGCACTGCCAGTTCTGACACCCTGTGGGACTTTGATGAGACTCTTGTCTTATCCTTTCCAAGTTGACTGCTTGTTTTCACTCTGCAATTGATTTTGTGATTAGCTCCTTGAGAGATCAGGGTCAGTCAGGACAAGCCTGTCAATCCACCAGAGCTGATAATCTGGGTGAGATCTTTACCTTGTTTGTGGCTTCTCCAAGTTTTGGTGAGTTTGGTGCCACCCCACCAGTGACATGACCAGAGAAATCCATGCCATCCACACTGACTTTTTAAGAAAGCCCTCTGCTGTGCAGAATCCTCACTGCTGTGTTTTGAGAGGAGCACATCTTCCCCCTCTGTGTAACTCTGGGCCCAGGCTGTGCACAAGCTCAGATCACCAGGGCTGAGCCAAGCACACCTTGTTTCTCCCAAAGCTCCTTCCCAGAGCTGAGCAGTGATGGAGAGAAAACAGCTGTGGGCTCAGCTGGCACTCCTGCTCCAGGAATGTCTGTGGGCAGCCAACAGAATCCTTCCCAAGGGCATTTGAAAGCAAACACAATGAGTCCATCCCCAGCCAGGCCCTGCACTCTGTGGGGCTCAGACAGCCCCAGTGGCCACCAGCACGAGGCCCTTTCACAGTGAACTGTCCAGGCTCACGCCACCACTGCACCATCTGAGCTGACCTCTCCAAAGCCCAGCACTGACCTGCATCTCAGGACATCCTTTCAGAGCCAAGACTCTCTCTATTCCCAGGATGGCAAGGGAATGAAGCAGCCACTCGTGACTTGGGTGTTTCTCTTGCCACAATACTAAATAGTCAGGATTTTAATGTTTTTGAAAATTTGACCATTTTCCGTGCCAGCATGCCAATGCTTGGAACAAAGTAAGCAGAAACCTAAACAAGAGAATGAGACACGGGTCTGCTGTCAGCCAGACAGAGAAAAGGCTCCACGGGCCACTGCAGCAAAGATTTATTTGAAACAATAGCAAAGCCAAAAAAAAGAAAGAAGAAATCATTAGTAGTCACAAAAGGTTCAGAGAAGTTTATACAAAAGGGAAACTCAACCCAAAGTCAGCTCCTAATGACAAAAATTCCTATGAAGAAAAGTTCTTTGTGCAAAGAGAAGAAGGATTCCTGTGTCACTAAACCTCTTTCTGCAGCTTTTCACCAGTTAGAAAACACCTCATTAACAGTTAATGTCTACATAATCATCATATTTTACCAACACCTGATTTTTCTAATCTTGCCCAGCCTTGTCAGTAGACATTGTAACTTCCATCACTGCACTGTCTGTATAACCTGTCTGTCAATAGTCCCACATTTCAAATACAGCTCTGGACCATCCAAGCCCTCCTTGTCCTCAAACCACAGCCACTCATATCCCACTTAAGGCTGACGTTTACCATTTGCTATCAGGTATCTTTCAAATCCCTATAAAATACCTAATATTTAAAAAATAGCAGACAGCACAGATGCAATTTATCTGTCAGTGAACAACACAGCCTTTCCCTTTTGAACTGCTTGATTTCTCCATGAGTAAATTGAACTTCCAGCAAAAAATATTAAGTCAAGCTTGTTGAATTTATGGTCTCTCTTCTCATTTTAGATTTCTTTCCCTCCATTACCAAACCACTCTCCCATAAGCACCGTGACATCCTCTGGTGGTGGCAGGTTGTTGTCAATGCAGCTTTTCACTTCTCACCCAGGAAATTCAAAAGCAGCTGCTGACATGAGCTGGGACTCTTGTACACTCAGTTCAGTACAAGCTGCTTCCTCACCACAACTCCTCAAGAGTAACAAAAGGATTAATGGAAAAAGTGGGAAAATTTAAACTTACACACCTCTAGCATAGATTAAATCCAGAAGAAAGGACAAAGAGATGCTTTCAGGCACCCCAGAGATGCTTTCACCATCACTTGGGATATGCACATGGAAGAGCAAAGGATCAAACAGAGCTTTGGCATGTAGTGTAAAACATCAGCACCTGCACTCAGTCCTTCCCAAAATCCAGGTGTATTGCTATTCTGTACTCAAATACACAGAGAAAATGGCAAAGCAGCTTCTGTGCAGCCATGCAAGGAGAAAAGCTGTTCACTTCAGCTTCCACACTGAATCCACAGGCTCCAGAGGTCTGGGTTTGCCAGATAAGCTCTGAGCAAGAATGTGAAGCCTGGGTGCTGCTCCAAACCCAAATCTGAAGTCCCTGCTGCCAGCCCATCACTGCTTGACTATTTCAGTCTCTGATGGATGACTTGCCACTGCTTGGAGTCTTACAGAGGAGATTAGATACCTCTTCAAAATGAGAGCTTTTAATCTGGTTTCTGGAAGAGATCCTGCACTGGGAGGTATCAAACACAGATTTAACAACCCTAATAATTCTTTCTGGCCTTAAAAAAATAAATCTAATCTGTAATCTGGGAGTGTTCAGCATCTGTTATCCAGAGCTGAGATTACAACCATGCTGCTCCTTCACAATCACATAAACCTACATAAAAATCTCACAAAGGAAAAGAGGTGATAAATATGAAATGCTTAATAACTACTGGCTAGCTGGTCAACAGATGGCCACTCCAAACTACAGTGCATCTGGAGCTCATTTTTTCCAGAAATTCAGACAAACCTTGACTAAGCAGCCACCAGACATCTGCATCATGTGCCCAGTGCCTCGGGTAGCCCCACAGCTCCACCCCTGAGCACCCACTGATCCTCACTTACAACTCTTCCTCTACACAATTTG
Organism: Acrocephalus scirpaceus scirpaceus; assembly: GCA_910950805.1. Classification (NCBI taxonomy): domain Eukaryota; kingdom Metazoa; phylum Chordata; class Aves; order Passeriformes; family Sylviidae; genus Acrocephalus; species Acrocephalus scirpaceus. The sequence continues at coordinate 10,676,046 of OU383785.1, forward strand.
GGGCAATGCACACTCCTACCCAACATCCCAAGGACACAATGACCTTCATTTGAAGATGACACCACTTTTTCAGAGATCAGACACTCCCTATTGCCTTCCCTCAAAAGAGGAGCTGTGCAAGCCTGCAGCTCACAAGAGCTTTATCTAGTGAAAAATTACTAACACCACCTAAAGACAAATTAAAAAAAAAATCAAGAGTATACTTGACTGCCTGGACTTGTATTTCCATAGAGTCAGCTTTGCACCAACATAATGGTGCAACAAGAGAGCTGGAAAGGGACTTCTGACAAGAGCATGGAATGACAGGACAAGAGAGAATGGCTTCACACTGACAGAGGGCAGGGTTAGATTAGACATGAGAAAGAAATTCTTTATTCTGAGGGTGGTGAGGCCCAGGTTGCCCAGAGAAGCTGTGGCTTACCCATTCCTGGAAGTGTTCAAGACCAGATTGGACGGGGCTTGAAGCAATCTGGGATAGTGAAAGGTGTCCCTGACCATGGAGGGGATGGAACAAGAGGATCTAAAGGTCCCTCCCAAGCCAAACTATTCTGTGATTCTACAAACTGGATCAAAAAGTTCCTCTTGGAGCCAGCCAAACTCAGTAAAACCTGCATGATAATCCTTCCTTTATCTGGGAATAAGGGAGACCTTCAAATTTGTGAGTTTAATCTGATCATCCGATGTGGGATGACGTTAGGTACCTCAATATCTACACCAACACAAAATCCCATTTCTTTCCTCCAACTGTTTTGTTCATGAAATTGCACTTACTGTCAGCTCGGGTCCAACAGCTTTAACCCACTACCAGAAATGTAATTTTGCATTGCAGGAAGGCTCTGGGCAGCAGATTAGCCACATCATGCCTTCCCTGAGCCCTACTGAACAGGGAGAAGGCTCAGAGATGCTGAAGTTTACTGGTTATTTCCCAGCTCTGACTGTGAACTAACAAAGTGTAGCCCTATTACTGAAGGTTTAATTATGTTAGTGCTTTTACAGCCATAGATACTGCATTTATCCATCTAGATTTAAAAGGCTTAACATTACATGGAGGAGGAAGAAAGGCAGAAGACCACATCAAAGGGACTGCAAGGGCTTTGTTTCACATTAATTAGCAGGAGGACTAATGCCAAACGTGCAAACAAACTGGAGAAATTCACTGTGGGGATACGGGGCTGCACAAGGTGTTACAGCACAAACACTGAACACTTCTCTCCTTTGGGGTGAAATCCCTCTTTCACAGCAGGCAATGGGAGCTTTGGGGCTCAGCAGTGTAACCAGAGGAGACAAATCTGCTGGGAGCACCCAGCAGGGCAGGAGATCAGAACCACATCCCTCCATTGAAGGTTGAAGCAGCTTCAAAACACTCCTCATGGCTTCCTCCTTAGCTCCATAATCATGGATAAGTGTGGCTTCCAAATGTGCTAAAAGCCTGAAAACCCCACTGAGTTCAGCCAAGCTCTGAGGTTCAGCACCTTTGGAATGAGAATGAAGCCACCAAAGCTTGATGTTTTTTAAAGCACGCCTTACACGTATCATTTTGTTCAGACCAAACCCTGTCCTCCAACGTGCACAATCATCTCTTCTAGAGAACACGAGCATTTATAAACAGTCCTTAAGATGAGTCTTTGATCTGGTTCCCAGTTATTTATGGAGATTCACCCCAGAGAGCAGTAAAATGCAAGAACTAGTGGGAGAAGGCAGATTTTACATTTTACCAAGTTTAACAGAGCAGAGAGAGCCATATGCATTTTAAACATCCTTTACACCTGCTCTGTTAAAATACAGTCATACGTTTTAGATCAGAAAAGGTCCAAAGAACTTCTAGACAGTTGGGATGTCTCTGCATATTTCAGAGTCCCTCTGGTCTCCACCACTCACCTCCAACCCTCAGCAATACCAAACACCAAGGGAAGGCAGAAAGATGTATTTTACATAAGCCCAGGCTGCTTAACAAAATCTGCTTCACTAACAAAATTACACACACGGCTTTTGCAAGACCAGAGACCCAAGAAGGGTATTAGCTCTTCATTTACATTCAGCCCTAATCTAACATGTCATGCAAATGGCACAGGAGGGAAAATGAAACCAAAAAACCTCCCAGCCCCTCTCTTACCCCTGAACTACCAGACCATCTGTAGTTTCAAAGAAATTCTAGCAAGCACAGCTCAACATCTGCAGCTCATTAAGACCTAATTTGAAACAATTGCTATTCCCTATCTCTCTTGTTTTTTCTGGGCAGAACAGCTTTGATGTCTCCCAGTTGACAAAAATACATAAGAAATAGGCATTAAAAAATATCAGCTAGAAGGTAGGAATTGATTCACATGAACAACAGGTATCAGTGTTCAGCAAAAAGAAACCAGAGCCCTGTGCTCTCACGCCTCCCCCAGCCACAACTACTGTACAGGGCAGGCAGATGCTGCCTCACTTCTTCATAACTTTCCTGTTATGAGCAATCACCACTCACTCAAAGGGCACAGCCTCTTCCAGCCTGGGACTGGGAATTGTGGATTCTTTCTTATCCCTGGGACATCGTTATCATAACTTGTCTGGCAAATATTCATGACAATTGCAAGTTTGATTTGATGTAAGCAAGAAATGGCAAAACAAAGTGTGAGCCCAGGTGATTCATCTCTTGCAGATATAAAGTTCATCTTTTCTCATACCTCAAGTATGATTTTGGATGCCTTCAGAAGATCCATGTTTTTCTCATGACATGTTAAAGGAAAGGCAATTTAATCAAAATGAATTAGTTCCAAGGTCAATACAGTAGATGCCTGCTATTTTAATCAACAGGGCAATGGCTTTCCACTTTTTTTACCTACAGAAGAATATGAGCGTGTTATGAAAAATCATCCATCAGCTTCCAAATAATCCATAGAGTTGAAAAGCTGACATTCTCCCCATGTGTTTAATCCTATGTGACTCATACCCTTATTCTTACAATGAAATTATTATTACTGGAAAGCTTCTCTTTGCTAAGTCAGTCTCTGTAGGTGCCACACATGAGTTGAAAGCTTATGAAGTCAAAGGAGGCCTTTGGTTTTCAAGCTAAGTCAGCTGGTGACCAAATGGCACACGTAGTCTTTAAATGCAGATTTCATAAAACAAAGCAGTTGCTGGCCTCTGCAGAACGTTGCCCAAGCAGAGGCTTCCTTAGCTAAGCCAGAGGTGGCTGAAAGTGTATTTAGCATATGGGAATTTTCTGGTTTGTTTTCATCAGAATATGAATAAGAAAGACCGATCCTTGTATAAATGTAGAAGAATAAAACAGAACTAAACAGAAAAGCCTCAAGCCTCAGATGATCTAGAACAGAGCTGCAAGGAAGGACAAACTCCCCTCCAGCCAGAAACATGGGGTGGCAGCACAGCAGCACCACAAGACACAACCCAGTTTGTGTTTGGCTCTAATGTTACCCACACCAAAGCCCTTCCTGCCCACCAGCACAGCGACCACTCTGCATTTCACACTGGAAAACCACTGCCAGTGAGGGTCTGGGTGGGGAGGCACCAATTCACACCTGGGCACACCAGTGCCCAGCAGTGCTGCTGCTCTCCATGGGCTGCAGCTGGACCCCCTCCTCTACACCAGCTCCCATGGGAGGGCACAAGGTCCACCAAGCCACAGCCCAGAGCTCAGAACTTGGGGAACACCCATTTCATCCCTGCTGCTCCCCACTGCAGGACTCTCTTTCCACCCTGACTCTCGCAGCATCAGATTTGTTTGCAGGCAAATCAATAAGGACAAGAGAAGGCACTTCCCTCACAAAATAGGAGGGAAAGGGGGCACCCAACACAGGGTCCCCCCAGAAAGGGCTGAGGTCTTTGACTCTGCAGCTTCTGTAACCTCAACCTGCACTTCATCCTTCAGTGGCAAAAGAGATGGAGGAAGTGGGATGTGTCCTGTGCTTGCCCTAGCTGGGTTTGGCAGAGACCCAAAAATTTAAAGACCAGAGGAAAAGCAACTTAAGGAGATAAGATTTACAAGTAATTGGAGGATCTTCCACCGATTTGACAGGCAGGAGACCAGGTCAAAACCAGATGTGAGTTACCAGTAAAGTTCTAGCAGCCTCTCACCCTTGTCGTGCAGAGAGGCTTTTCCAAGAATTTTATGCTAATGTACACAAACTTGAAGAGAAAAAACCCCAGTAACAGTGCTTTGGATTAAACCCATCCCAATCAGTTTAATGCAGTTTTAAGTTGCACATTGTGCCGGAAAACATGATTTCCCAAGTTGTAGGTTATAAATATTTACAATTTCTGCAGTAACAAAATGTGAAAAAAAAAGTGTACAGCTCATCAGGAGCAATGTTTAATGCCAGGCACAAGTCCTTGGACATGCAGTAGTTTCAGTTCCTTCCCTGGTGGATGTTTCAACATTATTTAACCTACTGCCACCATCGTGAGAGGGGTTTAAACCAGCACTGTCCTTGGAAGAGGCTCTGCTGCTCACTCCCAGCTCCAGCCTCATCCAACCCTGTGCTGGCCCCTTGCTGGTGTGACTGCAGGGTGAGCTAAATAGAGCCACAAGAGGGACTACTGTGGGCAAATTGAGAAAAAGTGGGGTTGAATCCCTAATAGTTCATGCCAACAGAAGGGAAGAGATGGTAGAAAGACAAGAGCCAGCACAGGGTCAAAAACTGTTTGTTTGCAATGTGAGTAGATCTGGCTCATCTGGTTGCCTGGGGAAATGTGCTACAGAGAGGTTTCATCATGTGTCTAAATAGAGCTAGGAGCAGGATTTCTCTATGAAAACCTCTTTTTCCAGGTCATGGGATCTGGGCAGAGATCAAAGCAGAGACCCCCAACACCAAGCACACTGCCATGGGCAGAGGCACCTTTTGGTGGCAGTTTATTGTTCATCAATTTGCTGCAGTGTGAACCCAGGCTGGAGGCTCTCCCGTGCACTCAGGGCTGAGGTGCCTTCATGCATGACCCCACACATCTGTACACATGCATTTGTATGTGTAAACACATCCACAGAAAAATAAACAGATAAAACATGAATCTGGCGGATGCATCTGAGATGGTCTCCTTGGAAGGCTTCTTGCACACCAAAGCTGAGCAGGATGCTCCTCCTTGTCTTTCTTCCCCATAAAGACTTAGAACACACAAGGCTCTAAGAGACCTGGTGTGGTTTAAAACGGGGCATTGTTCAACTGTAGCCAAGATCAGGACAGAGACCCCACAATCCAACCACCACCCACAGGGCTGGAAACAGCCAGGGTTGTGTCTGCCCAAAGCTGGGGGGCAGCATTTGCTGAGGCACCTGGTTTGTCCCCAGCTTGAATAAGCAGGAAGTAAAGGCTGACACCACAGGCTCCTACTACCTCCATGTCTCACACAAAATTTATCAATGAGAACTGCAAACTTCCAGGAAAGCTGCAGGGTTTCATGAGAGCAAGGACATTTTCAGTTTACATAACTGGATGGACTTCTGAAATCCCCTGTAAACTAAAAGAGACTACTCAGCTTAGAAGTATCTCCTAATTAAAAGCATTAGTAAACCAAGGCTCACAGATGGATATAAAATAGCCTGAAGAACCAGCAGCTGCTGAAGGAAAGACAATAAACACCAAACACCCACACACACCTTAATCCTCCTTGCTTGCTGCTCGGCATCTGCTCTCACCTTTTTTTCCTATCTTTTTAGGAAAGGGCAAGAATGGATGGGTTTAGGACTCCTGTTACTTGGAGGTATTTTTCCAATAACTCTAAGTGCACAAGAGAAGCTTTTTCTCCACATTTTGTCTTCCCATGACAAGGCAACAGCAAACATCAGGGCACCAAGCTCTCCAAAGGCCAAGAGCACCTGCAAAAGGGTCTGAAAACATCTTGGGCTGACCCAGCTATGCACCACAGCCAGGCATAAAGAAAAAGGTGAGTCCATGCCCTCCTTGTGAGCTGCACCCAGCCATCACATTACAAACAGTGGTATTTGCTCTTTTTTATTGAAATACTTCTTCAGTTATTTAATAACACTCCTCATTCTCCTGTAGAAAGTGGAGAAGGGACACTGGGAATCACTTCTCCATAAGACTGGTAGCCTCACACTTGTCCCAGCCCACTGAACTTGGAAATGAGACATCACATTCTATCTTCAGTGGTTTTAATTTTCATATTTTAAACAACAGTAAAGCCACCATGAAGGATGCTATCATTAGGAATCTGCCAAATACAAGAGGAGCTTCCACACAGATACCAGGCAGCACAAAGCCAGGCTTTTATCAGGAACACATTTCCATGGTCCTGGAAATCCAGAGGTTTTCCTGATTTTTATGAGCCCACCATATTCCAAGACAGTTCTTGTAGTCCAAGAGTTAAAGCTACTCTTTTCAGAAATGTTTTAGAGTTACACCCTTTGAGAACACTGTGTGCCACTGGATTTACCATTTAAATTTTTGGATGGTTTACTCTAAATCACAAAGTCTGCTGGTAGCCATCCTGAGCCATGCAGCTGGTCTCCCAGGAAGCAGAGTGCCATGAGGGGTAGAGATACCAGGAACACCAATTGCCTCCTGTCACCCACCTACACTGGGTTAAAAATAATAATAATAATAAAAGTCCAAATATCTCATCAGCCCTCTGACCTGTCCTCAGGCTTGAAAAGATATGCCAGCAACAAGCATCACCCTCTGAGGAAAACTGATCTTTCAGCTTGAGAGCTCAGATGTGAGCTGTAAACAACTGCCATTAATTCTCCCCCAAAGCCATTTGCTCTCCTCTCCCCATCTCACTCTGCAGAGCTCAGCCACTGTCCTGGTCAATGTGTCCTAAAGCCCACCTTGTGTGTGCCAGAGGAACCCCTTTGCTTGAAATTACAACTGCTATTTCAGCACAAAGCTTTACCATAGCTCAAAACATTGTATTGCACAGAGATTGTAACATCTATGAAACCCACAGGCTTTTTTTGTTTTGCATTATGTTCTTTGAAAACACAAACCCACAAAATTTTGTGGAATCATCCCTTCCCAATAGCTTCCTTCTCTTCAAGGATTTCCTTGCTTTCCCCCACATCACTTGGAAATTTACTCATCCCTTATACTTTTTTCAGCAATTCCATGATGTTCCAGGGGAATTTCTGGCAGCAAAAAAAGCATCAGCTCTACTGACTTGCCAGTTATTTGCAATCCTGAATCCAAAACCACTCCAGCCTTTCATTCAACATTACAGCTGACAGAGCTGTGCTTCTCACACCTTCTTTCCATGCTTTGCAGGATGTGTTATTGCACTGCTCTGACAGAACAGAAATGGCACTTTATGGCCACCCACAGCACTGATCACTCAACATCACATCGACTGTTCTGCACCAAAAACACTGAGCTTGCAATGATGCCTTAAGATTTTAGCCTTTATAATTTTCAAATCCTGTGCTGCATTGGTGCATGACTCTGAACTCCACATGGGGTGTTGGCTGCTTTCTTCACATTTTGGTCAGACAGGGCAGCTCCTCTGGGCCTGAGGCTCAGGAACACTCTGCTGCCTCAGGTCTCAAAAAGTATAAACAAAAGTGAATTGGAGGAGAGCAAACTGGGGGAATATGACTTCAATACCTGGAGCTGTGGTTGGAGGATTAACCCCTGATATGTAAATGGACCAAACTTAGTTCTGTCTGAAAAACTCTTGACCATCATCCAGCTTGGGTGTAGCCTCTGGGAGGCTCCTGACTGCCCAAGGAGTATCTATTGAAGGCCTTTAATAAATACCCACTTTATTCTCTTAACCTTGTCTAGCCTCTGTTCTAGGCAGCCACTCCAAGGCATCAGCAAAGTAAAACCACTTTGGACTCAGGATATTCAGCCACTCGAGTGAAGAGCTGCTGGCACAAGCAGCAGCACAGATACAGCAGTGACTGTGGAGGGGAGGTCTCTGCAGGATGGAAACTGTATGTTCAAAAGCAGTTTTGCATAAGCATCCCTACTGAAGCAATGCAAAGATAATTACCTATGCCCTGCAAACACATTACTGGTGTGCCATAAACATCACCTGTGTCTCGTGAGCCACACAGAAAACACATTTGTCCCCTCAACAAAGCCTGTGAAAGCACAGTACTAATTACCTCTGTGGAAGTCTTGTTATCAAAATCCCTGATCAGTGTTGTCAAGGCATGAGCTGGAGATGGAATCACAGAATGGTTTGGGTTGGAAAGGAAAACTAAAGGTCATCCAGTCCCACCCCCTGCCATAGGCAGGGACATCTTCCCCTACATTAAGTTGTTCAGAGCCCAGTCCAAGCTGGGATGGATTTCCAGGAATGGGCCATTCCCTGCCTCAAATGTGGTCTCTAAACACAAACCTGTAGGATTTTTAACCACATGGTTTTATCCTTTCTGGCCAAGCCACTTTGGTGAGGGAGCCACGTTCAGCTCAGCAGCTCAGGCTGGGTTTGGCATCTGCTGTTTCTTTCAGCAGACTTTGGCTGTCACCAGTGCAGTACTTAGGCTGTCCTGGTAATGTCAAGCATCAAGTGCAGTATATTTAAGCTGACTGAGTTGGCCAGAAAGACCCCCTCAGGGCCCCCCTTGGGAACTTGAGCTCTTCTGGTTGCCCAAAATGATTTTCCAACACCCAATTTGATTAAAGAGATGTAAATACAGCCTGACACCACTGCTTGTGGCTCCCAAGCAACCCAGACTCTCTGTGACTGATGGCACCAATGCCACTGCCCACATGTCAGAATTCAGCATGTATTACACCAAAATATTTTTAATGGCAACCATCCAGCCAAGTAAGGGAAGTGTTTCATGGTCCTGACTACAGACAAGTTTTTGCCACCAGCAATGAGCTGGACATTTGTCCTCCTTTTAATTTCTGCTAAATGCCAGGGTTTCAGCCTGCCATGACAATCTAATTCAGTCCCAGTCACCACCAGGCAGAGAGATTGGCATTTAATGCCATTTTTGGTTGGTTTGGAAAAGAACTTAAAATCAAATAAAATCACCTCTTTCTTAACATTAGAAGAACTACTGCAGAGACAACCAGCAACAACAGCTGAGTACCTACGTCAAACTATACACCACAACTGTGATCAGCAGACTGAATGGTACAAGCCTCAGCTTCTCTTTAATTTTCTTTTTGTACCAATTAGGTTGATTAAAACCAGAAGGATTCAATGACTAATTCCCAAAATAAAATAAAAGGTTGGGTCAAAGTGACTTTGGCAGGAAAAAAAGCTGTTGGGGGACACAAAGACTTCACCTCTGCAGCACTTGTGCTTATCAAGTTGTAAACTGTCATTTCCAATTTGGAAAAACTTCAAAAATTCTTACTTGCTCAAACTATTTGAGCAATAGTTTGAACTCTAATGTTGAAACTATTAAACTTTAAGTTCCTGAACAAGAGAAATTTCTTTAGGAAAGCACAGCCACAACAGCTCCATCTGAACCCACATACTTTAAAATTGCCTTTTAAATCAACAGGGCAAGAGACATGAATCCAAACAGAACTTAAGGTATTAAACTCAATCCTGTACTTATTAATGAACTAGAACACAAAAAGCTTTTCTGTATTTCTTTTTTTCAAGGTGTAGGTGTGGTTCCTCTCTCTCTCTCTCTCTGTATGTAAAATGAGAGCCCAGCCACAGGTTTTTATTGCAACCCTCCCTCTGCCCCAGAAGACATCATGGAAACTTCAGTGATGGTGCCAGTTCAGAGAACAGCATCCACTCTTCCATGTTCACTCTGAGCTATCAATAGTGCAGTTGTGGTCTTTTTACTGACCAAAGATACAGCACTGAAAGAACCAGCTTTTCACATGGCTTTGTCCTCAATCTTCAACTACTCTTGTGCAAGAAGAAAATTTTTTCTCTTTCCCTGCTTATTTAGGGGCAACTCTCAACTCTGGATTAAGAAAAAAGATCATTTACAAAGTCCAGTGTGGACAGTCCATTCAGAGTCCAAGTACCTTAAATGCCATAATTTTACACCCTCTCAGATCATGGTGATTTTGCAAGACTTGTCACTATTCTCTCAAAAAGAGTTTCCTTGTACAGTTCCTTAGATTTAGTTACATGTGTCACTCCCAGCTTCAGTATCAAAAAATGAACATATACTGATCAGTCAAACACTCATCTCACGGCCAGACATGAGGGACTTTGTGCTTAATCAACTATTAATACATTTTCTGTGATAACACAAAGTACTGGTGCAACCAGCTCTTCCTTTCTGATGCCTCCATCTCCAACAGAGCACAGAAATAGCAACTTATTTTAAAATATGTGAGTCCAAGCAATGCATGTGAATGTAATTGCTGGGGCATTTTATGTGTTGCAAGGCTGTATTACAAGATGATTGATTTCTTATGGCTGAAACTGTCATGTTCAGGCAACATTAAGCTCTGAGTTATGGCATTTAATCTGCAATGTGTCACAAGATCTAGATTAAAGAGGACAACTGCATATTCATTTCCAATACTCAAAAAACTCAACAGAAATACACCAAAGGCAACAAATTAGGGAATCTGAGTGTCTCCTTCCCTTTCCTGGCTACAAAATACCACTAAACATGTAACTCATTCTGTTTGAGGCGTCAGAGGAGATGAAATACATAAGTCACTGTGGGAATTTATTACTCAAAAGCAACAAGGGGAGGGATAACATTTTCCTCTCAGACCCCCACAGAAGTCTGGGGCTGTGATACAGCTCTGGCTTGAACTCCCAGGGAGCGTGAAACATCAACCAAAATCAGCTGAACAGGTTTGAAATACCAAATTATCTTCTTTGCCATCAAACAAGCTCCCCAGTGAAAGCACTGCCCAGTACACCACAGGAAACCAGTTTCTACCCCATCCTAAAGCAGGGATTAGAGCCACCAGAGCTGGGTTTTATGGTCTGTTTCCAAGACCAGCTTTGGTTCACAGCACTGGTAACATAATATGAGGGGTTTCTTTAGGGAACAGCTACTTTCCTCAAACTTCTAGGCTGCACATGAACCTGAAAGACCAAATTAATATAACAATTAGTTTGTACAAACCAAAAACACTGAAAAATTTACTGAAACTAAAACCAGAAACAAGCCAGAATTTGGGATACACTGGGCTGATGTAAAAGTGCAGGGAGAGATGGTGAAAGCAAAGATCTGCATAATTTGCTTTACCAATGGCTGGCTGTGCTCTGTATCTCTGTCAGTCCCCATCACAGCCCAAGAAATGGCTTAATTAAAATGCTCTGATTTCACTTAAATGAAGTATACACCAGCTTTCTTCTCAGGTTACCAATTTAAAGCATGAGGCTAAAATGCCTCATAAAAATGCTGCAAAGTCTAGAAGTGCCAAAAGCTGTAAGGAATGAGGGAAAGCAATTATCCATCAGTTTATTTAAACTTGTTCACTGAAAATATTTAAGCAGGAATTTCACACAGAGATAAGCCACTCAGTAAGGCAGGAGGTTATGGTAAAGATACGAGGCATTACACGTGTGCAGGCATAGGTTACAGCAGAGAGCACTAGGACTAGATGGCATTTTTAATTTAATTATTTCAATTGAAAATAGTTTTATTGAGCAAATTTTGCAAAGGACTAAAGTTTTCCACGCACTGTCAAAGCCCAAAGGCAGTTCTCCTTGTAAAACTTTAAGTGACGTGAAGTCGGAGTTATGAGCACCAGGAAATAAGAAAACACAAACCAGGTTTTAGAGAACCCATTGGTTGAAGGAGGGGGAAACAAACTCATGGCAAAATTTATTCACAATTATTTTTACTTAAAAAGCAGAATACTTCTGAACATATGGGCATCTGCAATTCCAGCTGGGAGAAGGGAAACCTCTGGGCTGGATAGTGCACACATAATGAAATACGATCCCCTCCTCAAAAGCCTGACAATCAGGGGTAAATCCTGAGAGCCAGGCAGAAAAACTCAAAATAGCTCGCTCCCAGCCAAGATTTTGAAATATGGAGAAAGAACAGAAAATATTAAGATGATTAACACATACTATATTAAATAAAGACAAAGTTAAAGATTCTCATTAAAGAAAGGCAGTATGGCAGCAATGTCATCAAAGCATTTAGGAAAGAACCTAACGTCTCAAAATAACAATTCTTAATTCCCCCTCAAATTTTTTCTTTGTAATTAATATTTTGCAATTTCCTTCTTAAACAGCAAGCAGGAATCAGCCATTCCCCACAGCTCCCCTTCCCTCCCTCATTCTTCTTCTTTCAGGAGAAAAATGTGATGGGAAAAAACTGTTTCTAAGGAAAGCAGAGCAATGCTTTCACACGCATTTCTCTCCAGTTATTCCCCTTCTCCCAACATCACAATGTAATTTCCTCTCCAAGGTATTCTTTATCACTGCAGATTAAAGGCACATTTTGTGGCTGTTTGATTTGGCCTCTGCTCAGATAAACAAGTAAACTTCAGGAACGCAGAAGTCGACAATCAAGATCAGTTGGGTTGACAGCAGCCAGATAAAGAGAAGCAGGTCAGGGTCTGGTTTGCCTCATTTTCTTACACATCCTCTTATCCTGCAACAGACAGGCCTCTGGGAGGGAAGGAAAAGGGGAAGGAAAAGGGGAAGGAAAAGGGGAAGGAAAAGGGGAAGGAAAAGGGGAAGGAAAAGGGGAAGGAAAAGGGGAAGGAAAAGGGGAAGGAAAAGGGGAAGGAAAAGGGGAAGGAAAAGGGGAAGGAAAAGGGGAAGGAAAAGGGGAAGGAAAAGGGGAAGGAAAAGGGGAAGGAAAAGGGGAAGGAAAAGGGGAAGGAAAAGGGGAAGGAAAAGGGGAAGGAAAAGGGGAAGGAAAAGGGGAAGGAAAAGGGGAAGGAAAAGGGGAAGGAAAAGGGGAAGGAAAAGGGGAAGGAAAAGGGGAAGGAAAAGGGGAAGGAAAAGGGGAAGGAAAAGGGGAAGGAAAAGGGGAAGGAAAAGGGGAAGGAAAAGGGGAAGGAAAAGGGGAAGGAAAAGGGGAAGGAAAAGGGGAAGGAAAAGGGGAAGGAAAAGGGGGAGGAAAAGGGGAAGGAAAAGGGGAAGGAAAAGGGGAAGGAAAAGGGGAAGGAAAAGGGGAAGGAAAAGGGGAAGGAAAAGGGGAAGGAAAAGGGGAAGGAAAAGGGGAAGGAAAAGGGGAAGGAAAAGGGGAAGGAAAAGGGGAAGGAAAAGGGGAAGGAAAAGGGGAAGGAAAAGGGGAAGGAAAAGGGGAAGGAAAAGGGGAAGGAAAAGGGGAAGGAAAAGGGGAAGGAAAAGGGGAAGGAATTTCCTAGTAAAAGTTCACTCCACAGGTAGTGACAATCTTCCTGTCCCCTTCTGCCTTTCTCACATGCTCTAAAGAAAAGACAAAGTAGTGCATGTGCTGCCTTCCCTGCTCTGAAGTGACAGAAGGTGCAGAGAGAAAGATTTTAGAGCGCCAGCATGGGGAATAGGTGATCTGCTTACAAACAGAAAGAGACATGTTGAATTACTCAGGCATTTTTATTTAGATGAAAGCCACCACTCCTGCACACAGAGGCAAATCCAGAGTGCAGCCCCACCACACTGCACTGAGCTAAACCTTGATTCCTTATCCCAGCCCTCACCTCCCCAAATTACCCAGCTCTGTATGAGCTCAGCCTGCACAGGGCAGGATTTGGGAAAAATAACCAAACCCATCCACCATGCCCTTCCCAGACCTCAAGCCCCTCACACAAAAGCTGACCCTGTGTCCTGTGCCTTGACTTTTCCATCACTTCCACAGTCACCCAGCTCAACCTCCACTACACCTGCTGTATCACACTAAACCAGACACCCTGACAGGTTACAAGTCAAAATTTCAGGAAGCAGCTGAAAACTACCCCAGAGCAACCCTACAACACACAGCTGGGGCAGCCAAGATCAGCAGCATTCATTTTGTGTTGGATAAATTTGCTTCTTTTTAGCCCAAAAGAGGGCCAAGGAGACATGCAGTTTGTTTCAAGCCAGTTATTTACCACAAATAACAAGCTGCTAAAAGCTCAAAGTTCTGCAAATTTGATCAGCTCTAGGGGATTAAACTTCTTGCATCTCCAAAGACAGGAATGGCCAGATGCCCATTCAGGAAGTTCGCCAAAAGGTATTTTAGGGCCATTTCCTAAATTTGCTCATTCATAGTTTTGTTATTTCTTCTGACTTTTGAGTTTGGGGTTGTTTTGGTTTTTTTTGATTAACCGTTCAAGAAACAGGGCCAGCAAAACCCCTTAATTTTAGGCTAAAAAACTCTGAAATAATAATTGAAGTTCCTATAAGCAAGGAGTTCAAAAGAGGCACTCGTGTTCTGCACTGGGAGTTTTATTGATGGTTAAAGATGATGTTCAGTTCAGCAGAGCTAAAGAAACACAATATTCATAAAAGAAAACAGATCCAAGCTAAGAAAACAAAGCCTATGAATTTGCACCTTTTATCATAAATAGCTTAACTGAAGTAGTTTGAGCATAGAAAGTAGAGGAGAGGTTTTTTAAAAGGAAAAAAGAAATCTTGATTCTTAGTGGATTCACAGAGAATCTCTTGCCTAGTTGGGCCATATCAGAAGGGGAGAATGAGAAATTCAGGAAAGCAGAAAGAAACAGATCTAAAATATAAAGATCTTGTTTTCATTATGGGATTATTTCTCTGAAAGGGTGGGCCAAGAGTAATAGAAGAGCAGTTTAGAAGCAAGGCTTTTTCAGACCAGAAGGAGCTTAAGTTTTCCCTGCTGGACCATGAAAGATTTATGTGAGGTATAGGTTGAGTTCTCAGCTCGTGGCAGATCTTAACCACTCCAAAAGGGAGGTTTTGCAGGAAGCTGCCCACCAGCCTTTTAGAGACCCCAGCACTCAGGGCAGCTCCTGCCCTCTGCAGATGTGCTGCTGATTAGATTCAGCAAACTGGGGCATTTGGTGTTAAAGTACACTCAAGAACAACGTGACTCCTTCAGCCTGACCACAAAAATTAATGTCCAGTAATTGTACTTACAAGGCACTTCAAACACATCAGTGTTGCCATGTTGGTGCAGGATGCCAAAATAAACTCAAATCCCACAGCTCTTCCCACCATCCACCCACAAGTGTGTGTTAGGAGGAAACACAAGGGACCAAAATAAACCCCCATGGTTGGAGTCCCCAGGGCATCTGCCCTGCTGCAACTCACTTGGGGAAAGAGAGAAAGGTGGATGGGCCACAACAAGTCAGGGGACAACCAAAGAGCATCTTCACTTATTCCTGCAGCTGTTGCCAGAGAAAAGACCAGTAGAGAGCTGGGGTTACAGGCTGAGAAAGAAACTGTCTGCTTGAAGGAATAGAATCCAGTCAGAAAGAAAAGATAATTATAGGAGCATTTGGATGGATCTCAATTTACTCTTTAAAATAGCTTCCATGGATGGTACCTTGAACTGAAGTCGGGGAAGGATGAGTCATTGTGTTTTAATACCTCCATTAGCCTGTCCAAATGGATGTACTGGAAACCCAGAGCTGAGTTTTACTCTCCAGTAAATCTGAACATGCTTTCATTTGGCAAAAGAGCACATTTCATTTCACTTCACAAGTTTTTAAAAAAGAAAAAAAATAAATCACTTCTTTTGAAACCAGAAAATAATAAAGTGAACAAGAAATACACAAGCAGCATGACGCTCATTTATTCTTTTATATAGCCCAGAAGGAATGTAATTTGAAATGTGAACTTTGGCAATTCATCACACAGTCTTTCAGACTGAAGAATTTTCAAAGAAGAAACTAAAATGAGCAAGATATTTAACACTGAGAAGTGCCTATCACAAACACCAAAACTATCAAACATGAGGAAATTTGCCTTAAATGCACCAAGCTCAACTAATCTTGGGCACAACTGTCCCAACTTTGAGACAGGCAAACCTGGTCTGCTGTTCTGAACACATCCGTGGAATAGTACTTATTCTGAAATCAGCAGATTTATACAGAGGAGGATTTTTAATACTTAAGTGCTTAAAGACTGTAGGTGACAGAGCAATTTAGATTTGTTGGATAGGTCACAGCTACCCAAAACCTGCACAAGAGTTAATGTGACTGCTGTTTTCAACACTCCTCTGTTGGATAACACAGAGGATTTGTAGTAAATATCTACACATGGGACCTATTTCTGAGCCTGCTTTTGCTGACACAGCAGTTTGTTGTATAGAAACAGAGGTTCCAGGTCAGTGATTTTCACCTGGGACAATTGGGGTCATCCTGGACAAGTGTCCCCTGAGCCAGGAGAACACCACGAGCATCCTAAGCCAGAGCTCCTCCAGACAGGATAAAATGTGGCAAACCATTGCATAAATCTGTTTTATGCTACCACTGATGGAGAAACAGAAGTTTTTCCATAGGATACATTGAAGGAACCAGCAAGCTACTGCTTCCACTTAAAATTAATAGGCAACCTTGCCCTCCCTTATCTAGGCAGCAATTATTTCCTAATACGGGCAGGGAAGTCATGCCAATTTTGCCCTCTGGGCCTCACAAAGCACACAGCCTAATTCACATTATCCGGGAGCAGCCAAGCCAAAAATTTTTTAGAGGCAGAGATATTCTTATATCTGCTCTCATTAAGCAATTTCCTGTGGTATTTACTGAGTGGCTACAGTCTGCCAGCATGCCTGCCAGCCAGACCCCTCCCAGCCCCACAAGTTTTTAAAGGTGTATTATTATTATTAGGGTTTTAGTGACTAACAGTGATGCCCAAACAGCTGAGAAGTCTGGACAAGAAAGCACAACCTGACTGTTGCCAGAGTTATTCCTGCTGCTGCTCTGCAGAAGTCTAATGGAATGCTACGCTCATCTGCCCCACTAGGAGGAAAAAAAAAATGAATAAACAATAAAAAAAAATTAAATTCCCAATAAAAGTAATCTGCTAGAAAACTATGAGAATGAGTGTCAGATTTATGTCAAGCAAACAAGCTCCTGTTTCTCCTGGTACTTGCCAAGTGTACTAATCCCAACTAAACTTTCTGGGCTCCTGCAATCACCAATCCAACTTATTTCACACCTTATCCATCATTTCCCTGCAAATTTTGGATACAGCCATGCCCTTGCTTGTTAGCTGGGGTGGTAGTGCTTGACTCCAATAGTATCCTCTGGAAAAATAAGAAAAAAGAGGCAGAAGTGACTTGAAACCTTCATATTTCACATTTTACAAATATCTGACATTTTAGATTCTCATTTCTGTTAAAAATTGGGGGCTTTTGCTTTGCTACTGTAGACATGGACATCTAGCTAAATTTCTCCTGCAATTAAACAAAGCAACTGACAGAGTTAATCAAACATTACAGCACAGAAACTGCCAAGCATGCAGATTGTAGGGAGGAAACAAAGAGATATCCCAAGATAAATTTAATTCAACCCAATGTGTGCTTAAGTCAGGCTGGACTTACTTGGTGACAAGCTCTGCAAGGGGACTGAATTCATAAATGCCTCATGAAAATGGGAAAATTTGAGCGGAGCTTGCAAGATAGCTCCAGTGGACTGTTTTTCACCACTACAAATTATCATAATTTTCACCAATTTCTCCACAAAACATCCATTTTCTTTCTCTTTTACAGACCAACATCATCACTGTAGCCAGTGTGGTTATACACTCCAGTTTGCTGCCAGAAGTGGTACAGAGGACACCCTTCAGATAAGGACTTATTTTTTATATCCTAAGAGAAAAAAGCAAAAGCATTTTCTCCCCATTAAGTGGTCTTAAAGATGGGATTTGAACTGCTCTGGAAGCATTTATATAATTGAATTATAATTTGCTTCATTTAGGCTTGTGGTCTCTTGTGTGCTGTGTCCAGTGCACAAATCAGGCATTTTGTACAATTCAATTACAGATATAGTCAGGAACCTTTTAATCTCATATTAGGTTTCATAATTGATTCCTGCTGTCAGCATTCAGTCTCTGGATTTGGTGAGTATGCAAAGTCTAATGGTGAGTTATTTCAGATGTTTATAAGTTTTTTAAAAAGATATAATTAAGTGTAATATATAGGTTAAGGCAGATTCTAAAGACCAGATCATAATTACAAAAGTGGACATAAGTCTCTCCATGTGTGCAGAGTGGGAATATTCAACAGAGCAGCAGCAATTTGTACTTGTGACAATTTGTACTTGTGCTTCTTTCCTTGATATTTTGGCTCCGAGTTTTCCTTGGAAATAGAATGTATACACACTATTGAGCTACAAGGCAAAATAGTAGAGTGTAATTGGTCCTCTCCCACTAGAAAACAGAATATTTGTATTTTTAGGAACTGGAAAAAACTCACGGTAGTACATCTGCTAAACAAACATGTTAAAACTCTTGTCTAAAGTAATGGAAAATGTCATGCTCTGCTGATAGAGCAGGACAGGCAACAAGCTCCTTTCAAAACTAAAACCAGGTGTTACCATGCTGGATTTCAGGAAGACTAAGCCCTTCCCATATTAGTTTACAGAATCTGAGTGAATCATAAGAGTATTTTTCCAGAGAATCCCCATTTCCTCTGTTCTTTGGTCTGCTCAGGCAGCACGGAAGAGTTCACTTCCCACAGAAGCTTGTTCCTTTCCAAAACCATCTGAAAATCAGAGATTGTGTTAATCAAAATGTTTTTATACAATTAGAATAGCTTCAACAACCAAAAGCAAGGCCAGGGTTTTGAATTACCTACCAATTCTTCCATGGACTTTGCTGATGTGTAGGTTTCTGCAGAAAGCTTACCTTCCTATATATATATTAAAAAAAACCCCTTCTTATAACAAGACTATTTTAAGTGATTAAAATATCCTAAATGCATACCAAAACATGTGACTAGCTTTGTAGTACCAAAGCTTCCCAGGACTATCTATAACCTGAAGACTAGGGCCTGCTCCTAGTCTTCAGGTTATAGATTCATCAGAGCAGATCCAACTTTGCTCAGGATTATACCTGGAATCATTATTACTGAGGTTGGAAAACCCTCCAAGCTCATAGAGTCCAACCATTAACCCAGAGCTGCCAGATCCAGCACTAAACCATGTCCCTATGTACCACATGTATGTCTTTTGAACACCTCCAGGGATGGGGACTCCACCACTCCCTGGGCATGACAGCCCTTTCAGTGAAGAAATGTCTCCTGGTATCCAGTCTGAACCTCCTCTGGAACAACTTGGGGCCATTTCTTCTCATCTTGATCCAGCACCTTGATGTGTTTTTTGCAGTAAGGAGCCCAAAAAGGAACACAGGACTTAGGGTGGAGCCTAATCTGCAGAAAATTCACATGTCGTGAAGGAGTCATGTTGGATTTATGTAAATCACAGCAATATTGCATTAAACCAAACCCCAGCAGCCTCCAGGATCAATGTCCTCTCCCACCTCAGCCAAGGCACTCCAGCCCACCTGTATCTGTTGCCATCTTTCCCCAAACCGAACACCTGGAGACATTCCTCCCTCTCTGCTTATTCCCTCATCCTAATCTCTTGCAAAAATGCAAACTTCTGATTAACGAAGTTCACTATTTGTAAAAATGGTGACCATTACACACTGCCCTACCCCAGTGACACAAGGCACTTCTCTCTGCAAACAGACCAGGAAACTGAGATGGTGCTGTGGGGCAAACAGGCAGAGACACAGAACAGGGGGTTTGACAAAAGCAGAGACTTCCATACAGCAAGTATCCACTTCAAAGCCCAAATTTAGTGGAATGGCTGGTACTCCTTTTCCCATTTGTTTTGTTTTAATGATTCATGCATGCAGTTTCATGAAGCAGCATCCAGTTTTTCCCTGAAGGCTCTTTTAAAAACAAGCCAGCAAGAAGGAAACCTCTGAACAGCCACCTAAAGTGAACCTCAGAGTCATCACAAGCACCAGACTAAGTTTTTCCCCTATATACTGGGGTGGGACCATAGAAGACAAAAGCTTTCCACCTTCCACAGCATGTGTTGTGTGTTTAAAAGAAAAAAAGTAGTCTATGTTTCCAACACATTAAATTCATAATCAGACTACATGAAACAATTATAAATGTTCCTTCAGCCTAAACACACTTAAACAATGCTTTCCACAAGAGGATTAAACTGCTGTGGCTTATCACAATATAAAACCCAGTAGCTCTGGTGGGGGTCCACAGACCTGCAAGGGTTTGTGATATGCAAAAAAGAAAGGAAAAAAAGCTCCTCCAGCATGGGGGGCTGAACAGCAAGCACAACTGTGAACCTAATGGGTGACCTTGTGTTCTCCCACAGGCATTTGAGGATGTCCAAACACAAATGATGGATTTTACAAGGCAGACTGCTAAATGTCACATCCTTCGACAGCATGGCTTAGCCTGACAAACCAATATCCCGACCCAGGGAGGCACGGGGTGGGGCTGGCTGGAGGAGCCACATGCACTGTGGATTTATTTATTGGTTTGCATTGCTCAAGAGCACTGAGAGGGCAGTGGATTGAAAGCAGCACTATCTCCCCTCTGCCGAGGCTGGCAGAGCTGCAGATGGGAGCTGGGCCCAGCTTTGATTTCCCCCAAATCAAGGGGAATGTTGGTCAAACTCTTCTGCACTGGAGCCTGGACAAGAGCCCTTCATCAGCCCCTTCCCACCAATGCTCCTGCAATTCAAAGTTCTCTTAGGAAGAAACAGCTGCAGTGCAAAAAGTAAACCAAGATTTTTCCTGGGCTGACAAACCATTCTGCAGTTTTCTTAGACTCATTTCAGGCTCTCCAAAGGTGCCTGCTCCTCAGCCAGCCTGCAGCCTGTGCCCTTGAGGAGGGGCGGGCCTGCTCCAAGATTTTATTGCCATAAAGTGATTGTTCACTTTTGAATTGTTTTTTGTCACTCTAATTACAACTACCAGGGCTTTAACCAAACCAATAAAAGAACATTAAACAGCACTTTGGGATGCTCATTGCTCTGCCCAAGCGTGACAATCTGGATGGTGCAGCTGTTACCACAACAGCTCACACTGCTGCAATCTCATTCAGGATGTCCTCCTGTGGCTCATTTGGGAGAATTTATTCTAAATATTGACTTTGCCATGCCAGAATGGGATTATTTCTATGCCTGTATGTCTTGATGATGAACAACCTACTGAGTTGTTCATACTTTAGAAGTATGAACTTTAGAAGCTTCTCTATTATTGCTCAGTTTCACTGATGTCCATGAAGAGGAGATACTTAAAGCTTATTTGGGGGTTTTGTCTCAATTTCACAGTTATATATATCAAGAATAAAAAGTGGTTCAGGTCCCAGTCCCCCAAGACCACCCCAAGACTGAGAAGCCAAGTTAGGTCCTTCCTACAGGTGCGGAAACTGCTAATGGTACATGAGCTCAAGAAAAATAATATTTTTAAAAAATCCATCTTCCACTTAACTCATTTCACCTATTCCTAAGAAAATGCCTCTTTAAAAAAATTCAAATTACTCAAATACACCTGCTTTCACTTTAAATTATGTGAAATAGGTCTTACATCACAGAGCAGGATTCAGCAAGTCACCCCAGGTAGATGTCAAGTCACATTGCTATGTTTCCTCCAAAAGAATGTGAGGCAAAAAATATTTTTTCCAAAATACATATAGAATTGTAAGAGGCAGAGCCAAAACCATATATTTTTGCATCTCGTTGATTTCTAACTCTTGCAATCACAACAGCACAACTTTCTCCATGGTTCACAACTTGAACAGAGAGGGACCAAGACTGAAACACCAGAATTCACTGTGCTTTAAAAATCCATTTTTCACTTAGTCCACTTGTATCACCATTATTTCTTTCCAGACATTGGGCTAAAACAGACCTTTTGGAAATGGATTTTAACATTACAAATTGGATATACATAGTGAGAAACAAAGGAGAAGCCAGCCAGGAGAAGGGCCACAGCAGCAGGAGGTGCCCAGCAGTCTGTGCTGGGGGGAGGCAGCCCAGCACTGCACCTTCCAAATGAGACCCAGATGGATTTCCCTTCCCTGATCTCCACCCAGGCCGAGAGGATGGGCCAGACTGTCAGAGAACAAGTACACTTAAACATCTTGTTCTTACACTGTGAATGAAAATGTGCATGCTCAGGACAGACAGGAGTGAAACACCCACACGTGTGTCTGGCAGATCTCATTATCCTCTTCCATTTAGGGCAGAAATGAATTTGTTGAGTGCTTTGTATAGTGCTATGTCACACAACCAAAAATGTCAGAACTATAACTCACACATTTTTTTTTATCTGCCTCAGTAACTGTCAGGTAAGCTACAAGCCCTTAGGGCAGTACATTTCCAGGCTGTGGATAATAATGGTCCTTAATTGAGGTTTCTGGGTGCGACATACATATCACTAGATGTGCAAGAACTGGTACCAAAGAAATAAATGCATACCTTGCCTCTCCCAAAGCACACACCCACACTCTACAGAAAAATGCCAGAGCTTCAAGATGATTAATTTCAATTACTGATCTAACCAAAAGCTTCAGCAACAGTTAAAATTACTCTATTGTATTTTTCTTCAGGTTTGGAAACACCCCGGTGAGCTCTGAGTGCTTCTGCATTTCTGCATTCAGACTCAGCAGCCCAGCCCATCAAACCGAGACAAAGAAGTTTGCAGAGAAATCATCCTATGGGACTTATTTGTATTTTTCCCTTTATTCTTTCCCACTACTCCTCCACAGCTGAGATTTAAGTACCTCCTGAGCGATCTTGGGATATCCCCCGAGCTCTCTAACCTCAAATACCATGGACAGGTTTTGCTGAGCACTCTCATGATAAAGTATCACACAGCCAAGGAAAAAATGTGTCTGGAAAATTTCTCACTGGAAGTGAACCATGCACAGGCATGGATGTGCTCTGCAAATGGGAGCCAGTTGGTACCATACAAATGTTCAGTGCTCATCATAAAGGGTCATTCCAGAGGAAACAGACCTGTGATTTCATCCATGTTTTACAGTTGATCTGGATATTCTCCCACCAAGAAAAAGATGCTGGTCAGGAAACGTCTCCCCCTGCTAACGATTATGAATGTTGTTTGTTCAACAGTATTAGAGATAGGAGGAAAAAAAGCCATAAACAATGATACAACCGAGTTTTTTATATTAATCAAAAGATATTAGTAATTACCTGAAACTGGAAGTAAATCTTGCTATCAAGTCAAAACAAAGCCTAACAACTGATTCGGAAAAATTACAATTGACTACTAATTACAAATTACTATTGAAAATGTAATTTCTTCTCTGGTTTGAGATAGAACTCCAGGGGGGATGGAGGTGGGACAGAAACACAGATAAAAGCCACTGCAGCCTGCCAGAAACTCAGGTAACTCCTGATTGAGTGCAGCATACCAAGAGGTTTCACCCCTAAATGAGGACCTCAGTGTGGTGTTTGCTGCTGGCAAGCAAAACAAAGACTGCCAAAGTGCTTGGTCTCACCCCAGTCCCCAACACACAAAGTATTCACACACCGAGCAGGAGAATTTTGAGATGCATATTCACTGATTATCCACTTCAAACAAGTTTTTGCAAGGCAGACTAACCCAACTCACATCACATTTCTGCTGTGAATGATGATGATACTGGGTTTCAGAGCAGCCAAATCGGCATCACTTGTCAAGGCCATCAAATAAAACCTGAAGAGTAACCACACAAATCAAAATCAAATACTTTTGACAAAGAACAGATTTTTAGATGTTAATCTAAAT
Organism: Acrocephalus scirpaceus scirpaceus; assembly: GCA_910950805.1. Classification (NCBI taxonomy): domain Eukaryota; kingdom Metazoa; phylum Chordata; class Aves; order Passeriformes; family Sylviidae; genus Acrocephalus; species Acrocephalus scirpaceus. The sequence goes on from OU383785.1 coordinate 10,699,563, forward strand.
AGAGCTCTGATCTTTCCATTCACATGGATGCCTGCTAATTGCACTGCCAAAAAACTATAAACCAGTTAATGAGCAGCCGACTACACATATTAGAAATAAAGTCTTCCTATTTTCTAAGTTGTTAGCTTCTAAAACAAACCACAGAGATAACTGCATGAAAAAAAAAAAAAAACCACCAAGAACCAAACCTGGCCAGAGGTTATTAAAAAAAAAAAAAAGACGCTGATTTTTTATCTTGTTGGCTTTTCCATGTGTAACTCAATTAGCATGGAAACCCGTATGAAAACCACATCCTGATGTTTGTTGGCTGCAAGAGCATAAAATCACTTATGCAGATCCCAAGGTGCTCTGGCCTGCAGAGCCGTCTGTCATTTATTTCCTAAGTGCATGGCATTCTGGCACAGCACAGGTTAGGGGCTTTTAAGACATCTGATTTACTTCAAGGGTACCTTGAAGAGTCAACTTAGCATGAAAACACATCCACATTTCATAAAGGTCATTCTAAAGTAACATCTGCTATTGATTCAGTCTGAAAACTCACAACTAATCACCATAAACAGTTACTTAAACAATCTGCTCTTCAGTAAAAATTACTCAAAAGGAGTAATCCTTTTTGATGCATAAAATAATTTTATTATTAATCTCTTAATTACAGGAGTATAGAAAGAAAAAGGACTTTGGTTGGAGAGTTATGCTGGTGCCATCAATACAATCAGGGCAAAGTTCTTCAAGTAGAGCCATCACTTAACATTTGGAAAATTTCAGTTCAGGTGGGCAAGTTCAAGGCATTCCAGGGTGCCATGGTGAGACTTCCCCACCTCCTTTACCAACTCACCCGGGGGTAGGAGAAGGAGGGATTTGAAGGCTAGGTAAGTCACTCGCTTTTCAAATTTGCAGACACCGACCACTGCAGGATAGGAGGAACATTTAGGGCAGTGAAACCTTCCTGGTGATCAAAGGCGCTTTCATGCATTTAAAACGTCTCCACCTTCTTTGCAGCTGAATGTGTGAAACCTCCTAAAGGGACTGCGGGAGCGAGGTGTGAACCTCCTGACAGAGTTTTGCTATGTTGAGCCGGTTTTCAGTCCCAGCCTCGAGTCTCCAGCAGCACCGTGCTCTGCCACTGCTCACACGTGTGCGGGGACACAGAGATGCACGTCTGACCCTCGGGAAAAACCCCACACCATCATCCCTTCCATCAGGAAATTCAGGGCTGTGCTTGGTCCAGACAGGCAAAGTTTTTGTCGCTACATTGCCACCCATTTAATTTCCTAAGGCTCTCCCTAGTTCTGCACTTCCTAAGAAAAAAGTAACAGGGGGCTGGGGAAATAAGAGCTGTGATAATGTGAACAGCAATGTTTTCAGGCTGAAAATATTGAGGCCATTTAGAGCTTTCCAAACGACCCCAAACCTTTTTCAACCTGATTTTCCTCATGGTTAAGCAACAGACACACACATTAATTAAAGCACTCATTTAACTCTGGTCAGAATTAGTTGAAGGCCTTCTGGTGCTCAGAGGAGAAAAAACTGGAAACCATCCTAGGCAGGGGAATTATTCAGTCACTGGATTCCTCACTACCTGTTACTTCCTGGGGATAACTGCTCATAAACACTCTGAGACTTACACATCTTGGCTCAGTTCTGCAGTGCCCATAGCAGGCCAGGTGACTGCTTTTTCCTTCAGCCTCAGTGGTTCAGGAGATTGCCACATGCACAGAGACCCTAATTCAGAAAACTCCTCCTGCCCACAGACCTTGCAGTGCCCTCCCAAAGCCCAGCGTGCACACAGCTCACCCAGGGCTTGGGACTTGATTATGCAGATATTTAAGACCATTTGGTCTCTTCCCCCCCAGTTACAAATACCAATCTATATCAGTTCCTAAAACAGTCCAGTCTGAAATACTTGGGGCTATTCCATAGCAAGACACAGTTCACCTGGATGCCTACCCCTTGCATTTACAGGGCATTACATTAAAATAAAAGAGGGCAGTACAGAAGCAAAACCTATCTGCTGGGTTTATCTCACTATTGAAATACACTTCTTATTGAAATACACTTCTTATGCCCCTAACCAGGTGTGGACTCTCCATTTTTGGAGTAGCCTGACTCAAGCAGCACCCCCTTGAAAGGGAAAAGCACAATTTTTTTATTTTTTTACTATGACTACACACACATATATGGTCACACATGTGCATTATACATTTAGACACCCCGTTCAAAGGCAGTTCTGTGCAAGGAGTCATAAGTGAGAGTAAGTAACTGCATTTTAAAGTCAGAGAAATCAGTCCAGGCTAAGTAGTGCTGTAACAGAGAAGGTATTTACAGCAGAAATGCTCATGGTATCTACAAACATCAGTGTGAAAACTCAGTCTAGCACAATTGTTTATGTTAAAGTGCACAATAAACAATTGATTTTACAAATTTTAGGTATGTGAAAACACATTAATATGTCTGCCAGAAAGATCCCAGGGGCAGCCATAAACACTGTTGACATGATAAACTCAATTAGTTGAGTAAACAAGTCATTGATATATTCACTTAGAAAACCTTCAGAGGCACGTTATCAGGTTTTGAGTCACGTATCCTACATTAACAAAGATGGTTTTGCATGTAAAGATTCACACTCTCCTCTTTAACCCCACAGCTACCCAGAACTCCTCTGCAGCAAATCCCATGCTCTTGGGACAACTTAATAACTAAGCCTGTGGAGCAGAGACAGCCCAGAGCCAGCTCGGTGAGCTGAACTTCACAGGAACATTCGTTTAAATCGTTCTTTCCAATCCCTGCTCCCAGCAGGAACCCTGCCTTTGGCTGTCCATGGCAGGCTGCCCCTCAGGCTGCTGGGGCTCCTGGCTGTGTGTGAGCAGCCACTGCTGCTGTGCCCACACCCCACGAGCCAGGGCATTATTCCACTCCACTGAACTTGCTGAAGTGGGGGAAAGACTCCATCCTGCCCAACTCCACTCTCTGGTCTGGCTTCTTCCAAGAGTTATACACCAGCCACTGCTGGAAGATGCACCATAGTTTGCTACTGCTGCTTTCAGTAATCACAACAAAACTGTGGGAGCTTAGATAAATACGCCTTAATGCTGTCAAGTTTTCATTCACCTCAGTGATTTAAATTTTTTTTTTAATTTTAAATACCAACACTGCTAATGAATTTCTAAGCAGAGCATCCTCCCTGGAGACCAGAGCAGGAGCTGCATGAGAGGCTTTGAGAGGTTTCTTGTGCTGGTGGTGTGGGAGGTTGGGCATCTCTGCTCCAGTGAAACAGAACCCACATGATCAGAGCCAAAGCACACACTGCCCAAGCCACAACTCAGTGCCAATACAAAAATGTCTCCTTTTTTGTAAAAATCAGAATGGAATTTTATTAGGCCTTAACTACCTGTGTGGAATCCAGTCATCAGGAAGGAGAATTTAATCCTCTCCTCCCAGCAAGTGTAATAGTTGATGTTTTCCTTGGCAGTCAGGTCTATTTCAGAAACACATTAGGAAAACCACAGCTGGACAGAGATGAAAAGGTGCATTTTCAGTGCACATCCTCTGCACTAAGGATGAAGTTTGTTTTATCAAAATGGAAAAACATAGGCCATCATCCACTTTTCAAGAAATTAAAAGCTTGATACAACAATTTTGGATTTAATCATCCAGCCATCCCTTCACAAGTAGCCTTGGAAATTCAGACCTGGGAAGGGAAATGTTCTCCTGCTCCCAAAACACAGATCCCCTCACGCAGGAATCACCACATGCTGACACTCATTGCATCTCAGATTCCCAGATCCTGATTCACCAAGTTAATTAATTCTAACTAAAGCAAGCATGCATCTTCACAGCTGAAGTCAACATTAAATTCAGTTCTAAGTACCCCAGCACACCCCGACTCAAGGTGGTGCTTTCTGAGGACTTTTGTGCCCCTTCCCACAGCCACTCACTTCAGCCCAGGGAAAAAGGGGAATTGTGTCTGCTGGGGGAAATGTATCCAAACTGGTAAAGAAATCATCCCTACCCCGAGAAAATAAATCCACACAATCCAGTACAGGCAGACATGAAGTTGTTAGTGTTTCACAGCAAGGGAGATGGGTCTGTGCACACACAGCCAGGGCCTGATGTCACCCAGGGCAGTTTCAGAGCTGCTTTTTTTTTGGCCTTGCTCAAGGCATACAATGAATATAAAAACAATTAAAAAAAAAAAGGACAGAAATATTTTTACTCCCTGGTTTAGACACTGGCTGCTAAAATGCATGCTTGTCTCAGTTCAGGGCATGGAAAGTTTGATTTTAACAGGAATTAATCTGTTTACCACAGACTGTATTAATTAGAGTTTATTGCAGAACTGTATTCTGTGCTAGAAAAACACCACCACACATTTATCAAATTTTAACCATGATTATTGTGTTTTATTGTTTCATAAACTTTTAAAATGTCATGTCATGATCTATTTCATCTCAGACTTTCCTTTCCATCTAGAAACCATTACATATGCTCCAAGGAGAAGCCAACCCAGCTGCACATGTATGTACTGCAGGATTGTGTTTGCAATGAAAATTATCTGCAATTGATTCTCATGGAGACCAATCTTCACAGGCATTCTGTGAAGCCAGAGCTAAATAATAAACAGTGTTTGTAAAAACCATACATTTTCCTGCAGGCAAAAAAAAAAAAAAGGGTGGGGGAAAATACAATTAGTGCACTAACAGCAATTCCAAGCTAATGAAATTCTGAGACATCAGCAAAACTCCAGAGATGCCTTGCTGTACTTTCAGATGTTGGACTTTTGTGGAAGAGCCCAGCAGCCACAAAAAACCCACCAAATTTTAGAAAAATACTTTACTGGCATCAAAGGCAAACCAAAGAGCACTGCTGGTGTTTCTGCCTCCATAAATAGTGCTGCTGGTCCAAGTGCCCTCAAAGGGATAAGATGAGCTCCAGTGTGCCAGAATGACAGTGGAGAAGCATCATGAGTGGGCTGGCAGTGCCATTGGAGATCTGAGAACTCAAACCTATCCCTGTTCTCTCTTCTCTGCTACAGCAGCACTGAACTCCCAGCAATGTTTCTTTGCTTCAGTAAATGAGCCCTCACAAGCTCCAGACCCCCTGACTTACAGCAGTGGCCATGTGTGCACCAACCCACCCTGCCAGTTTATTCCAGCATTCACATTCCCACATGGGAATTTAATTTACAGCCCCTCTGTACTCACCCATCCCTCCTCTGCAGGCTCAATTAATTCATCAGTTCAAACTCTGTGTGATAAGGGGAAGGCTGGGTGAGGTCTGGACCTTCTTTGAGCCCAATTGCAAGGGTTCCATGCTCTCTGTCTTTCTGTAATGGTTTTCCACTGGGACAGGGGAGATGCTTGGACAACAAAGGCTCAGTCTGTGGTTGCCTACATTCCCCCAGGAGCTGCTGAACTGACTTGACCCAGCACTTAAAAGTCATCACACTCCAGGCAAAGCCTTGCCTGGCTCAGCCCAACACAAACTTCTCCTCAAGAGCCAGGGAAGGCCATCCCCACACTCTGGTAATCACATATTATGTGACATATGATTATATATGAGCTGATACTAAAGAGTGCTTTGGGGATGGAGGCAGGCTCTGGAGAAGCTAACCCCAGCACCCAGGAGTGGCTGCAAGAGCTGCAAAGGGACACGGCTGTGCCTGACCCCACATGAGCAGGGGAGGGCTGGGAGGTGCAGGTTATGGATGCTGGGCTGACAGAACCACAGCCCTGCCCACCAACCCAAAGGTGTCACAGATCAGCCTCCACTTGGCTGTCAGATGTGAACCTCTGTCCCTCCATCCCACCAGGGACAGGAGCCACAGTCTCAAAGTCTTCAATGCCAAAAGGATCCAGCAAAAAACTGGCAAAACCAACCCATGAATTGCATTAAAACTCCGTTTTCATGTCCCAAAGCACAGGCCCCTGGCAAGGGAAGCCTCACCATGCACACACAGGGTCAGGACAGTGCTTTAAGGGAGGAAGTAGCTGCAGGAGCTCCCTCCGACTCCCCAGACATGCTCCAGACACAAGGAGAGCTCTGGGGCTCTACTGGCCCCTCTCAAGGAGCTCGTCCATTACAGCAGACAGACTCAAAAGAATCCCCAAGCCCTACATAATTGATTTTATGCATATTCTGTAGATTTTATGCATATTTCCTATCTTTCCTGGCAGCAGAGTGGATACAAAAAGAATCAGGTCCAGGATTACTTGCTAAACAGATGGAAAAAGTCTGTCCCCTGCAAGAAAGTACCACTGAATAAAATTCAAAGCAGCAGTGCTAAACCTGTAACATCTAGGCCAGTATTGAGCACCAACGACTGGATCTCTGCCTCCCTCTGATCTTACAAAAACCAAACAAATGTCAAAAGCTTCCTATTTCCTCAGCACGAAATACACTACTTGATGCTCATGAAGTGCTTCCATCACATCTCCTTCACACCATCACTTGCAATATTTTTATCCTGCTTTTTATAAAGCCTGGAGAGGTCAATATTACCTCATAAATTCTAAAACAATAGGGTTTACAAGTGCAAGAAACAATTTTTCCCCCCTTTTAAACTTTCCTAGTTGAAGAAGTTTGCTGGGATTTCTGCCAGGACCTGGTGGAAAGTTTTCACATCTGCATTGTACAATTAAAATGTCAAAGCTGGAGATTATTTAGGGTATTAAGAGTAAATCTAAAGAAAAGCCACACATTTTTAAGAGCCATTTTTTGCTGAATTATGCCAAGACTATCTCCTTGTTCAATGTGAGCCAATATTTCACGTACTGTTACAACTATTACCAGGATCTAGCTGGTTTTAAAATTCTTTTAGCCACTTTGCCCCCTTCCCACCCCAGATTCCTTCTTCTGCCCCATCTGCAGCAATGCCTCGAGCATCCCTCAGCATGACACACAATGCCACCAGCACTCACCTTTGGCCTTGCTGGGTAAGAAATTTGGATTCAGGAGGTGAATACCTGCAGAAAGTCTGGTGTCTGAGGGTGTGACATCAGCTGGAGAAATGCATCTGTGTTACTCACACTTGGATCACAAGGACTGTGTTTCTTGAACCCTCAGTAACAATTTTAGATGAGAGCTCTTGCCACACAAAAGACACAAGTTGAGCTGTGCAGTGCAGCAGTTCCCACCCTCATTTTGCAGCTCTGCACTGCAGCCTGCAGACTTGCAGCAGGATGCTGACAGCATCAGGATAATGCACTCAGAGCTAAAGAAAGTGAATACTCAAGCGTGGGACTGGGGGAGAGGTTGTTTTGTGGGTAGCATATTTGGGTGTTTTAAAATTAACAAATCAATCACAGGAACACCTTCGATCCCAGCAGGCTCATGGTTTCCACAGGTTCTTCTGTGAGCTACAGAGGAGGGGCAATGCAGCAGCACCTCTGCTCCAGTGATGTGACTGCAAGGCCAGAAGAGTCCAGAGCACAAGAGCAGGCTGGGTTCCTGCAGGGCCTCTTGTTCATTTTGGTTGTGTTTGTATGAAGCAGAAGTAGGGGAGTGATGAACTCAAGCTCAAGAAAAGTTTACTTATGCCAATGTTTGAAATAAAACTTGTACATTTTCAAGTAGAATTTTTATCCAGTAACTCCGGGAGGAAACCCCAAACAAACATCTATTTCACACACCTCAATTCCCACCAAATGCAATCAATTTATTTCCTCCAGAAATTAAATCATTGCTCTCCCCACACTGGACAGGGACACAGCAGATGCCCTCCAGCCCCGCAAAAGGACAACCAGTGACAGCAAGCACCACTACAGCTCCCCAAAGAGGATTCACATTGTCTTTGTCTCTGTGGGCACCACACCCCAAGCTCTCCAGCACACGTTGCTGTAGTTCAAATAAAATTGAAATAATTTTTAAAATACACTAATTTCTTACTGATGGGACTTGTTCAATGCAATGCTGCATCTCATTTTCCCGGTACTTTGCCTCGGGCTGAGTAAATAATCACGAGTTTCACTCAGCCTAAGTGAAGGCCAGATTTGGACAGCAGCATCCTTACCAAGGACTAGAACTAATGGCTTTGCAATTCGATAATGTGAACCAGAGTAAGGAGGAAATAATTTTGGCAGAACTGAAACTGAAAGGTCAATCTATTTCAGGAGTGGTACGACAAAACTACAGAATCTACAGTTAAACCACCTGCAGGAAATACGATCATCTTCTGGATGATCTGTTTGGAACATTGGGCAAATCAAGGCGTACATGAGCCTAATAAAAATCTCTATGTCTTAATAAAAACCTTTCAATCATAATAAAGAAAAAAGAAATCTGTTAACAATAACCAAAATAATACTGACCAACAAAAACTAGAACTGGGACTGACTGTAACCCAATGTAAAGTTACATTCCCTTTAAGAGCTACCTTAAAATTACAATTGTCTTGTTGCATACAGCAGAGAGAGCAGGGATTCACTCAGCAGTGTAGGGTAAGGGCTCAGCAAGCAGAGGCTGCAGTGAAGGCTGTGGGAGGATGGACTTGATGACTAAATTAATGTCCTCAAGTAAACTGCTGCAAAAAATATTTATTTCTGTCTAGTTTAATCATTATGGTTCCCTCCTGCTCTTTTGAGAGAGGATTCAAGAAAGGGCAGCAGAGCAAGAAAGAATGAGATGGAAGCAAGGCAGAAGCTGAGAGGAGCAGGTTCTCTTTCATGCACAGGTATGTTGTTTGAGATGTTCAAATTACAGGCTACATCAGTCATCTTTCCCCAAAAATCGTGTCTAACCCAATGTGAAAGACATTTATGATGGAGATTTTGTTTTTAATTATTCATATGCAAATCATTTTGGGCGGGGGAAGACCACGAAGGAAATGACATGTCAAGATACATAAGCTGGTAAGGAAGACAAGAAAACCAAGGAGGGCTCCTCCAAGAATATCTGCAAACAAATAGAGTCAGTTTGCTATTCCAAATTTCAGATGAATTATTCACAGATGAGAGCTGAAGAGTTGCATGTGAACAGAAATAACAGACTTAAATGAGAACACATTAGTGATGTTGATAGTCTAGGCTGGTCCCTAGAAAGACACAGATAGGGGATTATGTTCATCACTGATGTGGTTTTACCTGGCTGAGCCAAAAGGAGCAAGCTGTGGCTGCAGCTCTCCAGCTGATCAGAGCTGTGTGTGATGCTTGGCACTGGAAGCCTTCAGTTCAGTCCCATTTTATACCACTTAGACTCAAAACAGCAATTTAGCATTGCTTAAAAACTTTCCTTTTTAAGAAGGAAAACAAAGCCAAACCAAACAACAACAACCACCTCCTCTAAAAACAAGTAAAGTTTAGCTCTTAAAACTGCCAGGAAAGTCCCTTCTCCTACTACAGTCCCACGGAGGTGTTCCAAACACAGACCTCCCATTTCCCCTCCCTGGAAATGACAGCCTCGATTAGGACTTGGCTGCACAAACCCGATGAAGAGAAACAAAAACATTTCACAGCCCACAGCATTCCTGGCTCCCCATCAAGATGCTGGCAGCTGGGAGAGGGAAATGAAACCCTCTGGTCCTGGGCTGAGCCTCTGTCCCTTCATCTTCCCTCTTCCAGCTTTTGCACTTCAGGCTATCAGATAAGGACAAATTGCCTGTAACAGGCGTTATTATTCAGCATCCCAGGCACTATCTGGGATGTCCTAAGAGTGAAAACAGCCTCAGTCAGGGATCCCTCTCCACCTCCCAGCTGAAGGCTGTATCTCAGCTGCCCCCACTCCTCAGGCTGTTGGTGGCTCCTTGGCAAGGGCACAGCCCCAGGCAGGAGAGATGAATGGCTCAAACCCAGGGCCCCATTTCACATCAAGCCAGGCTATTGCTAAATTCTACCAAGCACTGAGATCTAAAGGCAGAATTTGGCACCAACCCCACAAAAGCTGGGGCCCATCAGCAGCAACTTCAGCATCCCCCAGCTCCACCAGCAGCCACCAGCTCGTGCTTCTCAGTGTGGCCGAGCAGAGGAGCCATCAGCAGTCACTGCCTAGAACAGTGAGATGTCTCTTCAAACCAGGGCTTGCTTGGAGGAATTTTGGCGTTCCTCTCCTTTTGTATTCTGTAACACTTACCCAAGACAATGTTGCCTTCACAATGTTACCTTCAAAGGTCTGCCTCTACCCTGCCCCAATAGAGGCATTCCACAAAAAAAAAAAACAAACATCACAGGGGGGGAAAGCACTAAACACAATGGTGTAGTCACAGAATTGAGCTGGAAAGACTCCTAGAAGCCAATTAGTGTCATTAGTAACCTTGCCCCCACTGCCTGATGAATATTTTCATCCCTAGGAGTCACCTTTTTGGGATTACATCCCAATATGTCACCTGGCTCAGCCCCTGCTCCCCACCACACCTCAATTGCACTGGAATAGCTGCACAGCCCATGTGTAAAAGCAGTAATTTATGCAAGAAAAGCACTAAAAATAACAGCCAGAAAGGTGAGGACTCCTCAGAAGCATCCTGTGATTTAACATCTTGAAGCTGGGCCACTTCACCCTTCTACACAGGATTTCTCCTTAAAGTGCACAGTTTTTAGACATTTCCCACATTCAACAGTTACAGCACAGTCGAGCAGACATCCAGTTCCAGGGCAGATAGGTTAAAAAATGACACACTTGTGCCTCTGGTCAGACCAAAACCCTCCTGGAGCGTTATATCACCTCCTGCAACAAAGACTGCACAGAGAATTCTGCTACAGCCCCACATCTCCAACAACAAAATGATAAAGGACTTTTGAGAGGGCACCCAGGCTGCCTCAGCAGGCACTCCCAGGCAGACCTGACACAAGCTGTCCCACACACCTGGGCATAAATATACACACATCTCTGCCTGTCTGCTTCACTCCAGTACACCTTAATCCCTGCCCTGCAGTTCAAAAGGCAAGGGCAGTGTGATATTATCAAGTCACCTGCACATAGCTCTCATCACCAGGCTGACCAGCAATCCCAGCTCACAGCAGAATAAACATCCTTCCAAATTGTCTTTTTGCTGTGCCTTGCAGAGAACTGAGAAAGAGTGAAGGGCACAATGCTCACCTCAGGCACAGAGCAGCATCCCCCCAGCCTGGAGCTCCACGCTGGCTGCCAAGACACCCCACAAGGCTCAGTGAACAACCTCAGAGCACCCCCTGACCCAGCTTTATTTATGGAAGGGGAGGAGCCCCCACAGACACACCTGTGGTGGGTGGTGCACCAGGAGCAGCAGCTGTACCCAGTTACCTGCAAAGGCACCTCTGATTGCTCCCAGGCTGTGTCTGCACAGAAAGAGAGCATGAACCAAGCAGTGATCTCCTCAGCAAAAGAGGGGAACAGCCCTATTGCATTTTCTGTTCCCCTCCCTAAGATATTCAGAAGAGGGAGAGATGTCCCTCAGCAGCGAGGCAGAGGCCAGTTTTGGGGTCACTCCTGGGGGCAGAGGGGATGTGACTGAGGGAACAATCTGCCAATACAGGTTCATTGTTATGGTTTCAGCCTCTCAGAACTGCAGTGCCATGAACAACCTCCCTCTGGGAACTCAGCAAAGAAGAGATTTTGTAGAATCACAGAACGATTTGGGTTAAAAGGGAGCTTAAAACTCATCTCCCTCCAACCCCCTGCCATGGGCGGGGACCCCTCCCACTATCCCAGGTTGTTCCAAGCCCTGTCCAGCCTGGCCTTGAACACTTCCAGGGATGGGGCAGCCACAGCTTCTCTGGGAGCTTGTGCCAGGACCTCACCACCCTCTCAAAAGAGCTGTGACATCTTAAGTGTCACAACTTCAATGTGTGTGTTCCCTCTGCCCTCAATGCACAGTTTTATATCTAGGACAAAGGAACCATTTTCAGCATTTGGTGGCAAAGGCCAATCTCCTCAGGGCATCAGTGCAAGGTTTGACATCCTGGCTCATTAGGATGGCTCTGCACAGGGGAATTCCTGAATTCACTCTGTAGAGGGGCTGGAATTCAGGGTAGTAATGGAATATAGACACACAGCAGTGGAACAGCTGTGAGTAACCCCCAACTACAACAAGAAAAACTTCCAAAATTAAATATTAAATATATTTTAAAGCAAAACAGTTCAACAAAATGTTGGGTTCAAGCAACACATAATTACCATCTTAAACCAAACCAGGATAAAACCACTTAATTTCACCCATTCCCACAAGTGGAATTCCCTAGGGATGAGCTCTCAGCACTGAGCTGGCAGTCAAGGCCAGCATGGAGCAAAGAGGAGCTAAAACCTGCAATCAGCAAAGCCCAGAATAAACCCCAGTAAAAGAGGGTGGGCATTTAGTTACCAAGGAGAAGGAATGTGTTTGCCACTAGCTGGTTTTCACTGCATTTTGCTTTGCCACTTAAAAAGCATTAAATATAAATATTTATGGGATTATATATGGGAAGGGATATATATATACTGAGAGAGAGAGGGAGAGATGTATTTCTATAAAACTCCTTCTTCCTTATAAACACCACCATGGGGCTGAAGAGGAAGATGATGTTCCCAGAGAGTGGTCTGGATATGTCCACTGGCCTGACAAGGTGGGAGGGATGGAGAAGGGTACTTCCAACTTCAGACTCCCTAATTAGTTCCGAAAGAAGTGGAGGTTTGGGTTTTCTTTTCTTGCTAAATCCCAGTCCCTTCTTTAACAAAACCCAGCCTTCTCTCCTCTGCTGTTTTTCTGTTTTGTTTTGTTTGTGTTTGTAAAAGCAGCCAAGCCTGGCTTTTATCAAAGGGCCTGAATGTGTCTTTGTGTCACTACAACCAAAGGGAACCAAAGCAGGGGGGTGGCTGTGCTGCTGCTGCTCCACACAGAGCAGAGCTCGTGTGTCTGATCATCTCCAGCACAGCTGCCTGTCCCGGCACCGGGGATGCTGCGAGGCACCGATGCACTCTGACCTCACGTCTGTGTGAAGAAATAGTTTAAAGACTGGGAACCTTGTCACTCTGAAAATGAAGCAGAGCTCCTTGAAGTCTGGCTTAATTCACATTAAAGCAACCCTCGAGGAGCTCAAATACAGTGCTTTTATCCCTAAGGTCAACTGATCTCCATAAGTTCCCAAGTGGAGTTGAACAGCACTTCTTGAGGAATTTAACCAGATCTTTGGAATTAAAAAACCCCACTTTTATACAGTCCTGATCTACAAAATGGATAGATTTAAAGAAACAATAATAAAAAAGGAGAAAATACAGCAGAAAAGAAAAGCATGTGCAACTTCTGGCCAGGTTCAGGGCATCACTGCCTTCCCCCAACACGCCTTGCCCAGGATGAGGGATGGGGCAGACGCACACACAGTGATTGCCCCAGCAATGAGGTGGACAAGCTGGACAAGCTGTGGTTTAGGATGCAAAGTTTAGGAGAAAAATTGAAAGAAGCACATGAACACAAGGAGTCCCTGCAGCCGTGGCACAGATGGGCAGCACTGTCCACACCAACAGCACCCAACCCTCCACCAACAGCGTGCTGCCCATCTAATCCTCCTCCAGTAAATAACCAGCAGCCTTCAGGCAAGCTACCAGCAGCTGCCAGTAGCCAGAAATTCAGGATTTCTTTTAAGAAATGGGAACATACATTCCCAATTCCCTATCAAGGCCTATTTTTGCCATCAGCCATGCCCTCGGGTCCCTCTGGGATGGCGTGTTAGTCTCTTGACAGGGCTTCTGCGCAACACGGTTGAACATATTTAAATGTTTGCACAATAGGGCCCCAGAAGCATCATTATTTGGTAGTAGTTACTGCCAAGACTTCCCAAAATATGAAGCAGATCA